>MU269981.1:14248708-16648708 GCA_021432705.1 Caranx ignobilis | reverse complement strand
TGCCCTAAAAAGACGGTCATTTTGGGACTGCTTGGATTAGACGACTTGTTTATGAGTGTGTGGAGCCTCGAGGTCTGAGTGATGCAAGGAAATAGCCTGGCCCTCAGTGTAGCCAGTAGGGTGTGTCTCAACTGCCCTTTGCTGGATTGCATTTGCTACATCAAAGAGCCTTATACGTTCTCTGTGCTTATCCTAGAGCAAAGCTATCCAGTACAGAGTTTAGTTCTCACTGGGGAGCATGGGAAAATGAGGTTAGTGCAGCGCACTTTGGAGGTTAGAGAGGAGAGGAGAGGAGAGGAGAAAGGAAAGGGAAGGAAAGGAAAGGAAAGGAGCCAAGGTGCCATGAGGTGACACCATATTTACACATCATATTTTTAGCTTTCACTGTTCAGAGCCAGTCTGTGAGGTGCTGTAATTAAACATTTCAAACTTCACTTGGCACTTAACATTCCTCAAATAGAAACTTCGCTGCAACATGAAAGCTTTTACCCAACCTCAGTAGAACAGTTGAAAGACAAACCTGTCTTCCTCTTTGTTTTGATCCTAGGGAGATGTGACAGTTGTGTGGTGTGAGTAGAGACATGTCTTTCAAATGCCAGCTCTGTGTTGATCCCAAGTCTTGCTATGTAAATACAAACTGTACCAGGTAAGATAAGACACCTCACATTTCATGTCATTTCATTTCACTTCATTTCATTTAACAACTATGGGTAAGTCTCTAGTGTCTATCTGCACTTCTGTACCATAACAGTGAGACACATAGATTTGCACTTTTTCTTTAAATTCACAAGGATGTTACACACATTTCCTTCCCCCCTTGCAAGCTGAACTGTTTCATCACAAATTACTTCCATGTTTCTCTCAGCAGATGGCAGCATTGCACATAAAATGCAAACACCAGGAAAGGAACAAAAAAATCAATATCAACATGTCACAGAGGTTGTAATTAATTCCAACTACCTCCTTGATGTATTTATATCCTCTGTGTTTTTGTTATCATTGGGCGACAAATGACACAGGTTCTTTTGTGGCAGCCAGATAATTTTTAATGCTCACATAACAATGACAGAAAACAGAGGACATGTTTTGACATGAGTCTCATGGGACTGTTACAGCATGCACCCTGGTCTCCTTATCATCTCCCAGTGATAATATCTTTCTGGGCAATGACTACAAATAGACAAGCTGAAGCTGCCGTGGAAAAAGTACAAATAAAAAACATCTTAAAAGAGGTGGAGATGTATTTGAGCTTTCTTGCTGCACAGAAAATAACAACATCAAGAGTGGCTGGCCTATATTATTCAGTGATCCTGTCTTTTCTTATCACCCCTCTTGAACTGAACAAAGTAGTAGCCGAGCCTTGAACCTTCCACATATAACCCCAAAGCCATATAGTAAAGAGCCTTTACTTGCTGTTGTGTTTTATCACACAGGGCTGGTTATTGACGCTTCAGTGTGAAATGGATCGGCCTGATAGGCTGTAACTCTACAGGGAACATTTCCACTTGTGAGGGCTAACCTCTGGAGCCACTTTGTGAAAGCACTAACACAGGTTGTGGTTGACTGTGTGTGGACGACTAATGCACCCAAAAGGAAATAGGGGCCAAGCAGAATCAGGAAGTTGGTGCAAAAATGAGATGATGTGATTTGTCTGAGGAGGAGGAAGAGGAGGATGTGGAGGAGGAAGAAGAAGAGGGAGAGGATTGGCACACATTGAACTAGTGGAGGAGGTGTGGAGCTGTTAAAAGAAACATGACCCCAGGGCATTTTCCCATTGCAATGACCAGTGTAAAGTGAGATAAGCCATATCACAGGGGGCATTAACACTAGAGTCTGTGGCATCAGAATTTGATTGACCAGGGTTAAGCCCAGAGAATATCATTGGATAAGACAAGGTGAGTGTAGACAGGTCAGATACACTTCTCCTAAACAGGCACAGGATAACCTCTGAGTGGCCTTCTGCTTCTCCTGGGGTCAAGCAAAATATGTGTCAACCTTCGGTGAAGAAAGGGAAACTAGAGGTATTTGCTTGTCTCTCCTTTAGGCAGTTTGTGGGGTCTTGCTCTTACAAAGATTGTGGCAAGTTCTCAAAAACTTTGGCTGACTTTTGACTAAATCTTTAAGGGACCTTACAATAACACATTTTAATATTACCCACAGGAGAGACAGGTGTGATGTCTTCTTAAGTGACACATGTCTCAATGTTGGTCATAAACCCAGCGTGGATTCAACCCATCTATCATGTAATGTTAACTGCAAATGACGAGGGTTTCAGCCATGTACGCTTTCTTCATTTCTCCTGTGTCACTACTCACTACTCATTTTGCCCTCAGGGAAGATGAAAAGTACTATAACATCAAACACATTGCCCCTCTCCATCCATCCATCCATCCACCCACCCACCCTGCCAGTCAGAGGATTGTAAGAGGATTGAACTCCATTTAAAAGGACATTTTCCCACACACTCCTCACACAGCTCTGAACTTCTATCATTTTTGACAAAATCATTCACACTGCTGAACAAAGGAAGATGGATCTGTTTCACTCCTGCTCTTCTTGTTCACTGTCAGCAGAGGCTGGCATGACCCAAAGCCCCAGCCTTGGCCCCTGATTCCTCACTTTCCTGCTCTTTTGAACATCCATGATGATCAACTCAAATTAGTTTTCCTGTCACTGACTTGTCACAGATGAGCGATTGATCAAGATATAGCACGATGATACACACCTACGCTCCACACATTTGCACCCGCCCTGATTGATCCAAATCACCAATCTTATGTAGAGTGTGTAGACCTTTCTCTCAGGCTCACGGACACTTTCAGGTTTATAAAAGAGATCTATATCCGCTACCTGACATCCAACATTGTCAGCCTCCACAGACCCGGCATGCTGTGATTACATAACCAGAATCTGAATATGGGAGAGAAGACAGGGAGGAACAGACATACTGTACTGATAATAATTATCTAGCACTCCATCCTAGCACTGTATCAGCCTCTGATAACACTGGCTGAACAATAGATCAGAGACACCAACTTCAAATACAGATTTCTTTACATTCTTTGAAGATTGAATAGATATTATCTCTTTTGATGGTGACACTAATACTAAAATTGTCTCTGCCAATGCAAGATAGCACCTCTGCAGCATTTGTAATGACTTTTTAAATAATGGCTAATCTAATGAAGATCTCCCTCTGTGATCTGACTGCAGTTAATAATTAATGTGCAGTTAATAAAACAACGGGTAGATAATTCAAATTACAATACAAAGATTAGAACTGTCCTCAATTGTGTGAAAACTCACCAAAGACCTCAAGGGTCGATTAAAATTCACACAGTTGCCCTTTAATAAAGCAGTGGCAGTCGAGATGTGACCTCAACATCTAAGAGGAATAAGTGCCTTGATGAATACATTTCTTATCAAGCTCAGATATGTGAATTTAAAAACCTCCAAAAAACAAAAAAAAACTAAAAGAGGTTCCATTGATTTTCTGGCCTGGCTTTTCTCATTTCTTTGAGGAGCAGTGGTGCATTTTTTTTTTTGTTTGTTTGTTTTCTCTCTATTGATTGATGACAATAACTTTCCCATCTAGCTTAGCCACCTGCCATCTGGCTGAAGTAAAAATGAGCTTGTGATGCTGTTGTGGGAGAGAATATCTCTTTGCTATTTGTGAAAATGCCAAATGTTTATACTGTGTGAACAAATGTGAATACAGGCCACTTAAACCTAAAGTTGTCTCTCTGCTCTGGAGCCAAAAGAAGATAAACTTTATGCCTTTACACTTTTAGACAGGGCACATTTGCTCCTCCTGGAGTCTTTTTTATGGGCCTGACTGTGTCTGATCATCATGTCGTGTCCTCCTGGGAGTGATGAGGTTGGGGTTAAGTGCTGTCAGAGGTTAGGTTAGGGTGAAGGCCATGGGTGACATGACTGAGCTTGTAAATCACATAAAGGAAGCAATGAGACAGAAAGAAAGTGAATACCAATCTGTGTTGAAGGAAGTCAAGCATTTTATGCCTCCTCTGCTAACTGTAAAACTCTGTGACCAAAGGCTTAGTGGTGCTACAACAGCTTAGTGGGCCAGATGGAGGGAGAGAACAGAGGGACTGGCCTGTGATGTGTCACTGAGGAGCGGACAACACTGACACGGACCCCTGGTACGTCCCCTGTGGAACTTAAAAGGGCTCCAAGTCAGCGACAGCACCATTAATTTCAGCCCATAAAGCTGTAACAGTAGGTTTCTTGAATGGAGGGCGGCTCACTATTTAAAGTCTACACATGTAAGATTAAATCAAAATTAAACTACCACTCACCACGTAAATACTTACACATATAGTCATTAAAAATAAAATCTAATGTGTGTGTGTTTGAGCATGCGAATACACATGTTTGTGTTTCAGTGGCACTAATGTAGAATGTTTGTGTTGTGGCCTGTGCCAACATCATCACAGTAACCACTGACAACCTGAATAAAATTCCTCCTTGACAGAGGAGTAAAGATACTACTACATTCATGTAATACTTATTTTTTCTGTCCCATCACTCCAGGTCTGCAAAAAGCATCTAGAAGGAAAAGACAAAGTTTCCCCCTTGTGACACCACTGATTTGGTTCACAGCAGAACATGCAGTTACAGGGAGACAGTAGTTCCACAATTGTCACAGAACATTAGACATATTATTAGAGATTTAGCACACTGCAGTGGAAAAGAACAAAAGGGTTCAGGTCATCCACACGATGTCATATTGTTCTGTTGCATGAGCTGGTTTCCACCGAGTGACTAATCCACAAAGGGAAGAGGCAGCCTAATATTTACAAGAACACTAAAATCATCTCTGACACTGTGGTCACATTCAGGTACCGTAATTTTCGTCTTTTGTGTAAATTGTGTCCTTGTGTCTGTCTGGCTCTTTAGACTGTCGAGAACATTTTCTGTCTGACCACGCCCAAGCCTCACTCTCCCACTCCTCGCTTCAACCCCTCCATCCTCTGTGCCGCCTGTTCCTCCCACAGGATCAACCTCCTTCTCAGTGTGTCTCACGGTGGCTCCTCAGCTCCTGTGCATGTCGTCCTGGGTGACATGAATTAATGATAGCAGCAGAGGCTTCACAGAACAGGCTCGTCCATTACATAACCCAGGCAGGTCTGCTGCAGTTCCACACAGTTTTTTGACACTTAATGCACAGCACTGTACCACCACACCTTCCACATCTGACCCTTTTTACCCTCATTCCTCATCCCCTCCTCTTTACCACTGCACACAACATATGGTGCAGTGGGTATGCAGCCATATGGCAAGTGTCACAAGTACTTATCCAGAACCTGTGCGATGGATATATTTTTGAACACAAAAACTTGGCTAATAGAACACTGCAGTATATAAAGAGAAGCCTGAGTATATGGAAAGATTTTAGAGAAAAGGCAAAACCTTCTATTTGCTCACAAAGACAGGGATGTACTATTCTGTAGTTAAGGAGAGGAAGGCTCGATTTTGCTGCCAATTAGAGGGGTGGGAATTTGCAAGTCATCTCTCCAGTGTCATTAGGCAACAGAAAGCTATTATGTGTGATCGTTAATAGAAATTCATCTGCTTCAACACCCCGGGGAAGTCTGAATGCCATGGGTCCTCTTTGCACCTGGATGCACCTTATTACGTATACTCTGCAAAACCACACAGGAACAGGGTAACTAGGCACTCAGCAATTTTGTTAGAGTCCTTTAAAACACCAAGTGAGCCGGTAAATTCTCAAAAATATCCACCCAGAGGTTTTTTCCAGGCAGTAAAAAGAGTTTGTAACATGTAGTCTTCAGAACTTTAATTAACCTGAATTGTGATAATACAGTTGAAAAATGATGAAGTGTGATGTGTTTTATAGCAGCCTGTACTGAGGTGTTTGGTCATGGTTCAAATGTTCAAATGTAGCATTGTTGTTGTTGGGAATTTGTTTCAATTCATCCCACTTGCACAACAACCTAATGAAATATTGAGTAACTCCTTGCAGAATAACAAACCTACACGTTGCCGGCTTTTGTTTTTGTTGCACTCTTTCCTTGTTTCTTGCCTGCTGGACAAAGTAAGTGCACTGATATGGAACAAAATTGGTACACTCCAATACTGGAGATTACAAAACCTACAACAGATGTAGCAGAACACCCCACTACACACTCTAGATATCAGTAGACATGGGATCCAACTGAGATGGGTACTGGCACAGTCTGCAGAAGATGCTTCAGGAAACTGTGCTGTCTGCCAAGAGAAGAAAGAAATTGTACTCTCTTATATTTCACTTTTTTCCTTCAGCATTTAGACTTTTGGATGCCATTACATGAGAATAAATATTTGACTTGAAATATGTTTTTACAAGGCTGGGTATGGTGAATTTAACAAATACTGCAAATAATGCAACTAGTGCAGTGTTGATCCAGGTTATCTTAGATGTTGAGTCACCATCAAATAAGTGTGTAGGCATAATTGTTATTTTTCTGTCCGGGCATGTTTTGTTGTTTTGTTGCGAAAGCGTAAAATTCTCCCTTCTCTCTCTGTCTCGCTTCTGCCCTCATGACAGTCCTTCTTGCTTCTTCTCTGTCTCCCCCTACCCTCTGTCTGTCCCTCTCCTCCTCCTCCTCCTTTTCCAGCTTCATAGTACAAGGCTACAATTAAAGCTGTGGAAAAGCTGTGATAGGCCATTAGCTGTAACAATTCCATTTCCTCTCTCCTCATGTGGAGTTACCACAAAGTCAAATGTTTCAAACCTCTAATTATAGGCTCTTTGAACCATTGTCCCAGGACAAAGGGCTGGGCTGAATTTGAAGGTGTGTAGCTATAATTTTTATTACTCAGGTTACTGATTTGCACATTGTATATTATTACAATAGTTACAGTGGCTGAACAGGGTGTAGCCCCACATGCGTGTTCATCTAATATTTTGGTTTGTTTTTTGGTTCTTCTTTTCTCTTCCCTCAGATCTCCTGGACATGCAGTGTGCAGCCCTGCACGTGCACCTAGGTGATCTCAAATTCAGAGGGTTTTTAAAGTACACACTAAAGTGTACACACACACACACACACGTTTATGCCAAAAGAAAAAATGATTTTAATCAATTCCGACCTTTCCTATGATGGTAAGTTTGCACAGCTGTTAAAAAAGTCGGAAAAGCATGAAGAAACACTGTGGCTGTAATGGAAGTGTCATAAATAGTTCATAGCAGTTTTCCTGCAGGCAGCAGCACCTTGCAGCCTCTGAACTGCTGCTTGGCTTTACAGTGGGAACTCCTCCAGAATTACATAATGCACCAGAAGTGTGTTTTGTTTGCCAATATGCTGGCACACAATGTGAGAGGTGCTTGCATGACATGAAATTAGTGCTCTCTTATTCTTACACACTCACATGCAATACAAAATTCATAGGCTTGTATATACACACGCTGTATGTGCATAGATGTCTTCTGCCCTTTTAAACAATAAATAAGGTTTATTTGTTTTTGCAGGAATATGACCTGCCTTTGTCTCTGTGTGTCGACTGAGCACAAAAGCTAGAGCACAAAATCACATGGGTCTGTGTATGCTTGTGTGTGAGACAGTTAAACAAAGTTATCTGGATTTATCTTTCCAATAACCCCTGATTTGTGAAATAGATATCCGTATGTGATTCCAGCTGAAGTGCCCGCTTCAGTGCAAATTTCATTTCTCTGCATGCTGGGAAGACATTATAGAATCTAAAGCTGTTTATGCTGGAGACAACAACCTGCAAATGAAGCAGGGTATTTAAATGGAGGCTGTGCAGGAACACTACTAGCGAGCATGTAAGCCTGAATCCCCTGTCTAAATATTTCCATTAGACAAGCCCTTATTTAGACATCATTTGGGGAGGTGCCTTTGAATGTTTGCCTGAATGCATATTGTAGAGTTAAATCACAGCTGAGCGTGAAAGAAGTTAATTGAAAAGAAGAGGGTTGGAAAAACACTACATTGCCTCTGTCACGATTCACTGCTTCCCCCTCTTGTTGTCTCTGCCAACACTGAATGGCCATAAACAGCCACTGAGATGCTGTTTGGAGAGGGAGGATAACGATATGAAACCAGTCTACTCAAAGCTAATCACATTTCATTTAAAGTGACCAATCACCAAGATGTACTTTTGCAAGTTTCTTCAAATTGGGGGTGGTTGTGATGACAGTCACGCTGTGCGGATCTTCTCCTTTGCATCTAGGAGGGAAGGTGTTTCAGTATCTCTAGGATTTGTGCACAATTGGACCTGCAAATGCACCAGACTGTTTCTTTCACTTTGCAGATCTATGCACCAACCGTCATCTGTGACGAGAATTTGTGGGTGTGTGGGAGGAACATCTGGGCTGTTGGCTGGCTCGCACTGCAAAACCAGAGGCCGCCAAGTAGATGCATCGATGGTTAGATACCCAAATGAGGAATGTTTTTACACACCACTACTAAAGCTTCTGTATGTAAACACCTCATCCTGTCCACAACTTTCACTGCATCTTGCCATAAAGGCTGCAGTTTTGGGTAAAGCTAAAGCTCTGTTGCAAACTGGTTCCTGCAAGTCATCAATTCTGCCATCAATATTACTGGACCCAGGCTTCAAGCATCAGCCAGGATAAAATGGTCTTCACTGTACACTGGTTATATGAAGAACAGACAATTTTGGGGCTGATTTCAACACAGTTAGGCCAGAATAGGATGAGCATGCTGCCTGACAAATGAAAGAAAAAAGAACTTAAAAAGGAATTGCCTATTTTCATGTCAGCATTTTTTTCCCTGAGACACTCTGGTCATTGATTTCCACATTAAGCAGACCTTTACACTAACATTGTTCCCAGACGCTGCTCAGAGAGCTTATTGATTGTGGTGGACAGCCAGACACCACAGATGCATCCTCAATCACCAATAGCAAAATTAAACATGTCCTTACAATTGCAGGATATTTAATTCTAGTTTGAGCTCCGAGAGAGAATCAGCATTAGTGTGTAGAGAAACAGATAGATAGAGGCAAATAGATCCTCTGCACATTTCTAGGTGAATCACTCCTGTGTACAGAGAGGATAGAGTGTGTTTGCATAACAATGAATGGTCTAAAATGGTTTGAATCGTCTAATGTTTGGATGGAGTACAATTCCAGACAAGCAGTATGGGATTTCAGTCATTTTCCTCCACAAAAGCCTGACATCAGTCGTCTGTTCATGTCAGGTCACGGGATGTAAGCCCTGTTTACACACATTCACAGTACTGTGGAAAATCACCAATGGTCAACAGACAGTCATGTGATACTTTGCAGCCAATCTCTCCATGCTGTTACAGTATTTACTCCATGGTTGAATTGTTGATTATTGGCTTCATCTGCTCTTCTCACAGAGAGGCTTCACTGTGATTTATGCTAATTACAAGAACATTCTTGTTTATCTTTGGGCAATACGACAGAACAGTTGTAGTTTCACTTGGAGAGCTGCACTCTGTCCTGTCCATGATTGTGTCCACGTCATTGAGCTTCTGTTTCCTTTCAGGCTGCAGGCAACAGGATGCAAGGAATTTGTTGCATGTAGATAACACTGCAGCCCTTCACGCACTTCAGAAATAACCTACAACCTGCTTCATCATCATTTGTAGACAAGCATGATCCTTGGAGACCTAGATATACTGAACACTGTCTGCCTTCCTTTACATTAAAGGGTTTTTGGATTACTGTCAAGGGTGACTATGTATCCATTAACACATTAAATATATGGCTGGATGGATGACACCATATTTTATGTTATTTGAGTTGAGTGTGTCTCCAAAGGGGAAAAAAGTCATATGCTGCATTTAGAGTGTAAAATGCATCACTGCATAACACAAACATAGACATCATCTGACATACACATTATTCTCAAGATACACTACATCAAGACCGAAAAAAGAAATGTGAGGAGTCAACTGTGGTCTCCATGACAGCGAAATCCAAAGGTAGGCGTCAAACTATTCACCAGGGATTGGCCCCCGCAGTGTGACCCTGATCAGTGGAATCAGAGGAACTGAGCAACTCGCCTCCATTGCCCCGGACTTGAAACCAGGCTCTGGGATGCCCGCTCCTCTGCTCCAGGCTATAGCCTTCTCAAAGGCATATTAAGTCTTGGGTTGCATTATTAAGGAATATAGTTGATATACAATTATAGTCTCTTGCATGCTGTTTAGTGTAGAATATAGAAGCCAGTGGGCAGAATGTGTGGGATTGGATCTGCATACTGTACTCTTGCTGTGTGTGAGCATGATGTGGTTAAAACTGCTCGATATATAAAATATGCATTGGTCTTTAAGTAGGTCATGAAATGAGAGAAGATTTGACAGGCTTGCAGATGTTTGTACTGTGCATTTACTATATTGGTGTGTGTGTGTGTGTGTGTGTGTCTGTCTGTCTATTTTTTAATGTGGCATACCCCAGATGCTTGTTTTGGAGCTTTAAAAAACAAAGTGGTTAAACTCTGGTATAAGTCTACATACCCAAATGGCCTGTACTATGTTTCTATGATATTTCTCCATGCTCTATATTTGCACACGTGTGCTACAGGTATCACAGTACCTCGCCTTGATCGGGAAAGTGACGGAGCATCTGGACGTTTTGCTTGGCGAGCTGGCTGTTCAACCGAAGTGGGGTGATCGACAGGGGTGTGTTTCGACCCCCTGGTGAGGCGCAGCAGGAGGGTATGTAAAGGTGAAGTTCTGGGTCTCAGGGCCCACAATACAGACCCCCCGGGGAGGGTAATCACCATGAGGCCAGCAACAGTCAGCACAGCAGTGGCCCCTCGTCACAAAGACTCTCCTCTCCAGAGACATGGCTGCGCCTTTGTGCTCCCCCTCACTCTGAGTGTGCCCCACTCCAGGGGGCTTGAGAGGCACCACAGGGTGCCCATTAAACCATTAGGAGTGGAGGATAGCCCTGACAGCCTGATACACAAATATGCACACACACACACTCACATACAAATACACACAAGCATTTGAAACCTACAGATGTACTGTAAGTACACAAATGCCCGGAGATGACAAAAGCTAAGTATTGTTCACTTAACATTGCTGTCAGCCATTTAGAGCTTGAATGGCAGAACAATCTGTCATTTCTGTTTGCTCACTTGCTCACTGGGATGGCTAAATCACTCACTCACTCACTCACTCACTGACACGTGTTCAACTCTAATATTTTATAGCCATGTCACCCAAGATGATTGAGATTTGTCTGTCACATAGTACTGGGACACAACCATACATCACAACATGCTCACAGCAGAGAACACCATTACACAACATCAAACCAACACAGGATTTCAGTCAATGCTGATAAAAAAGCCCATCCATGAAACAGTCAGTTAATCAGCTGAGTGTTGAATTACTGTGATGTGTTTGACAGCTTTAAGGTAGGTGCTGTCTCTAGATTAGGTTGGTTGCATTTGAAGCTCCTGCCCCTCCTGCCTGATGTGTTAGAGAGATCTCGGTTTGTGCTTTTTTTTTTCCTCTTTTCCTCATTAATGCAGATTTATTACAGGAATGGTAGTTATTCTGGGTTTCAGTCTGGTGGCCATGCCACTGTCAAACAAATACAGAAGCAGTGAACACACTTTTAATTGGTTTGTGAGACATGATTATCAGTTTTGACAACTTGTTTTCTGCAGTGACTCAGTACATCAGAGACACAAAAAGACACTGGTGTTAAACTTAGAATTAAAGTCATATCAGAGATCTTAAACATATGTGGAAAAAATAAGGGTCATATCTTTCAGAGCAACGGTTGCATAAAGGAAAACTGGTAAAGCACAACATTGTAGCGATGTTTACTGTATTAAACCAATATGTCTGTATCTTGTTATCAAACTAGGTGATGCAATTTTTCAGGCACTCAAATAAGTATCTATACTTAGAGAAAGCAGGAATCTTGGTGGGTTGTATTAGCTGTAACACACTGGCTATGTAGCCGTGGTGTTTATTTGGCAATGCCGGGTTCTGGCTTCATGTTCTGAGATAGTAAAAAGTAGGTTACCATTAACGAGAGAGGGGTGGGTGGTGGCTTAAATCAGCTCTAGATCTGCAATAGAATCCATTAAAGAAGCACTGCATCTTGGTATAATACTCTGTGATATGTGCAAGCCTTGACACCCTTGACATCATTGCCCCATAGCTGTCTCTAATTTGTCTTTGTCACAAGCTCAAGGTTTTTGTTTTCCGTAGCCTTTTGAAATTCATAGCTCAGACGTTTACCCCAGCAAATGCTGTTCTCAGAGACGTCATATTTCTTTCTACAAAGCAACCTGACTTCAACCTGACATGTTGTTGCTAAAAACAGTTTTTAGTTAGACTGTGTACACTGAAGAGCTTAGAGAGCTTTAGTTGGAATATCACAGTGTCATGTCACTTAAGAGGAGTCACAGCCTTTTATTATCCCACTAAGGTCTGTTGCACACATAAGTACAGTATCTACACCGATCAATAACATTATGACCACCTCATTAATAGTGTCCCCCTTTTGCTGTCAAATATGCAACAAACTGTGATGCACTGTGTATTTGGACACCTTTCTGTCAGACCCAGCATGAACCTCCTCAGCCTTTTTGAGCAGCTGTAGCTCATCTGTTGGATCGGACCACACGGGCCAGACTTTGTTCCCCACATCAGTGAGCCTCAGCTGCCCATGACCCTGGGGCCAATTCACCACTGTTCCTTCCTTGGATCACTTCTGATAGATACTGACCACTGCAGGCTGGGAACACCCCACAAGAGCTGCAGTTTTTGAGATGCTCTGACCGAGTCGTCTAGACATCACAATTTGGCTCTTGTCAGACATGCTGAAATCCTTACACTTACCCATTTTTCCTGCTTCTAACACATCAGCTTTGAGGACAAAATGTTCACTTGCTGCCTAATATATCCCACCTACTAACAGGTGCCATGATGAAGTGTTATTCAGTGTTATTCACTTCACCTGTCAGTGGTCATAATGTTACGCCTGATCAGTGTAAACAGCTGTCAAATTATCACATCCTCTAAAAGCCTCATATGTCCTTGTGTGAGAGCACTGTAGATTAGTTCATCATTTTAATCACTGGTGGTCACGAGACATCATTTTTTGGATGTTGTTTCGCATGAATAAGGTTGATATTTAATCTCACCCATTTAATGATATTACAGGATTAAAGATAATTACAGTGTGAACCAGATTTGAAATGGTGGCTCTTAATCTAAGAATGGCGAAATCAGCAGAAATGATATATACCTGTGATTTTTATGGTGAAACAATTTCATACTATTCACTATTTTTGAATGGAAAGATGCTGCACATTATGTGGGTGGGGGCTGGCTCACTCCCATTGTCACACTGCTGACACCCTTGGACGTGATGAATAAATGCACATACCAAACCTTCATCTGACAGCGTTTAATCCTAACTCAGGACTATACAGGCTTTAATAATGAAACATCAACGATAAATAATAATAATAATAATAATAATAATAAGAAGAAGAACCAAACGACAAAAATAATAAAACAAACAAGTACATCACAATAGATGCAAATAAACAAATCAATTGATTTGTTTATTTGTTATTATAAATTGAGAAGTTAACTGCACATTTAGCCTCCATACAGTTAAGAAAACACACTATACGGTGGAACAATATACACTTGTGAAAATGACCCAATATTTTGTCAAAGTTATCACGTTCAAATCTTAAATACTTGCGCTTTGAAAAACAAACAAACAAACAAACAAACATTTGGAACAACACCGGAAAAGACTGGCGAGCCCCCAGGAAGTGAAATGAGAAGTTCAAACAAACAAACAAACAAAAACCCTCTTTGCTCCAGGTGTCCGACAATCAAGACGCACTTAGTTGAACGTGTTTCACTTTGCGGTGGACTACATGAAAGCTTGTTTCACTCTGGCTGCACTGACGGCTCTGTCGGGTTTGTGGAAACTCTACGTCCTCAACAACGCGGCGCACGTTGTCTGACTTACGGAGTTCACGTCCTTTTCTTTTGGGACCAAAGCGTCTCGTTGCCAATATGGAGTATATAGGAGGAGTTAGCAAACGGGCTATGCTTAATGGAACCAGATGGGTTTTAAAGTTGCTAGACCAAATTTACAGCTTTGCTTCATTTTATTCAGGAGCCACGGCTGAAGACGTTTGATACCAGGCGGGGAGAGGTGAACCAGCTGCTGGACTTTACAAGGCTGACTGCGGCTGAGTGTGTTCCCACAACCAGCAACTAAAGGTCAGAAGATGTCACATCCTCACGTAGATCTACAAACAGTAAGTGCAGCTCAGGTTTATTTTCTTATATTCACTGTACGTGCTGTTTGTGTTGTGTTGGCTGCCGTGCCAGCTTGGCTCATTGTGTCATGACCTCTTCACCTGTTCCTGTGCAGTTTGTTGTGATGTGGCTGCTGAGTTGTCCTGCCTTAATCACTCACTGATGAATCAAGCCCATGGGTCTTTACTGTCTGACTGTGATTTTATTTGCATTATGTTTTGCCATCCCATTGCTTGTGACTCTTTGTCTGTGAGATCCATAGGAGTGAACGTGACACAGACACTGGCCTGTTTGAGATTAAGGACGAGCTTTATAGGTGAACTATAGGTGAACTATGCCTGGTTATTTAAACCACTTGTTTTTCTGGCATTGTTTAGCCAGTAAGCTGCAGCTTTGGTGAGATTTTGACATGGAATATGATCATGAGAGATGCTTGCTCCATTGCCACTGTGTACATAGCATGAACATGTATGTATAGATAAAAATCCATTGCTTTCAGTCAAATTTACAAAGTCCATCAAGAATAAAATTGCACAGTAACATAGCAGTGACAGACTTAGAAGCTTTGTCTCCAATTAAAATTTCATGGCTTCAAGTTTCAGATGCATTTTCAGTGTCACTCACAGAGTCTGAAGGGCCCCACTTTCAAACACAGATGCACATGCTTTGTTCTCCTGGTCTTTTATTATCCTTAGTTTGAACTCAGTTTTATTTGTTTGACATAAGGTAATGATATAGGTTGTTTGTGTTTTTAAACATAATTAATAATATTATTCCTTGTAGAAGTTGCAGGCCCTGGTGACTAGGAGAGGCAAACCTCAAGAGTGCTTTCACTATGTGATTGAAGTTGCAGCCTTTTTCCTTTGATTGTTTTTCCTGGTCATGTCAATCTCCAAATAGCATTGAACCACGTAAATGAAAAAAATAAAGATGAGAGTTGAGTCATTTAGAAAGAAGATGTAAAATAAATCACAAAAAAGGCTGACTAAAAGTGGCCAACGGACTTGATTGATGGGGCAAAATGCATTTCACCTCTTTGCCCCCATTACGTTAATCCTGTTGTTGTGAGGCTTATATTCCATTATTTATATGTGCATTTATTGTTGATATTGTTAAAATTGATTGCAATGACACAAACGTGGCTGTAGCAGCAGCATACAAATAACGTAACGAAATAACAATGGAAAGACAAAATACTGCAACAGTAAAAAATAAATGCACTACAGCAGCCTGTGAGAGAAAAAGAGACGGATGTGACAATTTCACAGTATTTGAAGATGAATGGTGTTCACTCAAGGATTGTGCCAAAGCAATTGAGCAATAAAGCTGGTGAAACATAATAATCCATTTAAATACACATTTAGTCTTGCTTTTGACAGTGTCACCATTTTACTGGTGTTTTATGGTGACTGTGTTGAGTGTTTTCCTAGCAGTGAATGGATTATTTTGTGTTCTGTCAGTCTTCTGACACCCACAGAAAAAGCAGGAACTCTTTGAGGAAATAACCTCTCAAAACGTGCTGCCAAAGACACATTATTGTCACACTTGCATCCTTTTTATTTTGGCCTTTAAGTGGCAGCTAAAATAGAGTAATTGACAAATTTCAGCAAAAAAGAAAAGAAAAACTGCCATAATTTCATGCCATTTAAAAAAATGTGCATGATCAGTCAGTGCGGCTGTAACTTTTATCAAATGGCAGATTTTTTTATTTAGTAACAAATTTTAGTGCTGACGCTAACAATGATTAATGATGACATCATATGTCGGCCCGTCCTGTGTTGTTATGTATTTACTGCAGGAAGGAACATCTGTTGACTAGTAAGCCTTTGTGTGTGCTTGTGAAAGTTTGTGTGTGTGTTTGAATATGTGATGCATGTGGTCTGTCACATTGTAGCTCATAATGTCAGGTTTGGTTCAACTGCCCAAGTAGGTCATTGCCTCTTTATTATGCATGATCTTGTTTGTAATGGTCTTTGGGTGTGTGAGAAGTTGGACGCCTCAGACTCACTCGTCTTAGTTTAATACTTTCTTTTCTTTGTTTATGATAAAAGTTACCTGATTTTCATGCTGAAAAGAACAGTTAAGACTACTTTTAGATGACTGAATACCACAGTATATGAATGACTGTATATTTAGTTGAGGAGAGAGCATAGAAATGTAATGTAACACAAACTGTATATAGACTTGTTTTAGAATAGAGAACATAACAAAGGTGGCTCTCTAGGTGCTGGGTGCTAATTGCACATCTATAGTAAAAAAAAATTTCTTCTCTGTGACACAAACAGGTAAACACTCAATACCTGTCAGCTGGTATTCTACATGGCGTTAAAACAATTCCTGCTGTGGGCAATTACAGACCATGATGTATAGCTGTGTGGTAAACGCATTGCACTCTACAGAAATGATGAATTGCATGCTATATTCTTGGGAGTGAATCAATACGTTGAGTACATAAAACAGTGTCGTGCAGCATAAGACATATTCAGTACAAGTTTTGCATCACCAGTTCATCTTATACTCTGTCTATATACACTGCCTCCAAAGCTCTGCTCTTGTTGAAGTGTAGTTCAGCATAGCCAAGCTGCAGCCTGACGCCTGTGGTTAATTTTTTCGGCTTAATTTGACTGGCCTCCTCCATCTCTGTCATCGGAGGGCTGTTTTTGGACCTGGCTTCCACATTATTAATAACGCTGATATATTCTCATTTGGCCTGCCAGGGGAAATGAATTATTCTAATGGGCATAATTCCACCGTCGCTCCAATTCCCCCTGCTTAGCATGTGGGGCAAGATGGATGAGATTTGTGATTTAGCGGAACAGTGACATGGATGCAGCGATTAAATGTTCTTTAAGCTGAGCTATGAACATGAGTGAAGGGTCTGTATTTGCTGTGTAAGGAGAACGTTTGCACACACGCACACAACATTTACATCAGAGATTCGTTCAAGCTAGCACAACAAGAGAGCCAGCATTGGGGGTAGTATGCTGTTCAATGAGTAATCAAGTCATAATATAATGAATATTAATTAGCTTATATTAACAAGGTTCCCTCTGGCCAAACCATCTTTTAACTGTTCACTAATCTGTGGGAGGTCAGCCAAGTCAAGTTTACTTTCCAAACACAAAGAAAGCTGTTTGTTTATCGTGATGAAGACTCTATTTCCGCTGTCAAAGTACATTTGATGCTGTGTTTTCCATCTCCCTTTCTTTCATCTCTCTCTCTCTCTCTCTCCCTCTCTCGCTCTCTCTCTGTCTCATGTCACTCTTTCCAGCCAGTATTTTGGTTGAAGATAACTCAGCTGTTTTCCACCCAACTTTGACAAATGTGCTGTCCATGATATATAATAAAACCCAGCAACCAGTTGGTGTTGCAAGATTTGGTGCCCAGCCATACTCTAATTGTAAACAGTGCCATCATGTTGGACTCTAATTATGGTTTCCATAGCAACTGCACAAAAAAGGTCTCTATTGTAGACTGGTGATAGATTTGAGGGAAAAAATAAGCGTGGTATAGTACGCTTTCATTTGTTCTTTTCCTGCTTGCATACGTGTAATTCCTGGTGAGTTTACACATACCAACAATACCCGTCAGTCTTAATGACTTGAGTATTTGGCAGAGTTGCAGTAGATGGAGGATGGTAGAAGTTTTTCTGCATGTTTCATGTCTCATGCAGTCTGACTAAGTTTAGACTTATCTTACCCAGGGTGAGAGCACAGGTCTGTGAAGTTATTAAAGTTCAGAGTCGTGGGTTCAGTGATCCTGTGGTTATTGTTTTCAGCTGCCTCCTCTGCTTATCTCTCTTTCTCAACTTTAAAATAACACCATGCACAAAGACACACACAAGCACACATGAATTTATGCTGAGTCTTGTCCTAAATGTGCATGATAACATGTACATTTAAATACAATTTAGGAGCAACAGCAAAAACTAACCTACCACAGCAGAAGCATGTCTTGGTAATGGATATGTATGGGTGTACTTATACATGTGTGTACGTGAATGTTAATGTGTTTGCATGTTTTTTTGTTTGTTGTTGCATATTTAAACATAGATTCAAAATACTTTGACAGTTTTTAAGATCATGACCATTTGTCAGCCAAACAAAATTCATCTAGTACATCAAATCATTTGTAATGCATGGGTATCACAGCAGATAGTGTATACTTTTTAATCAAACATTTAAGACTCTGTCTTGTTTGTTTGTGATATGATTACCTTTTTTAAATAGTGGAAACAGTTGGTAATGGTGACAGTTACAGTAGGTAACTGGTTATATGGATCAGGTGTGAGATAGAATAGTCTCTAATGCTGGTTGAATAACCCTGTGCCATTTTTGGTATTTTTGTCCTTAACAATGAAAAAATGCTCCTGCACATTGTTATATGTGTAGACTTTCAAATGTACTCTGTTAATTCTCAATATTTTATGGGCAGGTGTGGATAGGACAGCATGCAGGCCTGGGAAGGGTTTATCAGTATATCACATGGGGTCACACACTGCACATTGCATTTGCATACTTGCCAATTCTTGAACCAGTATTGTAGCCATTTCCAGCATTAATACTGGAACAAGAACAACTACATTTGGATCAGGACACTGTATTTCTTGTACATATTTCAAATCAAGTATCAGGGTCTAAGCGTCTGCCATTTGGGTGGAGACAATGCTGCCACATAAAAGACTAAAAGCCTGCTAAGGTCCATCCATAACTCCCCACAGAGACTGGTGTGTGCGCGTGTGTGCTTGCATGTGCATGTGTGGACAGGATAATGATGATGGGAATGATATGACACATGTAGGCGAGGGACAGTGCCTGTGTGTTCTTGGAAACCTGCGTTGCTCCATCTGCTGCTGTTAGGCAACCAGCTGCCTGCCTCCCATTGGCCCAGCAACACCAGCCACAACTACTCTGAAACCATGGAAACCGGCTCCTTTTAGTGGGCTGCCCAGAATGACTGACCCCCCCCCCAGACTCCTTTTTCCTTCTTCTCATGCTCTTTTTGCAAATAATGCCAAGGGTCTTTTATTTTGAAGATTTATATGAACTCCTCTCACTCTTCTTGATCTACATTTCAATTGTTACAAAGCGAAATGTAATCCCTCACTCTACTAGCCAGTAAAATGGGCTCACATGAAACACAAGCACTGTGTCAATACAGTGTGGCACTGAGAATGAACATGCTCTAACCAGGCGCACCCACATCCACACACCCACTCAACACAGTGTCCTGCCTGCTCGCAGGCTTGCTTGCAGGCGCATCAATTCTAGCCATACACAGAGCCCTGTTAACTTTGAACCTAATAGTCGTCCTTTCTCCCTCCGTCTGAAGTAATCACGACTGTGAAGGGTCCCTTCCATTCAGTCAGAGGCTCTCTTCTCACCATCTCCTGTTGAGAGATTAATTATCAGCAGTCAGAGCTCCAGGGACCCCCAACCCACCACCTCCTCAATCCTTATCACCAACAGAGATTTCACATTCTTTACTTTACAGTGCACATTGGTCTACACCAAGCAACCAAACTTAAAATGGCAAAAAGGCACAGAGCATCTCTGCATCTATTCTGAATCAATATCTATCTATCTACGTTTTAATCTATATTATCTTTGCACACATGGGGTTTCCATATGAATCTGTGATAATGTTGTGTGAATCCCTCAATGCCCAGTCTTTTTAACATGTTTTGCAAACTTCATCCTATAATGCCAAATGCAATAAAACCCCTGTTGAAAGTGATGGTGTATTAACTGAGAAGCAGTGAGGTGGGGCTCCCTAGCCTCTAATGCAGCTGGATGTATCGTGTGGTCAACAGTTTCTGAGATTTAGTGTCCAGCACCTGTATCCTGACGTGATTAAGAGGGACAGCTGACGCTGTTTTCATAAGCTGTAATTAATGAGCATCTGGTTGTATTACAAACAACAGCCCTGTTTAGTTTATTGCAGATATGAGGAGTGCTTAGACATTACGACTGGGAAATACACAGTACAAATGCTGTTGGCTATTAAATTGGCATTTCTGACATTAACATGATGAAGGTGCATTTAATAAGATGTATTAAACAACAAGAGCAAAGTAATTCTAGTGAGCACTTTGACAGGCTAATCTTCATTAATTTTCAGTCATTGCTGAGCCTTGATGCAGTATGTTTATTCAGAGCAGGCCCCCTTAGCATGAAATAAGTTATAATGAAATCAAGACAAATGCATCATAATGTGTACACAGCCACAGTCTTCCCTATCCCAGGCAACACAAGACACATTCTTAACATTCATCTTGATAAACATCTGTCATCTTCTCAAGCACATTTCTTCTTGTTAATATTTTTGTGAATTTTGCTTAAAACAAAAAAAAAAAAACAATTCCAAAATTGTCTAAATGAAGGCACTTATGTGATGATTAATGTGGACT
Source organism: Caranx ignobilis (assembly GCA_021432705.1). Taxonomy (NCBI): domain Eukaryota; kingdom Metazoa; phylum Chordata; class Actinopteri; order Carangiformes; family Carangidae; genus Caranx; species Caranx ignobilis. The sequence continues at coordinate 16,628,008 of MU269981.1, read as the reverse complement.
GAACCAGCTTACCTGCCAGACCTACAGGGAACATAACCACTGACTACAAAACGGTAACACCAAATGTAGGGAATGCAGTAAGAGCCTTTTGCTGGCCCCTTTTTCATGTAACATTTAAAAACAATGTTTTTAGAGCATTTATATTATTTTATAGCCAAGAAAATTAGATCACAATTGGCTATGTCTGGTCCCTCAATCTGGACAACAGCAGCATGACTGTCCCTCACTCCAAGACAGTGGAAACCAGTGTCATCACAGCATGACTTGGTACCACACCAACCCAGGCCCAAACAAAAAACCTCAATACCATTCACACAGGACAGAAATATTTGATCACACTTCAGTCAGACGTCAGACTAAATGGCCTTTTTTTTTTTTTTATCCCAACAGCTGCCAATGGCAAAACATCTGCTGTTACTTCACTGTCTGGGGTGTAGCGAGATATGCAGTATGCTTAAAAGGACTTGGGGCAGGATTAAGAAATAAGACTCCATACTGACACAATGGCCGTTGTGGATAATTGCATTTTGATTGATGAGATGCTGCTGATAAAACTTTCATTTTCTTCTTTGTGGGACTTTTCAGTGGATTTTGTGTGGTGGTGGGTCGTTTGTTTACCGTAGCTGAATCCCTTACTGCCACGCTTGTCTTCTTCCCGTATCTAAGTTGAAAGCCGTCGAGAACGCGCATTCGGTGTCATCTGACGTCACTACCACAGAACTGCATGGGAAATTCGGACTCCGAATTGCAGTGCATTATGCAGCACACAGCCTGTTCAAGGCAATGGAGAGATACGTGGGTAGGCTCATTCTTTTTGGTTTTGAATGCTTCATCACCCATTAGCAAAAAAAAAAAACAAACTTAAAATGCATGTTTGATTTTTCACAAATCCTGCCCCAAGTCCCTTGAAAATTCACACTCACAGCACGCCCTGAGTTTGTCTGCCATATGTGACTCAATGTTGACAAGAGAAACTTTATTAAATTGGCAGAGCAGATTAACTCAATCTGTTCAGAGAGACAAATGTTATGTCATCACTCAAGAGTAAGTGGAATCTGCTTCTTTTAAAAGACATTGATGAATTAACAGTATGTATTTGTACGTTTTTACTCCATACAGTTTGTTACGTTCCCTGGTGCGTGTCTGTGTGTTCCCTGCAATTGTCCTATAGACACATGTCCCTAAATTGTCAGGCTAAAGAACACTGGCGATGTTGGGCAGTCTTTTATGTCTGTGTGGGCCTGTATTTGCAAATCTTTGTGTGCAAACGTACATATGTGTCGCTGATTAGCAGTGGGTGGCAGAGATGCCTTCTTCTTGCCAGCTCACCCAGTGAGGCTGGCAGACAGTGCTGCCTCTTGGAGAAACAAGCTAAACTCTCTGCTTCCCAGTGTAAACACTTGATGGCATTATATTGGTGCAGGATCAAATGATTTACATCTTCTCTGTCTGATGAAGCCATTTGAGGTGAAATCCAGCTGTTAGAAATGTCCTGATTGATTTTCAAATAAATTATATTGTCAAGCATGGTATTAAAATGCAGTACAAAGTGGAAGTGGTTCCTGCCCTGACATTAAATTAAATTTAATAGTAATTATCAACAATGACAGTCCTTTTCATGGGGATAGAACCGACAACTGAGAGTGAGAGGTTCTGTGAGTTTCATTGAATACTGATAACTTATGCCCAGCAGATTTATAGGTCTCCTTGGGCTGCTGGCTCCAGCTCTACTTAGAAAGCTGATGGACAGTTGGCCAAGATATTGACATCCTGGTTCATTTGAGCTCAGAAGCTGAGCTGTTAATGGGCATTTAAGCCGCAGAAATCTAAGCATGTGCATTATTTGTCCTAACCACAAGTCCCACTATTGACAAGTGAAATCAACACTGACTTATCAGACAGAGGAGGGGGAAGGTGGACGAGATGAAAGCAATTTCTACGACAGCGTGGCTCTGGTGTGAAGCACAGAGACAACAATCACTCCTAGATAAAGACTAAAGATATGAAATGTGTGTAAAGAGCAAGAGCGCTTCAGCTGGAGGGAGAGAGAAAATCATTGTGCACAAATGATAAGACCAGGAGATAGCACAACAGAGAGTCATGAGAGAAACGGAGAGAGGGAGTCTAATGGTGTGGAAGAGTAGCGGAGACAGTGTGGAGTTGTGTGATTAGAGAGAGAGAGAGAGAGAGAGAGAGATAAAGATCAGAGAGGAGGAGAGAGATCTGAAAGGAGACTTGCTGTTATGATTACTGGACTTATTTCCCCGACTGAGTCTGTTCAAACAAAGACTATTGACATTTAAGAAATAAAACGGTTCACTATGCAATGTTTTGTAATTGTTTCCATCGTATTCTGGTCAATTCCTGATATCACAATTAAAATTATTTTATTGTTGATTTTTCTAATCAGGCATGAGTGTGATAAATGTTTTGAACACAACATAGCTTGAAAATGGTGAGCATATGTGGTGTTTTTGAACGCAGCACTGAGCCTTAAATGAGATTTCTGACCTATAAATGAATGACTTTATGCATTGCGTAGGTTGCACATGATTCGGATATGCATAGTGTTAATAACTGCATGAATAAGCACATATACAGTTCATATTAATAAGTGCACAGTGAGTGTACAAAACCTGTACAGTGAATACGATGGCACAGATACAGTGGAATTATACATAGACCCCTATAACCTGCAACATGCTCCCATCGTCATACATCGTTATATTATTGCAAACAGTCAAACTGTGATGGGGTTGAGGGCTCCCCTGCAGGGAGCTTGTTATGTTGCCCCATTTTTATGTTGTGTTCATTTCCTAATCTGTGTCCTCTCCTTTCATCCCTTTCCCCCGACTCACACAAGCTCTAAGTCCTTTTCTTTATCTTCTGTTCACTCGCTTCATTCACCACATGCTTAATGTCAAGGCCATTTACTTGTGTGGGGGTGTTGATGGTATGCATATGCAGAGGAGGAAATAGCCTTCACAAACCGTCATGTTTTCTAAGCAGAGCAAATTGCTTTCCTCAAATATCAGATCAGTAAATCACACATCCCACCAATATGATAAGGGCAGTGATATTGATTCATTCCTGGACCTTGGCTTGTGGCAGTCAATTCGGCAGGATATTAAAGCTGCTCTTGTTGTTTTGACAGGGACAGATCTCATAGACCACATCTTTTACACATTCTGTTTTAGTCCTGCCGTTTACCACTGATCCATATTCAATGTAATATCAAAACATTATGACACACATTTCATTATGTGATCTCAGTCACCGATTTTATTAGATATTCTGAAGACATCCACTCTCACATCTGTCTGCTTGGATCTACACACATTATCTGGTCAGTCAGGCAGTGATCTGAGTTCTCATTAATATTCCCACAGGCTGTCTTGTTTCTTGTATCCTGTAAATATACTGTTATTCTGTGGTGTGGATGGGGGTGAGATTGGTGCAGGAGTGGATGAGGCATGATGGAGGACTGGAGGCAAAATGTTTTCCCCACACAGCCATGCTGTCTACTGTACTGTTGCAGGGAAGGGGAAGAATGCATTTATGCTGCAGAGGCTTCATAAATATTGGATGTGGCCCCTGCCTGCCTCTCACTGCCTGCCTGATTGCTTGACTGCATGCTAACAGAGGTGAGTGCTGGTTGTCTGGCTCGTTCGCTCCCTGTTACGTAATGCCTGACCTCATCCGCTGCAGTGAGGCAAGAGTTGGGATTCCCTCCTGCTCATGGAAACAAGCAGCGGGGAGAATGGACGAGTGAGATGGACGGGAGGGAGGGGGAAAAACATGCGGCAAAAAGAGAAAAATGGGGGCTTATTAACAAGAAATGTGTGGAAAGGAAGAATGTAAGGAGAATGATAATTGAAATGTGCTCTGACGGAAAATGAGGAGAATATGATGCTAACAAAAATCAGGACACTCTGAGGTGGAAATGTGAATTGTGTTGTTCACAATTTGAGTGGCTGATCATGGTAAATGGGGTGATTCATACTGTCTGAGATGATATCATGGGTATGTTAGTCAGACAAAGGGAAATGAGTAGTACAGCAAGTGTTTCCTCCTGTCCTGAGGGAATGACTTTGCTTTGCAGGAATGAGATTTGAATAAATTGAGGTTGAAAGTACTGAAGCAAATCCAGTTGGAGCAGGTAAAGATGTTGCGAAATCAAAAAACAGAAGCATTGTTGAAATGTACTGCAGTTGCATAACACTCATGCTGGTTGTTTGGACGTCTCCTGAATGAGTGGAATTTCAAATAGGTTTTCAAGTGGCAAAATTAGTTGGTGATGTCCCTGCCTGTGAGAGATGATGACATTTATTTATATCACTGTGGCAGATGCTGCAAGCTGGAAAGAATATAACAGTACAATCTAATAACTTAGAATAAGGTAGAAGAAATATGGTTGGTGGGTCAGACAGCAGATCAGTTCACAGTGCCTGATTACACATAGGGTCTATGCAGACATCTCGAAAACATGACTCAAAAGGTGCCATAAATGAAAAAGTCAGTGAGTGACTGAAGAAGGGAGTAGGGGTATAACCACAGACAGTGCCTGCATTTGAACCCACAATATCAAAGTAGATGAAATGTTTGTGATCCTATTCTCTTATGACTCACAGCCATACAGCCCCGGGCTCTGTGTACTAACACTTATTTGTTTTCTCCAAGTAAATTGGCAGTTAGCACTGAATATATAGCACACAAAGACTCAAAAAGACTTACCCCACTGGAAAACTGTAGAACACAATTCAGTCGATATTAAACTTATTGCACTTCTCTATTGTCATATCTCGTATCACTCACAAAAGGCAAAGTGCATGAGGAACAGAGCTGAGAAAGTTGTAGTTTTACACCCAGAGATACTGAATAGAAGAACCACACCTAACAATAGGCAAATTCTGCTTCAGTGCTGTATACACAGCATATTTCTCATTCCCTTGAAAGACCAGACCATCACAGATAATGCCATATCACATGAAGATAGTTTCACAGAGCTACAATATTAAGTCTTTGGCATGAAAGTTAATCCAACGTCCCTGCAGTAAACATCAGGCTTTGGTGTCAGTCCCTCAGATTCAAAGAGGAAGAGATTCTTGCCAGACAACATCTTTCACTGACATTTAATAATCCTTCGGGGAGAACTGCATCATTAATGAACCAGAGATACACACTCTCTCTAGGCTTTAACCCCAATAGACCACAGTATAATACAGCAAGTATTATTGGAGGTATTAGACTCCATATTTTCCAATTTTGCTATTTTTGTGCAAAATAACTCCAGGCATTTACTGATCACTTATTGATCATGTATAATTGTGGAAAGATGGTTGATATTTTACTAAATAGCACAATGCCCACACAACTGTGGTTTTTCCCGTGGTACGGCAGATCTGTTCCCCTCTTGTGATTTTCTTCATGCATCTCTTCATTTTTTAGCCAATGTCACATTTGGATATTTTGACAGAGCTGCACATTTCATCGTTGTTTTACTCGGTTCAAAAACATGTAGGTGTGTCTACACAGACATCTTGAAGTCCAGGTCTCTGCAGAGACAGATGCAATTTAGAATCATATTTTAATCCCTATAGAGAGAGTTGGCTAAGTGCAGCTTATATACAGTAGTGCACCTTTAGCTGACAAAATGGAGATCTCAGTAGTTGGGTAAGATCTGTAAGACTAGATGATAAAATTACCTTAGTATAACATATGAACATCTCCCATCACCACCTCAACACTTGTCCAAGCGATAAGACAAGCATGTCCAGAGTTTACATAAAACAATACAGACTACAGTTATCTGCTTTTATTTTTCTTTTTAACCCTGGGCCAATAGGATGTAGATATTAAAAAAATGCAATGTAGCAACCACAAGTAGAAAAGAAAACATTGTTTGTTGTCATTGTTTCCTCTTTACATTTCAATTCATAATTCATGTCCAAAGCTGCTCCTCTACTCCATGTTATTAACTGGGGACTATTCATTAAGGTAATGGGTTGATCTCCTTGTCTGGATTATAATTGTGTTAATCGGACTTTCCTGCCTGAGACAGGGATCACTGATTGGTTGGTTGTAACTCTACACCCACCAATGACCTTTTTCCCCTCTTCAGTCTAGCAACTCTCTTTATATAATCTTTGACATCATGACTGGTCTTGTGCATATATGATCCAGGATGATACATCCTGAAGGTCCAGATGTACAGCAGATCTGACAGGTTTGCAAAATAAAAAACAGGATTTTTGCAGAAGGGCTTTTAATGATGGATTTTTGCATAATTCATCATACTGTGTGGTCTAAATCTGTTATCTAATGCAGTGAAAATACTATGTAATGCTGATGCCATTATCCCCATCTAGCCAAAGGTCTGTGGATGTCCAAATGGTTACAAGCAGAAACAAATCAGCAGTTGAGATTTCCTCTCTTGAGAAGTGATACCCAATTGAAATAGGATGGATCCATCTTTATAAGTCTTTGACAGCATTGTTCCCTGAAGACATAGACACATACACAATGTTTTCAGGAAGTATTTAGACATTGGGTAGTTTTTCATTGTTTTCATACCACCCATCCGTCTGTCTGTCTATTGGCTCTACCGCTGATCTTAGGCAGTGTTGTTTACATAGGGACGTAGGGCAAGGATACACACTGGACAGGTCACCAGTCTATCACAGGGCCAACAAATACAGATTAACAAATTCACATGCTCACATTCCTACTGTATGGTGAATTAAGAGTTACCAATGAACCTAGTGTGCATGTCTTTGAACTGTGGATAGGCACAGGCGGAAGATACACATTTTCATACATATTTGATTGAATTTAAACAGTTGGTTTTGTCTTGCATGCGTAGAGTTTATATGAATTTTTGTCCTGAAATTCACGCTTCCCAGAGGCTGAATTCCATTTAATTTGATGATTTTCATCTCGCAACACCAGTGGCACCACTTTTGGTTTAATGAAATATCTCAACATCAGGAAGATGGATTTGCATTTTGTACAGACACTCAACAGATTCCTTGAAGCCTAATGATTTTGATGATCGTCCTGCAGCCCCACCACAAGATTGACTTTTGTGATTTAGAGTGAAATGTCTCGACAGCTGTTATGTCATCTCCTGACTTTTCATCAGGTCATAATTTTTTTTGTTCAGTATTTTTAGCACCAAAAATAACTCTACCGCTGGGCCATTTGCAGTGCTGACAATAAGGAGGTGAGAAAGAGAGCATTTACATCTATATGAGATAAGTGAACTGTGACTCGCTTAAGACTCGCTCTTTACATTGTCCCAATGTGGTATTCCAGTTATCCTAAAATGTAAGCAACACAACCAAAGCGTTAATTACTGCTAAAGTAAGGAATGTTTTTGACTGTCTAAGTAAATTACCTGACCCCAGTACATCCAAATATGTTGTGTCCTTGCTGAAGACTAGACTGGTGTCAAAACATGCCTCAAAGAAGATCCCGAGTACCAAGCTACAGGTTACATACATGTCTTGACTGTGAATGGTTGTCTGTGTTACTTTCTCTCAAAACAATGAATTATGTATGAAAAAGGCCGCAATTCATGTGCTGTTTATCTGATGAAAATGTAACTACACTCAAATCAGGGCTTAAAGTCAGGACAAAACTTTCACAAATTCTGTGTTCTGATTTCTTACCTTTTTTTTAAGTTTCTTTTTCAGTAATCAGAAGTGTGTTGATCCCTAACCCTAACCCTCTGACAAGCAATCCACATTAAATCCAACTATAGTCTAAAGAATGAGCAGGAGGTGACACCCCAGCTGTACTGCACCTCTAATGGGTGAAGCAGTAATGTCTGATGCTATTTGTGGTAGATGTTATCAACGTGTGTTCTATGGGCAGTGTGTCTTTCCCATCTTTTTCTGCCTGTCCCTGGTGCTCTGATGTGCTGGTAGCTCCGATAAGCAGAGGTGTGAGACACTCTGCTCAGGGTAATCAGTTGAGAATGAAGCTACTGCCTTTTCTGTGCCAACCAGGGGCTCACAGGAAGGATGATGGAAGAGAGGTTGTTAGAGGGACAAATGGGAGTAAACTCTATTTGGATTCTTGGCTCCCAGAGACCTGGGCGTTAGGAACCGAGAGGCCCGGCAAAACAGGGTTAGCAGCAGGGCATTTCATTCAATTTCATCAGTTTTTCAACCTGACAGCTGTTTTTTTTCCCCTGAATGAGCTAAAGGAATACAAAATGTTAGTCACCCTTTGTCTTTGACTACAGTCATATACACCTGTGTTTTTTTTTTTTTGGCTGTGCACTGATTTTACACAGTAACCAAACTTAGGTGTCACTCATTTCTCCCAGTTTCTCCCCTAGGAGGTCTTACATTCAACTCTGTTTACTAACACTTGCTGTCTTGGTCGCTGTTAAGCCTATCCTATCCTATTTCTTTCTCCTCTCACATTTTCTTTGTTCCCCACTCCTGCTGATTTTCACTTGGTATGTCTCCAGGGTTTTAAAGCCATGTAGCAATTTCTTCCAGCTGTTTGTCTTAGTAAAGTCCAGTGTTCAGTAATTGGAACCTGTAGGTAATGACAATAAAGCTCCATGTTCCAGCAGACCAAACATGTCATTTCCTTTCCCTCATTTTAATTTTTAAATAGCATGTCAATGTATAGAGCAGACGGCTGGTAAATTGTCTACAACCAACGGATAAAGGAGGGGGACCAGTGGAAGGGAAGTAAATGAAAGCTGCAGCTGCCCCTCGTGGGAGGTTTTTGCGTCAGCCGGTCAATTAAATTTAGTTGACTTAGGTTGTACAAGCGTCAATATTTCTTGGTAGCGGCTCTTAGTTCAGTTTCCTGTACATTAAATTGTGTGCAAAATGCAAGGAGCAAATCAGTCTGGCTTGTTTCATAATGAGTATAATTTCATGCAGTGACTTCTTGACTGGCAGGTGGGAAATTGTTTTCTGTATAATGCAACTCTTTTGACAAGGAGGAGAAAAAAGGATCATAAATTGCAATAAGACACAATTGTAACATCAGGAATGAAAGTGGTGGAAAACTCCCAATCCCAATGGCATGGAAAGAATATGAACAATATACAAAATAATATTCAGCTTTGACTTTAAGACTGTTGAGTCTAATGATTAATAGAAATCTTTTTGCATGCCATATCAATGCGTTGGAAATTTGGCAGTTATTAATGATTTATTAATGGTGTCTTTACTGTAACTTTATTTAATTGCTGATATGTAAATCTTGATGAATAATTTGTTGAATATTGATACAATAAATAATTAAAGAGGTTATTTTATGAGCCTTGCCATTCAGCCAAAGCAGTTTATAGAAGCATTCATGTCATTTCTGTCCATGACACATGCGCTGAAAATTAAAACAAAGCACCCGTGCATTTGTGAAGGCGATGACAAAGACAGAGAGACAGGAAGGGGGGCTGGGTGGGGGAGAGGAATGGAGCCAGTCAGCCTGTGCTGGCAGTGATAAAGGGTAATGAGTTATAACATTCACAGGTACACAGTGCTCACATATCACAGCTCCATCAGCTCTGTATGATTTGTGACAGATTATATCAGACTGCTCTTGCTCAAGATCTCACATCCTTGCACACTGGAGTGGCAGTAGATCTTCTTCACACGTGTGTTTTTCGAGTGGCATGAGACATCACACATCAAGATTTGCATCTGCTCTTTTTTTTGGGGGGGGGCATGACGACTCATTAGTCTGACCAAGTTGAAGGGCAGAATAACTGGTCAGAGAGAGAGAGAGAGAGAGAGAGAGAGAGAGAGATAAAGTGAGCACAGTGGCTGCTCGTCACATCACCATTTCTGAACAAGGCAGGCAGCCTCAGTTAATAAATTGGACTGTCCCATGCTAATGAATGGAGTCTAGAGATGGGCAAAAGGAAATGAAGGGAGTAGGGGGATGTCAAACTACATGAACGATGAAGTAGCTCATATCAGGGCCTATATTACAGGGGCCTATTAGTTCTCCTGTCTCTGCTGGCAATGGGTGTAATGAGGCAGTCTCCAAGGACCAAATTGATGCCTACTCTATGAGAGCGAGTTGTACAATAGGCTGTAGCAACCAGCAAAGCCTCTTTTGCTCTTATACTTTTGTATAATGATATGACTCACTGACTCATATATTTTTATACCTGTGTAGAGGTATTTGAAGTTCATTCTATATTTGAGCTACAGTATTTGTCAAAGTCAGATTCAGAACAACTATCCACCTTTTATCCGTCACAGTGCACTCTGTGATTCCGTGTTCTTTGTCCTGGTCCTTGCTAGTGTTCACAGGTCCAGATGCTAGCTATCTGTTTGCACATTTGTGGATCTCTGGACAGGAAATCTACATTTTCAAACTGCTGTTTTAGTGTGCTGTAAGGTGATTACAGATTTGTTGGATCACACAATGCACATGGGCTTGTAACACAATTTTATAACTTGTGCCAACTAAAAAAAATAAATTGCTACGTACACTGCTAGCTAATATCCAAATTGTCTTTATGCAAGATCTTGATCTTTATGCAAGATCTTTATGCAAGATCTCTCAAGATGATGTTGGCCAATTATATTTAATGTGATCTTATACCAATTACAGTTAAAAGTAAGTAATGTTTTAACCACTTTAGTCCACTGACATGAGTGTTTGCATTACATGCACGTTTTTGCATTTTGTTAAATTACACTTTTAATGTTTTGTTATCCATATTCTTTCATTTCCCATTGCACCCTGCAATAGTATAAGCAGTCAATTTGACTTCTTTCTTATATTATGTATTCTCTGTCACATTTTGATACCCTTTACCCTTATCATTCCTGACATGCACTGTGTGCAACGATCAGAGCAGAGTGATCATGAACAAAACCCCTCATTAACGAAAGTGCTTCTTTCCGAGATGACAGAGACAGTGAGGGAGAGGGCTGACCTTATTAACAGAGCCTGGTAGGTTAACACAGTGTCATGCCATCATTCGGATCATTCTTTCCCAGCTTCTCTTGGCACTGACAGACTTGCCAGGTAATTACAACCTTGTGTCACCTACAGAGACCCTATAGCACTTAAGTGTTCTAATTTTACCCATCAAATAGGATTGTTGTTTTTTTTCTTTCTTTTGTAGCACTTGCTTAATTAAGTAAAGGCATATTTGATCTTGCAGTTTCCCTCACTAAGATGGATTCCTGAGGCTGTTGGTTCTTGGTATGTGATATTGGCCCAGTCATGATTTCTTCCCTGAGATGAGAAAATTTTCAACATTTTTACCAAAACCAAGGCCAGCATTTTGGGAAGGAAATGATTTAAATTATTATGTGGTGTTGTTGAGCCAAGGGAACAATGACAGAGACAGGGAAGAGTCACTGCAGCAGAGCAATTTCCAGGTATCTAGTCTTGAGCTTTTCAAATCCAAAGGAGATATTGATTTATTAGATAGAATGAGCTTTACAGACCTGCCCACCAGCCTCCACTCTGCGGCAATTATATGGTTATATCCCACCCCTATGTGATACATTGGCATCCACAGATGGGAAAGTTGCCGGGTATCAGTGTATGTTCAGGGATTCCTCTTGGGAACAAGTTCTCAAACAAGAATGCAGCACAGATGATTCCCACCATCTACACCACCAATTATCACAGATCCTGCCAACTAAAATCTAATTCCCTGAACCCAGTTTTCTCTATAATTGCGATGGCTGGTCGGTTGAACAAATAAGACCACTAATAGGACAAAGAAGAAAGTCTGACACATTTTAAAAGTATATCTTAATATAAACATTTTATTCAGTGCATTTTTGTGTATACAACAAATAATAAACAACTGGAAGTTATCAGACAGCCACAATGTCTGCCTGTATATGTTGTTTTATCAGATTTAGCCTGGTAGTTTGGAACACATGATCCAACATGGGTTAATACACATAGCCTACATCATGCAGCTCTAGACCAGAATTTCCCTGCTTTCTCCCATGCAACAGATAGGTTCACCTAATACAAACCACCTCCGGAGGAAACCAAGAAAAGAAAGCCTCCCAGAAGCATGTACCAGAAAGAAGTTATGTAGCTGAAGGGAAGAGTACATACTGTAGCCCACAAAAAGGGTCCTTTTTGTACATAATTGTGTTTGTACATGCCCTGTGCAAGAAAGGGAAGATGTTCGTTTTTGTATGGTTTTTTTTTTCGTTTTTTTTTTTTTTTTTTCACTTTTACAAATATGACGTGTCCTATAAAATGTTAAGCCACCTAAAAGTCCACAGTATTCTTTTTTAAATATAGAAAATATTGTCACCACAATAAGTTACTCAAACACATAACAAGCATCCTGGGAAGGGGCTTGCACCATATTCCTATGGTGAACTGTATCAGTCAATAGAAGTTGACAAAAAAGGATGGCGAGGGGGTGTCGAAGTATGACACAAGCACAGAGGGAAGTAACAGATCACGAGGACAAGAGACGGAGACATTGTGAACACAGCGGTAACAGAAGGGAATGGGGACACAGAGTAATCGTTTCATACTTCGATCACCGAGCATATCAGCAAAAAGCACAACATCAAGCACGCTGCCAACTCCCAAGTGTTTAAAATCACTTCCCTTGACCATTGTTCCTTTTTTCCTGCAAAATCTTTGCTTTCTTTCATCAAAAAAATGTACAATGAATTTTTTTTTTTTGTCCAGCTTTGCCTCTATACTGGCTTGGTTTTCAGCGGCTTAAAGGGAAACTCTTTCATTCTGTCTTTGGTGTGCTGGAACCCCTTTCAATGATGAAACAGCAACAAAAATACAAATACTGAACAATGACAAGGGAAGAGAACAAGAGGGGACAAACAAAACCAGTTATTAAATAAAAAGCTCTCTGCTAATTTTGAAAATTAGCAAAAAAACAAAAAACAAAACAAAACAAAAAACAACAACAAAAAAAAGGTACAGTTGTGGCATCTCTGAAAAAAAGAAAAAAAAACTGCAAGAGATCCACACTGTCCCTTATATTTCAGGTCAGTTGAACATAGGCTTCATTTTCCCATGCTAGAGAGCTCAGTCTCTGAGCGTGTGCACTAGGACGCAGGAGAGCTACCGTCTGGCTGGCCACAGTCCCAGCAGCTCTAGGCTGTGCCACACCAGGGAGTTTATAGGCTTTGTATTCACAGAAGCATGGATGAGACAGAGATCAGGGCTTGCACTGTACCACTGTAGCCTTTGTAGACCAGCACCTTCGCTGGCTGCCCTGAACACCTACATGTCTAACTTCCTGTCCCTGTCTTTCAGATGCACGAGTGCTTGGTGTCTACATGACCTAAGAAAAGTTACTGTCTGCAGGAAATTAAGAAAAATGAAATAAGATAACGATGAGCTAAGTGGTACGCAATCATCACCGGAAGAGAGTGATCAAGGTAATAAATAAATAAATAAATAAATCTCAAGCCCAAAAGAAAATTTTTAATTTGTTTAAGTCCAGGATGGTTTATGTGCTGTTAAATCTCTTACTTTGGATGGTGTTTTGAGACAGAAACAATGATTGACTAGGATGGAACCTAACTGTGTTTTCTTTTTTTTTATTGATGATGTCTTGGTGTTTGTGTGTGGTTAGTTAGTCGTAGCTAGTCCTGAACCGCTGATCGGTGTGAGAAGTCTGCTTGGATTCACGCTCTGCTGGAGGTAAGGTTTCGTGGTTCGGCCACAGGCCTGGATTCAGCTACCGGGCTACGTTGACTCATTCTGGCTCACGGCTTTACCCCCGTTGAGCACAGCTGAGGCACTCCGACTCTTGGTGGGCGTGCCGCTGCCGGAGCGGGAGAACTCTGTCAAGTCATGGAGGGATGGCTCTCTGTACATTGCCACTGTGGAAACACAAGACAAATCTGAATCAGACAAACTGACTTTTTTTGAACATTAGACAAACCACAACAGAAAACTAGAATTTTGACTATAGATGACATCAGAAAGTCAGTGTAATGGCAGTCCAGCACATGTAGTACAGCACAGGTCTTCTGATAGTATGATATAAGATTTTACTTATAGTTCCCTGCAAACTGCTGAATCAAGAGATTACAGCAAACCAGGTTGGTGCTTCATTCACAGCATGGCATTATAAATTCAGGAGTTGCTAGTGCTTTAGCTTTGCTGTGTTTGCAGCATTGGTCCAATCTGCACCTCAGCAGTGGCTTTTCACAAGAAATATCAGTAATCTGAGGTTCACAGTCTTTGGTTTCAGGATGTTGTCAACATCCTTCTGCCTCGAATGCTATTTGATGTTCATTCCTAAGGGAATCTGTGGCTGAAACAGCAAACGCAGTCCTTCAGACACTTCACTTAGCCCAGCATTTTTTTGTTACAGCAGCAATCTGGAGACCATCCTTGTGTATACACGTCAATCAATGGCAGAGGTTCTCTGGGAAAACTGCTGATGATTGGTTCCTGTCTTGTTAATAACAGTATTGTATTATAATGGTGGGCACCTGACCTCAGGATTACTGCATTCTCTCCACCACACCACCACTGCTGCTATTTATTTTTAAACATAAATCACCCACCTAGTCATTTTTCACATTCCTCCACCCAAACCTCACTGTCTTCATTGACAGACGCTACTTGACAGACTACATGCTATCCCGATAAAGACAGCTCTTTGTGTTTTTCATTGGGGCCTACTGCAAGAATTCTAAGAGGATTTTCCTGTTTGGGTTTGAATGACGTGAGTTGAACTTGTTTCATCCAGAGGAAGACAGAATGAGAGGCTGTGGGCTGAGGCTCACAGACTGGAACCAGAAGAGTAGTGAGTAATGGCTGGAGGAGATGCCACTGCCAATGCAGAGACAGCTTCTTAATTGGTGCCCTATAACACCGCTGCCTGTGAATCTTTATGAGCTGCTGGAACAAATTCTGCTTTATTTCTCTTCCGCTCTCTCTTTTCCTCACAGAGCTCTTGCCAAACCACCAGCTACATTTGGAATTTACATTATGTAATGGATTTAGTAAACACTGTGCAGTAATGGATAATTTTAAGTTTCTACAAAAGAGGCGGGGTGGCTCAGAGCAGAAGATGAATGTATAATTCTGTTCATTTTTTAGGGGTCACACAGTGAAACTCTGCAGACAACCATTGTGTTTCTTTTTCTTCAAATCATCATATTCTTCTTCATATTCTACCTTGGGAATCTGTGGTAGCCCCTACAATCCTATCGTTAAAAAAAACTTTGTAAATTGGGCCAAATGATTCAGGGAGATACTCTATTTATACTTATGAACCATAAGCCAGATTTTCAATAAGTAGATATCATTAGATTCTTTGAATCAAATCGATTTCAGAATCACATGGTATCAGTTTTTGCCACACTGGATTTCATGGGAAAGAGTTTTTTTGGTACCTTTGACAAGATTTGCTCAATTGGCACAGATGCCCTTCAGACCAAGTCTGACAAAACCAGTTTATTGACTGCTTTGATCTGCAAAAGCATTAATTCATCAGACCCAACTGGAATAGGTGGCAAAGGTACCAAACTACAAGTCAAGTCATATCTCAGCCAGTCTTTAATCAACCGACAAGAAATTCAGTGTGAGTGCTTACAACCCTGCCCTTGACGTAATGACATCATGTTTCCGTGGAAACTCTGGCATACAGGGCTGCTTGGCGCCCACATGGCAAAAATACTATATTTCCGCTCTTAGTTAAGCTACATGAAAGGCAACTTAATGGCAGTGGTTTCTGGAATCTGTTTGAATTACTGTCTCATCCATCCCATTTCTATGCTTTTATTCTCTCTTTTTCAGTATTTCTCATTCAGCGTTAAGCAAGGCAATCATTCTCTGACTATTGCTCGTAAGTGTGTTTGAGGCCCCCCTCCCCCCACATGTCCTGTTAAATGGAAGTGAGAAGCTATTATCGTGATCTCCGAGGGCAGAGATGGATTCTAAATAAGATGCTGGTTGGTGGTAAGATATTAAGACGTGAGAAGGGGCAGCATCAAATTAAGAATTTAACTCCAAAGTGCAATATCCAGCAGTGAAATCAATACTGAATAGCCTGAATGAAACCTCTCACATATTACTAAGATAGTTTTCACACGTATGTCACACAGATGTGACAAAAGGATGTGTCTGGCTAGGCTGTCATCTTTTCAGTGTTTTGTTTTGATCTGCATTCGAAATTAAAAATACTGCAACAAAGATTAAGAGATTTTTATGAATAAGAATATAAAAAATATTGTATAAAACTGCATACTTAACTCTTCATAGTTTTAACTTCACCCAGTTCATCTAATCCTGAATCCTTATATGATAAAAAACTTTATTTGATAACATTAAACCAAATGGTTAGACGAGGTGTATAATCTAATTATTGACCTAGTTAGATACCAGTAACACACGCACAGAAAAGAATGTAGTGAAACTATAAATAGAGCCCATGTGACAAATCCAAACTGTACTTGACAATCAACAATTTAAAAAAAAAGACCTCCTTTCGACACTGAGTATTTTGCTCTGCAAGGCTTTCATTTATTACGCAGAGAAAAAATCTCTTCTTTTATCCCACTGAAGTGAAAACAGACTCTTTCTCTGTGTATCCTTTCTGTTGACAGGTAAATCTGTGTCTTGTTGAAGATGAAAGGACTGTGGCCTTTTCAACAGAGAGAACAGAACCATTTCTCCATCTCCCCACCCTGTTTCTTCTGTTCTCTATAGCCATACTACCACATGCATTTTTTTTGAATGGGAAAGGCTCTCTGCGACTTAACTGTAAAGAAAATAAAGTCCTAGGTGCTACTATTGAAAGCTTTTAACCATATTGTTCCTGCTACGTGTGCTCACAGACAATGCCTTGGCCTCATTCTGTAGTGTCACAAAGAAAACAACCCATTTAGTCTTTAGTAAAAGGATGTCCACATGAACTGGAAGTGTTAGGGAAGGGAAGGACTTCTTGTAGCAGAAAACAACCCCTTTGCCAGCTAGAAAAGTGACTTTGCTGAATACTCAAGAAAATTTCTCAATAGATTTTGTAGTTACAGCAACTTTATCTCTGATGCTGAGCACCACTCTTCTCAAGTTGCCAGTATTCTCCATCAGATCTGCTTCTAACACTTCCTGCTTCAAAACAATTTGAGAAACACCCCTCCCAACATGAAGTCCCATAAACAACAATCGGCAGTCATACTTACTTCACACTGTGATTGGTCAGCTGTGCAGACATGATACAGTCTGACTGCCTTCCAGAAGAGACAATACTGATATCGTGTCTGGCTTCTCTAAGACAGCCGGCTTTTCACTCCCTCTTCATGTGTAGCCATTTGGAACTATACTATAGACACTTGATTTCCCACATGGTTGGACAACACATTATTCAAACTAGCTGTCGAGCACAACCTGATTTGTAATGTTGAACAGCAAAACGTCAAAGTAGATCTGAGCATGCTTACCCTTAAGAGGCTTGGGAAGGAAGTGGGCTGCTGGCTTGTTCTTCTTGACATGATTCCCCTTCATGATTTCTCCTTCCTTGTTCAGACCGAGGTACCAGCCCCTGCCCGACTGCTGCTGCCGGTATATCATGGAGGAGTATGTCACGTAATAGTTCTCGAACACTGACTCCTTGAATTTGCACTCTGGTGTAAAGTGTTCCTGGAGGAGGGGAAGAGAAGCAGATACAGTGTATAGTAGTTGTTGGACAGTAGTTCACAAGATCTCAAGAGTCTTTGACATCCTGTTATGAAGAGAAGCAGCTGAAATGCAATAGTTCATTACTTGAGTGCACAACTTAATAATGGTACATTGCGCTGCACGTCCAGCGCACACTTGTGCAGGAAAAGAGCGTAGGAGCAATCTCAAGGTTCAAGCCCTTACTTTAAGATTTTTATCTCTTGAGAATCTTCTAAACCTATTCATTCCATTTACTGCCATGAATAATGTAGTACTTTATAGCATAGATAACTATAATATGACAGATGCAGAGGAGCTTTAATAAAACATACAGCAAGATGAGTATATTCTCATTTTCCTCCTAGCTGTTAATTATGTATGGACAGTTCTTTATCTTAGCTCATTAAGATTGGTCAACTGTATTTGTGATTCTTGCTGGACATTGCTATTTAACTTATAAGTGAGGTATTATAGTATTTACCTTTTTAAGCTATAAAAAGTACTTCAGTGCTTTCACAAAGGGGATATAATATGATCTTGCAACCCGTGTGCACGTGGGAAGTGCATGCAAGGTATGTCTCCACCTATCTTTGTATGCTGTCAGATTGCTTCTTTATCTCTTTAACTAATTAACTCGCTGTGGGGTGACTCCTTGGAGACGTTATTTTGCTGTTCATTTTCTAGACTCCATACTGTGCAAGAGTTCTTGTCCTTTCTGTTTGGTTTAGAATCTGGTGCGTATATAGAATTTGGCCGTTAATGCAACAAACACGATGTGGCTGACGTTTTATTTCCCCCAAGGCAAGGTTTTCTGTGTGTGCAAGGGCACAGCTTTATATGTGTACGTGGTTTAGATGTATGATGGTGTGTGTTTGTCCAATTTGTAGAGCTGTTTGGGCAGTGAGTCTACAAAACAGTCTGATTCATTAGAAGAGAGCTCCCCTTGAGAGAAATGTATGGACAATGCATGAGGGAAAGGCAGCAAGAGACAAGTGAAGCTACTGAGCAGTTTTTGCCATGCTGGTAAAATTTTCTCCTCCGTGTGCAAATTAAAAAATACATGCAATATACACAAATATCATAACATACAGTTGGAAGAAACAGAGGGTCAAACCAACTTAATGAAGTTTACAAAGTGAGCTTTCATGGAAAGAGATGGATTGGTGCCTCTTCCAGACTGAAGCAGGTCTATCAAACACATCGCTTTTGTGGGTGTCAGTGGTGAGTGTGATGACGTGTCCTCAGGGCCAAAGACTCGCAGTGAGATCATGACAAACAACATGCCACTAACAGACAGGGAGTCATCTATAACAGCCTCTCTCTCTTTTTTTTTTTTTTAGTTCAACAGCGTCACTCTTCATGTGCGACGCTAACAGGACTTCAAAAGGCTGAATGAGGTTCATGTCTGGTGGTAATGTGCTTTGAAGCTTTTATGTACAATGTGGCTAAAATGTGCAAAGTCGTGAAGGGTAATGGGTTAAAATGTTCACTTGTTGAACTTGATAAAAGACTAATAAAGCGTATCGCTCTCTCATGGAGTGGCTTTTATTTTGCCGAGTTGGATAGCCCATTTAAGACACAGAACCAGACGTACGTACAGTAACAGACAATCATCATTCGTCAGCCTTTCTCGCTGATGTATCGTTCACAGACCACACCAGACATAAATCTCTGACAGATATGGAGTGAAAGTCACAGGAAGCTTGTGACATATCACATCAATGGGATACATACTGTTGGCTCAGGCTTAGTTCTCAGTTAAGCTGGGAGCTGTTACAGATCAGTAAGAAATTTTCCCTCCAAACAGTTCATAATTTTATCCAAACATGTGAATGTTTAGCTTCAGAGCTGTAAAGAATTTTTTCCCAATACATGTAAAAAACAAAAAGAGACGTTAGATTCAGTTTGACTAAGACCACACATCTTAAGTCTTTGTGCTTGGTTTTCTGAAGTTGAGTGTCTGTATTGATGCCACTGACATGGGTATCTGTTAGAGGCCACCTCTGTGCTTAGTTTTGCCTTTAATCTCAGATTCAGTCCAAGATTGCTTGTGTTCCTTGTCTGTGCCTTCAATTTGCCCCTTGGTGCTTTAAAGGAAGGGTTCAAAACTTAAAAATTCAAAAAAAAGGAAAAAAAAAGATCTGGTTGTTCTGGCTCCAGAAATCCCTCCCTAAAGTCAATCCAGGTGAAGGGGAACAAAATGCAAAATTCATAGTCCTTACTCTTGTAAAGTCAGCCACAGCTGATATTAACAGCAATATAAACAGTCTAAGACAAACTGAGTGATTATCTTTTACAATTACTGCCTCTTTAGTGCAAAATTAAATGAACATGACAAACATTAAATCTTTGACTTGATTTTTAATCTTTGAGTTGTGCTTCTTGTTGTGTGTTAACTACTTTCAAAGGGCTTCACAACACTATGACTTACTGGGAATGTGAAGGGAGGGCGTAGCTGTGGCTGAAGGGAAGCCTGAGGTGTGGCCATTTTGGTCCAGTATACTGTCAGTGGCAATCATTTACAGAACCTTTAAAGTCAACAATTTACATAAACCCTTGAGTCCATTACTGAAATCGTTTTGCTGTTTTACTACTACTGTAGATCTTGGAGTGGATTCAAGACATTTTCCATGATGGACAACAGTTTGTGCTGCATCCTCCACTCCAAACTGTCTGCTTTTATTCTCAAGCTGTTAACAAAGTGTTTTTGATACGCACATTCAATTTGTTTGCATCGCCAGCTCTGATGCTACTGCCCCAGCGTATTGCAACAATTTTGCAGTCACAAAAACAGAGTTGTAAATGATAAGCAATGCTTTGCTTCATGTATTAAAAGAACTAAGCTTAAAAAATTAAGCCTGTTTTGGCCCTTCCTGTAGGCATCTTGGCATTGTCCTACTTTATCCCTCAAATTATGGTATCATTGAATGAAAGTCATTCAGATGAACCAAGGTCTGAGTTCTTAAGTGGTTAGTTACTAGTATTAGACTGCTTATCTAGTCTTTGTACTTCATTGTATTTGTGCAAACAAGACACACAAAGACTACAATTATACTGTATTTACGTGTTTCTGACATGCTGTTCTTTGCTGCACATTCAACTGTGTTGGGTAAAAGCTTTTGTTTAAACCTTTAACAATGTCGTTGTTTTCTCCCTCCTTAAGTCAAATTCCTTTGCTTTGTCAATCCTTCTTACACACTGTTAATTTCTTGACTGTTTAACTTCTTCATGCCCTTCCTGCTGTCTGACTGTTATTCAGCCTGATTAACAGCAGCAGTCTTGGACAGGTTGGACAGCGTCCACGTCAGTTATGCACGAGCAGCAATTGGAAGCTACACAACTGCTGCTCAGTTGTGCAGCCAGCTCTCGAGCCAGGAGTTCTGTTCTACCTCTAATAATGAGCTTATGTGGATTTGGCTGGTTACACTTGCCCTGGAGAAGAATAAGAGTGTATTGATAAACAGACACATACAGACAGATACAGGCACATTTAGAGCCAAGATGGTGGAGAGGCTGCTGGCGGGCACTGCTGCATTGGAGTTGATCTGTGGAGAACAGGCTCACTCAGACTGACATGAGGAGGGGCCACAGTGGCAGGGGATCCCCCAGTTCTATTCTAACAGGGCTGTGATAGACAGAGACATTCAGATGCTTTTGAAGGGGGTCTGATGGCAACTTCTTCAGTGAACAGCATATCTATTGTTCACTGAAACCAGTCTCCCAGTAAAACAGAATAAAAAATCCCACATCACTTTAATCATGACTCTGGTGCCAGATGGAGCAGGAGGAAATCACTTTCGAAGTAAAAAGCAGGACACTATCTGCATCGAAATAATATCAGCCTTGTCATCTCCCTCCCCCCATGTCTCTAAGGTGGTTTGGCTAAATGGACTTTTAATGATCCCATTACACTACATGGGCTTTTCCTTGAAATATGCAACTATGACACATCCTTGTCCAAATGATGCACAGCTGGAAACCTCACACACCGATATCCAAGTACTTTTGGAAAGAAAAGACAAATTATCCCAGCACTGTTTCAGCATACATTATACTCTTACGAGGCGTACTCCTCTCATATAGAACCAACTGGGCCAAAGGAAAGTGAGTGCTATAAAGGTTTTTATGGAACGTATGAGTCTGAGTTTGCCAGCTCTTCCTATTTCTGTAGCTATGAGAAAATTTGTAGTTGTGCTGATGGAAGCTGTGCAATATGTTTTGCCAAATTTTCATTGGAAAGGAGTGGGCAAAATTCACAGTCCATCCGTATTCATTCCTCTTTTCTAAAGCATTGGTGTGTGGGTTGAGCAGTGTTTTCATTTAACTTTATAGACCTCCCCTGTCTTTGCAAGAAAGTGAACAAAAGGATGGCGGACTAAAAACTTTAGGGTCTTCTCTTTAAGTTCTGTACCAGCTTCACTTCAGCTGGCTACCTAATACAGTGCCAACAGTGACATATACTTTCATCTTGTCTTCCCTGGTACTTGTACAATATCAGTTGTATTGGTTTGCTGTTATTTCCGTGCAAGGTCACTTACATATATGTGTGTTTCTCACCCTTATGCTGGGCTTGTAATGTCAGAACCCTATTTTAGATTCCACTCTTTAGCAAAGATTCAGAGTATATCTTTATTTAAATTAAGTTTGATTTACTTTAGTTAAAAGCACAAAATGCTTCTTTCTTTTTTGTACATTTACTGTGTAAAAATATATGTTCACAGTCAGTGTCACCTCCAAATAATGTCTGTCCTTCCCTCCAGAAACATATATACTTATGCACAAATGGACTCTTGTCTCTCTAAATGGAGTGAATTGTTATCTTTTTTGCAAAGACCAAACACAGGCAGAGATGAGTCTTATGTTTTACAGCTAGGGGGAATCCCTGCTGAAGTTATGGCAGTATTGCCTGAGCAACTTTACGATGCAATAACTGCCTATGGGGAGAGACAGTTACTGTAAAGGATGATGCAAGTCTAATGTACTGAATTATGTTTCCCTGTCATTTAAAATGGGATTTAAACACACACACACACACATGCACGGACATGCGCTCCCTATCTGCCAAACCTTGTGTATTTTAGCACGCAATTACACATCAGGCGTAGCCACACCAGCCACGGTACCTTTATCACATCAACAGTGATAAGGGTAACTGTAAAATGAATATTCCATTAGCAAGGCGGTCATGTCAAGAAAACCCTCTCAATTATGATGCACTCTCAAACAGCATTCTGTTGGCTTCTGGGGAGTAATTACAGCTGAATAATGTTTTCCTGATCCAATCAGCAGGAGGAGAAATACTAGCATAATGGATCTGATCTCTCAGTAAAGATATTGGCTGGATTTTTCATAAGACGAGCCAAATCAATGCCGCTCACTGCA
Organism: Caranx ignobilis; assembly: GCA_021432705.1. Taxonomy (NCBI): domain Eukaryota; kingdom Metazoa; phylum Chordata; class Actinopteri; order Carangiformes; family Carangidae; genus Caranx; species Caranx ignobilis. The sequence continues at coordinate 16,605,010 of MU269981.1, read as the reverse complement.
TCATGTGTATTCAGCTGCCATATCGAAACGTAAATGACACCAATTATGCCAATGGAATCAGGGACTGAGTGCTGTTCTAGTTTCTTTGAAGCCACATCAATGATTGTGAGACTCACAAAAGCTAATGCTATGGCCGGTCAGTGAAGACAAATCTTGCTAAATCTGGCTTTTCAATTTCCCAGTCTTTTCAGTAGAGTGGAAGTGGATTAAAAAGCACCTTTTTCTTTAACTAAAGATAAGATACTCATGGGGTTCATTTGTTTGGGAATAAATTGGAGAGCTTTAAGCTTGTGGAAAAGACCCTCACAAATACTAAATACAAATAGACAAACCCACACAGGGTACACACTCAGGCCAGGAGCGCACACACACAAGCAAACTAGTTAATGACACAGCTCAATGGAGTGAGACCTTGCAGCAGTGGTTATTTACCAGAGGCATTGTGCTTGCTAAATGGTTGAAAAGGTATGGCTGCGGGCCAACTACATATCTACAGGAGTACCGTAAAATACATGATGTAAAAGCACAACAATATAGACACCTCTTTGATACCTTCCAACCCGTATTTTTTACTGATCCTGCATGCATACAGTGAATAATATTGCATTGTTGTGCACACCTTCTGCTTCCATAATACAAGATTACAGTGACTCTGTTGACACATTATGGAATTCTTGGAAAACAGAACCTAGTCAAAAATAGGAGGAATATCCACTGACTTGATGGATGTAATGTGAGTTGCCTTTGCCTATAGCTTTTTTTTTTTTTTATCTTCACTGAATCATCATCATTCTTTATCTTCTCTGCAGTCTCCACATTACCTTTTCCCACCATATTCCTATAGATGGCATATACTGCATATCTAGAGTGCTTTTATAAACAAGTGAGGATGTGATGGGTTCAATGTTTTATGTAGGAACCCTTCACAGGATGCATGACCATGGCCACCTCGTAAACCTCGCCTGATCACCAGCCTGATAAATATTTCCTCCCCAGCAGCCCTGAACTCTCCATTTTACACACACTTGCACAAAGCAGTCGAGACGAGACTCAACTGGAGCCTCAGTGACTCACACTAATTCAAATATGACCCGCCAGGAAATTAATAACACCACTTCAAAGGCACCTCATGAGGTATGTGGACACCACTTAGCTCAGGGTCTAAAAATATACCCACAGACCTGAAAACATATCAAGAAAGTACGAATTAATCTATATTTGTTTCAGATTCAGCATAACTGCATTTGTTAATATATATATATATATATATAGAAGGGCGTTGGGTTATTATCTGTATTCTTTTGCAGAATATTTCAGATATTGCTGACAACATGCAGCACACTTTTTTGCCTAGAATAAAAGAACACTTCTGCAGTTCTGCTGCTGAACTTGCATCATAACTTCTGGAAAAGTAGAAGGGCAAACAAGAAAACAGAGGATAGTAAAGTAAAAATACATATTAATTGGCTCTTCCTCTCCCACACACTGATGCTGATAGATGAATTATTTTCACTGGTGCATTCTGCCTCACCCACACATGTACACTCTTTTTCTCACTCCTCATTTCTCTCACTCTCCCTCTATCTTGTTCTTGGTGTACGTTCCCTGCTCTTAAATATAGAACACACAGTTGTATCTGAGCAGAGAGCTTATAAGCATCATGTGAGGGAACTGAATCTATGCTGTAAAAGCCTCTCAGATTAATGCCAGCAAGGAGATGCGTAACATTAGCCTTAATCTAAACATACATCTACTTTCACAATCTAGCATGTGCTGTTGTTAGTATGAGACGTAAATTGACTATGCATGTAAATCATCTCAGTCCTTTGTATTATATGACACATGTTCACTCACATTTCCACTCATGCATATTTTTATGCAGACACGTGTAGAATAATGGTAGACATCTAGATCCCAGCAGCAGCACTCCACCACCCCACATTCCCCCAGCCACCCCACCACCCCCACCCAAGATACGTCATCTATTGTCTCTCCACCGTTGATTGGGAATCTCCCTCCATACGCTTACCTGCTATTGGCTTGTTTTAATGTGTGTGCTTTAGGCAGCAATTTACCATAGCAGCAATCCCAACAAGACAAGACAGTATAAGGCAGCAAGCTACACATTCAATTCAATTCTCTCTCTAATTTAGATGAAACCGGGAGCTCTGAAACCCATCCCCCAACTGCATTCCTCCTAGAATATATACTCTGTTTCACAGGAAGGCTGGAATTAAAGCGGCATAGATGATGTAGTGCATGCAGCCAACAGTATTATCTCTAGACTGTACACTAAAATAAGAACACATTAATACATCAGAAAGAACATAAATGGAGTAAAAAGGCTAATTCAGTGCTTGCAGGAAGAGTTTGTTAACGGTTTATATTCTCATTCTGTTGACTGTGTCTTGTGCTTTTTGTATCCTAGTTCTAATGTTAGTCCAAGATAAGAAAACCAAAATGTCAGTATATCCATCTTTATCATAAGCTTTTACACAAATTTTTCTCAACTTGGTGTGTGCAGAATAAACCAACCAAAAAATAAACCAAGCAGTGACGCAATATAATATGTAAAAACAAAACAAAGGCAGTCTATACTGGTCTATACTACTGTGAGCTGCTATTTAATGCAGTATACATTGTAAACAAATCTTTCAAGTCCCATACGTGTGAGTTTAAAAGTTTAGAAACCACAATCTCAAATTCAGTGGTTCATTTAGCCTTAAGCTTGGAGCAAGGTAAGACAATGGGAACGTGGACCTTGAATCAAGACAGATGTCAGGTTAGTCCCTTTTAGAGAACCTAGTCAAAAGCTTTGTAGTGCCACTGTCACCACTTGAATAGTCACTGTCTCACCTTGAGATACAATAGGCCTATTTTAGTTTAAAATCAGACATAAAACATAACTGGGTATCATCTGTACTGCAATGATAACGGTCTACCTCAGTTCAAGGGGAATTATGTAAACAAAGCAGTAACCAAGATAGAACCATGGGATACACCATAAGGCAGAATTGCACACACAGAGCAGCAACTGAAAATCTGTAGGACAAGAGGGTGTGTAGGCTTTATCCAGAGATACCAAACCCCACTGCCTAAGTCCCTTAGAGTGGAGTACCATGATCAGCAGTGTAAAGAGGTGCACTCAGGATCCAACAGTGCCACACTACATTACTGTCCTGCGGCACTGTGCATTAAGATGTCACAGAAGACTGTGAGGAGCTGTTTCAGTGAAGTGTAACAGACAGAAGCAAGGATGAAATTTAACATGAATATAATGCTCATCTAAAATCATTGTTCTCTTCTTTTCCCTAAAACCTTAGTAACAAAAGGCAGTTGAGAAATAGTGTACTTCCACCACTGCTTCTCTCTTGCTCGTGGAGCCTCTGTCAGCGGGATCCTTCTTTATTAAATTAATCCTACGGCTTGCTGCATGCGCTTAATTACTGATAGCCGAGCTCATATCATTAAAATCACTCACTGGGAGCTGTGGACTGCTGGAGTGCCATGTTAAATACAGTACGTGAATGTGTGTGGGAAGGGGTTTAAGGAGTATGTTTTATTTCAATTATTCCTGTATGTTTCCCGCAGGCATTCTTAGCTAGGGCAACCCACATGGATATGTTGTCAAACAAATGCTAGCACTCATTATGAGATGTAATTATATACAGACAATGCAACATTCACACTAGGCTGTCGTGATTATGTTGTCAGTCTTTTGGTATTACAAATGTTACACTGAATGAGATCCCTGTGTCTAAACGTAACTGTTTTCTAGAAATTTGACTTTTATTTTGAAATGGTGATTTAGTTACATGACAACAGGGTATACTTGTCATTAAATGCTGAGTGACCGGTAAAACAACACAAAAGTGATTCTTCTGCTGCAATTATGTCTGTGTTCAAGCCCATCTGTGTTGTACCGTTGTAACTGCATAATTGTTTGTCTACAAATGCAAAGTCTTAAATCCGAAAATCATGCATATGTGAAAAGTAATGTGGCACATCTGAAATGTACCAATTATCAGAGCACAGGTACATGTTGACAGAACAGTTATTAATGTAATGCTGCTGATTCCATGCAGAAATAATTACCTATTCATTCCTCCAAAAGGAAGGCAGAGAGAACAACACGGTCTGGAACACAGCCTTGTGTTAATTACAGTGCAGTGAAATTTACTTGATCAGCTATCAGGCATTTTATTTATGCTTCACTGATGTCAGTGGTGCATACTTCTCCTGATTGGCTAACAGCGTTATGGTACAATGCAATCATGTTTGCACAGGTGTACCGGCTGACTTTGACATTTTGACAGTTGTCACCATAATTCTGCAGATATCTTCGTAATGCTGCTTGCTGATGTACACCTCAGTCTCCTATTTACTATATGCCATTGTTGTCTTTTCAGAAGAATCCTTGTTGTGTCTTGGCTTGCAAAGAGGGATCCCTTCGAAGAACAGAGCTTCTTTCACCAAATCTAACTGTCAAACCTTTTGCAGTTCCTTGACTTGCAGTGCTTGTGACTAAATTAATGCTTGGTGAGAGCCAGCACTTTAACCTTGTTTATTAAAGAATTTACGCGTGTGTGTGTACAAGAGAGGGGCCAGAGGGCCAGTTTTCCTTCTGTGTTCATCACATTACTGCCTAAGCATATAATTAATAATTTGTCAGCAGCAGTTGCAGAATAATAAGCTACTAGATCATTAGGTTTTCCTTGCTTGTTTCTATCAATCACTATTGTGTCTGCCTACTGAGACCTTTACCATACAGAGCAATCTTTACTAATTTGACTACGAGGATTGTCTGTCAGTGAACGTGTGTGTCTGCTCACCCTCTGGGTGCACATCCAACCACCCTGTCAGTCCTCTCGTAGACGCCTGCCAAACAATGCGATGGTGGCATTTGGGAGGAAGACGAACAGGAACATTGTTCGGCCGGCAACTGAATTATTCATAACCTTGCACATTTAATCAAAGATGAAGAGCCAGCTGTCGTGATTGGATATGTCACCGCTCTGTCTGCTTACACAATCCTTGAACTTTTTATTGACACAGAACTATATCAGAAAGTGATTCTGCACTTTCATCAGGCTCAAGATGATTTTGCGTCTGAGTGGGTACAGTGTGAATTAGTTACACATATAAATAGTAGAAACTATGAAGCCTTAAAGTAATATATCTGCTATTGTTTTCAAGTATGCTGTCTACCATTTCAACCCAGATGTCTTACTGAGACCTAGCGTGTGCTCTGCATACAGCTGGACTAGAGGAAGAGCCACTAGAACAGAAACCAGCGGACAGCCATACAGGCATGCACACCAACATACACAGCACTTACTGATGTGTACAGGTAGCCCTCACTGTTCATAGCCAGATAGAGTTTGGTCTGCACCCCCTGGATGGCCACCACTCGCAGCCCCACTGGAATAAGGTTGAACATGGCTGAAAGAGACAAAAGGAAGAAAGTGTTAGTACATTTTACTGTGCATTTTCATGTGAGTTTAATTCACTTTTTACAATTTTGTAAAGAACCTGTCATTTAATCAAAATGAAAAATATAACCCTAACGCATACTTGAGATTTACAGCCTCTAAGAAGTAATTAATGTGTTCAGGGTAGCTGTTACCATTCACCATTAGGGGTTGAACTAGCTGTTATCGGTGTTCACTATGTGTCAGGGTAAGACGTGAGCTCAGCTACTGCGTCCCAGGGGTGATTTTAAAAAAGCAAATGAGTAAAATTAGAAACAAAACAGAGAGACAGGTGAAATGATGAAGTTGCTCATGATGTTGTGTTTTCACACACATGAACCAAAATCACAGGCTTTGTACTGTAAAGTTAAGGCTAAATATTGTGCAATTGTGGAAACACAATATGTAGAAATCACTGAACTCCTGTCATCTACCTGTGAGCATTACAGGCCTGTTGTGATGCAGGATTACATGTAAGTGCAGGAAGAGAAATAACTGACCTCCATACAAAGAATTGGAATTCCATACTGTGACCAGCTGGGCTGCTGCTGGTTCCCTCACACTCAGACACGTTTTCACTGGTGTCAAAAAGGTAGCCTACACCTCTACCTAATTAACATCGGCCTCTACTGTATGTGAGTGTGTGTGCGTGTGTTTCATAAGATGCTGGCAGGGAACCCACAGGCTGAATAGAGGAAAAGCACATGATCGTCCACCTGAAAATCTGTAGTCGTGCCTCTGTTCCCAAAAAAAGAAAACTTCTCGCCCATTGCTCTGACTATTGTTGGACATACTCCCAAACAATGATGCCATCACTGTTGTGGATTTTTGTTTTATCCTTTTGATAGTACCACATGCAGTAAATAATGTCCACAGCAGAAAGATTAGATTCCTTTCAAGCTTCGCTATTAGTTGTTAAGAATGTACATTATCACATAGGGATAGAGCTCTCCAAATTTAGACACATATGACAGGAGAGATTAAACTTAATTCTCACATCAGAAATGCTGTGAGTCGGAGTGTTCCCTTACTATAGGTCCTCTTGTCAGCTGCTTTCTGCAGACTCCTTTGAACAAAAGTGCACTATAGAGGCTTTTTGATCGGCTATTTCATCCTCCCTTACGGCTTTAGCACTGTAGACCTACTTCTCTCTTGCCCTTCATTGTAAACAACAGCCAGAGTAATGCATAATGCATTTACTTGGTGGCATAAACAGGCATTGGCAGCATAATCTGGATTCAGTGAGAAGGGGTTTCTCTTTGCCTTGTCCTCTCTATCTTCAATTCCTGTCTTTTTTTTTTTTTTTTTTTACCTCTGCTTTTTTATGTGAAAGGTCTCTCTCAATATACACTCGTGTATGTTCTCATAGTCCCCACTGAACAGTGTATATCAACAATACCAACAAAAGAATGTCAAAATGGACAGATAAATATTCCATGAGTCTCTTTGCCAGCCCTCTAATACACATTGAACAGGGCCTTTCCTGGTTGGAAGATGTTAAGTATATAGTTCTGTAGGCTTGTGTATAGTTTCTGTCATTAATATTATTTTCTCTCACACATGCACTAGTCTGACTAGTCGACTAGTCAGACTAGTGCGGACTAGAAAGACCGATGCATAAGAACTGATGAAGCCGCTTGGATAAGAGGCGAAACGTCTTCCACAGACAAATACAAGTCCAGTTGCCTTCGATTCAATTTGAGAGAGAGATAACAATGACCTGGATGAATGAGAACATTCACAGACTTAATATTATTTATTATTTCATATATTGATTCTAGCCTATAATGAGAAGAACTCCTGTCTCTTTCTCCACACTCTATGCATCGTAAACTCAGTACAGTGTAGCTGAGTTATTTTCTTAACTAACTTAGTCACCCCAAGAAAATTGCACCACTTTTCCAACACATAGTTACTGAAATTCATATAATAGAGCAGCAATCAAAAGATGGCTACCCAGGGAAGGACACACACACAGACACACACACACACACACACACACACACACACTCTCTATCTTGAAGCTTTCAAAATTACAGATTGCTGTATCTTTTCCATGACTGTATCTCTGGTGTCTCCAGCTTTGGCAGCTGTGTACAGAAGATGCTGCCAGTAAAATGTATATCTCAAGCAGATAAGACCTACTATTTACAACTTCAATATCTACAGTATTTTTAGATGTACTGTACACTAATATTGTACATTCATTGAGTTGAGAAACCAATGATCACCTCAATGCCTGCCAAGTTTGCACTTAATGACTGTCAACCAAAGACAGAAACTAAGACAATATAGATTTTAATATGGTTTTCTAAAATGAGGGGTTTCACCTGAGATGTTCTTTCGACCCTTATATAAACAATACTTAGTGTGTAATGGATAAAGTATAAATTCAACAACAATTTACTTCAAACATTTCTAAACAAATGGTTGGAAGCTCTCACCCTGCAGAGATAGTGTTTTCATAAGCCATCTCACATCTAAGGCAAAGCAACAAGAGTTTTTTTCAAATGTAAAATAAACACACAGAGATTTGTGTGCAACATTTTGCATTATTCTGCCTTGTATGTCTTATAGTGCTGGATTTGATGATGTGATCTGAAACGTCTTGCTATGTGAGCAGTTCTTATCTTTTTAATTGCCACCCTCCTCACTCTGCGTCGCTCACTGAGCTTTCTCCCTTCATATTCTCACCACGACACACACGTACACATCTGCAGTCCACTTCATTTCAGGAGGATTACCAGCCGGTGTGCTGATGGAGATTTTCAAGAGGGGAAACTCAATTACTTCCTGGCTCCTAGAAACACCTGAGCACACTGAAGAGGACGGCAGGGCTGCCACCCACTCACAGACCTTTCCTGGTGCAGAGAGGCACATGGAATAAGAAGGGTGAAAAGGCCTGAGGGACAGTTTTCACAATTGCTTGCAGGCTGCCTCCATGTCTCAGTTCCACCCACCAACTAGTCAAGGAATCTTGAGAGATTCAGTGTGACAATGAATCTAAAAGTTTTCCACCAATGGCTAGTCACATTTTAAACATTTATCCTGTTACTCATTCAGGGAACAGCATGCATGCAATTACAGAAGCCTGAATTTGACAGCATGACAAAGTATTGGAGCTAAAAAGTAAGCTGTTGTGACAACATTACACACCACTTCTGTGTTACTTCTGTGTTTCCGTGTTACTGTTCCACTGCAGTGGGTCTTTCTTTCTTTCTTTCTTTCTTGCTTTCGAGCAAAACTGGGTTATTTAAAGAAAAAATGCATTGCAGAGCTACGTAAATAATGCAAGACTCTTGTACCAAAAAAAAACCTAAATGTAATTTAATTGAACCAACATACTGATGTGAATTACCCAATGGAAGACTGTATTGTATTCAATATCTCGGATATTTCTAAAAATAAATAGGAAAATTTGTCTTTTTAATAAATGAATGCAAACTTTTGAGTCTATTTATAAAGCTAGGACAAGACTGAGAATGGGACTGCTTTGTTCTGAACAGTACCCTCATTCTCTCTTCTTTGTCCCTAGATACCCAGTGGGTTTGCTCAGTTGTGATGCAATGCAAGAAAATGGCTGACTCTGTAAAATGAGAGGGGATTGACAAAGATTTATGAGACTTGGGTTTGTTATTTCTGATGCTGTTTGCCTTTCTAATGAAAATGTCAAAGAAATATCATACTTCTTTTATGACCACAGCCAAGTGGCCGAAGCGTCTTCTCAGTAAGCTACAGTAGCAAAGATCAAGTCCTTGTTTATGTATGTGTAAGCGTGCGTGTGTGTGTGTGCACATTTGAGTAGGTCCTCTCCCACCATCACAAGACACCAGTAGCTCCAAGAGGACTGTGCTCTCCGTCACCATGGAGACAAGTGCACCCAGCGCCTAACAACGCTATTTTTGGAGCAGTGCAAAGAGCTTCACTCTTTCTCCTCTTCCTATTCAGCAGTACTCTTTAATTTTCTCTTCAAAAACTATTTTGGTGCCAATGCAGGCCAGTTGTTATGCAAGTCAACAGAAAAGTGAGTCCACGCAGACGTGATGGGTGGGGCGTTTGGTTTGTGATATGTATTATACTGAGTGTGTTTCTGGGTGTGTATGTGATGTCGATCGTCATTTGTACTTCTGCACATGGTCTGCTGTTTGTAGTGTATAAGTTTCTCTTTGCTATCACTTTATTTAGGAAACAAACTCTACACAAATTATAAGGTGTTGTTCTGCCTAGACAATACCCCATTTGCAAATAGCTGCTATTTCTATGTAAGATACTCACGCCATCTCCACTATGGGACTAATTGAATACGGAGGTACTAATTCAGAGGCTCCAAAACTGTTTACATCCGATTAGTGTTGGGATTAACACAGTAAGAATTACATCAAAGCTGTTTCTGTATGCCAGATATTTATTTGAGGGCAAAGCTGATTTCACATAGGTCACTAACCACTGTATTCTCACTGTAATCTTTAAAAGCATACAGTGTTCACTGCACTGCCTAATTATAAGGTGGTCCATTTCTGCTGTATTGTCACCAGACAAGTGGCTGTGCTGTTACTCTTCCATTGATCTCCTCTTAATCTGTCTATTGGAAAACAAAGAGCTGGTGGGTGTAATGGCAATGATAGCGATGCATCAATACATAGTATTAGACACAACTGGCTCTCAGCATTGAAGCAGAATGCGGCATATATAATCAAACAGGGAAAGGGAAACACAGTACTGAGCAATGTGAGCATACAGTCTGGAGTGTATGGAATTGACAGCAGAAAGGTGAAAGTATCCCCTTGATTTAAGAACAGTATGGTAGTAGATGTGATTAAAAATGAGCTTAGCAAATATTAGCTTGAAACCTACTGTAACCATTGTCTTCCTCCTTCGTTCCGTCAATGGTTCCATCTGCCTGCAGCTGCAGGTGGAAACCTTGTCGACTATACAGCTTCGTCACAATCCCCTTCAGCTGGGGCTCTGTGAAAGCAGAGGGGAAAACAGGGACAGGAAGAGACAACAATGAAACCACATACTGTAGAAAGAAGAACTCGATGTCACTTGTAACAATCTAAAAGGACATTTTGAGGCTCTGTTTTCTGTTGACTGCTTGCCGCCATTTTGGAGGTTCTTGGAGCGATAAAATCCAATAGAGTCAGAGGGCAGGAGGGCTGTGGAGCCAAGCTGGGATGGAAACTACAGTACAACTAGCAATTACTACAGCTAAGTAATAACATGTCAGAAGAAGAAAATTAAACTATTAAGATCTGGGCTTCTTGTGGAAAAGAATAAGAAACATTTTAATGGAATTCATTTTGGTGTAAAGAATCTGGTCATTAGATGAGCTGCAATTGAAGACACGATATCCTGACTTCTCAGTTGTGGTTGTTGCTGCTTTTGAAACAAAAGGACAGAAAAAGGTTGTGGATGTTCTATATGCAGACACTGTCCAGAGTATATGAACATATAAAACCAAACATATGGTGAATTGAATTGATTTAAATAGCATTTATTGAACTGCAGGATCAGACACTGAGGTCTATGTTTATATTAGAGGCAAATGGTACACAGAGGTTGATCAGTGTTTCTGAGTCCACAGTCCATAAAAATTCACAAACTGTTTCTGTGTTTTCTCAGACACTAGAACAGAGGTGACTCAAATGTCTGCTTGTGGCTTGACAACAACAAAATTAAATCAAATGGTAGAGCAAATGGTATCAAATTTTAAAATGGCTTTTGGGGAGTGTGGTGGCTCAGTGGTCAAAGATGGCTGCATGTCATCTGTCTTTTTCTCTCCATGCTTTCCATCACTCTCCACTAAACTCAAACTGTCCAATAAATGTAGAATGACAGAAAAATTGGCTTTTATAAAACTACCTTGGTTTCCAGACAACCACATTGCATTTCATATATTTGTAGTTGGAACAAAATCAAAATAGAAATCCAAACTTCAATAAAATGTGTGATATCCAGCACATACTTCAATATCAGTAAAGGACACTGCAATTTAAGTGCAAACGGAGCTGCATATATCCAGGATCTGTTAGATAGAAAAGTTGAAACAAGGACAGGGATATGGAGTGACTACAAGAGCAGTAGTTTTTCCAGTCAAATGAACGAAAGCTACAGTAAGTGTTGCATAATAAAATCAAGCATCACTAAGTCTAAAAGACAATAGTTATAAGTGGCAGAGCATTTACTTTTGAAGTGGCTGGGCAGCCTGTCTGTGTTACATCTGTGTAATGTCTGATAAGAGCTAAGTGCTCTCCATTCCCTGGTTACTGTCCCTGGTGGAGTGTCCTTTACCGTGGTTTACCACACCTTTCATCTATCGTTTCATCTCACTTACCTTTCTGTACTGTCATTTCTAGCCTTACTAAGGTTGCTTTTGTCATATAGAAGGTTCACTCAGTTCATACACTTGGTATATTGTAATTATTTTTTTGTGCGCCTTTGTTATGAGGCCTAGACAATAAAGAACTGTTCTGAAGATAAGCATCAGCTCTGTAGTCGGATTACGTTCACACAGACATACATTTAGAAATGTACATATGTCAGCACATGGTGTGAACAGAGTAGCATGCTACAATAGCAGGCAATACTCTGAAGTCCATGCATTGTGCTGACAGTCCACACTGTATTTCTGAGAGATGCCAATTCTTTGTGTTTAGTGAGGCACCATCTGTAAGTCACACACAGACAACGCCTTCTACTTGGCACTTACTGCTTCCTCCACAGGATAGAAATGGAAATTGGAAGTGAGAGGGGTGCAAAAAAACTGTAGGTGTCAAGTTGTACCAGATTTTTTGTTCAGCTCAATGTCCAAACTTGAAAATGTCTCGATTGACTTTAAAGGATGCACAGGGCCACTTGCTTTACTCTTCGTCTCTTTATTCTCAGCCCAGTTTTGCTTTGATACTGAGTGAGTGGTTTCTAGGGCTGGTTAGGTTTATAATGTTTAAGAAACTAAAGAAAGTTGTACATAAACCTCCTTGATTTTCAAAAAGAAATACAGTTTACTGTTGTATAAATGGGCAACCTGCCCTCTAATTACTGTAAAACATATAGAGGTATGACAGAGCTTATAGAGAAACAAGTTGCAGCCACAGTGGATGGTACTGAATAAAGCCTTGGAGAAAAGAGTAAGCAGAATTTTGCAGTTATTGTGTCAACAAAATTGAGAAACTGATGCAACTTACAAAAAGTGATGCAACTAAAAAAAGGTGAGCTCTGGGCCAGAGTAAGATGTGATAAACTGAGATGTGCAGTCACCTCTGCACTCGATTTAGGGAGTGTATGCCTCAGGCTACAGAGACACACTTATGTCACTGTGATAATAAGAGTGCTTTAATGAGAGCCGCCCTGGACCTCAGCTCACATGTCTGGGGACACAGTAACTTTTGTACTCATAATAGACTACCTCATGTTATCACCTTAGTTGTATTTCTACCCCCAGTTTTCAGTTGGATAAATTAACATCATTTCAGCAACAAAGAACTTGGCAATACAAAGATGGAGCTAAAAGTCAAGTCAGCTTGAGATTGTGAATAAAAGTTGCAATCATTTTATTTAAATCAGTTCTTTAACTTCTTATGACTTGTTTGAGATTCATTAAGAAACTTAAGGTGTACTCAGTGGTAGCCTATCTTACATAAATCTTAAGTATTAATCCACTGTGGGCACTGATGATACAGACATGAGCAGTGATGAACTGTTTCTCCAGTTTCAACAGTAAGAAATCACAGTGAAGTCTTGAGTGATTTGCAAAATCTACATAATAAGCACTTTTGTGTATGTAGGCCAGTGTTGACTAAACAAGTAAACCTTCAAGGATAAAGCATCAGTTTGATATTTGTCTGAGAGCAGCCTGGGATGCCAAAGGTGACTTCTCTGTGGACAAACTTCATGAGGGAGCCCCCTCATTCTCCCACCATCTCCCGCAGGGTCATCAATGTTTTAAATGTTATATAGAAATGGAACAGTGAGTAATATCTGCCTTGTTTAGATGCAGTTTTTTTTCCAATATGATGGCACCCTATAATACATTGAGATGAAATGGCACAACAGACCTGGTCGTCTCCTTCTCCTCTTCTTCGAACCAAATAGTTTGACCCGGGAGAAAACGTTCAGTCGACTGGGTTTTTCACAGCTTCCTTTGGTTTTACTGGGGCTGCTAACGCAGCGGCAGGCATTAGACTTCTCCCGCTCCCTCGCCTGCCTTTTCTGTCTTATGAGGGAGCTGGCAATCGCTGCAGCCATGGCCAGTTTGGCAGCGCTCTGGAAAAAACTTCCGGAGAAGCGTGAAAATAAATCACCTCCTGTGAATCCAGAAAACTGGACTCTGAAGGGAAACGTCCAGTCGCAGTGGAAATAATCTGAGGCAACTAGAGCCGACTGGCTAAATTAAGAGAATATGCAATATGGACTATGAAAAACACAGTGAAATAGTCCCAGCAGTGCGGCGAAGGCTGTTAGATAATGTCCAAATGAATCATTTTCTGTGAACTTGGGCGTTATTCAGGAATTATCCGTTGCATCTCCGAGAAAAAAGTGAAATTTGAAAAACAAAAACCACACGTTCCACCGTAAAGCTGTACAAAGACTTTCACCACAGCACGCTGCATGTTCCTCCAACTGTATCATTTTCTCAGCATCAAACACGCACAAACCCAGTCCCTGTAAGCGGTTTTGCATCACCTCCCTAAACTACATGGCCGTGCACATGGTATTCAGGAAAAGGCAAGACAGTCGTGAATGAAGCTCTATGCGCAGCCATAGGATGGGAAACACCTGTTTGTATAGTTTCCCCCTGATCCCTCAGTGAAGCTGCTGCCGTCAGACAGAAGAGACTTATCAGCGCGTTTCAGAAAGGAAGCGTGCAGGATGCGAGCGAATCACCGAGGAGATTCCACTTGTTTTTCTGTCTTTGGTTGAATCGAGTCAGCGCAAGGTAAAAGAGCAGGAGGCGCCTCATTGTGGGTGCAGTGTCCGAGCCCAGCGCAGCGCGCACACAGCTGAGCTGCTACTCTGAGCATCCCACCTACAACCTGGAGAAGGAGCGGCGGGGAGGAGGCACAGGACAGGGAGTCTTACTACAATGACACACAATCCCAGACCATGTGCACAGTTCGACAACGAATATCTCCATATTGGTCGTCATATGGGATAATTCATATAATAGCCTAGATATTAAGACGGCGGTGGCGTATAGGTACACGGTGAGGAGGCGGGGAAGTGGCAAAGAGGGGAAAGGGATAGAGTAGGCTACCATACATATTTTATTAGACCAGACTAAACAGCAAGTCACGGGGGAAAAAGTTAAGAACAACCGATGCTACTGCTGATAAAACAGCAGGTGGCCATCATCAGACACCAGCAGCCAAGTTAATACAAAACGAATGAAGTGCAATGTGCAGTGATCTTGTTAGAGCCCCAATGGTAACTTGTATTTCAAGATAATTCATGAATACCCATGCCTTTCCACCCTTGTATAACTTTTCAAATAGACCACCACTGGTGAGTTAGACATTTGCGATCCCAACTGAAAAAGTGTGGCAGCCTGTTGAAGTAACTTGAGTTTATGTTCTGACACACTGACACTGCCATTTCTACCTCTGACTCTGCCTCTAAAGCCTTATCGCTCATGCTTCGCCTCGGGCCGTGTATTGACCACAGTTAACAGTCTAACCAATGGTGCCATCTACAGTCCTCAGCTAAAACTGTCGCAGGCGCTTTATTCATCCCCCCCTGATTAATAATAGACCCCAGTAACACACCCCAAGACTGATTAAATAATTAGGCTGAAATCTCGCGACACAAAAGTGCACTGCCGACAA
Organism: Caranx ignobilis; assembly: GCA_021432705.1. Lineage (NCBI taxonomy): Eukaryota > Metazoa > Chordata > Actinopteri > Carangiformes > Carangidae > Caranx > Caranx ignobilis. The sequence goes on along the minus strand of MU269981.1, from coordinate 16,589,718 downwards.
TCCCCTAAAATTATGAAGAAAATTACAGCTGAACTATTAAACTTCAACAGCACGGAGTCACTGGAAAGGCTCTCAGCAAAAACCCTTGGGCTAAAACGAAGAAGTCAGAAGACGCTCAAACTGTGTGCTCTGCTTCAGCACCAGGGACAGCTCCAAGACGCCCAAGCAACCATGTCAACACTAATCAATAAAGATAAAACCCTGCCAAACAGCACCACTACTGAAGCCATCAACCCTCTGGTGGAGATAACTCAAGCTTTTACTCGGTTAAAATTGAAAATCATTTTAAGCAATAGGTGCAAAAAAACAACAAATGTAATGTGAGTAAGCCCGCAGCCTACCTGATACAGATTTCCTCAGGGGAAAAGTCATGATTGTCTATAGGAGCGAAGCTTATAGCAGCGCCTCGGATGCTTGCAGACAGTCCTCGGGTGGTGGAAGTGAAGACGAGTAGTTCTACATTCAGCAAAGTTCAAACCATTGTCAGACAACTGTCAAGAGGCGTACAGTAGAAGAGAAAGCATCGAGGCGTGGCCACCAGCAGGAAGATCATTACAGGACATTAGCGACATGCCATTATGACTTCTAAAATGCTCATTAAACATTCATTTTGAGGTCTTGTTGATCCGGCAAACGCGGGGTTGGGTGTACTCGCCTGTATCTCTGCTGCCGACGGGGGCCGGATTGAAGGAAAAAGTGATCGAAAATGAGAGGCTGAGATTGTGGGCTACTTCCTTCTTGAGCAGAGAAGACTTTGATCTCATGTTACAAAAACTGATGTAAAATGATCCGATAATGCGCTGACTAAACCGGTTATACAGGCCCGGTCACTTTGGACGGAAAAATATCGATGTACAATCAAGTGAGACAATAGTGTGCATTACGGAAAGTGTTTTTACAAAGACATTTCTCTGTTCTGAGAAACTTTAGACGCAATTTTTTTCTGTTTTGTCTACAAATTGCCCACCCAATCCTGTGCTTAACCAAATATGACATGACATCATTTATCAGCATGAAGACTTCAATTACTGTTACCACACCGCATGAAGTCTGGTATCTTGGTTTGCTTGTATGACTCATTCACATTAGTCCAGTTCATATTATATTGTAAACCAAAGCGGTAGATGGGGTGTCTTCTGCAGGACCCCTACTACCTCTGAGGGTCAGTGGACCCTGGTTTCCCCTGACTATGCGCGGCACTGGCCACTAGATGGAGCAAGTGGACAGGCTATCAAGAGCAGCCTGTTCACCCTGAAACACAAACTCAATTATCAGTTAGATATAAAGGCAACATGACAGAGTTGGTCTGGTCACATGAAATAAGCATCCAACTCTAAGGTTGATTCAATGTGTCATATCCCATTAAACAACAGCATTATTTCTAGGGTTTGTCTACATCCACTTTCTCTGACCAGCTCCTCTTACCCATGATATTTAAGGATGGTTCTTTCAGAGACTGTGTAAAATGCTGACCAGTCAGCCGTACTGAAAGTAATTTCCTGTCCTTATAAAAGGTTAATTTACTTTTGTGGTTACATCTTGTTCGTCTACATAGTGAGATACAAAAGTTTGTGGGTCAGTGTCAATATACTGATTACAAGGGATGTGGTTTAATTGGTATTAGATATACCATAGAGATAAAATCATTTGTTTCTCCATTTCACTATTATTGATTTTCTCCTCAGATGGAATCTAACCTTTAACCCCTAACAGCCTCAGAAACAATGCTGGCCAGAGGTTCATTCAAGGACAAACTTGGCTTTCTAGAAACATCAATATCTTGGGAGCCAGTGGCACCATGGGGATAACTTTACTAGAAAGTCAGAGAGCTGTTCTTAAAACCAAGAGCAAAATACTGTTGTAATAGTATGATTTTATGTCATCAAGTTGAAATGTTGAGAAGTGGTTTTGCATTTGAAAAATCTGAAAAATACCTTTAGGTCAAATAAGATTCCCTCACATAGTAAATTAACTTTGCATTGATATCTGACCAAGTTGTGAGACACTCAGAAACAGAGGTAGCTTATGTTACAAATGTGAGTAAAAACGTACTACACCCATATAGCTAAGGTTCCCAACAATACTGTATATCATATGTGGCATATGCCATCTGAACTCAGTTACAGCCCTTTTTAATGCAACACCTTGTAAAATGTGACCTTTGCTACATCTGTGTCGCTCTAGAGCAGACGTACTGTGTTCCTAACCCCTGATATATGTTAGCTCTGGAAATTGTGCATAATGGACCTCTGTAAATTCTGATTCACTCTGCAGCACACAGCATCCATGCCTGATACAACCAGATAGCACTAATTCTACCATGAGCAAACACAGACAGACAGATGTGTGTGAACAGAAGCAGATCCCAGGTTTTACCTCAACTGTCCCAATATACTGATAAACTGGGGTCATCACAGATGCCTGGGTTCATCACTGAATGGCACAAGTGGAACTGGTGAGATTAGCAAATGGCAAAGATGAGAAGGACAATCAGAAGTACTAGCCTAAGTCAAATTTAGTTTTTTCTTAATTTCCTGTACTTGGAAGTCTCTAGAGAAAATATAGCTCTTGTCTTTTGTCTTTTTTTGTGAGATAAAAGTGACCGTTGGCTGAATTTGACAGAATTATGCTAATGTGGAAGTGACAGCTGGCTTCTGTAGAGCTCTGCTTTAGTCAAAAATGTAAAAAAAAAAATGTTTCTGGCCTGTCTCAATGAACAGATACAAGTGACCTCTGTAACCAAAACCTATAGTTGACATGTAGATCACAAAGTCAAGTAAGAAATACACAATGACACATGCACACACACTGAAGGCTTTAGGCTACTTTCAGTTATTTTCTCACTCTTGTGCTGCAAGTGTATGTGTGTGTATGTGTGTGTACTTTGGTTGCTTGTGTGGCAATGTGCCATCGGTACATTAATTACTGTAGTGCCCCAGAATGCCAGTCTACTGTGGCCTCCCGGGGGCACCTTCACTGTACTGTAGTCACACACATACACACATACACTCACTGCTACATGCACACACAGTTAGAGAGTGAGAAAATAATTGAAAACAGCTTAGAGCATACAGTACCATCAGCATCCATTTTATTGCAGTTATAGTCAACTTAACGTGTACATTGAGGTGTAATGTTCAAAACTACAGTACAGCTTTAAAATTTCGGCCATAATAAAATGTTTTCATTAACAAATTTCGATGTAGCCTATATTAGACACCACATATTTTACTGTTCAAAATCAACTGGAAAACTACATATATATGCAATGTGTATATATATATATATATATATATACATATATATATGTATATACAAGGACTCCATACAGTAGATCCTATCAATTTACTGTCATTTCTGTCTCTGGCCACTAGAGAGCAGAACTCTGGAGAGAGGCATGTGTGCTGCCAAGGTTGAAGAGTGTGTTGACCTTTGCATTATTAAATATAACCAAACAATTAAAGCTATCTTTTCTTATTAATAACCTGGGGCTGTCTTGATAACACCCAGGGTTTAATGATTTTTTTTTTTTTTTTAAATTAGGAAAGAAAAGTGGCCTTCAAGGGCACACTGAATAAATGGGGAGGTTAACCTTGCTCATGGTGGTTTAATAGAGGGCAAAGTTGCATACGAGGATTGTACCACTGATCATATCAAGTAATATCTTCATGTGCCTTTGGAGACTGCGGTTGCAGGATTTTTATTTTAACCTCTTGTTGCACAGTGAGGGGATCAAGTGAGACATTATCAGAGGAAAAGGCGTGATCTCTGATAAGCTCAAAGGGTTCCTGTTCAAACCATTCAGCCCCTTGGCAGCACTCTGCTGGCTGTCTGCTCTTTGTGTGAGCTCATATAGTAAATCCACTACAACAGCAGCTTGCAGCATGCTAGGCCACCAGTGCCATAGTGATACCATGCGTTACCATGGAGACTGCACATACGTAATAGACGGTGTGTGTGAAAGATAGAGGCAGAAAGAGGGAGAACGCATACTGAGAATGGGGGTTGGGTGTTACAGAACAAGAAACCATCAGTCACTCAGGGCTCCAGCAGAGGAGGGGGCTACAGTACAGTCATGGCTGACTGGCAAGACCCGTGGCAATGACTGTGTCACCTATCCCCCCGCTGGAGGCAAAGGGCTGTGGTTGATTCATGGAAGCAAGGAGTCAGTAGACTGAAACTGGAGGACATGAGTCCCATTATTTCTCCCAGTGGGTAAACCAGGATGATCCCCACCTTGGGGACAAACAAGCATGCAGGCTGAGCGTAGGAAAGTGCCTTCAGCTCCACCATCAGAGTGAGCCATCACTGGGGACCAGTTATGTCACAGCTTTTTATATCCTGGGTCTATTTAAATATAGATATTAAGATATCATCTGCACTGCCTCATCATTTGGTGATTAAAGTGCCTGAAGGATTTGTATTTAAGTAGTTGTCATTTATTGACAGGGCTTTTTTGCCTGTTCTTTGTTGTGGTGTAAAATAACATAAACCACACTTTTTGAGCATCAATCTAGAATTAAATAAGATGATATCTAAGCTGTGTGCCAGTCTGCTCCTCATTAAACCTCCACTTCTATCTCTGTCTTTAAAATGGTAAAACTAATTAGGAGCAGACAGAATGCCTGGCATTTGTCATCTAACATCTCATACTTTGTATAACAACTGGCTTCAAAGTCTTTGTCTGCTGCTTGCCATATTTCGCCTCACACAGAGAGAGCAACTGCAGCGCTTTTTTTGCTTCCCATGCCAAAGAAAGACAGTTCTATTTTATGCATCAATAAAAGTTAAATATGGCACTGAAACATAGAACTGAAGCAATTTCAGGAGCTGAGAATCTGCCAGACACTTTTTATCTTTGATAATGATACAAATTGCTGAGGAGGTGCACTACTGGGCAATTGCCATACGTTAGTAAATGCAGAAGTCACTCGGTTTAAGCACGGTGACATTTCATTTCATCCTCATTCATGTCAGCCTCAATCTGTTGCACAATGCAATTAATATTTCATTCTGCAAACACAACATTTTAGATAATAACCACATGTATTTTTGATAAATGTAACATCATAAGCTGTGGATGTGATGACAAATCTTAGCTTTTATTTAGAGCTCATGATTGTGGCCAAGAAAATGTTAACCTCTTTACATACATTAAAAAAAGGATCATCAAGTTCAACTTTCTGCCATTCATTGGTTGTTGAAATAATATTATACAGGTTAAACTTGACAGTGCCAAGTTTTTTTTTTACATGTTATTACTCAACCTGTGCTGTCAAAGATGCCCCTTCCTTGTGTACAGTATCTTTTGGCAAAGGTTACTAAATTGAACACAGTAAATACACTGGTGATCTACTGTATTTACACAAGCTTAACTCTACAAGCTATCACTTCTAAATTTAACTGCATGTGAAGGGCATAATTTAGCTCAGAAATATACTGTAGGTTCTTACTCAGTGTCGCTCTTGGTGTCTGTACAGTATGCATGTATGCAGTGTATGTGTGCGCGCGTGCATGACTAGGCTTTAATGGCGTGCAGAAATCTCAATCAGAGGCACCAAACGGTGTGTGAAATGGCCAGTGTTCAGACAGCAGCCTGCTCAGAATGACTAATGCTGTAGCAGCGATGTGCTCCCATTACCCCGACTCATATAAGAGCAAAACTACGGGCCACAGAGGCTTACTGCTTCTCTTGTCCTCTAACCATCTGACCCTTACTTCTCTTCAGACTTCAAACAAAGAATATTTTGCAATACTCTACTAAAAAACTCCAGACTACAGAACTTAAAGACCTTGTAGCTATATCTCTTTGATAAAAAAAATAAAGTCTGATATGTTCTATTTGGCCCTGAGGTTCCCTGAGCAAAAATATGAACAAGGAGCTATTTTTCAACACAACACTGTGTGTGATACAGATGCATATTTGGGTGTGGATGCGTCCGCCAACCGCATGACCCTGCAGCTCTGAGGTCCCTCAGTGGATTGTGGGTGAATCATTACCAGTGTTGTTGTAAGCAGGAGAAAGGTGGCTAAAAGCCCCTGTGACTGATTGCTGCATTGGGAATTCAAGATAGTGTAAATGCTTCAAACAGCAGCAAGGTCTTACTGAACTAAAAGTGTGGGAAAATATTGATTCAATAAAAAAGACTTGATTAAGATTTTATAGAAAGCAGTGCAGTTTTACTGGAGGCTGAAGTACAAACCAGCTTCCAAGCGCAATGAAATTTAGCGCATAAATATATTGTTGACAATGAGCCTGGTGCACATGATGCTTGTTTCTAGGTTAGCTACAGCACATAGTCTCTGATGCCACATTACTGTTCCCCCAGCCAGCTGAGGCAGAGCGAGTGGAAGATGAGATCTGATGTATGCACACATCCACTTGTGTATATACACAGCTCAACAAGCACACATACATGCATACACCACGGATACACACATGCAAACACACACACACACACAGCCAGCCAGCCCACCAACTCTAAATGCCTGTTATCAGAACGACATCCAGTATCTATCATTGCCAGCATCACAACAGGAGGTTGATGGAGAGGGAAATCAAGTGTGGGAGATGCTCCTTTGCCAAAATGGATGACTGAACAGTCACAGTCACATGTGTGAATCAAAGATGGTGAGTCAATGGACGCCCTCTGGCAAAATCCATCATGGTGAGCAGGCTACAGAGAAACAGCATTTAGGAGTTGAAAGGCCATAAATAACAAAATCACTTTTATTCTCTTTCAAGTTATCCCTCCTCCATTAAGCAGAACACACCCAGGAAATGGGCTCTCGTCACAGTGAAGAGGGACATCTGCTATCAAAGAGAAATCAAGGAGGCGTGCTGCAGCCAAAATGTAGAAGCTCAGACTTTCCAAAAGTTTGGATTAATAACTCCATGCTAATTATATCCTGTCTAGAAAGAGCAGTCTTAGTCCCAGAATACAGTAAGTGACGTTGTCCTACATATCCAGTTTGACACATCAAGGAAGGGAATGGAGCGAGATTAAAGGCATCATCTCAGACACCAGCTGGCTTAAACTGTCTTCTTACTGATGGAGACACAAAGGAAGCTCTGAGACTGGCACAAGAGCACAAGGTCAGGCTCGCTTCTTTTTTAAGAGCCGCTAACTTAAGACACATTGCAGTCTTAAGTGATAGACACTTCCTAATAAGGATGATGAAAGAACTTACAGCTATTCTTGAAACTAGAACTTCAGCTAACACTGTGTCTTGATTTAGACATGGCAAGAAAACAAGGCCCTAACAGAGGTGAAAACACTTTGCTTTTTCTTCTTCTTCTTCTTCTTCTTCTTCTTCTTCTGCTCACTTGGTGGGAAGAAGAAGCACAGACACCTTTTGAGGCATTTGTAATGAGCACTGTTCTTGGCTATTAACCAGGTCTCCGTCCTCGCAATAACCCCGTCATATTCCTTGTCTGGCCTCAAGAATAACTGTGAATATTATCCAATGAGATCAAATGTGCTGTGCAGTGAACTGGATGTGAACATTAATGAAGCTCATTTTAGTCCAGCCACACACTCTGTATTTCCCCCTGACGCTGATGCATTTCCTCGAGGAAGAGGTTAGGGTTTTCATTGCTCTGACAGGGAAATATGGCGCAGTGATGTCTCATGATGCCTGACGGCAGATCAGACAGACAGGAAAGATGCATATTGTGGAATGCTTTTTCAACAGTTATGTATACAGTAAGGGATGAATGGTGGTTCATGAATTTTAAACATGTGGTGCTACACTTGAGGTTAAATAATCATGTATATTTACAAAAAAGATCAGAATGGGTGTACACATGCCAGCATGATTGCATGGTTCAGATTGGCATGGATTATTTCAGTATACTTAAAAGATCGACGTGTTAGGTGGAACAGATCGGCTAAGCTGGAAGTGACACGACAGGAGACATGACTCAACTGATGGGAGTGGGTGGGTAAATAGGTCATGTTCCCTACCCAACACAGACTATCCCACTTTTCACTTTCATTCCCTGTGCTTGTTAGTGTAGTCAGCACACAAAGAAATCAATGGAAACATAATGACAATGGATGGTAGTGGACCAGTGTTTGGAACATAACAGGTGGGAGGAGCTCTGCAGGGCTGATAGAGAACCCTACAGAGGTAGGAAAAAGTAGGCCAAAAGACAGCAGTAAAGCTGTAATGGCTGTCTGAGGTTTGTAGCAGACTTCTAATTTGAAATACAACACTATTACAGAATAGCATCAGACTCGTAAAATCATAATGAAGCCTTTAGTCATAATACAATGGTACCTAATCCTTGTGCCTGCATTACAGTACATCACCCTCAGATACTAACATGAACAAATGCCTGGTGATTTGTAACTAGTAGCCAAAGTGCTGTGTAAGTAATGTGTACTTTTAATGACTTAAAAACCTAAACTGAAGGCTATGTGTATCTGCCCTGGGCAGGAAAATTGCAGCCCCATCCTCTTATTTTAAATAAATATCAATACATTTTCAAAGATAGGAGAGTAAAATAGTTATGTGCTGTTGCCATTGTCAAAGTTAATATTTTTGAGGTACTGTCAGACCATCCAATTGAGTGAGTGAGTTCCCTTGAAATCATCAGTTTTCATTCTTTAAGCAATTCCCATGAACATAATGAAGAGAAATGCTGGAAAAAATACACCAGGAAATGCAAACGTGATTTCCCATGCACTCACTCATGCAGACTGACGGTGACTATATATAGTCAGCCAATCCTTCATATCTGAAATTAGACTATCAAGAAATGAGAAATCAAAAGCAAGTTTATTTGTATAGCACTGTCCCCAGACACGGTATTAGTCACAAACTGCGTCACAATCAAACTTAATTAAATCAAATGAAAGCCAGTGCACCATCTTGTATTTATTCTTCTTTTTGATTTGGGTTGCGAACAGTTAAATAGGAATGAACTGTGTGCAATATTCATGCACACTTCAATTCTGCTGTCTTTACGAACCCATCAAAAAGGATGAAGGGGGATCCAAAGACAGCACAGCAGACTCCTTGCTGCAGTGTGTGAGTCTGTGTTGTGTTGTACAGCCCTGGTTAAAAAATGGTCTGGTGGAGGTAGTTTTACCCTCACGCAATTTATTGTCTGACTCAAGTCCCAGCTGTGTATAGGCTGAATGGTATGGTATGAATGTCTGTGTATGTGTGTTGGCTGTACATGTGAATGTGTGCGCAGGCACAACCTCAGGCCTCTCGTCTGTAGAGGTGTTGCTTTTGATGCAACCACTTCTCAGACTATTGCACCTCTGCCTCCTTGGTCCTCATGTTCAGTACCTTTCAAACAATCAATATTTCTGCCAGAATCCTAGAAACCTCATTAAACAGTGCAGCAGGTTTATGGAGCTATTTCTGTTCACAAGATCTGCATTCTAGACCCTGCTCATCTACAGTGGCAGAGTTCATACCAAATGGATTATATTACCCACTAATTCACATGATGTGGACCTATGGTTAGTGGTTATTTTTAATCATTATTATTAACTGAACCAGTCAAAACATTTTATGATCCCTTCCATTTATCAACAAGAATTAGCTTTTTTTTCTTGTCCTTTTTTTCTTTAACTCACACAGAGAAATTCAACAACCTCAAAATCCTCACAGTTACTTGCCATCATCTATGAAGATACTGGAAAGAGTTCCTCCAGGATAGGAACCATAAAATAGACACATTCTATAATAATTTTAGATTAACAAGAGTAAAAAGATTGGATAAATTTAACACTGAAATGCTGAGGAATGAGCATGGCTGAGGATGATCCCAGTGATTGAGGTTTGAATGTCAGAGAGGAAAATAATAGCACAGTGTCCTTCAATCTATTCAGGCTGCCCCTTCTATCAGGCCCTACAGCCAGATCGACCCCTGTGGCATGCAGTAAGTCAGAGGTTATGCTTTAACATGATTGAATGATTGCACTGAGCCCTCTGCTACCGATTGAAGGATCAGTGCAAATGACTGGAGCCCATATTATATTACTAAGGCTAAGTTCCCCCTGTAGCACAGCTGCTGTGGTATTGTGTGTCTGAAGCCCAGTCAGTTTACTGAAGTATAGCTGCCTCAAACATGCGCTCGTATTCAACAAGTCACAACAAGTATTTCCTGGTACAGCTGCTTCACAGTGTAGGAAAAGGACTATTCCTGAATCTCTAGGCATGACCTGTGGTACGCACCATCATCGAGGGTCAGTGTGTGTGTGTGTGTTTGCAATTGAGGAGATAACATGAGGAGATTAGGACATATTAACCAATGCTTTGGCAGTCAAGAGCACAGATTAGAGATGGGAGGCTGCGTGACACTGGCCTGTTGTGATGATGGTTTACGTGTGATCATCAGTGCTGCAGAAGGACTGCCTCCCTGTCTGTCTGATTGCTCCCCATTACATCATACCCAACATGCATCTGAAGCCTGTGACATCCTACACACATTCACCAAAAGAGCAGAGCCGAGAGTGCATACCTAGCATTTAGCATTACTGTAAATATGTACTTATTTTATTACAACATGCAAACAACACGATTTTGCCTTTGTGAGTTCACATTTTAGCACCATGACCTATCTTGACCCTTTGAGCTCATGATTTCTTTAACCTTTGGTCTTTGGTTTTTGTCTGTCTTTCATTCTGAGTGTGCGTGTGTGTGGGAGGGAGAGAGGGAGAGAGGGAGAGGGGAAGAGAGAGAGAGAGAGAGAGAGAGAGAGAAAGAGAGACAGCTGTCAATGTATGCTGGCAGGGCCTGAGGGGATGTGCGATGTCTAATTATCTCTCCAGCCAGTGGATTAGCGAGCTAACGCTAATGGCTGCCATAAGGCCGTAGGTCCCAGAGAACACATGCACGCTCACACATGCACGCACACATGCTCACACACACAAGTACATCAGATGAGACCGACAAGTGCAGCGGTTAATTCTCCTAATACAAAGAGGATAGATGTGCTGTGTTTTTTACTACTTAAAATCAAGGATATTTGTTAGACAATGTGTTTTGAGGAAAAATGGACTTCAATGACATGCTACTGGAGCCAGCAGGAAGCTTTCAGGATGACATTTGGCAGATGGCTCTGTAGACTTTCCTAGACTGGACAATGCATGGTTGGCTGAACTGTGAAAAATATTTGGTACGTTGGTAAATGTCTTTGTTGCTGCAGTTCTTGGCATGTGTATCCATGTGCATTTGTATGTGAGCGAGAGTCCTGCCGTGTGCTTGGCAACACCTGACAGCTGAGGCTCGGCACAGCTACACAGATGCAACACCTCTGTGTTGTTGTTTATTCAGCCCAGTGCACTGGCCTGTCTTGCTTGGTCGCTCTTATGCGTGCTGTAAAATTAGATTTGAGCCTCCGATAATGACTCACGGGCCTCCTGTTCACTGCATACTGATGCAAGACACCCGGCTGAGGGTGTGTGTTTGTGTGCATGGTGAGAAAGATGTGCGAGGAGCGAGGCTGTGCGACACGGGCGCACTACACTCTGCTGCAGCTTGCTGGAGGTAAAGGGCACATCATACAAGCCAATTGAGTTACTTACATCAGGGCTCATTTGACAAACACCTGCAGAGGGTAATGTTCGCCTTAGTGAAGAAAAACGCTTGCTGGAGGGAGCTGATGAAGGGAAGAGCACTGCCAACGGGGAGGCAAGAGGGAGCACTATTTGACAGTTGAAGAATTACCATTTCATTAACAGTATGCATTATTAATGTCTCACCCATCTATTGTCCTGAAGCATACATTTACAATGACCTTGAGAGATCGCACTGGGCCACTAATAGCAGAGAGAATATGATATAATGTTAGAGAAAATTGCTCTACATTTAAGTGTTATCGTGCTCAAATGTTCAGCTTTTCTATTTCATTCATCTTCTCTGGCTATTTATTGAATAACTCTGGTATCAGTCCGTGTCATGATTCTTGATACATGATGCTGCGAATGAGGATAGGAGGTCTGACACACCTGTTCATATCACCTGCTCATATTACAATATAATACATTTGATTAAGCAAACCGATAGGGGTGAAACATTCAACTCTGTAAGCATCCATGCAAAAAAAAACCTGTGTAAACAGCCATTTTGATACATCATGGTGATTAAATATATAACTTGGATGCTTTAGCTATTTTTTTTCAACAGCTATTGCTGTTGCAAAGAAGGGTTGTCCTTAAATTGGCTAAGGTAACTGAGGGACACCCTGGACACCTGTAATGCAAAAAGATCCAGCCAAGAATGGGAAACAAGGGAACAGGACAGATATGCTTGTTGAATTCAAGCTAACCAACTTGTCTCCAACTTCTGGCAGTACAGTACATCCTGACTATGTGGAGGACAGCACAAGTTCTCTGGTCCTTAATCTGGGTTTCATCAGGCTCCTTAGAAGGACCATGCTGTCTCAGGGGGCTGGCAGGCGACATGATGGGAGAAATTGGGTGTCTGTATGAATCCCAGCCAGCATTAGCCCAGGCCGGCAGCCTGGCACATTACTTGGTGACCCCCTGAGATGAAACATGCAAGGACTTTACATAATGCTGCCGGCACCCAAGAGGACCCTCCAACTGTCTGAATGTGTCAGAGCCAAACTTTCCTGTTGTACAGTACTTGGTCTCCGCCAATGTGATGCTTAGGCCCTTCTTGTGTCCCCTGTACAGAAATTAGGACATCTAAAGAACTTTTAAGGTTTGAAAGTTCAATCACAGTGCATCTAAAGTGACAACATTTAGTGTCAGGTTAAAGTTTTAGATTTCACTGACCATTACAGAATTGACTATGATAAGCAACGAGTGGGACAAAATAAACTTTATATTGTTCTCTGTTGAATAAACTATGTAATAGTGACACTTAATCTAAATAACCTCATTCAAGTCTTTGGCTTTTCTATTTCTTTGGCACTTTCTATTGCAGTTTGTTTAACAGCTGACACATAGGACAATACCTAAATTGGAGTAGATGTCTTGCTTTTAGTGCTAACATGATGAAGAGGACTTGCTGACAGAAGCGAGTGACTGAATGCCAGAGAAACAAATGAGGATACAAATGAGTTACAGGTTCAAAGAGTTGAATTGAGCCAGTTAATATGGTGTCAAACAACTACGGTATATACCTTGAATATCAAAGGCTGTCAGATAAAAGCATGTAACACAGCTTTTAAACTCGGATGACAACTCCAGCAAAAAGGGAGAGGATTTAAGCATTGAGTTGCTTACAACTGAGTACATACTGTACACCTAAGTTTTGTTTAAGTCTTATGAGTGAACAGCAAAGGAAAAGGGAGCACAGAAAGGGCAAGAGGGAACAGTTGCTATCAGTGAATGTCTCTGTAGTGACTCGGGAAGGAACAGGCTGATGAATAACTAGCAGAGACATGCTGCAGTGTTGGCAGAGGACCAAATACTGTACATAGTGTGCAGCCTATTGACTTTGACTGGGATCATGTGGGGTTCTAGATCTAGCATGAGTTAGATCTTCTACCATGGTATATGGCCTCATGTCATAATACAAGAGATGCTGAAAATATATGTTCCAGTGCAGGAAGAACTTGTCAAACTCTTTACCCAATAAAAACTCATAAGATGCATTAATCGTGTAAAAATTCTACATATTTGAGTTCTAGGATGGTCTACACTTTGACTTAACACCCTTCCTGGTGACTGGAGATGCTAGGAAATGATGACACAAAGCAGAAGCAGCTGATTCTATCATGTCTTCCTTAAAAATGAGACTTAGTATTTATTGTGTATGTATTATATCTCTGTCCAAACTTCTCCCTAATACACACAAATTTGCATGTGTGCAGTCTCAATCCTGGCAGCTGTCAGGAGCCACTTTGCTAGCCTCCCATTAATGTGCTGCTGATTCAGCAGTTTGCCTCATTACCCCAATTAAATAGCTTAACGCTTGTTTACTCTGGGGAAAACTTACACAGTGCTTGTGTCACAGTCACTATAACCTGACTGCTCTTTTGATTGTTCCCATCTAGCTGAGATTTAGAGCCGGCCTGTATTTAAAAAGGAACCTTACTGAATAAAACAATAATACTGCAAGTCCATTAGTGACATAAGCTGGGATTTTAGTGTCAAGCTGGGTGAGGGTTTGTCATAGCTGAGTCAGGCAGTGGAAATGATGGGGGACTATCTGCGTCCAGAGTAAAGCTGCTAATGTGGACATGGAGAATAAATGCGCACATTGCATTTAGCTATGTGGATTTCAAAAAATGATGTATTATTGCTATAATGCATTTGGGTCTTTGTACTCTGTCATATGTGCTAAATATGAATTCTTCCATAGTCCATTTACATAAGCAAATGTTGGGATTTTTTGATATGAAGACAGATATGAAGTCATATTATTAATTATTTCTATACATGCAGCACTTAATATTATAGTTTGACTGAACAGATATGCACTACTGAGACAAAGCCTCCCACTGATCAACCACTCTGCTTCCTTGCACTGCCTCTTCGTCCCATGTTGCATTCAAACAAGCGCTCAGCTTCAGTCAGCTAATGATGGAAAAGGTAGGAAGAAGTTGTGATGAGGGAGATGATTTGCCACATATATCTATAAAAAGCACTGTGCTATTTAGGCTTTTATTTTAATATGTGAGAAAAAGAACAGAGGTTCAGGTCAACCTTTTTCCTAAGGCACAGTACAAAGTTTGGGCACTAGTGCAGTGCCCGTTAAAAATGTGGCCATCTGTAAGGGCATTGGGCAACTAAAGCTGCAGGGTGTGAGGTCAGATGGTCTCACTTGTTTCTGTTGGTGTTGGCTGCTCCTTTTCTGCTCCAATAGTCTCTGGGTGACATTAGTGCCCTTGCAGTCAAATTCCTCTTGGTGTGTGCGTTCTGTAAGTTTTCAGGCTACTACCCTGCTCTGGTAGTGGAGTTAAGTTTTTTTTTTTTTGAACATCAAATAACATGTACAAAAGTGATGATTTTTTCATTCAGAAAGCTTGACACTTGACACTGCACTGCACTGACACTTGTAGGTCCTCAGCACACCCACACAGTTAATTAATTGGATGAGCAATTGTCAAGGAAATGGAATTCCTCCAGACTCCTCCATTTATATTTGACTAATATACATGCATATACACAAAGAGTACAGTTCTCTAAGGCAGATGTATCGAATCACTCATAATATTCATTCATAAGAAACCAATCTGATGTATTAATGAATAAAATAGTCCCAGCAGTTTGCTCCCCTCATTTCGTTCTGTGTGGCTGCTGCCATGAGGAGAGGACCTGGGATGGGATGCGGAGGCGAATAAAAGAGAAGTGCTAATTAAATAATAGACAATGATGAAATGTAATAGGCCTGGCAACTTTACTCTGCTTCGCTTCCCCGCCAGTCTCCTGAGTAGTTTCTCGTTAATGTTGTCATGTACACCCACTCCTGCTGTTTGTTTATGCCCCAGAGGAGCCAGAAATTAACACTATATCAGAGTTTGTACTTAAATCTGAAGAGGTCAATATGCAGAAGTAGTTTTTATGCACTTAAAGCTGAAAATACTGTATGTGTGATGATTATATCACACTAGTGGAACTAGTGGAAGGTGTTAAGGAACCACTCCTCTAAACATTTGTTATCAATTGATATAGTGCTTGTCTTCCATGCACTTGTTATGATCAGATCTTGACACTTATTCTTCAGTCACTGTACATCTGGTTATGAGTGAAGGTATGTGCTTAAACTTTAATATGATGCAAACTGCACTTTTAAAGCTCTTACAGATGACCGGAGAGGTCAGGTAAGCAGAGCTGAACTTAAAGTACAGATGTGACATTGACACACTCCTGCCAGCCCACTCTCTCCAGGCACCAAATCACATCATCATATACATTATTTATTCATGCAAAGTCTATTTATGCATCAACTTAGACAAACAGAGTTGTTGCTTTCATGCAGAAGGACAGACTGCCAAGTAAAAGAAGAAAATTAAACAAGCTGTAATTGGAGTATGAGTGCATCCTGAGGCTGCATGTTTGTCTCTTGTCAACATTGCAGTATAGTGTGCAGGAATCTGCAACGACATTCTCTGTTATAAGGAGGGATGCTGGTCCCTTAAATGTAATTGCGCCATGTCAACTTTGTGGTGAATCACTGCCATGCATTTTGCATTGGGTGTGAAAAATGAATGGCGCTGCTTCTAATTCCTTTTGCACTTGGGCTTTATATTTTCTTGGCTGAGTGGGCAGTACATGAGTTATTTTGTCAATAAGGCTAAAACAGATTTGATCGCGGCCTGAACGTTGTGCAGCACAGCACAGGTGCTGGACCTCATTCTGTCTGCAAGAGGGAAGTCACATTGTGGATCTCATTATATTGTTTTAGATCTTTAGATCTCCAGCACCTCAGAGCTTGAAGTTGATTAATGCCGTAATAGGTTAAAGTGATGGTAGGGGTTATTTGAAGTAGGGTTGTGTGTTGTACCTCTCCATAGTCGGTGTATCACTTGCAGTAGAAGTGGATCTGTGTGCTCCCTGTTTGGAGAGGTAGACATGAGTAAGCACAGAAGCTGAGTTGCGAGCACAAGCTGAGCTGTTGCAAGCACAAGCTGAGCTGTGGATGGTGTCAGTAGAAAGAAAACATGCTTTTAGATACTTTTAAAAATGGGTAATATCAGGTGAAGTGTTTGCTTTATTTTGAATATTTTCCATGTTTTGCCTCACCCTCAAACAAGCCTTTTGAACTACATGATCTTCTCCTCAAATCTCTTGTGTAGATCCAAATCTACTGCAGGTAACAGTGATTATAACTACCTCACACAACCCTGTGTTTATACTATCCCTTTAATCTGTGGCTAATTAGTTTTAGTTGATTTAGCTTTTTGCACAAAGTTTCATAGTTGCCTTTTTGTTGTTGTTGTTATTTTGTGATTCAAAAGTAGACATTCTTTGACATTTGTGGCATTCGGTCCAATTAAGTTGTTCATCATTTAAAAAACGTCTTAATTCTAAACTCTGAAATGAGGCAAAATTCATCTCTGTCACAACCAGGACAGCCTCTACATCAGTGCAGAAGAAGTGAAAATATTTCTACAGTAATTAACCACTGAGTATTCCACCTTGAATATGGGGCGACAAAGTCTCAGTATTTCTGACTTGAACAAGAAGAAACCATGCACATATTCCTGACACCACATACTTCTGCGTTTACATCTCTATATGAATATCTGTCTGTCTGTATGTATATTGCAAAGCCTGGAAGTATAAACACAAAGTCTTGCAGTCATTTGAATTATGGATGGGGTATTTACACAGTTCTGCCCCTCAGGCACCATCTTTTCTTTCTGCTGTGGAAAGACAAAACGGAGCCAAGAAGAGAGGCAGAGGCAGAGGAAACAGAGAGTGAGCTGGGAATAGACAGGAAGAGGAATCGAGAGGTGGTGACACAGACCGAACCAAAGAGAGCACGATGGAGAACAAACTGTGATTGACAGCAGGCGGCACGCAGAGGGCTGAGGATGGAGGAAGAGAACACAGACGATGCTCTCTGTCTGTCTTCTTCAGCTCTACAGAGATAAACTGATAAAATTTGAACTCATCCTCTAGGGTGCTACAGTTCAAGCCCATGTGCTGCTGATGTGCTATTCTGTAAAGCACATCTCTAGTGACGTGTGGTCTCTGTGTTAGCCACCTCAATGTAATGTTGGGATACATAGCAGAAGAAGCAGACTCAGAGGAAGTGATACTGCAGATTACTGATTCAAAGTCTTGTTAGATCGTAACTGAGTGTTTGCACCTTTCAGAGCATTTGTCACGGTCAGCAAGTCACCTGAAGCAGACAAAACAGCTGACTGGACAATCATCAATCACATCATCACAGCAGGTATCTACAGGTTTTAGAAAGTCTTAGAAACTCAGTTCCCTCAAAACAAAAGACCTTATTTTTTGTCATATGTTTATATTTTTGACAACAATTCATCATCCCATAATGGACATGTATTGATGGGTCCATATCATGTGATTTGATCATTATATCATTGTTATATCATTGTTACTGTTATACTGTATGGAGATTGATGGAAAGTATATTATACGGTACTGCATTGAGGAATTGTAGGCCTTTTGGTTTGTCTCGTCTCATTTGTCATTCCTCAACTGGCTGTGACGAAAAATAATGAACTGCATTGTGGTTGACTTAATTTTGGTGACACTGAAGCAACAATGTCAGAAATACAGCCTTTCTGATTATACCCTCAGTATAAAACAGCCAACAGCCATAACAATCCAATGTAATCAAACCATGTAGGGAAAATAACAATAATAGTAATAATAACAAATCAGTCAGAGTTCCTGACCGAAGAGCCTGTGCCACCCCACTCCATACCACAAGTCCACTCACCAGCTCTATTCAGCACGTAGCTACGTGTTATTGAATCTAAAATCCATGGAAAGCGATGAAAACCATAAAGTGCAACACAAAGCAGTGGGAATGTCGTTGCCATGGTAACGTGACAAGGCTGGTTTTCCTACTCAGATGTCTCAAAACATGCAACATCCTCAGTTTATCTTCACCAAATAAATACTAGTTTTTGCATAAATGTAGTCCAGGTTTAAGATTATATCAACACCTAGTATGTTACATGCGACTTCCAACTTCCTACGTGTCAAAATGTTTGCGTACATCCCTTTGTTGTAGGTCGTGTGTTACTGTGTGTCTGTATAGCGTACTCCACACATGGTTTAACACAGTTTCCTGCATCATGCATCAACATTAATGACGTCCTCACAAAATGCCTTACGCAAGAGCTGTAGTCTCCCCTCCTTCCTTTGTAAATTCAGTCACGTCCAACTGGAGCTGCAGCCAAACTGAATAATACATCTGTACTTCTCTAGCCAGACCTCTGCTAGAGATTCCACTTCTTTATCTCTCTCTCTCTCTCTCTCGCTCTCACAAGGATAAGTGCATGTGCTTGAGTCCTTCAGCGGTTACACAGACAGCCTTCAACAGGTTAACTGATGTCTAAAGTGCAGAAATACCATGCCAAACTGTACGCTCCTTCAGATACAACAGAAGACAGAGCAATACATTGCAGAAAACACATCAGTAGTGAGATAATTCATATCTTACCTATCAGGAAGTCTGCAAAGGAAAGCAATTTCTACAATCTTAGCACTCTATTGAGGGATAGATTATAAATGAGGCATTCAAAGAGCCTGATTGCCAGACAGTGCGGGATATAGTAGCATGCTTAGAGCACAAATTTTTAATTTTTTACTTTACTACGTGGCCTAACTGTAAAACAGCAGATAGCATAAAGAGTTGCGCAGGCACATTGTCATGCTGCTGCAAGCACTAGAGAAGGGTAAGGAAAAAGAGGATAAGGAATAGGTTAACAAGGTTGCAGAAGGGGGATGGAAAAGTTAAGCAGGTAGGGGAATAAGGAGGGAAGGAAGGAGGGGAGGAAGCACTGAGGTGGGGGGGACTGCAGCCACCAATACTGTAGAGCCACAGGCAGAAGCATAGGAAGCACGGGGAGCAAGAGGGAGAGGGGAGGTTTGCTGACTTGCAGTTTGCAACTGACTAGATCACCATTTAGTCATGAAAATGAAACTGCTCAATCTTGCATAGTCTTCAGGACAGGAAGATAAGAGTTTCACCTTTTTTGTACTACGAGGCCAGCTGAGGTGGAAGCACATGCTGAAATTGCCAAGTCATTTAACTCATTAGGGCGGCAGCTGCCTCCATCTATAACCCCTTTTTCTTCGTGCACTTTGTTTTGGTCTGTGCATGTGCCTCGGGGTGGCAACGACCGAGTTAATGGTTTGGGGTAGGGAGGGGTGGGTGGCAAGAGCTACAGATGCTATGCTCCTCAGTCCAACATACGGGGTGTGCAGACAGTCACACACACACAACCACACACACACCTACACTCGTAGAAACACACCACACTGGACAAGGAGAGGTGCCCCCTACAAGTTCTCAGCAAGCAAACATGCCCCAAGCATTCAGTCCTATACTATGCTCAGACACAGACACACAGGCACTCACACCCACATGCACGCAAACATGCGTCCGTGCACAAACACACACATGCTTGAAAGGGGCAGAAGCACACCAGATGCTCTCTAAAAATGGGACAGGAATGAAAGAGAACTTAGTTTTTGAGGGGCGGAGAACTATCAGTTCACACAGAATATGAGAGAGAGGGGAAAACAAGACGGGAGTGGGCAGGGGAGACGAGGAGCATCAGCAAATCAAAACAAGGAGGGGGTGCAAACAAACCTTCGGGCTCTGCGCTCTCTTTGTGGACGGCTTGCTTCAGCGGGCAGCAGAAGATTTCGTGACACTTAGCACGAAAGGGGGACCCTTTACTCCTTATATCCGCAGAGTGGATGGAGTCCTGCCGTAACATAATGTACTCCTGGGTACCTGGGGCAGCGTCATCCTGGACTGCGGTGGTGCCATAACAGAATGAACTGGGGTTAGAAAGCTCAACACACACAGAAACAAAAGAAAACAACAACAACAGCAAAAAACACGAGGCAAAAACACAGGCAAATCAAAAGACATTAAACATTGGCAACAGCAATAGCTTAAAATACCGTTTCTATAGCACATAGTGACAGAGAGAAGAAGAGGGGGACAGAAGAGAGAAAGAAAGAAAGAAAGAGGCTCAGATCAAGAACACCAAGCTCACAAAATAATTCAAAGTAAAACAACCAAATAAAAAAACAGTGGGGGATAGTTATATATCCTTGGTTGCTGGAAAGGAAAAATGATAAAATAACACAAAGGGAAGATGAAAGGAAACAAGAACAGTTCGATGTTCAGAATCAGCGTTATGGCAGGCTTTTAGCAGGCACTGAACCAGGAGCTGCTGCACTCAAAATGAGGTGATTGTACGGTCGGTAGAGAAGTAAAGAGGTTGTGGGATTGCAAGGCAAGCGTGCAGTCTGCTACTGTACACACCAAGTCAGCCTCACTGCAACTGACTTCAGGTGGTGGGTGGTTAAAGCCCCCCTCCCCTCTTCACTACATCCACCCCATTTGTTGTATGAGTTAGGCAAGCAGATGCAAAAGCATGCACAGGTCACGCTGCGGTGGTCACATTAACTTTCATGGAGTCATGCTTTACTGTGAGTTACATTAATGGGAGCTTGTGTAACATCAATCTACATATGTGTCTATAGGAATTCTGTCCTGAGATCCTGTAAAAAAAAAAAAAAAAAAATCCCTGTGTCTCTGTCTGTATGTGCTGGACCTACTGCAGCTGTCCTCTTCTGGGTACAGTCCCTGCTTGGCTTCGATCATTGACCTATTTTCTCTGTGTTGATGGATTAGCTACAAGCGAATCAGCCCAAATAAATTGTATCTTCTTTCCCTAATGGATTTTGTGCACCATGCCTCTCTCTGACACATTTACTACTTAATGAAAATGACTAAAGTGAAGGCTGTTAATCAGTAGCAACTATCCAACCACCATAATGCTTAATTATGTAATATGTATGTCCAACAGAATTATTTCCCTTCTTCCACAATTCACCAGGGAAAAAAAAAAAAAAAAAAATGGCCTCATGAATATTATTTGAAAAATTCACACATGCAACCCCTGACCCATTTTCCTAATCGCACAATGTTGTTCTTGATGACCTGATATCCACTGTTTTCATGCAGTGAAAATATCAAAATCTTGTTCTGCGTGAAGCTAAACCTCAGCCAGCTTTACTCAGAAAGCTGAGCCATGAATGGATTACAGTGCCACCTCGGTTTCTACTCCTGGCAAGAATAAACCAAACTACTAAATACGTAGATGGACTCCCACACAACAACTCCTCCGTGCGTCGTACTTTCACACAGGGTGCAGGTTTATCTCCCTGTGACTCAAACACAAACAAAAACAACAGCAACAAAAAAAGAATACCACATGTACTGCAAGCACATGGGTTTATTTGGAAAAGTCTTTAAAGGGACCGGCAGCATGATCACATACTGAAACAAATGAGCAGAAACAGCTGTGTGGTGGAAACTAATAATTAAAATTCAAGGACACAGTAATCAAAAACAACATTAAAAATTACTTCGCTCCATGTCGATGTCTAACGAGACTGTAAATCAAAGCTTTTTTTTAATGTATGTGAGTGTCGTTTTATGAATGAATCCAGTATTTATTTGACTACACTGCTCTATTGACTGTTGAGTAATAATCAGACCTGTGTGGGTGCAATGTTACAAGCAGCAAACTACAGAAAATGTCGGTTCTTTATTCATAAACCCGACACACTCACCCTTAGTGGTGCCAACTAGGAATAAAGAGCCAAAACCATTTATTGCTGATAAATGGGTGTAGGTTTGCTTTCATTCATAAAACCCTTTTACACACATAAACAGAGGGTGTATTACATTTCATTTTTTTCTTTTACATGTCTACAATACTTTTATATATTGAATTTTTCTAATAGACGTTCGCATAGTTCCTGGGTTTGAAGAGGTGGCATGTTAACATACACACCTAAATGTTCAAATATCAGAGTGTATCGGTTGAGTGTTTGATTCAATACATGAACTCACTGTAGAGAACTGCAAATTGAATGATCAAGTGCCTTAAATGGTAGATCTAACGTCCTGCACTGTATCTGACCTCCAAAAACACAGTCTTAGCAGGACCCATCAACTGGGCCACAAGCGCTTGAGATCCATCCAAAAATGAACACTTGCATGCCAAAAACGCAGATCCACTACCAGTATCCAGTAGTCCAGCTTTTGCTTGACACAAGCCTCCTTAGTGTTTTTACCCCATAAAACATACACACACAAACACACACACCAACAGACAGCAGATAATCAGGGTTCCACACACCCAGTGCAATTAATCACCACATGCCTTTTCTCCTGGGGGACTTATCAGTATCTCACTGTCTCCTTCAGGCGTCTGAATATCCTGCTACACCAACAGAAAGCCCTGAAACACAGATACTGACAGCCACAGCCCTCTCACCAAGAAAATCACAGCAACAATGAAACTTTAATAGTGCTTTAAAATGGCAAAGAGGAGGACCGAGTTTCCTTCCAGGAATATGACCCCATTCTCTACTCCTGAGGAACAGAGGTGCTACTACTGTACGTGAACCAGTAGACACTCAGCTAAGCTAAAATAATCTGCCCTTTTAACTCCTCACAGAGAGAGAGAAAACAACATTCATATGAAATCAGTGACACTATGTCCATATTGTACGATCAGTGGGGTTTGTATCACAGACGTTAATGTGGACTGAGACACATCCACAGGTGAGCGTTAAAGGGGAGATCTTTACACTCTGGCTCAACCAGTAATGTAGTCTGCAGTCTGAGGTCGCTTACACTCCCCCTGATCCTCACTATCCTGTCTGCTCATGTTTAAGTATTCCCATCTGAACTCAACTGCTGAGGTGGAAGATATATATACATGTGTGGGAGGCAGGGAGAACAGACTTTTGCAAACTTTGACAAATGTCTGATTCCAGTCACCGTATATTAATGAGCTCGCTAACTGCCAGCTCATCAGATGTAATAAAAATAAATGACGGTGGGGCTAAGAAGACGAACAGGGGAGGGTTGGGCACCATCTTTTACAGCCTGTCTCCTTCATCCTCGCCCCAGCCTTGATGAAGAGCACATATTGGAATTGAAGGATTGCGTGATGGATGACACGGCAGGGCCTGGGACCTCACTCTCCATCAGACCAGCCACTCAAAGTGAGCTGTCAACTAGGTTCATGATAGGCAGTGATCTACAGGCACCAGTGTTGCCACACTGGACCTTCAGTGGGCTGCAATAGATGTCCTTGCCCTGTATCTGGAATAAATCTTACAGTAAAGGAGAAATAGGTACAAATAGAGGGAGGAGGGGGGGGTTAAGATGCATCCTGCTTCAAAAAGTTGTTCATCTATTTAAAGCTTCTTATGAATGACAGGGCATACTCAGGATTTATGGCAACAGTACGGAAAATGTGCTATCTATGTGGGCAGTATTTACTGTATGGAGTATGATGCAAGTGATGTGCAATGACTGTGCTTAGGGATAGGAAACTAAAACTGCTCTCCATGCTTATCAGTCTCTTTTATTGATACCAAGGAGGTTTGGTTCTCCACAAAGACCCCACCTGCCTCTTGTGTCGAGTGGTAATGTTTACAGTTTTGCTGCGTAGATGAAGTGGAGCTATTCCTCTGGTAATGAAGAGTGAGGATTAACTCAGTCATAGTGAATCGCAGGAACAATGTGGAAATAAACTTTGGTGTCAGTAAATCATCTGTCTGTCTCTCTGACCTGGCAGTGAGTCTCTTGGCCTTTCCATGTCTTGATTACTTCCATCTTCCAATGTGACATGTACTGTAACTATAAATTAAAACTATTTCTTACATTTGATGAATGCAAACAGCCAAGAATGGTTTAGTTACAACTCTGGACTGATGCAAGATGGACTGACACCGACTCTTGAATAATAGTGAATTTAAAATGTCAATTAGATGGGCATTCTGGTCAAAATGTGCATGTTCTCAGAAAATAATAGCCATCAGCTAGTCAACCAAGTCATAGTATGAATAATATTCTAAAGGGAAATCTGAGTGAGATTCTTTGAATGGGCCTGATGCGGCTTATGTTCTGACAAAGCTCAGTCAGGTGTGACTGTGTGGGCTAAATCTGTACAAGCCTCTTGTTTTCCACATGATAAATTGATGAGGAATCAATAAAGAATTCATCTGAGATCAGAATTGATAAAATTGGTAACAATAAATGTTTACCATTTCCCATCAATAATATCTTATCAATTCCCATCTCCTACTGTGCTGTGTGCGTGCTCATGGGTGGATACATCTGTATGATGGATGAGCAGGCTTAATGTGGCAAAGCGTCATCAGTGACACCCGAGCTCAGAAATGCCACCTGCGTCATATTCAGACAGAGTTCAAGGACGGGTGTAATCAACTGAAGCACTGTCAGGTCCAGAGAAATAAACTACGCTTCCATTTATGAGGTGCAATCTTCACAATTTACTCAAGTCATGGCTTATATCCATCAAGAAAGTGGAACGCTTTCATCATGACTTGACAAATGGCATACTCACTAAATTAGAATCAGAATTAAGCACAGAAACAGGTCTGTAGCCTGAGGTTTGTGTTTCGAAAATAGCCTGGCCTCGATGTGGTTTTACAAGGAGCAGAATCTAGCACATTGTCTTCTGGGATGCCTTCGGTTCAGCGTGGCTTCATCTCGAGAAAGAATAGTTTTATTTTGGTTGTAAGTCACCTTGCAAGCAGTGGAGAAAGTGAGACGAGTTGAACTTGAGGTTTTCTTTGAAACGCACAGTGAGCTTGCATTTTTATTTGTGCTCTCACACCCCTCTGAGCTCATTGTTTCTCTCTCTCTCTCCTTTTTTGTCTCTTTCTTCCTCCTGCTCTTTGTTCTTTTACCTTTTTGATACAGAGGCTGTGGTGTGACATGACTATTATTGTAGCCACTTGTAATCAACACATCAGAAGAGCGATGGCGACAAAAATAAAGCAAGACTCCAAAGAATAAATCAGCAACTTTTCAGGTCTCACTGTGCTTAAATATACCCACACTGTTATTTTTGATAATATATTAAAAACATTTGAGAGAACCTAATGCCATTAATGTTAAGACAGCATGATGCATAAAAGAGTACAGAGAAATAATTTCCAGTAATGCTGACAATTGCTCAAATGCAGCACAATAATGTCATCGCTCCAGTCATGCTCTCTGCACCAAAGCAATTCATTTAAGCCAACAGGAGGTAAAGAAGCTATGAATTTGCCTCAGAGGGCAGTCAGCCATTTTATTATGCCTCTACACTGCCAACGGCTGTGGCCCTGAGGGATTGTGTTTTTACACATTCACCCCATTGTTGTGAATGTGATATCTTAGTAACCCAATGAGGTAATTTCTTCATATTTGGTACAAATATTCACTTGAAATAAAGGATGAAGTGATTAGAGTTTTGTGGTCAAAGATCAAGATCACTGATGTTTTTGGCTATAATCCAGTTGACCACATGTCTAACTGGATGAAACTGTGATGTCTTATAATCAAACAATCAAAGGTCAATTTTGCTCTGACATCATAATGTTCTGCAAAATCACTGGAGGTATAAGAAAGAGCTTCACTATTACGGCTCTTCCAATACCTCCAAACTCCCGTAGCAACTGTGTTTTTGGCTCATGTTTATGTTTTCATCCCTATAAAGTCTGACAATCTTGTTCAGGCAATTCCCTCACCACGTGGTGGTGTACTGCATTACATTACAAACAATCCAGGAAAAAACTGAGGAAGCAGTGGTGTTTACATTTTATTTCATAGCCTTGTTCATACAATACACCTTAAATGGAAATCATCAGATTTTTTTGCAGTGGTCTCAAGTGGACCTTGTGCCCGTCATTGTCAGTGTGTTCTATGTAACTTGTTTTTGCATGCATGCATTCATGCATAAGATCAAATGTCCTACACTTCAATTTACAAATAATACAGATGGTACAATTTTTAATCATTAAGAAATATTGCACAGGCAGGTGGACACTTTTGTTGATAGTGATAATGATTGCAAAGAAATTGTAACTAAACTAAATCATGACCTGCAGTCAGATATGATGTGATTTTCAGACACTGTGGTGCATTCAGACATATGGTGCAGCCTTTTGAGGGACACGCAGGCTCCATGATGAGGGGTAATTATGGGAATGGTGCACAGAGCCATATTGAGAAGACCCACACATGTAGTGCAATCCAGGACCCATCATCTGAGGTCTGGTTTGTGAGTAAATGTGTCTGTGTGCATGTGTGTGATTTGAAGAAGAGTGGAATGAGCAGGTGGGAAAAGGCAAGAGTAATATTACTGCCTGCCAATATCTTCTGAGATGAATGTGATGAAACCAGTGAAGGCCATATGATAGACATATACAGCTCTCATATGAAAAAGTATTGATCCAACATCAAAGAGTGGCCTTGCAGAGAACCCATTTTGCCTTCATTCTGACAGCTTCCTTAGCCTCAGGGTTAGTGGTCCATGCGCACACTGATGTGACTCCCACTTCATGAGTCAGATGTATATATGTTGTGTGCCATCTGCTTATGTGCATGTTTATGCATGATGTTGAGGGGGATGGGGCAGAAGCGTAGAGCTGAAATGGTTTCCATTTTCAGATGGCCACTCTGAGTTATGCAATTGTGAGCAGGGGTCATGGGTGAACATAAAGTCATCAAAATGATGCTGTAATATCCACTGCCACATTGAATGACAATGGTCAACAAGTAAAATGCAGCAAAATTTACTTTGAACACCTTATCACATATCACAGATTGTATATATCCATATTTGAGTCACTTTACTCTTTAAACTTTAACTAAAAGACGAGGAAAGTATCTGAAAAGCTTCCATAAATTAGTGGTAGCAGTGTCTCTGTCTTTATTAGCCCATCAATAATCTTACATATCAAAATCTGCTATGAAGTTTCAGTAACATAAGGTAGCAGCATTCAAAACAGTGTGACTCAGAAAGTAAAGTTCTGCAGTAGTAATTAATTACCCCGTTAATAATCTGTCTCCATCGATCAAAGTCCTATTTTAAAAACTGTACATCTCCTTGTTGTGATTTATAATCCAATATAAAAAACTATACCATCTGTCTCACTAATGACCCTTGCTCTAATGAAGTTTGTTTCATTTTACAACTGTGTGTAATATATTTTCATCATCATCTGATCTCGTCCTGAATGAATACTTTGTACCAACACTTCTCTTGATTTTGATGTAATTTGATGTACTACTACTTTGATGTGTTAGAAGTGACTAAATGCCTAAATGCCGAATGCAAATTTATATATATATATACTTTGCTTCACCTTTTCACCCTGTAAACTTCGCACCCAGTAGTTTTATAGCTAATGGAGGTTTAAATCCCTGGAATGCATTAGTTGACTTGCAAATATGCCAAGATGAGAAAAATCAATATGAATAGACTATTTAGGACCAAATTCACTCACTTGCTCTCTCTCTCTGTGTCTCACACACACACACACACACACACACACACACACACACACACATGTTGAATACTTTTTGAACTTAACTATACTGCTTTGGATCCCAACACAACACACAAAAACTGCTCTTCAATGGAAAAACAATGAAATGCACCACTAATATGTGGCATTACAGAGTCAAAGTGAGATTCGCTTGTACACGTGTTCTTCAGATCATATCGTCCATTCACAGCTGCTGTTTTCTCAGCAGAAGACACCTCCCTATCATAGATTCAAATATTTCATGGATATCGTGTCAACAGACAGGGATCAAACTCCTGTTAAGGCAGATTAATGCAAAGGATACCTTTCATGGCAATTAACATCTGACAAGAGCAAATAGGATTGTGAAGCATATACTGCAGCCTGCCGATCATTAGGCTTTTGAGATCTGAAAGACTGAAACACGGTGGGATGAGGTTCAAGTGTAATAGGATCAACAAAGTCTGAGCAGTAAGTGACACCAAGTAGCTTATGATATATGTCAAATCCGCTTCAAAGTCACATACTGTATGTGTTCTATTCACGTTGACTCTGAAGACGCTGTCAGATGTAAGGCGTCACACAATAAGGCTGTGTGGATGGACGGACGTCTATCTTCCCCTGTGGTTTGACACCTGATGATAGTGTGTTCATCTCCAGTCAAGGATTTCAACAGGAAACATCTGTCTTCTTTTATGCATAAGGCGATTAGCACAGTGTCGGCTACCTCCTCCACAAAATGATCTAGCACTGGTGCTCCGTTCACTGTTGTGTCTCACTGTTGTGCAAAATAAGTAATCCACCCACCCGTGTGCACAGACATGTACAGTAGACACAATGCTTTTATATACAGTGGGGAAAATAAGTATTTGATCCCTTGCTTATTTTTGCCCTTATTTCACCATATGTGAATTAATTTACAACCCTTATATGATGATTTCTGGATTTTTTTTTTTTTTTTTTTTAAATAAACGTACCATAGAAACTATAGACTGTCCATTATTTTGTGGGAGAGAAAAATTACAAAATCAGCAGGGCATCAAATACTTGATACTATTTTCCTCACTGTGTATATATATATATATATATATATATATATATGTATGTATAACCTATTGCATTGCTTTACATTTTTAAATGAACTATCACACAACTACAAACAAAAGTTTTTTTTGCAGCTCTGAATTTGTAAAGATCTTCCATATTTTTTTCAAGAAATACTTCTTCTTAACCGTGACGTAATGTGTTGTTCCTGATTATTGTTAAACCTTCAGCACAGAATGTGAAATCACACAGTCTGGAACTGTTTTTGACCTCCAAATATTACAGGTAAAAAAGAAAAAAGAGCCAACAAGACAGAGAGCCAAACACTGGCTTATCAAATGACACGTTCTCTTTTCTTGAAGGTGAAATCTCATTCAGTCACAGATGAATGGCTGTGTACTTGGCTCCAAGCAGCACATTTGTTGCTTCGCAGTGAAAAGGTCTATGCCATATTCAGCTATATAGACTTTAATTAAATCCTCAGCCAAGCTATAAAGTATGAAACATATGAATCACTGTGGGATACTCAAAGTTCCCTTGTTTTATGAGCATAAAAACACACACGCAAGGGCACAACAAAGATTAATCAAATGTGTTGTTTTTTCACAATAAAGAAGCAGATTGCATAACAAATAGCAAAAACAGGCAAGTTTAATTTAGGTTAGACAAGAAGTAACTGCTAAAATTAACATAAAGTATTGACAGCTGATACTAGTGTATCACTGTTGATGTTTGTTACTTTAACCGGTGAAAGTGACAACTGGTGCTGGCTAACATGAGCAGCTGCAGCTGAATGTTTTCTAAACTGATTTACTAATGACTATTAACTCTAGAGCTTGGTGAAGCTGGCTTTGTTTCCAATCTCATTTCTCCTCTCTGTCTTTTTCCTTCTTATGTCTCCAATCACACTCTTATTGGCTGTGTAAACCACAGACATCAACCAGATCTATATGCATGAATGTTTCCTTTACATGGAATCTAGAAATATTGACCTCGTGGGATTTCATAATATTTTGAAACGGCAATAACTCTCTATATAGCAGAAACAGTGGAGGCTATATCAGACTACAGAAAATGTATTGAATCAACTGGCTTGTGTCTGTATGGAAACATCCTTGATCGCAAGCCATACAGAGCATGACCTTAGTCAACAAAGAGAGAGCAAATATAGTAAAATATGAAATTTAATAAATATATTTTTCCATAATGACTGCTCTCTCCTAATATATAAACAGCTTTAAAGTTTGCAAAAGTAACAAATGTGTCCTTCTGTGGCCCCTGAGTGACCATAAATGTCCAACACACACACACACACAAAAGTCTCTCTGCCAGCGGAAAGCTGTAGTCTAGTGTGTTGCATAACATGAAGCCATCTCAGCATGAGAGAGACGGAGAGTCCAAACTGTGATATCATGAGACCCTGGATATCTGTCAGTTACATTTCAAATATAAATCTTCAATCAATATTCAGAGATTAGACCAGAGATCAAACTGCTGACACCTTACAAGTTGTGGAGTAGCATCATATTGACATTTTAAATACTGTCAAATTAATCATTTTAACCCACCGAAGGCCACACTCTGTTCTTCTTGTAATAAATAGCATTATATAAGCAGTATACTTGCTTTCAGCAAGCTATTTAGCAGAGGCACCGGCGACCGTCCCTAACCTTCTGTTCTGTCGCAACCCTCAGTATACTCAATGATGTCTCAGTGCACAGCTGTCTAAGTGCACAACCCACTCCACTCCCATCCATCGTCACAAGTTAATGTTGGGTCGACAGGTTCTGGCTCAGTGCTGCGTAGCACGTCATCTCTGCTAGACACCAAAAACTAAATGTTCTTCATTAATTTAAAAAAAATGATATCAGTCTGACTTGCCAAAACATCGTTCAGCTCAAACTGTGGTATAAAAAAAAACTATGGTGACACACAACATAGATCTATTCCAAACAGGAAATCACAACAGTGCAAAGTTTCAAGTAGTTATGCAACTGGTTTTGAGCACCATATGATCATATCACCACTAAGCCTTCGCAAGTTGTGACAAGCCTCTTTATTAATTACTTTACCAAAAAAAAAGTCCCTGATCCAAGCCTCTCTGCCAAGAACACAGTCTTTGGCAGAGCAGATATGGAGGGCAGCGTCTTCCTCTGCCCTCTGCCAACCAGATCGGATCCCAGATGGGCATCAAAACCACACACTCTTGCAGTTTATTAATGCACATTTACAGTCCTTCCTGTTCATTAGAGGAGGGAAGGTAGCAGAGGGAGAGGGGGTGGAGACGGAAAGAGGAGGAGTGAAGGCATGTGTACAGTTTTAAAGAACAGGAGTAATAGGTGGAGCAGAGAAAAGGAGGGTGACCTTAAAACTCCTTCTCGGCACTGCGGATTTCTTACTGAGTGTTCGGAGCAAACACTGCAGAGTCTAGAAATCTGTCAATAATGACACTGATGTGGTCAATAAAAGCACCCATGCTGCTACCTAAATTACAGTTGTGCTACATCTGTCTAATTCAGTTTGATCTGAATCTTCCCACGGCATGAAGATGCACAGATTTCAAAGTGATCATGTTTTTTAGTTTCATTTCATTTCATTTTAGTTTCAAGTCAAATATTTGGCTTTTAAGTCATAATTGCGGTTCCTATACACTTGAATTACTTGTATGTAATAGGATTTTTTTTTTGTTCTGTTGTGTTTAAGCTGAACCTTTCTGTGTTTAAATATCAGTTTATATATATTGTACTCATTGGAGCCTTCATACAGAATTGGTTCCTGTTTGTCATTGCTTGTGTAAAGATGCTTTTTGCTGCCAGATGAAGATGAATTCCAATGAACAATTAAACCTCTGGTGAGCATCTAATAACCACCAATAAAACACATGATAAGCTCTACAGCATTTAATAGGCACTGGCTTGGCAGCTGCTTGGCAAGCTGTGGAACACTCCACAGTAAAAATAATAATCAAGCCAAACTGATTTCCAGTTGTTTCTAGTGTTCAATCACCATTTTTAAAGGTGTTTAATGTGTTTGGATGGCAGAACATGTGCTTTTTTTGTTTAATAGTGCATTTCTGTATCCCATCATGATAATTACTGTGTTGAAGCTGGGTTACAAAAAGTATTATTTCATATGTCCTCTTGGATTATATGGTGTGTTAAGACATCGTGGGCCACGTTACTAATCTGCTGTTTATTGAGACAGAGTTTTTTAATGAGGAAATTAGTCTTGAGGCAGTGGTTATGGGTGCTGGGGGTTGCATGTCACCCATGATTTTTACATGATGCTTTGTGAGTTTTTTTTAATCATGCATACATCACGTTAATGACTTAATCTATACAAGTGAGCATGTTCGTGCCTGAACCAGTACAACGATCATATAAAATCAGATATAAATAGCTGGAGGAGACCATGGGAACAGAGAACTCAAAGAAGACAAGTGAGAGGATCAAACATTACACTCTTCCTCCAGAACAAAAGAATAGAATAAGAAATACACTATCGGAGAAAAAAGATTATGCTGGTATTATGACTAGCCCTTCTGCCATATTAACAAGTGATGAACACACTGTCAATTCCAATTGACCCAAGAGTCCCAACTAGCTTGGCCTTGATGCAGGATTACATAAAGGATTCAAATCCAGGCATTCAGAAAGAGGAGATTTAGGAACAGCTACCGCCAACGCTATCTGAATCATCAAATATATGGGATTAGTGTTTGATGGCTCAGTTTTCTGATGATGCATTTTGAGAGGGACAAAATCCACACACACATACACACACATACACACACAGACACACACACACACACACACACACATCCCTTAGTTGTGTCAGGTTGGGAAAACATCCAAGTGTTTGTTATGCTTGGTGACAGGAACCACAACAAGAGACCGTAAGGGGGGGGAAGAAAAACAAGAAAAAAAAACAGGAGACCACCAAAATCTGTCTTCCTGTCTCAGCTCTGTGACGACAAGGATCCATCTGGATCTTAGTGACAGCAGAGCTCACCAGTCAAACTTGAAGCTGCTGTAAAATTCAATGGTTTTCACTAATTCTATTACAACCCTGTCTCCTCACTCTCGTCTTTTGCAAAAGTCTTTTATAAATGAAGATGCTAATCCTTTACACGTTTTACAAAATTACATTTACTTCAACATGGAAAATTGGCTGATTTGAAAGCAACGACTTGAAAACATCCCAGAAATGCCATTAATCTGACCCAGAAAGATGTAGAAATAGATTCCTGCTGAAAAAGAGATTACTGTATATAGACTTTATTTGTTTTCTTTTTTTGGCAGGTTTACTCAATGACCGTCTTTCTGCAGCAGTAAGCAAGTTATAATGCAATCACTAATACTCATCACGTCTTGTACAACAGAACAAACTGCAACAAATGCATCGTCATTATCATTTTCAAAATAAAATAAAATTTCCAAGCTCTGTGCTCTAACTCCGGACAAATACTGTTCACTCGCAGCTGTTCCGCAGCATGAGCATTTCCTACCTCATCAGCCAAGTCCCAGCTGTTAACCTATCATGTGCTCAACACACATTCCCACACACATACTCAAATGGTCACCCAGAAGAAAGGGGGTTAAGAGGCACCATGAATGTTGGTGCCAGTAGCAGTTATCAGGATTAATTGTGTCAGAATAGTTGTCCTATCTCTGCTATACAGTCGCCCAAAGGGAGATCTAGCACTCTGTACCACCCCAGGTGGGAACATATCAGGAGAGACAGAGTGGCTGAGCGCAGGCCACGTCAGCCACCATGGTGCTGAAAGGCTTCACACAACAATCTCACTCTAAGCTGCTGGTTTGCCACAACACATGCTACTGTAACAGGATCACAACAGACACCTCTTTATGTCCTGTGTGTTTTAGAATCTAAAGGTCATTTAACCAGTTGGGCTTTTGTCTATAACTAAATGTTTTGCTCTATCTCATGACTTTTTAATGAGCTTTGTATCCATGAATCTTTTAGTCCCCCAACAGAGGAAGTCCATAGGAAAGATGACTGTCAGATTTTTGTCATCCTGTCTGAATACTACAGTACCTCTGTAGAAAACTGTCTGTACCATGAAAACAACAATGTGTTCTGTGAGATCTGTCACTTTGAAGAAATCAAACCCGAGCTGTAGCGTTGTAATGCCCACAGGACAGGACAACAGCAATGACCCCGGTATCTGCTCCCCTGCTGTTTGACCATGATCTCTGGTCATCTAGCTTTTCATGTTTCTCAGAACAGAGTTACACAATTTTGCATGAGTGTCTGCGTGTGTGCAAAGTGTATAATATGCTTGTGAAAGAATATCACAGTACATGCTGCAATGTGTGTAGGCAGGCTTGTCCAGGGAGTCCATCTGCCCAAGGGGCCTCAGGGCTTCTGAAGACTGTGCATGAACGCGTGTGAGCGTGTGTATGTGTTGGTGAGTGCAAGTAGATGCGCATACACAGTGCATACAGTGTCTCAATCCAGATTTTACAGTGTTTGGACCTGTAATGTAGCTTGAAGTCATCATAAGTAAGTGGATTGACATTTTCAAGGATGTTGCAAGAGTTACTGCCATTTGTGACACTGGATTGGCAGTTCAATGCAGAAAGATCGCTGCATTAGGAATTCACTTAGTTGATTTTTGAAACAGCACAACAATATTTTCCATCCTCTCATTTACACCCTTTCTCCCTGAGCCCCCAGTGAGACATGCTGAGTGCACCGGTCTTATCCCAAGTGGCACTCTCTCAGACTTAACGCTAATTCACCACAGCAAAGGCTGTCCAAACACATGTGCACACAAGCCTCCACACCACCAACTTCAGGGCGCTTCTTTATCCGTGTCTGGCTTCAGCTAATAGCTCTAGATGTTAATTGATTATATGTAACCCTGGAGTGAATGTAGAACAACAGGTGAATAAATTAGAAATCCTCTTGAAGGGCACAGAGAAAATCATGGCAGATGAAGTCTGTGGCTTTCTATGTAAATTTTGTTTTTACAAAAACTGTGTCACCAGATGCTTCCAAGCTGGCAAGACTGTAGAAACTATAAATATTCAGGGAATATAACAAAAAAGCAACTGGGTGTGAAATATGATGTACCACATCCTTCTGATTTCTAAAATATGATATGTTTTAAGTCGGATGTTTAACCTAAAACCTTAAAAGCAAACAAATATTTGGACCAAGGGACAGTGTGGTGAATAAATTATGGCAACAAAGAGCTGCAGTTCTGAGCTGAGTGCAGTTCTGGTTCTGATTCTGTACCTGTGTGTGTGTGTGTAGGGAGAAGGCTGGGCATTAGTTGATGCTACCAGCATTTTAAGACTACACAGAACCCATTACACAGTTGAGGAGTACAGCGGAGGGAGGGGGGGTGTAGGATTTAGCTCTACACCAAGACATGAATTATGCAGTCAGGCCATACAGACGTGTAGCTGTGTATCTTTTATAAATGCCTTACAGAGGCAGAGCAAGTTAAACTTACATTTCCTGCCACCACTCAGTGCTACACATCGAGAGACAGAGGGAGGGAGGAAGAAAGAAGAGAAAGGGAAGGTATCTGAGCAGAAGCTTCTGGCACCACCCATGATAAAAACTGACATCCGAGAGCAATGCAGCAAAAAGAGTTCATTCCATCCTTCTTACACA
Organism: Caranx ignobilis; assembly: GCA_021432705.1. Classification (NCBI taxonomy): domain Eukaryota; kingdom Metazoa; phylum Chordata; class Actinopteri; order Carangiformes; family Carangidae; genus Caranx; species Caranx ignobilis. Next base: position 16,554,013 of record MU269981.1, on the reverse strand, counting down.
GCTACCGCACTTGACGGATTTAAAAATGATACATGGAGCAGAGTTCTCCCTCCCTCTCACTTTGATCCAGAGTGAGGGTTTTACAAGAATCGCACTCAGTCATAAGCATAAATAGGGCAGGGGGCACCATCTGTGCAAATTTGGAATGAATGAGGGGGTCGTCATGTTAAGCCCTGCAGATGGTGACCAATCAAAAACAGAAGTGCCGTAAGTGGCCACTTCATTTTTTATTCAAGCATTATATCCTGTGATTTTAAGGACAATTCACATATGAGTGTGTGTGTGTGTGTGTGTGTGTGTGTAAGACCAGGTGTGGTGGCATGCAAAAGATTTTAAATGGAGAAAGGAATGAAGTGAGAAAAAAAGAAAAACTGTGCATGTGTGTGCGTGTGTGTCCAACGCTGAGTCGAGCTCCAGGCTAGGTTTACTATCTGGTGTTTACAGAGAGCCTGATCAGAGGGATTACAATTACACAGGAACTGCTTAAGACAGCTGCTTTACTCAGCGTTATCAAACCACCCACGCTCACCATACGCTGACACCCAATAACACACACACACACACACACACAAGTGGTAAATGGAAATCTACACCCTTTCCAGTATTTACAAGCATTTGTAGTACCAACAGGTGACTAACCATGGTGCTGGTGGTTTTTATTGACACCGTATTTCCAGAGATTACTGGCATCCTTGCATTTCCAGCAGGCGAGTCAAACGGTGTCTTAAAATAGCATTATATAACATTTCGCACAGTGCCAGATTACAGGTTCTTGTCACTGTTTACTACTTAAACACTAATAGTCTCCATGACAAGACCCATCAATTAAGTATCCAAAGTTAAATTTACCAGATACTTGACTTCGAAGGGCTCCAACAGTAGATACCCATGGCATATGGTTATAAACCAGTGTCTGCTGTGCAATGGCTCTTTATGTCCTGTCATTAACAACTGATAAGGAAGTGTCGTCACTACCGACAACCTTTAATGGGAAACGCATAAAATTGTAGAAGAAAACAGAATGAGGCACATGTTAGCTGTAGTGTTTTTATATTCACAGAGTAGTACCTTAATCCTTAAACTCATAAATATAAACTCATCTAAGATGAACTAAAACAAGCAAAATGTGTAGGCCAGAGCAGTTAAATCTAAAAAATGTTCGTATTATTGTTGGTTCAATGAAAAACACAACAATTTTCTGTTTCAGCAGACTTGGGTCAGCTCCACAGCTATTTGGTAAATCAAGCGTACCACTTTTAGGCTGCACTGGCTCAATATGTGGGAAATTTGCTTAAACCCCAGCCCAACCCTCTGGGGAAATGTTGGTGATATAATGACTGCAGAATAAACCAAATCGCTGGGGGTTCACATGGTCCTTAATGCAAATACACTTAACACAGCACAAATGTAATCTTTAACACTTGTAAAATGACAGGAGCCAAAAGCCGCAATATTTATTGATATCATGTGAGAGAAAGACGATAGTGGGAGGTGAAGGAAGGCACCAGTTGTCGATGATCCCTGTGTGAAAATGGTTTGTAACTGAAAACCACTTGTTACTCCACAGTCTTCCAGAAGAGTCTGCACTGTGAGGCCTGCAGGGGAGCAGCCAGAGAGCCAGACCGAAACGCTCCGTCTCAGGTTTTAGATCCAGCTTCATGCTCTTTTTTTACTGTATATGTAACTTAATTGATTTCATTCATTTATTCACTCATTGATTGCTGGTGGATGAATGGAGCAGCTAAACTGAATCGAATACCTCGCCAGCACTTGCATTTTTTCCACCTGCCTTTATTGTGTTCTTCTCTCAATGCTCCCACATCTGTTTTGGATGTTTGTGTTTTGTATGTATTTGAACAGCCACCTCTGATGAGCAGAATCCAAGGCCACAAAAACACTAAACTGTTTCACAACACAGTAGATAATCACCATGACAACATCCACAGCTTAGAAGGAGAAAGCCAGATAGAAAAAGGCTGGAGTACTAGCAACGCTGCGGTGGTGACAGAAATCTATCAGATGAGGCGTTTTTTCCCTATGGGACGTGGGCTATTAGTGCGGTCGATATTTGTTTAATGAGAAGTAGTTGTAACAATTAAGCATTAATTGCGACACCATAGTTATCTGCTCTCATGCCTACGCTGTGGAGTAGATTGTGAGCGGGCTTCACCTGCCGCTTCGTGTCAGAGCTGATTCTCATCAACACACAACCACCCATCATTCAAAACAAGCAGCAGTGAATTAGCATGCATGCGAGGGTGCATATCCTGTCAGTGCCAAGAATCTGTGTGCATTCTTGTCAATACTGAGATCTCGAGTTTTGTCCTGTTTTATGCCAAACTCCTGCAATAAGGCATGTTTTTGAACTGCTCCCCTGCAGCAGAAATCCCTGTCAACCACACTATGGTATGTTAAATATTTGATGGCCATATATGTGCAGCAAAAGGCTATTTGCAGCAAGCAGGGCTGACTTTGACTCAATCACAGCATAGTGCATTTGTGCTTAGGTGCAATAGATTAGTGCTGCTTTTGTGGAAAATGTTATCAAGCATGCATAGACCTACAGTTCATATACATCCTCACTTGTGAATATATGCTGAGAATCAGTGCCCTGTTATAACGTATCTGAAGCAACACGAACCTATGTCAGTTTCATGAGTTTGTACTAACTGCTTGCTTGTTTTAAAATCAGCAGCATATTGGGAAAAATTGAAAATGGCATTAAGAGAGAGATTCTTGATAAGAGCATCCATTTTGTAATGTTATAATGGTTGTATTGCTACAGGGACAAATGTCCTGCTCCACTGAGATGAGGAGATACTAAGAATAAGCCCAATATCCTTAGTGCTTCATAATATTACAGCACACAAACATATTAGGACTGCAGCATTTGAAATCATGCAGCGTGACTCACATGTGATGATCGATAGCATCATTTCTGGTAATTACAGCCAGAATTTGACCTCATCATGACACAGAGCTTTATGCAGACCAAAGTCAATATCACCTCTAGGTCAATCACTCTCAAAGGCCATGACTCTTTTCTGCAAAGGCTTCAAAACAACTCTCTAAAACTCTCTAAAATGAAATATGTAGATCATTAGTGCCACGGGGCTAATGCTCCAAGACACTGACCTCTACAGCTATGAAACAGCTGCAGAAGTCATTTATTAATCAGGGACTCCTCTGATAACTCTGCTACTATCTACTACTCCCTATATCTCCCATACATTTGTATGAACTCTCTGTGAAACCCAACCACACACACACACAGGCACACACACATATGGTACACATGCATTCATGCACACACATGTAACTTTATGTGATTACAGTCACACACGAATGCACACAAACAGGTTGACTGCTCCTCAGTGTCAGTTGTCAAAGAAAGATGATCATGATCTGATTAGCCTTTTCTTGGCCTTAAGGCTGTGGGTTTGAGTCCCATGTTGACAGAAATATTCAGAGATATTCATTGAATAATCAAAATTATCACAGATTGGTACCTGTAACTCTAGTTTCCATCAGGTACTCCCTATCCAGGAACTCACAAGAGACAGAGTTTTTACAAATTGTGGATAAAACTGAACCAGCAGAGGCGGAGAGATCCTGATTTTTGGCTCCTATTCAGGGTCAAGCTCTAAAAACTGTGGATTCTACTATTTCCAGTGTCCAACTACATATTGACTGCCTCCTAAATCCCCACAGCTTTCTGAATGCCACACCTACAGTTTGTAACACAGCCTTTCTGTTAAAGTTTGATCACATCATCAGGGTTATTTTATAAGACTTAAGAAACCTCCACAACCTAATGGCTAAGAGGTCCTCCTCCTAGGTAGACTGGCCATCATGTGTAAGTCATGTGCTCCTTTATATAACATGTTGGTCACTTCCCACCAGTGTTCGTTGTCACATGTTTGATTCTAAATCTAAATTAAGGTTATATTAAAGGCCAGGTCACATTTTCACATGACAGGTACCTGAAGGCTACCTAGAGTCATGGCTTCATAATGTTATTTGGGGGATGCTGTCTTCTCTGCTGGTCCCAATATTAAGGCTTTACATCACGGCTATTATTAATGTCAGAGCAGTAGACCTTAGCCAGTGAACATGAACATGCTACCACTCGTGACATATGGAAAAGCTTACAACTGTACACACCGTGTTCACAGACTTTACAACTGCTGCTTTCTCTGCACTCTATCAGGTCTAAATCTAATACAGACTGGATTAGCCTTTGTCCTTCATATGACCTAACCACAAACACTCCATTATGGCTTGAGGCCATAAAACCCAGAGGGACCGTAGTTCAGTGCATAAAGCACCTCTGGTCCAGCACAATTCCCCTAACTGAACTTTTCCAGCATAACTCTGATTACCAGGGTATGTCAAAAAGCCATTAGGGTCAAGTAGCCATTCTACAGTGAGCTTTTTTGTGTGTTTCACATTTGATATAGTTTGCAATGTCAATCACTATGAATTTGACCAGAAAAGCCTTAGAGTGAAATAATTTAAGATGGAGGTAAAGTGCATATTACTCTTAATATAACATTACCACATAGCAGGGTCATCTTAACAGCAAGATTTAATAATGTAGGCTAGCAGAACTAATCAACAAAGCAAGCAGCGGCGGTTTTCTTTGACCTTTGATGCTGCTGGCCTGCAGTTTAACTATCCACATGGGATTGTGGGTAAAGCAGCAAGAGATGATGGGAGGTGTCTTTCAGGATTGCACCATTTTACGAAGGAACAAGCAGACGCATACAGACAGAGACAAAGGAGAGCAGACCTATAGAAGACACAGACAGAGAGATAGTGGCCAACTGAAAAAAAACTGAAAAAGACACATAAGCAGATTACTGGCTTAAAGAAAAGCACTCTTTTGATTTATGCAAATCGCACCTAAATACATATCGTATTCATCTAAAAATACTGTTGTTCTATGTACTGCTCTGACACCAATTTGAAGAGCCTCTTGTTTAAAAAGATTAATAAAGTCCTGTCTCTCACAAATAGTTGACCTTTGGCTGTTAGAGAAGACTAAATAGAGCACAGCAAGGCGTTGTAACCCCGACAACCTGCTTCCTTTTTCTACCCAGTTGTAGAACCCACTTCTTAATCCCTCCACCTGTCACACCCCGGCACCTCAGAGGTCACCCTTGAAAAGAAAGCGCCATAACCAAAGGATAAGGCAAATACCCTAGAGCAATCAGCACCACATCACTCCATCCATCATCATTCTCCTCATCATCAGCATGCCTTCTGGTCCACTCAGTGCCCTGCCCCCTGACCTGCGCCATAAACAGGTGTAATGACACTCTGTAGGAGCAAAACTGTGAACACTGAGCCCCAGGGCTGAGAGCATGATGACAGCTTAGTGACCAATCAATGCCTTAAATAAATCTGGTTGTTCAGTAGAAAAACTAAGCACTACCTTGGGCTTAATGATTAAAATTGATGGTGGACCTCAACTTGTGGCACTGACAGGCCGGAGACACTGTGTGAGCCGATAAGATTACTGCAGTTAGACTTCTGACCTTGGGAAATGTTAATGTAAAGAGACAAGAAAAGATAAAGTATTGTGTCAAATATCACAGCTCTATGGAGTCTAATCTATATTTTTATAACATTGTTTGTCTTTTCCTTGTTTTCCCTTCTTGTCCCAGTTTGGGATGACTAATTCCCCCTGCACTGCAGTGTCCTTGTTAACTGTTAAATCCCACTGTTAGACCAGGGTGAGGTGTACGCTGCCAACCCTCTCCTCTGATACATATGGACACACATTTGATTCCTCAGTGGGGGAGAAGTTTCACCGCTGTGCTGCTGGGCACTCTCAGAAATCACTTATTTCCTTACATTTATTGTGACTATTTTCCATTTAAAAAGGAAAGTAAAATTTGCTTTAACAACATACACACAGGTCTTTCTTTAGCCTGTCAGCAGGACAGCAATCACAACCAGTGACAGCCACCTACTGTATGTTTGATATATGGCTGGAATTATGCTTTGTCTTGCCTATTTGCTCCACTGCTATTCAATATGTCAATCTCCATGATAGGCACAGAAATAAAAAGAAGATGGAGATGATTGTGCGTGCAGTCCTCAGCTGCATCCATGATCAAACACTCAATATGGCTGTCATGAGTCTCTCCTGATAAAAAGATATAAAAAAGAAAAAGTATAATAAAAAAACCTGACCAAAACCAAAAACGGGATTCACTTACGGAGGCAAATATGGTTGCATTGATAAAAACAGCCTATTTTTAAGACCCTTGAAAGGTCTTGCTGCCCTGCTTACAAGCTGTGTGTTTCAAATTTGTTAAATAAAGAACAAAAGGAACAAAAAAGGAAAATAAATCACAGTGACATCTTTTAGAGAGGCATCGTTTATCATCTTTTTATTCAAATGTGACTTTTCAGAAATAGCTTGTCGTCAGCTTCATCCAGTTTAAGCTCTCATCAATGAATAATTCAGCGAAACATTTACAGGTGAAAATGAGCTCATCCACACGCTCCCCTCCAGTGCTGCATCAGAGGTGGCAAAGATGCTTAAAAAATAACACACCATACGTCGTCACATGCATCCACAACTCCACATGACATCAAACGCCTGTACTCATACTCTACATGTGCTACATCTCATATGCTGGTGACACTCTACAAGAGAGTGGGCCACTTTACACCAATCCTCTATTTACAGACATGCATGCTGTGTGTTACCATACTTAGAATATACATAGGTTTGCCTATAGCCTACATTATGACCTAGATGGGAGAAAAGAGGGGCAGGGAGGAGACTTAAACACTCTTCTCTGTCTGCTGTCTCAGTAGAAGGACCTCCCTCTCCGACACACGTAGTCACTTAATGGGGTCTTGTTGGTGTGTTTGTGTGCGAGTGAAGAGACACGTTAATCCTAACTCCCCTGCCACCGGCACTACGACCACCTCAGCAGCCACACTAGGCTCAGACAGAGAGCATGCTCATTAAAGTCAATAGCCCAATACATGAGCCTATGATATGGCAAAAGGCAAGTCTTCAAGGGATGTTGCCTGATGCATTCAAGACTTTATTAAAAAAAAGGGCTGAGGAGAGCAGGTTTCTGGCTGGAGAGGATGAGAATTGTCAAACCACATAAAGGCACAGTCAACAACTTCTGAATTGCAAGGTTAAATTGACCAGTTTGAGCTTAAGTGGACTGAGTAACTGGGCTAGTCTGATCTGGTCTAATCTGGGCCGGGTTGTTCTGGGTCTGTCTGTTGACTGTCCCCTGCTCAGCGCTGCCAGTCTGTACCCAGAGGGCCTGTTATTTTGGGAGCTCAGCTGAGAAGAGATGACAACATCATGGACTGCTTAAGCTGCTTACATTTCCTCAAGCACTCCCAGTGCACCCTGGGATCTACACCCTCGTGTTGCTGCTGTCACTGTTGCTCCAAACACACATCCGAATGCATGTGAACATGCATTGTGTGCACCTACAAAGCAGTCAGATGTAATCTACACAAGCACACATACACACAATTAGAAGGGAAAAAAAAGCATTTCCTGTTTGGCATCAGTTGTACAGAGTGATGTCACCTGATGGATGTGTGCAGATCAAGCCGAGTGCAAAACATGGGGACAAGTCAGTGAAGCTTGAAGATGAGAGAATCCCAGAAGACCATAGAGAAGGGTGGGATGGGGTGACAGAGCAGTGACATGATGGAGGCGTGTGTGTGTGTGTGTGTGTGTGTGTGTGTGTGCATGTGCGTAGGGATGAGGGAGGATAGGGGATTTCAGGTAATAGACACAGGTCTCTTATTTTTATGATTAACCATTTTTTATTGGTCTATTCAACCATTCTATCTACAACCTCACTCACTCTAGTGTGAGTGTACCTAGTCTTGTGCTTTAGTTGCTTTTGATCACCTAATTTTCCTGCTCTTGTCCTAAGCATGTCTGCCCAATGAACACAGGGGAAAATGTTAACAACAAGTGACAGGTAGACTAATGTATATTTAAATCACTTCAAATGGACATTAATAGTTTGCAATAATAAGGTCATAAGCATCAATAATCTCTTGTCACCACTATGTCTTGTGTTTCATTTGTCTTAATCCTCCGAGGAGTTAGGAGCACAGTGTGGGTAAAAGGGAGCTTTTGGACAGGAATACATAAAGACAAAATGATGTTGTTTGTAATTGAATTGGTTCAGAATAACCTCATGATACCAAAACTGGTCCACACTACTGCCACTTACTGCCACTCTCCAGCTACTGTATATGCAGTATGTAGCACACTTTTCCATAATCTAGACATGCTGGATTCACTTATGTCTTACATGAAGTGAAAAACATTAATGAATTAAAGTTTATTTATGTGGAATAGTCCTGTTTAAATTAAATCCACTGCTGCTTTACCTTTTTCTTTTTTTTGGGAAACCATTTCAATAGTTCCTACAATATACGATATGCAGAGTGGAGGCAAGAGGTCAACTGGGTTCATGGTGTAACCTGTCAGCACAGTCAGGCATGATTATGTGAGCTGATACTTTAACAGCAGGCATAATGCGTGCATGCCAGCTACAGTCTTCTGCAGATATTACTACTCAACCTTGCACTTGTACCTCCAGCCCCCTTGACGCAAAAACCAGAGGCCACTATAAAACTTCCAGTCCTGGGTATTACAGTGGCTCAGTGGCCAGCAGAGCAACATAAAATCTGAAAACACGAAATCTAAATGTCTCTAAAGGAGGAAGAGGACCAAGTCAGCGGATTGTTATTCTGAGTCTGATGTTAAGAGAGTAAGTTGGAGCGGAAGTGACAGAAGGGAAAGTAGACGGGCAGAAAGATTTAAACCCTCTCTAAAAAAGGAAGGACTAATGCTACAAGTAGTTTTGAGTAAGTGGTATGAGGACAAAAGTCTAATGGAGTTTTCTGAGGGTAGACATGGACTTAATATAATAATATTTCTCTGTTGACAGACTATCATTGGAAGACACTTGAATAAGGCATTAGCCTCTACTTCAGACACTTACTTGCCAAATCATTTGTAAGTCTTGCAGTAGTTCTGTGCACACTCAGCCAAAGTGCTGAATGTTTGAATGTGTGTAACCCCTCAATCACCCTGCTGATGCTGTAAATAAGGATGTGATCTTCTACATCTTTTTTTTTTTTTTTTTTTTTTTTTTGACTTGTCTTGACTTGCTTAGCTACACAAGGGTTAACCTTGAGGGGAGACAGACAGTGAGATCAGTCGCAGGTTATCTGTGCAGACATTCATCAGCATTCAGACTGCTGCTGGCTCAGACAGCACCCTACAGCACAGCACGCTTCAAAGTGGGAGACACGGAGAGGAGCAAGAGGAAAGAGAGTGAGAGAGAGATAGAGAGAGGCTGAAAGAAACCCTCCAGCCAGAGGAGTCACGTGAAGTAACCTTGCAAGACCGCATGCATGGGCCGCTGCTATAAGAACTCTGATCATATGTAAATTCGCAGTAGCACAGCAGTGTTCAGCTGAGTGGGTGCCACTCACATGTGAACATTTCTGCATTTTATATTAAAAATGCTACCTGCTTTCTGTTTCATTTGTTTTTTTCTAACTCATGCCTTTATAGCTTTGTCTGTTTATAGCTTCCTGTCTAAAAGGTCAACTCAGGTCTCAGGATTCAATCCAGGAAACCTTTCCAAGTGCAATGGCAAAATATTTTAATATAGAATCTAGAAATCACTAAAATGATGATTACTCAGGACGACTGCAAATGTTATCCTGCTGTCGTGTTTTCACTGACGTCATTCGTAGTAATCTGAGGGATGATGCTGTGCCTCCAGAATATGAGACTGAGAATGAGCGTGTGTGGATCATTCTGCGTGTTACCACAGGGCTGTGACTTCATTCACGCTACAGTGTTCACGCTACAACACACGCGTGCATCTGCATGCAAATGTACATGTATATACTCACAGGCAGATGTGGAGACGGTGACATACACGATGACATTTCTACATATGATTATGGACTCATGGAATCAGACATGCACACACTCACAGTTTGTTTACAGTAACGTCTTCAGAATAAACTAAAATTACCTGACTGCTCTCCCTCCATGTTGTGTATTAGATGACATGCAGGAGCATGGGGTCCCTCAGCAGCCCAACACTGCCCAGACACAGCAGATGGGAAAGCCATTAGGTCTGTACTAGCTCACACAACCCCTGCCTCTGAGGGGTTGCTTTTACACAGCCTGAGATATGGGTTCAAATGCTGATCCTTCAAAATAAAAGCTGGGACTTGGCTTTGGAGAAATAAGACACCTATTTGATGACAAACTTCTTTCTGCTCTTTGTTCCACTTGTCACCCCAGCACAGTTAATGTGAACACTCAAACCAACAATTTACTGACAGACTGTGTGCAAAGTACCATAACCCAATACATTTTTATGACTGTTTCAGAAAATTCAAACCACAGAGCATTTTTTACACCACTGTAAAATAATAGTGAGTTATTCCAGACCTTTGACGGCATAAACATAGTGTTTAACTGCCAGTGCGAGACTGGGAATTCATAACATTTCATGTGCTGAGTTGACTTTGAAAGGTTGCTTTACTCTATGTGGTTTCTCCCTCAATAAAAAAAATTGTGGCTGTGGTCAACTTGAATTCACTCGATCAGATTTTAGGGTAGAAAAAGTTAGGAAAATCCCAGAGAAACTTGTGAAATCACTTCTGTGGCACAATTCACTTTTCCATTGTCCATCTGTGTACTCAGTATGTTCCAATCCTTGTTTTGCCAAATTATGAGTAAATAAACTGCTTTGGTGGCTCTCAAGCCCCACCAGTATTAAGCCATATTTTGGCAAAAGTATGAGTCTTTGTAACATACTGAACATACAGATGGAGAGTGTGGAAGTGGATTATGCTGCAGGAGTCTCTCAGAAAGGTCATGTGAACATGTTTTCATTTTTCCACCACTAGAGTTTCTGCCATCGGAGCCTTTCTAACAATTAATAATTCACAGGAGCTGCTGTTGTTTTTCAAGGACATGAGTGTTTATTAATCAAAATAATGATTTATAATGAGGGGTGTTATGTGAGATGGCTGCCTGGCTGACCCTTGTATCTGTTTCTTTTTAATAGATTGTCAAATTGCACTCCCAAAGTGACGCATATTCTTCTGGATATCATTCTTTTTTTTTTTTTTAACAGCAAAAGTTGAAGAATGCATCCAGGTAAACTGTAAAAACCAGGGGGTTTTGGGCCTCACAAAACTGGTCTTTTATTATTATGCTTTTAGCTTGAGGCACTTGTCACACTGAGCACTTGCTCCTGAAAGAGCTCCTCCTCAGCACACAATAGAACAATGAGTCTGCACCTCCCTCCCCCAGTAATCATATTCATCTGCCAAAATGCCACCAAATGTTCGATCCCATCCCATAATTTTGCATCCCCAGGATATCTGCAAGAAAGTGGTCTGCATTTTTCAAATCAAGCCGTACAACCCAAAACTTCTTGTTGGCAAATCTCTTGAAATGAAGAGAGAGTATAAAGTATTTATGCTCAGGATCATTTACATGAAAGAGGGGGGCTTAAATCCTCTGGCAACTTGTATTTGTTGAGTAATTTAATCTGACTAATAATCAATTCTGTCTCCAATTTGGACACCTAGTTGTAGTCCTAGTCAGCACTTTTGTCTCTGCGCAGGCTTCCTCCCCAGGGTCGGACCTCTGAAGAGATTCTGTGTAATGCAGAGATGGGACACTCTTATTCGATGCTTATAAACAAATCGAGCCACAAGACCACCACACCCTTGAGAGCAACATGGGAGAAGGATTTAGGCAACTCTTTTGAATAATGTGATTGGGATAAAATTATTGGTTTTACCAGACCTGTTTGGTAAAACCAATGAGACATCAGAAGAAGGTCAATACAATTTAATATTCTCCATCATTACTACTGGTACCATGCAAGGTTACTTAGACAGATGTAATCCTTTTGGATGAGAATCCATGAATATATCACAGAAATAGAGTGGATGGATTATAATCTTTTTCTGGAGTTATATACACTTGAAAGCCCTGACTCTGTCAACCAGTTCAGACAAGCAACATGATCAGCAGATAACAGATAATAACAAGGAAGTGGAAAGCTGCAGAAGGCTGTTATTTCAGGAGTGTGTAAGGTGGCAGCTTTTGAAAGAATGTCATACAAACTGATAAAGAAGGCAGAAAAATACAATAATAATACATGGGAAGTGTTTCTGTGATTTCTGTGAATTTGTGCATACCGTTCCTTTAAAAACTTATTTGTGTCTGCACATATTGCTTCAACGTGGTAGTTGTGAATGTGGAGGAATGGATGTGGTGAAGGCACAGAAATGAACACATGGACACACACATTTTAATGTTTTCTCTTCAAGGACTATGAATCTTCCTGTGACACTGGTTACTGTGGACATTGGACAAGTTTACTGGACTTTTCTATTCTTTCCTTTTTTGTGTGGAGCTGATATATTTGTCGCTTGTCTTTCTTTGCTGGTTGGTTGAGTTTTAAGACATAAAAAACAGGACTGATCTTGGCTAGAGTTTCTCTTATACGGTTCCTTACCTCTCATTGCGTAATTCTAATGAATAAGACTCCAGTGTGCCTGAGTAATGCTTTGTTTCTCTTAAGATTTCAGTGCTTTTAGATTGAGTGAAGCTTGTGCTGTCTACAACCTCCACAGGAACCTTCAGAGCACCCACACAACCGCCTGTTAACAAGCCCAAACTGGCGTGATTCAGCGGCGTGTACAACAGCCTCAGCATCGCCACCATCGGGTCATTTTTCTTCCATTTTCCTGCTTTCATCTCCCCTTCAATCAGCAGGCAGGGTGCCGTGACACAACTACTCATTAGTAAGCAGCAGTGGGCAGGCGGAGATCGCTTTGCTAAGACAAACAACTTAATTAGTAGCGGCACAGCTTTAATAAGTTCGGCTCAAAATAGTTTGGAAAAGCGGGTGAGAAAAATAACATCATCAGCACTGTAATTATGTCTGGGCTGGATTTGGATTTCACATTTAAAGGGGAGGGCACAATTATTGTGGCTGGGGTTTACTGAAGCTTTTACTGTATTGTTGCTGTTCTCCTGGATGCCATGTCAACAAGCCAACAAGTGACGCAACTGTTTATATTGTAATAACACAATGTTCATGAGCTTTTAATAATGTGGCATTTATCTGGGCGTGTACACACAGACGAGTCACCGCTGTGAACAATGATTCGGTTTATATTCTTAATCTGAAAAGCTCAGTGGAGACGTATGTACCTGCAATGACAATCTACATCTGCTTTGTGTGTGTGTTTGTCTGTGTGTGTGAGAGAGAGATATTGTGTGTAACTGTGTTTGTGTTCATGCTCAGACTGTAAGCAGCAAAGAAAGAGAGGTGCTGTGCTTCCTGTGCACAGCTTTTTATCCATTTCAAAAACACAAAGATGATTGAATAAAAACACATTATCTTCCCTCTACACATCTAGACACACATGCAAACGTATACCCAGCCTGCCAGACGAAGCAGAGCTGGAGCATAATCATCAACTTCGCCACTGGCTGGGGATATATGAACCTGATTTTATCATTCCACTGTCTCTACGCTGCACATTGTAGACCGCGAGGGTCAGATTCACGCAGGGCAAATTTGCACTGCGTCTCTTTTCATTCAATTTGTGCTCACGGTCTGCTGGTTATTAGAGCCTGATTATTAAGGTAGTGGCTAATTACGCAATCAGGGACTGCCTTCTACTGTGCAGTTCACTGGGGTGAATTCATCTGACAACAGCAAACTCAGAGGAGAGGAATAAAGAGGAGATGCTGCATAAAGACACTAATTAAGATTCCAAAATATTTACAGAGGCCACAGATCAGCTGCACTTGAGATAAGAGTATTTACCACTCATAAATTTCAGTACAATAGGAATGCACATTTAATACAATAAAATGGACACTTTTAAGTTAGTTTCACAGTAATGTTCCAGTTAAGCTGCAGCTGTTTGTGTCAGTTTACATCCATTAAAATCAAGTGCTATCCCATGGTGAACTTTAAATACGAACCACATTCCATAAGCTTTCATCTGCTTGTAAAGTGATGTGGTGCCATTAAGTTTAATGAAAACCTGCTGAGCCAGTAGCCTGTCGCAGCGATTAGTGTGTTGGTTTGGATTCCAGCATGGGTCAGGTCACTTGCAGCAGCGGGGTTAGTGGTTATCGCAGAGTAGGCAGCTTGGTTACCCTGCAGGGTAGAAGGAACCCAGATACTTCCAAGTGTATGTGTGTGTGCGTGTAGATGTTGCATGGGTGGGTGAGTGTTGCCGCGATGCCACGGCCAAGACAGGATGGAGAACCAGAGCCAAAGACAAGAGACTTGTAGACCAACTCACAATGAGACTGAGCAGCCATCTGTCCCTTAGAGCTTTGCAGCACAGAGTGTTAAGCACCCACCCACTCACCCACACAAACACACACACACATACTGTACATGCACATACTATACTCAGTTCCCCAACATGTTTAGCTGATGATTCTCTGCATTTTAGCATGTTGTAAGTATCATGCTTTAGCTCTTCTGTAATCGGTCTCTGCAGTGCGTCCTATATAGGGTATCCCTCAGAATCCATGAATGAATGAAAAATGAATGAATAAATCTGACAAAGTAAAATCAGTGCCCATATGTTTGTGTTCATATCTGGCAGTCCACTAACAGGCATCTGCTTTACTGTTGTATTGCAGTTATTTTCATCCACACTATAAGAGGATTCAGGGCAGTGTTTGTTATGGAAATGCCAATTTTCTTCTGAAGAACAAACAAAATATGGAGAAAATATGCAATGAATAAAGTTTAATGACCTGACAGACAAAAATATTATTCTCTTCGAATTCTTTTTTTTGCTTTCAAGGTGTCTCGCAGCTAAGAAGCCATGCAAGTGTTTTGTTTTTTTAATGGGTGTGATGACTGATTTTAGAGCAAGTGTGAGGACTGCCTCCACACAGCGTTAACACATTCTGTTCATCCCACCAAAAATGCCCACAGGATCCAAATACAGTTTCTTAGCGGACACACTAACTTAGACAATATGCAAAATGATCTCATGAAACTGTTGCAGCAGTGTGGATGTGCAGAAATGATGAAGTTCAGATTGGTATTGTTTTAAAGGCTGTTCATGAGAGCCACACTCAGTCATTAACTCTGTAGCTCTGACAGGGATGTGCATGTTTTCACTGGTGTTATGAGCATGAAGGCATGTACTATACTATAATTACGAGTGCATGTGAGTGTCTACAGATCTACACAGTTACTACATTATTCATGGTTCTGTGTGAATGTGTTAAGTGCATGAAAGCAGATGGGCATTGATTCATACACAAGGGCTGCTCTGCACCTGCACAGAGGACAGCATCCCATCTCCTTCTCTGTTCCGTCTGGCCAGTGCAGGTTCAACTATGGTGCAGAAGGCAAGAAAGAAGAAAGGAGCAGGAGAGAATTTTGGGGAGAAAAGAGAGGGAGCATGAGGACAAACACTGGGTGCAGAGGAGTATGTATGTATTTTATCCAAATAATTGACAAATAAATCTAAAATAAATCTAAAATTTATGAATGATCATCCCAAATCAAAATAAAATTGGAATGGGAACCTGTATAATTGAAATGATTATGATAATACATATGATACATACATATGATTTAAAGCAATAGTTAACATGGGGTTGTTTGAGGTTAGTCAGTGTATTTCAGGCAGTATATTTGGAGCAGTCTGCTGCCACGGAGAAGCAGCTGTGAACACCAGCACAGAAACACAGTGATGTGCTGTTGTGCATGGGGACATCAGAGAAAAAGGTGTTAAGAATGACAGTAGGATATTTTCAGTTCTTTATCATCCCACAAAATAAAATTGGATGTAAACGACAGAATCTGTCACAACCAATCAGAGGGTCTGATTCAGAGGCTTGGTTGTCAATTGTTTGTTTACCCAAACTAAACAGGAGTAGCACTGTTTTATTCTGACTTTAAGGGAGAAAAAGTGGTCTTGACAGGAAACAGACAGAAGGATGTAAGTTGTGCAGCAGAAGCTTTGCAGCTGACATAAAGTATAATAAGCTGGGGTTTTGCTGATTGTGAAAATGTGTAGCTGTTATGAAGCTTTAAAAAAAATACAAGTTTATTAGAGACACAGGGACATGAAAAATGAAAAAGAGGCCTAAGAGGGTTAAAGCCCATTTTTTGTGTGTGTGTCTGTGTGTGTGTGTGTGTGTGTGTGTGTGTGTGTGTGTGTGTTCTTCTGCTGGCCCAGTGCACAATAGCACAGTGTGTACTGCTGCTAGTGTGCCATGTAGCCTCAGCCTGCTGCTTCTCTTAACGCTGATCTGAATCTACTGCAGGTGATACACTGACTATGCATGACTACCTCACATAACCCCTTGACAAATAAGGCAGACCTTCCATTTAAAATCATACATGAAAAGTGTAGAACACAGAACACCATTGCAACACAGCAACATGAAGGAAAAGATAAAAAATAAAACAAAAATCAAATCTGGGCTATGAACAAACACCAGATGCCTTCCATTCTGATCCACAGAGTACAGCCAAATACAGAGAGAGCCCTGCAAAATCCTGAGATAACACTGGCAAACCAGACTGAAAACACATGAACACAGACACACGCACGCATTCACAGATATACAGTCAAGTCTACACAGACAATCATGTGAAAACAAGAGCCATCTCAGTCTCTGCTGGTTGGGGATTGCAGTATATTTCCCCTCACTGTCAGACATGTTCTAAAGGTTGCTGTGATACAAAGGTCTTTGTGCTATGAATAGTGCAACAAAGACTTGAAGAAAACAGATATATATAAAGAACGTGTCTGTTGTGTAAGGCAGGGGAGAACAACGCGTAATTGCACAGCACACCAAACACAGGGACATGGCATAAAGGTCAGAAAGATGAGGATTGGCTTGTCACAACTACGGAGCATTAAGCAGTTCTTTATTGGACCTGGTGTGCTGCAGCTCATCTGCTCTTTTGAAATGACATAGGCCACTTGCTGAAGAGCGGGCCAGAATCAAACTGGAATCAGAAATGAAAGGCTTATGAATACTGTTTGAAGGTATTAGTCAGGGAACCACAGTAAGTGAAGCGATTGTCCCTGTCCTAATTTTCCACTGTAACCTTTAAGCAAAGCTGAAGCATTTAGTCATTACTGCAATGTAACCTTTTCATGTCGCCTACAGCACTGTTCATCTTCTTTATGGTAGCCAGTTCTGCTGTTATGGATTACTGTTAGATCACTGACTGCCATCTCTCGCTCCCTCACACTCCCTCTCCTTTGTCCCTTTGCTTCTCTCTCCATCTCTTTATCTTCCTCTCTCTGTACTGCAGTGTAGGCAGAGACTTGTCTACTCTAATTACCCTGAAAATGATGTGATCATTCACCACAGAGAATCTCTGATGACATCTGACAAAACAAAAAAGAAAAGTTTGTCAGGTGAGAAACTGAATCACACTGTGGTCTGGCTAAAGGGAGGTTAACCTGAGGTTTGTGGGACTACAGCACCAGTGTGTCTTTTCAACCATCCTTACAACATCAAGTATTAACTACAAACATAAAACTGTTGTTCTGTGAGGCATATAAAGTATCATTAATTTTGTATCATGTGTGGAAATGAAATGAAACAACGAATACAGGGATGTTTATTGTTATGGTTTCCTGCCTTATGACAGGTTTTGTGTTCATTGGATGACACTTTTTATCATAGATGAGTTGCGCAGATCAAAGTGTCACTTGCAAGTCAAAGACAAGGTCATTTTGTATTTTTATTCCTTCCTGCATCAAAATCATAGGATTCAAGTTGGAAATCTCAGTCACTTTATATTACAGGTCTTGTTCTGTGTTCAATGATTCCTCCTGTTTTACAGAGAATACTGAAAATGTATTTTTTGATGGAGTTTCTTCATATTGAGCCAAACAGTAGATATCGTGAAAGGGACATTTAAATACTGTGTCTGATGCTGTGCCCAAATAGATGCTACATCTGGCAACACTTGTCTGTAGAAAGTAGAGGCTAAAGTATGTTGCTTGATTTGCCACTAGCCACTAACCTGAAAAGTCCTGAATCTGGCAACAAGTTTACAACACCACTTGTCCATGCCAGTTCATTTTAAAAGTAGAAATGTTATCTCAGCAGTGGTGTAACTTCATGACTGAGTCGCACAGCATTTGTCTGACTAATGGTCTAACTTGATCACTCTCTCACTCACTCACTCACTCATTCACTCACTCACTCACTCACTCAAAAAAATCCCAAACCAAATGTGTGTAGTGTTCACACTGCATGTTCACAATTCCCAACTTCAACACACACACAAACACACAGGACACACCTCCATCACAACACCACCCCAGAGGACCGCTCATTTACTGTTGCCTTCCCACCTTTTATTTTCTAATCAAGTGTGTCTCTCCGTACGGACTCTCGCTCTCTCTCTCTCTGGCTCAGAACATATGTTTGTGTGTGTGCATGTGTGACGGCGTTCGCAGCTCTGCGGCCCCCAGCGCATCAAAAGCGCATGTTAGGAAGGCACCTTGGTATCCACCCCCCATGACTGACGACTCCCATGCTGATTGGGGCTTTGTTGCCGTGGCAGCGTCTCATTATGTAAATGATGTCTCCCTGATGAGAAGGAGGCAGGCGCAGCCGTGATGTTCACTGCTCCAGACTGTGTAAAATTGGCTTCAGGGACCAGTGAAGGATCGCTGCTATATTTAGCAGTCATCTTAACAATGTCTTTGTTCCCCATTCTTTCACACATCCTCGAAACAGAAGGCTCGCTCACATTTAGTACTTGCTTCATCATTTTCACACAGGGAGTACTAAAATATTACTGAAATTAACACAAAAGCGCACACCCACATTTCATTTGAGAGTTTGACATTTGCTACTTCAGGGTTTCATATAGCGTGATTTTTAACCATCCACCATTTTATCAGAATTTCTTTTATCTTTCTCTCCTCGTTTAATATTTCGCTACAGAATGTATTACGCTCACATTCGCTGTTCCCGTCATTGCTGAATAAATGTGCTTTCTCTGAGGAATGGAACTAATGGCTCTCTGCTATAGATCATCCTTCATTTTCCAGCTCAAGAGAAGCGAGTGCCGTGGTCATTCCAGATATTAAATGTGGCCCAAAAATGTGAATTCTACACAGTATGGTATATATGACTTTAAATTAGATGAGGTTATTTCTTTTGCCCCCTTCTCAGTATCTCTGTGCTGGTCAGAGAAGTCCGACTCTCAGCTGTCTCTCAGGATGTCAGTGATTGTATCTATCCTCCTCCCTGTCAGTCAAGACGCCCGGAAGCTTGAACAAACACTTGCTGTTGCCTGCATCCTGCATCCTTCACTCAAGAGACTGTGTCCATATCTCCACTCTAATGAAACTGCTATTTTGAGTGATCGACCCTGAGATCAATACGGTCAATAGTATTAACCTCCAGAGTGCACAGCATCTTGGTGAGGGTTGAGAAGGGGGTCAGTCAAGACCTTAATTAATGAGCAATAACTGAAATTGTTTACTCCTCCTCACACTTCCAGCTCCTGCCATACAGCAGCTGCATCTTCTCTTCTCATCCAGTCAGCTCACCAGCCAGTAACAAAGCATTGCTAAACCTTATCACAGAGGCTACACCCACACAACTGCATTTTCATTTAAAAACAAAAGACGATCTAAACTAGATGAGCATTTCAGCTTAGTATCAGAAATGATCTGTGTCCCTACTAACACACCTGAGACACATGCATAGCTTAGCATCAAGTCCACTGAGCATGGGTGAGCCAGTGTAGAGGAACAGGAAGCAGGTTGCACTTGAGATGTACAAAACTACTACGCAGACAACTGTCAGTACCACTTTTATTTTATTAGCCTATATTCATGTCACTACAACCACTGGTAGTAAAGACTGATGAGACCCAATCAGAGACAACCATGGGTGTCTAGAACATCATTTCCAAATGTCTTGGTTTTAACGCACGCAAGAATTTGTCAGTGTCAGCAATGTTTTTAAAACTCAACATTAGGAGTAGGAGCTGTGAGGACAAAGCAATAGATAAATAACTTTTATAAATCACTTTTAGGAGTTTTTTTGTTTGTTTGTTTGTTTGTTTTTGATTGTGTTGCTGGTTAAAATCCCTTCCACACGATTCATCTGTTAATATTCTTCCAAAACATTGCTCTCTAATAAAAAGTAGCCACTACAACTTGGGGCTGAAGTGGCAAATGCCAAAAATGTTGATAGTGTACTATAATATAAAATTAAATAATAATAATATACAGTACCGCATGTCTGAAAACTGTCTAGATTTGCTTTGAGGAAATATAGTTTACATCACAGTTTTCCTTTAATGGTTTCCTGTGATATTTTGTACAGTGCTCCACTGTGTTTTACATAATACCCATGGAGACAGGATTTGGACAGTTTCTCTTTTAATCTGCAACACAAACAAAATACTAATAATCCGATGCAGTTTTCAGCCAACATCAGCACTTTGGAGACATGGTGCACCAGCACAATGTCAATATAATAAATGCAAAACAACTATATCTTGAAAACCCAACCTGCTCATTCCTCACTGTCAGCGTGGATATTTACCTGATTACCTGAAGCTGCTATTTGTCTGCCACACACTTCACTCACACTCTGTGCTGTGCAGTTTCCAAGCTTTTAGCAAAGCACAGTTGGGCATTTTTGGATCAGCCTACATAAAGCAATTGCCAATACCTTTATCTCCCTCAATCTACCAGTCCCATCAGGTCAGCTCAGGACCTCCCTTCTGCTTTTCACACTGATGTTCTCTCTCGTAGGCAGCGAGCCCTGCTGAGGTGGAACACTGATTTGAGCTGAAGTGAGGCTCCGTTTGTAACTTACTCGTGAAATGAGCTGCGGGATTGGAGAAGAGGAAGAAGCGGGTAATCCTGTTAACTATTCTCTGCATGTGTGCAGAAGAGATGGTGGTCTGCTGTTGTGGTGTCTTTCCTGGTGAATCACCACCACTGAGACTACAGCCTTGCTCAAAGTTAAGAAACTGCCAATCACTGATCTGCATTCAGCTCAAACGAGAGGCAATCATTTGCCCTAACCATCGGTGCCACAGGGGCCGCTGGCCAGTTAGCCGCTGTCTTTCAAATCTGCTCTGTTGCAGCCTGTAGCTCCTGTTTATTACCACTGGTCCGGCCTTATCGCCTCCCTTTCTTACCTCGCCTTAATCCCCCTTTATAATTTTCACCAACTTTAATTAGTTCATGTCGAGTGCAACTATTAATCCGGGGCATGATTTAAAATATAGAGCCCAGTAGGCCATAAAACCTTTGAACACTACATGATTTTGAGACCTTGACTTCACGCAGAAATATTTCACTCTGTCACTCTGACCAGAAAACAAGCCCCTCTTCAATCTTAAACATGCAGTAACTCTTGCTCCAATCCCTCAGGGTTCTGTGTAAGTTGTCTTAGATGACACCAGCAACTCAGGGCTTCTACAGTAACCTTGGGATCCTGTAATTGCTTCAGTGACCTGTTTGTGCCCTCGAAACCCACAATAGCTCTGCACAGTATCATGTACGGTCTGCTATATTGGTATTAATAATGTAGCTATGCACAGAAAACTGAGGAAAAAAATGTGCACCAACCCTCAAGTCTGGGTTTCAAAAAAATTCCATTATAGTTATAAAATAGATGGATATGGATTCAGTTTCAGTTCATGTGTATACAGTTGAATGTTTTCAGATTTTAAGTGATGTCTTATTATTAAATGACGACGACATCTCTAGCGTTCATCTCCTGCAGAACTGCAGGTGGCATGTAGTGTACACACTCTGAAAGTGAGCTCAGGGCGGTGTGAAAGCTTACAGACAAATGAGTCAGCGCTGCCACATGCTCGGCTGAACAGATGAGCTCTTTCTTCATCTTCATCAACAGCATTTGATCTGTGGTGAGCCCATTAAGACCCGGTGTTGAATTGCCACACGACTGGCAAAGGTATGGGTATGAATTGATTCCATTTGCCATTTGTCATCTGTGCTACATGATGAGTGTAGAAAAGCCATTAAAGTGAACTCTTCCCCAGAGCAGCAGTAGAAAGCAGGCCAGATAAAGGGACACGTAAGAACAGTTTTCTGCTGATGTCATCTTTGTCCAATTTAGGAGATAATGAGAAAAATTGTCATGTCGTCCACTTCCTGGTAATACTGTGCTCCAAGAATAAGACTGCTAACCTCCACTGGCTTCTAGATATCAGTGGTTTTAAGATAAGGTTATTAAGCCCCATATAGCTGATGCCTTATGTTTATGACTGTTTTTAGTGTGCAGTAATCATAGTCATCCGACTCTGAAATGTTTCCATGCTCTGGCCTCCGTGGAGAGTCATCATTTATTGTTATCAGGGCAGTTTGACACACATAACCACAATTATGGGGGATTATCTTTTAGATGAGATTAACTACTGCAGCACGGAGTGCATTTCTGAAAGTAAAATTGCAGTAATCCAAAATCCACAGGTATCAGATAATCCCACACCTATTTGTTCTGACTTCTGATCCGTACCATTATTTTGATGAAAGAATTTGGGTGTAGAAATTAGATTATTATCATGAGCCATGTTCAGCATTAGAGGACAGCGTTCAAATCTGTTGCAGAATGAAAAGGATTTAATGATGGAGCTAAAATATTATTTGGCTGCAATAGATAGATAGTCTATGAGGTCCGGTCGCTCTAACAAACTTGATAGAAATACTGTTCACTTGGTAACAGATAAAATACTTTTTCTTGTCCCTCTTCATTATGCACAACCATTTGGTGGTTTGTGAGATTACAGTGACACACAACTGCATCTGCTGTGGTGTCTGTGTATTCCAGTGTTTAGGAGCAGCAGTGAGATTCAGCCGAGTGCCAGATGTTTTAACATTCATGGCCATTTTGTTAATGAGGATTAAAACCCTTTAGTCCCTCTGAGTGACAACATTTGGAGAGGGAGCCAAACAAGAGAAGTATTACCACATCAAGAAATGACAAGGAAAGAGAGATAACTGAGAATAACGCAGAGAGAAAGGAGAAAGCTCCACCGGTGACAAGTTCTCACTGGCTCTGTGGCCTCGTGCATCACAAACAGAGGCGGACATGCTGCAGTGGGAAGTGAGGGGACAGCTCCCAAAGCCATTCACCTTAGAAGACACGCAGCTCTGTGGATTACTAGTGGCAAGCTGACTAATGCGCCAGAACAGCCAGGTATTTAGAGATTTTAGAGGCCAGAGCTCCTCTGGCACTGATGATGAAAGATGCAATGTAAAGTTGAGAGGAAAGATTTTTGCCTGGACGTGTTGCAGATCTATTTCACTGCTGATTGATAAATAATAAACTCACTCCAACATTGTGGTTGGCACACTTAAAACAACACAACTTTCTCCTCAAAAGTGTGAAAAATCTCAAGAGAACACACCATAACAGGCTGGAAACCAGAAACCAATCGCAGGGCAGCCAGTGTCACTCAGAAACCCAAGCTGACAGAGGAATTGAGGAGACGGGCTCTCAACATTACCGAACAGCGATCAGCGCACAAGTCAGCGATGGAGACTGGCAGATCTCTGATGCGAGGCGAGCCAGTTTCCTCCAGGCAGTGTGGCCGGATCTGCGTCAGTACCAGGAAAGCATCTGACAGGGAACAAGTCCTCCATCCTGACACCACTAATACTTCCAGCTGAACATGTCCTCACAAAACCCAGTGTTTACATGTGCCAAGCTGTTTCTGCTGTGTTGGACGCATTGTAGGGAATATAGAAGTGAATGAGTTTCATCTCTTTTACTTTTTGGACAGGAGTGCCTGCTGCGTTACTGACAGAGAAAGCATGACACCACATTTTAATTTGTGCTTTGGTCTTTAAAAGTAAAAGTCATGACACACTGTGACGAGATTGGTGCAGGTTACTTGAAAATGTGCGCAAAGCCGTTCTGACAAGTGGTAGTCAGTTCACGTTGCACAGTTTCTATGAAGGGTAGAAATGGAAAAAGCTCTGGAAAAAAATATTATGAAGATGACCCTGTCAAATAGCAGAAAATCCTGTGAGCTTGCTGGGTTCAAGATTTATTTGGAATCATTTTTCCAAACCCTGGGATTAGAATTTGAGGACCCCCCCCCCAATGAAAATCTCCTGCAAATACCAGCTGAGGTTGCACACACCAGTGCGACTGCATGTGCAGTTGTCCTGCTGTAACCTGTCAGTGTGTGCCCAGCAGGACGCAGACATCAACAGGGTAACACGGCAAACAGGAATAAAGAGCAGATGTTGTAACTTTCAGTGAGAGGCGACAATAAAGTCTGACTTTGCAGATACTGACTCTGTCTACTGTGATGTCATAATTAAACAATGGCTAAATTCTCTGTTGGCCACACACCATTCAAAGAGGCTTCTCTGAGAGCCAGCCATGAGATCGAAAGATCTTAATGACACTGTAGACACCGTGTGGTTTTGCCGATGCGATTAGAGCAGGTGTCAGTGTCGAGGAGGACAGAGCTGCCTGCATTGTGATTAATGAAGCAGCTCCAAACTCCTCTCTGGGTATTTATTGATTCACTTCTGTGGCTGTGGCTCGCGCTGAATTAATCTGCCTGCAAATATGCAAGACTCATGCATTCTGCTCCAATCGGACCTGCAATTTGAGGTGAACATGAATCCACTGGCTGACACTCACGACCCAGGAGAGAAGTCTATCAACACACTGGACTGAGATGAAGTCTGAGGAGAGTGACATGAGTGCAGTCAAAGTTCTTGGCCCAGGGGAATTTAGGATTTATAATCGGAAGGAAATATGTTTCGGAAAAGTCATACACATTGGCTTTCTTATACTGAACACATCAAATGTGACGGTGGCTGTTAGATTGGATTGTATAACTGTCAGGAGGCCAAACAGTTAGGATGGAAATGTCTGCATAATTGATGCACAGTGCATCATTGCAGCACTGTTAATGGGAATAAACAGTTCATAAGAGCCAGAGTTTTCAGGCTCTGTAAAGCTGTAAAGTTGAGAGTGTTTATATGTCATGCTTTGACACATCACTTTGTCTGCACAACTTAGGTTCACAAGGACAAGAGGAAACTAACACAACGTGATTCAGTGGTGTTGATATTGGAGCTCTGATACACTCACATCACCTTCCACCCCACCACATCTCTGTCTCTCTCTCTGTGCCTCTGCATACTTTCTGTTTTCACGTGCTGCTAAAGGACGAATTATTCTGGCCCTTCCGACTCAGCCACAAAACAGATTACTGTCACAAAACTAAGACTTGCCAACCACAAGAAAATACCCTGTCATGACATGACAAAAAGTGACTCTGCCACTGAGCCGCACAGTTTTAATGGCACGTCAGTTTTTGATATGATTACCACTTTGATCCAACACAGAAAAAATATATTAATTCACTGTAATTTTATTTGAAGGGAAGTAACTTTTGAGAGTTTTTTTTTCTCATCCACTCAGATCCTGTTCTGCTTCTCGCTATCAACTTTTTTGAGAACAAACACTGTATTAATGCTGCACGATACCACGGCACTAATACAGTACATTGCTGAGTCATTTCTATAATTCTACCAATCGAGATATACTGTAGTTATGGGTTGGGTCGAGTCAATAATTTTGAAGCTGTGTCATGTAGCTGTGAGATGTATCCGTGGTTTTACTGAGAATCATGTCAGTGATGTTTTACATCGTCTTTCTAGAGCTTTAGCAACAGTTTGTTTAATGTCTATGCAGCATTTCCTCCATAATTTCCCATCTACTAGTTAAAAAAAAAAAGCAGCCATTCTGGGCGCTTGGCTCAGGGTGGGTACTGTGTCGTGAGGTCACAAATGTACAGTCCTGAAGTCCTGAAATCTTGTTTTGAAGCTCTGTTTCTGAATACAGGTTGTGTGCATTTCTCTCTGGACATGGAAATATCACTTCATACAGTAAAGGACCTTTAATATGGAGTGAGTGAAGCAGAAAGCCTAACAAATAAACAGATAAAAATCTAACAACGATTCGATACACTATATTATTACCTATATTGTTTTATGGCCCGGTAAAGTAGCAGAGATAACTAAGACAATCTGAACTGAGAGTCCCCAAAAATATTTTTAAAATGCTGAGAGTGCACAAGAGGAAATATGGGTATCACCTCTGTTCTGAAAAAGCAGGGCAGTCAGGAGCTTCTCTAGGCCAACAGCTTGTAGAAAAAGCTGCGGAGATGGCAGCTGGTTCCGGCTTTAATGGACTGCTTCCCTGAAATAATTTGTGGGACAGGTGGTTGCCAATGTTGGCAGGGTCAGTGCTGATATTCCCTGCGCAATTCCCGGCTCTTGTGCCAGTCAAGTCTCTGACTGAGGGCAGCTGGCACTGAGTGAACCTCTCAGGGATGGGGATAGTGAACTGCAGTTTGTTCTTTTGTGTTGTTTTGTTTTACCAGCTTTTTGGCTCTAGGCTGTGCATCTATAAAAGTAAGACAGACCTCTGCTGTGGGTTCTTGGTTAAGGTGAAGAATGTTTTTGTCTCATCCGAGAGTTTTTGAGATGGTGCTGCTGCTCAACAGCTTAAATGAGTCAGCCACTCACACAGTGCCATTGATTTCCAGAGGGAGATGAGAGGGAAAGTTGGTGTGGAGGTTAATCTACAAATCAATTCTTTTGAGCATATCTTGCTCAGTGTGTTGTCAGCAAAACATGCCAAGGTAAGTCCTCTCCCCTGAGGTGATTTATCATAGCTTCATAACTTAGCCGATATTGTGGCTGTGTGCTTTTGAGCTCTTCACTCCCTAGACCTTAAGTAAGTCTTTTTGAAAACATCTGGATCGACAAGACACGGTTCACAATGGTTGCTGTTAATCTGACATAGGGGTTCTTGCAGATGCAACATCATTCTACAGTAAATGCATCATTGTTAGCAAAAAATGAAACATGGGCCTATTATGTAATCTTATCCTCAAATTAAGTTGCATGTGACTAAAACAAACCCTGACATACATAGTTATAATAATAATGAATAATTGATCCTTCTTGTATTACAGTGGTACAGGGCTTTCACAACAATATATTCTGCATTATATGTATTCTCACTGCGTGCAGCTCTCCTCAGTTTGAGAAGTTAAAATATTCTGATCTCACTGCTTCATTCTCCATCAATCACTGGCTTCCTGTAAGTCTGGAGGGCAGGAGCTTGCACAGCCCAGGTGTAAATGAAATGAACATGAAGAAGAGCTGAAGAAAAGTTTCTGCACACTGGCTACGTTCAGTCCTGGTGCCATCATCACTGTATGAACCACTTATAGTAACATCAACAGGCTACGTCATCACTTTCGGGAGCAGTGCTGCCAAAATAAGCCAATTAGCTTTATTGATTTGCTGTGAGCACCTTAAACAGAGCTGGAACCTGACAACAAGGGGACGGGGACGGGGGTGGGGGTCCAGTTGAATCGCCACACTGTAAATAAAGAGGTCGGTTGCAACGGTCAGGCTGTCACAGTTTAAGTGCAGGTTGTTATTATATTGTGCTCAGGACAGTCGTGTTTGAACGTCGACCGTAAAAATAGAGTCATGAATCCTGATTCCAATCAAGGCCACAAAGACAACACAATACATCTGCTGAGGGTGAAATCTTTGCCTGTAGGTCTGAAAACACATTTACAAGCTCGTGATTTACCAACCACTTGATGTATTGTTTTTTAATTGCTGAATATGAGGGGACAAACCAAGCACCAAAGACAAAAGGTGCAGTAATGTGTGTGTGCCGGTGCGTAAAGTGTCGTGCACATCCCCCGGTGGAGAGATGGAGCGGCTACAGTGATTTGTACCGCCAGGTTTCTCTGGCAACCCTGTCTCCGCTCTGTCTCCATGGCAATGGATAGGCAGTTTACTTCCTTTTGATTTTTTAATTTGGTCCCTTTTTTTACGCCATAGGGTCATAAGGAGTGAAAAGGCTCCGCCGCTTCATGGTCGCACAGATGTGATGCCGAATGTGCGGATGAGGTGCGAGCGAGAGACACAAAGGGACAACTGAGGAGCAAGCCAGTGGCACATTAGGAAATCGCTGTCATCGCTCCAACGTTTTAATGTTTACTTCCCACCTTTGTGTGCGCAACCTGTGCCAGTCGTAGCCCACAGGGTTTGCACCATAACGACCCCTCAGCTTTGTCTGTAGCCCACCTGACTACGCTTTTCTCTCTGACGGATCACCAAGTCAATGCAAGTGAGGCATGTGATCTGGAACCAACACATCGTGCAGCATATACATATAGGCCTTACAGTCTCCTACGGTAGCAGCTGTTTTCGATCTCACACATCCACATGCACCGTGCTGGGGAGAGAGGGGGGGGGGGGGGGCTCACTCATCCTCTGGTTTCTATTGTTTGTTTTTAACTCATAGGGTGATTTAAGAGCACCATGCAGGGGAAATGAATGGGCGCGTGGTCGCGTTGAAACCCTGTGTTTTTTGGGGGGAGGTAAAGCAGTCTGTGGTTATACACAAGCCAAGGCTCGCTTCTTACCCTTGGAAGCATCCTTGTCTTCTTTAGGCTTCGCCACTTTTCCGCTCATAGATCCCAGTTTGGATGTGTAATTCCCGGTTTAGATAAGAATCGAAATCCTTTTAATTGCTGAATGTCCTCAATGAAATCCTTAGCAGAGGTTCCAGGTGCTGAGATAAGGCTTCTGTGAAGAGAGGAAGTGTTCATCACCACCACCATCACCATCATCATCATCATACAAATTACATTTTTTCCTTTCATAACACAACAGGAAGCGTAGAAACGAGACAATGGAGTGTGGGAAGCTGCACAGGCTGCAAGGTGTTTATCAATTGGTTATCAATGAAAAGCTCCAACTATTGATGCTCTGCAAACACACTCGCACGCCACACGACTGAGGGAGACCATATGGCTTCAATGAGCACCAAAAGAGTCGAGTCTGTCTTTGCACTGTGTTTTTGTAAGAAACCTACCTTATCTCCTCCACGTTTTCTGCTACATCAATGCACATTGATGAAAGGAAACGCTCCCACCATGAATCCCGTTATGTTGCATACAAAAAAAACAAAACAAAAAAAAATCACGACCTGCTTTACTGTGACAAAGGAAGAGGAGCAAAAAAAAAAGAAAAGAAAGAAGCTGCGAAATGGAGCGCAGGGTTTTCTTTCTCCTCCTCCTCCTCCTCCTCTTCCTCCCCGAGGTTTTCAATCAACGTTGAAACGAGGGAAAAAATCACAAGTGGTGTTAATGAAGCGTCCTATCTACAAGCAAACCCCGGGAGAAATGCCATCCAGTGTAGCTTCTGCGACCAGGTTCTCTTGTCTGTGGCTTTTTTCCTGCTGACGAGCTCCTCTGCTCCTCTAAACGCTCGGCAGGCAGAATCAACAGGATACTCAACGTGAGAGCGCTCTCTCTCTCTCTCTCTCTCTCTCTCTCTCTCCCTCCCTCCCTCCCTCTTGGTGCCGATTCACTCCGTGGCCAGTATTATTGTTTTTTCCCCTCGGTATCACTGGCGAGATGAGAACCTCTCCATCCATGTAAGCGAAGGAAAAAAAAACCCATCCAGTGTGTGTGAGCCGTGTTGTGGATGAGGTGGAGAATTACAGCGGGAGGCTGTGCTGCATGGTGCACACCATCTTGCTGTTGCTCTCATTCACTCGCCTTTGCAGAGCCATGCGTTTCCCCCCCCATTCACGTTCAGCCCTGCGCATTTTCTCCTGACACGATCTGGAGGTGTTTGCATTTTTTACTTTACATTGAATGCAGGACATGCACTTTGCAACAAATGGTTGCTGGGTGGAAGACAAACTATAAAATCTACATTTTTGTCTTATTTATTTTATAGTTAGGTGTATATGTTGGACAGAAGGGTATGTGTTGCATATGATAATGATGAGAGCACTGTCACTTGTGGAAATAACTTCCTACAGTTTGGGTATTGAATGCAACACCTGCCAAAAATCTGGTCTTTGCCTATAGCCTAATGCAAATTAGTGTCGTGGGACAGCAGATGGGTTAAAAGTCGACCTCTAAATTTAGCTTGTTTTCAATGTAACTCAGCTTATTTGCATGATACAGCACAGGTGGCTTATAAATCTGCTTACACCTGCTTTGAAGAGTTGACACTTAAGATTTGTTAAGGTGAATGAAACAGCAGAAACTGAAGAGCTGGAAAAACAAATTGTGTAACAGAAAGAAAAACAAAGGATAGGTTCACCCAGATTAAACAAACAGACATATTATCTTTGTCTCCCATGCAAGAAGTTGGTTTTTATTTGCCTGAGTCTTCAGGTATGGATCTCCAGTAAAGCTACTGTGATCCAGGACCAGGATGAAAAAGTGCTTGATTTTAAATCATAAAACTATGAGAGGTCCTTACCTTTAAAACCCGTGTGTCATCCTTGATTTGGATTCACTTGAAACCATCCAGTTCCAAATGGTGAGTGAGCCACGCTGACTGTTGAATCCCAAGTTGTTTTCTGGCCTCTCAATCCAGGACACTGGTGTTTTTTTTTGTTTCTGTTTGTTTTTTATAAAATGAGTGTTACTTTTATTCAGAAATCCCGGTCCAGTCCCAGTCCAGTCCCAGATCTGAACTCTGCCAGCTTTATGTCACACCTCTTGGCCTTGCAGGTCTGTTAACACTCAGTGGCAGCAGAGGAAAAAGATCTGTGGGTTGAGGGTTACAAGATCTATATGGTTGCTATTTTTAGAGGAAACTGGAGCCCTTTCAAACTTTCTTCACATGCTCAAATCTTCCTGAGACGTTTAAGGCACACTGTGGCCTGTTCAGCCTGTTTCAGTGAGTGGCTCTGCTCAGAGGGTCAAATCGTTGTCTTTTGAAAGCAGCCTTCACTCTGAGTTCAGTCATTTTATCAAGAAAAATAGACCTCAAATGAAGAACAAACATTTTATTTGTCAGATTTTAAAGTATCATGTTGGACTGAGAAAGATTATTAAAAAATGTGAAATGCTTTTATCCTCGACAGTATGTTTCATCTCTTTACTGGGTGACTTCCTGTCATATTGAACCTCCATTATTAACAATACTGACTGAATGTCTACAAATTGGCTTGTTAAATCTTAATTAAAGATTTTAACCTGGAGAACCTTAAAACACACCCTGGTTTGATACCAGTTAAAACTTTGTAATATTGTATTACAGCATGTGTGTAAATACATGTTTTGATTTATATCCAATTTCATGTAACTTTATTCTGTATATCCTTCATGGAGACAGCCCAGTCTTTGTCCATGTGACTTTTTATGCCCCCACACTAGCAGCCAGTGCAGAGAGCATCATATTTTCTTATCTGTACATCCGTCCATTCACATGAACATGATATCTCACTAATGCCTGGATGGAATTTTTCCAAATCTGGCACAAACATCCACCTTGACTCACTGATGAACTAAATCAAATTTTGTTGTCAAAGTTCAAAATACAAGGTCATTGTTACATCACAATGTTTTAGGCCATAATTCACAAACAAACTGGCTAATTATGACATAATTGAACACAAATGTTTAATACAGTAGGATTAGAGGATGAAGGGCTGATGTTTTATATCCAAATGGTCAAAGGTCAACTTCACTACGACAACATAATATTCTGCACAAAAAAACAAAAAACACTCCTGGACATTATTCATTGCTGTAACCTCAGGAAGGGGAGAGTGTGACCATATTTCCTGCAACTTGAGCGGTTGGTGGAGGCACGCAAGCACAAGTTATTTTTATTAAATCATAAATTGAAGCCCATCTGCCACTTTCTGTCCCCAGCATTCACAGTTTTTTACTTTTTTTTTTTTTTTTTGGAGAACATGCATTGATATATTCCTTTTTCTTAAATCATGAAATCTGACAGTTCATTAGCATTCAGCGGTACTGAGAGTATGTGTAGTTATTATTTATGATAGCAGCTATCTTAGTACCAGAGTGGAATTGAGAAGACTGTGAATCAATAGCAGCTGACCACTTGCTGGCTTGGGAGGTCAATGAGGTTACACGGGGGGGGGGGGTTGGTGGTCAATGACCGGTTGTCTTCATAATAGATGCAGTCACTCATTTAGCCTCTCAAAACTACCATCATCACAATGTTACAAACAATAAACAAAGGAAAATTTCTGTTTGCTACTGTCGCCTCACTTCATCTTCACCAAAACCTGACAAGTCTTCAAACCTTGGTGAATCATTGATCTAGGTTTAATCAATCAAAACATTTTCTTAATCTTCTTAATCATAAAATTGAAACATATATATTCATGAATCAAGAACTGAGCCAAAGCTTGCACTGATGGAACAAATGGTTGTGTAGTTTTCTTGGAGATGTATTTTAAATGACATATTCATGTCTGAAAATGTGATTTGTGAGTTGTTTAAATAGCATTTCAAGTGTTTTTATGATGTTAGTGGAGTAATTTTGAACTAATGAGCAGATCGATGGAAATGAGGTAAAACTCTGACTGGACGCATCCGCGTATGTTGGGAGGGAGGTATAAAGAGCGAGGGTTAGAGAGTATAAATGTCAGTAGATTGTGTTCCCACTGTGTCCATGGCCTGTGGGCCCCTTTTGACCTTTCCAACAGGGCGTCACACTACAGTGCCACATTCACCTCCGGCCTGTTTAAAGCAAAGCCCTGCAGCCTGGCTAGTGCTTTAACAAACTCCAGGTTCACACCACTCTGATGTGTTGTCACATCACAGGCTGCGTCCACCAGTGTCACAGAATAAACCCAAGACTCCTCTGCTCTTCTGCTGATTGTAGGATTTCTGCTGGAAAATGCACCATCACCTTAAGATCACACTGACTGATGTGTTTTACCTCTTTTTGTCATGTTAAACCAGTTCCCATGGTAAATGTCAAGTTAATACATAAACCTAACAAGCTCAGCTGTTATAGCTGTCAGAGGCGTAAACCTGAACTGATCAGTACCTCTCGATTAGAACTGATTAGCATATCATGATATTTTTAAGTGTACAGTACTCAGTCGTATGATGTTTTATTAATGTTTCATGAAATATTTATTAAAATGCTCTTTTGAGAGGCAAGTTAGGTAATGATTTTATTCTCATCGAGCTGCTCATGTAAGTTAAGTCAGAACATTTCTCGAGCTGCACAAATGCATTAAAGCATAAACCACATGGAAACGTATTCTGAAAGATACTCTTCAGTTATTACTGCTGTGTGAATGACAACTGCACATTTCCTCCTACCTCACTGTTCACTGTCTTGTTTCTTTCTTTCTTTAGGCCTTTGTATCCCTTTTGGAACATAGGCCACAGATGAATTGTTTCCGCCCTCCACCTTTCACTGTGATACATGATAATTTTTTTTTTTCCTGCGGCACAGACTGCAGTAAAAACAAGATGTTCACAAGAGGAAGTTCAAGGTGTGGGAGGATAGTAGTTACATTTGTGCTATTAGGTGGTTACTTATTATTTTCCTGAGTGTTATTTAAGCTAATTAAGGTGATGGGGACTTTGTGTTCCAGGGAACAACAAATCGCTGGAGGTGGCTCGATGGCATTTGGTGAAGAGACTACATGATCTGACTGTGTTTGCATGAGTGTCGGTACGGTGGTTTCCTCTGACATTTGTAAATCTTGTGGTTTTAGCAGATTTGAGACACTGTGTGAAGAACTGAACATCTTAATTTGGAATGATTCATTACACTTGATTATGTTTTAGTTATTTTTACTCATTGGTATCAGTTAAACACTAGGATTAGATGAGATTCATGACAGGTTCATTATTTCTGTTGCTCAAGTTGCATGAAAATTATGAAGTGCAGTGTGGGCAAACAATGAATGGATGATCATAGAACTACAAAGTTCTAGCAAAATTACATAAGATCTGACCACCTAATTCTACCATGTATGTAAAGAGGCAATTTCATTCACAACACATTTCTTGAACCACATTATTTTCTTTGGAAAAAAATATCTGCACATAGAACTTCTAATTTAGATATTTTTAACAAGATCCGTTCTTTTGCTGAAGGTGTGTATTCAACAAGCAGTCAGTTTAAAATCAATTTCCAATTGCATGGATAACAGCCACTGTCCCCATCTGCACATTGAGTTGATTTATAAATGCCTTGGATTGGATGACAGAGCAATGCTGGACCAATAGTGAAGGAGCTGCTTGATATGTGACTCGGCTGGACTGAATATCACCCACGGTGTTATTTGTGGAGGAGCCAGTGTGTGGATGCTCGGAGGGATTAGTCCCAAAAGTCATTCAGTGAGGGTGTTGGAGGGTGATTAATGCCCAGATATTGTGCAGCAGGGGTTAGTTATCGGGCCCTGATTGTAGGTGTGAGCTTGATTCAAGCTCTGGGTGTAACTGATAAGGCAATCATGCTTGTTCTGTTGCAGGGACAGTGATGACAGTGGGAATAAGCTGGGAGCAGAGAAGTGTTTGTAAAATTTGTGTCTGAATCTTGTTTAGTGTGGATTACATTCATCACACTCTTCTGTTTTACTCTCGAAATGTGATGACTGTTCCATGAATCATTTACATTTAGTAACACTCAGTGTCATCAGAGTGTAATTGGCAATTTATTGCTGTAGGGAGAAGAATATGCAACGTAATGCAGGAGAGGTCAGTGCTGTCTGTGAGGCCACAACTAAGGCAAATATAATATGCATAACATGTTCATCATGAGTGAATACAATGAATAGGAGCAGAGCAGCAATTGCAGGATAATAAAAAAGCAAGGGCTGGAAGGCCATAGAAGTGTTTGTGCATTTGTGTTTGTGTGTGTTTATGTGTGTCCATTTGGTCTGCACATAAAAGTGATGGATTTCATCAAACACTACTCATTGGACTGTTGCACCTGCTCATTTGTCCCTGAGCCTCACAGAGCTCTGGTGAACTGACCTCAGTTTCAAAGGTCAGGACAGGGTCAGTAAGTTATTTCAAAACTATACAGGTCAGGGTCAAAAGGTGTGACGCACTGTCGTATTTCTGTCACGTCCCCTATAACACACCACATAATTGACTTGGCCGCTCACCAGATTGCATTTTTATATCTCTCATGCCACAGAGTCAGGGTATATTTCAACTGTGGGACAGATGATCTACATGTATTTGGTGCAGCTGACACTCTGCCATTTACTGCTGGTGATGAAGTCCCCATCAGTCCAATGGTTTTTTTTTTTTTTACAATGTAGAGGTGCAAAGTTGGAAATGATTTATTGTTATGAAAAATTCATTTGACCCATTTCCACCTCATTGGCTCTGTCCAATGTAGCCTTTTGCAAACTCATTGCTGACATTCAGTGGAAAAACAGTGAGCTTCACAGGCACTTTCTGACCAGGAGGGATGGGAGCTCCACTTTTCATTAACGGTGGCTGAACATCCCTGAGCC
Organism: Caranx ignobilis; assembly: GCA_021432705.1. Taxonomy (NCBI): domain Eukaryota; kingdom Metazoa; phylum Chordata; class Actinopteri; order Carangiformes; family Carangidae; genus Caranx; species Caranx ignobilis. Next base: position 16,518,582 of record MU269981.1, on the reverse strand, counting down.
GGCAGCGTCTGTCAGCTTGGCTGCATCACGGCTCACAGAACCAGGAGTGGATTTCAGTTCTCATTTCTTAGGAACTCACAGCAGCACCGTATTTCTGGGTCACTATTGTCAAGCAAAGCGAAATACAGCTTTACTTACTTTATTAAGTCTAATATGGAATCTATACCCAAGAGAGTAAACACCGTATTTGTGCATTTGTCTGGTGTTTTGAACTTGATTTGAGACTTTTATTAATAAGCTAACCTACTTTTTCCTGTGTTCTGGTAAGCGATCATAGCAAAGTCACTCCAATAAATCTACAAAATATGAAACTGTTTGTGTTGTTTATATTGCCATTTCTACTACAACTACAATGAGTGGTTTTCTTACCCTTTCTTTTTTTTTTTTTTTTTTTTTTTTACAATTTACTGGCAGGATTTCATTTGAAAGGTCTCCAACAGTCTATTTAAGACCACTGGACTGTGACTGGTGTTTTGAGGCTGTAAATCCAAACACTACTTCTGCATCTTCGGCAAAATACCAAGCCTGTTGTTAAAATGTCAGAGTGTTTGGCTTGGTGAGGACGCATGTGGGCAAGCGAGGGGAATGGGTGCGGACGTCAGGCTTTTCGAATTACAGAAATGAGTGTACTAATTAATGGAGTGCGACTCTCTCAAATATCACATTAATGTCAATGACTTTATCTAGGAGGAGGGGGCGATGGAGGAGGAGGGGGAGGAAGAGGAGGGTGGGGGTGGTGGTGGTGGTGGTGGTTGAGGCCGGGAGTGTTTCTTTTTACAGCTCATATCACAGGAGCTCCCTGTGGATATTACTGTATGAGCTCACAAGATGTGTCTTTAAAAATCAAACATGTATCACATTCACCTCATTCATAAGTGCATTGTCACAGACTGTCTAGTGATTCAATAATGATAAACCATATCACAATCAACCACAGCATTAGTATCAAAAGATTAAATCCTCAGCCTATCCAGCTGGTGGATTGTTTTACCTTTGGAGCTGAGCTGAGTTTGGTGTCTAGTGCCCATCAATCTGTGCTTTAAACTAAGCTAAGTGTCTCCTGGATGTTGCATGATACTGTACGTATATGACAGTCAGAATCAGATTGGTATTGATGGATATTTATCTTTCCATCTAATTTAGGACAATAAAGCTAATAAACCCATTTCCCAAACTATTGATTTCAACACACCAGTCTATGTGAGTTTGCAGTAAATACACTTCTTTTCTGCATTCACTTATTATTTTTGCTGAACTTTGGCGTGAACAGAAAAACACCATTCCTTTATTATCTCTAGTTACTCCTGTTTGTGACTGAACAGCAGCAGAGGTTTTAGTTTCTCTCAATAGGATTTCACATTGAATAACCAGTGTCTTTGAGTCTGTGTGTTGTGACACTGTTTTCACTTCAGACATGTGAATAAAAGTGATGTGCATCAGGTGTGTTGTGCTGCTCACTCAGCCTCCAGCTCTTGGAAAGCGCTCTAACTGGCTCAGGGCCAGAAAGACCATCAGTAACACATCTGGTTGACTAAGTACATGTACGTCACCAAGGTGTTTGCAGACAGTATGTCTTTGTTCTCACTGCTAGCAGCTGTAAACATGCATGAGGTTAATGTCAGCATTTGCGTGTTTCGGCCTGGAACTCATATGACACCTGGAAGGAGTGGTCGCATCATTCAAATTGTGTACAAACCCACCAACATTTTAATTCTGTCAATATAAAGTTTCACACACTGCAGTCAATTAAAAACCAAACCATAATCCAGTCAGGGATTATTCAGACTGCAGGCAACAAAGTATCTGACTTAATAGTGAGTGCCGAGGAGCTGCTGCCAGAACACATTGAGAGTGTGATGAGTGTGGATGTTGGGTCACTCTGGGAGAAAGTTGAGCTGCTGAGGTTACAGATCGTCCAGACACAGTAAGCTCTGACTGGCACTGTCAGCGTCTAGGATGGAAAATCTGCTATTTTTTCAGCCTTTCATATTTCAAATCGCAAACACTTGACAGCACTGGAAACCTGAGGAATTTAAATTTATACCTGAATGTTATTTAGTAGTTAACAATGAGGTCAGTGCTTTGTTTATATCCAGATCATTGATTGTGTCTTTAAATATCACAAGAGTTGAGTTGTTAACTTCGAATGCATCGTCGCTCACATTTCACTTGTTTGAGCTTTACAAACATTCAGATTCCAGCTGACAGAGGAAGGTTTTACCAAGGCAAAACATAAGCTCTCAGCAAATGACACCATCTCCCTGGTGAAAGACTGAGTTCTGGGCTGCCTGATCTCCCCCGCAGCCCAGAAGATACTGTAGAGAAACAATCAATAGCACTGAGCAAGCATCAGAGTTTTTATTATCTTCAAGGCCCTGACTTGATCCCCCACTGTAGTGACTAATCTAATTGGAGTCGACACAGACTCCCCAGCTGTGCGGTGCTGCCAAAGACAGAGAGATGTCTGTGAGATCTTCATAAATCAATAGTCAGTCACAGGCAATTTTACTTCCTTCTATCCATTCATGCATCCACATCATCCATCTAACAGAGTCTTCTTAGCATCCCCAGATCTCACAACTCATCACCTCAGTGCAAAGAGCAAAAACCATTGTTAGTGCTTTCTCGTGGACATATAACACTAAGCTCAGTCAATGGTCTGTATCGACTCTGCTATTAAACCAGGCTAAGTGAAAACTGTGCCATTTGGGACTATCAAGCCTGCAGCCTCTCCACCAGGCTCAGCAACAGACTTACATTTAGAAATATGATTCAATGACATCAGAAGTGCTTTTTGTGTTTCAGTGTGAACAATCATATACCTACTTTACTCTTATATTCATCCTGGCAGGAAATGGTGGAGAGGCTTTTGTATTGAGCAGACAGTGTTAATTACTCAAGTATGAATTATTCAGCTTTTGAGCAATTCAAGATAAATGCCTCCAGTCGATAAGTTGCCAACACTCGAGAAGACTTTGGAATCCCTCTGGGGGGATATCAGAGCCAGTGATGGGTTGCATTTTATATGCCAGACCACAGAGTGACACCAGAGTTAAATCTGCAGCTGGCGAGCTGAATCAGCACAAGCTCCACATCACCCCCTGGTCACTGCATCATCTTCTTGGTTATTGATTGACCATGTTGAACAATTATGAGATGATGCATAGACATGAGATTGAAGTTTGCAAAAGTAAACAGATGTTGAAAATCTCAGCAGTTCCTATGGTTGGTTTCACTGTAAGTGTATTTTTCTGACATACTTATCTAACATAATGTACAGTATTACACATGTTCCATAACCCATCATAAACCAAAAAAACTACTGTAATATAGATTTAAGCACAAGCACATTAACTGAAGAATTTTGGCATCACAGATACATGCATAAATAAATGTCCAGTAATATTTAGACAGCAGTGTCCTATTAACCAGAGTGACTGGTTGTTTGCTAATGTTTTATACAGCTCAGTTGGCTTAATGTAAAAAATATATGAGCGAAATAATCAGAACAATCGTACATAATCAAGTGATTCTTCCCTCACGCACAACATATGTATCAGCTCATAAACACCTCTACTAGATAAAGTGTAACATCATGGTCTTTGTTTAAACTTCGTTTTTGAATATATTATTTCCTCAGCTCTCGACCTAATTCACCATGTCAGAGACAGTCACAGGCTTGTTCTCTGCTACAGTGATATAAATAATGACAAAATAATGGGGTACATGATCTCATTACCAGTCTCTACTACTGTCTTGTTGTGCTGTATTGAATGAGTGAGGTGTATGAACGCCATCTTGTGGTAAAATGTCCAAAGTGCATTTTATCAACTACCTCTGTTTGACTGAGACATGTTGGATTTTTACTGAAAAGCACAACTTAAGTGAATTTTAAAAAGCTGATTTAGGCTGATGTCGAATGTGATCAGACAAATTTAAAGCCAATTCATGCTATCAAGGCAACCTCACATATCATATCATAATCATGATGTGGGAGGAGATGTTAAAAAAAGAAAGAAACTAAACTACCATCACAAACGAAACCAAATATTTATGTGTATTTTTGTAGATGTAGTTTTAAGTATGTTAAAAAGAAAACTAACATAAAATTTCAAGCATTATCAGCTTAGAGATGTTAAAATGCAGTAGTGTGTGTGTGTGTGTGTGTGTGTTTTAACAGACAATCAAGTTGTGATAACTACATTTAACATGAAGAGCATATGGGGCAGACGACTGGACCAGCTATTTGATCTTTTTACTTTAAGCATTTGTAACCTTATAGCTCGATCTGTTGTTAAGACCTAGAGTGTGAAAACTGGACCGTGACCAGAGGGGACGGTGAGGACATAAGTTGTCATACTAAGAGACAGGAGGAGAAAATCTGGGATTTCTTCATTGGTTAGTCATTTGTTCTGATATTCTGTAATTTCTTAATATACAAATAAACATGCCAGTGTATATTTGTGCACTGCTGACTCAGTACAAGAGTGCATTTATTTTTCTTTCTGTTCAGACAAACACAAACTGTGGGTGTACATGTGCAAACAGAGTTTTGTACTTTGGAGTGATGGTCCAGTGTGTGTCTGTCGAGACGTCACAGCAGTTTGGAATGGAGCTAGTTTCTTTGTCTTTGCTGTCTTTGTTGCTTTTGGGCTGTCAGCCGGGCTCTGGAGGTATTATAAGATTATTTATGATGCTCGTAAATAACTTCTCTCCAATTTAAGGTTTATTTCAGTTCTGCTTTTTTACATCTGAAGCATTGAAAGTGCATGTGACATCTGGAGGACTGTTGTGTAACTTTACTGATATTCAAAAGAACATCCTTCAGCTGCATTTATTTACTGCTGTTATCTGTGAGATGAAGACAGGTACTAAAACATGGACTCTGGTTATATTGTCCCCAGCTCCAGCCTCAGATCTGGTGTTTCTCTCAGGTCAGGCAGCCGACAGCGTTCTGCTGAGGCACAAACGCCACAACACAGGGCTGTTTGAGGAGTTTCTCCAAGGTGACTTGGAGAGAGAGTGTCTGGAGGAAACATGTGACTTGGAGGAGGCCAGGGAAACCTTTGAGAATGATGAAAAGACAGTATGTTTGTTTTGTTATTATTTTTGTTTGTCTGTTTCAACTGGATGCATTCATTAGAGACTTAACTTTTGTTTTTCAGATGGAGTTCTGGGCAGGATATGTAGGTAAGACTGTGGCATCAACACAGACAGAAAATGACAGACATGTTGTCATGACTTGTCTGGTGTGCTTGTTTTTGTCACAGTTTGGTATCTGATCATTTAGACTCAGAACACATGCTCTTATTTTGAAACACAGATCTGTATATGCTTATGTTTCTATGTAAAGATGCTTCATAAACATCCTCTGCAAAATGAAACTAGCAGATGACCATCTGCTGAGTTACTGTGTTCTGCATCTCTGCAGATGGTAATCAGTGTAATCCAAGTCCCTGTCTGAACATGGGCTCATGTAAAGACCATCTTGGCTCCTACACCTGCACATGTCTGCCTGGCTTCACTGGCAGGAATTGTGAGATTGGTGAGTCCAAGTCCTGTGGCTGGATTAGAAAATATGATCAAAAGAAACTGGATATTTATGCTATATGATACAAATTTGTTGAGAATATCAGATCAGATCAGATGTCAGTCTCAAAGGATAAACAGACAAATGCCCCCCCCCCCCGTTCTTGTTTCTAAATTAAATCAATGACTTGTATCCAGCTCTGGTCTGGTCTTAGGTTCCAAAATTAGATTAGCCTTTTTTTGGAAATTCTATAAACAGCAGCCAAAGTGTTGTCTCTGTGAATAGTGACTGCGTTTATTTGATTTGAATCACACTGCCAGAGGTGCCCTATAAAGAGTTCACGTACACAAGTTCTTATGTGGTAATCACAGCTCATTGTACAGATGTGTATATATACATAATAAGAAAATGACTCTGAATAATTTCTGTATCTTTTCTGAACCAGTTGTAGCAAAAAGATGTGATGTGGAAAATGGCGACTGTATGCACTTCTGTGTGTCAATGGGAACCTTTGGATCTAAATGTTACTGTGCGACAGGATACAGGCTGTTGGAGGATGGGACCAGCTGTGAACCGGAGGGTATTGATATATGGTTAACAATTGAAGAGCTAAATGTGTTACTAATGACCCTTAATTCAATGTAACACCTCCTTTTCTCACATTACCAGGTGAATTCCCATGTGGCAGAACCGCCTTGGCCGAGGTACATATAGCCACAAGGACTCTGTTCAACACAGATAACTTAGGCTTGGAGAACACCACCTCAGAGGTCAACTTCACCACCACCACCACCACATTCACTCCCTCAACCCCAGACAGTACCACGCCATCTTTACCACTCACAACTCAGCCTGTGGACAACCAACCCCATAAGAGACCCTTCCTGAGGCTGGACAGTGACACCGAGACCCCCTCTGTGGAACCGATTCGAGCTAACAAACGCATTGTAGGTGGTGAGGAGGTCACTCCAGGAGAGATCCCATGGCAGGTTCGCTGTGTGAATACAGAAGTAAATAAACAGCAGCTGTAAAACGTCCAACTTTTCTATCTACTCACAGCTCTGTTGTCCCTCCTTTTCTTTAGGTGGGCTTGGTGCTGCGCTCCACTCGTGCCTTATTCTGTGGAGGCTCCATTCTCAGCCGAAGATGGGTTATTACTGCTGCTCACTGCCTGGCAGAGGCACAAGGCCCCTTCCTTGTCAGAGTGGGTAAGAGTTAATGACACTGACTAATTTCACCTCAGTTGGAGCAATAACTCTGTATGAAATAGAGGTTGGTTATGAATTATTAGTCAAACGGGCAAATGTTAAGAAGCTGCCTTTTGGTATGTGGTCTTTTTTAATATCGTACAGGCCAAATGGCTCATCAATTCATAAAGTTAACAGATTAATCCATAATAATGATTAAAAATGATCATTTTTGCAGCCTGATAATTTATTGTGGAGTAAATCTACAGAGGGAACCTATTATTTCCATCTCTCATATCTCTCCCTGCAGGTGAACATAACATCTACATCAGCGAGGGCACAGAGGAGGATCATGAAGTAGTGGAGCAGCACACACATCCACGCTACAACGAAAGTATAAGCTTGTACAACCACGATATCGCCCTGCTTTACCTCAAAACCCCCATCACCTTCTCCAAAACCGTGCGGCCCATCTGCATAGGGCCCAGAGCTTTCACAGAGGCCCTGGTGAAGAACTCCTCCCCTGCTACGGTCAGCGGCTGGGGCCGAACACGATACCTGGGATCCACGGCTAGCACACTGCAGAAGGTAGAGGTTCCCTTCACAGATCGGACAGAGTGTAAGCACAGTAGCAGTGCCAGGATCACTCCTGTCATGTTTTGTGCGGGATACTATAATGAGGCCAGAGATGCCTGTCAGGGTGACAGTGGAGGTCCTCATGCAAACAGCATTCATGACACATGGTTCCTCACAGGCATCGTGAGCTGGGGGGAGGAATGTGCAAAACATGGGAAATATGGTGTGTACACCCGGTTGTCTCTTTACTACAGCTGGATAAACCACGTTATGGGATTAACTAAACAAAGGCTGTCATTGGATGTAGATGATCCTGATGATTAAATTGAAGATTCTAGAAAAAAAAAAAAAAAAAAAAAAACATGTCTTATGTCTAATAAAAATATCTCGTTTTTAACTGATTGCTCTTCCAGCTTTTCAGGATGTAAAAAAAAATTGGAGGTTGTTTTGACCTGTATGTTGCTAAAGGTGCATGCACTTTCGAGTTTGACTGTGAAACAACTGGAGGGTTGAAGGTGACCTTTAAAAGACACTCAACTCTTGGGTGACTTGGGTGAGTGGAGCCGAAGAAATGCAGCAGATACACGTGTGGTAAAAGTACGTGATTTGTAATTAACATTGACTGAACTAATAAATTCCATCATACTAATTAACTACAGAAACAGTGTATGTTATTAAAAAAAAAAAAAAGGATGTGATCTGTAGAAGATACTTTGATACTGTACTACGTCTTTTGTACTGACTTCAACCAATATCAACAAGGTTACAGTGAAAGACAACACTCCCATCTGCTGGAAAACAAATGTACTACAAGTTGTGGTGTTCAGTGGTAGAGAAAGAGAAATGATCTTTGTAAATCCAGGCTTCAAATAATATGTGACTAAAAACTCACACAAAAAGAGAAAAGTCTTTGTATTTTTATTATATAAGTTGGCTTCCATTAAAACAAGAATACAGAAATAATAGATTAAAATGGGGTGGGTGACAAAAGGCTACTGGCCCAAGCTTTTAGTCAAACATGCCACCGAGCACTGAATTATTTCATTGTTCAAACAGAACAGTTATTGCAATAAATATTTTTATTTGATTTGATTATTTAATACAGAAGTGAAGCTGTACAAAAAGAAGCCAGTTTAGAACAGTGACCGTGTGACAATACAAACCCGCTTAATGCTCAGTTGCCATGCATTTTCATCTTAAAGAAACATTCAGCAACAAGTTTAGGCTACTTGGCTCATCAGGATACATAATAATTCAAGCAGGGTTTTTATTCTTTTGTTTTCCAACCTGGAAAACATGTGCAAACTCTGCAGCATTTTGGATTTTCAGTTAAAGAAACAACAAATTTTGTCATGTAAGCTAAAAGGCAAAAAAAAAAAAATTAAGGGGTTGTTTTTGTGCAGTCAAGCTCCTGTAAATATATGAAGACAAAATTTCATACGAGGCAGCATGGATACCTCACAATGTGAAGGAACAAAATGACAGCAAAATAAATAAATTAACAACATAGGTAGTAGTGTGAAGCGGCCCCTGCTGCTTTCCAGACTCATTTCCATATCAAACACAGTGTATCAAAGGCAGCCCTCCGACTGGGGCCTCGATTTGATGTGGTAAATTCATATAAGTCTGCAATCAATATTTAATTAAGCGTTCGACACAGAGGGTGTATTTCATGTTGGCTGTATGATCCCTTTTAATGCGGAACCCCGAGATTAACTGAGCTGTAATGGTGAGGAGGAAACAATCTGCCTGCGTGATGGAGGGACACACAGAGCATAATCTCCCTCTTTCTGTTCCTCCTAATCTGCCTCACCCCACCCCGTCCCCACACTGTGACTGACAGCCGCCTCCCTAAAGATCCTGAGGAGAATGACAATGTTTGGTGCTTCGTGGCACGCGCCTCAGATTTGTTTACTGCACACACCGAGGAATACGTTGCCATCAATCTTCATCATGTCGGCCTCTGTCTTACATTACTGTCGCTGACATGTGGGGGGTACATCTCCCCCATGCCTACCTAACGCATTGTTCGAGGATAAACAAAAGGAAATAACAGCATGAATAAGGGGAAATGCACAGTGAGAGAGGTAAAGCAGCAAGCTAATGAGCACATTCAGTAGACAATAGGTGGCTTTTTTTTCTCTTTTGTCCTACCACCTTATTATTAAAGTGCCTGTTGGGTATTTGTGAGGTCAGGTTAAAGCAACGACACGCATTTGATTTTGCAAACAGTACATATAGGACACTCCAAAAAGAGCAGGAATAAAAAAAGGCATTATGGCATGGCACATTTTGGCATTTTAACTTCCTAGACTGTAAAGAAGAATTTTGCCTTAAGGAATGAAATGTAAGAAAAATATAATGAAGTAGTTCAATGGAAAATGTCAGCTACCACAAGGACATGAGGATGAAACACTGAGGTACAATAAATGTTAAAAATTATATTGTGTATGTAGAAAAGTCACTGCTTTAAGAAACATTTCAGGCAAATCCTGGGTAAGCATCCGTCCAGCACACACCAAGACAAACAGACAAACACACACACATATACATATACACACACACACACACTTGGAGACACTGTAACCTCAAGTTTTTAGCTGGAATGAAGAAGGGTTGGAAAAATGTCCACAGTTTGCAAAATGACCCTCTCCTGCAGCAGCAACCCCACATCCTGGCTATGAGTGTGTTGCAGATGGAGCGCCAGAGGGAGAAGATTTTCATCACCAATAAGAAAAGAGGAAGACCAATCAGGAGCCAGGGATCGGCTATTGATTGTCCAAGAGGGCTCAACAGTTCCTGTGCCTTTGCGCTGGTGCCAGTTCACACATTCACCATCAGAAAACACCAGCCCAGTGGATTGGGGGGTGGGGGGTGGGGGTTCAGGTTGGTGGATTCCCACATTTTTTTTTGTCTTTTTAATGACTGAGCTGTGCTGAAGAAAGGAGACTGCACCAGGGAGTCAGGAGTGGGCGGCTGATAGTGCATCAGTTATGAGACAGCTATGGCTCAATATGTTCCTTCTGTCAGTTCATCATCCACAGGTAAATATTAGATTCATATTCTGTGCTTTCTTCTCTACGGGGAGCTCAGCTTTCTCGCCTTCAGGTTCCCCGGGTCTACGAGAAAATACAGAGACTTTGAAAAAGAAAATCAAAGTGAAGAAATACCAGAGCTCAACATTAGAGTGTATTGTCATCTTGAAGCTCATATCTTTTTCTTTACCCCCTAGCCTGGAGGAGTGTCCTCGGCTGCTGTCTCCTATAATCAGCTGCAGGCTGGCAGCTGCAATGAAGCCCTCTTGTCGCCGACTCAAATTTTTCACCAGCCTGAAGGATGAAGAGTGGGAAAAGATGCGAGTGATTTGAGAAACAAAGGGAGTAATTACATCTGTACACTTTGGCTGTCGTCACCGGGTTTGAATAGACTTGTGACAGAGTAAGTGACATTTGCCACATGTTGTCTTTCTTTGTAACTCAACATGTACCTACACATATGGGACAGTTTGGGGAATCAGTCTTCACGTAGCAGACTGGTGCACAGCACATGTGTGTGTCTTCACTTGCTGAAAACTCACCAGCGTCCCTTGTTGTCTTCACATTGCAGTTGGATGACGTCCCCACACTTGATGGTGATGCTGTCTGGTCCGTTTTGAAGGCAGTCGGCCAAAGCCCTGTATCTGCCTGGAGACTGACAAAGGAGGAAAACTGTCAAGCACAAATTAAGTGAAGATTTATTTATATACGGTTTATCTTTTAATAGCTGTGTTGAAAGCAGATGTCAGAAAGTGCTCCATAAGAAGGCACGGTTGAGCACTAAACATCAAAGAGGTACAATATGAACAGGAAGAAGAGCAATGAGAATTAAAGAATCAAAACAAAAATAAAAGAAAAACATCAGTTTAGAAAAGTGAGGGATTTAAGTGTCTCATGAAATATGTCAGTTCAAGCAGATGCTGTTCTTATTCTGTAAGAGACAAAAAACACTAAATTTTCATTCAAAAACACAAAACACGTGTCTTTATTTGGGCTCTGAGAACCAGTAGACCATTTGATGCTTTACCAGAGGGACTTTGTGCTACAATATGGACACAAGTACTCATGAATATTTACTTGTAAAGAGCTTTACAATGAAAAGCACCTGAAAAGTCTTCAATGAGGAAAAGCCAACATTGACCTAAATTTTAAGTAAAAAAAAACAAAACAAAAAAAAAAAATGACTCAGCCCTTTGAAATTTAAAACATGAAACAAAAACTGCTGCTAAACTGAGCTTGACTTGATACTGTATACCGCTGTTTCCAATAGAGAGGAGTTTCTAGGGTGTGTTGGAAAATTTTATGACAGCTCCATCTGCTGAGAAAGACTCTGATAGAAATCTCCAGAACAGCTACTAAATGGATTAGTCTTGGTGCGTAGGTGGATGTAAATATTCACATTTAGCTTGTGATGTCATGGCCACTGATCCTGTCCTCCTGTCATCCTAAGTGCAGGACAGGAGACTGGAATTTTAATATGCTTTATTAGACAAAGATAAAGCACTGAAATCCCGTCTAAAACAGACTAGGATGGATTGTTTGCTGTTTATTGTATCTAATGTAACTTGTGCTCACCAGTTGCACCAGAACCTCCTCCTCTGTATCAGATGGGTGGAAAGCGTCCCGACCTCCAGACCACTCCTCCAGACCCTCGCAGATGTCTACCGAGTGATGAGCTCCGGGCCAACCTGGGACACACATTTGCTCTACATTTACTCTGGCTGTTAGAGGTACACATCGTTCACAACACTACACCTTATAGATCCTGTAAAGCAAATTTGCTCATTTGTTTGCTATAACATCATGAAAAATTGAAAAAACTATTCTTGAAAATGTTGGTCTACATTGTCACCGGATCTATGTACAGTAGTCTTCGGCCTTGATTGACTCGTGATTTTAGCCAATCAGCTGGTGCTGTGGGCGGGACTCCATTAAACAGGTCACATTTGATGCTTGTTTTGGATGCTCAGAAGTCTGGTGTGCCACCATGCCTATTTTTTGTGTTTTGACTAATTCAAAACTTGCATAATTTTCTGCTTTATAGAATCTTTTAAGGCATCATGTAGATACTTAGTAACTATGACGACCCCTTTGTCACTTACTGGGAAATTAACAAGAACGTAGAATCAAAAGCTAATCTCAGTAGCTGGCCCTTGTTCCCCAAAATTCCACGATGGACCTGCTTCTTTAGGTCAAAGTACACCTGAACTGCTGAGGGGGGAAAAGCCAAACATCTACATCAGTTTAGGATTACTAGGAGAATCAATCACAGTGTTCACAGCAGATATGATCCCGGAGCATTTTCTGTGATGTAGTTACTAAGTATCTACTTGATTACAGGATATATGTGAGGGGATAATATGTACTCACTCCTGCGGTTGTGCTGGTGTTTAGGGGAGTGAGACTGGGGGTCTGGACTGCTCCTCCCCGACTCAGTGTCTTCTGAGCTCACTGACGCCCTCTGCTGCTTGCTGGGTGAACAACACAAAACAGCAAGTGTCAACAAATGCTGAGCAGAGTCAGTGGACGGGGTCAGGATAGATGTTATCCTCAGCTACACAATCTAGAGTCAGCTCTTAATTCCTCAAACTGAGGGAGTAGAATAGCTGTCCCCAGATCAGTGCCGAGGAGCAACTCTGCCCTGTTGTTTCCCTAAACAGCCATGACCATTCAGGCAACAGCCAGACAGCAGAACAGAGCACAGAGCAGCCGTGTGCAAGCTTCTCTGTAAAAGGTGGAGATCAGGACTCACAGACCACTGATTGACACAGTGTTCACACGTGTGTCAAACACAAGGGAAGATCTGGTCTTGATTTATCAAAATCCAAATTTAGAGATTTGGTCACTGTTGTTATTACATGCTGAGTCATGATGTTTCTTGAAAGCAAAGTCTACTGTAGCTTGATCAGATTTCAAAAAACGAGCCCCATCTTAAAAAGCAGCCGTCATGAAGAAATTAAGAAAATTCATGGAATGAAGCCAGAACGCTTTTCTTTCCGTTTGCCCTTTGCATTACATGCAAAATAGCAAATCTTGAGATGCAGAGGTTGTTTTTTGTTTTTGATGTTAGAAATACCATGAGAGAGCTGCTGAGACACAGGCCTCTTAATGTGACAACGGCATGGGGGGGGTCAGTTATGAACCAGAATGAGGCTATAAAAAGGGTTGCAGGTGGCGATCAGTATGCAAACATATTAGCCCTGGGATTTTGATCCCCAAGTTGGGTCAGGTGGGTCATGCCAGGCTGAGGCAAAGTGAGCCAGGCTTAGTTTACCACTGAGCATTAGGGCAGGTCAGTGGCGCTGGGGGTGGTGGCGGGGGCGCTGCCGGGGCCGTTGCCGGGGGGTTCGGGGACGGGGGCTCCGGGAACGAAGGCACAGAAACACGTCAGCCGACAGCGAGACAAAGTCCAGCCCCGGCAGACAGCCCCTGGGGACCCCTCTGGACGGCCGCATGCCCCTGTAGGTGGGGGGATGGGAGGAATGGGGATAGGCAACCAGACAGCACTGGACAGAGTGGGGCCCGGCCCCCCGTTCTCACACACCACCACACAATCTGACAAAGCCTCTCACATCCACTCAAGCTGTGATCAGATGTGAAAACTCAGCAAATGCGGAGTGGTGCTGTGAGTGCATGTGTGTGTTTTGCCTGTTGTGTCTGTATGTTTGTGCGACTGTAGCACCTAAAGTCATGCGCTTAGCACACTTTTCTAAACACTGTGTCTGGAAACAACCAATAGGCACTGACCTCTCAGAGAGTGGTGGAGACAGCTGCATGTGTTCAACCATTTGTCCGTGTTGATATGCTTCATCTACGAAAAGATGAAGAACAAGGTATTATGAGAGGATGTGAGAGAAGTGGATCTCTGGAGTTAGAAAGCAGGCCTTTGTTCTTGGACACTCTTTCCTATATTTATTTATTTATTTATTTATTTGTACATGTTCACAAACCTCTAAGCATCTTCTGCTGGTTGGTTAGGATTCTGCGCAGCTCATTGAGCCAGGCCATCTTCACCTCCAGTGTTGGAGCCTGACACACAACAGAAACACAACTAATGGCTGAACAATATGATCAGTTGATTATAAAATAGTATGTATAATAGTTCTTAGTATTGTAGTTTGCAATGTTGCTGGTATATGCTGCTTATGATTTGCAAAAGCAATGGTGGTGTTTTAAAATGTCTTACATCTGACATATTTGCCATTTCTTGCTTAAAAAAATTGGTCATCAATAAATATCAGCTATCATAAAAGGAATGAAGTGCTGAATAATCAGTCAGGTACTGTCTCTACCCTGCTGAAAACACTGTCATTGAACTTTTTTTAGACTCCTTACCTGAACCACATACACTTCCTCCCTGCCACTGTACCAGATCTCAAACTTTTTCACATCTCCCTTGACGTTCTCTGTGATCCCCACGGCAGTCATCTGCCAAGAGACATACACTGTTTACACTGACACGCACAGGCACACAGCATTATGACAACCAGCACAAACAGCACCTCATACATCAGACTTACATCATGTAACACATCTGTTCTGTCAGAACACAGACATTCACACTCACAGACACACCTCCGCTGTGCGACTGCTTCCTCCCCACATCCTCAATAATAAATCAAGAGCAGTGGCGGTGGCAGCTGTTGGTGTGACACCCTCCGCACAACAACACACAACAAAAGAAGTCTTGCAGGAATACAGCGGATTCTGTGGCCAGCTGAGCAACTTATAACGACACAGACACACAAACTGTTTGTCTCCAGTAGATCATGATTAATCCGTACTATAAGTGACTGTATGAGATGAACTTTATGAGAATCAGAAAACATGTGTTATATTAAGTTGTTGTAACTTTAGATAGCACGTTGGATAGAAAAACACCATCAATGTTTATCTATACCGTGTTTTTCAGGTTTACATAGGCTGTACAATACATAATAAACAAAGTGAGCCATAAATTGAGATTTTAAATCATCATTATTTATGTAATGTTGCATGATTTATCCATCTGTCAAAGACACAGCATTGCTATGTGGAACATATGGCCACAGTGCTGTTTACTCTATATTATAGATACATAGTGCACACAGTACACTTGGCATTGAGGCACTAAAATAAAATGGCAGGAGGTAAACATCGTAGCAGAGGAAGATTGGTTCCAGCAATAGCGATAGCCAAAACAAGTGTGAGTTTATTTAGATGAGAGACCACAAGAGTAGTCTGTAGATTATAGTTATGATATGTCATATACAGAATGTTAAAAAGTACTTAGATGTCATTTTCTCACCATCACTAGTTTGTTGCAAATAAGTGATGCATATGTCATTTATTGGCCATAAGACATTTTAACTAGTTTGTCATAAATACTGGCATATACCTGTAAGAGGCACACAAACAAAGACACAAACCAACCTTGAGACAGTGCTTGAAGCTGTATGAGGGCGTCTTGTCGCAGCCATCTCCATGCTCCTCCCTCCGCTTACAGAAGAGCAGAGCTCTCTCATATAAGAAAAGGTGCCTCTGCATTGGCTTGAAGCGAGCCAGCTCCTTCATGCGTGTGGAGCCTTTCTTATGGCTGATCCACACGCTGAATGAACCCTGCATCAGCACCCGGCCCAGCTCACAGATGTCACCCTGTGAATAATGGTAGATAAATCTTTTGTTGCACATAAAGTATATTCTCTGCAAAATGCACATTAGAGCACATCTGTCAAAGTTATGGAATACAATAAAAGATGTGGTTCACCTCATATCCTGTGATGGCTATCTGATGCATGGAGTCATTGACTGATTTGAGCAGGTCCAGCATGGCTGTTAGTGCCCCCTGCAGTTCAGAAGTCCCCTCACAATCTGTACTGTATTTTAGCAGCTCCTGAGAACACACACACACACACACACACACACACTTACTCATGTAAAACTATACATAAATACAGTAGGTTCTCTAGTGGTAAGAACTCACAGTAAGCATTATAAATACACCTAAGTATTAAAAGTATTAAAAATACACTAAAGTCCTAAAATTTGGTTCTGGCATATTACCTTAAGCAGCAGCTGGTATTTGGTGAGGCGTTGGATTGGTTTCAACAGGTAGGAATCCAGGCCCAGTTTGTGCTCCAGCTTTTTCTGACATTCCTTCACAAGGATGACAAATGAAACCAGCATGAATGTGATTTTTGTCAATGGGAGATTTGAACTTTTTCAGTATAATTTATTCAGTTCTGACTCAGTGGTATTAACCAGCTAAGAGCTGTTCACATAAAAATGAACATTTATGGTACTGAAATATAGTAAACACACAGTGTCTTGCATGACAACAAAATACAAAACTGACCAGAAAGAAGGCACAGTCCGAGAACTGTCTCCACAGCGCCTCAGAGCGGGGCTTGTTCTGACAGTAGCATTCATACATTTGGAAACTCTCTTTCTGGAGGAGACAGACAAGAGATGTTTGTTGAAAAAAATGATGAAAGCGATCAAAACATAAAGAAGCGGCACAACATAAAATATATTTATTGTCTTACCCGCTCCAGAAAACAAGCTCCCACAGCTTCAGGAGCCTCCAGGCAGCTTTCAAGGTCCTGAAGAAAGACCCTGGATCCAAGAGAAGGTCAAAGGCCACATGTTAACCTCATGGCATGAAGTGGTAGATACGTAGGTTTCACCACAGATGTACTACAATGTCTCTATTTTTATGCATATAAGGAGAGTTATAAGCATCAAACACAATCTGATCTTTGTTGTTTGACTTTTTAACTGTTTATTCTGCTCTTAATTTATACTTTTTCTTAACATAAAAGTGATTATTTCTATATAAAAGTACATGATGGCTAACCTTTTACATGCATTATTATAGAAGCTCATCTTTGTACGTTAAAATAGGTCTACAGACTATGTATGATGTGGGTCATTAATCACTCGCCTGCTGTGAAAATTGTAGATCTCAGGCATGTTTCCAAAGAGGATGTCTCTCTTGCTGCGCAGGATTGGGGGCAAAAGCCCCGACAGAGCTGGGTTGTCCATCTCAGCCTTGTAGCCCTACAAGATTTAATTAAGGCTGCACAGTTAAGGATTTATATGGTTTATGTGATATAAGATGTATAAAAATCAAATGAATGTATGTACAATGAATGGGGTACATTCAACACAGCAAGAAAACAAATAAAGTGTTTTCTCACCAGCAGTACTGACAGCAGCTCCTCAACATAGATTCTTTCAGTCTCTACGAGTTCCCTCATCACATGGCTGAGATACAGGCATACAGAAGTAGACAAAGAGAGAGCCAGGGGGCATCATTAGCACTGAACAAAGAGACTCACAAAGCAAACAACATCACAAACAGTATTAAGGATAGACAGATGGGTGGACGGAGGCCGAGTCCTCACCGCTTCAAGAGATCTGGGCTGTCCTCTCCCTCTAGACTGTACGACACACAGCTCCGGCTCTCCTGGTAATCATGAATCACCTCTATCTAAATACAACACAGACGCAAAAAGAGAAATTATTATTATACAGTGTCAAATATTACACCAAATGGCACAAATTGGAAGAGATTTTTGATGTATGACTGTGAGGGTTCAATTAGGCTGAAACAGTGGAAGGAAATGAATACATAAAGCAAACACAGAGATATTTTTTTCCTTACTTTTCTAGGATTGGGGCTCTTGCGGGACGTTCTCTTCCCAGGAAGAGAGATGTCAAATGTGAACTTCAAACCATCACCTGTGAAAATCAGATCATAAGCACCAGCAGCTCACACACAATCTATTTCTATACTGATGAGGCATAGTGCGCTTGTTACAGTAATTTAAGCAACTATTCTAAATCAAAAGCATTTTTTGTACACACTCTAGGAATGTTTGCCCTCTCTGTGACGTTTTTTTTATTCCACAAGAATTAAAAAAACATAAATCACTGATGATGGACATTTAAGGTAATCAATGATAATAGTCATCTCCCTCTAAAGGTCTGACCTGGGAACGGGATGTACAGATCTGAAGCGGTGTTTGGCATTAGCTGTCTTTGTCCTTTTTGATCCTACAGTAGCAGCTGAGTCCTCACATGCTCATCCAAGCCGAGTTTTGTGCCTTTGCATGTGCCATGTTACAGTCATCAGTGGGATGTACGCATGTATGTGCGTGCATGTACTGGATCAAGTCAATTAAAGCTAAACCTCTTCCTCCTTCATCTCTTCTCCTAAATAGGTGGTGTCCCGGGTACTGAGGGAACCTCAGAGGGTTTCATGATCACTCTCAACTGTTTGTTATGACTCTCATTAGAATGGCTTCCTACCATGGAGAACAAAGCCTTCAAGACATGAATGGGCATAGAATAAAGCATATTTATCATTTAACTTTCATACACTCACTGGTTGGAGACACAGCAGATACAGTCAACTAAAAACTCACTAGATTACACATACAGAATTAATTGGGTACCAGCGTATATGGGTTTGTGCAACTTCCCATGAGAGATAAAGGGAGATGAAAGGTTCTTTAATGTATATGAACCACATATGGTTCTATGGCAGCTACCCTGACTAATAGAGCAGTCAGGTATATCCCACTGGACTGATTATACCATCTACCCTTGTTCCAGCTGGTCTGTAAAGGTGGCCTGCTAACCCTGAAGCTCATTCAAGAACACCTTAGGCCAACGCAGTGGGACCCTGTGATGTGTTAATTTGAGCATGGCGCCTAAAGCAAAGATGGAGCAGGGAGAGGGATTGGTGCCAGGCCATAGGGGCTGGAATGAGACCCCATACTGGGCCTGGGAACCAGGGGAGTGTGTGTTGGGAGTTCATTTGTGAAATGCCTACTGTATATGTTTCAAACTAGAGCAACTAAATATAAAGACTAATGCAGTTTAATTAGCTGTAAGGCATTTTTTCTACAAGTGTGCATGAATGTAGTGCCTCAACCTGTGTTTCAACAGTGATTATTTCTTTTGAGTTAATATTACATATGCGTGTGTGTGTCAGCACTGTACCATGCTTGGGGGAGAAGAGTGGGGACTTGGAGCGCGGTGGGTTTTCAGCCCTGGGAGCCACCAATTGGATCGGTCGAACATGTTTATCGGCCAGCTTCCTCAGACAAGCCTGTCGGTTCTGGATCATCTGCTGCACTGCTGCATGTTTCTCAAATGTTTTCCCAATCTGGGCCTAACAGACCGAGGATACAGATGTAGGAAAGAAGGATTTTCACTTATAATCCAGTACTGTAGAATAAATTAACCTTGAAATGATGGCACTGAGGTCATATTGTATATCTGAAAACAGTGACTCTGTCAGCATAAAGCATCATAGTTGTGCTGTCTGACCTGCAGCTGAGTTGTGATGACAGCCTCGTATTCAATTGCTAAAATGTCAGGTCCTGTGCTCAGCACAGATGGCGCCCCCTCCAGGAACTTCTCAATATCCCTTAAGGCAGCCTGTGCCCCTTCCTTTGACTGGAAATTCTCCACCAGCTGATTGGCCAGCAGAAATGCTCCATCATCACACCAAGTCTGGGCCTGAAGGCAGAGAGCAAATGTGCATCATTATTATTATGTATATGTTTATTATATAAGTGTGTGTATGTGTGTGTCCTGATGTGGCTGTACATAGATAAACAAATTCTCAGTACCTGACCGAGACAAAGCAGCAGCTGGTGTATGTGCAGAAGTCGAGAGTGTTTGGTTTTGAGAGCAGCATTCAGTGTATCACAGTAGTGGCGAAGCTCATTGCAGCGCTGCATAATGAGGGCGATGGCGTAGTGATGACTTGCTGACAGCTGGTGTCCGTGAAGGATGATGATCTGAGCTCGAGACACCACCTCCTGGCAAAGCCAGCAGAGACGCAGAGGGAGGACAGAGTCAGTTTTATTAAATGTGCTGTTAATAAGCACCAATGTTTACTGATGTTGACAGGAAGATAGAAAAACGCTGACCTGTGCATTGGACTCCAGACTGTCCAGCCTTTTCAGCGCCTGCTCGGTTTGAGCCAGAGTGTCTACAGAAACAGACAGCTCCCTCTCCTGAGCCATCAAATGATCCAGACACAGCTCCATCTAAACAGAAAACACAAACCGTCAGGTAAACACAGAATAAAAAGGGGCTAAAACTTGAGCCTGAGGACTGCACAAGACAAAAGACAATATGTATCATGGTGTTATCCTCTGGGGAGTATGGAGACTTAAACACACAAAAACATATATACATGGAGTCCTTACCTCCTGAAAGCTTTGTTCATATCTGAGCAACTGCATATACTGATGGAGTTTCAGATGGTGCTTCTCAAAGAAACCATCAAAGGCTGACTCCATGTCTCTGAGCTGTGCAAGAAGCCTAAAAATAAATAATAACACCAAGTAAGGTTTATACTTCACTCACAGATCAATGTACCCTTTAGCTTCTAATTTGAGATCTAAACATATACAAGAAATAAAAAGGCTGCTGGAGGATGTCTTACCTCTGTACTGTCTCCCAGTCCAGCTTCACATCCCATTGGGAGTCATCTTCCTTCTCCGAAGTCTCCAGGCTGGAGAGAAGATGACGACCCTCCTTTGACACTGACCTGATTGCATCCTGTTGAGCAGCAGTGTTCAAAATTGTGCTTCACTGAAATACTACTAGATCCTTTTGTGGCAATTTCATCTTAAAATGTTCAGCTCACCTTGAGTTTCCTGTACTTGTCAGTCTGACACTCAAGAAGATGCCCGATGGCCTTCCCCTTATCAGGCAGCTCTGTCTCTGCCAGCTCAGTGCCAAATCCCTGTAGCATCTGTGCAATATCTTTGACTGTGACAGCGAAACTCTCAATAGCCTGTAGTGGAAATAAAAATAACACAAACAATCCAATACTGGTGTAACATAATGCATGCCTTTGTAGTTAAGAATCTAGTGTGCTGAGGAGGTGAGGGAACATTTAGGCACACGGTCTCTTTAATAAAGAAACTCAGAGGATCTTGGGTGGAATAGGTTCATTTCATATTCATACATGTACACATAAAAAATTCTGGTGAGTCACAGAAATAAAAGAAAATCAAAAGCGATGATGAAGTTGAATCTTTTGTCCTAATAAGTGTCAGAATTGATCTGCAGCGTACCGTTCGTAACACAATCCAGTCACTGTGACAGTAGTCCAAAGTGCCTCCAAACTCTGACGTGAGCTGGTTTTCACTGATGTAGCGCAGCAAGTCTGTGACAGAGCTCAGCATCACCACCTAAAGGTGCAAAAAAAAAAATCTGACAGCTCAGACAGGACACTTTGTACTTTTAGCATATTCATATGAGTGGTACGTTTAATTTTTCTTGAGATTCTACATTTATCATTTCTTTTGGTTGATGGTTGTTCTGTGACAGACATATTAACGTATTTGCATTAACCCTGTCATGTCGTTTGATCATTTCATTCCTTTCTTCACAGAGAGTTCTAATAAATATTCCATTTCTGTATACGAGGCAGTGTTTGCCTGCTGCCTCCTCTTCAACTTTGGCAAGATGTTTGAAGATGTTTGATGAGATAAAGTGAACCATATTGCTTGTAAAAGACTTAATCACATGTAATACGCGATTCTGGAGATTCTGGACACAGCAAATACTAGAATTTCATAATATTTTAACATATGCTCAGGCTTTTTATATTGTTTCAGTAGTTGAAATCTTGGACATGAGGGTTGTGTTAAAAAAAAGAAAAAAAGAGAGAGAAGCATGGTGTTGTCATGTGGGACGTGTTTGGTAAACAGCTGCCTTACTGGCATCTTTAGCATGAAGTCCTCTTGGCTGAAGCGAAAGCCCAGGTCAGTAACAGTGCGGTGAAAGAAGCTGGTGGGTCGGAGCACCAAGACCAGGTGGAGGTTCCCAGGGAAGGAAGCCTTGAGGGAAAAAGGTTGACTCGGTATAAAAGAAAAACTATGGATTACAGCTCACTGTGGTGCTCCACACACAACAAACATATAGCTTTTCCCACACAGGCACTAACTCCTTTATGCATACTAGCACAGAGAAACAGCATTCCTCCATATCTGACAGGGGCGTCTTCAGCTCTCTGTCACTACTGTCAGACTAATGGATTCATGCTTCAGTCTCTACACCACTCACACACGTCATATGCTGCATTTCATCCTCAAGTCATATGAGGTCATTGTCTGACTGTGCAGGAATTTCTCCTCAGTTTTTTGCATCATAGTCAAGTCACACAGGACAGATTACAGCACATCAACATGTGATTCATTGCAGATGACAACAAGGACTGAGATCAATTACGATATGCACATTAATCCATATATATGCACAGTAGATATTGGCACATTTACACTATGTAGTTACAATTCATGCACAAGGTGTTACTGCAGCAAGATTTATAAGGTAGTGGCTACCTCTGATACCAACAACACTGACATTCATTTGCCCCGACTCGACCTCGAGGATCGATTAATCAAGCTTCAGGTTTCGGGATAAACACGCATTTAACAGCTGCACGTCGGACTGATCCGGTGTCATTTAAGGTTTTACGCACAGTCAAGACAATTGCATGACTAAGCAGAAGTGCGCCGTGCACCGCAGTGCTGCACCCGCCGCCAGCAGTCACAGCCTCTCAACTGCCGCATTCATCATGCCCGCCCCCCCATTAAAAAAAAAACTTCCCCCGAAACTCTGCACACAAACTACTCAGCAGCTCCGAGTCGTTACCGGGCTCCTCCTGATCTTCGGCACTCCCCGCCGGTAAAAGCAATCAGCCATGGTGTTGGAAGTCATCTCGGTGAAAGGTGAAGTTCCCGCCAGTCGGTTGAAAAATTGATGGCCGTACAGCTGAGGTGTATACGGCTCCCCCCTGGGCTGCCCGAGCCACAGCCGCAGCCCCTGCTGCTGCTGCTACTGCTGCTGCTGCCTCTCAGGCGGAGGGTGGCAGCGCTGTCTGCAATGTTTCCTTTCGCTCCCTCCCGCCCGTCCGACTTCCTCCCCATCCCCATCCTCATCCTCATCCTATCCTCTCCTATCCTCTCCTCAGCACCCGCGTCATCACACACTTTTTGCTTACTCATACATTTGCAGCAATATGCAACGGGACATTCAATACAAACAAGCAACTCTTTAAACTACACTATATGCAGCAATTGGAAGAACAGAGCAGACTGAAAAGATGATACAATAAAGCCCTGATTTATGGTACCGGACAGGTTCTCAGCACCATGGACAGCTGCTCATTAATAAAACAACAACCTGAGAGCTCAGTCACGTAGCTCACAAGCAGTGATGGATGTAAAATACAGTGTGGTACTGTGCATGATGTCTGAACAGCGGAGCACCTTTGTAACTAACCACCACTTTAATTGCAGATGCACCTAGATGCAGTTTATCATTCACTTTGGTGAGAAAAAATCTGAAACTTACTGCTATCCTGGCCAGTGCAGTTTTGATAGATGCCCATGTGTCCAGTCTTCGGTCTAAAATGATGATAAATTTGACTCCAGGTTGCCTCGTTCTGCAAGAAAAGTGATTAGTTGGATATATCTGCAGTGTCATGATTTAAGAATATAATGATTCGGGACAATTAAAAAGGACATCCTGTAAAGAGCATTTCGATTTGTCAAATCATGCTTGTCAAATCACTTCATTCATATCGCTTTGCAACTCCATACATTACTTCTTCATCTGAACCTCTCTGCAGTAACACATGAGGGGAGAAAAAGCCTGGCTTTGATGTAATTCAAGATTTCCTACTCTCTTGTGGGGAGCGAAGTTTGGACATAGAGGGCATCAGGAGGACATCTGACTGACACAGCCGGGTGAGGAGCAGTGAAGGCCAGCTGTGCTCAGAATATAAGAGCTAGACATTTGGTGCACTGCAGAGAAGGAAGAGGGAGAGACTCAGGCAGGGATGAATGAAGTAGGACACACCGAGGGATGAGTGTGAGGTATGTAAAGACTTTGGCCAAAGCTTCCTCTGGAATGTCACTGAAAGCAGAGCATTCAGGGAGGGTGATGATGACACTGGAATCTTCCCCACGGCCCCCTGGGGGGAAAAAAAAGATATAAGCAAATCACTTTCTTTATAAGACATGAGATTGTGTCTTATGGGTTTTGCAAGTGCTTTGAAGTAACTTGGTGTATAAGATGAAGATAATAACATTCAAAATGCATGTCATATTTTACAAATCATTAAATTAAAAGGTTTTACCTGACAGATATGCCACCTGTTTCTCTATGTAGCCTCCCACCTCCTTCATGCTCACAGGGACAGTCACCTCTGGAAAGAGATAGACGCATTTTAAAAAACTAAGGTTTGAGGAAGGTAGTGGTATGCACTGCAGAGTAGTAGAAGCATGACACATTAAAATTAAAGGATCCATAGGTGCAAAATTATGTTGGCAGAGAAACAGCACCCTCTTTTTTCAAGTGATAGTGGCAAAGATATTTCTACCAGAGCAACTACAGTGAATCTTTTTCCCACTGAACCCTGGACATCATGAAAGCAGCAGCATTGAAAGAACTTGCCCAAAATATCATCTGTCAACTATAATCCAGAAAAAAAGTTCACATCTCACAGAAGCGCAGCCAGTCTGGGCCTGTTTTGAACTTCCTGTTATTGTTACATTAGATAACACTTGCTTTGTGTTTCACGATCACGATAAGCAGATAGAGAGCTGTGGCCTATGTAAATCAATGCATTGCTGTAGTAGAGTTTTGGGCTGGGTTTACTGGCAGATGGCCCACGTCTCATGCACGGTGAGTGCCATTAGTGTTTTACAATACGAGTAGCCAGTAAATGCATGAAGTCTCTTATGGAGCAGTCAGTGCAATTCAGAAAGGCGCTCACATGTGTCCTCTGGTGAACCAGGAAACATTCAGCTGAATGGGCCGAACACAGACATACTGACTCGGGCATCATGAAGAATCTGTGCTCATATTACATTTACAGCACATTTAATGCACCGAGTGGATGATCTTATCCAGAGTAGGCTTCACTTTTAGGCTTTATAGGCGTATTTGTTAAAGTACTTGAACAAATTTGTATTTGTTACAGAGGGAATGTCTCTGTAACGCAGCCTCACATAGTGAGACAAAGTATAATATAATTAACTACAGACATAGGCAGGAAACTTACACTTATTACTGAGCCTTGCGCCATGCTAAACTACATGTCCCTGCCCTTTTCAGTGGTTTACACAACAGATTAAGAGGCACACAATTCATCGCCTCCATATCAATAATGTATAGAGACATTAAATATGAATTGCAGCAGAGATAGAAAAACACAGTCAGAAAGAGAAGAGATGATAGAAAGCATAAGAAAGAGAGAGCAAAGGAGGTGTTATTTTCCATGAGTCCACTGCAGTAATAGTGTCCGACAGGTTGTCAGGAAGCAAGTAATGAGCTCTACTGGTACCTGCTAAATATTTGATGTGTGTCTGTAACAGAGAGGAGCTGAGCCAAGCCAGGCCACAGCAGGACCAAAAGGCTGGCCTGTGCACACACAATGTAGACACAGGGTAAAGTTACTGTCACACTGGAAGAGTTATATAACTGTTTATAACCCGGTGCCACGGGACCCTCGGGAAGTGGAGACAAGTCTTAAATAAACAAATGAGATGTCAATGTTAATGTACATTTTCCATTGAGGTAAATGCAATATGAGGGCACATTGTGCTGTGAATTATTTACACAAAACATCGTCAAACAGCGCATGACTGGATAAGAAGCCGCCAACAGCTGATTAGAGCTGCTCCGACTGCACTGAAGTCAACCACACACACACACACTGCAGTCCTCTGGTGTTGATCAAAGGAAGATCAGCCTGTGCTGAAAACTGTGTGGCTTTTTAATGAACACGTTTTTTGAAGATGTACTCCATCCACTGTGCCTGAGCTCATCACTAAACGCACCTGACAACACTGCCAGATAAGCTCAACATGACTTCAGTCTAAAGAGAAATAAAGCAAATAATGAAAAGATAAAATATCTTGATGAATATCTTAATCACAAACCATAGTGTCATTATGCTTGTTTAGGAAATGCTGTGGTTTCCCATTATGACCTTTCCAGGTGACACGCAGGATAGTGCAACAGGGGCAAAAATCAAATAACCTCTGTTTGCTCTTGTGTTCTTACACACAGAGAATGAGCAATGTTTGCCACTGTGGACGGAAACTGAGATTCGCTGCGAGTCAAACACACGCAGACTCAGGCTGATCCTTTCAGTCTCCAAAGCTGAGGCTTATCTCAGTTGTCCAAACAGTGATAAACATCTACACTGACTTCACTCCACACAGCTCCTACAGCTTTAACTTCCCCTGCACTTTTTCCTCTTTTATTCCTTTACAACATCGAATCGCGATGCTGTTTATTGGGCTCTCTGACAAGCCTTTTATGTTCACATGAAAACAAATTTCTATTTAGGGGGGTGTATTAGGACTCATAGGAGTGTGCATACATTTTACAGATGCCGTACAAAGTCAATATTATGAGGTTGGCAAAGTATCAAACCCAAACATGTAGTAAATGTTAGACGTAGTAGATGTTAGAAAATGTCCTTTGCTTGATTACTGACTAAAAAAAACAATGATTGGTCATTTCAAAAGGGGATATAATAATGTTTTTTTCATACTACCAATTCCTGGTACAACACCACACCTGATTCACATAGTAAAGTCTTAGTCGAGAGTGCACATACCCGACATGTCTGATTTGACTGGGACACAAAAAGCGGGCACATGTAATCCCCTCACAGAGCAAGAAATCTCCTCTTATACATACAAACATGTTCATAGTACACAGAGACCTAGCTTCATACTGCTTTTAGGTCATGAGATATTTTGCTAAACAAAGCTTTCGGTGCTAAGGGGATTAGACTGGTGGGTGGCTGCATTCTGATAGGAAAGGGCAGAAGGAAATTGCAAATTTCACTGGTCGGGTGTGTGGAAACTCGAGCTCAGTGGTAAAAACCCTGAACAATGGCTTCACAAGGCTCTGACTCTCAAGGCCTCAGTGCCTGTGATGTTTAGCACCCATGACATGTGCTGTGTGGTCTGATTTTGGTATCCAAGCAGTCATTCGTCAGACTGTGATTGGATTTATTGGGTAGGCTTTGCATACACACGTTTGAGCAATGAAACGAGTTGAGGCGTCTTTGCTGGAGGGATTTGAAAAATAAATTTTACATTTAAGTTCCTGTCGGCTGAATAATCACTTTGCATGTGTCCCAAAAGTAGCTGAACCAACAGGAAATATCAATATTGGATTGACAGCAACGTGTTAAAGCAGTCAAAGTGTCTGAAGAGTGTCGACGGATGTGGAAACGACAGCTGGAGTGTGGTTGAAGTGGGGGGAGGGAAATTCTGCTCTTACTGTGTTATGAGATGCTGGCCTGTGTCATGTTTAGTGATTCATCATGATTCACATGACTTTCTGTTATAATGTAATTAGACTGTGTTAACTGGGAAAAAATCATGGTTTTAAACAAACTGTATTTAGACTATTCCAGTGGGAGTACAGTCTCCTACTGGGTGTCACAGTCATGAGGTCCTGTGTCATCAGTATTGTGTAAATTGAACATTTACTTTGAAATCCTTGTCTTCTGTAAATGAATTGAGGACAGCTCAGACGCTTATGGACATTACGGTGGAGTGGAGGTGATTTAAAACGATGTTGAGATAGATTTTCTGCGGGTGCAGATCAGAGAGGGCATGTAAAGGATAATATATCATCAGAGTAAATGATGAATGTGGGTTCACTGGTTCTTACAGCAGTCTGTTCTTTATACTCGCCGCTGCATCTCCTGTAGGAAGATTAGGACAAAGCCCAGAGCGCAGGGCTCACATTTCACACTTCACCTGGTATAAATAGAAACTCAATGTGGCCTTCTTCTCTGCTGTCTCCTGCTCACACACCCCGGCACAGGTACAATGAACCCACAGGAGACATAAAGAGGCAAAGGGCCATAAATTAAACAATAACTCAAGGCTGCCAAGATTCCAGAGTAATCACATTAGCCTCTGGAGGAAGCCGCTCCATGAAGCTGTCAGTCACATCAGGGCCTATTTCTGCTCATCATCATTCTTTCATTCTCCATTTTCTTCAGCCATTTGACAGGACTAAACTTAAAACTGAAACTGACTGACAAATGTTGAGAGTAATATTGTTTGTGACGCTAAGAAAAAGATCATAACCCTTTGACCTTTCTGTTCTCAATTCAGATGCGTTGACAGTGTTGACAATTTAGTAGCTTCACATTTCAGTACATACAAATACAAATACATCCCTTGAGCAGTGAAACATGAATTATACATTTCATGAAACATCCTATCTGTTCTTCCTGAGGTATTAGTTGACATCACTGCTATGCATTTTGTTCCATCACTAGCTTATACTGATGTGCAACCCTCAGTCTACAGATATATTCAAGCTACAAATGACATTACTATGGATAAATATCTGTCCATCTGTGAGGGCTTAAAATAGCTGACATAATCCCTGCAATGGCCCATAGTTATAGCAAAGCTGCAGGAACTGGCACATCAATAATACTGAAAAACCAAAGACAGTGTGCGGTTTTTCAGTTACCTCATGGAGTGGTCCTCAGAACTTAGAAATCAACATTGTAAATCAAAGTGAATTAACTTCAGCTAAAGTACATGCATGGGTGCACTGTGCTGAGGAGAGCAATGTGAAATGTAGTAATGGAAAATTGTTTATCCAAAGGCCTGAGAGTGGCCAGCAGAAGTTAAATGAGCACTGTCAGCATAGTGTGTACTCACGCTGCAGAGTGGTCTCAAGCTGGGAGCCAGCCTGCAGAAGGCAGTGGTAGCTCTCCATCTCCTCCTTGGTTTCTTTCTCCAGCTCTCTCTCCTCCTGCAGTGAGGCTGGGCCCATTCCCCTCTACCCCGACACGGGATCAGGCTCGGGGAACTGACACTGTCGTGGGAGGTACTGACACAAGTCCAGGCCTCACATCCTCTTCAGAGTCCTATAGCTTCCCATAGTGTCTGCATACAGAGGCTGGGAGTCACAGCAGGGAAAGTGAGGTCCACCTGCCTCTGCGGGTCCACAGATCCAGATGGGACAGCTCCCTGAGGCTGCTGCTGGATCCTCGTGACCTTGAGCTGCATAGAGAGCCTCCACAGTGAGCAGCACAGCTACACTAGAAGACCTGTCCACATAAGCAGAAAACAATGGCCTGTTGTCCTGCTGTGGCCCAGACAGGGTGTGATGTGCTCTATGCCTCATACACACTAGTGCAGATAGACTGTTCCGCTCTCAGCAGCAGCAGTCAGCTACTCCAAAACAAACAGGGCTCCATCTGGCCACTGCTGCCTGTCTCCCTCCCTCCCTCTCTTGCCCCTCCCCTCTCTGTCTCTCCGAGCTCCAGTGCGTCAGCTCTGCACCGAGCAGAGCTCGAGTCAACTTCTGATACCCTGCCAACTCCCTCCCAACTTTTGCTCTCACTTCACACTACTTCATGCTCCCCTTTTGCTGTTTTCCATGCCATCAACATAACACTGACTGTGCTACAATTCTGCTGCATTGTTAGGCTGCCTGGCTGCCACGTTCATGACCCCACTCGCTCCAGTTTTACTTTAAAATAGACACACGCACACACAGTAGAGAATAGAGCTCTTGTAAAAAGAAAATGAAAATCTACCCCACCCTCGGCCAACAAGTTTGGCCCATGTGAAGCTCAGCCTCTAATACACAACAATCACATTCAGACAGAAGAACAAATATGAAAGGGTGTCATTGTGTACATACTGATAGACAGAGCCTTTCTCACTCCCCACTGTTCAGCCCACAACTACACTACCCTCTAATGGATCAGTGCTCTTCAACAGTGGAGAATAGTTCATATACATCAATGTAAACATTCTCTCTACAGTTACTCACTGTGCTTTATGTTTTCTTGATGTGAAGCCACACACGGAGCTGTGGAAGAGCAACAGTACTCTGTCCTGATACGCAGCCACTCAGCTGATCCAGCTTAGCCTCTCAGCCATCTCATTAGAGCACAGCATCTGCTTAGTGTGGTCAAATGCACACAAACACACACTTCAAGCCGCCCACACAAGCACACATCCTTACATCAGACAGAGCCTGCTGACACAACAGTAGGGAGTAACGAAGCACCAAAAGATGTTGGTGTATCTTCAAAACATTCTGCTTTATTACAGAAAATCTTCAGGTTTTGAATACACTAGTTTCAAAGAGGTACATTCAGCTTGGAGGTTTGGAGTGTTGAGGCTGGAGACCCAAAAGGGCCAGAGGTGGTGGGGGGTGTCCCTGCTGTGAGAGACAGGGCTGCTGAGGTGCCTGAAGGTGTCCACCTCCGCCCCTCACAGACAGGGACAGCATCCACAACCACAGAGCCTCTCGTGCTTTTTTTTGGACATTTTGATTTTCTTACAAAAAAGTGGCTGGAAAAAGGTTGCATTAAAAATACAATCCATTCTTTTTATACTTTTCATTAGACAGGCAAAACATTAGATTCGAAGAAAATAGCATCTCTGATGTCACTTAAAGGTTTTTTTTTTTCATTTGACAAAGCAGGCAGCCCCTCTCAAGTGAGTCCTCTTACATCCAGTATATCCGGCACAGTGCAATCTGGAGGTGACACATCTCAAAGTAAAGAACAGTCTCCTCCACAGGCTTAACATCAGAAAAACAGAACGTCTGAGTAGAAAACGTCACTGAAAGGTGTCGAAAGTTTTCCATTCGTTAAGAACAAAGCAACTTTAACTGGATTTAAATGTCCTCTTGGTGTTATGACTACCTGCGCCATTCTGCAGATGAACTGTATCAGATATGTCAGGCTACAATCAGTGGTGAGAAATACAAGACCAGTAATAAAAACTACTGTACTGGTGTTATTGTTAGAGCACAGATTAGTGAAGTAGTGAACTATAATTTTACCAGACGCACAAATTCTGTAACAGTTGGCTGCAACACAAAACACAAACAACTTCTGGCAGGTGTTCACCAGAGTTAGATCACCTGTAAAAGGAGTGGCATAGGTCCAGAGGTTGACATTGGGATGCTGGAAGTGTGTTTGGGGGGGCTGCCTGTCTTTGTATATATGACAAAGACTATCAAATGGGATTGGCAAGGTCTCACATCAGGGCGTAACACAGGCTAAACTCGACTGGCACAAAGCTGACCACTCTCCACAATAAAAAAGATTTATGCAATAAAAATATAACATTTGTGAGTAAAATTACACATAACAATAAATATGCCAGATAGACAATACATATTTGTGTGGGGAAAAAAAGAACAATGCAAAACAGTATCCTAAAGTGTTTGAAATCATGGCATGTTGAAATGGAATGTATGAAGCACTACACACAACAAGTTAAAGGAAGGAACAAAAGGCCAAACAGTCAATTCTCCTCCTGAACGTCAGCAGATTTGACCCGAAACATAAGAAACAAAATGGAGCCTCACACTAGCAGAAATTATGCTGACTCTGCAGGTCTGCATTTCGGAGTTCTTTTTTCTTTACACTCCAACTTCAGCCTGTCTGAGACAAATCACACAGACTAGATAATGGATAATGAACATAAATACCTCATTTAGGCTTTAGTGCATGTGCGCATTTATGTGTACGACGTGTGTGGTTATTTGTGTGTATAATGCTCTCCCCTATCAGATATGTGCGTGCTTATGCTCAGGCATATATTCATGTGCCTTAGTGACCAGCTATGCAATGAATAAACCTTCCTTAATAGTGCAGGAAATGTCTAACTGAACTACATCAACAAGGTTCAAGTAATCCTGGTTTCCATTACACACAGGCATTTCTGGCTTCTCTCATCCAGTACAGTTACACTTACTTATATAACACACATATACACACACACATACACACACACACACACTGAGTTGTCACTTTCAGGTCACAGTCGTGTGGACAGGATCCGATAGCATTATGTTTGTCTTTTTGGCTTTGAGCAGGTGCTGTCATACATCTCTAAGCTATATACAGTTCAACACATATATTAATTTTCTCATTTTAATTGGACTCTCTTAAATTATCTCTGAGGTTGGAAGATTTAGGTCATTCTCGAAGCAATGTCTCATTACCAGAATTTGCTTAATATCTCTAATCTATCTCTCAATCTTGCATCCACACAAGCACACTTTTTGGATCGAGTGGTAATATAATCTCCAATATCTCTGTTCATACTTTAGTACTCACTAGAGATTGTAGATTCACCATCGGAAAAAAAATAATCATATAATATTCAATAAACCAGAAAACTGTTCAAACAGTTGGTTTGTAGCTCTGAGCTGGACTGAAATCACACTGGGTAACTTCTAGTTTTGATCTACTAGCATGTGGGTGAGTGTATTTTCTGAAAAAACATGATAATCGTTTAAAGAATAATGTTGAAAAGCTAATAATTGTAAAATTGTAAAGTAGAATAACCTGTGTAACCGCTGAGAATGAGTTTATCATGTCTCAATAAAAACTTTGCAGAATACAGTGACTGAACATCAGTGGAGTAAAGTGTTCTTTTGAGCCTTCTTTCATGCAGGTGAACCATTCTTGG
The DNA here is from genome assembly GCA_021432705.1 of Caranx ignobilis. NCBI lineage: Eukaryota > Metazoa > Chordata > Actinopteri > Carangiformes > Carangidae > Caranx > Caranx ignobilis. The sequence goes on along the minus strand of MU269981.1, from coordinate 16,485,734 downwards.
AGTGGATATTACAACCGCTTGTTAAAACACAGCAGTTGGATAGAGCTACTGACAAGGCAGCCGTGTATGCATTCATTTATAAGCTAGTATTTAAAAAAAAAAAAAAGAAGAAGAAGAAGAAGAAAGAAAAAAAACTCATGCCTGTCATCTGAGTAGATATTTTTAAAAATAATGCAGGGCACTGCTCTGCAGGCATGCGTGGGGTTTAGGAGCTGCTGGGATTGGGCAGAGGACGGACAGAGCAGACAGACACGAGTCAAAAGACTGCTAAATCCCTTATCATCCCTTCCCCCAGTCAGAACATCTCTCTTTTTCTTCACATTTTTTCCTCCTCCTCTTCTCAGATCAGCTCTGCCCCAACAAGCACAGGATCCTGAATATGGCTGATGTCACCGTTGTTGTGAGTCCTCGCTGCCTTTTACTCACGCTCTTTCAGGTGCTTGTAGGATAGTGGTGTGACAGCTGCGATCTGGAAAATTGAAAAGCAGACAAGTTTTACTTATATATTTTCAGTGTGAGCTTGTGCCAACAAGAGGACGACGACAAGACATCTGGAAATCACCCCAAAATCATCAATTAGGTGGCGATTGAACACATAAACACCACAAATCTCTAAAATTATAGCCATCCCACCACCAGAGAAAAGCAGAAATTAGTAAACGCGATATTTCATCCATGTCTATTGATCTATTGATGCTCAGCAGGGACATTGAGCAGGGGGTTAGGTTTGTCTCTTTGTGGTTTACCTGGATGTTTGTAGGAGCCCGCCTTCTGACAGCTACAGGGAGAATAAAAATGCAGATTAAATCATGAAAGCTGCTGTAAAATCCTTAGCTCAGTGGTTAAGTGACAGATTTCAGTCACCCTGGTCAACAGTGAAGGGATGGCATTGTGAACAACATTCAGACCTAAAGGGGCTGGACAAAAAAAATGAGAACACCTCATTTTACATATCAGAGCCAAAATCTGTATAATTGGATTCTTTATTATTAATTGATGGGGACCAAAAGTAATTAATATCAATGTTTTCTGATTTAAATAATCGTGTGAATAAATACAGTCTCTCTCTCTCTCTATAGTGAACCACAAAATCAATAGCAAAATAAAGTTATAAGAGTGAGATAACTGTTATGTCACCCTGCTTCTTTTCACAACAGAATACTTGTTTCTACAAATTCAATTTCATAATACCAGGTTTCATCAGTAGGTTTAACAGGGAAGAGCTGGTTTTGTGATTGGTTATTTGCTCAGTTATAGATCTGGTGGTGAAAAGAGACATTATGAAATAAGTTGTGACCTAAAACACATTTTGTCACAAACACTTGCCAGATTAAAAAAAACATTATTTTACTGGTACAAGTTTATCATTTTCAGAATATAAATTTGTCTGTATTTATTCTAATAATTTATTATATTAAAGGTGTTCAATATTAAACAGTTTTTCTGTGTTACTACTGCAGTTTTCAAATTTTGTATTCTGCATGGGTGTTTCCATTAAATTTGTTGTCTCCCCCCTATAGGTAATGCAGCTGTATTTGGCCTGAGGTTAAGGCAGCATCACATCATGCAATGAGTGAAGCTCAGCACAAATGGATCCATTATTTGCCAAGAAAATAAGCAGACGACAACAACCAACATGGGTTTGGGTGTGCACACATGACAAAACGGTCATAAAGAAACCACCATATACACCACAGTACATAAATGTCAGACTGGGGAAGCTATTATCACAGACCGGCTCTGTTGTTTCACACTGCCAGATAAGAAAACCCAAACAAACTAACGACACAATACAGACACATTCAGACATTCCCCATCCAGAAATAAGATATTAAATGGACTGAAATCAAAAACTGGGATTGTAAAAGCACATAAAGAAGGTAAATAAGCTGTGCTTCAAAGGGAGGCTGAAAGGAGCATATTTTTTTGTTGTTTTTTGTTTTTTAAATGTCACATTTGCAACATTAGCCCTGGAGATGCATTTACATTATCAAAATGTACCATTTGACAATTTACTTTTCATATGTTGACACTAAATTTTTTTCCTCACATGGGATTGCATCTCTTCAGCCAGCCAATAGCAGCTCACACAACACACAACACCACACGGGGCCTTGCTGGATGTGATCTGTATGCCTTTGATTCTCTTGTTAAACACTCAGAGTTAGGGACTGGGACTGCTGGACCGGTTGGTTGGAGGGGAGCAAAGTCTTTGATTGGCTTAAATGGCCTGAAGGTGGGCTGGTACCTGCTTAAAAGACAGTATTGGACTCATCTGAAAAGGTTCTCATGAGCAGGGGTCTGGCTGAAGACCTAGGAGACTGGAGGCCCCCAACGCTCGACTGAACCAGCTTCTTCTAGAAGGGTGAGGCAAGAGACACCAATGACATCACTACGCTGACAGACACAAACACACGCACTTTGTCTCGCGCTCTCTCACTTGTTCTCTCTCTTGCACACGGACATACACAGGGAACAAGCACATACAGACACAAAGACTGGAACAAAACTCGACAAGATGGATAATGAAATTCAGTTCGGGTGCCTTTTTTAGATACCGTTCCTTGCAATAGTGATTTTTCAGACACCTTGACTCTATTCCAGTTAGTCCAGATTAACACAGGTCCACTATCCTTTCAGGTGTCTCACAAGAATGTACGATGTAACACGCACGCTCGCGCACACAAATGCACAAACAAAATGCAGTGGCCTGCAGGGACTGTGGTGAGGATCCAGGATGAGGTTGTTGACTTGAGCCTCATGCAGGTAAGTTTGGGTGTTTTGACGTGCCGCATTCACCTGACTGGACATGCGGAGGCAGCAGGCATTGGAGCAGCACAGGCAGCTGGGAAGAGACACTGACTGCAACAACTGGACAGACAAGGATGGAAGACTGGCTGCACACTTTCAGTTTGGACACCTGGTCCTACTCCACACTGCTTGTAGAGTTGGGCACACACCGCCCCCAGTGACCAACATTCCTCCCAGTTTAATAAACATACATCTAAAGAAAAGCGCTTGAGTCAAGGTTTAAGGAAGAGGCCCTCCAAGGTTGCCATACCTGAGGTAAAAATCTCTAATCTAAATTATCTGAGCTGATCTACCCAACCGAATAGGGACTGTAAGAAGCTACAGAACAGCCCTAGATACATAGGAGGGGAAGGAATGAGTAACAGTGGGAGAGGAAGGACACAACAGGTAGGAAACAAGCAAGACTGGCAGACACAGAAACTCCGCAGGAGGAGTCGTAAGTATAAGAACTGACAATAAGGAAAAAGAGACCTCAGTCACTCCACGAGAAGCTGTGAGTGCTAGCGGTCTGCGACAACATGAAGATAGTAGATGTCCCCGAGGAAGGAAGGCGATGTTTCATCTTTAGGGATACAGGTCCAGAGAGGAGGAGAGAAGAAATAATAGGATGAGTGTGTTAAAGTGCTAAAGCGAGAGTAGAAGGTAGGAAAACAAAGTTGGAAATGAGAAGGTGATGTTCTAAAACAAAAAATGGCCAATAATCTAACAGCAATCATTTAAATATGACTAACACGCACTAACAAAAGATATCAAAACAATAATTTTGTACATTTTTGATTGATTCTGCCACTTTGATAACCGACAGCATTTTGGCACGACTCCCTTCAACGTGTGTAAAGGTTTGCTTTGGTTTATTACTTTCCCCAAATAAAACAAGTCTAGACATGATCTTAAAAAACAAATGTGGAATGCACCTAACAGCACACACACAGCACCAAACATTCCCAGCTGCTTGGAAAACATTAGCCTCATGGGGAGCTAATTGTAATAACAAAATGTGCCTGGGAACTTTGTCTTCTTGAGGAAATAGGAGTTGATATTCAATTCTGACCTTAAAGAATAAAGCCAAAAATCCAAGTTCCCATTTCTCTGTGTTAATGGTTGTGTTATCTTTACAACAGAGAGGGTGGGAGTGGAAATGGCATCGCTTGGCTTCAGTCAGAAATGCATCAAGAATGGGCTCCATTAACAAGAACTGAATCCTTGAGAAGGCAAATGGTTAAATTGTCACAACAAATATATGAAAAGAAGGGAAGAAGCGAGAGAGACAGAGAGAGAGAGAGAGAGAGGGAGAGGGAGAGGGAGAGGAGAGAGAGAGAGAGAGAGAGAGAGAGAGAGAGAGAGAGAGAAATTGTGTACAAAAGTGTGTCTGACCAAGTGTGTGTGCGTGTGTCTCAGCTCTACCTGTCGAGAGTGGGGGCCGCGGGGCTTGCGGAACACCACAAGCAGGATCTCTGGCAGTAGGCTGAGGAGAATGAGCAAGATGATGACCAGCCAGGCCGACACCGAGCTCAGCATGTTGGCAAACACAAAGTACAAACGCTGCTGCCTCAGGAAAGGCCTGCAGGATAGAGGACACTGGTTTTCACTGGAGGGGCTACAGAGGTTGCATAGGAATTAGAAAAACAATAAAGGATTACACAGGTTTTTTTCATCATGCCTTGTTCACTGACCATATTATTCCTCCCCAGAAGAAGCTGAAAAACACATAGAAAGCCAGGGATCCCCAGATCACAAAGTGGTTGATCCACGTCCAGTGCCGCGTGTCCAGAGCAAGCTAGAACAGCAGACAAAAGCCACTGAATGCACATATCTGAAACCCAACACATTTGCATTTCATGAGATGAGCTAAATAAACAACAAGGGAGTGCTTTACCTTTAATGTGACGGTGAAGACAAGGACAGTGAAGACTATTGTTCCATAGGACCAGTTCCCAAAAACCTGGATTTAAATAAGACAAATAAGCTGGTGTTCTCAGTAGACAATACTTGATTAAGTTATTTAACAGCACACACATTCAAGGGCGTATTAAATCAGATGACAAACCTGGCCATTATCCTGCAGTGCTGGGTTACTGAACAGATACCGGACACCAAAGAAGAAGAGCAAGCCATGGAAGACTCCCAGTAACGTCCAGTAGAGGAACGGTCCCCACCGTAACATGGCATTCTTGGCAATCTCTCTACAGAAAAATCAACGGAGGAACATGAGCAAACCTATTGCTTTACAGTTCAATTAGAAGGTGTCCAGACCCCTTCAGTTTTTCACATTTTCTGATGCTGCAGCCTTTCAGCAGCTGGAGATACACTCAGTGCCTCATAATGACAAAGTGAAAAGAAGACAATTCTTCCCCCGCTATGCAGGATCTCTGGAGCTCAGCCAAAGTATCCATCAGGTTCGTGGTTAGGTCTCTTACCAAGGCCAGCTCTAGGAAGATTCCTGGTTGTTCTTCTATTTAAAAGTTATTGAGGTCACTGTGCTCTTGGGAAACTTCAATGCAGCAATTTTTTGTGACCTTCTCCAGATCTGTGCCTCAACACAGTCCACAGTCCTCTGAGCTCTGCAGGCTGCTCCTTCTTCCTCATGGTTGATTTTTTGCTATGATACACACAGTCAGTTTGGAGACCTCAGATGTATGCTTTTGTAAATCCAAGTCTGTTCGATGCCCAATCAATTAAATTCTACATTCACTTTGTCATTGTGGGATTTTGAGTGTGGAGTGATAAGAGAAGAGATTTTGTTTTTACTTAAGCATAATGCAACATAACAAAATGTGAAAAAATTGAATGGGACCAAATACTTAGACTGTAAATAAACTGTATGTTTCTTTGCAAATAATCTCAACTATGAAATGGGAAGCATAAATTACTTGGAAAAAAAAAAGAAAACAAAAAGAGACAGGAATACAGTTCAGAAGATAAAGGGTGGATAAAAAAGAAAGAGTTAATATAAAAATGAAATAGCTACGATAGGGCAAGGCCAATTTCAGTTTCATTACAGTTTCAAATTTTACACAGTGTATAAATAGCTGTGGCAAAGAAGATACAGTTCAGCCTGCACCTCGTTTAAGGCTATAATCATTTTCTGATTACTTACTAACTGAAAATATTTGGGGTGCATTTCTGTTTCTCATTCGTTTATTGTTTCTTTCAATTTAAAACTCAAAAAAAAAAACAAGCTTTATTACTGATCAAAACAAGCTATGCTAGATAACATGCTAGATAAGATCTAAAAGATGAAGAGGAAGTTCTTAATATTAATTATTGGCACCAACTGAAAAAGCACATCTACATTTATCATGGAGTTTACTGTGGAAGTGAAGGTTCCCAAGTTTACCTGTAGAGGGTAGCATTGTCCAGCAGAACCTCAAGGCAGATGTGCTGCTCCAAGAGGCTGTAAGCCAGGATGGGCATAGAGGTGAAGCAGATGTTGTACATCGTCAGATAGGCCGCGTCATACAGGGGCTGGGGAGGATGGGACGAGGAGGGGGAGTGAAGGGGGAGGGGTTGGTAAGGAGGGGGAGGATGGATGGGGCAACCGGGGGTTAATATTATGGAGAGGAAAAAACTCATACACACAATCATACTTACACATTCGTATGTCATATACACACGCTTATATACATCTTTCATATTCTTATGAAAGACCTAAAATGGCAGAGGGAGGGTGAATGAGATACCCCCCTTACCTTTTACAAATCAACATACCAAAACATGATCTATTATCTTAAAAAAGGATGATATCTGTATTAATGAATTGATGTTTCTGTGTCAGAAGTTTCTACATGAACATAGTACCACAAAGTATTCTAAATTTATACAGGTTTTATAAAAATAGACAGATTTCTCATTAATAATCAATGAATTCATTGACGTGATCCAAACTGTAACCAGGTCATCTGATCCAAACACATGTGACGTATTCTAAGTCACTGTGTTTGTTACAGTGCAACCACAAATATGAAAGGTTATACACATGCCACCATGATTTCATAATGTCCACATATGGTATACCATGGTGGCAGAGCATGATGCACATCTGTATTGCTTCAATGCCGCTATGCAGTCTAAGTCAGTATATGAAGATATCAGTCAGAGCTCAAACATCCCAGGGGCAGTGAGGGAGGGGCAATCTGAGGGAAAGAGTCTGGCATTCAGGAGGACGAGGACATGTGGATTCAAGGGACACTGCCTCCTTTCATGTTCAGAACATCTTTGAACCTCAAAGGGCCTCAGGACGTACTCACTTGCTGGGAATAGCCGCAGAAGAACTGGTACAAAAACTGAGGTAAGATGAAGCAAAGGTTCTGCGGGGAAAACAGAAAGAGAAGAGTCTCGCACACTAATGGATAAAAACATCAAAGGACATCAAATGCATTTCTAAGTTCCCGCGTGCTTAACAAAAAAAAGAAGGAAAGAATTAAAGAAAAAAAAAACATAAACCTGGGCTGAACCTACAATCTGTTTAACTTGTTAAGATGACTGTCATATTGATGTGTCTTCACCACATTGTCTTCAAATCAAGATAGTGTGGGGGAAAAGCAGGCTTGGCAGAAACCCAAAACAAGTTCTTAGCCTAAAGGACTGGTAAAAAGTTAATTTGGCTGAAGCGTTTGTTCCTCCTACCTTGTAAAAGAAATACTGCACTAGGTGTGCAATGCGAACATAGTAGAGATGCCCATGAGCCAACAGAAGTTTCTTAAGGTGCTTCAATTTGGGGATGGCATAATCGCTGTTCCTCACTGCCTGCCGGCCCTCTTTACCCTTAATACCTGAAAACACCAGAAAGCAAATATACACACCAGCTTTACCAAAATGTTCCCCATCCCTCTTAATTAGAGGTTAATTAGATGGAATTAATTAACGGTATGTAAGCATGAGATTTCTTACCAATGCCAACATGAGCTTCCAAAATCATGCTCACATCATTGGCACCATCTCCAATTGAGAGAGTGATTGGGCTGCCTTTGGAGTTCTTCACCATTTTAACTATCTGTAGATGGAGGAAGAAAGAGGGACAACATAAAACAGTAAAAAAAAAAATCATTTATTCAATCCTGTAAAAATAAATACTTTCCACATTTTAAGTGATTGTCCTGACCTGTGCCTTTTGTAGAGGAGCCATACGGCAGCAGAGCACAGTTGTGCAGTTTTGACAAATCTGCAGGAACAGGTTCTTGTAGCGACTCGAGTTGGATTCAGGTGAGGAGTTGAGCACCATCGACAGAGTGGCTCCATCTATGATAAAACCATAGTCTTGGTTTGCAGAAGACCAGCTCCTACAACACAAAGCAGAGAAACTGGATTAAGATTAATTGTAAATAAGATGGGTTGGGTGAACACATTATCTTATCTGGGTACCAACCTGGTGACACCGGCCTTAACTGGTGGTGCATCCTGCACAGCTTTCCTATGGTATTCACTTAAGAGGTCATGCAGCCGCTCCTCACGCCTCCTCCCTCCATCCTCCAGAGTGCGAACTGTCAGCTCCAACAGCTCTGTGTTTCTCTGGAACAACCTACAGGCATAGCAGGTGGACTTTGCAGTCTCCATCTTGTCCCCTGTCAGGACCCAAACCTTGATGCCTGCCCCCTGCAGAGCCTCCATGGTCTCTGCTGCCTCCTCTTGAAGCCTGGGGTTTAAGAACAATAGAAAGGAATGAGGCACAGCAGAGATTATTTCTCCTATTCTATTCTAAGACACAGAGTCAAAACAAGGATGTTGTTCTTCTTGAGCAAAGGCTGAATAAGAATGAGGTTTTTTCCTCAGACTGTGGTCACAGGGAGTATCAACATACTTGTCAGATGAAATGTGTTGATAAATACTGATGCAATAAATTCTTACATCACATTTGTGATCAATAAGTGGCTTTCTGTTTTCAACAATACTTAAGAAAACAATAACTGCTGTTATCAAGTTCTTTAATCTTGAACTGCAGAGGAACCTAATGTAGCACAGGGGGAAAAAAAGAGACTTAGCATATAAAGAGAGAGAGCTTAACTTGTGCTTTTACTAAATGCAAGTCATTTGACTCCATTCATTACTGTTGTCTTATGTGAATACCCACCGATCTTCTACAGCAGTAGCTCCAATCAGACTCATCCCAGTCTCCACTTGGTTATAAACAGCCATGAGCTTTTCTTCTCTGTCCTGCAGAGCCAGTCTAGCCTCCTTCAGTCCTTCATCTGCCTGGGCATACTCCTCAGCACTGAGGTGTTTGTAGGCCACACACAGTGTTCGGTAGCCCTCCTGAACAGTGACACACGTTAGGAAAACAAAAAAACAAAAAACAAGCCAATGTCTGTTATTATGTATGTCGCTCACGGTTGCATTACGCTCCACATGCATGCGTATCCTTTCAACCTCTTCCTGCCTGACACGGGGAAAGATAGAAGAGTCTGCTCCTTTACAAAAGAGCAGGGTGTCACCTGAAGACAAAAAACACACAAACACATGGTGAGTGTTAAGAGCAAGCACTAAATTGTGGTCTACATAATAACAGTAAACTGAAGCTCACCTGATCTAGACCTGACAATTACACTCATTCGCCTTCGCACTGGGTCAAAGTTCAACACATGAAGAAGTTCGTACCTTTTGGAAGTAAAAAAAATAAAGAAATAAAAATAAAGGTCAAGTTGTGGTGTAATTGTTTAAAGGGAAAAATATGATGTTGTATATGTAATTACAGACTTACATTTCAACATCATTGTTCCTGTTTAGAATTTTCATGGTTTTACTTTCAAGGCCCAGAAATGTGAAGCCATACCTGCAGATGGAGACAAATCATCACATATGAGTAATTAATGTGCTGAATGACTAAATGTAATAGTGAAATGTATTAATATGTATTATTTTCAAAATACATTCTGTTCTGTTCATTCTTCTGTTACATCATTTAAGCTCACTTAGTTTTAACAGCTTATCTCTTACCTCATGGCACCTTTGACCAGAGCAACCTCATCGGGTGAGGAGGCTATGAAGCCTCGCTGCTCCTGCAGTGGATGGACCACCTCTCCGTCCACCCCCAAGCCATCCACCTGGTCTGTCAGTCCGTCCGCTTGGCCTTGATCCCGCTCTGTAGATTCCTTCACCTGGACTGTGTGGCACAGACACAGGGCACGCAGAAACAGCTCTTCCTTCTCCTAATAACACAAAATGAACATGATGTAATGCAATAAAGTGAAACACAGTAACTGCCATTTGCTTAACTTTATAAATAAGGCCATCCTGTATGTTATTTTCTGCCACTAGGGGTCTCGACAGTTTGATGACGTTGCGATTAGCATGGGATCGTGGGATCCTCTCCCCAAACAATAAAATAAATAAAAATAAAAAGTAATTAAAGAAATACCAAATAAAGCAGTTTTAATTTTAAAACCAGTGTTTCTCCTATACTGTTTGGCGAACACAAGACTGCTGAAGACGTTTGCTCAGCTTGTTTCTCTGATAACTTAAGATCCAGACGTCCAATGAATAAAATTTTTCATTCTATTACAATGTGTAGTTAAAAAGGACCAAGATGTAAAAGTGTGTCGTAAAAATGTGGCTTCTAGATGTCAATTCGGACTGCTTCTGGCAGACAACCACAACGCCAATGCATGCACAAAGGGAATTTGATGCCATTAGCAACCAAATGAAATGGACCATTATGGTAAGATAATGTATAGACACAACTCAGCAAAATATAGAACAGACCGAGTCACTATTAGACAATTTAATCTGGGACAGTAATATATTATGGAGAAATACATTAAGCCATATACATCTTAGATAAAGACCCGTATTTACAAGCAAATGATTAGAACCACTTCTTATCAACACCCATGCTACTGTAAAGTGTTATCAGGTGTTCATGTCAAGAGCACAAGCCACTTTGCTCACCTCAGGGTTCAGTGCATATGTTAACATGTCATGACGACAGTATGTGGGTGACCTATGAAGGGTCTTTCTGAGCAGCGAGCTATGTAATGACCATATGTTGCTGCTTGTGTGACTTTTATAGCAGATGGAGGGACACCACAACACCCACCCTGCCAGCTTTCTGCTGTAGTTTGCTCACGGGTCCATCTGTGACGCAGAATCCGTCCAGCTCTGAGCTCGCGTCCCGGTACTTGTACTGGAAGCCGTCGATGCAGCACTCGATGAACTCCATGTTATTCTGAGTCAGGGTGCCCGTCTTGTCTGTGAAAACATACTCCACCTGCAGGCAATGTGATAAAAATACATGACGCATTTTTCCAAACCTATAAAAATTTAGTTGCCCATTTAATGGGTTCCAACAATAAGATTAGGCAATTACTCCCAGAGAGAATTACAGTGCATTAATCAGTTTAACGAAGCATCGACTTTAACTGAAATAATCATCTTGCAAACCAAGTGTGACTGATTTATGGCAGCTGAGTCTGAGTTGGAAGTGAGATGAAAAAGATAAGAGAAGTCAGGCCAGCAAGCCAATCTGGTGCTGTTAGAAGAAGCTCATACTTTACAGTGGCACTGTTAAGTTCACGTTTTTGTTGGACTCTGTCTTAATTTGGTTTTTCCTGTAATACAATTTTCTATTATTTCTTTTCTTTTCTTTTTTTTTTGTACACAAATAAAGCATTAAAATTAATTAATAAAAGTAAATTGCTACCTCTGACTGCACCGGACTCTCCAAAAATATTTTCCTTCACACCTTAAATGACTTTTCAGTCATACAGTTCTCTAAACACTTCATTTGGAAAAGGTCAACCAGATGTGATACAGCAAGAATGCCAAAGTCATCATTTGCTAGCTGTTGTTCCATAAATTATACATGTATATTGAATAAGGAGGATGCAGTTCAGAAAAAAATGCATATTAACATTTCTTTGATAACATCATCAGGGTTTTCTCTTCTTTCTAAAATCACAGAAGAAATTATACAGTGGCATAAAAACTGTAAACAGGCTAAAATCAGTGAGGTAACCTTCTGATAACTTTCCTGTTCCAGGACACTTTGTTCTATTCTCTTATTATTCCCAAGTTTTTAATTGGCTGAATTCATTTAATAACTTGTGGGATTGCTGATCTTATAGAAGGTACTTTCACAATGATATCTAAATCTTCTATCATTGAATTTTGCCTGACCTGTCCCAGCTCCTCATTGAGGTCTGAAGTGTTGACCAGGGCCCCTTCTTGGATTTCAGGGTCAAAGAAGTCCTTGTCCCATGTGATGAAAAAGGATCCCAAAAACTTTTGCATCTCCACCGTCACATACATGGACACCGGAATGATGAAATTGAAGAGCACCATGAAGGACAGGAAGTCAGTGAACATCTTCACGTACTGTTGGGAAAAGGAAGCATGTTGCATGTAAATGTCATAATCTGTGTCACCCCTCTAAAGACACAGCATCCATGTAAAAAAGAGAAATAAGCTCCTTGATTCATCCCTGCTCATAACTAATATTGAAATAAGCGCAGTGTACATAATGTGTTTTAGAATAAATCACATTATTACACAATAACATCAGATACTGCATCACATTAAACTAATACATGTTGGAAAGATTTGCTGGCAGAGTGAACCTTTATCTAAATTGCACCCCTTGTGCATAACATACACTAAGTGGCTCAGTTGGGAATCACTAATCCTAGATTATTCAAACAACAAAAATAAAACATTAAGCAATCGCAGCGTTAAATCACAGTGTTCACAGTTCATTGAGGGCGAGGGCAGCCAGTGAAACAGACCATGTCACAATGTGCGTCTGCAGTGGCCATTTTGCTGAGAAGAGTTTTACTAGTGTTGATCTAAAGAGGCTCGGGCCCATAAAGAGCTTTAATACGATGAAAAGAGCCGTGCCCCAAGATGTTACAACTACAAGCCATCAGAGGGCAAGTATTTACCATATTATACACACGATAATATACTGATGCAATGGTAGCAAGACCTATTAGCTATTCTTCTCACAGCAGGGGTAATCCCTGTGAAGCTCTAGACATGTACACTATTACTCCACTTATTTCACTCCCAGTGGCAAACATCTCAGTAGAAGATATAGGGTGCTGAAAAAATACAAGTAAGAGGATTAAAATGAGGAATATTTTTTTAAAATGTGTATTCTATACTGGCATTCAGTTTGGGCTGCTGTGGTGCCTTTCAGACTCTTCACTCACAGTTCACTGTTTTGACAACGAGGACAGGCAAGTAACTAAAATATGCACTCACCAGAATGCTGTTCTTATCTCCCTCGGTTTTCTCGTTGTACCAAGGCTCATCCTGTCCAGGCTTGCTCTGCCACACATACTTAAGTGTAGTGCACACCAGGGCCTTGCTTACCAATATGGTAAGGTAAACAAGAAGGAAGGCATTGATAGACCTGAAAATATAAGAAATCGAATTAATGAAAAACCAAAGGCACATCATGTATTGTTATGTATTGCCAACATCCTTTTCTCTAAACTTACTTCTCCACAGCAGAGCGTTTCTGAGATTTGCCCTGGTAGTTAAGAGCCATCTTTGTCTCCATGCCAGTGTAAACTGCAACACCTTGAGGAACAGGAATAAAGAAAAAAAAGAGGGACAGTTCTTGAGGTACTGAGCCATCTCTTACTAATATAAGCTATTGTGATAAAGTCAAAAGTCAAAGTCAATCATTTGACTCACCACAGATTTTCTGTGTATTCTTTAAAGTCGCGCCTTTCAGCAGTAGGTTTTCTGGGCCCAGAGACCTGCACAATCACATCAGTACATCAATCAGTTTATACATACAGAAGCTGTGCAGTTCACACACTCTCCTATTCTCTAAATGGAAACCTGGCAGGCAAGCTGGCATCCACTTTAAAATACGCAGTGACAATACACTGTATGACTGCAGTCTGGGCTTACACCAGTCCCAGTGTTCTTGAGAAGGACACTGGCATTTGTTTCTATGGTCATTACAAAGCAGTCAATGATAAATGCCTGTGGTAGTGCCTTGGAAGCAGTGGTTGTAGCCATGCCAGCCTGTTTTAATTTTAATGCTTGTCTGCAATTAAGGATCAATGGAATAATGATTTGTTGGTGATGCAAAGGGAAACAAATGAGTGCTTAAGCAACTGGATTTTGATTTTGCTCTCACTTTAAGTGGCCTGAAACGAGTGCCCTCACCTCACTGTCGGCTCCTGATTATTTGTGTAGATGTGCATACGGCCAACAAACCTGGAACAAAATGACATATACACTCAGAAAATGTCATTTGTAAAAAGTACATGTATTTATTTAAATTATTTAATCTCTCAACTCTAGAGTGAATTTGAACTTGAGGTGTCAAAATCCATGCAGAGTTAATTTACTTCACAAGACTGTAAGCACTCACTGACCTACAAATCAGGTGCAGGGTTTGGGAGCCAGCTAATTACTGGTGGTTAGCCCACAGCACAGTGTCGGTTTTAGTGAGTCTGAGTATTAAGCATTTGGTGTCATGGCGTACTTAGCATGTCTCAAACACCATCCTGATGTCTGGCTAATTGACAGTGTTCCAACTCCTTGCCCCAAGGGGGAGCCAAAGGCTGTCTGTTGACTGAGTTGTTATTTCTACACGTGAACAAGAACAAACTCTGTACTGTTGGGTAGATCAAGCATGGCTAAAAATACCAGCCCCACTTCAACCAGAAACCAACCAAACATAAGTGGTTTGCCAAAAATCTACATTTCCAAGACATTTTTAACTGACACCAAGTTAATCCATTTCCTAACAAACCACATGCATCACAGTCTTGTCGTGTAAATCTGCTGGGGCCACATGATGAGTGCATACTTGTAAAGGTCAGGTTGTGGCTGTTCACACTCGATGGTGGCGTTGAGAGATTCCAGATCCCTTTCTGCATCTGGCACTGTGTAGTGTGTCTGGGCAAGAGGGACAGTGTGTGAGCAGTGAGTTTTGAACTGACAAAATGGGAAGACAAAAAAGATTCTCCAGATACTGTGACTCACACTTGAGAATCAAAAGGCACAGACACATTTCTCTCAGGAAACAGATGGAAGAAACTTTCTTCGAAGCAAAATGGACAAATACAGTTTCATTTTCTTTGTGTACTGGGGGATCCTAAATCCAGTCTAAATTTTTGACAGTCAAACACACTTTCTACAGTACAAAAGTTCATTGCAACATTATTACAAAAGTTCCACAAATGTGTTGCACTGTTGCTTTGCTTTCACCTGTTGTCCAATTCTTCCTAAAAGACATTTTGTTTTTGTACAAATGGAGGGCTTGTACAGACAAGGGGTTTGTAAGCAAGTAATTTCTATACTAAAGTGACAACTTTGTACCATTTAGGGTTATTGATTTGACTTGTCTAACTCAAAAATTAATACAAACCACATACAGATTAAGATCAATGACTGATTAAATATTTTCAGTAATTTAAATACATATAATGTTGCACTGCAGTCATTACATGCATTAACCACACAGGAGCCCAAAGGCTTTTTTGCATTGTGGTCCCTCCCAGAATTCTTCTACTCCTATTCATTATGCAATTTTAATTGAGTATCTCTTTAGCCATCATATTTATAAAAACAACTAATAAAATTCAACAGAATCCAATTTATTTTTTCAAAACTTTGAATTCCTTTCAAATATTACAACCCAAGCATTCGGTTATGAAAAAACGATGGACAACATAGCAGAATGCCTTACTTTATGATTGGACTCTCCATCAAGACTTGCTGTGGTAACGAAACATGTGCCATCATCTCGACTAGATTGCAGCAGTATCAAATCACAGGGAAAGGTCTCATCTTCCTCCACCTCCACAACATCCCCAACCTGATCAAACAGACACATTGGCACTCGTAAAAATGTTTCACAGTATGACTCTTCCCACATCTTCATATAAGCACACTGCAAATTTCTCATCAAGTTGTTGAGGCTAATATGTTGGCAAACAAATAATGGATTAACACAGCAAATATAAGCATCGATCTAGAATCCAGTGTCAGACTGCTAGTTAATATTCACTCATCTTTTAGCTATGGTTTGGTCTGCCAACTAATGACAAAGAATTTGGCTCTCTTCAGCTTGTTAAATATTTACTTACGCTCCAGTTCCTTTAGCACTAGGAGGTAGCTTACAGCTAACTTGTGTGAGCTCCTGTGCTGAGAGCAGCTGTCTACAGCTTTGCACAAAGCAAGACTGTTTTGGTTTTGACAGCTGGATGTTGATTCTCAGTGGTGCCAAGCAGCACTAGTAGCCCTTTAACAAAACCAGGAGTCCTTTGGCTCAATTTAGTTATTGAAAAATAGTGTTTAATGCGTGCTCAACCCTTTGAATACCCATAAATCTTTGAAAATATTGTTACCATCAGCAAACACATAGGGATGTGTTAGAGAAATGACCAGTACACAGCACCTCAGATATATAATTACCATCTCAATCATATTTGAACATCTAATCAGTTCAGTAGACAGAGCATGTTCTCCCTTGTGCATATATTCCAAACTCAGTCATGTCAAGCTGCCAACAGCGATTTTCAAGTCATGTCTCTGAGGAAATATTAATTCCAGTGGATCTAAGCTAAGCTGCTGAAAGGTACCTTGATCTTCTCACTCTCCTTCCGTATCCTGCGGCCGTCCTCCAGCACTGTCACTGGATATTTATTCACCTCATTGTCAGCCTTGTGCCGTAGCCAGTCCTCATAGCCCTATGACAACATATCAAAATGAGAATTGCATTATTTGCTTAGTACAATAAGAAGTACACAATCTGTGGTGTTCGTGGCAAAGGATACTGAAAGCTTACATAGTAACCTGGGTGGAAGACTGACAGGAGCTCTCACCAATAACACAGGGAGACAGAGAGAGATGTACGTGCATACAACATAATCTTTACATTAAGTATTTAATAATTATGTGAAAAGATTGCTTGCAACAGCAGAATGGGATCTTGTTGGTCCAGCAGTGCATTAGAACAGTATACCATGAAATAATACTGAGTCAGGTAAAATAAATAATTCCTGCGGCTGCAGCAGCATAAGGCACAAAGCCTAGTGTAGACTTCATAAGTACTTTAAGATAGTGATGGAGATAGAGGATGATGGTGCAGAGATGTAGAGGGTAGAGAGGGAAACCGGAGTGTGTGCCAAGGCAGAGCTAGAGCCAGAAAGCGGGATTACTGGGAAAGGTGATAGGAGGAGAGAGAAAGTCCGGTTGAGTGATGCAGAGAAATGATGCCAGGTGGATGAAAGCGGGGAGAGAAGAGGAGAAGCATTCCACGGATGGTCAGCTGAACTACACAGCTCACTTCTGCCTGACTAATAGGGTCGGGCAGGCCGCCTTGGTGTCCCACTTCAAAGCCTGGCTGAAGGCCGTCCAGTGCTATCAGTGCGCCACATATATTTTCAGAAGGAAGTCCACCCACTATTGTGCATTTCAAAGCCCTCAGCAGTGGTCTAACAAAAAAGTCAACCCTAAAACAATGCATCTAAAGCTGGGACATGCAAGCAGTAGAGTCAAAGAAACAGACACTCCCCTTGATAATCTGTATCTCTATAATAGACTTGCTCTCTCTCTCGATTTGCTCACACTCCCCATTTTGTGTTCTCCCAAATCAGAATTCACCAGTGGAGCACATTAATACAAAACCCAAGAGAGCATTAGTCACGTACTTTATACAAAAATCATAGCAAGGGAGTCGTGAAGGCAGGGGACTTATTGTGTTATATGGAGAGGGGAGAAGGGCATAATGTAATAAGAGGATACAGGGAAAGGACAGGGCAACAGAAATAACAATGTCATGATTACTATCAACACTAATCAACCTCATCGGGCAGCGTCTTACCTGCTTGATCGCCGTTACTGTGATCACAAAAAATAAGGGTAGGCCACTGGTGACTGGGCTGGTGGGAGTGTCCACTATCACCTATTGAGAAAAAAAATCAATTCAAAGAAATGTCAAGTTAATGCTCAATGGTTAACATGTGACCTTCAAACTGAAAATCTATGCATTCTATATTATACATGAGAACAAAAACTTGCAGCAGCACATGTCCGTCTTGTGGTTACAAAGGGAGGGGTGTGTGGCAATGATTTAGAAGACGGGGCTAGCCCTCTAAATGCAGGGTGTAGTCTGTTTCTGTGAGGCGCTTCTACTATTTGTTCAACAGTAAGAATCACAGGATTACATTTTGAAGGAAAGGAGGGAGGTTATGGACCAAAGAACTTTAATTAACTGGGCCGGCGACAAAGTGCTCAATCTACACGCATGCCAACACTTCTGTGTATCTGCCAAGGCATGGGAGAGGGCCAACACAAAGCTTTGTTGGACTCACCTTGCCTGATTGAACTGTGTGTGAAAGGATCCAATAGTACAGTATGTGTGTCTATGTTGTGTTATTTTCATGAATGTGTTGTAATAAAGAATGAAAAACTGGGAAACCAGTGATCAGGTAATCCAAATCAGTTTAGGAGCAGCACCTGACCAAGGCTCCCAACTAAAGCCCCCTCACACAAATGGCCTTGTGTGTTTTGAATTTCTTAAAACCATCATAAGAAGGATTTAGTCTGGCATTTCTGATCCTGCAGAATGCAGACTGGTCTACCCCCTGAGCCGGAGTGCGTATTACAGCTCACACAGACACGGTACATCCAGCTCGTTGGTATTCTGACCAGCAGCACTACAAGCTGCCAGATAGACATCAGCTCAAGTGAGAGCAGGAGATGTGTTTTGAAGCAGTCTCCGGTGTTTTCCTCACCTGTGCTCAGACTGAGAATAAAACAAATCTGCTGCTCGCTCAGCAATCACAGACAAACACAAACGGAACTACACACACACACACACACACACAGTGTACAAGGGCAGTCAGCTGCTAGCCTACCCAAGCTTTACTGTGATTACAATTAACTGGAGGATAAATCAATTACCAGGCAGAGATGGGCTAGTGCACATCGACCATTTGGAGGAGTGCAGATTCAGAGGAGAGTCTGCATTATACTTGTAGTAGTTAGCGATTCCAGTGAGAAAGAAGCAAAAGCCAGAGGTGAGACCACTCACAGCTTCAAAAGACCAGTGTGTGTACATGAGGATGGGATACGAGGCCATACGTTAAGCGCTCCTTACACCTTGCACAACGCTATAGACTGTTTAGCTTACAGATTATTGAACGGCTCTTGAGAAAAGCTTAGTTTATCTCGGGCATGTTAGCCCTCTACTGTTTGACACAACCTTACCTGAAGTGCAGGTGAGGTGAAGACTGGAGGATAGTGATGAAGCACTTTATTGTTTCCTGTGGTAAGTTGGTAACTCCCATCTTTTATTCACATGAGTGAACTGAAATTTGCCTTTCCACAGAAAGAAAAATAACAACTACAGGAAGAACAGGAAGGACCGAGTGAGGACAGTGTGTCCCTCTGATGCAGCAGCCAGATGGCCAAACATGACAAAGGCTGACCACCGCATAGAGAGAACACTTCACAAAGCCAACATTCGGCCTAATTGTCGTATCATTTCGATACATCTTTAGCACTACTACAAAAATACAGATGACAGCTGTTTGATCACGGAGATTAAAAGAGACAAATTATCTTTATTATGTAATTATAAGGGAATATTTTATTTTACCTCACACTACAATACCCTACGTAGTCACATACACTTGTTTCAAGGACAGCCACCCCTCACACGGGTGAGTGTCTGTAGTGTCATTATTGAAAATGCTGCAACAGGAAACTACTATGAAAACTAACACCCACACAAAACCTTCGGCTACTCTCCTTCTGCTAGACAACACACAATTGTCCTCAAAGCTTGTCCTTTTCTGTTTCTCTCTGCTGATTCACAACAATCGCCACCAAACTTCCAGATGGCGAAAATACCTTTCCTCCTCTGCACCAAATGAAAAGCCCAAAAAAAAAAAAAAAAAAAATCTCAGCAATAGGAGTGAACAGTGCGCTGCTGCTGATGTGCTGGTGTGATATCAGAGCAGCAGAGCGGAGCAGCACGAAGCCCTTCATCTGAGCCGGGAAGTGTGTCAGAGTGAGCAACAGACAGCAGGTCCCGGGGGTCCCAGGGGCAGCGCTGGGGGCCCTCACATCCTCCTACCACCTTCATCATCTCATTCTCCCTTTCTCTTCCCCTTCTTTTCTCTCCTGCTCTCTCATTACTGTTTCTCTTACTCTCTCACAGCGCTCTATTCCCATTCGATCAAATTCAAGCAAAGACATGCTGGGCTATTTATAGGAGGGTTGTGCTTTTTTATCAGCCTGTGTCTATTTGTGGCACTCAGAAGTACAGAGGGCTTCCTGGCTGCTGACGTCAGCAGTGCAGCGCTGCAGAGAGATGGGGAGGAAAGTGGGAGACAAAGGGAAAAAGAAAGACAGAAAGAATGAGAACAAATGAAAAAGATGGAGACAAAAGGAGGGTTGGACTGTTTTAGACAATTCACAGCATTTAGTTGTTGGTAGAGCATTTGCATGATAACTCTCAGGGGAAGTGAGAAGGTTTATTTCTGTATGTGAAAGGCAAGGGCGAAATGCATGTGAACAGTCTGTGTACCTGTTCCCTCTCTCTCTCTCTCTCTCTCATCTTCACTCTGACATAATAACAGGCTGCATGGGAAAACTGAGTGGTTAGGATAAGGAGCCCCTCAAGAGAGGCTGGATTAGTGGAGAAACGCCAACCACACTGCAGCTTGGGTAAACACCATCAGCAAACCCAGGACACCCACTGAGTCACATCACATGCACAGGCACATACACATACATGCAACGTATTCACCGACAAACAAACATTCCACACTGCGCACAGCCCACACTGATAATCCTTGCGCGTACTAACAGAAATAGGCAGCTTGTGTGAGTGATGCTAACATGCTTGGTGGTTTACTCTCATATGAGTGTGCTGCATTAGCTCACAATAATTTCACACATTAGCTCACAAGTGCTCAAAATCCAACAGCTATATCCTTTAGATGAGGATAACAAAGAGTTCAAGCAAAGCAGAAAATCAAATCTGGTGTATCAACTTCAAATACAGGTGGAAACAAGGGGGAGGAAAAATAAACACTGGAATTGATCCGCTGTTAACTTGAGAATAATGGAATAAGTCGGTGACAGCTGCACAGCGATATTTCTCAGTTAGGTACAGAGCTCTGCTTCTGGGAGCACTCACTCTTTGAGCTCATTCAGTCTGTATGCGACAAGAGAAAGCACATCCCTCCTGAGCAGGTCCAAAACCAGCAACTGTTTACACTAGAGGGCTGTTTGCCACCATAGTTTATGTTACTGCTAGAATGAGAGAGGTAGTTTCCATCTTCATGGATCAGAAAAAGGGACAGAAAGAAAGAGATGACGGAAGAGCAAGAGCAGATGTAAGCAAGCGAGGAGAGGAGAGGAGAGGAGAGGAGAGGAGAGGAGAGGAGAGGAGAGGAGAGGAGAGAGGAGAGGAGAGGAGAGGAGAGGAGAGGAGAGGAGGGGTCACTTAAGAGCACAGAGCAGGGGAATAAGGATGCCAGTCAATGCACTTTAGTCAGCACCAGCTTACAGTTTCCACTTATGAGGATAGGGCAGGCACACGCAACGCTAACTAACAATGACAGACACACAAAGAGAATTTCAGCATCACCATACAAGACCAACAAAAATATGCTGAAATGTTTTTTTTTTTTTTCAGAGAACGAAGCAATCAGAATGAATGATGATGATAAATTAAAAACATGCTTATTAAAGAAAAAGTGTGTGTTTATTCTACATATCTCTTTTGAGATTGCCCCAGACTATTGGATTTTTTGTTCAAAAGGTGAACATTAAAATAAAACAATCTCAAACACAGATACATCCTTTAACCTAGTAACCTCCAGACAGTAGGATAAAAATAAACTCTATATACTCCAGGTGCTAATAGCCTATTTTAAAAAATCCCCCATTAATTGGCATACACATGATCTACAAAGATGGCAGATATGAACTGCTAAGAAATCGCATATAAATTAATTAACACTTAACAATGTGCATATTAAAATATATTAAATATCAGAAATTCAAGTTGTGGATTTGTTTTTAAATTCCTATTCCCAAATTTATTTAATTTCTATTTTAATCAAAATGAGTGAAACACGTGTTCTTTTTATTAAATTAAAAGCTTGTATCGGAAGTGTATCGGAAATCCCTCCGATACTGCCGAAAATGCCAGCAAAGGTATACACACACACACATAAACTTATAACACACTGGTATTGGTATCGGAAGACAACAAGATTACCAAATAAAACAATCAATTGGCCTGCAGTGTAACACTGTGTCATCCAGTGCGTGCACACACACACAGCTCAGGCCTTCAGGGGAGCTGTGGCAGTTACAAAGTCACAGGCTAAACAGGAAACTGTGAGTTTATTATTTAACAGTGATAACCATAACCTGTTATCTTTGTTTGGTTTGGAACAGTGACAAAGCATGTCCTTACCTGCACCAGGAAGATG
This sequence comes from Caranx ignobilis, assembly GCA_021432705.1. Classification (NCBI taxonomy): domain Eukaryota; kingdom Metazoa; phylum Chordata; class Actinopteri; order Carangiformes; family Carangidae; genus Caranx; species Caranx ignobilis. The sequence continues at coordinate 16,463,508 of MU269981.1, read as the reverse complement.
ATAAGGAAGTAGAAATTGGCAATTCTTCTGAACTGTTCAAAGAGGTTCTTTGGTAGAAAGTTCCAAACTGTATACTGTGGAAGAGGAATGAGAGAGAAAGCATACATGTAAGTCACAGAAACATCTATAACACTGTGTGGACTGGTTTTTGTTGCATTGTTTTTTCTGCATGATTTACCCTTTTCCATTTTTTTCAGGCAAACTTAAGGAGGTTAAAGAAAGGCTTGGCAAGTGGAGAGATTAGAGGCATTCAATATTCACAGACTTGCATATGTGTATCCTGACTGAGCTCTGGAAAGGGAAGAAGAAAAGCAACTTCAAGGGCCTGGATTCTCTGTTCTACTGCCTAGGGAGTTGGCCCTTAGGGGACCACAGGTATTCTACTGATTCAGATTTGCGATGTATCTTCATTTGGCTACCTTTGAATGCAGAGCCAATGAACTTATCAGGCTGGTGACTGTTTCTGTGGGTTTACTCTTTGAGGTGGCTGTAGCTGCTGATACCATCAGGGCTGAGGTAACACTTTTATCTGCTTAAATCCCTGAGAGGCGGCTCAACAATACCCCGCTAGTAACTTTGTATCATGAAACAAAGCACAAAGGTGAAAAACAGAAATAATACATGCGCATGCATGCACACTTGAGACACACGCATTCGCACAGAAACAGCAATAAGGTGCAGTTTATGAAGGGGAATGTCTGCATGGGGAGAGCATTGAAATGCAGAGGCAGCAGAATGGCCCATCTCATTTTGCCAGAGAGAAAAGAGAGTGAAAGTAATGAGAAAAGGGGGGTGGCAGCGGTGAGGGTGGCTGAAAGTGGTGGTGCAGCAGCAACAAGAGCAAGGGAGGAGAGGCGGAGACTGGTCATAGCAGAGTGCAAAAGCAACAGGATGATGGAGAGCAGAGGCATGGAGGAGCATAAACACTACAGCCGGGGTAATTAAAGACTGTTTACCCTGACATACTGGCAGGAGCCAATTGATTGGCCCTTCCTCACTGGGACCCTCTGCACCACTATAAATCCTACTGCCCTCTCACTTTCACACCGCTTCCTCCTACCTGTCACTTTCACCCTTCATATCAGGAAGCCAGCCACGCAGCACCTGCCTGAGCCAGCCACTGACACAAGACTGTGGGGGGGGGGGTTTAGACAAAGATGGAGGGGGTGAGGGGGTCTATCAGAGCCAAGGAGGAAAAGAGTGAATTGCCCACCCTGCCAGTATATTAATAGCACCCATGTATTTCACTGCCACAGCCACTGCTCCCCTGACAGAAAAATAATCGCCTTCCATTGGGAGAGCAAAGGCAAGTATGTGGAGAGGCAGTGGGAGGAGGGACACAGAGAGGAAGACCGGGGAATGCTCAGGATTGTTCAAGAGTTCATTTTGCATTCCAAGTGTTAGATAAGAGTGGGAAAATGCCAGGAGGCACTGAAACGTAATACGCAGAGGAGCTGAGAAACAAACAGATGTATACGAATTTCATCTTGGTGTATGGCCAGACTGAAGCCCTGGCATCATGCGCTTGAGAGTGTGTGTCTTACCTTGGAGGACACAATCCTGTTATCACAGAACTTGGGTGGGATGATAGCCTCATTGGTGGAGCCTGACTGATGGCCGACATAGATAGTCCTACTGTCAACTCTTCTCTCATCACCGCCAAGCTAAAGGAAAAAACAGCAGAGGGGTGGAGAGAGATAGTTACCAAGTAAGAAATGACAGAGAACAAATGTTAGTGAGTCTGGGTGATTAAACATCAGAGAACCACCCCAGTCAAACCTGACAAATTAAACCAAGATGTGCATCACACAACAACAATAACTTGGATGTAAGCCAAAAATTTGAACCACCATCAAATGCACGATGATCACAAAGGATTTTGTTTCCTGTCGTATAAGGCCTGCATTCCGCTCAGGTCAAGAATTAAAAGATTAGATTTTCTACTGTGGTGCAGAAAATTAAAAAGACTTGAAAAGCACTCTGCTGGAAAACTGTTGAGCACAAGCCAATAACTCATAGTGGGGACAAAGAAAAGTATGGCAAGGGTCAGCGGGCCGAAATGGCGATTGTGCAGGAAATATAACTTAATTTCTTCTCCCCCAGGTGGCCACACGTCGATGATAACCTGGCAGAGAATGTGGCCTGCCAGGAGAAAAATGCTGCGCTCAGATTTGAACAGCTGAGCTACATTGTCGAGATGTAGATAGCAGGATATTATGAAACTCACACACACAAAGACACACAAATTATGTATATGCACAGCACACACGCTTCAGGAAGACACTTCAGCAATCAGGTCAGGAGACAAAGACACACCACATTCCCTTCAACATAAAGTGGCCTGAGCATTCCTCTTCCATACAAGGCAGATGGGGTGAATCACAAAAGCAACCAAGGGAAGCTGGGTCATTGTCATAACTTTACAGGAGCTCTCCTTATGTAAATTGAAACAATGGTACAAGTGATGGTGCAACAAAAGGAACTGAGGAAAACAAAGCAAGAGATTGTTGTGATTAATCGTTTCCTTTTTCCTTCTTTAATTTAAAAGCTGTTTCATGCGCTGTGTGGAAATGACTGGGTTCATTTTTCTGTGAGTGAGGTAACCTGAGGCTGTAACCTCAGTTCCTCTTTTTGGGGGTAATTAATTGTTTCACTCTTCCATCTTGAATTTAAAATCCATTCCCTGCACTGTGTGGAAGTGACTGGGTTCATTCTTCTGTGTCATGCAACCTGGGGCTATAACGATACATCCCTGCTCAACTATAAGCGGGGACATAAATTCATAGACTCAACATTCTTTTTAGGTTTGTGAAATGTTTAATTAAATGTTTCTGAAAAAGGTTATCGAGCTGCATTGCTGCAGCTTTACAGTAACAGTGGTGAAGAAATGAGATTCAGGATTATCTGGCTTTTTAATGAAGTCAATATCAATGCCAAGACTGCTCTATTATATGCGTGTAGTGCAGCAGGACCATGATGACTCAGTGTCACTAAAGAAGTTTATACATCTCAACTAACAACTGCACACAAGCACACACCGTTTTTTTCTGTCTTGACAAAGCTGAGAAAACTCGGCATACGTGCTATTTGCTCAGTGGCCTCAATTTCCCTCCTGACATCACACACAAGAGGAAGCCTAACGCTTGAGGTGGACAACCACAAGTGCTGGTGGACCATGATAGCAACACAGCCAGTGGACTGATCAGCCATCCACATTTGTTCCTTATCCTCAAGCGTGTTTCTTATCTCACTACGGATGAGGACAATTCCCAGCTCCTTCAGCAGTGAACTCACAAATCAATCAATAACCAATCTTCAGATGTTACCTTACCAAATCAAGTGTATGTGAGCTTTCTTATAGTATTGCTAATTAATAAGCAACTGTCTCCATTTTATCTTTACTTTTCTACTAAAGAGAGAATGGATGACTACATATTTGGACACTGGTGGTGAAACAAGCTGCATGTGCTGTCCGCTGCACAATGTACTACAATACTGATTTGGTCAAAATGTATGCAAGTCTTTGTTTAACGTTCTTTTTTGTTGGTTAATGTGATCAGTTTCACCATGAAAAATTTGCCCAAATTACCATTAAATCATCTATTTTTTTCCCCTGACAGCCAAAAACATTGTCAAAGTGAGGAGCCTACCCAACAGTTTTTAAATAAAGTTGTGTTCTTGGCTCAAGTGCATGTTGGGCAGCTATTACAGTGTCTGTAAATTATTAAGGTTCTGCCGGCAGAGGATCTGCTTTATCTAATATAAAGGCCAGCAACATGTTTGTTGAGGGGACACAGAACCATGAACATCTGATCCTGGACCAGTGCCAGGGAATGTGTGAATTACGGCCACCTGGACAGCAAGCTGCCCAAAGTCTACTGCTGACAAGAGGTTAGATCAAAGAATAGCCTAAAGCATTTGGAGGCTTCATTCATATGCATGTGGGGACAAAAACAAATTACATAACTCGAGTTCTTGATGTACTTATAATTAACGGTTAAGTAACACAAAAATAAAGCCCAAATTCTTTGCCTAAATCCTGAAATATTTACCATCATCTCTCCAGTCCGGACTGGAGAGGGGAGCCAACAGGCTTACATAATGCTCCCTTATGCATGAGCAGCCATGTTCACACCTCAGTGTGGCTGTCAAATCTACCATCCCCTACCCGCATGGCACACACTGACACTGCATCGGCACAACCGGACGGACCTGGCTGCCAGAGGATGAAAGGAAGAGTGGGAGGGTGAAAAAATGTGAGAGAAAGGAAGTACAACAGGATCCAAGGACACAAACACATCCAGGTTTTCTATTTCAAACACCAACCAGCCCCCAGGAGGAGTAGTAAGCCAAGAACACCCCCATGGACTGCCATTGTTCGTTTATTTGAATGCAGCGTGTCTGGAAGTTATTCTTCCTCTGTGTACTCTGAAACATGCCATCTACAAATGTGATAGCAGCGTTCCCGGCATACAATACTGCAAACAATGATGTGGGACCAAAAAAAGCAATTATGTACAAAGGGCTGCGCAGACAAAACATAAAATGCAAGCAAGGAACAATTTAAAAACCAAATTAGCATCGAGTCAAAGGACTTGCAAAGGGCTCTGGCTTGTACTTCAGAATTACAGGTCAGACAGTCAACAGTATTAGTTGGCTGACTTCCACTAGTGCCAGTTCACTTGCGCCCATCTCTTTAGGATTGATTATGCATACAAGAGCCACAATAATGCACAGTTTCAAGGTTGCAGGCCTATGAAATAAACAGCCACTAATGTTCATATAAACTAAGCTGGCACTGCTGCTCAAAGGCCCTACAACAGCTTACATAAAGAAAGCTCTGGTTCTCTGTGATGATTCTCAAGAAGAAATGTTGGCACCTACACACGCATAATTCAAGCCGAAAATGAGATTCCATATAAAATGAAGAAGTAGTCCATGCCCCAGGGTGTTAAAGATAAGAAAGAACTATTGAACGGCCATTTATTTAGTGGCGGATTCACTGTAAAATATAATGAGTGTCAGACCACGGGGTCCGATTCATTTTTGAGGACTTACGTGATCGCAATGCTCATCTCCAAAACAGTGAGCAAAAGGCCACACAAGAAATGTTAACGTAAGGAAAAATGGAACTGATTGCATTATCTTTTCCTCAGTGTCAAAGGTCAAGCAAAGCCATTCAGTGCCAATGATGTTAGCTAGTAAAGTAAAAGTGGCCAAGAGTCAAGCGCCAGTATGTCAATACCAAAGTAGCTTCATCCTTGATATAAAAGCATCAGCTTCAAAACCTGGATGGAGATCAATAAAGCAAACATCCAGTGCTCAATTGAGCAGAGATTTAATTGCTAAGTCAGAAATAAATGGTGCATTAGAGAATTGAGTGTGCCTGAAACTTTACATTAAATTATGCTCTAAATTAAGTTATGCACACATTGTGAAATGAGCACAGGCTGGGACAAGGGGGGGTGGGAAGGTGCTCCACAGAGAGCGGGGAGGAATGTAAGACTGCATTCAGCCACTGCCAAACTCCCAATGATGACACGGGTCTGATGACACGGCGTCCTGTCACACCATCTCACTATTCACCAACTATCCTGCTTTGTCACAATCTGCGCGCTGTTATCAGAGCGGGCACACTGCCTAACTCAAAAATTACAAGTCCCTGTACAATGTGATACAATCCATCAGAGCAGTCACTTCCAAGGTTCACCAAGGTTGTACCGTCAACGTTGGCGAACGTTTGAAAATTGTAAGTTCATATGATTTTTAAATGTAGCTGACATTCAGAAGGATGTTGAGTCATTGCTGGTGCTGTTGTCTGTGATGCTGTAATGGACTCTACGTAAACCTCTATGTAAACATGATTGACCAACAGCTACGAGTCTTAAAAAAATGGACCATTTCCAGTTATGTAATACTTTTTGCAGGGCTAGTGCTCTCAGCAGCTTAACACAGGTGTTTGTGGTCACACCATGTTGTTTCAGTTCACTTTGTTGTTTTGTCATCTCCCAGTGCACTGAAAGGTGAAGCCCCGTCTCTCCTGGAAACATAGTGAATCATCTTAGTCTGGAAACCTGTCAGCACCTCTAATGTGTGTAAGCTGGGCAGGGGAACATCCTCAGATGAGTGGGTGAGTACGAGCTTCAACCACAGTGCAACCCAATCTGTCAAACATAATCTCAGTTACCTACACTAAGAGCAATATGAGCACAGTGGAAGTGAGGGTAATATGAGCAATGACTGCAACTGACAATTATTTTCCTTGTCAGTTATTCTACAGTTCCTTTTATCTTTATTACTCCACTTATTGTTTTGTCTATGTATAAATCATATGTCTGTTTATAAATCTATCTGTACAAAAAGGTCTATGTGAAATGTCAGAAGATAGTGGGTGTTTTCCAGAGCCAAATCCAGATGTTGCCATTTATGGCATGCTAGTCTGTTAGAGAGAACACAGTAGGTGGTTATGGTTCTCAGGAGTGTAAAGTGTATTCTGATGCTTGCATTTTTAGTTGTTAAGTTGGTATCAAAGTTTGTCTCAAGCTTGGCTCTTGGCATCTCCAGACGAGGCATGTTTGCTGGAAGTTAATCTGACAAGCATCTCTCAACAAACAGCAAACAAAGATGATTCCATGATGTGTAGAAGAAAACAGGCCTGGTGACAGCAGGTGTGACACCGGCACAGCCAGAATTATTTTCCCTGACGCAAATAGATTTTGTGGTCAAATAAAATCAATGCTGCAACTTTTTTTTCTGACAAAAGTGCTGAAGCACAGTGCGAGAAAAAAATAAGCCCAAAAGGATACAGGAGGTTAAGCTTTGTTCTGATCTGTCCGCTCCTGTGGTTTTGTAACTTTTACAGAGGTACAGAGGACAAAACACCGAGCTCAGGCAGTACAGAACGCTTAAAAAAATCCACTTAGAAAATCTACTTAAAAACACATCTAATGAGGTGTAGGGGAGCTGTGCAAAAAAGAGGAGTTCACCGGGGATCTATACTTGCTCTTCTTTATATCCTGCACGTGTACTAATAACACTCTGCAGTGTGCTGTGAACGACAAGACTTGCTGTTAAGCCTGTGTTCCCATCTGACCTTAGTATCCATTTCATGTAATTATCTGAACAAAACCGACATTCAATCTAATTTCTCAGTCACTAGTACGACAAGAGTGGACTCTGTGTGTGAGCGGCTCAGCACTTTATCATATTTAACGACTTAACTGCAGCTTATCTAGCCAATCAGGCTTTTATGGTGTTGCTCTCGGTTTACATGGATTCACCACAGTTCGACCTTAGCTGTCTCTTATCACAGTATCTATTAACCGAATTTCCTCAAAGAAGTGAAACCATGAGAGGAACACCCTGAAGGAAGACCTATTCTATTAAAGTAAATATAGGCCTGAACACCAAATGGTGTTATGACAATAATGGAATGAATAAATGTCAGAGCAAATGCCTAACCCCCAGGAAACGATTCAAGAAATGTTGTTGACAGCAGTAACGGCAACATAAAGTTGCCTGTATGGCAGCCTGAATAGAGTTGAGTGATGAATGTCTGAATGCGAGGGGAAAGTTGCACGCATTGAGTCAACGCTGTTAGTCACTGCGGTACTCTATCTGGCGCTTGCCTCTCTTTCATTCTCCCTCTCTCCTTCTTGTCAGCCCACTTGCCTGTCCTCTCCCAGCATGCTCACTCCATCTCACTAATTGTAACTCTCTCAGTTTTGATTACACATCCCAGTGCTCATTGCCGAAGCTGCAGAGAATTTACACGGGCCACAATATCTTTTGAAGAAAATATAGCACAAAGGCACGGCAGCCTCAGACCAGAATTAAAAGACTGTTCTACAATGACTTTTAGAAGTATTCACATCTTTGTGGTCTTTCCTGTGCAACAAGTAAGTTATTACTAAAGATATTTCACTATGATTTAAATAATTACTCATTCGGTCTCATTTAACCATCTTATTCGGACCACTGTAAAACATTTCCTGCCACTATTTACACTGTATTCGTTGGTCAGAAATGACACTATTTGATATATTCTTCTCTGGACATCTTTACTTTTCCTTCTATGTATCTCAATATCTAGGAAAACCAATGAAAACAAAGTTTCTGTAGAAGAGCTCGAGATAAGGGTCAGATGAAGTTATTATTAATAAAGATAGAAGATCAATGACAATTTGTTTAATATCTTCCCAGTGGGGATGAAAATGTAAAAGAAAGAATATACATTTAACATGAAAACCATTCTGGACTGGTAAGAGAGGAACTGCAAGACTTACTGTTGACATTGCTGTTAGACTTCCTACTGTTGTCATTTCCATGTACTGTGTCACGCTTTAAAAGAATATATTGACAGCTGAATGGACTGGGCCACAATGCTGTACATCTCATACAAAAGGAGTTCCTCTCTAAAAACCCCACATTAATACTCATTAACAACAGTATTACACAAAAGGCTAACAAAACAAGGAAAACAGGAGTCATTAGTTCATAGCCAAACTATAACAGGAGTTACCTCCATCATGGATTCACCAACACTTGGCCTGTGGCATAGTCTACAGAGCCCAATCAGAGGCCACCCTCTCCTCTGTCCTGTGTCCTCCTCTGTTTGCACACAGTGATGAATAGCCCCACAGAGTGGTAACAGTCCAACTTGAACTGAGGGCTGATCCTAAGGAGCTGTTGTGGATAGGCAAAGGCTCATTGTTCTACTAGCATCCCTGCAGCTGTACAAGACACAGAGTGTACTGTACCATGGGCTGGTACTGGCCTACATTACTCTGGGTCCCTCGACAATCAGGAGGAGGGGAAAACTCATCTAGACCTCGCATTGGGAGCTGCTTCCTCAATCATTCGGCTGCTTCAAAAAGCCACAGATGCGTGTGTGCTACATACTTTTTGCAACACATGTGATCTACTGACATCTTTTGACGTGAGACATCTATAAATTTAGATATGTTGTGACTAGGTTAGTTTGGCCCTTTGACTTAAGGAATTCCCCAAAAACGTATTAGCACTATGAAGAAACAACCGCACCACCAGAGAAGAGAAACAAAAGGCATGGTGACCAAAAAAAAAAAAAAGGCAACAGACGTTATAACAGGAAATGCATGAGCAAGTCACACATTGCTGAACAGCGGTTCAGAGGTCACTCACATTACTGAGGCAGCCTTTTCCTCAAAATAAAGCCATACAAATACTACACAGAAGACAGAAGAGTAGCCTAAACTTTCCAAAAACAACCCTGAGAACAGGTTTTACATTCACTGGGCAAGTTATATTTTAACTGGTTTACAGTCATAAAGCACTCAATTGTGGAGGTTTTGGTTTTGGATTCAAGATTATATGTTGTAGCTCCTTCTCAAACTTGAACTTTGTCCCCATAGCCATCCTGAAGGCAAATTACCTCAGTAAGTCCTGGAGAGAATGACAAAAGTGCATTATTTCCTAGGCTTCTTATGGAGAAAACCCCACACACACTGTGTCTCAAGACCGGGAAAAGTGAGCACATTTCAAGCTGCAGCCTAGTCACACTTTAATCTATAATTAAAGAGAATTTAAAGTGGTGTGGCCATAAATGGAGTATGGTTTTTCCAGCCAAGTGCACATACTCCGTCTATTCTGTTTTTGTATGTGTGTGTTTGAGACAAATCACCAGATTCGGCTACTTAGATGAAGGTGCTTGATCCAACTGCTTGTTCCATGGAGCATATGGGTTGTAACATAACCAAACTGCACAACACAACAATTGTTTTTACTCCCTCCCTTCACCATGTCTGGAAAAAAGCCATGCAACACCAACAAAAAGGCATTTACAGTACACCCCATTGCTGACAAGCTTTAAAAAAATCTCAATCTCAGCTGATGTCGTTTACTTTAATCATGTACCGGCTACACTGACTGTAATTGCTATTCAATTAATTATCCTTAGACACTGCATAGGAGGGCAACAAGACTAATGACGAAAATCAATGTGGCTCTTTCCTTCCTCTGTCCTGGGTGCATGTTTGATTTGAGTACAGGGTTTTTTTTTCCACCCAGCATTTCCTCCCACTGAACTGTGACCACATTAAAAAGACTCATTTTTCTCCCTGGGACTGAGCGATACTGCCTGCTGCCTAGCTGGGAGTTTGCAGTGGAGATAATCATTGTAGGCTGTTGCTTAACCTAGGTGTTCGTGTGAGCGTGCGTGGGCAGGGGCACGTTCGTATGTCTTTCAGCGTTCATTAAATCCTCACGTGGACTTTGCTGCTCCTCTTCTCTCTGTGTCAGCGAGTACCCTATCATTTCAGGTGACAATGGAAAACCGGGATGACGAAAACATCACAGATGCTGCTGTCTCTTCTCTTCCCCCTGTGCTCAGACACAGAGAGTGAGGCACACACGCACAAAAAAAATCCCCCTGCACACACATCTCAGCATTCTCTTCACATCTCACTGCGAACGCTCTGAGTAATGCTAGAGCTGGAGCATGGCAGAGAAAATATCTGGGTGAGCCTTTATACATATATGGATGACAAGGATGCATTTTGAGTGCCACTAGCCTGGCAAGGATACATGGGTCAGGAAAAGGAGGAGCAATGTGAGGAGAATTCAAAATAAATGAAGCAACCTGAATTATTTAGAGGTACAAACTGAGAATTCAACATAGCTTTTAAAAGGAAGTGGAAAATTGCCACAAAAAGCCATCTATGGTCCCCCTGTATCCATCCTGAACCGCCCACTCCAATGTTAACCGCTACTGGAAGCCTAATAGAGAGCGTCCATTAGGTGGAGAGCGAGATGGAGAGGTGCAAAGAGGCTACAGGTCCATCCCCTGGTTTCACTTGTTTCCCAGGTTTGAGTCACGCAGGACTTTCCGGCCTCCCTCACCGTATTCCATCTCCCTGCTATCCTACAGCCACGCTAAATATATTTATCATCCTGCTGTGTGTTGCAGATGAGCCTCTTTTGGCTGGGGTGCCATTTACTGGGCACAGAGCAGGAGACCAGACGGAGAGAGGGAGGAAGGAAAAGAAATCAGCGTAAGCAATTCTGTTCGCCAGCCACTTCACGGTGCAAGACTAATGGCGGCAAAACGGAGCACGGCTCTAATCAATACGCATCTCTCCTAATCAAACAGGCCTGATAAATCAAACGGCTCTGCATGCCTTGTACAGTGTGTGGCCTGCAAATGCACCCTTACCCTAACTGCTCACCCAAGAGTGACAACTGTGTTTGAGGACTCTTGTGTCTCATTAGTTAACCACAATGGCTCCTATGAGAGCACACAGCTCCCCCAAGACCAAACACTTTCTCCCCTTAGGTCCATATTATTGCCTGGACCTTGTACAAACATCTACATGCCCACACCACAGGCATGTAAAAACATGTGAATTTTCTTTCCATCAAGATCCATACATTGTTTTCTGAAAAATGTTAAGGTAATAAAAGCCCCAAATGTGCTTCCAACAGGTTTCACTTACTGGTTAGAAGCAGAAAGTGAGACTGACCTGAATGTAAGACAGAAAACACATCTGCAGTATTCTGCATATTGTAGCACATGTTGACCCAATACTTGAAGATCATATAGAGACACTAAAATGTGGAGCAGTAAGTAAAATTTCCATTTTTTTTTTCAATTTCTGAAAAAAAAATATCAAGTGTCATATTAACTGTCCTTGTGTTTACATAAACACAGGATGTTTATACAAAATTCCCTTAGTGTGCACATGTGTGTGCTCTGTGTACATGTCAAATTGCCTGCACTTAGTTGGGTGCGGGTTTACATAGGTTTGTGTATGCAAACCTCACAGTCACAGCTGCAGCTGACCTGAGAAACAGGTTTGCAGCGCCCCAAGGTTTCCAAATGCATTTCACACGCAATCCCTCAGAGCCCTCGCACAGAACAATTCCTTCCAGGTGAGGTCCCATTTTACTAGTGCTTGGGTCACAATCAAGTAGAGACAAACCTGACTGGCAGGCCACAGAGCATCAGCCTGCAGAGGGTGGGACAAACAGAAGAGAGATGGAGATGGAAAAAAGAGGGAGGGGGAAGCCCCGAGCAGAGGCAGAAAATATTTTAGACTTCACTACACAGGCCATAAAACACATCTGAATTACTATGACAGAGAGTTAAATGGGGAACCCCCACCCACTTGGAACCCAATCTTCGCCTCAAACGGTGTACTTGAAAGATAAACCAGGCCAAAGGAAAAACAAAGCTCAAAGCATCAAATATGTTCTCCGGTAGGGGAATAAACTTTTCAAATGTTACATCAGTACAGTGCTCATGAGTCAGGATCTAACCACTGGCAAAAATCTGTAAGCTAGGATCCCGTCTCCATGATTTGTTTACAGCATGTTTTCAGATGTTACTGAACTTACCAATATTTAATCATCGTACAGCTTTTGCTTACATAACCCCAACAGGCTGCACTTAAATTCAGTGCTGCATTTTACTGGTATGTTACATATAAAACCAACCCTATACAACTAAATGAAACATTATCACGGTCACAAATTGAAATGGCAAAGTGCAACACCCACATTGCAGGAGCTGTTTCTTTGATTTAAAAAAAAAAAAAAAAAAAAAAGTGTGCCCCAACATATCTTAGCATGAATTAAGCACTGTTGTGGACTATTAATCAAATTCTCCAGGCTTGAAGGAACATGCTTGTTTGGCAAAGGCCACAACAAAAACTACAGTCAATGTTTTTTTTTTTTTGTTTTGTTTTTTTTTCAGAGAAAAGGAAAACAAAAATGTCTATTACAACTGAAATATCATGTTATATCACAATTTATGCCAAAATAATCACAACAGGATTTTTGGTATACTGTTTAGGCCTTCGTGGCATGTTGTACTTCATGCAGGAAAACACATATTGCAACCATGAAACAGTTAACTTTGTAAAAACATTAGAGTTTAATTGCACATTGATAGGGATCCAAGGATTTGCAGGTGAAAAAAGGCCATATGAGTTTACCCATGTTGCTAACGTTGGCAAGGCTACCACCATCAGCCATCTTGGGGTGAAGCTTAATGTCCACATGTCCGCTCTTAATGCGCTTAGGCATTTCTCTGTTTCACTGGTGACGAGCCATTTTAATCTGAACCAGCCTTATTTTTTTTTTATTTGCAAGATCAAAATACTGGCAAACTGCAGTTTTATGAGATTCCTGTCCTTCTTTCCACCTTGCAGCTTTGCAACATCTGGGCATTAGCCTGGGGAGAAAGGGAGCTGCCATCTGCCAGGGCCAGTGGGCGGATGCATAATATCTTAAACATAACAGTTAACCTGCATTGTGCTTTAATAAAATATTAATTATTAGGACAACCAACTAATATTTCTGGTGCTGACTGGTGAGGGTAGCATCTTCATTATTTAGTCGATGAATCATGCACATCCCTGGTACTAAGGTGCAGCCTGGGTGATGATGTTTTTATATGTGGCGACTGTTCTGCTTGCAGTCAAGGCAGGGGCTCCCACATTGAATACTATCAAATTTCCACCAGGCTCCTCCTCTCACTCATCACACTGCTGCCTTCAAGGGCTTGAACGAACATCAAAGGCAACCGTGTGATTTTGCATTCTTGTCAGAGCATTACAAGCTCTGGAGATTCCCCCCTGATGAAAAGCCCAGCCCCACTCATTCCCTCAGCCATCTTTAATGATTTTCCAAAGACACACTCAGGGTTTAGTGGCACAGTGCATCACAGTGGGAGAGTCGAGTGAGAAACACGAAGCCTCCTTCTGTGTCTTTTGGTACGAGCACCCTCTCTCTCTCCCTCTCTGTCTTTCCCCCCTCTTCATGATGCACATGTACCTCCCATGGGCAAGGGGAGGGTGGTGTGAATCAGGAGGCAGAGAGCCAGAGCAGAAGATAACAGCACTGTGTGCATCAGTGACAGTGTGGCTGGCTGCTCCGCACAAAATATTATTTACAGCTCACACCGAGGAGAAATTACAGCAGCAATCCTCTCCAGAAGCAGGAAAATCAGCTGACCTGGCAACACTTAGAGAGAGACCAGGAGGGGGGTCAGGCACTATAATTATTATATTGCTTCTCCTTATTCACAGTCGGTATCTATACTGCTCAGATAGCCTGTGGGGGATTCAACCCACTGGTGACAACAGGTTACTGGCGCATAAGAGGATGATAAAGAGGCAGTCAAGGCAGTTTAGCATTTATAAACCTGGCCTTGCGGAGAGTAACTCCACTTTCAACCAGCTCACTCATGACTGATTAATGTATGAAGGGCAATGAAACCAATGGATGAACTTTAAAAGGGTAAAGCATTAAATTGACCAATTGAGAAATATGATGGCAAAGCAGTTCATGTTGGCAAAACACCAACTTCTTCTGCTGAACAAAACCAGTGACTGGATATACGGCAACATTAGAGAATAATGCAACGGCAGCACAATTAGAAACTGTCAACTGGTAATTATTTTCACCAATTAATCTGCCGATCCCTCTAATTGATTAATTGTTGAATCTATGCCCAGTAATAGGTTCTGAGAGGCCAAGGTGATGCGTTCAAATGTCCCTGTCAACTTTAGGAGGTAGGGTTGGGAGTGCAGAAAAACACAGCCAGGGACAGGTGGGTTTGTTTTACAGGTGTCTGCCTGTGTTTTCTATCCATGTGACTAACAGATAGGTGGGGTTACACGGTCCAAAGCAGACCTACTGCAAACAACCCCTGACAACTGAGCGTGTAGTTTAATGACTCTTCTACATCTGTCGTGACTTCCTGGCTGGCAAGAACTTACCTAGTTAGCAGTTAGCTAACTGACCCACAACAGTCACAGAGTGAGGACTAACAGCTGTCTCGTGTTGTCAGTAACAGTTTGTCGTCAACGGTCAGAGTTCCCCGCTCAATTAAAACTGCTCAGAGGAAATTACTGGAAATTCCAGCCCACATTCTTTAACGACAGAATCACAGCCGTTAAAAAAGGCTAGCAAGAGTAGCTGAATGTCATAAGCTAACAGTGTGTGAATGTGTGCGCGTGTGTGTGTAGTTGTTGTTGCCAGGCACACATACCAAACGGTTCAGTCTTCTCCGTAGCATCTTCTTTTAATCTTCACTGATTTCGCAACGCTGATGAACTCTTCTGATTCAACAGACGCCTCCAGGCTCTGCTTCAGCTTCTCGGAGAGGGGGGGGTGACTTTACATGTATGTTAGTTAACCTGCTAGCTCCTTTAGCTATCTATTCTCTACTCTAACGTTAGTTCTAGCTATGTGAAATACCGCAGCGACGCTACATCGTGTCCATTTTGTTTGATTTCGGTATCTTCGCACCATTCGCATTCTCTCCCCCCTGAATATTTTCCGCGTTGCGGTGTACTAGTCGCGCTTCCCTTCGCTCACGGCTGAAACAGTCCCTGGCATTTCGCTCTGCGCCCTGTTGCTGAGACTCGTACAAATCATTTGTCGCTCTCAAGTCTGCCTTCGCCTTCACTTGGAAACTGCGCACCGACACCTTTGGAAAAACTTCCTCCTCTTCCCGGAGCCCGTGCACAGGTCCCTTCTCCTCCCTGTCAAACAATTTACACTCCAGCAGCAGCGGCAGCGGCGGCAGCGGCAGCAGCACCAACCCACAAACCCACGTTCACAAGCTCCACCCGGCGAAGGTGCGGCGGCTTTCGCTCACAATGTATTGTGGGAAATGTGGTCAAACCCCGAACTACAACATTTCCTATATTCCCTCTATAAAACAGTGGAGCATGACGGAGGTTGCAGTTTGTGACTGCACTTGAAGGATTATTGAGGATTGAATAGAAGCCTGGTGTGAATGTATTCATTCTCTGGGTAGAAGATGCAGAGGGGATTTCCTGAATGACAGCCCACCCTCAACAACAGATGGATTATAAGCTTTAGCTTGATATTATAGCCTACAAATATCTCAGCACAACTAAAAGATGCACCTTTTGTGGGAAAGTATACAACAGAGAGCAAATTTACTTAACAAGTGACTTATATATGAATAGCCTATATTCATATAGCAGAAATCACACTGCAGACTATGTGAATATTACTATAATTATTCATCAATACTGTAGACTCATTTGAGTTTTAAACCAGGAACATAATCTTTGCCTTTAGGAATCTTACACTTATAAGCAATGTGTGTGTTTTTGAAAAGCCATCTAAATGTCCATGAAGTGGACATAGCCTACTTTTCAGGTCTTCAACAAGGTGAGCCCTGAGTGTGATGATTATGCATCTGAAAATGGAAAGTGTCCAGGCTGCCAGCTGCACAGTGTTCAAAGTAAATGCTTAAAGCAAGTGAAATAACTATAAATTCATGTAAATGAGCTTTGAGACATGAATTCAATTTGATTAAGATGTAATCTAGATGTCCCATCAGCTGTTTTTGGATTATAGTCATCATCAGAGACCTGCCCTGGGACCTTTAGCTGCGTTCTGACTCACTGGTCAAAGGTCTAATGCAGCTTCTTGCCAACACTTGGAAGAAATGTTAACACAGCAAAAAATAATGTCATGTGATCTTTTTGTTTATAAAAATAACCACTGTCAAGTTCAAAGGAAGGCATGGGGCAGGAACATATGGCAGGTGGAATTATTGTTTCTGGCTCACTGACGACACCAACACAATGGTGTCATTTCTGAAAAATATCAAATCCAGTGGTGCAAGAGGGGAGAGGTCTCAACTCTCACCACTAGTTTTATATGAGCAGAGAGAATCATTTTGAAGTGTGTGAGACTGAAACATTTAAGTTAAGATTTTGTGTTACTTTGTCCCAAACACTAGTCTGACTGGGTTAAATGTGTTGATGTCGTGAACACGTATGCTTATCGTGTCGAAGCTGAGACGCAGGACTGCACAATAAGCAGAAATCTTGTGGCACAAGAAATAGGGAAGAACAACGTGTGAGGTTTCTCAATACTTGTGGTGGGCCATCTCATGCCACGCGGAAATATTTTGACAGTAAAGATTCATGCACATGCAAGAGTTGTTGTTTTGTTTGTTATCATAAGAATATTTTGGTCTTAGGAGTCATGAATTATACAATTTGGATTTTATCTCTCATTAAAAATTTGTATAAAAGGTTCATGTCTGACCTTTTAGTCATACATGCAAAACAGTACAATCAAAACAATCAAGCTATTTAGTGTGGCTTCTGGGCCATGGAGGTCATAATTGGAAATCTGAACCCCTTGTGGTTCATAACCTAATTTGTATTTATGTGTGTCAATGCATGAGTCGCTCCAGCAGCTATTTGCATGTGACCCCAGTTTTGCATTTTTTTTTTCTCCTCAGTGACTCTCTTCCTGGAAATGTAGCTAAGTGGTCATTTTAATAACGCAAGCAAGTGGCGTAAGAGTGAAAATGTTGATAGAAAACATATGTGTTGAGGTCAGTAGGATCTCTGTGTTTATCTGTGTCTGAATCTGATGCTCCAAACCACAAAGGCATTGTAACTGAATGATTGCACAGTTTGGTGGCTTTTGCCGAGTGTTCACTGGAAACAATTACATGTTACACCTCTGACGGGAAGTCTTCAGGAACACAGGTTTGACGTCTTTTCTGAGTTGCAAAATTAAAGTAATTCACATCTAAAGTATTATTACAAGTGAGCAAACCACTCTTACTTATTAAGATTTTTTGCCCTGCTGTTAGTTTTAAATAGAGAAAGTGCTGTTTTCTTTGATAAAGTCATGCAATTGTTTTGAAGGGGCATCCTGTTTGTTTGTTTGTTTGTTTGTTTGGTAACTACATGTGGTTTCAGTGACACTGAAGAAGGAAGTTGCTAACTCAGTGAACATATACTAACACAACTGTGATGCAGAAAATACACACAGCATGTACATATCATCAAACCACAGCCAGCAGTATACAGTATTTGTCAGTTTCATCAATATAAATGTAGATCAGGACATAAGCTACAAAAATAAATAATATTCATCCTATTAAGATGTATTATTCAGGTGTGATCTGCAGATTCTAGGTGCTATAGCCTTGGTACCATACTGTCTCCACTTGCTGTCAAAATGCCGTTAAGTTAATGGCTGTTTTAGAGAATTTTTAGAAGTCAGTCAATTATTTTGTTCAACATTTATTTCAGCCTAAGGAATGGATGTTTATATATATATGTATATATATGTATATATATATATATATATATATATATATATATATATATATATATCACCCAGGCCGCTGAGATAGTGAGAAAGGCAGTTGAAGATGTTTGATGTATGCATAAAGAGGAAGTGCCTGTTACGTCACACCACTGCCACTAAATAGACACTGCTGTAAATTGAAATCTATCGCCACCATGTGGCTAAATGATGAATTTAAGTTTCATTTTACAATGTATCTTTTTTTTACTATGTTGAATTTTGGGAGTGACTTGAGGATAATATGTCTTTTCCCTGATCATTTATATATATATAAAAAAAAAAAAAAATATATATATATAATAATATATATATATATATATATCTCGAAGAAAAAGAAGAGAAAAGAAAATGAAAAAGATAAAGCAGTCAAAGGTCATTTGCAGAAACAGAATGAATAATAATAATATACAGTATTTATACAGTAAATAAACTCACATCACATTACACACTTCTAAAGCTTTCAGGGTGTCTGGAATCAACATGGTGGGAAAAACTACCAGCTTCCTTTAATGCAATAATGTTCTGGTTGATCACACAATCTTATCACAAGCCCACTCACACTATCCTCTGCACAATGTTCACCTAGGCTATTACCAGAAGAAGATCATGTGACATGATTGAAAGCTCACAAACAGAATGGTTTGTGTCGTCGGATTATTTTGGTCAGTGGGTTCGAAGCTCACTGTTCAACCTCAAACTAATTCCAAGCACTAAAAATACACATCAACTGTTTGTATCTGAGCTGTATTTCCTGTGTTGTTTCCTCTACCAGTGGACCCGGTGGTTTCACTCCTGTGAAACTAACTGGTAACAAACATAGAGCAGCTTAAAGTAAAACTCTGAAGTTCTGTCTGATTCCAGCAAGAGGAAAAGAGGGAGAGAGGGAGAGTCATCATCCATACAAAAAGTTATGTTACTGTTCTACTACTTGGCTTCCCGCTTTCATTTTCCACTGTATTTCCTACTACATACAGGACATGTAGGCCACATATCTAGGGCTGCAACTGGTTGTTGTAGTTCAAATCATGTCCACATGGTGGCAACCCAGTAACACCAATAGACGTCACAAACTTGTTGCTCTCAGGAAGGAAATGAAGAGCAAGACAGCAGAGCTGATTACAGTTCAACTTTTATGAACTTCACTGCAGTCAGACTTTTTGTATTTTTGACAAGTTTGTTTTTAATAAAAACATTTTAGGATGAAACTTAAACAAAAAAAGTTTTGTCCAATGCTGAAACTGAACAAATGTTGCAGGCCAGTCCTTTTATAATGTTGTTTGGTAAGATTTTAGTATTCACATTTTTAAGATCAGAATTAGTCCTGCATGTTAAAGAGGGATGTATTCAAATCAAACTAAGTATATAGATACATGTCCCAAACTCAGTACAGTGGAGGTGTGTTTTAATAGTAAAATAAGAATTAAAAGTTAAAACCTTGTAGCAGCTCTAATTTTATCTCAAAGTGAAGTTCAGCTCCAAAGCTCTAAGTAATAATATAATAATATTATATTTAGTGTTTATATATAGAGATGAGTTTAATACAACCAAAATACTTCAGAAACACTTCACGTGTATTGTGAAATAATGAACATATAAAATATAACATTTTCTTTCAACCCTTTCCAGTTTCGATAACCTCTTCTTTGTTAAATAAGACAACTGTATCTGACGTCCTGATAGAACTGCATGTCCTGAGGGAAGTGTACAGTAGCTGCTGTATTTAATTTAGTGGGCATTTCTTTACTGGTTCTGCCGCCATGTGTCTCCTTCGTAGTTGTGAATTTAAACTGACAGCCCCTGTGGAGGAGTTGGGAGACTTCCCCAGCCATCTGTCTTAGAGCAGCCCCCTTCAACACCCCCTTCCCTCCCTCCACGCATCCCTCATTCCCACACTGGGCCTTTGTCAGCAGTTCCTGTTCCTGGACTAGGCGTGGCGTGCGCAGAGGCTGGGGCGACCGTGGGTGCTTTCAGAGGCACCTGCAGATGGGACAAAGGGCCAAGGGTGCTGGGGCTGAAGACAGATTGATGCTTTGTGCGCTGGGGCTGGAGAGAGCGAGAGAGGGAGAGAGAGAGCAAGAGAGAGAGAGAGAGAGAGGGTGGTGGGGGATAGTTAGCTGAGAAGTTTTCAGGGAGAGGATTTTCGGGGGGACAGGGATGGGTTGGTGGGGGTGAAGGGGGAGGTCTGTCACTCCAGTCTGTGTGAGTCCAAGCTTTGGAGGACCCGGAGAGATTGACAGCTTTTGTGGACTGAATCTCTGCACAATGGTTGTGCTTTAATGGGCAGTAAAGCTAGAGTAGAGCTTTGGGGAAGGTTTGGAAGGGGAGGTAGCGCTTGGTCGTAGTTGCGATGGTGGCGGTGCGGGGAGGCTGAGGGATGGGGGGCCAAAGGCTTTACTGCTTTGCTTGGTGGGGACCAATTCATGGGTATTCAGTCCAAGGCTCGTTATTCACTGAATGCATCCAGTGGAGGAATGCAGCAGCATCAATTAGAATGTGTTAGCAGATAGCAATGCAGGGAAGAAAAACCTTTCTCTCCCTTTTGCTCACAGGACAACACAGTCCCACTATAGGAGGTGTCAGAGCCACAATGCCTTTTTTGTGGGTCTCTCTCCATTACATTACCAGTGCAATATGTAAGGTGGGGACTCTTTTGATTTAAATTAAGTGGAAAAAACACTAAATCCTATTTTTATTCAGCAGGGATAATGGTGTTATACTCTATAAAGGTCTTTAACTACTTATCTGTGGCTTAAAATCTTCCCCAGCTCCCTTTTCACTCCACCTCAGTGTCTTACTCTCATTGGGGGCATTATATTTATTCAATGGTGGAGGGTCAAAGACA
Source organism: Caranx ignobilis (assembly GCA_021432705.1). Lineage (NCBI taxonomy): Eukaryota > Metazoa > Chordata > Actinopteri > Carangiformes > Carangidae > Caranx > Caranx ignobilis. The sequence continues at coordinate 16,442,528 of MU269981.1, read as the reverse complement.
GACTGTTAAACAGAGTTGCTTGTAGCCTTAACTGCCGCATCACTTCTAATTGTGTATCAGCGGGTCAGTGGTTTGTTGTGTTGTCCCCCTGTAAGAAAGGAAGAGCGGATATGAATTTAAACAGTATCTTGTACGGCATTGTTTGGAGTGGGCTCAGGCCACCACTTCAGACTCAGAGGGCCTTTTGGAAAAAGACTTTTTTTTCCCTATAACTTTCAAGACAGTGATATAAAAGAAAGAGGAAAGAGTGGAAAACACTTTGATGGTGATCACATGTCGGGGTTGACACGCCATTCTCTGTTTTGAATGTAGAGGGGGCAGCCGCACATGCCCTTCGAACTAATTAGGCTGCGCTTAATTGAATGCTTTTTCAGGTTGCACACAGCAAACAAATTCTGTATTTGAAAACAATGAAAATAGCTTTAATTGCAATCAACCATGCCCCTCTGTTTTTTTGTGTGTGTGCTGTGTTTTGTTTTTTGTGTTACTTAAACATTCCTATTAAATTTCCCATTCATGCTACGTGTGATAAATTTAGAAAACAGGCGTCAGGGAGGGAGGAGGAAAAAATAAGATTATTCTGCACTGACTAACTTGAACAAACTGATTTTGAAGTTTTCCATCCATGCACTCAGCATCCATTTTGTCTCCAATTTCCCTGCTTTTAACACAAGATGATACAGATGGCATGTGTGCTGAAATGGAACTGGGAATTTTTGTTCTCCTTAGGTTTAATGAGAACTAACTGGCAGGAACCTCTTGTAGAAAGGTGTAGATTTCAATATGAGCAATTATGCTTCATTTAAAGCCAAATGAGCCAAATTTGCATCCTCTGAAAAGGGAACCAGGGCTAAACTGTATGAAAAGTGCAGTAAATTGGGGCAAACATCGCAACGTGCAGAAATGCATCTCCGCTGTAATTGTGTAATTGTAGAAGAGCTCTAAATGCACAGCCCAATTAAACTTGCTTCTTCTGCAAGGCAAAGAATTGGCAGGTTATTATGCAGGAAAGTATCAGCACATTTAAATAGCTGCCTCCTTCATGGGTGGGGATGGAGGGTGGGATCATTTGCAGCAAAATGGAATATCTGATCAAATATGGACAGATGTCTTCATACATGTGGAGCGGCTGTGAATTGGATGGGAAGAGGCAAGATGGATGGATGGCCTCCTCTAAGAGATACAGCTTCCTGCCCTGAGTACTGCGGGGGCACAAGAGGAAAAGGGTGAGAGAGGGGGAAGGTTAGGCTCTCAGTGGGGGGAGACATTTCCCTGAAACACCAGTTGATGGGCTTCTCCCACAAAGGGTGGAGTGACGCAGTCTGCACTGCTGCAGAACAGCCTGGTCTCTGTCTGGATTAGGCCCTGCAGCACACAAAGGAGAGCTCAAGTAAACGGTTCATGAATGTTGATTAATTGATGCCATTTTTTGCAGTGTGCCATGGAGATTTAGAGGGTAGGGGTGCATGAGGGAGGTTGTGTGTAAGCAGGGAGAACTGCGATCTGAGGCTGGAAATGTCTTTTTGTGAGTGCATTTTTCAGATATGCAAATCTCAAATGGTTGCTATAGATCACAAACTGACACAGGTTTGATTCATAACTTCAGCAGAGATTACTTCATCTCAGCTGTGAAAAAAAAGAGAGAAAAGTTAGTTCTCAAAGAGCTCAATCAAGCTGGCACGCTGCGACTGTCTTTGGTCTCTGTGTGCTTTGACTCCCGATGGTGTTGTCAGATGTGCCCAGCTGGCACAGTGAGCAGCTCAGGTGGCAGAAGCAGCGAGGAGGTTCCCACGATGGGGTTTTTTTTGGGGGGTACAGGTGTCCTGAGAGAATGAGGGTGGCCTGGAGCAAGGAGGGGCAAAGCACTGGCCCATAGCCCACCTCAATGGAGGGATCCCAGGGGCCAACTCAATAGCCTGGGTTCCACTTGATGGAGAGAGAAAGGAGCGTTTCAGCAGGAAAGATCTGGTTGTGGGAGACCTCTTTCAAGACTCGCTGTTTGTCTGAAGGCTGTCACAGCAGATGAGTACTCAGCAAACAGCGTGAACAAGGATTTGAACCAGAAAACCAACAGAGCCTTGACAATATTGTGATTGGGCCTTGTCTCTTTAGAGGGGGCTGAAAGCCGAATTGAGAGCGGTAACAAGTGCACATTCAGAGCAGGACGGTGATGCTTTTGGGTTGTGTTTTATGGTTTTGAGACTTGTATGTGGTGGATAAAGCAAAATCATGTTAATCTCCCCTTTCTCTCATCTACTAGTAGAATGGGGGTGAACCTGTGGCACTTTAATGGCCCAACCAAAGTCTTACAAAGTCATTGTTCGGTCTTGTAAAGTCAAATGTGAATGAGACCTCTGTGGTCTCTTGACCCAAAACAGAAGACGAGTTGAAGCATTCTTTAAAATGGAAATATAAGCACTGCAGCAAAGAGTTCCACTGAGTTTATTTATTGTTGTTTCCACCTTTTCTCTCTCTCGTCCCCCTGCTGCACCTCATATTGTAAAGTACGATTCACCCAGTGTAACTCAACAAAGTAGCTATGAACCTTGTTTTGTTTAGGTTGAGATCACATCTTCATATCTGCTTTGGAATATATCTTTTTCACACATACACAAAGGCATGTGTGTAAACAGGTATAAGGAGGAATGCCAGGTTACTGTGATTTCCACCTCTGTTTTTCACCCTGCCTGGTTTTGTTCTTCTCTTCTTTGCAGGATGTAACCAGGTAGAATTTCATTTCTTTTTGACTCAAATGCAGGTTTTCTTTCTCTTCTGGTTTATGGCCAAAAAAATAATTGCAAGGCTGCCACGTCTCATTCCTATGAAGGACAGGTAATGGGAGAGGAGAGGAGAGGAGAGGAGAGGAGAGAGAGGAGAGGAGAGGAGAGGAGAGGAGAGGAGAGGAGAGGAGAGGAGAGGAGAGGAGAATCTGAATCTGCCACTCACATTGCCACTGTAACCATGCTGCTTGGAAAACACTGCCACATTTAGTGTTTAGTAGTTTTAAATATTATCTTGTAGCACATATTCTGTGTTGTTAGTTCAGATCAGTGTTTTTTGACATCAACGGGTCCTCTAATATCTATCTAACAGCCAATGACAATGAGCAGAGTGTGGAGCGGGAATCAGTGAAATCAGATTACACATAAAACAAACTGATTATATGCTTCAGTTTTGTTTCCTCCCTGACTTTGTATACATTTATCGACCTATTTATCCATTTGATGGTGAGTGAGAGGGGCATACAAAGAGCAATGTTGTCTTTTGGAGGAGTTGGGCTAACTTTGAAGGTTTCTGAAGAGAGAGGCTTGTGATGGAATGGGCCGGGAAGGACTGTGACTTCTCCATTGAGAGTGGAGGGGCACGCTGGATTAGCTTGATTTGCCTGTGAATGGGCGCTTTCCATTATTCTTGTTAGGGAGCTGTCACATCGAATTGAGAAAGTGAAAACCTCCTTTTATCAACCTTTTCCAAGTGAAACTGAACAGGCAATCAATAACTGAATTCAGGCCCAGGGGAAAGTCAAGCAGAATGATATGGGCTGTTATAAAGGGGGTATTTGTCAAATTGCTAATGGGAAAAAGTGGATAACTGATGTAATTTTGGCTCCAAATGCTGTTGAGTTTAACAGAAAACTGAAAATAAGGAAATTAAGTCATAGCAGCACAAATAAAATTAGGCTCAGTTACTAGTAATAAAATGGCAATAAATAAAACGTGACCATAATACAACTAGTGCTATTAAACTGCAACAATTTATAATTCTCACCATGAGCTGTAATGATAATTGATATTTATTGGACTTAAACACACGTTTTGTCCTTTTTGAGAGAAATTCAAACAAAAACAAATAAAGAAATAAGCAAATCACAAAAGTATTATTTTCCCAGATTTAAACCAAAAGTCAAAAGACTTAGATAAGAGTTTATTTATTTTAGCTTTAAGTCATTATACATCCATATAAACATGCATTTTTATGAGTGTACTTATCACATTATCATAATGATCATTTTGTAGTGAGTTCAATAGGCTATAACCAAGCCACAGTTAGAAAACCAAACAAACCGGGAGTGGCTCACTTTTTATTGTACGAACGACACCATATTGTTTTGGAGTTTCATTATATTGACCTTATTGTGCCATTGTGCTTGTTCTGACACCATGATAATGCCTGAATACAGAGGGAATTATGCTCTGTATAAATAGATCCCATAGTCAAGGATTGCTTCAATTATCCCTCTACACATTGACAACATGAAGAGAATAAAAACTAAAGCCTTAGTCCAAGCTGGTCTCAAGGCGCTCTTCAAACATTGTTTTGGCCATTGTTCGTGGGGCAGAGGAACATCATCAGCATCAATGGCAACAGAGAAAAGAAATTCATTCATGTGAATCATGAACTTCTTTTATACATTCACAGCAATAATTGTAAAAAAAAAAAAAAAAAAAAAACCTAAAGAAAAGTAAATAAATCTATATTCGTGGCTTCTTGTGAACATGTTTTTACTCACCACAAGTCTGTTTGCATTCCCTCTATTTCTTATGTTTTTATCCTGTTGCATATGCTGTTGTAAATGTATCTTTTTTAAGTGGTTATAGCCATTTTCTATCATGTTAAATTGCACACATTATTATGGCACAGGGCTTCCTGCCCATCCAAACCATTAATCAACAAATATTCTCATATTGCTGCTCTCAATTTTTACGCTGGATGGAGAAAATGAATCGGATCATTTGGACTCATCAATCAATTTGGTAATTGATGTCTTAATCATTATACAGTTAATTGAGCACCTAGATTGTTGCCTGTCATTGTTCAGAGTGCTGAGATACATCGCCCATGCAGCAAACCAGCCTGCAGCAGTTTCAGGGAATTAGAACAAAAAGCACAGATTTTGTTGCTATAAACTTTTATCATAGTGATATCACATTTCTAAATATTTGAAAAAAAAAAAAAGGTGCTTTCGATTTTTTTTTATGTAGTATTATACTGTGTATTTGCTGCTGTTTTCAAAAGGTAAGTCAAAAATAATGGTGTAATGATTTTGTTGAGTGCTCCATTCCTGCCAATGAAGGTATGTGAGGTTTTCATCAGTGTAATTGTCATCCATCCATCTTCTGTGCACAGTGAGTTGATAACAGCCTATGAAAAATGACTCATGGCTATAATGAGTGTCTCACCTCTGAGTGGTAACCTGGTTCACAGCTCTCCGTGGAACAGCAATTTCCCATTAATTCCACTCCACTGTCTCTTCTCCACCTCATATACGCTCTTACCTTCACATTTTCACGTAACAAATCTCTCTTTCTTAGCACAACCAGTCCTGACATTAATTAAACACTAAAGACCCCTGGTGCTAGGGGCCCTGAGGCTGCAGAGGCCACAGGGCTCTCATAAGGACTGACCGTGATCTCCTCTAGCAGGGGATAGGTGTAGGGTGTCAGTAAGGTCTCGGAGGGGCTGTCAGGGGAAGAGTCCTTAATTGAGTTACAGAATACTTTAATTACGACTGTTTCCCACATATGCTTTGCACACACACCAAAAAAAACTCCCAGTTCCAGCCCAAGAGTGCAGCTGTGAGGCAATTATCATCAAGCACCTCCGCATCTGTGTACAAACAATTCCACAGCTGCTGGCATTGACGCTGTAGAGCAGAAAAAGCTCAGGTTGACCCTGGGGCTTCAGCATCGCCTCCAAGACCATGACCTATTCATCTGAGAGGTGTGTGTGCGTCTGTGTGTGTGTGTGACACCTATGAACACTGGACCTGCTTACCATTTCAAATAAGCTCTCACATACTGTTTACCACAGTGTGTGCTCTTTGATGATATAGCTGGCTGAAGAAATGTTGGTATGAATATGTAAAATGAGAGAGACCGCAATCATTAGGTGCCGACTGCAGCATGTGTCCAAAAATGTAAATTCCCACTTGCCGTAAATATTCTCTTCACACAAGTGTAATTTGTGTGAGGGAGTTTAATAACCAGAGAAGAACAGACAGTATGCTCTACATATAGAAACACAAAAGCTTTAACACCTTCTTTCCCTTCTCACCCTCCTCAGCAGCTTTAATTTTAGAAACTTACTCCACAGCATTTGACAGTATCACATATAATCTGTACCAGTATTCTCTTAATTAAGGCTACATGTTGTTGTTAGACACCTGTAATCATGTAATATATACATTAACATACGTGCACATGCTTCAGCATAATTGTGCTTCTTAACTAAATCTCTGCAGATATATTTAAATTGCTGCTAGAGGTGGGTGTCTGCGTGGGGTGAATGTGTGTGACCATTTGTGAGAACAGCGTGACTGAGAAGGCCACTGTGGGATAGAAGGGAGATGGAGGATGACTTTATGACACCAAGGGGACAGGATCAGGGGCAGAAACAGAGAGGGCCTGGCGGAGGAGGTGGTGGTGCGGGGAGAGGGGCAACCCTAGCTGTCAGCTCTGAGGGGCTGCTGGAAGACTCAGCGGGAGCTCAGCCTGGCCCCCGGGATGCCTTGTCACCACGGCGAGGCCCTGGAATGCGCCAACACACAATGAGCTCCTGGGGCTCAGAGGGCACTCCGATTTGATAACCACATTAAAGTCCTAGCAACATCTGTTGGGGTGCAGGAGAAAGGCCTACTGGCAGGTTTTAACCCCCCGAAACTGGGATCATTAACCCTCCGCCCTGTGAGAGAAGGGGGACAACAGCCCTCTATTTGTCAGCCGCCCTGCACAGGGCTGCGGGGGCTAATATTTTACCAAAAACAGCGTGAGAAGAGAAGCGGCCCTGGGCACCATGGAGAGCACTCCTTCACACTTTACATACACATTAGCAGGAAAGTACAGTCTGATTTACTTTATGGAACTCACAAAACAACATTAGCATAGCCTCCAACGAAGCAGCCTTGTGAGCATGTTGCTAATTTACATGATATTCATCAAGCAGCTGCACTTTAGTTACTTTAGTGTGCATTATGCACATAATTCAGAGTGGAAACATTAAGACTAATTTCACTGTTATTTGCTGCAATGATTGCAAAACATTCTGGCAAACACCAAATCATAATAATAAAGGACAGATGGACATCATTTTAGCCTCATATGAAATACATTAACATCCGCAAAGATGCGTGGGTATTATTTTCCCCTCTGATTTGTTAATGTGCGGTTAGAGGCAAGGGGGCAAAGTTGATTGAGGACGGAGAAATAACAGGTGTTCTGTCACAAAGACACGTCTCAGGCCCCAGGATCCTCTGGTGCTTCGTGGGTCAGCGCCAAGCCTCATCCACCTCCACAGGTTTCAAAGCGAAGGCCACCTCTCTGTAATGAATAATTAAGAAAACAAAAGGCCCCGAGGGGGTGAGAGGGTGGAGGAGGAGGAGGAGTGTGGTGGGGCTGTTGTGGAGGGCCTAATGCAACGAGGCCAGATGCAGCTGAGGAGAGCTGAGGTTTTTGCCCCTGTGCTTCATAGAAAAAAAATCATCCTAAATGTATTCCCTGGAGATGAGGGGCTGCAGGAGGTGCCCCCAATGCACAGGGTCCTCAAGTGCCTCCACACAAGTAATCCCATTCACTGCAGCTCATTACATGGGCAATTAAGTGCTGGGGTGGCGGGGTGGTGGGGTGGGGTGAGGAGAACGATGGCGAAGTGTGTACGTGCATGTGTGTAAGTGTACGGGCTTTGGCTGAGTTGTTGGTGTGGTGTGTGTGCGTGTGCGTGTGGGGTGGGGGGGGGGCATCTCTGGGTTTTAAGGATCGAAACACCCACAAATCTAACTCCCCCCCACGACCCCCAGCATCGCCGAGCCACCTCCTCCCCACTTCTTCACCTGGGCTGGACACCTGCCTCTCCTAATGAAGATCCATGGCTTCATTTCCATTTCTGGAGTCATATCAGAGACTGCCAAGCACAAAACAGGCCTGTTTCCTCAGAGGCCTGGAGAGCCGGATAGAATGACACGGCTAAGTGCTCTGGCAGAGCAGGGCAGCTGCAGAGCCTGAAAATGGGATTTGCTTGGGGGTTCTGAAGTGGGGGGCTCGGATGGAGAGGACCTGATGTTTGGATTGGCCACAATGGCAGCCGTGTGCTACCTCAGCAGCTCCTCGACGCTAATGAGGCTTTCTGCTGAGATGGAAGAGGAGAGGAGAGGGCATGAGGAGATGGAGAGGAGGAGAACAGAGGAGTGTACCACTACACACCTACCTCACACACAACTCTCACCTCCTCTGCTGATAACAGCCATGCTAACTCTTGAAGACACAAACTGAAGATCTTCTATAACACACAGAGAACACACACACACACGCCTTCTTGGGAACATGAACAGATGTCAAAAAACTCACATAACCATCTTTGGTTTACTTGTTATTTGCACCTTATTTTTGACCAAACTTACATTTTGAGTATAACAGTCCTGCTTTACTCTATAGCAGCTTAGACTCTCAAAACATATATTAACTTATTTTATATAGCCAAATACTTCAGATAACTTTACCTTAAAAAAAAAAAAAAAAAAAAAGATAGATCAAGACTATTGCCTGAGCTGGATAGAAACCAGTCCTTTGCAGGGGTGTGGGTGTGGGTGTGGGGGGCACGTGTGTGTCTTTCAATACAGTGGTTGAGGCTAGACTTGTTAACATGTTCTAGCTCACTGACCCCTCTCAGCACTTGGGAGGGGGGGCAGGGCCTCAGAGCTGAGCCAGGTGAGGAAGAGGAAGAGGAAGGAGAGAAGGAAAACAAACAAACACCTCAGCCATGTCACAGCTGCCTGCTCCTGTGACACACCTGAGAGGAGGAGTTTACAGGTGCTACATACAGCTGCGAGCTAGAGCACAGAGCTGGGCCTGTGTCAGTCACATGTTAACAGCTGGAGTGATGCTTTGATTATTTACTTAAAAAAGAAGAGGAGATTAATGGGACAAAATATCCACAAGAGACAGGTGAAAGCAGCAACAAATTGCCATCAGATTCGACACAGTGTCTGATAAAGTCACGAGAGTCCCAGTCGTCAGGTGTGAAGGACGTCCAGAATCACCGAGCACAATATTTCAAATGAAGAACACATCCTCTTAAGCAACTGTCTCAGATAAAATGCAGGTCAGAGCATGAGGCATAAAGGTGACTTGTTTGTGTGCACGTGTGGGGGTGGAGCCTGAAGGGTGGGGACAGGGTGGGGGGGGGGGTTAGGTAAGTATTGTGTATGGTGTCATTTTGCGGGCCCCTCTGCACTCACCTGGAACAGAGCACTTCCCCTCCCTGAGTCTTATCAGTTGCCAGAGGAAATACCTGCTGCAGGTAAACACGACCCTTCGACCCCTCAGCCATCCACTCTGCCCTGCTCTCAGCTTGTCCCCATCCATTCCCTCTCCTGGAGCCTGTCTCGGTCTAAATCCAAAGATTAGCTCTACCGCAGCTCCTAAACACTCCGCTCCACACCTCATCTCCGCACACAGACATATCGAGGTCCCCTGACAACCCCCTGGCCCCTGGCCCCTGCCACCTTGGATGTTGTTCTTCATGCACCAGTGAGGAAACCTTTCTCCCCACCCACCTCCTCTGTCTCAAATTTAATCTTATCTACATATCACCAGGTGTAACCAAATATCCCTCTTCTCAACCAAGATGTCCTCAGCTCTGTTTTGCATTGTCACAGTGGTGATTTATTCCAGGGGAAACTGAATATAAATAATATGCCATACGTCACAAGAGTCGAGCTGTATTTTGCGATGAAAGTTAGCTTCATTAGAGTATGAGAAATATGATGAATTTTCAAAGTGATCACATTAAAGAATGATTGTAATTAAAATTGAGACGTAGTCTACTTTTAATGACTTTGGAGCATAATTAATTCTTCTACAGTATCTATTACAGAGTTTCTAATAAATGTGGGGGTGGTGATTTATTTTTAATTACTTCCTTAAGAATTTTGAAATAAGACTTTTTCTATGAAATATGACAGCCAGTGATCACTGGAGAGCAAATGCCACACCCTGCTCATTTTTATAGATGACACGCATGCATGCCGATGCTTGGGCATTCATGTGAGTACAGACAAACAAATGCATAACAGCAGCATAAGCACTTCCCAGGTATGTAATAGCTGTGTGACTGGCTAGAGGACAAAACTCAATTCCAAGACAAAGACAGCTTTTCCTTTTTTACATGCTTAAATAAAGTATTTCACAGCAAAGAGTGAGAGTCACAGGTGTGTGTGTCTGTATGTTTTTGAACTTGTTCTCCCTGTCCTGCTAGGGTATTAGCGGGAAGATGAGGAGGGAGGCAGGGGAGAGGCGAGGCTGATACTCCCAGAAAGGAGACCGTCTCTCTGGGGACAGCTGGCCCTGTTATAAGGAGCCAAAATTCCCACAATCCCCTGTCTGCCTCCAGGACAGGCAGCCAGGCAATAGGGCACTGCTGAGACCATTGCGACCCCTCCCCCCTCCCTTCCCCACCTCTTAGACATCACCCACCTCCCCACCACTCTTCCTACAGGGTCAGGGTTACTCTCTCACCCCTGGGCCACCTACATCTCCCCCTCTCTCAGCCTCCCCCACCTTGCCCCTCCTCCACTGTCATCTGAGCCACACAGGTAAATGCATGACTTTATTTGATGGATGTGGTTTCCCACGGCGACAGTGATGTACGCGGGGCCAGAAACTCCTCCCCCTGGTGGAGTCTGGAGCTGGAGAAGTGATTTTGTCCAGATAACCTCCTTGGCGCACCCCTCCTCAGCTGGGCCGAAGGAAACTGGAGAAGACAAGACATCCTGTGTGACGCACCTGAGTGTATGCCTCATCAGGCTGAAACAAAGAGGGCTCCGTTCTAAAAGTAGCCCATTAAGACATCTACAGACATCAAAATCACATACTTAGGGATTAGTGAATGTGATGACCGTGTAATGAATCGCTATGGGTTTTGTTTGTGCATGTTCAGGTAAGTGTAGGATCATTTCCGTCCCTCATACCCTCATTCCGTCATCCATACATTATGTATTTATTATAAATTTAGTACAAGTGGAGTTTACTGCTGCCACGTGACCCATTACACATGAAGGGTGTGCTCTGGTAGAGTAAAGTGGCTCCAAAGCACACCTTAATTAACACAAAAATTATGTTTTTGTTCTTTATCAATGACCACCCCTCCCTCTATCTCCTCCTCTCCTCCCCATTATTAGCAGATAGCGCTACATTAGAGATACGCAGGACAATGGCTGGGGTGAAGGCCTGGATCACAGTTGTTTCTTATCTCTCACCTCATCTGCAGCCTGTCTCTGTCAGAGGATGTTGTTAAACCAAGTCAAACACTCAAACATCCTGTGGCATCACCCTGCCTGTATTAGCCCACGGCCCCCTACACACACACTCACTCACTCACTCACACACACACACATACACACCTCTCCTTTATGGCAGTTCACACTTAGCTGGGGTCTGACCACAGTGGATGGTTCACAGGACCAGGGATGCCACAGGCTGAGGTGAGGAAATCCTGGGTGTGAGATTTGAAATATGGGAGATTCATATTCATATCAAGTTAAACCAAGTTTGATAAAGTATGTAAGAAAAAGTGTAAACAAAAAAGCAAGTTTGAAACTGGATTATAATTGTTGGAGTCACTAAACAGGCCACATTCAAACAGCCAAATTAATCAACAGGCACATTTTTAAATGATTAGTCTCATTATAGTGGGAAAAAAAATTCAGAGTAAAAATGTTGGACCAACTTTCATCAGCAATAGCCTTCAAAATGCTTACATGCTTGCAGTCACACATACACGAACGCACACACACATCTCCTCTGTGAAGGGAGGAAGCCCCGGTGCAGGCAGGTTAATATCAGGAGCACTTGACAACAATAGTGTGTTATGAGGTGCTGCAGCGGTAATAAGGTCTTTGTTGGAACTTTAGAGCACAGCCACATCACATCATTACTCATCCTGGGAGACCAGTTGCCAGTCGGCATGGCAACCAGGACTTGGCTGAAGCCAGAAGCAAGACCAGAATCTCAATGCCGGGAGAGGGAACACACACACAAAGAATGTTCTAGTGGGAGGAAAAAGTTTAGAAGTGGCCACGATGACCCCAGAGCGCAGCCTCTGAGATGGGATGGATTTGATCTAAAACCCAACAAATTACAGGAAAATAACATCTTTACAGAAAAGTCTAACCCTAATATGAGATGTGTGAAATAAACTGCCCACTGAGTTGCACATTTAATTTTGCAGCACAATTAAACTGCAATTGAATGTTTGTGAAAAATTCCCACATCCCATCTTATGGTGTATTTTAAGATAAACTTCTGATTAGTGCAGACAAACCGGACTGAATGGATTATCCCATCAAACAGGAAGTGGATTCAATTCAGCCCCTGTCACCCATATTGAGTGTGTGAACGCGGAGATTAGGAGTGGACAGTCAGCCAGTGGAGGTATGCATCGGTGTGAGAGTTTCATCCTGCAGGTTGTTGGGAGTGTTGGGTCAGTGTGGAGCGGTCAGCAGCTGCTGCCTGGCCTAGGTCCCACAGTTCCCAGGCTGGGGGGATTGACAGGCCAGTAATAAAATCAGGCGCCCTGGTTGGCTGTGTGCGGCCCATTGTTCCCCCAGCAAGGCCCGCGGCTGCTGTTTACTTTCTCCCATATGCATTATTCAACGGCACAGGAGCTCCCGGAGAAAGGGGCCCCATTCAGGGATCCTCTTGCCCTTGTTTTGTTTTGCTAATTTTCAATTAAAATAAACCATCTCTCGCCAGTGCCATGGCTGAGTGGGGAAAGAGAGAGGGACACTGTCCCTGCCATTTGGGCTGTCTGAGGAGATTAGACTGAATGCATAAATGAGAATAAAGTGGGATGTATCATTTATACTGTCAGTGATATGTTTTTCTATAGTAGGATTTAAATAGAGACAATAAAGGGGTTGCTGTTTCAGTTGAGAGCATACGCTGGCCTCTTATTTTTGCTACTGTTGTCGGACATGTCCCCCAGCATGACCTAATTTTTTTTTGTATAAAGCGGATTAGAAATGTAAACAAAAATCAAATATCGTCAGATTTGTTTTCAATCAGTCAACAAGTGTGCTTTTGTTCTACTGGAGCACATTACGAACCTCACCCTTGAGGTTGCAACAGGAGGATCCCCATATGGTGAGGGGAAAGTGTGAACTAATCACAAAGACAATGACTTTTCAAAAATGTCTCCCACCACAGGTCGTTAAATGAAGCCAGCCAGGGCAGTCTGGACTAATCAATAAGTCCAGTGATAGCTCTCTCTTTTTAAAGTTGCCTCTTTCACACAGGAGGGGGCCGAGCCAACCTTGTGGAGAGCAGGGACAGATGCAGTGACAGTGGGGAACTAGCAGAGTTAAAGATTCACCACACATCTGTCACTTCAGCTGGGGCAACAGCTCATAAGTCTGCCCCCTCTGACAGCCTGCCTGCCTGCCTGCCTGCCTGCCTGCCTGCCTGACGCCATGCCTACCTGTGGCTGGGGTTTGGTCTGTTGCTAAGCTTTACCATCTGCCTCTCCTCTGGGGTCTCTGTTTGCCTGATTGCCTACATGTCCTTCTAATTCCTTACCTTAACCTTTCCTTTTCAGTTTTCTCATTATGTAAACCCCTTCTAACAGCTCTACACACACACACACACACACACACACAACCACCTGATATCTGACATCCTCCTCTAAAATTACCTCTTGAAAAAAAAGAAGAAAAAAATCTGGAAAGCAGTCCTAATTGGCTGGTTCCCAAAGCCTCTAACTCTCGCTACCTGTCAAATGCTGATAATTACAGAGTTTAGCAGCAACCTGTTGTAGCCTGTTTTGGGTCTGACAGCAGCCAACATTCATTGAACAAAATCATCTACCGCGGCATATACAGTACATGTATGTCATCATCTAAACTAACAGCTGAGGATCTGCTTCTGTCTGAAAAGAAAAATGGTTTTTCTCTGGCGGCAGACCCACGCTAGCCCGTTAGTGCCTGGTGAGTGGGGATGTGAATGTGGAGGGCCTCTTGGCTTGGCTGGACACAGTCTGTTCCCCCGCTGGGTGCAGGTGAGCTCTCAATGCAGCCCTCAGCACCTGCCCTCTTTGTTCCCTTGTTGATGGCTTTATGGCATGAAGGGGATCTGTCTGGCTCTCGTAAAGCCAGCGGCGCGAGGCCTAGTAAAAGCCACACTGCTGCCAGGGCATTGTGTGGGGCCCCCATGGCTCCCAGAGTGACCCCGCCAGCCAGTTAGAGAGCCTGCTTTAGTGCCCACTACAACTGACACACTTGCTTATAGTTCACACCCATATGGACATTTATATTAACACAAATAAATACATTAAAAAACATGCATGCACACGTGAGAGTACATGGCCACACACAGAGTGGTCCCCAGAGCTGATGAACAACTCTGTTGAATGCTGCCTACATCATCTTTAAATTCTCTTTACACTGCTCTGCTGTGGAAAACAGTCACAATCTAATGAAGTAAATGTGAAATATGTTTAATAAATGTATTGAGCACTAAACTCAAGCACAATTTTGAGACACTTGAGAAGCTTTTCATCTTTCATCATCTGTTTTACTTTTGCAAATTAAGATTTAGACTAACAATCATATTTTTATGAACATGATCAGCTAATTACATACTAAACTACCCAGCAGCACATACAGTAATTGGAGCGAGCTAAAACATTAAAATGATGCAGTAATTGTGCTCATTTTGAAAAACTCATTAATGTAACTGAATAATCAAAAGGAGCCATTTTTATTATTGATAGTTTCTTCTTCTTTGACTTTCTAATATTTGTGTTAAAGGTAGAAAAACAGATATAGAGAGGAAAAGATTTGATTTGTACTTGCAACACTTCTTTTTCAACACTTCAGTGTAATCAGGCTGGACCAATGCACTGATCACGGCACAGTGTCAAGTAGCTGTGGTCTGAATCGGTGGCCCTACAGAGCACATATCATTTACTGTAGATGATAAAACTTAAGTGCTATATTTGCATTTCAAGGCTCGTATAAGGAGATCTATCCAAAGACTGCAACTTTACACTTCTCACCTTGTGAAGTTACAGCCTGTGTCCATGAGGTTTGAAACCTTTACATCAGTTTGAGGGACAAACACTGTGTCCTGAGCCTGATAAAGCAGCTCAATGGCTGGAGGGGGGGTCAATGATTGCACAGAAATAAGCCCTACATTAATGTTTAATTTATATGATTTTCCTGGATATGAAATCTCACTGATAAGCTCAAGCAAATTAAGTGGCTGAAAGGAGGGCCATAAGCAGGTTAGTATTCGAGATCGGGTCTTTGAGTGGGAGCATCTTAGAAACCAATTACCAGACAAGAAATAGATCATTATTTTTTCTTAGAGGATTGGGCTGAGGGGATGTGGAGAGTGGTGGTGGTGGGGGGGCAAAGGTGGTTGCTTAAAGGGAGGGAGGGTTATCTAGATTGAGGAGGGAGGGCACAATAAAGACATAATCATCTACCCTCAACTTTTTCCTATCCAACTTTCAGATTTTAATTTGCCGTCTGTGAAGTGGTACCTAATTTACTTTCGCCTCATCCCTTCAATGCACCATTGTTGCCGCTGCCGAGATTCAGAGCTTCCTCTCTTAGCTCACCTCGGCGTGAAATTGGTTTAATGAAGCTGAAAGGTATGGGGCTCTCACAACACTGTGGATTCCAGTGACACTGCTTGATCCACCCAACCCCTCCTCTCAGCCCCCCCCCCCACACACACACACCCCTCCTCCTCCTCACCCCCTCGGTGCCCACCCTCAACCTCAACTCCCTGCGCACTCGCATTACGGTGACAATTTATAACGCACCCCACAAAAGATCCCTATCTCGCACATTACATCAGTGCATATTACTGCTGTCCCTTTGAGAGCGCCAACTCTCAGGCAAACGCTGGAAGAAGAAGAAGAAGAAAAAATTGACTTGCTCATCAGTCTGGGCGTGTGGCATGCATGAGGCACTTCAAATTATCAGGCTGTACAAGTATTTAAAAGATTCAGATACTTAGCTGGCATGAGAGAGATGGTTTTTAAAGTGAAAGAGAAAGACAGAAAACAGAGTGATTGTAAATATGAAGAGAAAGGAGAGATGTGAGGAGGTGAAACTAATCAGTGAGTAACCTTGCCTGTTTTTACCCACCTCTTCCAATCTGACCCTGTGAAAGGTGTTCTCCTGTTACCTGTCCTCCTGGGTGTGGTTTCTAATGGGAATGGGAAGGAAGTCCTGTGGGATTATTGTGTGTGCGCGCGTTACATTAATATGATCCCCTTAAGTCATATCGTTTACTTCTTCTCGTCCCCTTTTAGGACAATTGAATGGAAATGCATCCGTAACCGAATATTCCAGTCTGTACCTCTCATTTCTGGTTTGAGGCCCAGTTTGGAGAGATTGTGGACAGAGAGAGAGAGAGAGAGAGAGAGAGAGAGAGAGAGAGAGAGAGAGAGAGAGAGACAGAAAAGACGAAAAGAGGAAAAGAAAGTGGGCTAATGTGGGCGTATGGAAAGGGCAGGGTAATCAAAGTTTTCCTATTGTGCAGAGGTGAGGAAGAGGTGTGATGAGCAGCTGGTTTACTACAGGGAGAAGGTTCACGGTTTGTCAAGTATGGTTAAAAACAACAGTCAGGTGCCTGGAGACCGAAACAGGTTTTTCTTGCTCTAATCATCCCGTCCCTAATCCAGCCAATATAAGTGATTGGAACAAAATCCACAGTATGTGCTCCATGAAAATAAAGGTCTGAAAAATACCCTACTAAAATCTGAATGATACTCAGTTGATTCAATGGACTCATATTCACCTGTAACCCACTCCCTACACTGAAAGAAAGAAAGAAAGAAAGAAAGAAAGAAAGAAAGAAAGAAGCAGGTTCAGAGGCCTCTAGAGACAGAGATGTAGCCTAAGACGACCTGGAAGCGGACAGGGCTGACTTACAAAGGTTTCTTTGCACTGTAATGATACGGACATTACGCTGAACTTTGGCTGCCGTAACTCAAAACAACGACCACTTTCAGTGGCGTGGAGCTCTGGCCAGCAGCACGCACTGCTGTTTGTCTTTCAAATGCCATTGTGGGTGAGGCCACTAGTGTACGCACAAAGTGCCTGTTACAACTTTCCATTCACTGTGGGATTGTGAAACACACAAAAGGAATGTCCAATTACCATCCTATGATTTTGTGTAATTTCAAATGTCCAACCATCATCTTGTCAAAGTTGGCAAATGAGTTTTAAACACTTTCTTGTTTCATCTCACAGTCACTGAGGCCGGTTTAGTGATAGTACAAGAGTGGTTATGTATGTACAGTACACAGCCTCTCTCTCACGCACACAAATGCACACACACACACACACACACCTACTACAGAGAGAAAAGTGCTAAACTGTTGCACTTAGCTTCTTCCTGAGCTAAAACCTGATCTGCGGTGGGTGCAGAGTGGGAAGATTACAGCTGAACAGAGCCACAGGAGTGCTATCTTTTACAGGTAATTACTCGATTATCAGTAAACACTGTCGCCGGAGACACAATGCCATAGAGGGGATCACACAGACCGCCGAATGGTTCACTTCAACACCACAACAACATGCATTCACACACAGGACAGCCACGTGAAGAAAGGAAAAAGTCATTACACTGACTAGTCAGTAGCTTCTTGTTCCATGATATGAAACATGAAGCCAGTAAAACAGGACATGGGATTTGGGCTTTTCTTATTGATTCCTTTATAGCATTAAAAATGATGCCTGATGTTGAGGGAAATGTAAACTGTCCTGCATGTATCTTACTTATGAAATGAGACATTCCTCTCTTATTAATCAAATGCATTACAAAGACAGAGTGAACACTTGGCTGGCTTTGACACTACTGTTCTTCACTACTGTTCTTCACCACTAGTGGGGGCTTGTGAACAGATGACAGGAGGATCCCCTGCAGGCTCCAACTCTCAAAGAGTTCTTGTTTGAACAGTGTTGGGAACCAACAGTGATTTTATAGGTTTGTTTAAAAACACAGGTTAAGACACAGACAGCCAGGTAGATAAATAGATAGATGAGTTTGCAGGGGCTGAGTGTTAGGTTACACTGATTCAGGCTGAAAGGATGAGCAAACCCAGAGGCCTTTCATTAGTCTGTAAACATTTAGGAAGAATTAATAGAGCGGATAAGATGTGACACTTGCCCTGAGATACTGAGTTGAGACGGATCTGACTGAGAGGAGCAGAGCCATCCCATTTCAAGCTCTTACTTCCCAAGTATTCATCTGTCTTATTTTTGCTTGTGGTTTTTGAGGAGGTTAGTCAGAGGGCAACTTCTTCCCCCCCTTGGAGCAGGAAACCACAACACTTAACCAAGGATGAGACCCCATATGGTGTTACCTGTGGTCCGTGGTCATGCACCTGGTCTTAAGCCACGTCCCACAGTCGCGGTCCCACACACTCTCCACATAAGTTAACACACACAGAGTCAGTAAAACACTCTCCTCCACTGAATCAGCCCTGCAGGGCCTTCTAAATCTCTCCTGAGACAACCTGCCGTGAGGTAATGAGGAATTAGAGGGGAGAAGGAGGTCTCCCTGAAGATTTACAGGTTTTAACTCCTGTTACTGTCACCCAGGAAGAGCTACAGGCCTGTGGCTATCAATAACAACAACAACTACCTCCTAACCAACGCAATGCCACCTCACAACTAATGTGACATTTGTCCAAAAAAAAAAAAAAAAAAAAAAAAGAAAAATTCAGGGGAAGTATTAGTGCACATGCCACTCAAAAAAGGAGAAAAAAAGTAAAAAAAAAAAAAAAAAAAAAAAAAAAGCAAAAATCTTGCTGTCATACAAACTAACCTCTCTATGGTCTATTAAAAGCTCATACAATAGAGATGACCTTTTTCTTTTCAGAGTTGTTATTGCAAGTCAGCATTCTGCAGTTGCTCACATACAGATAATTAAATAACTTAAAAAATTGTAACAAATATGTTTTCTGTCTTTTTTTTATCCTTTAAACAGCATAAAATTAGAGAATGAAATCACAGGTATGTTTGTCTATTTTATTTATTCAATTTTTCATTCTGAATATTTATTGTAATCTTCTCTGTAAACTCTATTCAATAAAGCAAAAATGTAATGCTTTACATAAAATGCACACACATCTCATTTTATGATTATTACATTCTTTGTGCTTGTTTGTTTAAGGAAAACAAAAATATACGTCTGGTAGATATTAGCAATATTATATATTGTTGCATGTTCTTTTAAGACAGGTGTGGGAAGTGCACACAATGGGCTGGAATTAAAGTGCATAAAAGAAATGCAGACTGATGCAGTGCGACAAAAAACATGACAAATACAAAAAAAAAAGACTATGTTTAGACTGTGTTTTGCTTTGGTGTGTCGCAGTTGTTTACTTCTCAATGTAATATGGTTGAAGCATCCAGTGTGTTTTCACACTGTGTGTGACAGACATCTGTAAGCCACTCCTCATTCCATTTAGCTTCTCCCAGTAACACGCAGGTAAATACTCTCAAAATCTGTTTGATCCATTTACCTTTAACTTTCTTATCCTGTCTTATTTTCTTACAATACACTTCTTTACTCAGGTAAATTTGGCATCTTACCAGGCCATCAAAGACAATTTCTTAATAGTTACATAAAAAAATCAAAAACATAATGCTGTGATATGCAAACTTATTTAGCAACTACACAACCACGTCTTAATTAGGTTGTCAGATCGGTTGTGCAACTGTATGTAGAGCAAAAGGATTCAAAACAGAAAACTGATAAAAATCACAAGATCAAAAGAAAAGCCGTGTCTTTTGATTAACAGTTAAGAGACAGACTGATTTTGTCAGGACAAAGCACCCAAAATAACCACAAAAGGAATCTGCTGTTGTGATATTTGCAGTGCTTTTGTGGTTACAGGCTGCATACTGTACAACCACTGACACAACCATCAACTACACACATAAACACAGTCTGACTCATTCAGATGTCATGGAAGTAACTGCAGCTTTTAATGTGCGCTGATTCACATGTTGAAAACCATCAGGACTTAACTTCTGAAGAGGTGAATATGCTGCTGCGTGTTATCTTAATGTCACTAACTGCTTATTTGAGACTGAGCCAGCTGATTGAATCACACAAAAATCTTTCTATGAAGTGTGTGCCACAGTGTGTGTGTGGGTGGGGGGGGGGGAGCACACTGACAATGACTGACTGTGAGTGACAGATATGAGGCGCCGGCTCCTAGTTACGACATTAAGGTGAGCAATGTAACAGAGGGCCCCCCTGTCCTCAACGGATGGGCTTACACCCTGGACAGGTATGTACTGTGCAATTATCAGTCGAGCATCCAGCAATCAGTAGGTGCCATGCCATTATATATTGCAAATAACTGTTAAGAGGGACCACTAGCGTCAGGTGGGGAGATTTACTTCAGCAGACTAATTTTCCCTCCGTCACAACTGCGCCGTGTGTCTTCCCAAGACGACAACAGTCTTGAGGACAAGTAGCATGACACAAGCTGCTGTGGGTGTGACCAAGCATGGGAGAATGTGTGTAGGTGTGCTTAAAAATAGGCCATGCCTGACAGACAACTGACAAACTAAAACGCATGTGTGTCTATGTTTGTGACAAGGAGGACCGTGTGAATGTTGCTCGATCATGTCTAAGTTTGACATGCGGCATGACAGACTGTGACGGCTCGGTTTCAATTGACAAGACATAAACATAATGTAGCGATGGGGCATGATGTGTCTGTGTTTGTGTCTGTGTACATTAAAGAGTTGTTCGAGGAAACATATACATGCTCTATGTGCAGAAGTAGGAGGATTTAAAGAGCACTTACATGCTTAAAAACACATACTACAAATATGCATGATTTGTCTGTGCGTGTGTGTGGTGTGTATGCGTGTGTGTGTGTGTGTGTGTGTGTGTGTGTGTGTGTGTGTGCATGTGTGCTCAGCAATGTCTGCAGGGTGAGGTGGAGGCTGATGCTTTGGCAGCAGGTCTGGCACGTCTTTCAGGCCCAAACCTGCAGAGGAGTGAGAGAGGGAGAAAAGAGAGGTAGAAAGCAAATAGGTGTGAGAGTCTGCCTGACTTCATGTGATATGCTTCACATATAACTCAACATCACTAAAAGCTCCTGGCACCGACAAACCAAATACAAGTTAAAGTGGGATAAGGTCATTAATGCACCGAGCAGTGGGGCAGCGGCAAAGCACAACACTTTAAGTGACTTTGAGAGTTCACACACCCAAAAAAAGTGAGTTCCTGTGTATCTCTGAATGTATCTGCTTCGTGTTCGCATCCACCTGGGTGGTTACAGTTTCATGATTTTTCTCCGTCTTCCATTCCTGTCTCACGTCATCTCTACACACTTCTCCTATCAACCAGCGTGTAGGGTATCTGTGTTTTGCTTTTCCGTCTCAGCCAGGCGCATCGCCGCTGATGAACACATTGTATATCAGCAGTCACGCGTTTTAGGAATGTGTACAAAATGTGTTTGCGGTGCTCTTTTTTCTTATTTCTAACTTTGTTCTCAGCCGTTCAGACAGTTCAGCTCTTACGTATTAATTCACCTTCATGATGTTGTGTCAAATACGCTGCCACCCATATCAGCAGCTGGGGTCCTCACTCGTCAGGTCGGATTAGTTTAGTTTGATCTAGATTATAGTTTACATCTCCAAATTAAGTCAAAATTCTGCCCCAGATATTGTTAGATAAAAGGATTTCCTGAATAATATCCACATAATACCTACACCTACACAGGAACACTTCTAAAGAGAGTATGTGTTCCCTAAGGCACTAAATCACTCTACATTGTGACCATGGCGCAGAGATGACATTGGAGAGTGTATCAACTCCATAACCTCAAAGGAAATCTCTATTCAGTGGCCATAAAAGAAGGCCTTAGCCAACTATTGCTGTGGGGCCAGTTACAGAATGAGAGAATGGATTAAGAGAGAAAACAGAGAGGAGAAAAGTGGAGGGTGTACAGGTGAAGTCCTATGGCTATGGAGGTTTGCTCAGCTGTGCGGTATTCTTTTCTGCGCCCCACCCAGTAACCAAAGGCCTGGATATCTTTCCATTTCACTCTTTTCCACCCTCCCTCTTTCCATCTCTCTCTCTCTCTCTCTCTGTCTCTCTCTTTCATATTTGCACAGGTGAGAGGACAGCAGTCCTATAAGTGTGGGTGGGAGACTTGAAAGTCAGGTTTGCCTGACTGGTAGAAGGAGTTCACCTGTGGACTGTGGATGGATGGAGATCTGATGGCGAGAGGCCCAGCCGGCCTTTTGTCTGGAGAGACAGACAGCAAACACTCAAACATGCAAAAACGGAGGAATTCTGTCGATGAACGTTTCACTCAAAAGATCATTAGTCATGCCTTGTAGAGAAGTTTGAGTCGGTGGTTCAACTGTATAATCAGCTACGGTGCCGCGCCATGAAGAACACAGTCCTGTCAGATACAAGTGAGCTGAGAAAAAAAACCGCAGAAGAACAAGAACGATAAAGGGAGAGACGGGTGGACGGAGAGGAAGGAGGCAGGTGGAGCTGTGCAGGAGTCATAAGGGCGGGGAGGTTTTGCTCCGCGGGCCAAAAGTTCAGCGCAAGGCAGAGCGAGCAGGTAACCTTAGCCACCATGTGCCAGAGTCTCACGTGTTCCTCCCATTGTCTTAACAGGTTGGAGCTCAGGTTTCTGGAGCACATAGAGCTTCCTGGGAGCTGAGGTCCAAGCACCAACACCCACCCGCCCCTTCTCACCTATCTACCCCCTTGGACCCCTTGCCCCACCCTGCAAAGGTAAACACACACACAATCAGCAAACACCATAATACGTCAACACATAGCACATGTGAGCATTGGGCAAACACTCTCAAGCCTGAGAAACTCGCCTTTTTTCATCACACAAGCTCGAGCACACACCTTTCAACAGTGGGCAAATAATGTGCAGTTGTTCCAAATCAAAGTGAGACCTTTCTCGTTGCAGAGGGCTATGACGAGCCACTCAGTGCTGTTCCTTGGAGGTGAAAAAAAAAAACATGCAGCCTGTGTGATATAATGGCAGCAACTGGAGGAACGAGTTGTAAATCACCATAATTACTATTACACCCATGTCAGGAGAGTCTCGCACAGACACATGAGGCAGGATTATCAGACATAAGTATATGTACACCAGGGGCAATTACCCTGCTCCTCTCACTCGCTCTCTCTCTCTCTCTCTCTCTCTCTCTCTCTCTCTTTTTTCCTTCTGTGGAATTCCACCCGAGGATCTTTGTCTGATTCATAACTTAGTCAGTGAGATTTTAGTCTTTGGCATCCCCTGTCATTGTTGGATTAGGGAGGAACTGAATTCAACTTCCTTTCTAGTTTCCTGCAACCAGACATGCCAGTGCAGTAAGTTTATTTCATCTCATTATTTCAGACAGAAATCAACTTTTTTTTTTTTTTTTAAACCTGGCATCAGTGCTTAAGTTTTATTTTGTTTGATCAATGGATCAAACTCAGGAGCTCAGTTCAACAGACTAAAGTGATCACGATAGTCTACAAATGATGTTTTTCCTCTAATTTCTAGATTCTAGATGCCTAACACCGTGTGAAATATCTTGATATTTACTTGGAGGACTGTACAGACATCTATCATCCACAGAAGATAAATCCCACTGAGTTCTGTTGATACCCTGACTTTCATCTGGTACAACCCCCAGGTCAGTTTGATTCCTAAACAATTAACATAACTGTCATCAGCCTCAGATGTACTTAATGTTATTTAGAGATAATTAGTTGCTAAGCTAACACACTAAACCAAGATGGAGAATACACTAAGTGCTTAGCTGCAGCCTCATAGATCGACATGAACTGAGACACAGCACTGGTTTTGGTTTGAGTTTTTCCTCTAATTTCTAGATTCGGTACAACAAATGCATTCAGTCACTTTCAGTCTATGCGAACAGATATGTAGCTTACACAGCAGGGGTGTGTGTTTCATTCAGAAGCTGTCATTGGAGATGCACGTGGAGACGCATGTTAATACCAGGTGAGAGCAGGATTAAGGTACAGTACATGTTTGTCATGCTGTGCACTGTAGCGTAACCGTTTTCAAAGTTAACACCTTGCCATCCAGCGTACCATCACAAACTTGTGACAAAATGCAAATATGCCAAAATGCACCAGTGCCAATCGAGTTGCGTTTTGACGCCTCTGACTGATTTATCTTCTCCATTCATCCTGGAAAAAATGTTGAAATCCTTTTGGTATATTTTGCACACCACTCACATCTTTGAAGAGAATTTCTAACTTTCTAAAATCTCGTTTGTTTTTTCTGTTTCTCTTTAGTCACTGGCCACCGCAAGGACCCAGACTTGAGGCCTGTGATCCCTGTGATCATTGAGTACACAGAGCCTGGAATCACTGTGATGTCATCAGGATTCCATGAGGCCTACACAATGACCGTCTCCACGACAACATAACTCAACCAGCTATGGGATGGAATTTGTGTGTGTGTGAGTGAGTGAAAGCACGAGAGCGAGAGAGAGCGAGAGAGAGAGAGAGAGAGGGACCCTAAAACCCTGACCTAAAATCACAAGGCAGCAAGTTGCAAAAGACTGTACTCCATAATGTCACGAAACATCATATATGTAATGTGTTCATACTAAAACATAACTCCGATATCTTGATCTTAATAAAAACAAACATCTCTGACCTCTAGACTGCACGTTACGTTATCATTTCCCATAACGACTGCATAGATACTGAAAGATAAGCAAGTTTCTCTCCATAGGAGGCAAAGGCTTCACAGCCACTGGTCACTCCCTGATTACTGTTGACAAGGTGCTCAGGCTAATGATCCCCCACTGGGAGAACAAAAGACCCCGGGGGGAGTTACACGGGCTGAAGTAGGTGGGAACCCTCACAGGTACATGTAGTCTCACCTGATCAGCTCTCGAATGCACTAATATCACATCTGAAGAGGAGAACAACCACCAGGGAGACAATAACAAAGGCATTACTGGAGGGAATAGGGCAGTGAAGTGAAACTGCATCTATCAGAGAGACAATACTAAGAACTAAGACTGTCTAAATTAAATTAATTGTATTCATCAATCATATTCTAAATGCCTTATCCTTTGTTTTTGATAAGGTGGTCACAGTGTTCCAGAAAAGTAGCACTGGATTATCCTGGTAAATTGCAGAAGATTAAATTGAAATACTGTGATTAACCAATGCTATAAGAAATACAAGTGAGAAACTGTGTTAAACTGGAGACCATCTTGTAACTGATCATGTTGACGTTCCAATCCATGAGTCATAAAGTTGATTTTCCTGCTACTGAGAACTCAGTAGTCGGTAGTCAGCATTCAGTACTCAGTAGTCAGTAGTCAGTACTCTCAGTACTCGTACTCGTACTCGTACTCATACTCGTGTGGCCGACACCCATCTTCCAACTCGGCCTTCGTGTTGATTTAAACCACACACCTGTTATGTTCCGTGACTGCATCTTGAACAGTTTTGATGTTATCAAGGTGAGGAACTCTGCCCACAGACAGATATATGAACACCTGCCAAAGCACTCAAAACCGCGTCTGTGGGAGCTCCCACTACCGTAGGTGTCTTCAGGAACACATTCTTCCACAATGACACACATACTGACAAGGTGATAACAATACCAGGCACACTGTCAGGACTGGTAATAAATTTCCATTAATAATGACATCAGCTGTGTCTTAAAGCTCCCAAAACACATCCTCTCCTAAATCAATATGCCACTAAGTGAATAAACTTGGCACTTCTGTGTGAATACATGTGGTCTGGAAAAAGTAGGGAAAATACCTCTCTGCTGTACGATGCAAAAGGCCTCAAGAACTGCTTTATTAATAAATCTCAAATGCAAGATCAACAAAGAGGCAAAGTTCTTAAGGCTACGTTCAAGAATTGAGTATTTTGTTTTTTTCTTCAGCACCTGTATTTCCTCTGCTCTTCTAAAAAAAAAAAAAAGTATCAAAGGTTTGATTGAAGTCTGGTTTTCCTCTGCATTTTGGAGGCTCCATGGAGACCTGGGGTGCTGTGTGGAGGTGTGAATGCTAACATGGCTCAATCTGTATGCCACAGAGAAAAAACAATCCATGCTAATCTGCCGCCACAGACAGGAGTCCAGTTAGGCCAATCAGAGGGGAATCGTCTGGAGTGGAGAGGGCTCAGAGAAGTCTAGATCAGGGCCTTGATTGCAGCAGGGTGATTTACAGCCAGAGAACAATGATGGCTGCCTGGGTCAGCACTGATGGAGAGGCTCTGACTACACCAGCACAGACAGCGCAAAACTCACCTGACAGTCGTGCGCTGATGAGCACATGTGAGGGCGCGTGTAGACCGACGCACACAGCCACCAGAACACTCGCACTTTGTGTTAATCGCTGAGGTGCTGGGATCAGCCTTGCCAGGTTTTAGCCTGTGACCTACACATGCCCCCGAGGCTTGTGTTTGACCTACTGCATTTCACTAACAACACATAAAGCAAAACAACACAGCAAGCTACTTCCTATGAACTCAGCACAGATAAAACGGGAAACTACCTTTGCCCTGCAGTGGCATATGTAAATACAACAGGAAAGGCTGAGGTTTGCATGAATGAAATAAGGAGGAGGAAGGGTTCGGGGGGCGGGGGTTCACATGTTAAGTGTGCATATGAGGGGAGTGGGGGAGAAGGAGAGATAGAGAGAGAGAGAGAGAGAGAGAGAGAGAGGCAGGGAGGTGGGGAGGTCACCATCAAGAGTTTTCTTTAGAGCATCCCCTTTGATCTGCCTGTCGCTTTGGGGAAGAGGAAGAATCACCAGGGACGAAGGTTCTCCTCAGGGTGACCCCGCGGCTTCCTGGTGACTGGCGGCGTCCACACGAGGGTGAAACTGATCAAAAGCCGTCAGTGAGTGACTCTGCAAAGTCGTCCTAGATATCGCATTTAAAAAAAACCTGCACACTGATCAAAGTTACACCAAACAGAACGTAAACAATTTTTAATAAGCCACTTTATTCCATGACCTCGAGCCCTACCATTTGTCCCTATTGACAAGGGACAAAAGATGATAATTACCCTCATTAGAAATAGAGGAACTGGTAGTATAGGTTCAGTTCAGTGTTTTTCTCGCTGATTAAAATGCAGAAGATGCTTTTGTGTTCCAAGCTACGAGCACCAGTGATATAAAGGCCAATAAATAGATACGTCCGCCACTGAGAGCACCAAGGTCCTGCAGCTGCAGGGAACCTATTTAAAGTGGATCTGCTCCTACTTGCATCTGCAGGAGAGATATTGGTATTAAGAAAGAGTTAATACAGGGTTTGTCTTGTGTGTTTTAAAGTGGCCGCACTGTTGCCCCAGGTCCTGTGTGGGAGTTGAGAGGTTGGCTTTGACGTGCGATACTACACAGGCGAGATTGCACTCAGCTTCCAGAATAGGCAGGTGAGTACATGCACATGTGCCCCCCCCACACGCACACAAACACGGAATACAGAGTCACAGGTCACAAACTGGTTTTTGTAACTGTCCAAGGAGGAAAGAGCGGAAAATACCAGCACGGAAAAGTTACAGCAGCCTATTTAATATGAATATATGAAGCATGTATTTGTTATATATATATATATGTTTATAGTTTATATTACTCTCAAGTAGATAGTAGTAAAAGTCTTACAGTGATAAATGAGGGTAAAAGGGCATCCCTGTCTGATGACAGAGATTGGAAACCATGACAACAGTTGGCAAATATATCCTGTTTAAGACCTCGGGGGCATGAGTCACAAAACCAAAACCAACACCTCATAGTTTGAAGCTTCAGTTGTTGTGGGTTCTCCTCTTTCAGGCTGCCGGGAACCAACGGGGCAACTTATAGCAGCCTGCGCACTGCACACCCCCAGAGCCGGGGCAGGGAAGCCTGGTGAGGGTGAGAAGGCAGCAAGGGGGAGGCGAGAGAAGTTTTTAGGGTGCCTAGAGTTTTTGGGGCTGAGTGGGTCTATTTAGCCCCCAGCAGATTGCTCCCCCCCACCTCCCTCCACCCCACCCACCCACCCTCTCCTTCCCTCCCCACCTCCTCCTCCACCCCTCTCCTCCCCCTGGCTTTGTGTGCCCTGAGCCTACTCCTCCCCCTTTTGTCACCCGGGCATTCCGCTTTGGTTAGCACACACAATGGGCGCTCAGTGCTCACCCTCCTGACACTGCATTCTGCCTGTGCACCAGGGAGTGGGCATGGGAGGGGAGGGGAGGGGGGTGAGGGAAAGGGGTCCAGGGGGGAGGGTTAAAGGATGACAGCAACTCACCCCATGTGACCAAAATGCCATCAAGTATCAACCCCCCTCCTCCTCTTTACACCCCATTTTTTTTTCAACTAACTTCATCCGTCCAATCTGTACAGATGGGCAGTAAAACTAGTGCCAGCGGGCCTGGTTGGCACGGTGAGAACAAAACCTCGACTTCACCAAGGCAAACAAATGAACAGGTGTCTCTTATGGCTGACTGGTGATGTGGAGCCTGCCCTCATCTAGCCTGGTGCCCAGCTACATGTGTGTTCCCTTCATGTTAATGCCGCTGTACAAACACAAACACGGACACGCACTCAAAGAGGAAGAACGGGCGGCTTCATATCTAATCTGTGCAGATATGTCTCTTTCTCAGTGAAGCTCACAACAAACAGTGCAGCACACCTGGAGGTATCTCGCGTGCGGAAAAGTTGAGAATAAAGTTGCAGAGCATGTAAAGTATTCACTGACAGGAAATTTAATTCCTACTTAAGAATAGCAACCAGTGGAGTGCAAGAGGATGACTGGCTCTGAGTATGTGTGTGTGGCAGCAGCTCAGAGGCTGGTGGGGGGTTAGTTTGAGTTTCAAAGACCCTGCTTGTTCGCCCATATTTCACACCACGGTGACATCTTAAAGCCTAGACAGGCCTGGTTGCTTTGCCCTCTCTTTCACTTTCCGAGAAAAAAAGGGGAATTGGGATCTAAGGGAGGGAGGTGGTGTGTGTGTGTGTGTGTGTGTGTGTGGAGGGGGGGGGGGGTACTGAAATATATGCAAATGGTCCCCCAGAGGGGATACGAATTTTATGGGTTCAGAATTTAGTTCAGCCAACCTGAATAATCAAATGTGGGAACAAAAAAAAAAAAAAAAAAAAAAAACGAGCCCCCTCCACTACTGCCACCACCAACACCAACTCCAGCTCCATACCTCGAGCTTCAACCCCCACCTAAGGCCTCATCTCTCTCTGTCCTCACATGAGGAGCACAGTACATCCAAACCCTTATTAGGATCTCCTTACGGGGCAGGGGAAGGGGAGAGAAACGAGGGGAGAGGAGGCGAAGAGGAGGAGGAGGAGGAGGAGGAGGGGTTAGAGGAAACGAGAAGAGGGGCTAGTGTACCTGATCAGGCAGAACTGCCAGGCTCCTGATTACGACACCATTTTCTCAGCAGGCTTCCCAGCCTCATCCTGCTTCTGTGAATATGGAGCACAGGGCCAGCCAATCCCCACAGCGCTCCCTCTCATCTAATGGCAGAATTAAGACCATTTAGAGTGATTTCCTCTGCCTTCATGGTCGCACTCTGAAAGAACTGAATCTTTTTTCCCTTTGCGCCGATTTACAATGTGGGGGGTCTGGCATGCAACGGGTGAGAGAAAAGTTCTACATGACTGAACATAACATTACAACAGGTGGGGAATTGAACAGAGGCTCGGCAGAACATGGTTGAGAACAATTTGGCTTCACCTATATATTCCTGTTGCACCGAACCACTATTTCAGTTTGGTCGAACGGTTTTACTTTTGTGGCACACTTACCTTCATGTGGGTTTGTGATTACGAAACCAGCCTCCCTGGGGAATCCACAGTCGACACAGGCAGAGCTACAGTCTGTATATGTCCATCACGGTATCTAAATTAGATAATAAAACATACAGAGTGAGTGTTAACTGACATGTTTGTAGTATAAAGTTAATGTTAGATCATGTATCACAAGATAAGGTTGGTGATGTTTTTTTTCCTTATCCAGTGGCATGACTAAACCAAGAGCAGGTTGGACTTGCTTACCTTTCATATTGCCTGTGGTTTTGGTCTTTTCTTTTTTCAATAAATAGATAATATCACTGGGCATTTCCCTCAAACATAAGAAATTTAACTCTGAGTAAAACAGCTTACAATATCTAAATATGTGTGAAAATATATATATATACATATATATATATATTTTTTTTTTTTTTTTTTGAATTGAGAGATATTCTTAAAAAAAAAACATCTACCTATAGTTTATTCTTGAAAAAAAATAAACTATAGGATTACTTATATACTTAGAAATGCACTGTCACTTTTCTTAGCATGTGAAAAGTTGACATCTTGAAGATAAAAGTTGACATGTTGGAGATACAAGGTCTTCACAGAGTGGCAGAGGTCTGTTCATTTTACACACATAAGGCTCTTAAATGCAAGAAAAGCGTGCAGGGGTTGAAAGCTGATCATGTGTCAGATCAAACTGATTCATAATGACACGAACCCAAACAGGGTGTAAATCTGGACACAAATCTGCTTAAACTCACTCCTTCCGTGTCAAACTGCATTACATCAGGCCCATCACTGTGGAATATGGCATAGCACCATATCAAGCAGCCACAGTTTGAACCTGTTGCTTTTGTGTTTCCCATGCTGTCCAATGATTCCCCCACTTCTCCTCCAACCTCCAGTAGACAAATCCTTCAGCTTTATTGCCCAGACTCAAGGGCTGCAGGTGCACAGGCCACAAAAGGGAGAGACGGGGGTTTGGGAAGAGGGGGGAGTGGGGGGCTAGGAGGCGTAGAAGAGGGGATGGGAAAGAGAATGGTGAGTCAGGAGATAAGAGAGGAAGGAACAGAGCCCCCCTACCCTGGTTTAACCTCTACACCCTGCCACTCATCCTACCCCTCACCCCTGCCTCCATCCCAGCCCTGCAACAACGCTCTGTTTTGCTCCACTGCCTTGCCACACGTGAGAGGAGTGCAAACTGCGAGTGGTGCCGCCTGGCGCTACCAGGCCTTCCTGGGTGTGCGTGGCAGGGGGACACAGGGGCAGGCGTGGCAGAGTGGCCATGTGGCGGGACCGGCCCTTTTCTTCTAAACCAGCAGAGGAGCAGTAATGACTGTGAGCTACAGCTGTGCCCACTCAGGCTTGCCCTACCTTGCCCTGCAGTGGCCCCTCAGCCTCATCGCACCATGTTGCCCCCTGCTTCTGGCCTCTGCTACTGTTAGTGGGGGCTGCAGAGTGTGGAGGTATTCATCTCCCTTCAACTCTCAAAACCCATCAAACACGGCCTACATCACGGCCTAGTGACAGATAAGATGATGACGTTTCTACGGTACCACGTCAAATATGTGGCAAATACAAAAGAAAATAGTACCCTCAGTCTGAAACAAAGCAATGTACAATCCATCTTCAAAGAAGGTGTTTTCCATGTGAAATCCCTAAGAACACAGATCACTATGTGGACAACTGATTATTTTCATTAATATTCAGAAAATCTTTTTCCATTTCTTCTTCATTTGACCAAAAAATAAAACTTTCAACAAGAACATTTGACTGTCCAGTGTCACCTTCTTCTGATGCTTGCTTTCGTTTTGTCCAATCAACAGTCCATGAAGTATAGATTATACAGTATAATCATTGTGAAATGATAGACAACAATGGCAAATTCTGACACTGGAAAAAAACTGTTTACTTTTTGTAGCGAGTTAACTTTCTGTTGTTGCTTCAGCTCTAACTGAAACAGGTTGTAGGTTGTAGGACCTTGAACGCAGCTGTAGATAAACTGTGATGTGGGTGAAATCAAAAGTGAATTGAATTTTGTTTCATTGGTCACGATGGGGTTATGTAATAAAGAGTTAAGTGAAGTTTTCGTATTTAGCAAACACCAGTTTTGTTTCAAAGGCCGTTTGTCTGCTTCTCGGAGTGTTGAGTTGTTTATTTTTTACATGGTGCAGCCTTTCAAACCTCAAATAAGTACACTTGTGTGACATTATACATATTTGTTTGTCCATATGAATGGATCTAACACACAAATCTAACAGGGAGTGGCATTCTTTGGAGGAGACAAAAATAGTTTTCATTCATTCATTCACTGCATTTCTTGGCTTTGTATAACCATCCAAATCTATCTTCCCACATATTACTTTCTAAATAGTATCTTGTGTTTCTTAGATGATTTGTGAGATAAAAATGTAAACATCAACAGAACTGGGCTGAAAGGATTAGGATGACATAGAGAAGGGAAAAAAATGGAAAAGGAATAAAGCCCAGGCTGATCATCAAAGATACTGTGAGCTGGACAGGTTGGCTTGTGGTTAACATGAGTCAGGCTAAGGGAAGGCCTGAAAAGAACACACCACGTGAGTCATACACAGAGAGGATTATGGTTTGATGCCAATGAAGAGACTAATGGCACGAAAAAAAGACTTGAAACTCGGTGTGCCAAGTGTTGCCTCTGCCTCCAGCTCCTACCTGTTTACAAAAAGCCATGGGTTACCTATCACACATGTTACATGCTAGCCAAAGAAAATACACTGTCTCGCTCTTTACACACACACACACACACACACACATATATATATAAACAAACAATCCTGCCTGTGTTGGTGGAGCTGCTGGGCTGGGAACACACCCTCGGGGACAGGAATAACAGGCCACTCCAGAGCATGAGGACATCTGAGACACAGTGGCACCATACAAGCATGATGACTCTTTAACGTGTCCTTATCTCCATCCCTAATCCTCAGACGCTTCACCATCAGCTACTGTTTACACCAACCACAAGTCAAGAGTAAAAGCAGAAAATGGACTTTCTTAATTCTGAATGACTAAAGTCCACTAGAAAGCCATTGAGGAAGGCCTCTAATGTGGAGGGAGCCTCATATTGAATAAGGATTGAAATTTACATGACAACTTAGGAAAAATGCTTTTTTATTACTCATTCATCCCCTAAATCACTTGGCTCCCCCGCTCCTTTCCTCTGCCTCAGCTATTAAATCACCATCTTGACCCTGCGACCTGGGGCTGCAACCATAAAGAGCCCCCTGTGGGTCAGAGGCCTGATTGTAACATTTGAATATGAAATGGACTTGGTTGGGCCTGGAAACAGCCCCATGCGCTGAGACACAGGCTGACCCCCAGGAGAGAGAGGCCTGCCTGGAGGCTCCCCTCTTCTCTCAGCAAGGATTTACTTGGACTTGAGAAGGAGGGAGAGACAGATAAAGTGAGCGGCGGAGAGAGAGGGAGAGAGAGAGAGTGAGGGATGAAGTCAGGGGTGGAGGGGTGGGGGTGGGGGGTCGAAGCGGGGTAGGGGTTGAGCGAGAGTGAGGGAGAGGAGAAAGAGTGAGGGCAGACATTTGAATAAGACAAGAAGCGATTGGTGTTTGCATGACAAAGGAGCCCGGCATCTCCCCTGATTGGTGTCACAGTGCGGCACTAAAGCCATGCAGGCCCCCCGGGGTGGGGTGATGTGTGGAGCACAGGCATGTTTATGCATCCAAGGTGTGATATTAGGGAGGGATAGCGGGGGCCTGTCGTCAAGTTTCGGGTTAAGAACTCTGTGCGCATATTCTTGAAAGGAGAAGAAGTTTGCATTATTCTGACTATAAATTTACAAGTTTAAGTTACAATCAAGTCCAAAATGTCGCTTTTTTTCCACTTTGAAGACTTTGTGTGAAACTTTGAGAAAATTTACAACCTAGTTTATATAGTATGTTGTAATAGGAGAAGCGTTGGGGGAAAAATGCAAGATTATGGGCCTTATTTTCTTTCTCAGCTATAAAAACATTGTTCTCACTAACTGTTGAAATTTGGTGATATTGTTATAATAAAAATCCAACTGGACAAAAAAACTGAAGAATTCAGGTTTTAACGCAGGTTGTAAACCAGCCAATATTTAAGTTTAGGCAGTTTATCTACATAACTTACTACAGTATTAGAGAGTAAAACCAAAATGATGCTTATAAAATGTCATTGCTCAGAAAATGAGTAAGTGCAACAGCAAAAAGTATGACACATTGAATCTGAACCAGAAATTCAGTGTGTAAAGTCTGATGGACATTTAAAAAGGATGTTTATGCGTGTGTACATAACCTTAAGTTTCCTCTTTTTTTACTTTTTAACTCTTATTTTTCTTACTCTGTCACCATCCTTTCAAGCTCCCTAATCTCTGCAACTTATCCGTTAAATACAATTTCATAATAACTAAGAGAAGAAAGTTGCGAAACATTTGCATAATTCTTTAAAACTACGTGATCCATCTTAAAACTGTATTATCTTTTGTGCCACACTCCTCCTTGTTTCCTAAAAGCAAATACTGGCATGTTGCCCTGTTTGCTACCTGCAGTCCTGAATCTTACTAATTATTCCAGAGAGGTGATAAAAGCACCACCCTCACTGTCTCCTGCTGGGCTGTCAGAGGAGTCGTCAGCTTCTGCAGGTGGACCTCTGGCACCACCGTGTCCTGACCATCCACGATCTCCCTGCCACCCCATCCTCTTAACATTTTGATGGCGGGTTGGGACAATGACAATGTGAGAACAGAGATGAGAGGGGATCATATGAGTAGGCAAATCCAAGGACTATGAAGAGGGATTTCACAGCTGAATAAGTTTGGACAATTTGTTTACAATCCCCATTATTACACATCCCTTGGGAGTGGGTGTATGCATAAACAATGATGCATTTTTTTTCAGAGATATGGCAGATTAGCTGAGAGTCGGTCCACTCGGGGAAATGATGCAAAAGTGCAAGGAAAAAGTACTGCAGGGGGTCATAAAAAGGAGGGACGAAGACGAAGGAAGCGCAAGGAGTGAGAGTGAGCGAGGTCACACACACACACATAGACACACAGTGTACGCAAGATATGCACGCACACACTCACCCCCTGCAGACAAAGCCTTCACAGGCTCATCTGGGCAGTGCTGCTGGCCCTCGGGGACACACCTCCAAGAGAGATGGCCTGACTAA
Organism: Caranx ignobilis; assembly: GCA_021432705.1. Lineage (NCBI taxonomy): Eukaryota > Metazoa > Chordata > Actinopteri > Carangiformes > Carangidae > Caranx > Caranx ignobilis. The sequence goes on along the minus strand of MU269981.1, from coordinate 16,407,553 downwards.
CTCTCCATGGCAACTAATCAATAAGTGACAGAGTCAGTCAGGACTGACCCGGAGCTCAGTGCGTCCACCTCCCCCCATGTTCCCAGGGTTACGCTCCCATAAACCACACACACAGATTGAGCTGCACTAAAAGACAAAGTCCCCCCCATCCTGACCAGTGCCCCCAGGAAAATAAATCTTTGCTTGTACTTTAGGTGCATTTGACAACATACCCTTTTTTTCAACATGTGGGCAAGTGTGTGTGTGTGTGTGTGTGTGTGTTTTTTTTTTTGTTTTGTTTTGTTTTGTTTTGTTTTCATGCATGGGAGGGGTGTGTGTTTACGGAGGGGCATGGGGCGCACGCACACGTGGGCACAGGTTACTGAATGAACACAGCTCCTGACAATAGTGATATGATCAGACGGCCTCTGATGGAGCGGAGTCACCACACCGCCATTGTCTATCTGTCAATCTGTGTTCCTTCTCACTGTCCTCAACAAACACTAATCAATATCTGTGGCCTACATGAGAGGCCTAATCTTCCCCCTCGCCACCCCCTTAACTCCTTATCCCCCCGACTCTGCATTGTCTTGCAGCAGTCCCATACTGTCTTCACTGTCCCTAGGCATAGTCTATACGTCGGCACATATACTTGGCCCCGTTTTTTCTTAATTCTGGGCTTTAAGACAGGTCAGAAGTGGGGTCAGAACTCTAGTTTGGCAAATTAAAAGCAACGCTACATGCTTCAGTGTTCATAGACAAAGTGATGTGCACTACAGAAAGGAACCATCTGCAGCAGACACACTTTTACACACTAGAGAGCCTCGCTCGGTGTCTGAGCTGCCCTTAACACACATTAAAACCAGCCCATTGTATATGATTGCCCTTACAGGTTATTCAGGAAGAGGCCTCCAAATCCAGTTTCAGTCCTGGTTGTGTGTGCTTGTTTATCTGTGAGTGTGCGTGTGTATGTGCGTGCATGGCCCTACACATCTTCCTCCAACCACAATTACAAGTGAAAACAAGTTCAAGTAAACCTCAGGAGCGCTTAGCTGAACAAAAACGTCAAAGGGATCCTCGTCTGAAAACTTCTCTAAACACACAAACCCGCGGAGCAGAAAAACAGAATCCTCCCATTTCAGCTGTTCATGTGATTTGTATTTGTTTTGTTTGGGACAAAAGAGGCGGTAATCCTGTCTCATATTTGACAAGTCTCATATTCACACACACCTGCTGGGACAAAGTAAACACACCTTCAGAGTCAGACACCTTAATGGATGACCCTCACATTAAAAACTAAGACAGGATAAACCCTAAAGCAGGCATGTTGACATGATATGGTAAAGGGACGTGCCCATTACGGATGTGACTGATGAGACCAGTCACGTCACGGCGAACACATGCACACAGAGAATATACAGTCTGTACATAGGTCAAAAAACATCTTAGTGAAGGTGCGCAGCCTTTTTTTTCTTCTCCTTAATCGTGATAATTTCTCACAGATTTATGAATGATTTGTTGTCATTCAAAGATTTACTCCACCATGCTGTGTAGAGCAGGTGTCAGGTGTCTCTCATATATCCTTCAACAGTGAACTCCTGTGTCGAGATCAAAGACAAAGATGTGATTATGACAAAAGGACCCACAGTTATTTGTTGATTTGTTTGAAAAGGTCATTATTGAACCCCATTTTTTTCCCACCCTATAAGCAGTTTGGGCGCCCGAAAGTCTATAAGACTTTAATTCAGCCTAATTTACGTTCCACTGGAATATACACAAGTAACTTGCTGTTGGGCGGATGCTGTTTCTTGAGTGGCGGCATGCTTGCCTTTGAAGCGTTTCCCACTTAGCATTCCTTGTGGTTGTGTAAGGCATGGCGATCCAACCACAGCTATCATTAATGAGACATTTGCATCATGGAACAAGTCTGTCGGTGCTCACATACGTCCAGGCAAGGAGCCTTGAAAATTGGGGATGTACTCAAAAGAAGAGAGGTATAAAAAAAAAAATGGTCAAATGTGATTTTCTAGGGTCTCTGGTGAGTGTTGTCAGTGAATGAGTGAGTGAGTAGGTGAGTGAATGGAGAGGGGGATTGAGAGGACGGTGCAGTGGAGAGGGATGGCTCTCAGTGGGTCAGCCCAAAAGCCCTGACCCCAGGAGGATTTGATGCCATTTTCCCACGCAGGGAGTCGACCTGAGAAGAGCTCGTTAACAACATCTGCCCCGGTTCAGGGAGATTAACCCCCACCCCCAACCCCCGCACCTCCACACACACACACACACACACACGCATACATGCACACCGCTCTGCTGTCAATCTGAGTACCTCACATGAGCCCTTTACTCTGGACAGGCTTGCCCAAGCTGGACAGGCCACTCCAGGTCCCTCCAGGCTCAACTCAAAAAAAGGGCCTCTCTCTCAGATCCCAGCCACAGCAAATCAATACAATCTGAATGTGTCATAGGTGCAGTCCCTAACCGCACTCGTTCATTCACCCGTTACACTCAAACTATGTTGTGTAGGTAGTCTCTGATGTGCGCACCAGACGACGGGGGTTCCTGATGCGGGTTGGAGATTATGTGAAGGGTTGAGAGTATATTTAGAAGGTGTGTTCCTGCTGCAAGTTGCCCAGCCAGTCGAGCAGGCGAGGTAGTGATGTCACCAACGTCAGTCTCTCAGCCAGATTTGTGTAATGAGTTTTCCACTCATCACACTGACGTAGAAAGAGACAGTCAAAACACACTCTTATTCCTTTTTTTTTTTTTTTTTTTTAAACAACTTGTTAACATATACTCCCACAAGACATGCAACTGGCAGGGCATGTTCTGACATAATATGGTGAGAAGGAAAAACAGGATTGAAACACGGCCTGTGGCGCTGCTGCGATTAAGTCGGAGCTTTGCATGTGCTGCACGCATAGATACATAGGTGCGCAAAGACACAGTGGCAGGATCCACTGGGAATCCGCTGAATCCATGTTCTACAGGGCTATAATTAGGTTAGTTTTTGGAGAGGGGGTTAAACAAACAGGGGCTGTGAGGTCATAGGCAGATGGAAGTGGGATATGCCTGCACTTGCTGAGTGGGCACAGAGCTCCACATGACGGGAGAGAGGAGAGAGAGAGAGAGAGAGAGAGGGGAGAGAGAAAAAGAGAGAGAGAGGCCCTCCGGGCGCTCAGCAGGGGGAGCGCAAAGGGGGGATGTGGGGGGACGTGAGGGTGGTGGGGAGCCAAACTCGGATGGCCTCACTGCCAGAACATTCAAACACAATCAATAGCTGTGTACGGTCCAACCACACACACACGCACACACACACACACACACAAACACACACCTTCCCACAAACACAGAATTTCACTGCTAAAAATCAGCAGCAGGTAGGAAATGTCGTCTTGCGCCAGTTTCCCAGTGACCACATAAAGAGGCGGGCTTCACCGAGCACGAGCTGGAGGAAATATTTCACTGCGTTGACATGTTCAAACTTTTTACAGGAGCGGTTCAGCAGACACCTCAAAGTTTTTCAGCAGAGAGTTAGCCAAGGACTCGGCTTATTGCAGGTGAAAGCCATCCTGAGGTTGCATAATTGTCCGGGTCTGATAAATGAGTGGAAGCCGTCGCTGTGTCCAGCCCACAGCAAACAGCCCTGACACCGAGGAGCAGGAAGAGAAAAGCTGCTTAATTACAAAAAAATGAGTTGGAGAGTGTGATTAGGTGACGGGTGGCTGCTGGCACACTAGAGTGACTTAAGACCCTGTCAGTGAATGCAGGGAGGTCTAGATAATCTTTCCCTCCACAAAGGTGCGTGGGGCTAATCCAGGCTGCTGTGCTGAGCTGTGGATCAAGTCCTACAGGGAGTGTGGGAAGGCCAGCAGGACCGCCACTGCTTCGGCCCTCTTGGTGGCCAGAGCTTATTTATCCCAAGGTACACTGCAACAGCAGGCCGGCCCATTCTTCCACACACACACACACACTTGGCATTATGAGAGAGTGTGTGTGTGGAGAGAGCAGTTAAGATTCTGAATTTGAGTAATCTGTTGAAAAATAAAATATAACATATAGAGCTGTTGGAGTTATCACCGGGTTTCAACAGAACCAACTCGCCACAGCAGTTTAAAATGTTCCCAGAGCAAATAAGCACAAGATGAGTTTCTCTGTACATCGGAAAATTATGTAAAAGACCAAATGACAAAACCTGTGGACAACATCAAAAACACTATTTAAAATCACATTGTGAATAAAATCTTTTTTTATATTTGCCAGCAGAAGGTTAGAAATGACTTGAGGCTACACTTGAACATGTCATCACCACCGACATCAAAGAAGGAATTTACTAACATTTTCAAACCCATCTCAGATGGCAGCTCGTGTGTTTTAATGGAAACATTTACAGATTTATTCATAGACTTTACTGAAAAAACAGGTGAGTTGTGTCCACGTCGTAACACGACACAATCTGATGCTCATCCCACTTCTTCTTTTTTTTTTTAACAATGACATATTTAGATTCTTAAATTCAATTCTTAACAAGCAAAAACGATTCAAGTATGAATCCTGGTGAATGTGGGGAAGAACAGAAACATTTAAACTGTCTGAGGCAGAGAGACTTTGGGCTGAAACACTTTGTCTTCATGTTCAAACTCAACTAAGTGGCCGAGGCGTGTGAACCAAGGCAGGAGAAGATTTACAATCTGACGAAGGCAAAGACAAACATAAAGCAAAATATGTAATAAACCTCAGCTTTCTATCAACACTAACTACAAAATTAATGAGCCCGTAAAAAAGAAACAAATCATTTTAAAGACCCGAGGATTACGTCAAAATATATTCTTAAACAAATGTTTAAAAAGATCCATCATCTTTTAGAGTGGAGGGAAGAAAACTTGTGAGGATTTCACATGTACATCTGTACAGAGGAGCAGATGCCTTCATACAGATCACTCTGCCTGCTGAGAAAATAACAGACAGCAAAGTCCAAGATCTCCACACAGCATCATCTATGAAATAATCACTTCTCAAAGACTGACCCCCCCCCCTCCTCCTCCTCCTCTTCCTCCTCCTTCCACAACTTTTCAAAACAGCCACAGACCTATTTCCAAACTTCCTATTTCACACAAGAGACAAGAGTCACAAATCATGTTTCGTACAAATTTATTCAGCATTTAAGAATAGAGGATGGTCTTAAAATATGTAGAAACGTCAGTTTAAATAAACCTTTTCGTTCAGGATAATGAGTAAACATGACACTGTCAAAAAACCATCACAGAACAGAACATTTTACAAAAAAAACAAAAACAAAAACAAAAAAAAAACTGGAACATTTTTTTTTCACGTGACACAAAACATCGGGTTCACAAGCTAAAAAGAAAGAAACAAAATCTTACTATAAATAAAACTTGCGTTTGCGACCCGCACAGTCTTAACATTTCATTTCAACCTAGGTCATGATGGGGAGACAGAGAGAGAGAGGGAGAGAGAGAGAGAGAGAGAGGGAGAGAGAGAGAGAGAGAGACTACAAAATTTTGGACACAGTCGAGACAACTGACTTTCTACAAATTAAGTGTAAACATTAATGTAGCAACTTTCCATCCAGCTTTTCTGAAATACACCAACCTCCTCACGAGGCCACATGCCTTTTCATAGAGAGAAAATATGGCATCATTTAAAATATAGAAGTCCAATTCTTCTACATATGTTGATTGCTTATACTTGTGATAAAAAGCCTCTCTGCAGCGCAGTTTACTCTGATGGGCTCAACGTTCAGTTTCGATCCATTTAAAACTCATTTGAAAACGGACAACTCAAGAAGAGAGAGAGAGACTGAGATCAAGATGTTCATGTTTCAACAAAACTGATGAGCGTTGTTTCTTTAGCAACCAAAAAGTTCAAGTATCCGAAGTACTTTTTTTTTTTTTTTAGTTTTTTTTTAGTTTTTTAAAGTTTCAAGTCTTTTTTCTTTTCTCTTGCTCTCAGATGTGGGTGAGAGGTAGAGTCCCATTCACGCCAGTCCCTGCGGTCTGATAGTGCGGGTGGACGCTGTGTAACCGGCTGCTCTGCAGGGAGGAATGCTCCGCGCTGTCCCCGCCGGGAGGCAGGTACATGCTTATCATATCCCTCAGGTCCCCCAAACACGCCCGCTGAGAGTGGGACGTGATGGCCGGCGGCGGTGAGCTGGGCTCGGTCTTGCACACGGACGCCATGGAGCTCAGTCCCATGGCGTTGGTGGTCTGCTGCGTGTACGCCGGAGACATGCTGTACGTGGAAGCCGCGTTCATGTAGGTCTGAGCCGAGGACATCATGGGGTACTGGAGCCCTGCCATCTCGTACCGGTGCATCTGCTGGATCTGCGGGCTGTTCATGCTGTGATGCTGAGGGTAGGCCAACTGGTCCTGCATGAGGGAGTACGCGCTGTTCGTCCAGCCGTTCATGTGCGCATAACCGTCCATCCGCTGCCCCACCGACACCGAGTTGTTGACGGCGTTGGCTCCCGGCGGCAGCAGCCCTCCGGGCAAAGAATACTTGTCTTTCTTGAGCAAGGTCTTGGTCTTCCTGCGGGGACGGTATTTATAATCCGGATGCTCCTTCATGTGCATAGCGCGTAGACGCTTGGCCTCGTCGATGAATGGCCTCTTTTCAGCGTCGGTCAGAAGTTTCCAGTCAGCGCCGAGCCGCTTGCTGATCTCAGAGTTGTGCATTTTGGGATTTTCTTGAGCCATCTTCCTCCGTTGTCCCCGGGACCAGACCATGAAGGCGTTCATCGGCCGCTTCACCCGCTCCTGGTCGCTGACACTGTTGTTCTTTGCGCCCGGCGCCGAGCCCGAGTTGGACTGCGGGAGAGGGGTCTTGATCTCGGTTTCCATCATGTTATACATTCAGGCGGCTTTTAGTGTTCACTCACAGGCACATAAAAAAAAAAGTTCACAAAACAGCGCCAAAAAGTCAAGGAGGTAGAGATACTGACCAGTCTCATAAGATGGAGGAAAAAATAACAAATGTGCCCAAAGAGGCAAACTGTGTCTCTGCAGGTGCTTCTGGCTTCTCTCCGCTCGAAGCTGCTCTTTCCCCCACGGCTCTGAAACAGAAGTCTGTAAACTTGTTCTCCAAGCTCATCTGTTAATAGGCCTAGTGGCCGCACCATGTGATGTGGATTGACAGCATGACAATGAGGAGCGGGCGACCAATCAGCGCGCGGCACCGCGGAACCAACCGCAGCACGCAGCGCTGTGTTTTGGTTCGGGAGGAGGAGGGAGATCCTGAAGTTTTAAAACAGCGGCGCAGCTCAAACAACCTGAGCGCAAAAATATTCCACACGTTTACAGGCTTTATCGCCTCCACGGTGGGGAAATGAAGCCAATTTGTTTCTGTTATCGATCGTTTCCTCGATCGGATCGATATCAGTTTTTGGAACGGAGTTAAATCCAGAAAGAGACGGTTTTATGATCATTTTTCCACGTGTTGGGAATAAAATTTTATATTAAACATACGAGAAAAAAAAGAGTTGAATATGCTTTATTGAAAAGTGCTGTGTGTACAGTCACCTGTGCTCTGCTGCAGTATCTGCAGGGATCAATGCAGTATGTGTTTCAGAGGCCAAACCGGAACTACAGCGAGACTGATCCTCCAAGTAATAATGACTATTGATTAAACTGAATATTGGAATAAAATGAGCCATTAACAGATTTTTAAAAAATCATCATCATCATCATCATCATCATCATCATCATCTCTACCTGCTGTCACGCGCGTCTGTTGCTTTTCTTTCACAATTTCCCAAATCTGATTTCCATCAGAAAGTCTGGTCTGACTCTGAAGGATTTCGATCAGTAAATTCATATCTTTTTTTTATTACTATGCTGTTGTTTCACTTTTTTAAAAAAGAAAAAAAATACTGATTGAGAAGCTTTGAAAGCAAGTTTGTCCTCAGTTTTGCAGTTTCTCCTGCAAAACCCTGCTCAGCATCGATCACTGATCTGGAGGAAAGACAAAACTTGTGTCAGGATCCACTTTGTTCTTCCCTGTATTTTACAAAGTCTCCTCAGGTGCTGCCTCTGTAGAAGGATTCATTATGATGCTGGGATAAAAACAGAACAAAGGTTGGTTTCACTAACTCTGGAAAAAGCAAACAAATGTATGATGATTATTTTTTTAAGAAACGAATGCAGCCTCATCAGAAGCAACTGGACCTGAAATCTGTCATCTGCTTGTCTTATGGGAAATTAAGAGTTTTTTAATCCCAAATCAAACCGATGGCAGGTCCGCGAGGACGCTGCTGCTGCTGCTGCTGCTGCTGCGCTGAGAAACTTTAATACATCAACGACCTCTTGTGGAGGGGACGGGCAGTCTCCGCGCTCCCAGGGGGAACAAGTTGACTTAAGAGCCAGTTGCACTGCGAACACTTCGACTTGATCCTCCACCACCGTCCTCCTCCTCCTCCTCCTCCTCCTCCTCCTCCTCCTCCAGAAACCGTGCGCTGCTGCCGGCTCGCATGTTTTCTCTGCGCCGTGTTAATGCTTATTAAAATGATTGCTGGTGGAGTGCCTCCTCATTTGCATGTGTTCTGCTTTGCAAAGCGACCAGCAGCGTCGCTCCGCCGCAGAAACCGAAGCGGCTCGACAGGGGCAGAGCTCACACCTGCTAATGACGAGCGGCGAAATCGCCCATCGAAAACAGCCATTAACAGCTCCGCGTATTTACATGAGCTCTGCGGGGATCGGGCTGCATGTGCGTGTCGGCGCGTTTCACCTCCCGCAGCTTCCCAACGTAGGAAAAAAAAAAAAAAAAAGCATCTTCTGCGTGGGCCCTCGTGCACGTAGAGCCCACGTCCATTCAGATGAAGGGCGGCGCGTTCACCTGCAGACTTTTATTTTTGTTTAGATGATCATTTCTTGCTGTTTGGATTAAAAATCAAATTGGGAAAATCTTGTTTATTGATGAGATCAACGCCCTTCGCGCGGCTTCCAGTGGACTGCATCCTGCAGGGATGAATGAAGGTTTCCGTTTTTTAAGTAAAGCAAAGAAGAAGAACAAAACTTCCAGGCAGAGATTCATCAAAATAAAAGCATAGTGCATCAACTCAACACGTGTTCATCAGCTAGAGCTGTGGCTTAGAAACAGACCTCCTATAGAAAAATAAAATATGGCAATATGGCTTGTAAAATGACACAAAGCGCACACACACACACACACACACACACACACACACAGGGAGGAAAAGCTCGAAGAATAAAGAATAAGCTGTTATCTTAACGGGGAGGCAGAGTGCAGCTCCTCCGCCGTATAGTTGTAGTAAATCAGCTGAAAAGAGAGACATCACTTCATGAATTTAATTTCCACGTTCAGTGGGGCGTCACAAACAGAGCGAGAGCAATAAAACTAACGTCCAATTAGTCGTCATCTAATTCTCAGGAACCAGTTATTTGTTTATCTGCTGCAGATCTCAATGCTGATCCGCTTGTAATCTTCTTATGGAAATTGACCGGTCGCAAAGAGAGAGAGGAGAGAGAGAGAGAGAGAGAGAGAGAGAGAGAGAGAGAGAGAGAGAGAGGGAAAAAAGACCCCAGCAGGAGTATAGCCTGGAGTTTGGTTAATGAGGGCCTCTGTGCAGCTAATTTCCTAATTAAGGCACCGAGGACCACCAGCACAGTCCGCTCCGATTCACACTCAACAAGCCTGACAGCCCCCCCCCCCCCCCCCCAAAAAAAAGGAGGCTCTGAGGGCGCGCGGCTGCACGGATCCCACTGTTGAATGTTGGGAAATGTGGATGTCCTGATGGGAGGATGTAGCCTATAACCTGCATGCAATCACATCGAGCCCTGGATCGCGTTCACGCTTTAAAGTGAGCGGACGAAGCGCGCGTTTCTGACCAGGAGACGAGTGCATTTCTTCAAATCTGTAAATAAATAAACATTCTTCGTTAAACAAAGATGCGTCGGATTGATGATATCAATGGTTGTCTTTACTTTTCACACGTCCGCTGTTTGCAGAGGCGAGCCTGGTGCCTGCAGGACCCGCGGGAATAAAAGCCCGTGGTTCTGGCCTGCAGGCCTGGAAATAAAAATACAATGCCGGTTATTTATTAAAGCGACATCAACCTGCGCCGTGTCCGCGTGCTTTGCTCTGCTGTCATCAGAGCTTCATGGCCTCAACTTGAACATTAAACAGAGACACAGACGCTGCATGTCTGCCATTCAGCTGCGAATCACTCACTGACAACACTGAAGACATGTGTTGCCTCCTTTTATCGTTTACTGCTTTTATGCTTTTTCTATTTTTTTTATAATAATCATAAAATAATAACAATAATCACAAAAAATTGATCTTTTTTTTTAAAGATAATCTAAAGTCGCATCTCAAAATGACAATAAACACCATTTTTCCGACTTGTCCATTTTAAACGTCAGGAATCAATAACTGTTTTTGTTTCAGCCCAGTGACTGAGGACAAGGCCTCTGAGGAAGAGTAATTAACAAAGAATGGGTTTTCAATTACAGCCACAATGGAGACTGTCTCATTAAGATTTGCATGATTTTTTTTTTTTTTTTTTTTTTTGGAGGCAGGAATGCAAATGAAGATGCAATTTACGCACGGTCTGCTGTTCCTATTGTGTCGGCGTGAATGGCTGCGTCCTCCCAGTTCAACACAGGTAAAATAATATTCACGGGTCATTTAAAGAGGAAGGAAAGTGCCGCCATTATCACCTCTTTATTACACGGAGCTAAGGGGCTAGCACATCCCTCATGCTAATTTGACATCTTTGACCCACAAGAGTTAAAGTTGACCAAAAAAAAAAAAATCCACAATAAAAGATTCAAATGTTCAATGTGTGTGTGTGTGTGTGTATGTGTGTGTGTGTGTGTGTGATGTAGAGTCATGTAGAGTAAACTGTTGGATCTTTGTTTTCTTTTTCACATTTTCATTCGATTTATGACAAAAAGCTGCTAAAAAGTCTTCTACTAAATATTTTTTGTCTTGTTTTGTTAATTATTACCAATAATCAATGAGCTGCAACAGGTAATCATAAAACCTCATTTCTACTTCTCACTCACAGCATCTAAGAGACTCCACATGGCAGATCTGTTGGGAGTATCAGCTGTCATCACATGTGAGGTTCTGGTTCACTTTGAAATATTATCAAATATGGCGGGTTGGGTTAGGGTTAGGGTTAGACTTTGATAAATGACATCATTAATAATAATGATAATAAGAGAATGATATTTGCACTTCTGTTCCGTTCAAAGTTCTGTTTGATCGAAAACTTGTGAGATTACAAACTCTCTTTGAGAAGCAAATTAATAGAAGTGGGGATGACCCGCAAGACCTTTAATTAAAGTAAGTTTTCGTTTTGATTGTGATGAAAAAATGGATTTAAAAAGGACCAAACAAAGGACGGTTACAACCTTGAGATGAATAATCAGACTGGTTCAAGTTGATATTCAGACTGAAGGATTTTAAGTGTGTGTTCACGGAGGAGTCAGGAGGAGAGACAGGACAGAGGAACGAATTGAAGCCATGGACTGATGCTGAAGAGGAATGTGTGTCTCTCAGGTTGTGCTCTGTGTCGCCTGTGGAGCTGCAGTCATCACGGGAGAGAATGAGAGGGATCGAAACAGACCAGATTTGAGTAAACTCACCACACGTTGGGGACGCAAAAAACCCGGGGGGAGCTTCTGCTGATGAGAGGCAGTGACGATTCAATCTGTGGGTCATCATTACAGGTGAAGGCGACTGTCACTCAAACCTTCAAGAGAAGCAGAAAACACACACACACACACACACTTAGAGGACAGATTTGTGATCTTTCAGGTGAGCTTTGTAGTTGGAGGAGTCTAGGCTACAATGGAGAACACTTGCATTCTTGCCTCCGCTGCAAGTAATTTGTGTTTTCATTGTGGTGGTGGTGGTGGTGGTGGAGCAGAGTCCACGAGTGATGTGGTCGGTCTGCGCTCGGCAGCCGCCTCAGCTCAGCTCTGTGGAATTCATCCATTATTGACCTCTGCTTGTAAAACAACACGCAGGAAAAGCTGTTTGCCTCCTGTCGCCGTCTGCGGAGGAACGCTTCAAACTTTAGCCTCTTTTTCTCCGCGCCAGGCCAAGCATGTCCCTCCTCATTATGTTCCTGTGTGAGCAAGGCCAAGGCTGCTGACACAGACCCAGTGTAATCTCTTTAACCCGCCACTGTCGTGAGCAGACAAGGCGTGACCACCCAACACTCTGCTCCGTCTCACTTAGCCTTAGGGAAACAGTTTTTCACTTCATCACCTCGCCCTCTTTGCTTGTAGCTGCTTATCGTTTAGGGATGCACGTTTCAAACACATTTGATCAAGTATGCTCAACACATGAGTGCATGCAAAATTGCTCACACACACACACACACACACATGCTGGGGTTAATCATTGTTACAAGACCACTTAATATAATCACATGCAGCAGTGTGCAGTTAAAAATTCATATACTCACTGACCCTTGGAGTTCCCGTAATTGACATAAGCATTTTTTTTTTTTTTTTTTTTTGCCATGGTTATTGACTAATGAAGCTAAAAGCAAATGAAATTAAATCACAGTGGAGGACATCGGTGGAGGCATTTTTAGATGAATATACAATGATTATTAGCTCCTTGAAGTCATTTCAGAGACAAAGACTCTTTACGTTTACTTGGCAGATTAGGGGAAACATCCATATTAAGACATTTGGTATATGATGCGTTAAATGAAAAATAAAATAGTGACTGACTGTGAATTATAAGCTCCCTCCATCTGCCGAAAGCTAATTCCAATTCAGTTGAAATTAAGCAGAAAATTTCAATAAATATGGTTTTAGCTTCTGAGCCACTGGGCGAGGCTGGGTGAAGCCACCTCGTGCGCAACATGATCACTTGTGGTGTTTTGCACAGGAACAAAAAGTCTGTGGCCTCAACTTCCTCAGCTCACACTTTACACTCCAACCTCTAATCTGTGTGATCTTCATGTAGCCTGCGGAGGCCACATAATCTGCTGCGCTGTTTGTGAACAGTTTGCTACAGACGACTTTTCAGAGCACGGTCTGAGTGTTTCTGTTTACGCCTAACAAAAGAGCACACAGTTTAAATCAGGCCTAAGGATGCTTTTTTTTTAAGGCTCTGATGATGCCTGCTGCTTGGGGAGCTGCTGCCTTGTGAATGGCATTATCAAGCACCTCTATATGATGATCACTTTAAATAGTGTTATTCCCTGACTGGCTAATTGCGGCGCTCATTATTTTCCATGTATCTTTTGAATCATTGCCATGTTCAGTTTTTTTCCAAAAACAATGGAAACTTTCTCCGTTTTTTGTTTGGCAGAAAGTGCTGAACCGTCACTTTTTGCTTTGCGCCAGGCCCAAGCAAGCAGCCCCCTTTTGTTTTAGCCATAATTGAGATCCCACTAATCTAGCCTCTTTTTAAAAAATGAAACAGTCTCTTTGTCGAGCCTTCATTAGTTTAAGATAATATTGTGAGAATGCACAATTAATTTGCAGTGTAACTTTAATTAATTAAATACATCCAATTTTGCAACATGATTAATGTCACCAAGTTGTTATCTGTATTCTCCTCCAAAATGAATATGTAACAGCGATACAGCGCTGGGCATTAATTGCAGAAATTGGGGCTTTTAGGAACCCAAAACTAGGCTAGGTAATTATAAGAGGTAATTTATTAAATCTTAAATAAGGAAACAAACAAGCATAAATTGATATATAAATCATGAGTACCATTATGTGTAATCTGGCTGTGATTTGGGAGAAAATGACAAATCTTTGTTGCGTGCCAAGCACTCGATAAAGCAGATAGTGGTCATAAATTTAGTCCCAGTCAAGGTCTCATTAAAGGAGGCATAATTTAATTAAGAGTTAGCCATCGCCCTCTAAATATATTAATTACCTTGAGCATGATGAGATGAGCGTGGTGATTATTGCGTATTTCATTAGAGTGAGTCTGCTGGGAGAAGAGCAAACTAAGGCGGGAAGCTGGCTGTGTTGACAAGATAATGGATGGGCTGGCCTGAGATGAATTTGGTCACCTTGCTTTGGGTTGAGCTGAGAGAGGTGAGACAGAGGACAACTCAGGTCCTGGAGAAGGTAGGGTGTCTCAGCTCGGTTTACTGGAGCTCTAATATTTCAGCTCGATGTTCAAAAAAAAAAAAAAAATCTTCTTTACTATATCTATAATCACCCTATTTTATCCTGCATGAGCAATTCCTAAGACAGAACAGGGAAAAAGCCAATTTAGAATCAATATAAAATCTAAGCGTGTGACATTTTCATCATGACTCATTCAATTTCTATCATGGATTTATACATCATGAATTTTCATATTAATGAGTCTGGTCTAAACCAGAAGTTCTTACATTTGTGATATTAAGTGTGTGTGTGAGTGTGTGTCTTACAACTCTTATTAGAGTAGCCAGAGTATAAAGCAAAAAAGAAAGTGTTATGTCAAAGTGTTTAAAAATGAGTAAAAAACATATTTTTGCTTGATTCTTCATGTAGCCACTGAGGTAAATTGCTGCCTCTCTTCTACATCGTCCCCTGTGCTGCACTAAATAATGCTTCACCTTTATATTCCACCCATATCGACCTTTGCTTTCACTAACACCATAGAACTCCCTTGCCTGCCACCTATTTGTACACAAATACACACACACATACACTAGCATGCACACGCACACACATAGAGCAGAAGTGTGCAGAGGAGTGCAGACTGAAGCGACAGCTCATTGCCCCATAGACTGATATGTCAATGAAACATACAAGATGTTGCCGCTGCATTGGAGCGATTTCCAGCCTCGCTGCTCTCCTGGCTGACAGCAGGACAAAGACCCTAAGCTACTATTATCTGGAAGCAAGCTCTCATTCCTGCTTTCATCTTTCTCTTCACTTACACAAACATAGATGTATGTGCTTGCGCTAACACATAGAGGTGCAGCATAAAGTCACCCATGCATCCCAGTGTGTATATCAGACAGGACAGACAGACCCTGTGGTGCTGTAGGGAGTTACCCGTGCCGAGTTGGCAAATGGCATAAAAGAAAAGTTTCATTTTGATTTTCTGAGTCTATGTCATTGATATTATCCAGTTATTTCACAGCTGGAGTGATGAGACTGTGCTGCCTGGTTGTTTTTACTTTCCCGTGTCTGATCAGAATGACTCTTACACCAAGAGATGACTTTACATGTATTAAAAAAAAACCAAATAACTAACAAGAAACACATGTACTGTGTGCACAGATAGTGTAAACACACAAGGCAAAGCTCTCTGCACCATCTTCCTGAATCCCCCCTCCCTCTTCTCTCCTCTTTTTACTACTACCCTCCTCCCACTCTGGCCACAAAATCGAGGGCACTCACCAAAGCTCTGACTGGTCCCAAGGGTGCTGCTGCTTTCCCATTTCCACAGTTAGACACACCTTCAACAGCTGGCTGTCAGCTGGCCGGCCTGGGAGCAGGAGGACCATGGACTGAAAGATAGCAATGACATCCACAGCCCAGAGCCTCAGCTCAGACTCCAATCGCGGCCATTCGGACGGGAGAACCACCACCATGGCAGCTCCCAGCGCAGCAGAGGAATATAAAGAGCGAAAGACCCGGGCAGTCACTGGTGTGGTAGTGCACACTGCAGCTGAGCTCTCCCTGCTCTGGGACCCATCTCATTCAGCCAAGATTGCTTCATACAAAAGTTGACAATGCACCAGTGAAAGCCATTGTTGATATTCAACATTTTTTAAATAGCTGAGCAGAATAGACAACATGGCAGGCTGCAAAACTTGGCAAGGGAAACTGACCTGGAGCTTCGCATTTTGAAAGGGTTGCCACACTGGGTGAGAGGAGAGAGTGCTATTGTGTTAAAAAAAAAAAGAGAGAGAGGGAGAGCTGGTGTGAAAGAGCTCAAAAAACAAAACATCTCCCATCCCAGGAGAGCAGAGTACAATGCTCTCCGTGCAGCAGGAAGAGGACAATCACCCCGCACGGTCACAAGCATATAGGCATTACCAAGAAAGAGCAGAAAATCAGTGCAATCAGATCCATCTTAAAACAGGATATTATATTTCTGACATCCAACCAAACAGGGACTCGACCCACACTCTGGTATAGTTGTTAAAAAAACACACACCTGGGCACATACATGCGTCAAACCCAACATGTAAGGCTAACACATAAGACAAGGGTAAGATGAGGTGATAGTTGTAGTATTCAGCAGCAGCAGACCATAATGAAAGAAATAAAGAGCATAATGATAAGTACAAACCGATGAAAAATGAAGAAATGAACAAACAAATCGAAGCCAAAAATAAAGCCTAACAGTGAGCAGGAGCTGCTGCAACAGGCTGCCAACCTCATGGCGCCATCTTTTAAAGTAACCGTTAAATATTTCGCCATTAAAACTGATCAAAAATTATAATTCAGCCCCCGGAGCGCTGGCTTGGCTAACATCCAGAGGAATGTCTTCCAGAGAACCATCTATTTCTCTAATGTTGCACAGACGGGGATCATACTGCCTGGCGCGGTTAATGGTGTTCTGTTTCCGTCATTGTCAAGCTGACAAGTGTGCAGATTGATATGGATATTTAAGAAGCCTTTAACCTTCCATATGTCAGAGCATCACAGTGCCGCTCGTGCCTCAGAAGCTATCAAAACATCTAATGTAGAGTGTGTGTGTGTGTGTGTGTGTGTGTGTGTGTGTGTGTGTGTGTGTGTGTACTGTGCGTGTGTGCCTGGTAGCCTTGAGGCGGGTCCCATCAGTGTTGTGTTTCGTGCATCCTCATGTCTGGAGGAGGTGGTGGTGGTGGGGGTGATTAATGTGGATTTTAAAAACCCTTGAAGGAGGCAGAAGCAGTACCTGGGTGTCCTTAAACATCCTGCACAAAAAAAAAAAAAAAATCCATCCACTCATCCTACGTCAATACTGTAATCTCAAAGTAACTTTAAAGTGCACTTATCCACCTCTCCCTTTAAGGCCAAACATAAAAATCTCCTTGTACAAGTGCTTTTCTTCATCAACACTGTTGCTATATCCCTACTAACACTGCAACAAAGGCAACAAATGGTCACTGCATGTTACAGGAGTCCTGGGTGTGGTCCTCCAATCACTTCCTTTGGGTGAACAACAATTAAAAACACCTAAAGAGGTTAAGTCCCTAATTATATGCAACAGAAAATAGGCTGCAAATTGAAATCCCTTATGAAAAGACTCAAATTATTGACCTAATATTACATTCTGTCAGCAGACTAATGATTTAACCTTCGTCTTTGTGTTGTTATTCAATGTTCGCTCACACGCCAGATTCCAAATATTTACAGTTCCTTCTGAGATCATTGAAGCCATCAATGTAGAAAGTGTTTCAGTGGTGACTCTCTTCCCTCTGATGAAGGTGGCAAAGTATGTAAATGACCATCAAGCTCTTAATCAAATGAGTGGTTTTTGAGTCAGTTTGTTTGCCAAAATAATCATTCATAGACAAAGGGGGTCATGTAGACACCAGAGAGACCAAACTCCCTGACAAAACTGTTATAAAAGTCAAATCATATAAATGTTAATCGACTTTTGGATTTGGGCAGGGGGCGCTGTGGAAAAACTTACAGTACATTTTACCATAAAGAGTGAACTTTTGAAGCATGTAATTAGCTCAAAAATCTGATCCATAAGTAGATATTAAAAGCAGTGAAAAAAAACTATGTTCAATAGCCAGTGTCTGTTGAGCTGCTGATGAAAGATTGGCATTACCAGGGGCCCAAACAGAACATTAGGGTGAACTGAGCAATCCTTTAAGCAGCACTACACAGAGTCATACACTGTTGTAAAGTGGAGGATTTCTGTAACAAAATCTTTGCCTGCTTGCAGCTCACCTGGCACTGGAATATGAGAGGGAATGCTTTTGGTGTTGTTCTGCAGTATCTTCACTTTCTCAAAAGCTGATATGTGTGAGTATATGTATATGTGTGTGTGTGTGAGAAGGCACAGAGAGAAACAGGACCAGTCTAGCCCTTTGACATAGGCAGGAGATATATAATTATATTGATCAGGGAGAAATTACAGCTCTGGGAAAGAAGGCAGGGCTCGCATAATTTTATAGGTGTGTCAGAGAGAGAGAGAGAGAGAGCGCAAAAGAGAGAGCAAGGGTGGGGGGTGAGCAGGATGAGAGAGGGGAGAGAGAGAGAGAACCTGTGGCGTCTTTACTGGAAATCCACGTCAGTGCCACCCATCACACACTATTAGCTGCCATCAAAGCTCTAATTTTACTCTAGCATTACACCCGGCTCCCTGTATCCCCCTCCCTCCCCTGCTGGTCTGGATGGTGTAGCCTGGTGGGAAAACGACATTCAATCCGCTGTTCGCCCCATTCAGGCCAAATTGGCAAATGACAGCTCTCCGCCTCTCAGATTTCGGGAAATGAAAGGTACCACCGCAACCATCCCAGCCTGAGCCTCCCTAAAGCTGTTGGTGGAGAAGGAGGAGGAGGAGGAGGAGGTGGAGGAGAAGGAGGAGGAGGAGGTGGTGGTGGTGGAAGAGGAGGAGGAGGAGGAGGAACCGAGGGCCAGTGAGGCCGGGGAGTGGACTGAGGTGGGTTAACAGCCTCCCTTGTCCCTCCTCAGCGGTGACAGCGCTGGACAGAGAACACAGAGAAAAGAGAGAAGAATGCCTACTCAGCAGATCAAAGGAACTTCCCTCAGACCAATGGGAAAAGTTGACCTCAATCCCCTAATCACCCACTTTACCACCCCGGGCCGAGCGAGTGGTGCGGCACAGATGAGAACACGAGCGTTTGCCCTCGTGGAGGTCAACAGCAGCGAGAGGGCAGCACACAGAGTTAAACCTTTACGACAGAGGCCTGCTGACTTGGGAACACGGGGCCGTCACTCATCTGAACGGCTGCTCCTGCGGCTTGTCCTGGATGCATTCAAAGAAAACGTCCTGCAGAACTAAAACATAAATCATCTTTGGACTGATGAGCTGCATTTGAAAAGAAAAAGGACCATAAAAACATATATATAGATATATATGAAACAAACACATGCGAACAAACAGCAAGGCCATTCATCAGTGTTTTTCTATTACACACGGAGAAAAGACACAGAACATACTGTGTTCGACACTAACTGGCTGCCTGACTGAATGGTACTCTTACTGCTAATTAAGTGCTAATGGCAGTTCCCCCTGCGGAGAATACTAATTAATGCTCCATTCTTCTGCGGGGCTGAGCGCGTACTCCACCACGGCCTAATGAGGGGAGGCAGGTACATCTTCTCCCAGGCTGGGTTAATAAGTACAACACGGTGGGGTCTGAGTAGAGAGGGCCATACCAGGGGGCTGCTTCCTGTTCCCTAATCTTAACAGACCCCCCTCAGAACTCTCACAATGAGCCACGGAGGTAATGAAAGGATTTGTCCCATAACCTCAGAAAAATAGGCCTTTATGTCTCAGCGTGGATAGCGCCTCAAAAGTTTTGGTGTCTGCACTAATCTAACATTTTCATGGAGATTCTCGATTTGGAAAATATCACAAGAAATCTGCACGCCAGCAGAAAATCATAGTTTTTTTCCTCCTTCAGTCTACGATATTTGTGAATTTTCTTTTTCATTAATTTACAGTGAAGTGAATGTAACTCAATGAATAACTTATGCATGTGTATGCCATTTGCACCCAGCAATGCAAATGTAAAAAAAAAAAAAAAAACTGTGGAAAACTGTTCTTTTTAACAAAAAGCTTCTCAACACTGAGCAGCATTTTTATATTGCTTATGTTTTTTTCTGTGTGTTTCTACAGAATTACGACTTAAAAACTGCTGATGTCTCCCAGAAAACAACTTCTATTTTATATAGTTTGCAGCGCCCTGAGAATATGCAGCGCTGAAAAAATAAATAAATACATTACCTGTTTGGATGCAGAACGCCTGGGAATCAGATTCAAAGTGCTGAAGAATGAATGGGTGTGCGAGTATGCGGTGTGCGTGCGTGAGTGTAAACATAGATTGAGGATGGTATTGGAATTACCTGAGTGAGATAATGGTGGTGCATTAGATTAACTTTCAGTCCTTAAATGCAACACATTTAGGCAATCTTGTCCCCCAAAAACATGTCAATGTCTGAAAGGCCTCCCTCTCGCTATCAGGAGCCTCTGGTCCCCCACACTGATGCAGCTGGCAAGGCGCTACCGTCGACTGTCAAAACGCAGCGCCAGATCTAGTTATAAAATAATTGAATTTTCATATCAGAGGGGACCAGAGTCCCAGCAGACAATAGGACTGCTGAGTCCTCTCTGATATTGGCTCAGGCCCTTTGCCATGCGCATGAAATCAGTATGTTAATGTTCCAGGGTTTTCTTTTTTTAAGGGCACTTGTGCTCTCGCAATGTACTACCGATGTGGTTTCAAAAAAAAAAAAATTGCAACTATTGATAAGTAGGCAGCCAGCAACCCCCTCGACCCCTCCTCCCACCCAACATGCCCACCCCCGCCTCCCCCCAACCCACCGAGGCTCTAGACATTCTCGCGCCCCCATCCTCCCCCATTATTAAAATTGTAATTTATTTTTCTAAATCAGAATGACAGCTTGCTTTCTTTTCTCTGCAGCAGGCAGTGAATCACCAAGCTTTAATTACTTTCGTAACTTCGCTGACCCTGTGAGCGTGCTGCTCTCCCAGAGAAAATGGGACCTCCAACAAAGGCCCTCCACAGCCACTGCCGCCTCCGGTTCATTCAAAATGCGAAAATTTATCAAACTACGGATTTTTATAAGATTTTGTTAACATTTCACCTCCTATCTTTTTCACACTCCCCCAAAACAACCCCCGCCTGCACTCCAATCTCCTGGCCCACCTCCTGAAGAAACTCAGTGGACAACTAAACAACCTCACTCAAACTCTCCCTCTTTCTGTGCGCGTGTGTGCGCTTGTGTTGATTCAACAAAGGTCTTTTCGGGGTCATAACAGCCAGAGGTCATACTATTATCAGTAACCCCCTTCATATCCAGGCCGTGGCCTCGGCAGCAGGGAGGCAGACAGCGCAGGGTCCTGAGGCCACAAAGCACAGATCAACAGGGATGAACGCTACATTTGATCACTTCACAGATCTCTGGCCTGCAGACATCAGGGTCAAGCTTTATTCGGCAAATCAGTCAGAGTCTATCTCGCAGCTATTAACGGCCTTTTCTGACCACAGTTCATGACCACAATGGAGTAGCTTCTGTGTTTAATGGCATGAAACATTTTCTGAAATCAGCCCATGGATCCTGGCCGTGACACTCCTGTGCAGCATGACTTTAAAGTTGAACAGGAAGAAGGTTTCAGACGTTGCCCTCTTCTGCTTTGTTGCTGCAAAGTTCAGGCATGTGTCTTGTTCGCCAACAGATCCCTATTTGCTTCACATTACTCCCAGCGCCTGACTTATTAAAGTAGCTAATATGTTGTAATCCCTGCTATCGCTCTCACCCTCTCGCTGGCACACCTCTGTTTTGGGCTGTGCCACTGTGTGAACCAGGGGTGTGCAGGCACGGTTGGTCTTTTGCTGACTGCCTGATAATTGAATGAGCGATTATCCCTCCCATTAATAGACAATGATACAGAAAGCACTGCCATATGTACGGAATATTAATGAGTGGCTGCAGCAGCCTAGATAAGAGAAGCGCCATGCAGTTGCTGTAATAGGGGTTAAAACAATTTGCCCCACACCACCCTATCCCTCCTCACACTCACACACACACACACACACACACACACAGCTCCCATGCTTCCCACTATGCTAATCCTCCATCCTCTCACCAACTAAGTAGGCTGCTGCCACCAACCAACCACCACCCCCCACGGCCTGGACTTGCTGCATGGTGCTGACCTCACTGCTGCCAAGGCCGACCCGTCTTTGTGTTAGAGTGCGAGTGGGGTCACTTGACAACAGAATGACATGCTAATGATGGGAAACGGTGGGTCTTTAGTATTTATCTTGTGAGACATTTTGCAACAACAGAGCTAGGAAAACTTGCAGCGATTCATATGTTTCCTTAATGAAGAATAATCAGCACTCAAGCATTTCTGGGGGTCTTTTTCCTCTTCTTCTTCTTTCACACTTTTATGGATTTAGTGCTGTTTCCCAGCTTCAAATCTGTCTTCATCTTTTTGCCATTTCTGGTGAAGTGTGTGTTTTTTTTCCTAATGTTCAGCTCAAGTAAAGATGCAAGTGCAGCTGAAGCTCACTGTGCCACAAAAGCCTATCAAGCATCACCTCCATCAAATTTCATTAGAGGTTGCAGAGAGTCAGGCAGGTGAAACAGTTGGGGCACACTTCTGTATGAATCGCCATGCCAATCAATATCTAACATCTATTAGCATTTGGAAAGCAATATTTCCCCTTTTACCTTGCAATAATTGTGCTTAATGCTGTGAAGTACCTTATCATAGGTCTGACGGCAAAAGAAAGGCCAGTTACCATGGTGACTGTGAAAGCCATTGGTTTCCTTTTCAGCAGAATAATGAACTTCTCTCCTCTGTGTGTCACTCTTCCACTCCACTCTCAGCCTCTTCGATTAAATTCAGTCCACGCGTCCTTGAAATCCCTCATCTCTGCCTTATAATTTGACAAACAAGAGGGAAAAAAAACAGAAAAAAATGTTCAAGGCTCAACAAATGCATCACTTGAGGCTGAGGCGTAGGTGTATCTTACAATCAATACAGAGAGGTTTTATTTATTTATTTATTTACTAATATCTCATCATAATTATACATATATACTTCTATATGGTCTCTGACATTGTATTTTATGCTGAAGGAAGGGTTTGAGATTATATTTTCCTTACACATAAATACCTATAATTCTATGTTTCCTTGTGGAGGCAGCAAGATATAATATAACATATTGCGTTTCCTTATAGAAATCCTGTATATATTAAATAAAAAATTCATAAGTTTAAACTGTCTTTCAAGTGCATTGTTATCATTTGCAGTTACAGTTGGATTTCTTTCCATCTTTCTTTTTTTTTGTTTTTTTTTGTTTTTTTTTGCGCTTGTGGTTTTCAAAATATTTTAAATCTCAAAATGCTTCAGCCCTTCAGGCCAAACCTGCAAACCTAAGCCTTGTGTGGGTCAACTTTAAGTGTTTTTTTGTTTGTTTGTTTGTTTGTTTGTTTTTTTGCTGCAGGGCCATGATGGAAACTTGTCCAATGTATTTCAAAGACCTTAATACTAAAGTATGACTTAAAGCAGCTTTGTCACTTTTAATCACAATAGATGCATGGAGCTGAAAAGGCTTCTCATACAAGTCTAAAACATGCTCCACAGTCAGGCTCTTTTTTTTTCCTGCTCTTCTGTCAGGCGCCATCCTCTAGCTGTCGTGAATCCGATCATTGATTGCACTCGCGGTCCCACAGTGTCCTTGAGCAACTAATTCAAGCAAACCTGCAGGATCGAGACGAACACAGATCAAATGATGAGGCCAATTAAAAACAGCGGCGGCGGTAATTTCCCTAATTTACCGGGGTCTCTAAAATAAACAGATTTTACACTCAGTTTTTGTCAAGCCCTTTTTTTTTTTTTTTTTTTTTTTTGCACTGGAAATGACTGAGACCGGTTGAATTATTTTAAGCAGTGGATGACACACAGTTGGCCTATGACTGAACTCCTTTGATTCATTTTAATGAGGTTATTTGACGTGGGAGTATTTGGACTAAAATTATAGTCAGTATTTTAAAGATTTTATGTCGTTTTGTACAAATCGTTGGCTCGGGCATTATTTATCTGTACTTGCTGCTTTGTCAAAGTCAAGGTGAAATCCTACTTAATTAACCTGAATCACAAATACATTTGCAGCCATTAATGACTGGGAGAGACACGGTTCTTATTTAAAGGCTTAAAGCAAATCATTTAAGACTCAAGTGATATTACATCTTCACCTCCAATAAAAATAACCTACATCGATACAAATCATTTGATCAAATGGGAGACTAATACCCGGGGTGTTGCCTGACAGGCGCGAGGCGGGCCCCCTGCTCATATAATCTCCTGACTATGACATTACATCCAAGGAAACATGAATAATGTCCCTGTTAAACAACATAGCCGCAAATAAAAAAGCACGTATCTCTATTTAAAAGTGACAAGTTATCTTCATCTGTTTTGCATCAGTTAGCAATAAGGTGTGAAGATTTCTCTAACTATGTAATGGCAACACAGAACAATTTGTCTCTACACAAACACACAGCGGGGATATTGCATGGCCACATCATTTAAAATCAATACTCAGACAAGGTGGGGAAAACTAAGAACACCAGCTACTGTTTCATCTTGCCGGTCACTGTCCTGCAGTTTCATCTAAATGGTTATTGATGGATCCGACAGAGGTCGAGTCTCTGAGCTCTGGGTGGCTGGCTGCACCCTGCGCATGGCTCATCCCTCACAACATGAAAATCATCAGACGGTGTCATTTAGCTCAGCAGGTTCAGTCCTATTCAGTACAAATTCTCTATTCATCCCTCAAGGCGAATTTCAAGCTAAGAAACTTTTCTGAGATCAACATCTCAAGGGCAGCGGGAGGAAATCAACAATGCCAACCGAGAGGGTGCAGTTTGCCTGGGGAGGGATCATTCATCGTCCCCTCTGCTCGAGGCACTCAGAACATCACATAGGCTAACAGCAATAATGAAGACCGTGCTTGTACTTGTGCTACTTGAGCAATATTAAAGCTCTTGTGCTTTAAATAAATAAATAAATATATATATATATCCTTGTACTTTCAATCAAGTTTTCACTCCATCTTTTTGCCCATTTCTCTGGGCCGTGGCTACACCTGCTCTACAAGTGGCAGCTGGCAAAGGCATAATAAAACATAAAACACATCACAGAATCGACAGGGTATACAGAAAGACACATGTGAGTTACCTGTAGTCTCGACAAATCAAATGATGGCGGTTTGTGTTCACTCGGAGAGGCTGTCTGGATTTAGCTAGGCTATATGTTCTCAGTTTGAATGTTTTATTTTCGCGTTTTTAGGGTTTCTACGGTGGCCCCGAGAGCTCAACTTAAAGACAAGAACGCGCTGCAAATTCCAAAAGCGTTTTCGTCAATTTGCATACACACGTGTCATCACAATAATCACGACATAATAAATATCAGAACAACTGAATAATGGGCGATCTAAGCTCAGCCCTAAATATCATGCAGGTGTTTCCTTGTGAAGGCCTTAAAGCTAGGTCTAGTCCAACCTGTGTCCATTTCCGCCATCTTCATAAAAGGTAATTAACTAACACAAATGAGGTTTGTTTGTTGTTATGTTCTTTTCATTTTAAGTCACACCTCACACCTGAGCACTGAAATAGTACCGTAAGCTGGGTTTATCACTTTTTATGCACGTATGTTGAGCTCTCGGGTCCACCGTATGAATAAAACAAACATGGAGCAATACACCTGCCGGTCGCGGAGGGACATTCAGTGTTGAGTGAGATGTGGTTGTAGGTGTACTGCATCTTGTTTTCTTCTTTGACCGTCCCACAGCGCCGAGGAACAAAAACACACCAGTAAAGACACCAGACAGTCACATCTGTTAAAGACGGCAGAGCATTTCTTTTTACACTTCTCATGCATAAACACGTCCAAGTGAGTGAGCCCTCGGACTACCAAAGGCGGCAGGAGGCTTTCCAACATGACACCACAGGGAGGCGCTAGTGAGCTGATTGACAGGAGTAAACTGAAGACCGGTCACAGAGGTAAAAACCTGAAATGCAGAGAGCTGCTTTGATTGTGAGCAAACAGGTCTAAGCCTACTAACTTAACACATGTTAAATAAGCAGATCTTTGTCAGGGTTGTTTTATTTGTTTTGCATGTAAAATAGTTGCCGAAGGTGAAGGTGGTGGTGATGATGAGGGTCTGTAATGTTATGTAGCCTAAATTACAGACAGTATGAAATTATATCTCCAAGCAGTGGTGTTCTGGTGTGGACAGACTTTGTTCAAAATCTCAGAGCATCCTTGCAAAACCAACAGTAGCCAACAAATCTAATCTATTCAGATGTAATAGATCTGTGATCAAAATATAGGTTTTTAGGTTTGAGAAGCATCTGTCCAAGGTAACGTTAAAACAAGTGAGTGGTTTTATTGGTGTGACTAATTGGTGTATGCTCATGGTTTTAATAGTTCATTCTGACCCATTAAAATGGCTCGTCGGTGTACAATGAAGAGATAGTGTGGAAAAATAAGGGTAGCTATTTTGACTTTAAAATGACTTAAGGGGAAACTGCTGTTGGAGAGAAATCAAGTGATTTCTCTTCATCCTGTTCAGAAAGCATGTTGTTTCATCATCGTTACTGTATTTACAGCTGTCCCAGGACTCTCTCATGACCTATCACTGATTTGCAAAACATCTTGTTGTTTGACGCACACACACTCCACTTTCAGTTTATGACTGGCTCCAAAACACCTTAAGACCTGTACTGTTAAATTTACTACATCACTTTTATAATGAATGGTTAGTTGGCCCGGGTGTTAGACTTTGATGATAACTTTAACCAGATACGATAGATTTACTGCATAATCAGCTATAATACGTGTCATATAGTTGATGATACATGACATACAATGCAGTAACTCATGTGATAACACACTCTTTCCTTGCTTTCACATCCTGCATAACTATTAAGCAGCTTGATAACTGATGAAAATGGCCTTTAAATTCCATGTATCAATCCCAAAGGTAAGAGGGGGAAAGGAAAATCCCTTACTCCTGTAATGAGGCGTGGGTGGCTTGAAATCTATGTCTTATCCAGTTCATACCCTCTGTTTTTCCTCAAAGTTGAGCAAAATGCAGCTGTGAATGCTGAAGGACAAAAACAGCTGGGAAACAGGGGGTGTAACTGCAGTCTCTGGGTAACACAAGGACAATGTTGATACAACAGGAAAGAGTACTTAACACTCCCAGTTCTGAAACAATGGCTAGACAAATTTGTCATCTTTATCTGATATAAATAATCCTGTTGAGATATCAGTGTGTGTCCAGTCCAAATGTAGTCCTCCTTACTTAAGATAACAACAATCCACAGCCTGAAATATCCTTGATCCACTTCAAGCCACCCATGACCACCTGTGTTACAGTATTTACTGTTCACTTAAACTGAAAGCAAAACTCTGCATTGACACCATTTCCCACAAAGAGGAACAGATTACAACAGTTTTAATACTGTGTATTGCATATTAGCATTGTGAAATGTTCCCTTTCTAGTAGAACTCCATTTTCCATATAAAAACATGTGCCTGTTAAAAACAGAAATATGAAAGTATACACTGTCAGTAAAGTTTACTGCAACCTCACTGTCTTCCAACCCCCTCGGTCCAAAAAGGGGAATCAAACAGGCACTTCTGGACCCTGTGTTAGAAAAGTTAGCTTAGCCTGGCACAGACATCTTCAAGACGTCTTAAGCATTAAACAGTAGAGCAAGACTTCCCACTATCTCTCAACCTCTTCACTGTCTTTAAGGGCTGAGTTCTTATAGACCAGAGCAATGCCATGGTTATTGTTCGGCTGTATTTGTGCCTGTTCATGGTTCTGGCTGCTTGTTGTCTGTTTTTTTCCTGTCAGAACAGACATCATTTTGGAGCGGTAATGATCCCCAGCCAGGAAGTATAGAATTGGATCAATGCAGCTGTTGACACTCGCCAGAGGCCTGGTGATCTTGTAAGTAAAGTTGACGATGTTGAGGAATTTACAGTCGAGATCTAACACTCGGGAGGTGTAGTAGAGAGTCCGTGTGATGTGGAATGGGACGAAGCTGATGGCGAACACTATCAGTACCATGATGATGAGCTTGATGGACTTCTGACGTGAGGCGCGGCTCTGCTGGCTCGCAGATAATCCCCATCTGGGCCGGCACAGGGTCCGCGCCATCAGACAGTAACACACCACTATGACCATGAACGGGATGCCAAATAGGAGCACCATGACAACGGAGCTGTAGTCCACATACTCCTCAAAGGCTTGCTGACTGGTTGTGTCATGGCACAAGGTGTCATTGTCCCTCCTGGAGGTGGTGACGAAAATTAGGTTGGGCACCAAGCACACGATCACGACACCCCACACCAGGCTACACACCAGATGTGCATGACGAGACTTCACTA
Organism: Caranx ignobilis; assembly: GCA_021432705.1. Taxonomy (NCBI): domain Eukaryota; kingdom Metazoa; phylum Chordata; class Actinopteri; order Carangiformes; family Carangidae; genus Caranx; species Caranx ignobilis. The sequence continues at coordinate 16,379,479 of MU269981.1, read as the reverse complement.
GGGTCAGCGCCTTGATGGGGTGGCAGATGCCCAAGTAGCGGTGCACGCTGATGCAAGTGAGAAAGAGGATGCTGCAGTAGAGGTTGGCGTAGAAGAGGAAGCGCACTATTTTGCAGGCAGCCACCCCAAAAGGCCAGTGACTGCGGTTGGCATAGTAATAAATGAGGGTGGGCAGGGAGAGGACATACAGGAAGTCCGACAGGGCGAGGTGGAACATGTACACCGTACTGGGGTTCCACGGACGCATCTTCTGGAACATCCATAAAGCCATGGCGTTGAGCACGAAGCCAAACACAAACACCAGACTGTAGGACACAGGTAGCAGGATGTATTTGAACTCCTCATCGAAGCGACAGCTAGAGTTGAAGACTGGGATGAACAAAGCTGATTGGTTGTGTGTGCCGGGGCTGCTGATGACCGTTTCCATAATGACAGTGTAGCACTACCAAGCCAGCAGGGACCAAACCTGAAAATAAAAACAATGAGATGTGAAGACTATTACATGATGAATGAAGAAAATATATTTTATGTTAGTATATTATCTGATTCGTTGAGAGAAATTAATCACCAAGGTGGGTTTTTTTCGGTAGTTACAACATGTCAGTGTTTCAGTTGTTCAATATCTTTATGTATGTGGGAATGTCTCAAGATAATCCGTTTTTAAGAGGATGTTGAGGTTCCTCTTAACTTTAAACTGTGTATATTGAATATTTACCACTTCTATTTGACGCTTTTAAAATTTTATGGTCCTTACTCAACATCTGCTTCCTGGAAGCGTGAGAAGAAACAGTAAACCATCAGGGTTTCACAACAGCTGTAGGGAATGACCTTTAACTTTGCCTTGGAAAAGATGCAAAGAATAAAACTTGGCAAGTTTTGAAATATTTGGAGCAAAAACTTTCTGAAATGCAATAAAATTCATTATATTATCTGTTATTTTTCTATTATCATTAATTGTACTGATATGTGATATTCCTCATTATCTATTGATTATCACATGGTCTATGCTGTATTTTTCCACTTACATGTGCTTTCTTGTTCTATGTTTGTGTCCTTCAAATCCAATAAAGAAAGGACTGGAAAAACAGTTACATGTGTTTTCAATGAATAACATTATGTCAGGAAAATTACAGGTGATTGTAAGTATCAGTAGTCACGCCACAGCAGGGTAAAAGTAGAGTTTTAGGTCATCGTGGGTCATTGATGTTGTCATAGTGTTGTAGGGTCATGGTGGAGCTATTTTAACTGTTTTATAAATACACTCTATATAGATAGGCCTGTGTGTGTAGATAAGTACTTTTATGTATAGATAAAAAAAAAAAAAAAAAAAAAAAAGATACTCTAGAGATGTAAAGAGAAAAAATGTAGAGTAGCTTTTCTAATACAAGAGTTGTAGGCTACTTCACTACTCGCACTTGTTGTTACTTTCCTCCACCGCAGGTTAACAATTAGATTGTGTTTACACAGATTCTCAGTCCACATCTGCCCGGTTTTCCAAAGTTCTCCACATCTGGTTGCACGCGCTAAACAACAAAGGCTGGGACGTCACAACCAGTCGATACGCAGTGGTCTCACATTCGACTTAAAGAAGAGAGCGTTGTATGGTATTATTGTGCTGCTAAGGCTACTCACCCTGAACTCCTCGGGCACAGAGCTGGCGTCGGACTGCCCCTGAATCCGGAGCTACAGGGAGAAGCGGTGTGAACGGACCTGTTTCACTTCCTAGCAAAAATCGATAGTTGCTGTTTCTTTTTCCCCGTTGTGCTGTTCGTCTGTGGCGCAGCTGGAGAGCGGTGGAGGGACGCTAAGTTTTCAGTAGCAGCCGCGACGATGTCCATGGCAGACAGAGTACATGGAGAGGACGGCACACATAGACACACACACTCACACACACGCACGCACGCACGCACTCACTCACCATATGGCTGTAATGGGGCGTTAAAGTGCTGAGAAGGCAGAAGTGCCGCCCAAAAAAGTCTTAACTCACTTTCAGGTCACTTAAGTGGACCACGTGAAACTGCTGCCAAACCTCATTTACTGAATCCACATTTAAAGGGCTGTTGGATTTTGTCCTCTTTCCAAATGCAGATCAGAAATTGTAGCCTATATAACAGCAGTGATTCTTGATTCTTTCCCATTTTGTGCCAGTTTTCTTCCACAGCCATGCCAAGAAATAAATGCCCCAGCAAGTCTGGACTCACATTAAAGTATGTTAACCCACTGGGCACCAGCACTTCAACACAAATATCACTTTGATTGTAGGACATTTGAACTTTTCATCCACCATCGGAGGCATCATGTGTGAGAAATGTCATCCATTGCTATGACAGCGCATAATGGCGGTCAATAGAGAAATGTTGTAGAAGTTAATATTTGCACAGCTGTACAGTAAAGCCTGTGTATCTGGGGCTTTCTTGGGCTGTGACGAAATAAACCGGATTGTCTTCTGAGATATCTGTGTCACCTGTGCCTTCTCTGCGAGGAGGACATGATAAGGCGTGAATTATAAAGTCTGATCATAAAGTCATAAAAGTATGAGAGGATGACCAATCTCGCTGCAGTCTCAGACAGCCAATAAACTTAATACTGTTTGTTGTATAATAAGTTATGAAAAACTATGGTTTGATTGATCCATGGTCACAAACAAGATCATATCCACTCCAATAAGTGAAAGGCTATAAAACATTGGGGTTGAGTCACCATTTTATGGGACACAGATGAGCTGGTTCACATGGTGAAAGCTCATGTTTTTATAAAGTTCAGTTCTCTGGTCTACAGTTTAGTGGGGTCCTTCAGAGCTGAAGTCAGTCCTAAATAACAATAATAACCAAATGAAGCTGATCTGAGGATATTTAAATGGATCCACTTGTGACAAATATACATCACATGCTGTTAAAACAAAGAGGCTATATGCAGTTGTGTTGTTGTGGTGAAACTGCTCCTGGCTCCCACATATAGAAACTGACTCCTTCACCCCATTCAGAGATGCAGCAGCGACTTGTGTGTTTGTGCGTACGGGCTGGCTTGGTTGGTGCATGTGTGTTTGTGTGTACTCAGTGGGTTTCTGTGGTTTAGATGCCTGGAATGTGAGTGGGCCACTGACAAAGCATGTTCTCCATCAGAAGGATTTACAGCACCACAGATGGAATAGCTACACATGAACACACACACTGCGAGTTTTATCAGTACTAATGAATTTGTTGAAGAAAATGAAGCGTAATTTTGGCAGATGAGCATAATTACTTCCTTGATGAGAATTGATACCACTCGTGTGCAGTAAATATAAAGCTACTGCCAGTTAGCTTAGCACAAACACTGGAAACAGAGGGAAACAGCTAGCCGTGGTCTGTCCCACCAAACAGAACCTCCAAAGAGTCATTACCATGTTTACACTAATTAACATCACCATCTTGTTTTTTTTTAGTGCAGCAACTACTGCATAACAACAATATGTTACAGTCAGTTGACATGTTATTACAGGGACTGTGTCCCTACTCGAGGTTGACAGGCAATGCTTAACCAGCTTGTGGCTGCAGCTTCATGTTTACTGTAGATATCCAAGTAGTACTGAGCTTTTATCACACTCTTGGCTAGACAGCACATGAGCATATCTCCCAAAATATCACCCGATTACCCTCATAAAGTATGTGATTTTTTTTCAGATGTGTTCTTTTGCCTTAACCGTTAATATGTCAACATTGAGCGATAATTCCTCACTTAAACTCTCTAAAATAGTGTTGTTGCATAATCTGTTTTTTCTCTGTTAAACATGAGGGATTCAAAACGCAAAACATTTCATGCGCATGTCACTAAAAGTTGCAAGCATGCTTCCAGGTGATGACATGATACCATTTAGAGGTCAGTGACACATAGCTGCTGTCAACAGAGAGAGAGAGAGAGAGAGAGAGGGATGTGTTTGGTCTTGTTTTAATGAGTAACTACCTTCACTTAAAAAAAAACAAAAAAAACACACACACTGAGAGAAATATTTGGTCATTTTTGGATCAGATTCAAACAGGCGTCATCTCTCTCTGCTGAAGTCTTATTATCTAACTGAGCTGATAAATACAACTCTCACATATTTATTTGTGGTCTTTGACGTTAATTCAGATATTTAACATTTACACGAAACTGATTAAATTATATTCATATAAATTGATGGGAAAGTTTTGGTATTTGCCAGAGAAGCTAAAGAATCAAAAAGGTGAATTGTGTGAAAACTAGAAAGACAAAGAATTAACTTGAAGATTGAAGATTAGAGTGTTTGGCAAAACCCAGATAATGACACCCAGTGTGTTAGTTCTTGCACAACTTCCTGCTAAAGAGAAATCTCATCTGACATTTGGCATGAATTGATTTCCAGTTTTGTATTTACACAGCAAATCTGGTCAAACTGCAAAATCAAAACAGGCTCTAGGTGACATTTCACACCCTACGAGCAAGGAGAGTACAGGAGACATGCCTGACAGAATGAAACAAACACTTGTGCTTGCTTGGTGACAGTCAAGAGTTGCTTTATGCACTTTCCTTTATAAAGGTCGCATAAAACATACACAGTGGGCATAGGTACTGATTAAGTGACATGATAACGACAGTAGGAGACAGTAAATAAAATGAGATATGGCAGGTCCTTCTATACCAACTTTACAGACAATGTTCCAGTAGATAAGTACAGCTATGGATTTTATGCTCCATAAATTTAAAAGAGGGCTTTTACAAGCTCAGGTCCAGGCTCAATAATAGCAGAATAATGCAGAGCACACAGTAGGAGGGATGAAGGTGAATGGTAAACACTAGCCTTGAGTGAACACTGGAAATTGAAGAACTACATTTTTATAGTCATTTAAAAATCATTAAAACTAAAATCAATAAGACCTTGATACCATAATAAGCAGCTGTGTATGTGTCAGCAACTAGAGATACATATCAAGGCTTTCCATTCATATCACCCACCTCTCATTATCTGTTAAGATGGATCGATGAATGAACCAGCCTGTGCAATGAGTGCTCCCTATGCTGTGTTCCCTTTGTTGTGTTGACACAGACAAACTATTGTTGCGGTATTGATTGAGTAAAGGAAAATATGGCAGGGCTGAGGTAAAATCCAGCTGTTCTGATTGATATCTGATCAGTCTGTCTTCTCCGTCAGATCTCAGTTCTTCCAGTTCAGAATGAGCAGGCTACGGGGCTTTGTACCATCAATGTCTGTCACATCCTTGTCTGTCAGTTCCAGTTCCTGGGCAGGTTCTCAAGGATCCTGCGCCGGTGCGAGGGGTTCATCACTCCTGCAGCACACAGATCCTCCTCTGTAATGCCGCTGTGGTAGATGGACAAGGCAGAAAAACATATACAATATAAGACATTAGAGTAAATATTGGCTTTATTTTATATCACCAGTAAGAAATCTTCCTTTCCGACTACAGTTTTAAATCCCTCTCCAACATGCTTCCAATATAAATGATGGAGGAAGAAATCAAGCCCTCATTCCAGTCCCTATGAAGTGTGACTTAATCAGATCAGGAGGATATCTTAAAATATTTTTCTTTTAGTATGACATTCCCTCTTTGTGTGACTATCCTTCCACCACAGCTCAATGTTAGGGAGAAATTCTGAGGTGATGCAGGAAGAAGAAGAAGCACTGGAGTTCTGAGTGTCTTATACTGAAGAATTTTATTTGTACTTGATCAAGGAGAACAGAAGAGTCATCGACACCACATGAGTGCGTGATGCCACCTCATTTCTGAGGGCCGGAGAACAAAGTTCAGATTCTTATACTAGAAATGTGGACACAGCCTGCAAAGGCAGATGTGTTACTATCCTATTGGCTATTGGGCATAAACATTAAGTTAAAGATTTACATCTCCTAGGTGATGGGAGAGCAACAATAGTTTTTCTCTTCCCACGCAAAGTGTTATACAGCGACGGCGCCCGTTATCACCTAGCTCTGCAGCTGTGTCTGGAAGCCGCCAAAGAGTGAGAATAAAGACGCAAAAGGAGGGAACATGGCCTTGGCATGTTCCTGGGAGAGAGTGCAGGGCCGGTAACTGTCTCTAGCAGTATATCTAACAAAAAGGCCTCTAATTCTTTGCTTTCAACTAGAGGGATTGACATTTAAGCACAAACTACATAGAGGAATCAAATTCTTCTCTAACGCTCAACACAGAAACGCTGCTGTCAAAGGAAACAAAAACTTTGGCCTCAAATAAACTTCAGATAAAGTATAGATCATGTATGTACAGGACATTTATGACGGATTTGATCCCCTATAATTTACACTGGAAGTGCATTAGCAAAGATACAGCGAGCAAAAAAACATGTCATGCTAAGTCACCTCACTCAGATGTGCATGACTGTCACATGAAGTCTGGTAATTTGATTAAGCCTTCAACTGACTATTTCAAGTGTCTCGTGAACACCAAGTGTATGTCCACAAAGAAGGGTATGTTTCTTACATTTAGAGTCACATAAGAACAATGTTGATGTTTCCACTTACTAATCATGTCAAGTCACATGTGCTATATATTTCTATTCTGGTAACTTTGTGTGTTTTAATTCTGTGAAGGCACCACAGACTTAAGCAGAAACCGACCAACCAATCAGGTTAATTTAATTGTTGGTTTTGGTGGTGGCCACACAATTGTTACTGTCAACACTGCAAATAATAGAGCTTATTCAGATGCTCTGTAAATTTCCATGTAAAATCTATGTCACCATACGTTAGTTACTGTTCCTGTGGTGGCTGCAAGATGTTGGAAACATTTTAAAAAAATATATAGCTTTAGTGGCTCAAAGAGGGGGGTGTTTGTGGGCATGTTCTAGATTAGTGTTTGTGTGACGACCTGTCTCACTCGGCTGCGGGGTCTGCTCCACACAGGCTCCCCTCACCTCTGTCTAAACTTACTGGCACAAATAACTGCGAAAAACCCTCCATGTTGTGTGGTAACAGTAATCACATCATTTGTAATGAGCCTACCACTTGTTACCGTTAAAGTACCACTTGTTGACTTGATCTTATTTAAAATCATTTTACCTGAAGTAATCCAGATCATCCCAGCCATTGAGGCTGAGTCCCAGGGTGTACTTCTGAAGACCCAGAGCACTGAGAAGCTCCCGCACTGTCTCGGGTGCTCCTTGGAGGACAGACACCTGCATTGAGATAAAGCAGAGAGATATTTTTTTACACGGACCCGGGAGACAGATCTTTCATAAACTGTCTTTGAGAGCAGCATCGTACCTCCTTCTCCCAGCAGTAGCCTCTGTCTCCATGCATTGAGGGGCCATTTCTATAATTTGGCCTCTGGTTTAACATGGATGGGCTTCTCTGCTGTGTGGGGAAGAAATCTACTTCACTGAGGGACTTGGCAATTTGCAAAGCAGTGAGGGAGTTGTCCCCCGTAGGCCCAGGCGGCTGATGATCCACCACCCAGGAAGCAGAAACCTGACAATGTGCTATGTGTGTGGGGGTGTAGGGGAAAGCTGACGGTGCCTTGGCTGCCCGCAGAGGACTGGTCCTCTCTGGGAGAAGCTGATGTTGATCCCTTCTGGTTTTTTCCCTGATAATTGCCGAGTGATTCATATACAAGTTCCTCAGGTTCTTCTCGGGCAGAATGGAGTCCTGAACAACGTTTTTAACTTGGTATTTGTCTCTGAGTTGTGAAGTCTGTTCCTGGTACTGTGGGATGGCGTTGCTTGAGGGTGGAGATATGGGAGAAGGGTCTTTGGTAGGGAAAAGCTGATAGGAAGAGTTGGGTTGGGGTGTGTGAAGGTCATTGGTGGAAGTGTACTGGGGCAGAATGGCTGGAATTTCAATCTCTGTGAAGTCCGATCTGCGACAGGGTCTCCTGTCAAAGCCCTGACGTCCTGAGATTTTTGGGAGCTGCAAGGCCTCATTACCAGACCAGATCACCTGAGGGTCCCTCTGCTGTGGGACAGCCTCCTCCACCCTGCGTGCCACAGACACACCTTCGAAGATGAAGTAGGCAGGATTGGTGTAGCTGCTCGGAGTTAGTTTCGGAGGAACCACAGACGACCTGTAATGAATAAACAGGTCCTAAATTAATTTCAGCTACACTATGACATGATAAAATGCAATTCACTGAAGGCTTTCTGCTACTGGACACTGATGCTCAAAAACATTAAGAGGTCCTCACCTATTTATTGGGAGCCGTGTCGGTGCAGAAGACATGTGTCCCCTCCCAGGACGTTTATCATCTTTCTCAAAACAGAACCACTCTGAAAAAGTCAAATCATAATGAAATAATTAATAATACATTTTGTCAACTGTAACACCTTTTCAAAGTCTGTGTGGTGCATGTAGGACAAAAGCTATGTCAGTTTGCAATCGCACAGCATGGTGGTGGTTGTGTGCCTTGTGTAGTATCTGACCTGGTGCCATAATACCCATCTGTCCTGTGTCAGTGTCTCAGGATGCATCTGGTCAGGGTCAGTCAATCAGGAGCCAAAAGAGGAAGCAGTCGATAGATACCAGCAAGTGTAAAGCCAAGCCAGGGATCATTGAGGAACCAAATAGAGGAAGCAATGTGAGACTCACCAGAGAGTCAAAGAAAGCAGTGACAGTGGAGATGAAAGTTTAGTGGGAAGTGATAGTGCAAGCAAAGCAAAGATTAGGAAAGCAGCAGTTCCTGCTGACCTACCATAGATCTTTTCCCGCGTTACTCTCCTGTCCTTCGGGACATGGACCCTGACCCGTCCTCTGATGGAGCCCATCTCCTCACCCCGGTGACTCAGAAATGTCTCAAACTGCTCTGATGCACGAGTGAGTGAGCGCAGAGCGACACAGCATTCACCTTTATGAAAAGAGATTTGTAAACATGTATTGATCAGATCAATGGTACATTCCATCCTGAGACACAGCAAAGGTGTAGAGTGCAATCGATCCATTCAGACAATTTCAGCACATCTTCTTAGACTCCTAGGTGATTTCCTTAGGTGTGGACATACTAGCAGTTCAACTACATTGATGTGATTTGAAAATGAACTTTATTCTTTTGCATATACATGAAAACAACATTGACAATAGCCGCCAATCGAACCAAATAATGTCTCACCTCCAAAGAGATGAGTAAACCATATTGAAATAGCCTGGATTATTAGATAACACTTGTGATAAGAGTTTTACCATCATTGTAAGGACATTCATTAGTTGTAAATATACTGTAGGGTTATTTATGTATTATTAGAATTGTTAACTCAGACAAAATTAATTTGCCATGTGACCAACCGTATGACTCAAATCCATCACATGACTTGACAGAGAGCAACACGTGCTGATCCTGAAGGTATTCCATGTCAGACAGGACTGGGAGAAGCTACGACAGACATGCAAACCACAAGTTAACAATTGTGACTTCAAAGAGGAATGATATTTTTGGCCATTTTCAGACAGACTGAACCTCTAACCTTGGGCAGTTGTTTGAAGGACCAGCCTAGTTTGAGAAACCCAGGAACATCACAGCCCTGTGAGTCATTCTCACTTGAGCGTCTTGTCTCTGCAAAGAAAGACATGAGTGACTTTCCCTCACCATGTTGCCTAATCATAAATGCAATGGAAAATGTTGTTTTGGTGCAATGCCATACCTTCAAGGCAAGATGAATGAAACTCAATGAAGAACTTTGCTTTGCTTGCTGTTTTCACAATTGCCTCCACTCCTTCAAGCTCTATCCAGGCCCTCTCCATGCCTGGATTTGAATCTGTGCGAGACAAATTCGTGACAGTACTGTTCAGTCAATGACCGCATTCTGTCATATTCTAATTATGCTTCTTCTCACTGGCCACAACAACGACAGCACCTGTTTTGGAGCTGAAATGTGATGTCACTCCCACTTGGAACGTGGCAAAAACAGGTGAGTGATCACTGGTAAAGATGTCATCTGTGCAACCTGGTAACAGACAATCCACCATGTTACTCCATTAGCATGATCATAAACACAACACCAAGTAATTTGTAGTCACTGTGACTAAAATGATGTAACAACTCTGTTCAGACATGAGCTTTCAGCCAGAAGAATGATTTAGGAGACAAAAGGTTGTTGTGCTTGTCTGCAGTCCTTGTTATGTTTTGTGAGTTTGCTGAGGTTACTCAGAAAACCGAAGTTCGGGCAAAGTTTGAGGAAATGACTCTGTTTCTTGATAGACCACAGACCAGGATGTAGAGCTTGACCGTTTTGAGGGTTGCTCCCATTTTACAGTGGTTCAGAGAAAAACAAAGACCACAGATATCTAATTTGAGAATTCTGCAGAAAGTCCTTTGTCTTTGCCCTTTTGTTGCTGCTCCTTTGCATTTTGATTATACCTGAGTTCACTGTTTACTTTTCTACTTTTTTTGTTTTTGATGAAATCATCAGATCTTACCATATGCAGTGCATACTATGTGCATCTCCGGGTAGGACTTCCACAGAATCCTATCACACCATGATGGCACATTGACTCGTACCTACAGAGACAGATTTTGGTGAAAAAAAAAAATCCACAACATGTTTGTATGTTTGTGTTTCTGAAGGCTGCTTTCAATCCATCATGCCAGACATTCCTCTTTTTGATGGGGGTAATTCTTAGCCTCCTATTTTTAGTGATCACAGCAGCTGCTGTCAAAGCCATCGGCCATCCCTACAGACCCCTGAAAGGCCTCATTCCAGGCTTAAGAGAAGTTTTAACCCTAGAGCCAAGACTGGTAGGTGGACAGAAACACTGTGTTGTGTTGTGTCCAACACAACACGACTCATCACAGAACTGAAATACTTCAACAACTCTACTTATACCTCATCGAAACAGCATCTGACACAGGGTCTGTTTCTGCATTTAGATTTTGAACTGTTTTATCTGCTTTATCGGTGCTTACCTACATAAGTAGGTGTATGTATGGAAGAATCAACATGTAAAACATTTTCATGAGCAAATTTCATTGTACAACAGTGTGTAATGACAATAAAGGTATTTTATTCCATTCTAATCTATTATATAGTGACATATGTAAAAACATCTTAAGATGTGAGTTGAGAGTAAACTCAGAATACTTGTACAGTTTTTACACCAGAACAATGATTTTCACCAACAACCTGATAAAAACAAGGTTACGAGTATAAAACCATGCTACTGCAGCTTTGTGAGGCTGCGCTTACATCTTTTTGTGAGACATTGTGTGCGATCCATGAACTCACAATTTCTCACAGTGTCCTCACACTTTTGACTGTTATTCAGAGGTGTAGATATTGTTTTCATTGTAGGTATGTATCTTCTGTCCTACACCTGAAGGAGTCTCTTTGATGTACACACGACTCAGCTTTTCTGAGGTGCTTTTGGGTAACGAGTAATGACTCACCCCTGAAGTCTTGTACTTTTGCCACAGGTAGCAGTCTCTAGAGCCCCGCTCATACCGATAGGTCGGTGGAAATGCAATCTTTTCTTCCTCTTAATCATGATAAAAAGACAAAATTGAGTGAGCTAAAAAGCTGAATCAAAATGAAATGTTACTAACTGATGAATAAACATTCATCAGTTATTGTGTAATTGTAATTGCATATAAGTGCTTATGAAATAACTGGGTCAACAGTCAACACAAAATTGAAACTCACTGAAATTGAGGAAGGCCTTCCTCTTGTGCCTCTCTCGGGTCAGCTGATCTGCACACATGAGCTCCTCAAACTCTCTCTTAGACACGTGTTTCAAGATGTCCTGGAGTCAGTGAGGACCAGAAACAAGCTATAACATCAGTGTCTGGGATTTATCAAATGACTATGATGCCATGTTAAAAAAAAAGAACAACGAATATAAGAAAGAAATAATAAAGTATAAATGATACAAATATATAAAATAAAATATAAAAAATATAAGAAATAATAACAGCCCGTCTGACCTGCACGTCTAAGTCAAGCCTGTAGTTGAGGTCACCACACCAGAAGAGGTGAGTGAAGCGCAGGCTGATGTCAAAGGGCCCGAGCTGTTTGTCGCCCAGAGACAGCAGACGGAGGATGTCCACAAAGTTCTGGTTCCTCCTGCCCATTACATACATTGACAGATAAAGATGTATTGTTAATACAGCATAGATGTGACACAGGAGCCCACACACACAGTCCCTTACATATGTATACATACAAAGCTGTCATGTACCTCAGCACTTTTTCACTTCCAGAGGTCAGGTGGCAGTTAACGAACCCAAAAGATGTTCCATTGAAGAGGAATGAGACCCCAACGGCTCCTTTGTTTCCTGAAACAACAGAAATACTCAACCTCAGACCTCTATGATGATAAAAACACATTTTGCTCCTGTTAAATCATACATTTATGTTTCTCATTTCTTGCTGTCGCTGCTAATGTTGAATGTTTAGTGTATTTGCTCTGTGTGTTTGTACTGTTGTGTTCATGCAGGGCAGCCTACCCAATGTGTTCCCCAAGCCAGTCTTCACACTGGCTGTGTTCACATGGCTGATGCGACTCTCATGCTCCGGCCTCACAAACACAGCCAGCCGCATATTCCAAAGGGACTGTACTGCCACCTGCAGGACATTAGCTGATATTACAAAAGATGACAAGCAGTTTCCAACTAATTACAGATTACCCAATGGGCTGGACCCATTTCTCAAGAAGTTAGGTTCTTTTGAAAATTAGCACAGACATATATACACATGACACATATTTTGAGACACACACCCACAAGAACACAGATGATAAAATATCAGAAACTCTGCTAAATCATAATAATTCAGTTTTACATAAAGGTGATGATTTTATATGTGACACAATATTATACAACGAAGAAAGCACTGATTTATGTAATGTTAAATACAACTATGACTGAAATTTGTGTAGATAGTTTTTCAAATTACACATATAATGTTACATATTGTTCAAAATGTGTAATGTCACTTTTTGTTAAAGGTGAATTACTTTTTTCATCAGTCATTATATTTTTCTCAAAATTATATTCCTTAGATTGTGCAATGAATCCCATCAGGAAAGTGATGCTCCATTTTCTCTACTCCACTGTTTTAGTATCACATTTCTTTAACATCCCAGGATTCACAATAGACTGACAAACTTGACACAGTTTTTCAGGTCACACAGCTCCCTCTGCAGCTGCACAAGGCTTTGCACAACTCAGTGGAGTTCTGAACTCTTCTAGCCATGTAACTTTGTGACTCTTTCTTCAGTGTGACATACAGTATAATAGCTTCATGATCTCTATTTGCATGAAAGAATAAAGAGTTGAAGCTGAAAATAGCGGCAAAAAAGGGGAATTACTTGTTTGAAGTCAATGTTAGTGTAGCTGTGAAGAGTCGCTTTGATATGTTCTGTCCACTCTCTCTCCCCCTGAGGGTTTTCCTGAGTCCCCAACGCGTAGATGTCATGAGGGAGCAGGGCAGTCGACTCATCAGGGGTGTGTCCCAGACCGCAGCAGGTCACCCACGTCTGCAGGCTCCGAGGGGGAGGGGAGCCACCTGAGCACAGAACATGGGATGATAAATCATCAAAACAACCTTTGACATCTACTTCAGAGTATTTTCTAAAAAGATCCTGTCATCACATTTATTCTTACCCATATTCCAGGTTCCAACAAACACAGAGATCATATCAGGTTCAGTCAGCTGAGAGTGCCTGGTTTTCATCATTTGGAGGAGCTGGCAGAAGGAGTCACGTTTCTGAAAGACATGAGAGTCAGTCAGTGAATCGTGGGAGAGAAAACACTGAATTCCAGTGAGAAGTGAAAATGATCATCTTGTCTTACTCGTGAACTCTCAAACGTCATCTCCCGTGGTGTGCTGTGATGACTGTCAACCACCATGCGTACCTTGGCTGGACTGCTCTGGAACTTAACAATCTGAAGGACTGATGGACAATGATTTAGTATATTTGCAAGCAAGAGAAATGTTAAAGGAGCAAAAAAGGAAACATTTTCTTACTTCTGTCGTGCGAGACTCTCTCTATACCAAACGAACCAGCCTTCCTGTCAAAAAGCAGCACTCCTGTGTCCACATCAACAGAAACCACCTGTCTGCCATACCTCACCATCTTCACCTGGCAACACAGAGACATACAAGACAGGTGAAACTGCTTTTCTCACCATGTGTCACATATTTTCAAAATTCAAAATAACCAAATAACAAGCATTTGCAGACTTTTATGGTTGTACGTTGTAGTAGCTTGTTCAGCCTGGTTTACCTGAAAGGAGTGGACTGGAATCTGTCTCTCATGGTTCTTTACAGGTTGTATGCTGGCGGGTGCTGGTTCAGGCGGAGGTGGAGTAGGCTGCACTGCCAGATTGTGATTAGTCACTGCATCTTGTAGTGCTTTTAACACCTTTATAGGAGAAGAATTCTAGATGTTAGATTACAATTTAACTATTTTTGTCCATTACAAGTTTTTTTTTCTTAATCTCTTTCTGGGAACTCACCTCTCCCAGATAAATGATCACTACAAATGAATGCTAAAGGACATAGGACAAATGTGGATTTTATAAGTAATGACTTTTCAGGGATAAAAATAAAGTAAAAAGTAAAAACATACCTTTTTCTCCAGTGAAGACAGGAGGCTGACCAATGCGGAGATCTTACACAGCAAGGTGTCTATCTCCATCTCTGGACCCTTGTTCCAAAGAGACAAAGACATATCTAATTAGTTAATGAATAGAAGTGTTATCAGATTACCTCCTTTAACCTAACACAGCTCTGGATTCACAGTATTTTCAAAGGCACAATAGCTGGTTTATGTTTACTGTACCTGTGCCTTGGTGTGTGTCAAAGAGCAGCTGGGATGGTCAAAGACCTTGGCCAGAGTTTCCAGACTTGAGAGAGTCAGGTCAATCTCGCTGCAGAGCAGATCAATACACAATTTTTATTTCATCATCATATGTGAATATAAGTCCTTTTTCAAAAATAGCGTATTGTATGCAGTATTAACGCCCAACAAAACACTCCATCAATTGCACTCTTCCCATTGTGTTCACCCTTAACATTAAGAGCAGCATGTTACTCACCTGTTCAGGCCTTGGCAGGCAGTGCCCAGAGTGCGCTTGAGGTGACATAGAGTCGTTGCTCCTTTATGCACATTCTCAATGTCGAGAGGCAGCTCACTGAAGAGGTAGTCATTGAGCAGACCAATCACATCGCCCGCAGTACTGTAAACAAAATGAAACAGGCAAAATTCAAACTGTGATGTTTCATAAACTGTGCAAGCCATTTCTGCTTTCTGGACTTTGCTTTTGCTCGAAGTTGATCGGTGAAAGAGTGGAGAAATACAATAGAGAAGGAACAACAGTATACAGCACACACTGTATTATATCAACCGATGTAATAGACTAAACAAGAGGTCAGTATTTGTCCATGCTTGATTGCCCTCGTGTGCATATTTAGATGAACATAACAGATGGCTGACACTAATGGGACACTACAGGTAAACAGAGACATTTATAAACGTATGTTATTGTGGCTCAAAATAAGCATACATTACCTAGAACACTGATATGTTAAGAAAAAATACACTTGCAGCATTAAAATGCGTTACATGTACCTGAACACTGTTTTACACTCAAGCTGGAAAATCATACCTGGATGTGTTCAGCTCCTGTAATTTATCCAGGAATGGCGCTGGAGGGCCCGGTTTTGCTGGTGGTCCCGATGAAAGTGCTGTGTTGGCAGAGGCTGGAGCTGAAGGCGGCCTCTCGTCATCTGTGCGCATATGAAACACAACATCAAACAATGACAGTCAGCAATGAATATTTTAGAAGTGTATTATATCACATTTGTATGTATTTGACATTGTGGGGATTTTTCTGGAACTAGCGGACCCACCTGAGCTCTCATCTCCTGTGTCGGTGTCACGGGGAACAGGGTAGAGCAGAGGTGTGACGAGGCCTTTGTGGGGATGCTGGTACCCTAATACCAAGTCCTCCAGTGTCCGGAAACAGTTCACCTGCACCCCCTGTGTTGTCTGTAAGAGATGCATACAGCAGACGTGTCTGAGTACATGCACTGTATAAATTACCTGATCTATGTGTGTTAACAGTTATCTTCTACCTACCTACCTACTGTCTATTTCCTACATAATAATCTTCTCCTTTCTAAAGCCTCTTTATGAAAGAGATGGTAAGGATTCTCTGAAGCCTTTTAAACACCCACTTTTTATAAAGACATAATGGCTTATGTGTACTGTAGGTGTTTATATATTATGCTGTGTACATTGAAAACAAAATTACATCCCAGTTTTAACATAAAAACTTTACATGGTTGTTTGTGCACAGGAAGATCACACATCCCCTCAGAGAATTACTTGGTAGAACAAAGCAGAAGTATTTATTTGCATGACAGAAAAAGGCAGACACAGATGATTTGCAGTGATACAAGGAGTCCCAGGGGGATTTAGAGATCCGTGCCCCACGCCCCATGGGACAGTTGAGATCACTGACAGTTACCTCCTGACTACAACAGCAGTTGGCTGTCATGTCTCACTGCAGTCCAACTTTTTCCAGTTTCCAGACTAATGAGCCCCGACCCACCGCCACCCCCCACCCCCTGCCCCATCAAAACATGGCATGGAAGTTTTTACATGCATACGTTCACACATTCAAGCCACACACACAAATAAGGCTACCCTCAGACTTTCCACAAAAACCTGCAACGCTATACATCAGTGGCACTAAAAGCAGTGCAGGCAAAAAAATGATGATTAAATAAACACACATGCTGTGCACAGGTGCTGGAAATACATACTAGCAGTCACATGCAAAAAAAAAAACCTAACATGGCAGGCATTACATTAGACCACAATGTAGAGCAAAGTCTTTTTCTGTGTCCTTTTGTTTTTCATTTTGTGGTTTAGTACTCAAGCTATCTGTGTTACCAGGACCTCTTCAAATAGCATTTATACCACAGTTATCTCTTGAAAAGCAATTAAAAAGAAATGAAAAGGAATAAGAGGTGGTGAGAGACAAAATGGGCCCCAAAATATCTCTGTGGCCCTGTTGGAAAAACAAGAAGGCAAGCATGCGACTTGTGAGTTAGTGGAGCAAATCCAGTGAGGGAAAATACGTACTGGAGGTTTATACTGATGGCAGTGGAAAAACAACTGAAATAGCAACAGAGTTTAAGGTCTTCTTTTGAAAGCAGAGGATTTTTCCAAGTCGAGGGCTTGAAAACAGCTGCTAGACAATTGTTATTAAACTCATTATTGGACTTCAGTGTGCAGACATGGTTTAGAAGAAAAAAAGGCCACAGTTGATAAGTTTTTACATGCATATGCATACACCCTCTCTCACCCACCGTTTGCATGTGTGTGGCTGCAAACTGTGTGCTTGTGCGTTTTCTGTGGCCTAATAATTAGGTCATTTGCTGACTAAATGGTCCTCCTCTCAGAGTATCAAAAACAGACACATACCATCACTGGCTTAAACTGTTCCACATCCAACAGACTCATTATGTCTAACACAAACACCCCCATACATACACATAACAAATAAGCACATCCATTGGTCAGTGACCTAGTGTGTGGGTTGAGTAGGAATCTCTGAGACATAAAAACAATTTCTCCTCTGTGCTGCTGAGCTCATGCTGCAAGCATGCAGCCACATGGCAGAGATGCCATTCAAACAACAAGGCTGCTGCAGTCGTAACAGAGCCTGCACAGAGATGAAACACAAACAGGTTCCTGTTCTCCTCATAACAGGCAATAACAAACCATTGTTTGATCTCCCTAACTCCATCTGATCGGCTGTGTTTGTCACTCCATGTACAGTTTGTGTCAAGCTTTTAGATTATCTATTGTGTTTCTCTTTCCTCTGCTCCTCCCTGTCAGGCAGAGGTTGATAAGCACTCACCTGGACTGCTAGAAGGCCGTCTGCATCGGGAAGAATACGATAGGTGTGAACATGACGTTGGAACCTTTGGGACCCAAACAAATAAAAGCTCTGTCATCAATCCATCCACATCCATTAGCCATACCACTTATCATTACAGGGTCGAAGGTAGCAGAAGATCATTTTAAAAAGCATCTGAATTTAACAGGGAAGATATATATAAATCTGTTGTTTTTTTAATGAGGATGTCTGAGTGTAGGTAAATACATTAACTGTCTTTACAGAGACCAAGTTGTTTTAATGAGCATTAAAGATGGGGCTTATTTTACTTGTACAATGTGAGATTTAGATCATCTCCATCAGTCACTTCAGAGGAATTTGTTTCAGACAGCACGTAAAGGTGAATGGCTGCGTTTAATCAGTCTTTGTATGTTGCATGATCAAAAAGGAGACGGCTTAATGACTGAACACACACCAAAAGCGTGGAGAAATTTAAGACAATAAAGGAGGGAATGAGATATCGAGCGAAGAACGAAGGACAAGCAGGAGCACTGTGAGCAGCCAGGCTCAGCTTTCAGGAATGTATCTGGCTGGGGCTGATGAGCAGTCAGCGTAGTGCGGTCGCTGGAGCTCCCGCCCTCTTCCAGGGGCCCCAAGGAAGAAAGTGGGGTAAGAAGGGAAACAGGGAGTCCTGAGCCAGGGTTTGCCTGGCTGAGGTGGACTTTGTACGGACAGGACAGTCTGACTAGTCTAGAGAGGGTGTGTGTGTGTGTGTGTGTGTGTGTGTTTGTGTGTGTGTGTGTAGGTGTGTGTGTGTGTGTGTGGGGAGGTTGCCCCATTCTGTATGCAGTGCTTCTGTGATGCGTGCTGGCAGATGATAGTGAAAGTGATGGATATGACAGGGTGAGTGAAGCTGCTGAATCAATTTACAGATGGGGAAGTTCGGCAGAAATGTTGAGTTTGTAAATAGTTTCCAATCCTTCATGCCAAAAATTAAAGTTTCACAAGAAAATATCATTAAGTTGTGGTTTCACATTAAGAAGAGCTGCTTTCTGTTCCTTCCTCAAATAGAGCAGCATTTCCTGAATGAATCATCAGTCAATATTTTCAAGGAGGTGGAACTCATAAAATTAGGCACATGAAGTAATGTTCAATCCCGTCTGTATAAATCATTTGAGTGAGTGACTCCCATATATTTTCGATTTTTTGATCAGCTCAAACAAAAGACGGATGACACACACTTGCATAAACTTTGAAGTATATAAAAGCTCTAAGTACCTTGTAAAGTCAATTCTGTTTGATTGTGACAGGCAAAATAAACTGGTTGTAAGTGTGCGTGTGTGTGTGTGTACTTGTGTGTACTCACAGCAGGCACAGTGCATAGGCTCCTGGCACAGACTCACTGTCTCTCACTAGGTAGCTGCCATCCCTCCCTGCCCGTGCCAGCAAGTCCTCCGCGTGCACACGGCTGATGTCACGATGATACCATGCCGCCGTAGCCATGGCAATCAATGTCGAGAGATAAGTTCATAAAAATCCTCCACATGAGGTGATGAACTTGACATAACACAAGTCTAACACAAGTCTAACTGTGTCGGAACTGCTCAGATGACGCTTGACAGAAGCTGTCACTGAAGTAGCCAGTGCCAGAGTGTGTTGAATGGCCTATTTATGTCGTTTAGAACTTTCCCATGATTCCTTTCTTCGTGACCACAGTGTCAAATAGACAACCCAACACCTTGTTTTCATCAGCTAGCACTTCCTGGGTCGCTGTTGGTTCCTTGTGGGTCACACATCCTGTTCCACGGTAGGAAGAAAGAAGCATCCAGCTGATCGTGAGGTTAGTCCACTCCGACAGCAGCCTGCTCCTCGCCACAAGCTCCAGTCCACTTTTCTGATAATACCCTCCTGTACCGAGACCCTGGTTCAGTTTTTGGTTGGAGTTTGCTGCACCCAGGTGGGTGTGTTGCTCCAACAAACACGGACCATCCCAGCAGCGCACAGGAGGGAGCGAGGAGGAGGTAGAGGGGAAAAAAGAGCGAGAGGTGCTGCAGAGTCTGAATGGAGCTGCCAGCCCTGAGGCGATGACGGTGCCTCTAGCTTAACCACAAACACAAGCCCTTCTTCTTGTCCCAAAACAAAAACCCCACATGCAAACAACAGGAAAAGAAGAACCAAGACGGCAAAACAAACGAATCAAGCCGCACACACGGCACCCACACACGCACACAGCAGAGACAGAAACATACCAGATGGAACCCAGTCAGCACTAAAACCAGACAGGCATGCAACAGAAACCAGACTAATTCAAATGATTTCTCAGCTCTGTTGCCATATAAGGGAAAAGGAACACCCTCCAAAAAGTTCAGCTGATGACTGCAGTTGTCTTTGCTTCTTCCAGGCCCAGATTCCATTTAGAGTGTGTCTGGTTGGATGTGGGGCTAATCCAGGGGTCTCACTTTCATACTGGATGTTTGTGTGCTGGTGCGCGCGTGTATGTGTGTGTCTGTGTGTGTGTGTCTTGTCAGAAGAGTCCCGTCCCGTCACTGGCGTGGTCCACGGTGGTTCTTCAGAGTGCTGTCAGAGCACAGAGAGAGAGGGAGGGAGCAGAGAGACGGAGGACAACCCCCGTCAGAGCACGGGGCAGACAGAGGAAGTGACTCGACATTCCAGATGGCGGACACAGCCAGGAGAATTCTTGAGAGGGGCTAAACTTCACCACCAGTGTGTGAAACAGCAGACTGCTTCCTTTCTCTCTCTCACTCTCTGCCTCCCTCTCTCTCTCTCTCTCTCTCTCTCGCCCGTCTCCTTTCTTCTTCCTCCCTCAGCCCCTGCCCCATCCCTTTCCTCAAATTCCAAACACAAGACACAGCTACCCCTCTCACAGGTGAGCTTCTCTGCCAGTCCTCTCTTTCTTTCTTGTTTTTAAATAACCTAACTCTAGCTCCAGATGTTTTTAACCTCTGCCAGGCACATTTACTTTCCAGATTCAGATTCTTCTTTATTTGTCATTCTACATGTTAAAAACACAAAAAACAAAAAGTGTTTCTCAGGAACAGTGCGATAATAAATTCCTCTCTCTTTTTCCCTTTGTCACCCTCCCTAAACTTCCCTTCCCCTTTTGCTCTCTCCTTCCCTCTCAGCAAAACTCTCCATATGGTTATGATCATCCCCAACTTTCTTATTTTTGCCTCCCTAGAAACATCGCCCATTATTCGGCCCTCCTACTTCCCTCCTTCTCCGTTACTTGGAACCTATAACTCTGTGGGAAGCTGTTTGGTCCTATATTTGCTGTTCTGCTTCTCACTACTCCGCAGAAATGTGCCGACCACCGACCGCAGCCCCCATAAAACAAACAGACACAAGTCCGTCCACAACTGATGACATATCTTCTTATCCCTCAATCTGTAATCACTTATTCTTGCTATGTGCTCTCTTGCAGCATATAATTGAAGTGCATGCAGTACCTTCAGGGCTGTCCAGCTTTGCTTTGAGCTAAATGCTAGAACTCAAAAGCTAACATGCCTGTAATGAACTGCTTGCTGACCAGCTGATGTTTAGGGGGGATGTTTACCACAGTGACCGTCTTGTGCTGTCCTCGCTAATTAGCACTAAACAAAAGTACCACTGAGGCTGATGGGAATTCATTTTGCAGGTATTTGCTCGTAAACCAAAGTGTTAACCTGAGACTGACCTTGTGCTGGATGAACATTAGAGAGACTACAAACCAGGAGACAATACCATCTCTTAGAGCAGTGCATGCCATGCAAACACAAGCTGTAGTGAAAATACATCTCTTCTAGGGGACTGATAACATTTACTAAAACCACAAAACCTCACCATCATTAGCAAGTACCAGAGCCATATTTGTCATTATCAGAAACAGCAAATGATGTCAAAATGCTGATCTGGTTTCTCTGTCTTGTCTGTCACTCTTTCTAGTCACCATGCTTATACAAGCGACAACTGGGGACAACGAGAAGCGAACCACCTGCTCAGTTTCACTTCGATGAGCTTCTGGGTTTGAATATATAAATAAACATTCTGCTTAATTCTCAGCAATATTCATTTATGTCAAAGATAAAGCAAGGTGAGCCGATGGGTAGTGGATGGGCTTTTTTGCTGATATGCAACAGCACTTTCAGGGAAAGCTGTAACATTTCTTTATTTTTCAAGGCCACACAGCTAGAAAGGCCACGATTATAATACGAGAGAGAAAATACATTACAGCTTTAAGAAAAAGAAAACAGTAATTAGTAGCAAATGGAGATGATCTACGGTCTTCCTGTGCCAGAGGACAAATTCACTCTCTTGATAGTCTAAAACAGCAGGTTTAATTAAAACCTCAGGAATTTCACAAACACTTGCAGATGAGAACAAATGTCCTACATCTAAATATGGTGGTAGAATTGTGTTTGTCAAGTACAACACAATCCTTAAATATAATATATATAAAATAAATGAGTGCCTCATAACAGCTCTCTTTCCAAGTGATGGCAGTAAAAGCCCTTCAGAGTTACAGCATCACTTGGGATGAGTGAGTGGCAGCTGCTAAAAATACGCTGAAGTACATAACACAAAGCAAGTCGACAGGTAACATCTCTGCAACTACGAGGCGCGCGTGCATGTGTGTGTATGTGCTTCAAGGGCATTCAGAATTCAAATCACTGCTAATAAGAGTTTTAGTACAGAACATAAACAAATCTTTATTTAAAGTCAAAGTGCACAGTGAACTGACCTCGCACAGTTCACTGTCACTGATTGCCTAAGTGCATAATGGAGTTTGTCCCTGCTAACAACAAACATCACATCACTGCCACAGTTTAGCAACACACTGAACTGTGTTGTTAAGAAGTGGTAATACCATGGTGCTATAACGTACTGAGTAGTCAGCAGTGCCTTTTAAGGGACAATGTTGACTGTCCATATATAGTGCTTGCTTAAAATGGCACCGGATTAACTGTAATGGGCTTATGTGACTGTATGTTAGCTTGCACAACTAAAACTGGAAAAAGAAAACTCAAGAGCGACAGTTCATCATGAAGAGAGCAGAAAATAAGATTAACTTTTGCTTTTTTTAACCTAGATGGTATTATGTAAATACAACACAGTGTACACAGTGCAGACAAACCTGTGCACAGTAGCTAAGCCATAACACACATGACACCCCATCGATGAACCTGAAATGTTGATGACCACACAAAGCATCTGGACTGATTCAAATCATGAAAAAATACAATGGACATTAGACTGGGTGTGATTCCTGGCCCATTGGCCCAGAGCTGAGCAGTGACTTGGTAAGTTCAAGACTGATCATGAAGGGGATGTGAGTTGTCACTTATGTTGTTACGAAGTTCATAAATGACAGTCACAGTAATCTTAAACCTGACTTTATGCCTTGAGACCTGTGAATAAATTAATAAATACATGGTGAGTATTCTTTTAGCACTGACAGTGCGTCTGTCCATCTCAGTTGATTTAACAAGACAAATCAACTTGTAATAAAATGGCCATGATGTATGAAGCTTTAAGTGTTTTAGTGTCGTTTCACTTTGCCTGCTTCAAAACAGATGTTTTTTTCCTTTCCTGTTCACTGAAGCACATAAAAGCTGTATCAGAATGACTGTACATCTCTATTAATAGAATACACTGAAACATAGAAACACATTATCACTTAGGTCATCAAATGAATCAAACAGCCAGGAAAACTAAAAGCAGCTGATTTTGAAAAGATTTGACCTGAAAAGGCATCAGATTTATTTACTCTGCATTTACTCTGTTATATTGATGTGGGTTTTCACCAATGGTTTAAACAGGACAGTGAATCTGTTTTTGTCCATAGACAAAGCTTTATAAACCTTTACATCAAAGCCATTTGATGTAAAGAAGAGAGGAAATTGAAATCACAAGGACATTACAAAAACTCATATACAAACACGATTAATCATATGCGACAAAGTTACATTGAAGATAGGTTTTTTTTGTTGTTGTTGTTGTTTTTGTTTGTTTTTCTTTTCCAATGTAGAAACAGTATAAGAGAAGCCTGAGTGTTGTCAGTTTTCAGTCTAGGCTACAGTTTGTCCGATCATTTTCTGCCCAAACTGTGGCTGTGTTGTTGCTGTTACATAAAAGCATAATTTCTCACAAAGGAGCCTCTGCCTCCACATCTCACCACTCTTTCAAAAATAACTGCTTGAAATTCTTACAACAATGTCTGTTGCACTATAGCAGTATACTGTGAAGCATGCTTTCCACAGTGTGTCTTACCTACTCTCCGTCTCACTGCACATGAATATTTGAATTGTGCATCCGAGCGCACAGCCCCAAGTTGCACTAATGCAAAATGATTAGTAAAGCAGCTTTAATGAATTAAACAGCTTAACTTTGCATGTGCCTGTGAGGTCCTGGCTGATGATCCGGCAATGTATAGCAGCGCAGTCCTGTCTGGACAGCTTTAAGGAGATCTCGAAGCCTGTCCCCATATGACAGTTGAATGGAGGCCAACTTTGCAAT
Organism: Caranx ignobilis; assembly: GCA_021432705.1. Lineage (NCBI taxonomy): Eukaryota > Metazoa > Chordata > Actinopteri > Carangiformes > Carangidae > Caranx > Caranx ignobilis. Next base: position 16,355,162 of record MU269981.1, on the reverse strand, counting down.
CTAATTCATTATCTTTGACTGCCAAGGTGTCACAATCTATCCGTAAAACCAATGATTCAGCTCCCTCATTAATCAATCAATTATACCTGGCTGAGGAAGTGAGAAAATCCTCCATCAATCCACCAGACAGATTTACCTCAAAAGCCATGTGCCAGTTCAGAGGTTAGATCCTCAAAAGGTCACTGCCAATGAATGGGGAACACAGGGAGGTCAAGCTAAACCAGTGTCTGCTCCCCAGCTGAGACGGCCTGGCCTCATTCTGATCAAAACTAAATTCTTCAGGTACGACCTGGCAAAAGTAATTGCCATCACGATATATATAGCTGAACTAATCTTGGTCACAACCTCAGACGGTATAGTAATCAAGGTGATACTAGTGGCAAAGCCTTGCTGTATGCACAGCAGTAAGTCAGCAGGTCAGTTAGATTTCTGTAAACCTGCCATCAGTACAGATTGTGCTAGGCTTGGTAGAAGAACCATCTGTCGCCCCAGCTACCATAACAACCAAAATCCAGCTAATACCACTCTACTCCTCTCTAAGCTCTAAGAAAGGAAGTCCTTGCACATTCACACTGAGTCTATGCATAAGATTGCTTTTTGCCCTCGCTGAGATTCAAATGGTGAAACTCAGAGCTTGGAGCATAGAACTTATATTAGTTAACTTTTATCATTGTGCAAATTAGTATAATAGAAATAACACGTTTCTATGTATCATCCATATGGAAATTTCAAAATCTAGAAACAGCTTCTTGTTACTCATAGTCATGATGCTCAGTCTAAACAAAGGTCGATCTAGGGGGGCACTCAGGCAGCACAGACCTCCACCAAGGCCAGTGACATACAACATACAGTGGAGTTACAAAACATGAAATTCCCAAAAGCACAATTGCACATAAAATTGCCATGTCCCAATTCAAGTTCAGTTTATTTGTCTGCTGACACACAAACAGACATGGATGAAGACAAACTCTCCTTGGCAGAGGTTACAGCATACATTTATAGGTGGATTTCATTCATGATTACAGTGTCCTTGTTCCTGCCCTGGCTATTGGGAAATATGGTGAACCATATGTGCAAAGTGTGGTCAAAACAAGATTGTCCACATCCTGCAGGATGTGTACTGTAGTGAAAATCAAGTGATGAAACCAAAAGCCTACAAAGACCAAGCGATCAACATAGTTCAAGTGGCGGGCATGGTCTGTTTGTTGCATTCTATATCTGTCCCACCCTGCAACACTTACATTGCCCATATGTCTCTGAGCTTATTATTTTAAGTCACATACACAACATTATTTTTACACACACTGAGGACCAAAACAGTAGTGTTCTAATGAATTAATCAGATTTGCTCTAAAACAACCCTCTTTGAGAAGGTGTGTAAGCTGAAGGGAGGGTTTCAAGGTTGGGAGGTCATGGTATAAAAGCGAACAGGAGGCAGTGATTGGCACTCACACACACTACACTCAGTCAACAGTGACGGATTACAGAAGACAGCGCAGCAGAACTGAGGGCACGGTAAGCGAGGCATTTCTCATTGCTGACCAATGGCACATTAGAAATAGATGGAGATAAGTAATAAGTCAAGTAATGGTATTATGACATTGATTGAGTCTATCAGTGTTAATAATTCACAGGAACATGTGATCCAACGATCACAATCCATCCCAGTGATTTAAGATTGCAGATGAACAGTTTCATGTTTTTGTTTTTTTTAAACAAATTAACTTAAAGTAAGAAAGGTACATTTTGTACTAGGAAGATGTGAATACAATAAGATGCTAAACTGCAGCCCTGAGGAACATTAATAATGTTTTCTTTTGCAACTTTTTGAAACGCACTCCACAAAATCATATTACAACAAACACAGCATCCCATTTTGATAACTCTGTCTGACACTTTTTCTTTTTCCAGACTGGAGCTATAACATTTCCATCAACATGTCAAAGTGAGTATCGGGTCTTGTGCATTTGTTAACTGCTTTAGTTTAGAAGTTAAAAATCAGCCATTTGAACTGTGTGAGGCTTTAAAATGCCTCAAAAGGAAATTGAAGACACCTACTACTGAATGCTATTTAACACCGCAGTGATTCATGACCCTGTGCTGTCTCAGAATGAGTAGTTCTTCTTTTTGTGCCAATAGCAAATTATTCTTGAATGACGCACATTTAAGATCAATTTGACATTGCTTTTCATGAAACTGTTTCTTACTGATATTTGACTCATTGATGACAGCAAGCATGGCTTTGGCTCCACGCAGAGAGGATAAGGATAATTCCTTCAGGCGAAACAAGCAGAGTAGCTTAGCTCCAACAATTTAACATCTTGCCAGAGTTGCTGTGACTCCTCTAACACTTAAATCCTCCAGGACACGGACAAATCTTGATTAAGATGGATTGTGTGGATTTGATCCTGGAAGGTTTACGGGACAAAAGAAAAGTTTCAACAAGATAATTTGGTACTCACCCTTAAGAGGAAAACACAACTACTACTGCGTGTTTGGGATTGCGAGAAAGAAAAACACAGCATCTTCTGGAATATAGATTTTTAAAAACGGACATATTTGACATGCAGTATGATGAATCTACTCTCACAGTAGAAACATATTTGGGATAGACTGCCATTTGTGCTATTGCCAAGTTAGAACCGTGCATTGAATTTATGAGCAACAGCTTAAAGTTAAGGACAAGTTTCTAAAGTATAAAGGTGTTATCTGTTGTGTACTCACTAACCCAAACACAGTTATGTCATATGTCCAGATTAGACCCTTGTGCCAGCAGGTGCTTTTTCACCTTAAGCACTAATCCATCCTCACAGGAATGGAGTGGTGAGGGGAGTTGAGTGGGGGGGGGTATCCTATAATCAGACATCCATAATGTGTTTAAAATGACAACATAGGATTGTGGAAATGGAAATAAAATAAATTAGTGTAGAGCTATAAGGCAGAATTAGTTGCAGTATGGCCAATCATTCAGACCATGTGTTTAGGTGTTAAAAAGTCTGATTATATAGTCTATTCATTGCCTTTTGCTTTCTTTTTTCTTTCTTCTCAGGGTATTTAAGAAGACCAGCGGCAATGGACATGTAAGTGGCCCCTATAATATAGTCATTACAGGGCAACCCTCAGGCCTAAGGAGGAGTGCAGTTTCTGTGTAACTCTTCCAACTCCCAGAAATAACTTCTGAACTCATAACCTTGGCAGAGAAGTAACCGTTTTCCTCTCTGCTTCTCTCCAATTCTTTCAGATTGCCCTGTACTTGGGGAAGCGAGACTTTGTGGACCATGTGGATTCAGTGGAAGTAGTTGGTGTGTGGAAAAATGCCCATTTTGCATCCTGATATATATACATTTATGTGCATATCTGTGAAAACTAATGCTGTTCATTCTTGGCTCATTCGTAGAGGGTGTAATTAAAGTGGACCCCTCTGGTCTCAATGGCAGAAAAGGTACTTCTATCTCCTTTGCTGTGAATGATGAAAGATACAAGGCCTGAAATTACCCAACAAAGACTAATCTGCAACACTTTACCATTTGCTATTGTAGTATATGTCTACCTTGCTTGTGCCTTCCGCTATGGAAGTGAAGACTTGGATGTCATTGGGCTGTCCTTCCGGAGAGACATCTGGATCCAGCGTGTTCAGGTGTATCCACCTGCAGGAGGAAACGAGGCCAAATCACCAATGTTGGAATCTCTCATGAAGAAAGTTGGAGATCAGGGATATCCCTTTTCCTTCCAGGTCAGGAAATCATTCACATTTGTCACTGAAATGTTACATTGATCAACCATAGGTCATTACTTTGCTATCACTATATTCTGTTATATTCAATGTCCTTTGTCTCTGTTTGTCTCAGATGCCAACAAACCTCCCATGCTCAGTTGGGTTACAGCCTGGGCCAAATGATGCTGGCAAGGTACTATTGTTAATCATTTTCCTTTACTCTTACAAAGTCAAATAGATACAAATACATACAAATACTTAAACAGACCAGTACTTGATAAATCATTTATTTGGGTCTTGTTCTGTTGTAGGCCTGTGGTGTGGACTTTGAAGTTAAAGGATACCTTGCCAACGCACCTAGCAATGTAGATGAAGTCATTGAGAAGAAGTACGTATGCCCACAGTCAACTCACACTGTCATCATGCCTAAGATGTGGAGGAATAAAGGACATATAGAAACCCCAACCCTCACTGATCCTATTTGCTTGTCTTTTTTTCCTGGTCTTAGGGACACTTGCCGTCTGATGATTCGTAAAATACAGTTTGCACCAGCTACCAACAAGCCTGGACCCAAGGTTGATATTTCCAAGCAGTTTATGATGACTGACAAGCCAGTTCATCTGGAGGCCTCCCTTGAAAAAGAGGTAAGTTAAAGCATAGAAGCCATGCTTTTGGCATTGCATAAATAACATAACGATTGTGAAATCATCTCTAATAGAATTACTCTTATTTTTAGATTTATTACCATGGCGATCCAATCACCGTCAAAGTAAAAGTCAACAACGAAACCGCCAAGGTTGTGAAGAAAATCAAAGTCTCTGGTAAATAACAGCTGAAATTTGTTGTGTTTACACAGATTTGAACAGAAGAAACAGAGAAGTAAATATTAGATGTCAGATATTAGATTATTGTACTGATGCAGAACTTATTTTTTCTCTTTAGTTGAACAGCTAACAAATGTGGTGCTCTACTCATCTGACACTTACACCAAGGCAGTCTGCACTGAGGAGTTTGGGTAAGACTTTCTTGGGTTCAAATGAGGCTTATCAGCAGGATTGGGGTCATTTCAGATTCAATCTAATTAATTTAGTAAAATCTTTCCTATAGAAAAAATATTCTCACATCCAAATATCTCTATAATGCATCTATTATAATTACTGAGATTAAAAATAAATTGGCATTATATTAAATCTAAAATAGCGGTTTAAGAAAAACTAAAGAAATAAGAGTGATGGCTGTTAAATGACACATGCATTTTTTTATGGGTTTCCCTACTATGCACAGGGAGACAATAAATGCCAACTCTACATTCGAGAAGTCCTTCCAGATAACCCCTCTTCTGTCCAACAACAAAGAGAAACGGGGTCTTTCAGTGGACGGACGGCTAAAAGATGAGGACACCCACCTCGCATCCACTACCCTGTAAGCTGCTTTAGGTCATTCATCAAAGGGCTTACTGAGAGCCCAGGACAGGTTTTCATCCTCTTATTGAGTGGTGGTGATACAACTCTACACTGTGTCATCCACTTATCATGTCTTAGACCAAATCCTCCAGCTCTGAAAAGTAAACTATTCCTGTCCCCTCGCAGGAGTCAAGGAGATAAGGAGATGCAGGGAATCATCGTCTCCTATAAAGTCAAGGTCACTCTGATGGTATCCGGAGGAGGGTAAGTTTGGAGGAGAAAATATTAATTTATAAAACTTAAGCACTTGAAGTCAAATGGTGGAGACTAATGATTTCTTTGATTGTCTGTCTCACATCACAGCCTGCTCGGTGGCCTAACAGGAAGGTAAATATCCATTATATTTCATCTGTGCTCATGTGTTACCTATGTGAAGAAAATACAAATTGCTATTCTATTTTATTTTTTATTTTTAATGCAAAACTTTTTTTTTCTTTTTAATTTTCAGCGATGTCACTGTTGAGCTTCCTCTGACTCTGATGTCCCCAAAACCAGCAGGTGAGTGCCGTTTTTTTGATATACAAGTGAAATCTAAATGCCTCCAGAAATGTTTCATCTATGACTGATCTGATCAACACATTTATTGTTATATCCTCCCCTCCTACCCATCTATTGCACATCATTGCTTTCCAACGAGCAGAAGTGTGAGTATAACACAGTCTATGAAAAAACATGCATTTGCTTGTGGGTGTGATGCTTGTGGGATGTTGCTGATATTTTTCTCCTTTGTGTCTGTTTGTATGTTTGCTTTATGAACCACAGCAAATTGGATTAAAGGCCTCTGTAGTTCAGGTGAGGTCACCTCACGCTTGTTATGTTTTATGGTCTTCATTTCTTCGAGGGCTTTATCCTCTCTAGGAAATAAAAACCTGATGTAAACACAGCATTGTTAGATCTAGTTCCCTTCTACAATCAGAAGACTGTCTCATTTGTGAGACAAGCATTTGCATAATAAAGATCAGGAAGGTCTTCTGAAAGAAGCACAGATGTAATGGCCCTTGAATGGATGCACTTATTCACTCTACAAACCTTTTTCATTTGTGTGAAATATGTAACTTGAATCATTGTTGCTTCCCCTACAAGATGATTTTTTGTGAAATGAATCTCCACTAATTACTGAGCATGTATGTTGGCAGATAGCTATTACTATATATGCATTAGATATATAACCTACATTATTGAGATGCAAAAAAGGGTTGTGTGCATTACATTGAAAGTGTTTCTTGTTACCTATTTTACCTCTGAAGTATGAAAAAAACGTGATCAAATGTATCTCCAGAGTTACCTTGTTGTAATGTTGGAGTCACAGAAGCAGTTGTTTTATTCCAACAGGGCAGACATCACAATCAACTCCATGGAAGGATGAGATGACCAGTGAAGCAGAAATCACCTCTCTGAGAACACAGAACAAAGGAACTCAGCAACAGTGAAGAGAAGCACTACTCATTATTGAGTTGCCACAATGTTCTTAAATCCCTTGCACATAAACATTTTCTTTAGGCATGACTGTGAGAGCTCTATTAAAGAGACCAATGTCTGTGTGACACTTGCCATCATAGCATTATATAGAAATAAACACGTGCTCGTCTTTCTTTGTCAGAGCAAATAGCATAGAAGGTAGAAATTTCTCTCCATGTGTTATGTATACAAATGATGCAGTGCTTCATTTATTCTCATTGTTTATTGCTGTGTCATTAGAGACATGAGATGTTATGACTGAATGTGCAGCTGTGGGGTGAATACCCCACCCCCCTAAAAAACTCCTACTTGTGTCACTCTTTGTAGACAAGGGAAGGAAATAAACACATTGTTTCCCCATCTACTCTCTTATTTGTTCATTTTGTTTAGTATTTTCACATCCTTTAGACCTTCATTATAATAAAGTGCTTTCTCACAAGAAAACTTGATGAACAAAAGTGAATGCATAATACAACAACAGCATTTTCCTATACCAGCCCTAGTGAAGAATGTTTTTCTTCTTTTTCTACACCCAACTCATGTGATTTTATTTCTATGCTAGGAATTCATTTGTCTGGATGAGTCACATTTCATAGTTTGTGCTGTGTGTTTTTCATTTGGGACTAAAATTAACCCTCAGTGACACACAACAATCATTGTTCTGGAAAGATGCACCAAGAATTTAATCTCTGGATCATACAGCAAACTGTAGCCTAATGTAAAATTGGCAAGTAGAGAGAGATGCCTTCTTCGTCTGCTTCTTACTTTTATTTTTCCTCTTACAGTTTTCCTCTAAACAGGCAACAAAAACACTATGTTCATAATAGGTCTGCAGCTAATTGTGAGTAACCCAAATGTGCTTGTACTCCGGGCATATAACAATGTTCATTCTTTTCTGTCCGGCTAATATCTATGATAATCCATTAGTTTGACACATATATAAATAGTAACAGATTATTAGTATAGTACAGACATAGAATAAAGCTTTACGTTACCGTTGCAATTTCTTATGTCTCTCAGTGCCTCTTGGCTGCGCTATTTCACTCCTGTATGAATAGGGAAACAATAGCGCTGGCTTGTGCTGGATAAAGATACACTACTTGTCCCTCTCCGGTCTAGACACATCACATCATTAGCCAAGTTAGCTAGCTAGCTGTTTATTTTTTAACAAAATGTCAACCACGACCGGCGGTGGCGAGTTTGGCAACCCTCTACGAAAATTCAAGCTCGTCTTTCTGGGCGAACAGAGTGGTAAGCTGGAGATGATGTACTTGAAGTGTGCCTTTGGTTGGACGGTGATGGGATGTGTTTGGAGAAGTGGCTAGGACCAGCTAACTAGCTTGCTCTCCGGCTAGCTTCATGCTAGCTAGGAGGGCAAAGTTACTTACCAAACAACAGCGGCTGTTGACAGTACAAACCGAGATGATAATATTTTACTGTCAATGTGGTATTGACCTGAGAGTAAGATGACAAAAGGTTGATGGGCACAACATTTTTCCTTCACTCGCGATGATGTCATTGCGAAGCTAGCTAACGGTAAATGGTAAAGCTAGCCAAACATCTCGCTCTTGGTCCGCACGAGAAATGTTTATAATAGGAAATGTTAAGATGCCTCACGACTACCATTTATGGCTTATCTTCAGATTGGTTGTTGGCATATTGAAGCAAACGAACCTGGCCTTACTCTGGCCATTACTTTGTGGTGCATCAGCATCATCTCACTAGCGTAATTGTAGTGAAACGTAGCCGGCTAACTACTTTTAGCTAGCAGTTAGCAGTGCCAGAGAGAAATACGAAGGCAGTTGATGATACTAGCTACACAGTACTACTAAATTAGATCCTGTCGGGCGGTTGTTGTTGTTTACAAGTGAGCTGGTACAAGTGAAAGGGGTAAATTATTTTTGCTTCATCAGTGTAGCGTTGCTCAACTCACTAGCTGTTAGCTCTCTACGGCAGCACCTTGCAGAGCCACGTCGGCCGTTGGGTCCAGACCAGTCGGCCTTTTCCTCGACCATTTAATGTCAGCTTATAGGGACTGACACCGACATTATCTATGCGTGGTTGGATTTTGGGAGCGATTGTTTAACATGGCAGTCACGGTTCTCAGCTCACGAATCAGGAAAACTAATCTATTTTTATTTTCCAAATCTTGTGGCTCCACCCATATTGCCAGCTCAGCGTGTGGGTTCAGCAGTACAATTGCATCAGTAATAACAATTTACTCACTGTGTCATGTCATTGACTTGTATGGATATGTGCTGCATATAATACAGAAATAGAACTGTTAGTTGTAGTTTGGGCCTTGTATAATATGATCTTTGTTTATCAGGACCACATTTTAAAATTGCTGTCATTGTATTTGTACAGTTGGGAAGACCTCACTCATCACCAGGTTTATGTATGACAGTTTCGACAACACTTATCAGGTAACATATATGTTCATCACAATATGACATAGTAGTAAGTAGTGTGGTTAGATTGAGTGTCTCTTGATTAATGTAAAATGCGCTCCAAAAGTCCTTGTTCATAACAGACATCATGACTTGTTAAATGCAAACCACAGTCAATTCATTAAGATTATTGTAAAATCATTCCTCAAATTATTTTGTTTTTGGTAAATGCAAAATGACCAAAGGCGTAGATGTGTAAAACAGCTGAATAGGAATGATACAATCCTGCAGCACCTACCAGGGTGTCATTACCATGCATATATATTAAAAGTAGCACTACCCCATGGACTGTGACTAGCAGATGCTCCAGCCAAGTCCAGACATCTACATTAATGATCAGTGTGTGTGCTGCCAGGGCAGAAACTGAGGGTCTGTTCACTAATTCATCTGCACTGTTTGTTTTGACAACACATCAGCCTGATATCTGCACACAGCTGGTTAGCCAGAGTTAGCTACCCAACAGGGACTGACTGAAAAAAGTAGAATCTGCATGCTGCTCAGTCGACTTCCACGGCTTCACCTTTCGCTGGCAGGGATAATGTCTCTTCAGCAAACACAAGCAAAGCTCACATCAGTGTGCAGTCAGTTTTTCCAGTTTATCCCTCTTGTATATGTAATCTCTAGATTTGATACCTGCAGTCCTGAATCATGAGAGTCCCATAAACTGGAGCGGGCTCACATAGACTGTAATTATTCACATTTTACACACTTAAACTGTCACTATACAAGGTGGCTCATATATCATCTCTAGTACTCTTTAATTTATTATCTCTTTGTGCATAATATAGGTAAATGATTTTCACTAAGTGCATATTTTACACAGCATGCATCCCTATATGAACTATTGAAATGTTTTTATCCAGCCGCAGTAATTTATGCTATTTAAGTTTGAACCTTTGTATGATTTTTCCACCCCATATATGTGTGTCATGATGTACAGATGATGACTGGCTTTGTTAATGTTATTAGCTCCACCTGTACTGTTACCAATATGACAAGTCAAATGTTATGAAAAGGGCTGTTGGTAATGTTTGATAGGAAATGAGATGAGTTATTTTACCAAGCGTGGAATCTACAATGTTTTTAATGGAATGGTTGTATTACAGGCAACTATTGGCATTGACTTTTTGTCAAAAACCATGTACCTAGAAGATCGCACGGTAAGCCCTGCACATTTCATTCTTATTCTCATCATTACCATTTCCATAGTTTTGAAACTGCTAGAGAAGCTTAAGGCATGCGTCTGCTTATTATGCAGTAGCCATCATTTATTTCCCTTTCACCATTTCACAGTGTGTTTTTTCATTATCCTAGATTTCACCATTCATTTTGTTATACATTTTATCATGTTTTTAGTTCCCATTGTTGTTTCAAGTTTTTGTTTTCCTTCCATCCCTCGGGTTGGGTCATGAAATGCCCCCCACAACCCAATTCCCACATTCATTTTGTGGCTGGCCACAGATTCGGCTGCAGCTCTGGGATACAGCCGGACAGGAACGCTTCCGCAGCCTCATCCCCAGTTACATCCGCGACTCAGCTGCTGCTGTGGTGGTTTATGACATAGCCAGTAGGTATCATAGCTTTGCCTCAACTCCTTGTCCTTTGCTTAATATGTGCAAGGGCATAAATGAGCATTTAATAGCCTTGCAAACCCCACTGGGTAGCATGATGAGGGGTTCGTCCAGACTGTGTGCATCAGCTATAGTGATGGTAAAGCATTTCTCCGGCAGTGTCCAAGGGGGGGTCTCTGCCTCCGAAAAGCTGTCACATATGAGGCTGATGGAATGAATAATAGAAAATGTCCTCAAATCTCCCCTCGTGAGCAGAGTCATCTGAAAGTGCCTCAATAATGATTCAGCACAGCCTTCTTTTCCACCTTTTATTTGCATAACACTGGTCATCTCTGACCCTGCTGCAATTGAGTGATTCTCCCCATCCCTCCACAAAAAGCCTTTTCACTTTCTCTGCTGCTTGGCTTGCACTTCTTTTATGTCTGGCTTGTTCTCTGTTTTCTTGTTCTGCCTTTCCTCTCTTTATCTCCACCTCCTTGTCCCTTTTTCTTCTCCTCCGTTCCAATCCTCAGGTCCGGCTCCAGCTTTGGGACACTGCTGGACAGGAGCGTTTTCGTAGCCTAATTCCCAGCTACATCCGTGACTCTACCATTGCTGTGGTTGTTTATGACATCACCAGTGAGTCAGGGCTGTAATGTAACCTGTCAGTAGGGGTCTTTAGCAATTGGAAGGAACTATCTTGACATAGATGATAGCTTCTGTATTTCTGCTAATAACCTTTTACATCCCTTTTCAAGCTTCTATTATTACTATGTTTCCTTACTAACATTTGGCTTTTCTCACATGAGATGCTTTACCTTTTAACAGAGAGTAATGCTTGTGCACTGCTGCTTGTGCACTGTTTAACTGTAGCTAATATGCCAAAATTTATGATGTCTTTCTGTGACTACACGCAGCTGATGTGTGCACTAATTTTCTTTTTTTCACATCCACAGATCTTAATTCGTTCCAGCAAACCTCAAAGTGGATTGATGATGTTAGAACAGAGAGGGGAAGTGATGTCATTATCATGCTTGTTGGGAACAAAACAGACTTGGCAGATAAAAGGTACATGGTTGTGAACGATGTGTGAATGATCATTATTTTCTTATTCTGTTTACAAAGTTTGATACATAGATGGTTATTTTAAAATTCTGCTATGATTAGAAAACGGGTAGCATCAAGTGTGACAGTTTATAAACTCTGCCAAAGCCTGGGATCCCACTTTTCTTCCCTTCAGTGCATCCCATCCAATTTTGACTTTTTTATCATCCCTCAGTATTTTGCATACTCCTTTTTTTATTAGTGATTTATATATTTTTATTTGTTATGATTTGATCATATTTCTGTTTTGCCTTTTTTTCCTTTGCTTTACATCTTTGTTCCCTTTCCCGGTCTGTTCTCTCCATGTCATTATGATTTTTTTTTTTTTTTGTGTGTGTTTCCCACAACACCTCACTGAACATCACTACTCCCTCCCCCTCACTTCCCGGGACCATGGCAGGCAAGTTTCTGTTGAGGCGGCAGAGAGGAAAGCTCGAGAGCTCAATGTGATGTACATAGAGACCAGTGCCAAGGCTGGCTATAACGTCAAACAGGTTGGTGTCTTAGCAACAGCAGGTGTAATACTGACAAATGATCCTGACGTTTTCCAGCACAGGTCACAGCGTCCTGTAGGTCAGGGAGGCCCACCTGTGACGACTCCTCCAGTTGTTCATTATATGGATCAGAGTGTGGCTGTTGAATGAATGAATGACCTCCGGAGTCGATTTCCCGCTGCTTCATCTTTACTCAGCACAGCAGCTTCTCTCCCTTTGTCTTCCTCTCTGTCTGTGTTATAACTAAACTAACCTCTCTCTCTTATTCACCCAAAACATGATTCTATGGTGAGCTCTCTTTTTTCTCCCTCTCTCTCTCTCTCTCTCTCTCTCTCTCTCTCCGTCCCCTCCCTCTCCTTTTGGCCTGTCCTCTTTGCGTTGTTTCTTTCCATATCTGTCTGTTCGTCCACCTTCCCCCTTCCTTTCTGCTTTTACCTGAGCAGACAGATCACCACGGAGGAGGGCGAGCAGAGAGCTAAGGAACTGAATGTCATGTTCATTGAAACCAGCGCAAAGACTGGCTACAATGTCAAACAGGTAGAGATTCTGCTCTCTCAGGGTAGTTGAGCTCATTCTGCCCTCAAAGTGTGCACTTAACTCTTTCCGCCTCCTTTTCCCTTCTCTTGTGGCTTCATCATGACACTTCTTAGCATTCTCAGTGCATACTGCTGTATCAGTTGTGATTTCCCTCCACAGGCTTATCAGTTCACATGTTCTGCACAGATTTACTGCTGTTGTGTTCTTTTTATTTTATTTTTTTTGGGGGACCAGGATTTTTTTTTTTTGTCTGATTCACTACAATTTCTGCTGCTTCGAAATTGTTTCTGTGAATATAATGAATTTGCTCAGTGGAGGAGGTTTAGCACAGCAAACTTCACTTTCATGCTCTTGTCTCAACCAGCGATTACAGTCACATTTTGTATCACTGCTTTAACTGCTTCTTGTGTTTGCCTGTTATTTAAAAATATATCTTAATGTAGCAGTGATCACTTTCTGCCTCTACTGTATATAGCCCAATTAACAGCAGGGCTGGGTGATATGATGATGTGGAAAAAAAAAGTCATAAAATCACAAATATTTTTATGTTTTATACCAAGCACACTATCAGATCAATGTCTCTGTGTATTGTGGGTATTGTTTTAAATCAATACTCTAATTTTTGAGACACTGAAATCGACAAAATCAGACGTGGTAGGTAAAAAAAATCTATATTAAGATATTCATTGTCAAAAAACAAAATATATATCTTAAGAGGAAATTTTATTCATATCACCCACCCCTATTTGATTGCATCATACTTTAGATCGCAGTTTGATTCTGTTAACGTTTAATTCTCACTTTGTTTTGTAGCTGTTCCGTCGTGTTGCTGCTGCATTGCCAGGGATGGACAGCACACCAGAGAAAAGCAAAGAGGACAGTATCCTTTTAAAACTGTACTGTTGTCAGCTGTTATTATTTTTGCCAAGCCTCTATTACTGTGATGGTAAAACGTGAGGAATGAATGTAGTACTGTGGAGATCAAAGCCAGATCGCTCTGTAGAAAATGCTGAAGTGAAACTTGCCAAATCATTGGTGACGTTGCTTAACCAAGTCCTCTCAGTGATCGACATCAAACTGGAGAAACAGCCAGAGATGACTGTCACCGAGAGCAGCTGCTCATGCTAGTACACCTCACCCCCACCCAGCCTGTCTCCTCCCCAACAACAGCTTGTCTCTCAGTGGCCACTCTTCTCCGCCCTTGGCACACTGCCATTGGGATGGAGGACCTGTTGTTTGTTTTGTTTTTGTTTTTTGTTTTTTTCCCTTTTCAACTCAGTGACTTTTCAGAGTAACCGTGTGGATGTGCATTACTGTATTGAAACAGATTATCTGGAGAAAAAATGGTTCAAAAGTAAACATTTAAAACAAGGAGTAATTTACATGATATGTTGAGATTTTCATCCAGTTGCATGGCATTATATAGGATTGCCAACTGGCATAGCTAACCGCTCATGAGTTATTGCACAGTTCAGATTCTTAGTGCTGTTACTCTCGTCATTGTTGTAAAGTAAAACTGCTTGGGATTTATTTAAATGACTATACAAGGTTGACGCACCAGCCCCTTGTATTTTTTTTTATTTTTTATTTTAATATCATCTGAGATACTATTGTACGTCTCAGATAACTGATTTTTTTTTTTTTTTTTTTGGACTTTGTCTTATTTTGAGGAAGAACAGACAGGATATTACCAGTGACATTATGTCATTGCAAACCATCATATTACCACATTAGGCTCAAAAGAACCCAATGGTCCATTCATTAGGTATCATTAATACCTAACGCAGCTGCAGGCTTAAACTGCCTAATGAACAGCATGTTACTAGACCCAAATTAATATCATTTCAGACCTTATTTAAAACATTGCTGCAAAAGGGATGTGTAACCAAGTCTGTTCTCATTTTAAAGGGAAGCCATCCCAAGTTCATTAGAATGGCTACTAACTTGAAACTATGTCTGCATTAAAACTATAGCAACTGTCTTTCCAGTGTTCAATTAGCTGCACGCATACTAACACGTCTGAGGAGGAGAGTTCAGTTATTAGATGCCCCCCACCACCACCCAACGCTGTAAGAAACAAAAAAAAAGAGCCAGTGTTTAGTTTTTCCATGCGGATGGAAAGTTGTCACTTTGGTCGCTATGACGTACCCACTCATTGATGATTTGTGTTGTGTTGATTACACTATTGCAAGAACATGCAGCATGCTCACCATGCAGGATTTATATGGATAAGAACACAGATGCCTTGCTTGTTTGTTCACCAACGTTGTGCACTGAATCAAGCCACAATATTGTAAAATATAAAAGAAGCCTGCTGACTGGTTCATGGCTTCTCTCGTTGTTTTGTAGAGCTGGTAGATAAAGAGTTCGTCTTCAGATACAGCCAACGCTTACTAACACCCTTGCTGTAAAAAGTGCAGAGAAGTTAGTTGCAGTATCCTTTTGCTGTATTGCTATTGCCTGTGTAGGACTGTTGGTTTTATGTGTTTATTTATTTTGTAACTTGGACATACAGATAACATTGTACGCTTGACCAAAAGTACAGATGCTGACACGCATGATGAAAGTTTATTTTATTTATTGTTTGCGTGTCTGCTGGGACTCCACCTAAAGGCGATGTTGAGGCCTGGTAAAGTTTTGTCCTGTCACACTGCAAGAAATTACTTCTCTTTTTTTTGCAGTGTGTGCAGTCAGTAGTTTGGTTTACAGTTGCAGGTAAAGGCTGCATCATCTCCACGCACACACACATACACACACAGTGTAACACAAACCAACTAACCAGCCATAGCACAACAAAAGACACTGGTCATTTGCTGTAGCTTGTTTTGAAATGTCAGCGTTTTAAAAATGGATTTAAAAATTTAAGTATTTACATCAAAACAACCATTTTAACATGAGCAGCTCTTCTGTTATTTGTCACTGACTTAAATACGCAGCTTTGTGCTATTCTGAATTGTGTCTGTCCATTTGAAATATGCTGTCTACTCGTGTTTAGCAACGTTCGTGTGAATAATGTACTATTACTATCTGATGTATAAAAAGGAGAGTTACTGAAACACAAGTGTAGGCCTATCACGTGGAATAAAATAAAGATATTTCACCAAAATGTTAACATCTGTCATAACTGTCTTTGTGAAGTGTCAGTGGTATGGTATGTTCTTGGAATGTTCTTGACAAGCAATCATAAAATACCTGAGTTCAAGGTGAGAAACCTAACCTGTCATGGAGGTGTGTGTCGTAATGAACTTGACAAACCACTCATCAATCAATTCTTAATAGGCATGCTGTGTTACAACAGAAAGGTGTGGCCATGAGTCTCAAACTAACTCACTAAGAACATTTTACACTCACTACAATACAAAAGCACTGTTTGATGGTTAAGAGTTGGGGAGGGCATGTGTGATGCTTGCACTTTGTCAACAAAGGTCAATGTACACATATGTATACTAGTAATAATAATAGCCACAACTTTGCCTTAACAATTGGTATAGACAATGAGTGTGACAATAATGATAATCATTATAATAACAACATATTACAAATGAGCTCCTTGACATAGAACAAGACATCTAACAAGCAAGTATATATTTTATTTATATACATTTTGTCTTATTTATACTTAAACATATTGGCCTTGGAGTAATTAAATTTGAATTAGAAACTTTATTTTAATTTGAATATTTGGCTTAATGTTAAATGTTCTCTGAATGTATCACAAAGTTGTCTCCACAGCCCACAGTGTTCAGCCCTCTACTGTGTGTGTGTGTGTGTGTGTGTGTGTGTGTGTTGTATCACTCATACTTTTTTTCCCCCACAGTAAAACACAACCAGAGTTTGCTCTCTGACGTCGTTATCTTCTCTGGTATCAGTTTCGGCCTAAGGCATCTGTAGTGATCTGTGTTTGTCTTCCGGTTGTTTCAGAGGGGGCGGGGCCTAGCACACCTGAGCTCAGGACGTCCTGTGACGTATTTGAAGGCATGGCTCAGGAATGCAACACGAAAATCCTGCTCGACTCGCCCGGTGGTTGTGTTCGCATATATTGGTGTCGCCAGAGACAAACACCCGCAGAAGTCAAACACAACTCACTCTGGACTGAGCAGGTTACTTTATTTGCGTGTGTTACATTTGAACATTTAACATTTTTAAAGCAGGAAACGTTTTTTAGAAGCCACTCAAATATGTCTGTGTCGAATATTTTACCTGATGAGGCGGTGTTTGCTGACTTCAGAAAGCAGTGTTTAACCAGGGACAGTTGGATTAACAAGTATGATAAAAATGAAATGCAGGTGTGGGTCGAAAATCCACCTAGTAAAGGAAACAACGAACCGAAAATCCACAAAATCAAGGTAAGTCCACACACCGTTGAACTCTGGGTGGTGAACGTGAGCTGTGAACGTGGCCTAGGCTGTTTCTTCATAGACTGTGTGTTATCTGTGTTTCAGTGTGAAATGGCAATCAAAGATGTATCAGCTGCGACCATGTACGATGTCATTCACGACGGCCAGTACCGTAAGAAGTGGGATCCCACCGTGTTGGAGAGTTTTGACATTGCCCGGCTCTCTGCCAACGCTGATGTGGGCTACTACTCATGTGAGGACTCCTCTGTTTGTTGAATCTCACCACAGTCTTTTGTGTGTTTGCAGGACACAGTCGGTTTCACTTGAAATACAAACTCTAAAACACTTAGGTTAATTATTTTAAAATGTGGGATTTTGCTTTTATTTTGAAAGAATAGCCCTGAGTCATGATTGAAATGGTACTAATGATTGATTTCACCTCATTCTCCACACAGTTGAGTGAGAACAATAGGCTGCACATCAATGATTACTTGAAGCATTGTGTTCTTTGTGTAACTTGTAAACACTGGAGTAAAATGGACCTTTTTTTAATTTCATGTCATGGAGAAATCTAAACAAGATCAGCACCGTTTTCCGTCTCATTTTCCTCTTCAGCCCATCCATTGTCGATTTGTGTTGTTGCTACAAAATGTATCACCAGCTTGTTTCTCAGTCTGTCAAGCCTTTGAAGCCCTCAGGGATGAGAATGAGCAGCCTCTAGTTCAACCGCTGTATTTATTGTCATAACAAGAGTGCACTTTTGGACTCTAAGGTTGAAGTGAAGGAAGTTGAACACAATATAACCAGGTCGTTATGTCCCTTTTTCCTCTTTTTCTACAGGGCTTTGTCCAAAGCCAATAAAAAACAGAGATGTGGTGACGCTGCGTTCATGGCAGGTGAAGGACGATGAGTACATTGTTGTTAATTTCTCCGTCAAACACCCAGTAAGTCGCCACCTCCACGCGCTCCCAAGCACATTGCAACCACTGTGTTTAAATGTGCCATTTGTACAACTCTCAGACGCCTTACTGTCCCGTCTGAAAATGAGTAATGATGGTGTAACTTGACCAACATTTGTTTTGATTCATTTCCAGAAATACCCTCCTCGCAGTGACCTCGTCAGAGCCATTTCCATACTCACCGGCTATTACATCAAACCCACAGGACCAAACAGCTGTACTTTCATTTACCTTTCACAAGCTGACCCCAAAGGTAAGACTACAACCAACAACTACATTTTCCTTTTGAATATTTTTAGGGATGTTTTCTAAAGTTTATCTCTCTGCTCTAGGTTCTCTTCCAAAGTGGGTGGTAAACAAAGCATCTCAAGTTCTTGCTCCACGGGTATGTAACATTTACACAACTGTTGTCCCAAAGTCTTATTTACTTATACTTAAGGGTTTCACGTGTTTTTAAAGGACAATGGTAACCATAGAAACCCAATTTAAGTGCCTGACCCAGTACAGTTGCTGACAAAGGAGTATCTCGGCTCGATTGCGCTCTCTCTCCTGGCAGAACTCGTTCCCCGGGTTTCATGTCCTTCTCAGATTAAAACTATTTAGACCAAAGTGTGTGTTTGTCACTGACAGAAAAATTGAGCTTCTGTACCTAGTGACAGTGATTTCTACATGAAAAACCAGTGTAAGAATGATTTATAAGGGAAGGGAAAAGTGATAAATAAGACCATTTAGGCCAGTCGGATTTTACTAGTTTTCTTCGGGAGAGGAGTACTTGCTTGTTTGTGACAGGAGTAATTTTTTTTCAATCGTCGATTCACTCAACAAAGTCTATAAAAAAAATTAAAAAAAAATACAGCAATTCCTAGCAGCCAAGGTGACTGTGTTGTCCAACCCAGACCCATAATCCAACATTCTTCAGTTTACTTGTACAAAAGGCAAAGCAGCAAAAACAAGAAAATATTCACCTTTGAGAGTTGGAGACCAGTGAGTTTATGGCATTTGTTGCTTTTTATTTACCACAATAATTGATTATTACATTTTTTACATGTCCAATGTAAACATTTGTTTTACACTTGTTTATACTTCTTACCTAATTCACAGTTGAAGCTGAAAAAATAAGATGAACAGCAGTTTTGTTAAAGTCCAGAATGTATCTGCCCTCTAGAGGCTAAGACAGTGTGTCAAGTGTCAGAGCTGTAAATAGTTTTTCATAATCAGTACAACCGTGTGACTGCTGCGGGCTTTATCTTCAACTTTGACTGAGAATGAAGGTGTGGTATGACCCTCATTGTCAGACTGCAGCCCTCCTGATGATTGTATCCTCTCTTGGCTCGCTCCTTGCAGGTGTTGAAGTGTGTACACAAGGCAGGGCAGAACTACCCAGAGTGGAAACATCAGAACTCTCCTGACCAGAAACCGTGGCTGTACCCGGAGCAGAACACCCTGCCCATGATGGACCCGGCCAAACTGTCGATACAGAGAGCGGACTCGCTAGAAAATGTGGACGAGAGTTCCACGGTGGATGCTCAGGAAGGCGAGGACAGTAGTTGAACCACATCAAAGCGATGGGAGGAAGGGACTGTATCTCCTCCAAAACACAAAAAGACTTGTGACCTCCAACTGTGCGATAGTGACCCAAACCTCCAGTTTTTCCAAATCAGTGTGCCTTTCAGGATGAGCATGAAGTGTTTACAGCCGTCTTACCAGATGGAAATGAGCACAGATCAAGTTGCCTTTCACCTCAGTTTATGTTGAGCTAAGCCGATTCTCTCCAGTGTTGGCCACAGTGTAATTTTTTTTACAGTGCACAGGGTTAGAGGTATTGGGGGGGCGGCATGGTTACAGCACTACATTTACAGTGACTCTTCTGTCACACCTGGTTCAGTTGCAGCTATGAAGAACATGCACAAACAGATTTTTTAATAAGAGGACAGTGAGCATTATTGTTCATTAGTGGCTCTGTAGAGGGGACTGATGTTGTCAGTGGTGGAAGTGATGTGAAATTTCTGACGCCACGGTTGCATGTTAAAGTGGCATTGAAGCTATTATAACTTTTTTTGTTGATTGTTTCAGCCAGAATGATTGTATCTGGAACTGAACACATTTAAATATTCACTTATCTTTTGTTAAATCACGTTAATAGTAGTTACACTGTTTAAAATGTGTTTCTTGTGAACGAGAGGCGTAAATGTCAAAGGGTTCTGCGTTTGCACAGCAACTCTGGGCATCAACCTTGAATCGGTTCGCATCACGATCACCAAGTTTGCAGCTGATTTTTGTTGTTTTAAATGCGAATGTTATTGTTAAATATCAGTTTCTTTTATTTAGTCACGATTAATGAGCATCTATCTGGTATCTGTATCCTCTATATGTAATACATGAAGACTGCTGAAGGTTTATTGTATTGAAGCAGATGCTGTGCAGACAAAATGTATGCATTGTAAATGTAACATACAGACTGTGGATTTCCACTGGCACTCAGGGAGATGATCAGCTGTTGATCTCTGGCTATGAAACTCTAGTTGGATTGTATTAATGTGTAAAAAGCACATAGCAAGTCGGCTTTTATTGGTTGATTATTACTTTCCCTTAAGGATTGGAATGACTATAAAGGATACCTTTGTATTTTATTTATTTATTTGAAGTTACTGTACCTTTAGATGAAGTCATGATGGGGAAATGATGCTGGAATGAAGCCCTACAGGCTGAGAGCGTTCAGTTTTTCTGTGTGAGATGCTTGATATGAACTATGTTACATGGTCTTGGGAAAAAAATAACACAGTAAACCTGAGATTAACATGCTGTGATAATCACTGTCATTCATTGCATTCTTCTGAAGTTGACAGTCAGTCAGTTTCAGGAGAAACCAACATACAAAGGTGGAACAAGTCTGGCAACTTAAACAGAGTAAACCAGTTCGTTTCCAGTTTGGTTTCTTGCTTTTCAAGTACATAAAGGCAAAGGTTACAAGAGTTCAAAACTTTTATTCCTTTCATGTGGCAATGTTAAGTTCTTTTATGAAAAATGATGAATTTCATAATGAGCATCAGATCATTAACAAAAACATGTCAAACTGGAAAACCAGACATTATTCGTTTGTGAAAATTATTAGTGTACAGAACAATAAGACAGTGGTGAAATGCAAATGGAAGGTATTTACACAGGCCTTTGCAAATGTTTAAAATACACAAACTTAATGTATTCTGGATACTGCAGTGACATCCAGAAGTATACAACAGCTTTCTATCCACGTTTGAATACCAGAAGATTTAACTGATGGTGGAAGCCTACCTCGATTTTACTGATAAGCACAACATCTTATCATCATGCATTTGAACAACATTGTGGCAGTTACTCCTGTCAACAGTTTGGCACCTCAGGTCAACAGTTCATACATCAGTTATCTAACATTTCATTCAGGCCAGGAGCAGTGTGTATAGACATTTCATTGTTTGAAACAATTAACCACAATTAATGCTTGACATTAAAGTAATGCCAGGTCCACATTAGCAATAATATATCTATACAATAGCAGTTAAAACTTAATATTTCCCACACAATTACAAACATCTGTTAAATTAAAAAAGGTGATGCACAGTGTATTCAGTGATATTTAAAAATCCACTAGATGCTGTGCACTCAATATTTTACAATATGTGAGGCCATGCTGTCTTTGTACCAACTGTGTCAGAGTGTAATGAAATTATGTTATATGTACATCCCTTATATACACTCAGTTATCAGTCTATTAGGTGCAGATACAGGTAGTAATATAGTTTCTGCCAGTGTCATCAGGACAAGTAGATTCAAATATTATTATTATTATTAAGACTATGCTAGGAAAAAAAAAATCATTAGTCCATAAGGAAAAACTGAAATAAGATTCATTAATTATGCAGGGTTTTCTAAACTTTATGCTTGACCAGAAAATATGTATCCAATCTATAATCTATGATGTACATTTCTACAAAGCCTCTGCTTGTACATATCTGAATATACACACACATATATGAGTGTGTGTGTGTGTGTATATTCAGATATGTACAAGCAGAGGCTTTGTAGAAACACACATATATATACATATATCACAGTAGATTAGTGTTCTTGACTATCTGTGTGAAAGAGGAAATCTGAGTTTTTAACTGAGTTCATGTCGTTCCTTACATAGATGACTCTGAATGAGATTTTAGTCACACATTAGTCATCCTGAAGCTGACACAGAATGGAGGCCAGAGTCTGTGGGAGGAGGGTAATGATGCAAAGTGACGTGTCTGTCCACCACCTTGCTCTCCCATTGCTGCCACCTAGTGTACAGTCCTCTCCTTCTGCCTCTGGTAGTCTGGAGAAGAGACAGAACATTACAAAACTGAAAACATGATGTTTTTATATAACATACCAATATAATACAACTCAGTGACCCCAAAGCCAATCTTTTTTTATGCTGAACACAAGCAGACCATTTAGACAGATAGTTATCACATAAATTATATGGGTAAAAAAAATATTGTGTGGGTGCTGCAGGCATCTGTGTGTTGACAAGCTTCAAATTCTTCAGGTTTACTCAGTCAAAGTCTGTTCATTATGGAAGTTTTCCTCACAGATGAACATTTAACGGTCTTTTTGATAAAGCATGTAACATATAGTGTAGTATTAGTATACAACACTAAATGTTACAATCTGAGCCTCAAATGAATCAAGTTGTCCTTTATCTAATCTTATCAAACTCAGAAAATGTTTTCTGATACTGATGAAGGTTTGTTTGCAACTATGTTTGTATACAAAAGGCAAGAAAGCATGTCTGTGTTTTACACACGTTGGATAGAAGAGCTGTAAAATCCTTTTATATTCTCAGTAACTACAGATATAGTGTACATATGCTATAAGTGCAATTTATACAAATTTGTACAAACTCTACATTTAAAGATTACATGACTTACTGTAAGGAAAGAAGCGAACCCTCATCAGTATTTCTCGTGCAGTCTTCAGAATCTCTACAGCCTAAAGAGGAAGAAAGGATTGACTTAATACAATGCAATGCAATGAAAAGGTTATCACTAATAACCACAACTCTGGCAATTATGTCACACTGGGTTTACTGTGATGCATTATTTGTGTGACATTTGCTCCATCACAGGGAGATACGATAAGGTCAACAGACTCGGTGTGGATGCTTTACATTGCATGTTTCAGTATTTTAATTGCCAGTAGAATATGTAATTTGCCAAATGAAATGCTGAGGTAATGATGTGTTTATTCAAGCGCATATGAGTCACAGCTTGAAATTATTGCCCTGACTTACTCTTGAGTGCTCTATGTCTTGGAAATCAACCTCATTCACAGACAGAACCTGGTCTCCCTCTTGTAGTCCTGCTCTGTGGGCATCTGAGTCTGGAACCACCTGGCAACCCATCACAAACATGTTCACAGAAATTAACAATCATAAAGTGGATTATGGAAAGTAAACAACTGCTTAGCAGTGTAACATGTGTAAATGCTTCAAAAACCTTGTCAAACATCAGGTTTACACACACATATATACCCCTACACACCTTGGATATAAAGATTCCTAACTGTGACGCCTTGCCCCCACGGATGTTAAAGCCCAACTGCGCTCCCGGAGGCTTCTTCAGTACAATGGTGCGAGGTAGGAATTGGGTAAGCTCATTGTTGTAGTCAGGGTGATGAACACGCTACAAACAGAGAAGAACGTTGAGAGTAATCTGATCTGACTTAACAAAATACAGAGATATAGTACAGAAAATTGTGTTCCAGGACAACAGAGGACTGGGAAAAAATGTCTCCTTTTTGCAACAAGGTGAACTGGCAGAAAACTGGTACAACAGAGAGTATAAGTTAAAGTTGGCTATTGTGGAAACTTAATTAACTTAACTTTATTGATATAAAGAAAAATACAACTGAAGTAGATGAGCTTTGAGAGCGCTTACTTTTGGTTGTCCTCTATCCTTTGGTTAATTATTTTGACCACTTTTCAGTCATTATTTAGACTAGCTTTGTTCTGACACTTGATGTTGTATGTTCCCTGTTCTTGCCCAGGAACAAGGGCACATGGGAAACAGACAACACCAGCTTTCTGTGAACACTACAGCACCAACTAATACAGGGGGCAGAGACATTATCTAGGAGCCAGGGGACACCCAGAGAAAGATAAAGGGGCTGTTGTCATCAAACGATAATGAAGTTACAATCTCACCTTTACATGACACCTTGTTACTATGTGAATATAATTTCATTTGTAAGACCTCCTGAACTACCAAAAAAAAAAAAAAAAAAAAAAAAACAGCGTTCCCTGATGAAAACATACAGGTTTAAGCACAGTGGATGGCTCTGTCTAAGTGGCATACCTCCTGTGGAGGTATCCATGCTGGTGGGTTCTCATAAGAAGGCAGGAATACGACTGGGAGCTGGTAGTCATCATAAGGAATTTTCTGATCCATTGTATCTGAAAACACCCGAAGAAAGAGAAGTACACTGTTATGAAACCTTGTCTCTAGGGTTTAATGTACACTTTGTCACATAAGGACACCACCCTATATTTTACATGCTAATTACAGCTACACAGTATATCAACTGTGTTCACAACACACATTCTCCACTAGTTAGTACCGGTGTACGTGAAAACGTATCTAGAGAGTAAACACGGTGACATATTATACATTCTGATAAGACTGTGAATATATTGATGTTCATCCCACTATAAAGCGCAAGTCAACAATTTAACTTTGTACCACAGACTGAATGCTAGCGAATGCTACAGCTAGCTTAAAGGCTGACTTCGAAACGAACTTATTTCGCTCCGTTTACAACTCATTCTAAGCGGCATTTACAATCTGCTGTCAACTAATCTCTAACGGTGAAGATAATACACAGTTTCTGGATCAAAGATGCGCAGCGACTGCGACAAAACAACAAATAATCTCACCACAGGCTTGTCCTGAACGGCTACCAACAAACACTTCTTCTGTGTTAGCAACAATTAGGCATTGGCGCTCCCTCCTGTCGCGGAGTGGAAACTACTACCTCTGCCGTCATCAAGCTCGGACCCTGAACGCACCCTAGGATGTAGGCTATTTATTGCCTGGAGTTTACATTTTTTGGTTCTGTCTTCTTTGTTTCTCTGTCACTTAAGATACGCCTGGATTGAGTCCAGATGTTCCTCTTCCACCCTTGATTTATTTTCTATCATACTTGGTAATCTTCCCATCTCACACCATGTCTGAAGATCCCTTTTGTGTTGGATGGCCCTCTCTGTGCCCTCTCATATTCATCCAATAGTCAACAAGCAGTTTTTTTTTTTTTTCAAATGCAAACACAATGCCATTTCTCTTGCCTCAACTTGAAATGCATGCACAAGCAAAGATCTGGCATTGTCAAACACACTCTCACAAACTGAGCCTTTGTTATGTCCAACACTGCAAGTGTTGGTCTTGTTGTTGGTCCAAATACAACACCTTGGAAATCTGGCCTTGATTATGTGCTGTGGACTTCCAGTAAAAATAAAATAAAGCTCTCTCTTTAGCAGATCATTTTTTCCTCTGTCTGACAACAAATATCTCCCACATCGAGTTGCTGATTTATATCCCATTTCCCACTTTTATTTAACAATTCTGACCCCAATTCCTATTTGATCCTCCAAAAGCAGCCACACAGCCACTCTCACTCTTCCCTCCAAGAATGATGTCCCTAATTTTTCATCCTAAATATCACCTTTCCCAGGTTTCATTGTTGTCCTCTCTCCAGCTGGAATTCTTACATCATATTCCAAATATTCTCTGATGTAGTCCTCTCTGTTTTAACCAGGGCCATCTCTTTTTATTTATGGATCAGGCTGAACAGACTCTTATTCTATGGGGTCTCGTATGGTGTGTCAATTAGAGTATAAAACAGCCCCTGTGTGGTAAAAAAAAAAAAAAAAAAAGTTTGACACTCTAACAGGGGAAAACTTCACCAAGTTTCATGTCTGTACCTCAAGTGTTGTCGCAGTGACAATAGGTCAAAAGTGGATGTGGATGTTGGAATTCACTGCAATCCCAATCGATTACCTCAATTACAACCATTTTGGATTTTATGCAGAGGCTATGTTTCACAGCACTTCAGACAGTTCACACGAAATGAAACTAGAACTAAAAATTTGTCCCAGCAGCAAAGTGAGGACCCCATAAAGACTTGATTTGAGAAACCAGTGACCTTTGACCTCTAGGCAGTTCTGCAAAACTAAAGAGAGTGTTTTGCCATATAACTCTTGATGCCTTGAAATTAACATTTGTATGTCTGGTAATACTAGAAGAACCTGAGGTCAAGACATGATATGACATGGGTTTTGTTTCATAGAAGAGCCACACCCTCTCTGTCCAAATTTTAGGTGTCCACTAACAGTAGGACTGTCTAGTCATTAAGGCTGTGGGTGTTTCTCATTCCACAGAAGAATTAAAATCATTAGTAGCATGCTGATTCTTGACTTGACTGCGCTCTGAACTCACCCAGAACTTCAGCTCCTTCTCCACACCCATACTTGTAATAGCATAGAAAGTGTGTTGTTTGTACAGTGCCTTCTTCTGAACAAGAAATTGACTTCTTTTTTTCCCCTTCATTTTCCTTGTACTGTGACACACTAACCATAACCCAAATTAGAATTATCCAATTCCTAATATCTGACTCTCATCTTAGCCTCATGTCTGTAAAACCCTTCACTGAAAATACTTGTGACTGACTGATGAGTCAGGTCCACACAGTTTCACCTCCCAAAGACTGGGAAAGGGGCTGAAAGAGGTGAAACCAGACATGTCATTGAAACACAGTTGATACATGAGCAGATAAAGGGAAAGACCCAGGATTCACACAGACAGGTGCAGCCGTCATATGACTTAAAGGAAAACAAACAGGCAGGTATAGCAGGTTCGAACAAGAAACGGGCCACAACGAACATTTCCCCCACAAAAAGCCATTTTCCCACACAAACTTTACTGGAGGCTTGTGTGGGAAAATGGCCACCACCTCAGTCAACACATCACTCCAGCATGAACCTGTTCACGTTGTTGCTCAACAGGCAACAGGTGAGAAATTATGATAAAAACACATCTCAGTAAGATTTTATAATAAAGTGTATGTCAGCATTTGTATATCATAGCTAAATCCTGCAAGAGGCTACACCTTGGTATCTTTACATGGGACAGTTTTTGTCCTCGTGTGTCACAGTGGAGCTGCCAACAACACCTGTCCACAGGCTCAGCTGTCAATGAGCTGCAGGTCTCAGGCCTACACCTGAGTGAATTCGTTGGATCCTCCCTCTGTCAGTTTGTGCCACACCCCCTGCATCCCGCACCCATTCATGGGGGGGGGGGTTCTAATGCCGATCACGGACGTGAATGAGGATGCGAGAGGCGCAGAGTGGAGAGAGGCAGAGCAAAGAAGCGCGTGGACTTTAGTGAAGACGGAACGGAAGGTTTAAACGGGAATTAGAGGTGAGTCACTTGTGTGGTTGGAGAATGTTTTGAGTCAGGTTAAGTTCCTTGAGTCGCGCACCTGAGCTCCGAGGTAAATGTAATGGGGTTTTTGTTGCAAAGACCTGAAGGATTAAACGATTAATGAAGCAATACGCGTGCACATGGACAGTCACATTTCCTGTCTGGACATTATTAAGGCTGCTTGAAAACCTTAAACGTTAGCTGTCACTTTGAATCACGTGTGAATTTCAGTGAAGCTTTCAATTTTGATTTGTAAAGCAAGAAAATAAAAGGAAAATTATATATATATATATATATATATATATACACAACTATTTCTGATCGAGACGTGTATGTTTTTAAGTGTGTGTGTGTGTGTGTGTGTGTGTGTGTGTGTTAAAACAGGTGGTTTTATGCATTGAAATCATTGAATTATTGGTAATTTGATGCTTGACACAAAGGCAAATAAAGCAGATAATATGATAAAACACTAGAGGGTATGGAGAGATAAGGTCGGCTGAGACGCTTTCAGACATTAAGTATTTATTCCAAATTTCTGTTAAAGTGTAGAAACAAGAATACTTGATCACATAGTTGTTATTTAAAGCAACATCGTGTGAGGAGGAGAAGTTCTGCGAGAAATGGTATTGATCTGTCTTTACACCTTCCCTCTTATATTTATCACCCCTTAAACATCACTCCATTATTCTCGTGATGGCTACATCTGTGAACCCTGCACATTCCCTTTCTGTGCTCTTGGTAAGATAAACTGTGATACAATAACATGTCTGGTTTCAACTCTGTCAACACCTGATAGAAGTGATTGTCTGGTGGTGAAACAGTGTAGGTCTGACTCATCAGTCCTCCCTCTCTTAGAGCTTAATCAAATGCAATAACAATGTATTTATATAAATACATATATACGGTATGGATGATTTATGTGATCCTGCATATATCAAGTCTATGCAACGTGATTTCCATGTTTGGAAAGGATGGGTGGATATGTTATCGCTCATCAGTTTTGATACAGCACTGCACCCACAACATTTTTGTTCCTTATCACAACTTGTGCTATAAATAAAAATGATAGGCTAATATAAATGCACCGGGGTTGTTGTCTGCACCTTTTCATCAGTTTGATAATGTAGGTGCGAGTGCATTTATTTGATGCCTTTGAAGCATGCATTAAGTGTGCTGAAGTTCAGGTTGGGAATTTAGCATGGCAATTAAAATGTCATCAAATAAACAGTAATGTCTTCCAGCCAGTGTGTTAGCCATAAAAAGGCCACTGTTGTGAGTCTCTCAACCATGAAGAACTATTGAATTGTTCTTTTATTGTAATGAGGACATTCTTACACGACGCTCTTTTGTCGTGTTATCGCCCTTGAACAGCGTGGTTGCTCAACCTTCAGCTCAAACTTAATGCTTCCTGGTCGCAGCTCAGTTTGAGCACTGACACAGATTGTCTTGTGTTTCATGTCTGTGACATTAACACCTCCCCAAAGACGCTCTTAATAGAACATTTCCTAATTCTTCTTAAGAAACACATGACTTCATGATAGGATTGCATTTCATTTTATGTCATTTTAACGTAGTTTTTCCAGTGAGAGTTCGAGTCTTATCCCTGTTTGATCAGGTCAGAACTTATGTCCTGATCTTCAACTTTGCTAATTACCCTGAAGGCTCCTGCTGCAGAGAAAACTGAACATAGCAGACAAGGAAAAGTTGGAAAATCTCCAAGTCAAATCAAGTCGAACGAGAAACAGTTTTTTTTTTATATGTTATTCAGTGTGTCTTGTTGATGAGTGACAATCACTGTGTGAACTTCCCAGTGTTGTTTCTCTGCAGGATCAAAACCTGGCAAACAAAATGAGATGTCCTGACTTGTTTACTTAAAAACCTGCTCTGACCCTTTTTCACACTACTGCAATGAAAACGGCACGTACATTCCTATCTAAACCCCTATAAGCTCCAGTCATTATCTATGTCCATTAAGGTTCACTCAATCTCTTATTGTATCAACTGTTTTTTTTTTCACTTTCAGTTTATTTGCTGCACCCCCTCTCTGTGCATGGATGTGCCTGTCACTGAGGCTGTTTGTGATGCAAAGGCTTGAACAGTGTGACTTCACTCTCACGCCAGTCTGTGCACCACTCTCTATACCCCGTGGTGTCTGCCATTGTAAATGCTTCCAGTGGCTGTAGCCTACCCCCTTTTGCACACAGGCTGTACTGAGTAGGCTATTGAGCTGGGGTTGCCTTAATACCCAAAGGAACCCCCCCTCCCTTCCTCCCATTTGCTTTCTGTCACAGTCGTCTTTTTCCCCCCTCCTGCTCTCATAGGTCCGGAGAAGTGAATGAAATCGGGCCTCTTCTTGGCATCCACAGAAAGCTGAACCCCCTCCTCCCTTCTTCAGACTGCGTGCATCAGGTGTCCTCTCTTCACTGTGAATGAAAGAGAAGTGATGGCTAAAGAAAGCTGTTGCAGAGTTTGCAGCAGGGGCTTGTATAGCTGCCACTGGAGGACCTCCAGTAGACGTAAGAGAACAGTAAGTATTTTAATCCATAGCTGTTTGGATATGTGTGTATCTATATTTCTAAATGGACATTAATGTGTTGACATAGGTCTTAGATGCTCTCATCTTTTCCCTGGATTCAGCTGTGATGTGAGATGTTCATTGAATCATCTCTTCAACATTCCCTCAGTTGATTTCAGTTGTCATGTTCCCGTGTACTTCCCCTGAGCACTGAACCTTTACAAATGATTGTAGGCAGGGATTAACATTCCTCTGCACTGAATTTAGAAATATAAAGTATTGCCCTGTGACATGAATCCTCTCCTTTATATGCATTTAAAAACTGTGTAAAAAAAAAGTGGATAACTCTCCCAATGTACTTCTAGTATGAAATAAGAGCCCTGTAAATGAAGTGATGATTAAAATGCAGAAAATGCATTTCTGTGCCAAGTAAAATAAGTCCACTCACAGGCCCTAACAGGCTTGTTACGGAGTAGAACAGGATTATGAAGGGGTGCAGTGGAGGGGAGGATGGTGACAGCCTATAATTTTGCTGTTTGTTTTCAACCATCAGGGTACCATGCAAGGTGCAAAACCAACTGTGCGAAAAAAAATGTTGGAATTGTTCCACTTGTCTTGACAGATAATATTCCATCTGCATTTCACAAACACACACACAGACTCTGACTTTCACTTCCTCACAGACAAAGCACATAAACGATTATCATCATTACCCTTGTCTATAACAATCCAAACAAATAATAGTCCACCTGTTCTTTGTCTCTTAGCATGCATGCTGCTGGTTCGTCTCCTTGGTCTCCCTTTTTTCTCTCTGCTGGCTGTACATTTGTCTGATTACTTTTAATGACCGCGAGGATGTTAACTGGTGAGTATCTGCAAACATCCACACACACACACACACACACACACACACACACATACACACACGGCCAACATTCAATCTGTCACAAAAGCCTAGAATCCTCTCTTTTCTTTCCCTTTCTTTTCTTTCTTTATATGTGACCTCTACTCTGCTAACCTTGTGTTGCCCTCTTTTGTTCTATTATCAGGCAGGGCTTCACAAAACTGGAGCGATGGGTGAACTGGTTCATGGTGGTGATCATCATCTCTGCGGTGTTAGCCAGCTACTGCGTCCTGCTGCTGGTGAGAATGCACCACTGATGCTGTGGCGTTGGATTGTGGCTGGACGATGTTTAAGCTAATTGTCATGGGAGTGATTAATTACTGGCGAGGGAATGTGTAATGCGGCTACATGAAAAACAGAGAATACCCATTGTTTAGCTTTGCTTTGTAGTGTGTAAACCACAGAGTAAGAGGCCATTGATGCAATTTCATGATCTATACTTGTCACAATTGATTTCAGCTCTTTGCGCTGTTCCAAATTGCCCTAGGAGAACAGCTGGACTTACACTGGCTGCACAAGGTGTTGTAAACATATACCTGCTCAGCTTTTATTCTAAATATACATAGTTTATTCAAGTTGGTAGCATTTCTGAATGTCATAATTGATTTTTCTCTGTACAGATCTTCCTAATTCTTGGTGTAATATTCATTGCTTGTGGGGTCACTGGGATTAGCCTCCAGTGGTCACGAGAATGGCCAACTGTCCCTCTTTCACTTGAGGTACGGTCACATTTTGAATTTTTTGTCAATGGCCGAGATCGACTCTAAAAGTATTCTGAGCTCACCTGTGTTTTTGATGTGCCCCGTGGCAACCTCTTGCCAGGCCACAGCTCCTTTCTTGCAGTTTGGTGCTGTTGGAGCTTTGACGCTGCTTAGCCCGTTTGTCTTCCAGAGATTCCACAGAGCCAAGACTGGTATGTGGCTGGCATGACTGTTGAGTACACAGAGTCACGACTCATGAGCAATTACAACACTGTGTAGAGATGCAGTGTTTCACTTAACATAAATATTATCACTGCTTTGCAAAAACACTGTAGTTTATATTGCAAAAAAATAGGTTAATCTGGCTTTGACCAGGAGACAGCTGCTTCAAGGTAGATGAACTATCTGGATCACTGACTAGAAATCAAGATAGCACTGAAACCCATCCATCCATCCATCCAGTCTTGTGTTAAGCATAATGTATTCCAATAATATGTTAATCTTATAAGCATTACAGTCTTAAGGTGAACTGCCACTGGTTCACATTAATTGCTGTCATGTATCATGGGCTAAAGGCTTTTTCCTTACTGTGTAATAAGGAAGAGATTTATGACAGGTGTGAAATAAGCAGCAGCAGGATTGTAGTACTGAGGCCTGTGCACTATTGTGCACCTATTGAATTATCTTAATCAAACAACACTCTTCATTTTCATGAAACTCCAGTTCTGTACTGTACTGAGAACTGTACAGTACAACTGTCATGAGAACTGTACTGAAAATGACTACAATAATTTGCATGTTACATGAACGATGTACAGAAATATACAAATAGCTGCCTGTAAGGGAAATGAGTACAAACACACAACTATATGAAAGGTGGAATATTTATGTAACCACCACTGCAGCAGTAACACTCACTATTTACTCACACTGCTACGCAGGTCCTCTGTTCAAACTGATGGATGTGCAAACAGCTTCAGGGGATTGTCTCCTTATTTGACTCTTGTTCTCCGCAGGGTCTAAGGTCCTTATCGTTGTGGCCTTTGTAGTGGTGTCGGCAGTCATCTACCTGTGTCCCCTGTTCATTCGCTCTCCTTGCCTGATAGAGTGGAGTGAGTTACCTGAGAAACCTAAGCTCATTGGCCACAGAGGGGCACCCATGGTGAGCATCCTGTTTTACATGGGGACTCATACTTGGTCCATCTCTCACACTGTTGTTAAGTGTTTATTGTAAGGCTTGCAGTGGATGTTGTCAAAGGAGGATGGATAAATGAAGACCAGATCAGATAATGTGACAGTTTTGAGAATAATGTTATACATCAATGAAAATGGTTCATCTGTAACCCCCATGGCAACGTTGTTTGTCTGTTTTACGACTATGTTTTTGACAAGTTTTAATTAAGGTGATTAACTTCATTTAAGCTTAAGTTTTTATCGTAGAACCTCATCCCAACTTTTATTCTTTGTGCCAAGATAAGCGTCTTCGGGCTATGGATTCATATTTTATGGAGGGATGTAAAAGTGTCAGTCTCTTATATAACTCTCGGCAAGAAAGCCAGTAAGTGTATTTCCCTAAACATCAGACTATCTCTGTAAATTGAAACCACTCCTACACTGTACATGTAAATATCATTATCTCCCGTCACTCAGAGCAAGCCATGCAACATATAGTGTGTTATGTTCTGTTCACTGAGTTGCAGTGTTTTCCCCTGGCTCAGGTGTGAACAGACTTTTGATCATGTGAGGGCCCCATATGCTCTGCTGCCGTCCTGTTTGCTTTGCTCCTGGGTCACCAATAAGCTCAGTTTAACACATTGTATAGGGTTGTGTGTTCTCACAGATTTAGGGTAGTTTAAGAGTTCAAGCACATGAGTATGTCTCACCCATCTGCCCTCAATGTGTTCAGCTGGCCCCAGAGAACACCATGATGTCGTTCAACAGGAGCATCGCGTGCAGCGTGAAAGCCTTTGAGACGGACGTACAGCTCAGGTACAGTGAGAGTTGGCTTCATGTTTAAAAGGCTTTTTAGCAGCTAACAATAACAGCATTTGAAGTGGTAGTGCATATGATTGCTACAGCCCCATAGCGCCCTCTGACCATTTGCCCAACCCCACTGGCATTACTTTCTGTTACTACGCCTGTCAAGCTTTCCTTTCTTGCACAGCACATGTACAAATGTAATGATGGCAGAGAAACAAGGTCAAAAAGGAGGTGAACAAAATGCAGCTATTTTTGACATGTCAAATGAAAGAAACCTCAGAGGTCAACAAGTACGATCATAAATGACTGAATACAACTTTAAACTGGGTGCTAACTTCCACTGTTTCTCTACTTCAGTAAGGACAGAGTTCCCTTCTTGATGCATGACAACAAGTCTGAGTTTTTGTTGCGAACGACAGACGTTAAAGAGAAGTTTCCAAACCAAAGATTCACCAGCAGTTCCAACCTCACCTGGGAGGAGCTGCAGCGCCTGAATGCAGGTGAATGGTTTGTAAAGGTGCGGGTTTTATCTTGTCTACACACTTGCTCATAAAGGTTTATGTACAGTAGTGTTATTCCACATGCTGTTTGTTGGATTTTGCAGACAGACCCTTTCCGTTCATTGTCCCAGCTCTCAGAGGAGGACAAGGACACAGCTAGAAATCAGAGTATACCCTCCTTAGATCAGCTTCTCAACCTCGCCAAGCAGCACAACATCTCTGTCATATTTGACCTGTACAGTCCCGATCAGGAAAGTGACACAAACGACACCGTCAGCACCATCTTGAGTTCTGGTATTGACCCAAGTCTGGTGAGTCTAAATGAAATAGAATTACACTGTACATTATATTAGACATACACAGCACATTTAGTTTTGTTTTTTCCATTTTTTTATAGATCCTGTGGCTTCCTCCAGCTGAAAGAGAAACTGTTAATTTGATTGCTCCAGGTTTCATCCAGGTCTACAACGATGAGGAAGAAATGCTTGCTAAAGGAGGAGACCACTTGAATATGAAATACAGCGAGTTAAAGACAGATAGAATTAGGTAAGAACATTTAGATCAAAGAAATATGCCCAAATTATCTAAGCTGTTTTGCCAGGAGGCACAGTAGTGTGTTAATTAAAATGTGTGTGTATCGCATGCTGAGACACGGTGCTGGCACAGAACACAGTTAGACGGGATCCGATTCCAGGGAATGTGATTCAAAATAATGTCCCAACCTCCCGTGTGTTTAAGGGAACAAATCGACCACTAAAAAACTAACTACTAAAACGAAGTGTAGCAACTTGTTAACAACAAATTAACTTGCTGTACATGGACTGCTGGACTGCTTCATGATGCAGGTTCTCTGTACTGTATTTTGATATTATATTCATCATCTATGATAAGATAAGATAAGATAAGATAAGATAAGATATTTGTCCCATGATGGGGAAATTTGCAGTATTACAGCAGCAAACATCAATGAAAGAGAATGGAGAACAACTGAACTCTTGTTTAATATGTGTATGGATTTGTTTACAATTATCTGGTGTGCAGTA
Organism: Caranx ignobilis; assembly: GCA_021432705.1. NCBI lineage: Eukaryota > Metazoa > Chordata > Actinopteri > Carangiformes > Carangidae > Caranx > Caranx ignobilis. The sequence continues at coordinate 16,319,970 of MU269981.1, read as the reverse complement.
TTAATGTGAGTCTGGTCAGAGATCGTGGTCCTCTGCATGTGTACACATGTGTATGTTATTATGTAATCACTTTCTATGTGTGTGTGCGAATGTATGACCCCTATGTTGTTGATTTTACTCTAATACTATTTTAAAAAGCAAAAGACATAACATACAACATACACATACATGCAAATGCACACACACAGCTACATGTATACACCTGCATACAACCCTATTTACTGCTCTGCTTCCCACAGATTTATGTTTTATGTAAATCTGTATGTGTGTAGATTCATGTTATGTCTCTTTGTTGACTTACAACATATTCTGTATTAAAATTCTCCATTATTTTTCACTGTATCTGGCAGAAACCTAACCAGGAGCAATATTACAGTTAACCTGTGGGTGGTGAATGAGCGATGGCTCTTCTCTCTGATGTGGTGTGCTGGGGCCAGCTCTGTTACCACCAACTCCTGCCATCTGCTAAAAGACATGGACAGGCCGGACTGGGTCATGGTGAGCCATACATACAGTTACACATACAGTAGCTCTTGTTTCTCTTCTCTTTCTGTTCACTTGCTACCATCATAGCTCTAAATATTCATCATTGAAGAACTGCCCCTGAAAGCCAACAAGTTCATGCAGGTGTTAGTATGTGACACACCTTGACCTTGTCATTGCCTGTGGGTGTGTTCGTGTATTTCAGGGACACAATACGTACACAATAATATGGATCGCAGTGGATGTTCTATCTTTTCTGATGATGATTGGCATCTACTTCTTCCAGAGGTAAGCTGAGCAAATGTATACTGTACACATTTACTATCTGTTGTATAAAAATCTCAATGAAGGTGAACAGACTGACTCATCCACCTCACTGTTTCTGCCAGGAGAACATACTGTTTGTATCACAGAGCAGGTATTGTCAGTTTAGATTTTAATATTTTATAGTCGTTGACTATGACTGTTTTAATTACTTATTCTGCAGCTTATTTTCATCGATTAATCATCAAGTCCATAAATTTGTCATCCTCAGATTTGCAGTTCCAAACCCATACATTATCCATTCACTGTCAAAAACCCAGAAAAAGAAAATGTTTGGCCTTTGCTTGAAAAATTACTTGATTTGAAAAATAGCTGCAGATTAATTTTTCTGTTGATCAACTAACTTACTAACTTACTTTGACTTCACGTATTAACAGTAATGACACTAAATGACACTACTTTGATTTACATGATTCACATTTGGGTGTACCTGGGGTCACAGGTGATGATTTGATTTCTGTGGGTCAATCTTCAATTTCCACTTCTATCCAGGAATCTTCGTATAGGCCACTAATAAGAGGTGCTCATATTAATCCAAGCTATTGTTTAGTTGGGGTGGGGTTAAATGACAAAATTATTGCTGTCTGTAACTTTTACTTAAACTTTTCAGAGATTATTTTAATGCAAATTTAATGTTAACATAACATTTTAGTACCATTTTCCAAAAAGTCACTTTTTACTAAAGGTTTTGAGTTTGTAATAAATCAAGTTTAATAAACTATTAAGTGTATTAAGCCATCAATAAAAACACATTTGGGGTTGCCAGGTTGCAAAAAAAAAAAGAAAAAACAACATTATACTTGGATTCAATTTATAACAACCTGTTAACATTTAAAACTTAAGAACTGATGAATTAAGATCACTCCTGTGGGCCTGAAGAAAAATGTGTCAATGGATAACAACCTTAAATCATCATCATGACAAAATAGAAGCTAAAGATTTTTTTTACAACCTGATAAACCAACTGTTTTTCTTATCAACCATTTATAACTGATGTGCAAATCATCAGGGAGTTATGTATTAACCATAACACAAAACACTTGATTACAGCTCGTACGCATGTTTTAAATGTTGTCTCATTCAGCAGAGGTGCTTTCTCATTGAATGACGTGGGCCCCTTCATTTGTTTTCTTTTTTGACTTTTGTGACTCCAAACAGACACAGAGAGTCAAAGAAACAATATTTCAGCCTGGAACGAGAAAGAACGGTATCCCTTCTTAACCACTGGGTAGCTTGATGGTGTCCAGCTCCATTCATCCTTGTCTGCACTACCACCATCATTTGGACTTGAATCAGGTCGAAAAAAAACAAGTAATGTGAATTTCCATGCACTGTATTGCAAAGCCATGAGAGTTGTGTTGGGTTTTTGTTTTGTTTTGTCTTGTTTTTAAATTAGGATTTGGTCTTTGTTCCGTTGCTACTGAAATTTGAAGCTCTTACCTGATTGTAGCATTGCAATGTGCAATGTAGGAGAGGTAATGGGTCATTGTTTTTTCTGTTAATGCATTTTATGGTGTCACCATAAATCAGTAAGGATGTGCCTTGTGTATTTAACATTTTAACCCAACATTACTGTGTGAGCTACTGATGTGTTTTGGGATCCTGTGGGAAGTTCTATGATACATTGTTTTATTTTTATTGTACTACTTTGTCCTTTATTAAAGTGTTTCCATTGATAGTAATGTGTTTTATTATCATTTTCATTGTCAATGAGTCTAACAATTGGTCATAGGTTGCAGGCACTTTCTGTAATAAAACAATTAAAAGCAGAAATCTTATCACATAAGGGAGCCTTGGACAAAAACGTATCTTGTGCTAGTTTAGGGTTCCTCAATGTGGAAATAGTTGAGAATCTCTGATTTATAGGGAAAGTAGAAAATGTTTTCATTTGAGAAGAGGGTGGGGAAAGAAAAGAGATCATATCCTCTTTACCTTCCACATGTCTCTCTACTAGGTCAAAACCTGGCCTACATTACCCATAATGCAACTCATTCATTTGGGTTATCATGGAGGATCTGTAACTCTGGATACTTTCATTTGATATAATACTCCCTCCATGTCCCGCAATATCTGAGACATGATGTTTTGAAAACGTTTTGCCACAAGATAGGTCTTTTTATTCATGAAAAGGCGTTTTAGAGATTTTACATTCACTCACTGATTTTTAGCCTGTTCACACAACATTACGTGACATCTACCTCCATACCCAGGCAAACACTGACACAACCGGGAGTCGAGTTTGTTCATCAGGATTAAAACAGCTCCCTCTGGAGTCACAAAGGACTTTCTACAACTTCCAAGAAGTAAATTTGGCTATTTCCTCAAAAGCTTGTGTGAAAATCCCTTTAAACTGTGATTTCCCAGCGCCACCTCAACGCACCACTAGATGGCACACGATGCAAAGAAAAAGAAGAAAACTAAAAACGACTTGAATCTGATGAGAAGATATTTTGACCATGGACGACAGACAGCTTCACCAACACCCTCTCATAAATACACATGACGCCGTGCTACATACCGTACACTAGTGAGACAACTGCAGGTGGCATTGATATTGATTGATTAACACTGTTTCAGTGACATGATAAAGCTGCGCCAAGGGGTCGTTGAAGGCGAGGCGTGTGTGAGCATGTGTGTATGGAGGGAGTAGGAGGAGAAGGAGGAGGAGGAGGAGGAGTAGCTAACATGTCACACTCCGGGGTCGTTTTGCCCCCCAGAAACTTGTGGAAAGTTGTCATGAAGTAAACAATCTGCTCTTGTCACAGCTGAGGCTCAGTGAGTGGGTGTGGATCTGTGCTGCTGACCGCAGTCACAGTTCACACAGACAGACAATCAGACAGACAGACGGGGAGTGTCCGGCGACTGGATCCAAAACTCAACACTCCACTTGTTTGTGAAGAAGGAGCTACAGTTCTGCTCTCTTATGTAATTATCCGGCTTTATTGCTCTAATTATTTTTCTTCATCTGAAGAAAAAGAAGAAGAAGGAGGAAAAAAAAACTCCTGTCAAAGCGGTAACCTACATGACTTTTTCGAGTTGGCCACAGCATGGTTCATAAATATGGTAAGTACCGTTAAGTTACGTCTTCAGCTCCCTAACGTGACAAAGTTTTAGAGTAACCCTCCGCTAAAGTTCAGTTTTTAGGTTAATGCCGGCTCATTACTACATTAGATTACTTGCACAGTTTTTCACTGACCCACTAACCTCAGTTATAATCCCTAGAGAATCACCCTTTTATTTTGTCTTTATAGATAAAAAAAAAAAAAAAGGTAAAATCCTAAAAGTGGAAATTGTGCAACTTCCGGGCATCAGTGTGCTGAGCAGTGTCTGAGGGTCTTTTTTCTCTCTCTCTTTAGACCAACATGTTCAAGAACAGGTAGGGAACTGTGAAGTAGTAGATTTACCTCGGTGATGTGCATCATCTCTGTGCTGTGCTCCTCACCACCCACCGGGTTCAACCACCAGCTGCACAGTCCTGTTGCAGGAGAAAAATACCTTTTAATGTGCTGTGCAGGAGAATATAACAGCAGTGCTGCATTTGGCTACAAGACGAATACAAATCATTACTATTATATACGTTGCACACAGGCATAGTTTTATATCTATGACTCCCTCTGGTTAACTCTCTTTTATTTCTACATGAGCTGCATTTGTTTATCTTTTGTTATTTCCTCTAAATCTGAGGGATTTATGATGCATCAATTGGTTCCAGCTCCTCTAATATGATTATATTTTTTTTATGTATGTCAGTAACCCTGTTGTTGCCAACTTAATATATCACTGGAAAGTTGGCTTCAGTAGAAGATATTTGTAGGACTCTGGGAACCAACTTTTTGGTATTTTCCCTTTTTTGCTGACATTTTATAGATGGAATGATTGAAATGTCAAATAATCAGCAGTTTAATCATAAGAGCAATATATAAATAGTGCAATACGTACATATATATGTGAGTATATTCACTTGTTTGACAGATGTTTATTCCAAAACAACTTACAACTGAGGGCATTGCTAAAGCTTCAGTTACAACCACTGTTGTCCTGAGATGTATCTTTATATTTTGGGTTCAGACACAGAGCGGGCAGTGGGGCTGCTCAGGCAGTACCAGGCCAACCTGACCAGTCCAGAGGAGCAGGCCCTGAAGACCAGCGTGGGTAAAGTGTCTGCCATCCTGGGGAGCCAACTGTTCCAAGCCCTACTTGGTAAGAAAAACAAAGTACAAGTGCTTGCTTTTTGTTGGAGGAGGCAGTGTTTCAAAATCTCTGCTCTCCAGAGCTGAAGTTGCATCAAAGTTTTCTCAGGGTAAAGTTTCTAAATAACGTGTCCTGTGCACAAACCCTCTCTCCCTCTGAGTGACGGAGAAGGTTTTGTGTTTTTTTTGCTTTTTTTTTTTTTTTTTTTGTTATTGTGTGATTGGCTGCAGGCACACACAGGATGTAGACAGAGTCAGGTTGTATTAATTTGTGTGGGAAGTTAACTGAGTCTAAATGTTTCCCAATTAGGTCTTATGAAAGAGGCTTTTCAGTTCTCCTCACAAAGGTTTGCTGTATACCCCCCTCCCAGTAACATACTCAGATTGTAATGAAATCCCAATAAAGACTCGCACAACACAGTCTATCTATAGTCTGAGTTTTTATAACCTCAGACGTGTCACACTGTGAAATTGCTATTCTTCTCTTTCCTTTGACAAAATGGCCTCTTTTGTACCACATATTTCATGAACTCATGTCAACACAGCATTGCTCATAAAAACTTAAACAGCTGACTCACCACTACCAGAAAGCAGTAGCAATTTCCTGAAGCTGCTACTGACTGAACTGGTACTAATCCTGCAGGGTGCAAAGTTTCTACGGCGACTCATTAGAAGTTTATCTGTTAGTCATCGTAACTGGTTACACCTCAGTGACAAGTTTGGTGTTTTGGTGAAAAAAAAAAAAAGGCTCACACAAGGCAGTGTGAAGCTTCATGTCCAGATAACGCACGTTGCTTCGGTTTAATCAGTGGTTCAGTGGTGCTTCTAATTACCAAAGCCATGTTATAATGATGCTTGCCCTTGGGTCTGCTGTTGCTACTGCTGACCCACTGCTGCTTCCCTGCTGGGGATCTGAGGGGGAAGGGCTGCTCAGTGCGCAGTTGAAGACGTACAGTATAGTTGTTTTTTTAGTAGTGATGTATACTGAAGGGAGTTTCTCCTTGACAAAACCCAGGGCAACACAGCAAGACATGGTGTGGTATTTTACAATTGTATGTGCCTTAGAGTGGCTCCCTTCAATTTGGGTGTGTTTTGATCATGATCATGATCATGAGGATATGACTGGTGGTTCCTTAAGTTGCAATCCTCTGTGGGCTGTGTTCCGACAATCCTCATCAATGTGACCAATATCACCTTTAATCAGGTTTGCGATCACAGATCGGCTGTAAACTGTGGTGTTACTGAATCCGTTAACCATTTTTATCTGCCATCTCTGGGAAATTCATGATTTGCAACTGCCTGAACTCTCCATTTCCTTTAACCCTGATAGCCACAAAGTGGTTAATTCTGGCATGTGCAGTCCTCAAAAGGCCGCACATCGTAGGCTGTGGTTTGGCACATACTGTAGCTGCTGTGTTAATAAAAGACACTTCAGTAGGACAGATGGTTGTAATCACAGTCTTAAAGCAACACTGTGTAGTTTCTGAACACAGAGAGCTTAAAAATCGGAGTGGTGTTATAGAGTTTTACAACTCCCCACCAGAATCTCACTCCCCTAGTCAGAGTTACAGGGGGAGTCGGATTTTTTCCAACATCAAGCTAAAGCCCGGTCTCCCTGCTCCTCTCACCCGCACACGAGTGCCCTGTGCTGCGACACTCAGCCGGCCAGCATCCCCTCCAGAGCAACTCCGGCAACACACAAAACTCTGTCTTGGCTTGTGTTCGATCTCTTTCTTGCTTTTTTTTTTTTTTTCCTCAGTGCAAAATCACATCACACACAAGTTCAGTCACTCCACTAACTGGATTCAGAGTGAATTTTCTCAACAACTGGCACAAACTTTTCTAAATATATTCATGATCCTTAGAGGATGGACAGTATTGACCTTGGTTATTGCCTGACTTTCTCTAGTGCCATCAGAAGATCAAAACATTCATTCATCCAACACTTTGTTTTTTTTATGGCCATATACCATAGAAAAAAAAACCAAACATTTTGAGGCTAGAGATGGTACTTCAAATGTCAATATGGACATAAAAAATCCTGAACTTCTGGAGAACAGCCTGCATGGGTACAAACATTCCCATCAGACATAGGTATGCTTTGTATTTTAAAAACAATCAGCAGATGTTAGCATGACAGCATGCTAAACTCAGATGATAAAAAACATGATGAAACATTACACACAGATCTGTCAGCCTGTCGCTGTGCTGATGTTAGTATTTAACTCAGAGCACTGCTGTGCCTGAGTACAACCTCACAGAGCTGCTACCATGACTGTAGACTCTCAGCCTTTATAAACTGACTTGCTGACTCTTTGAATTAGTCAGCTAAAAAGCAACCGTTTAACAAAGAAGTATCTCTATGCTCACATTTTGGACTAGTTTAATCAGCATTTTCACCTTGACCAAGTATTCATTCTCAGCGTGATTAAAAATTAAACTTGCCAGAACGTCCTTGAGCAATGCCCTGGTGTCGTTCCAGCTCTGAAGGGACTTAAAGCTCTGTCTGTCTCTGAAAGGACCAAGCCATAAAAACACTCAGGCATTATCCATATTTTACAGTACTAGCACTATTTTGGATTATGTTGAGACAAGTACTTATTAGGCATTTGCAATAAGTTAGTATGTACCTCTGCAGAGCATGTGAATTGTAAAAGTGTTAGTGCAATAATATGATGCTAGGCATACTTTTAATCTAGTTACTATTACTAAAGCAATATATTCTGTTATTTGTTTAAGTGAGGGAGACTCGGAGAGGATTATCTTTCCAAATCAGGATTCCAAACATTCCTCACAAAGAATGTTCAATCAGATCCGAGCCAGAAGCGAACAGGAAAATAAAGTGCTCTAGGCTGCTGCGCCAAGCCAGCTTCTCCACTCTCCTGGCTTTATGGTTCATCCAGAGAGTGTGTGACAGAAGAAGAAGAAGAAGGGGGAGGAGGAGGAGGCCTGTGGTTGGTGCTGGTCAGGTGTGGGGCCAGTAAGGCTTCTCCCTCCGTTCAACATGTGGTTCTCATCAGAAAAGGCAGTGTGGAGGAGCGTGCAGTTCACAGTACAAATAGGAATACAATGCAGTATAAACATTACTCATCCTCTTATCCTCTCCTGTTTTGTTTGCCTTGTACGCTTGGTGCCATGTGAACTGGTTCTGTTGTGTCGCTGTTGTGCTGGGCTGTAAAGTGGAGAGGTTCATGAGCAGGGATGGATGAGTGTGTTTTAAAAAAATTTGGCAATCAGGTGAGAAGCTTTGTGATTGAAAAACTGCTGTTTAAACCATTTTGGAGACGCTGAAGGCCAACATCACCGTACAGTGTTTGTCTGTGGGGGATCTCTCTGACTTTGATGCACTGTGGGAAGTAAAGAGGTGTTTGATGCAGTGTGGGAAGGTTCTGCACTGGCAACTTGATTGGATGTCTGCATGGTTGCACAGTCACGAACAAAGGTTGCCTTAACTGTGCATCCACCCTTTTGTTCCAGTGTACAAATATGCAGTGGGGGGGGGGGGGGGGGGGGGGGGGGGGGGGCATGGTGGGGTGCGTGCTCACAGGGAGCTGGGTCACACATACAGACAAACACATGTTAAATTACAGAGGACTATAAATGCCTGGGGAATATTTTATTGAGGCAGTGACAAGGGGGGTGAATTGTTTGCCCTGCCTTGAAATTGTGGTCTATTTTTCCCTGAATGTGTTATTCTAGTGAACTGTGGGTTGCTCGTCACCATGTAAAGAACCAGCGGCACCACATTTGTTTTTCTATATGATTCACCCAGGCGGCCAATACAAAGATGACTCCACTCCAATTGAATAGAGGAGGCCTATAACACACACAAACAAGCTGATCCCTGCATGCAGGGTCTTTGTAGGATAGGGAGAAGGTGCAGGAAAACCCCCTATGACTGTGACAAAAAGGCTCAGTGCTCCGACCAGGCTGTCCCAAAATAGTCCCAGCATCAAAAAGAGATCTGGGAGTAAGTCCTGTGAAAGAGACTTTAGGCTTGGAATATGTATTTTGTTCCATGGCCAGGAATTTATGTGGTCTGCGAGGTTTGGAACAGTTCAGAAAATCTTTTTGGAAAGTCACAGATGTAAAAAAAAAAAAAAAAAAAAAATCTCTGTACTTTGTGTTACTGTGAATTCTGATCTTAAAACACATTAAGACCTGATCGAGCACTTTTCTCTGTCTTGTTACTTCAGCCAGAAATAGATGAAAGATGCAATTAGAAGTGTTAGTTGTGTGAAAGCAAGCCAGGTGTCTGAGATGCAGCTGAAGAGCAGATCCTGCACGACTCAACAGACACAACAACTTCAAGATTTATTTGATGCTGAAACAATCGTTATAACCCACCGGCCGGCTGCGGCCCTTCTGTGTGGAGTTTGCATGTTCTACCCGTGCATGGGTTCTCTACTCCGGCTTCCTCCCACAGAACAAAGACATGCAGATTAGGTTAACTGGCAACTCTAAATTGTCCATGTGTGTGAATGGGAGTGTGAATGGTTGTTTGTCTGCCCTGTGACACACTGGCGACCTGTCCAGGGTGTACCCGGCCTCTCGCCTTAAGTCAGCTGAGATTCGGCTCCAGCTCACTCGTGACCCTAGTGAGGATAAGCGGTACAGAAGATGAATGAATGAATGAAATAATCAGTATCTATAACTGAACAATGGGCCAAATGACTAAATGGACATGAAAGTTGTCACCATCTGCTATGTAGGTTTTTATTGTCTTTAGCTTATTGTTTTGGTTTTACAAGCTACAACTTTCCTTTCTCAAAAACCCTGTTTCCAGCCCAACACCAAATGACAGACAAAGTTATTGACCAGCTGGTGAACTTGGTGATGAATTCAACAACTTGAAACCAGATATTTTCCCAAACCAGAGTTGTTGCTCCTTGTATGCCAGATGTGTAAATAGGCAAACTGCTTGCAAACAGAACTTTGTAAGATGTTAAGTAAGTGTGTTTACATCACTCCCTGCCAAAATAAAAGCACATTAATACAGGTTTAACAGAAATTTAAAAAATGAACTGCATAAACTATATTTTGTTTCATATTTGGTGGCAATAAGTTTACAATATAAACCAAACACTAAGTTTGTATTCATGACTGTTTTTCACCAGAGAATTGATTGAATGAGTGGTAAACTAACTACAACTGTACGCAGCCCTTTTTCTAGTCCAGCAAACTACAATATTTATAGTTTGATAATGTACACGGTGGAGATTTTATAAGCAGAATAATTTATAATGTTAGTTACATTAGCAAGAAGGCTTATTAGTGTTAAGGGTATTTGTATCATATCTAAGTGTGTTCATGCAGGTTGGATGTGTGTGTCTGTATAAGAGTTTGTGTAAGTGAGGATGCTCTTTAGTCAGCTGGGCAACAAACTCCTCTGCCCACACATGGCTTCACTCCTCCGTATTCAGACACAGTGATGAGTCACATGTTCCATTCTTACACTTTTGTTCTCCTGGTGCTTTGTTGGGACGTATTGACTCTTATCTCTCTGTCTCACACACATCCACACAGAGAAGAACTTTCTTTGTGTCTCTGTTTCAACAAAAAATTCACATTGTTAATAGAAAAACAAAACATGTTCGAAATGTATCAGGTTTCCCTAGATGTGGTCCATCTCGCCCTGACATTGAACTTTTGGGAAGTTGATGAACTCTCCACCAACCCCCTTTATGCCAACAGTGCAGTAACCAGCCCTCATGTGTGTGTGTGTGTGTGTGTGTGTGTGTGTGACATCAGCAAAATTGTCCCAGTGCATTCTCGTCAAATGGTTGCCACTCAATAGGTGACCACAGGACATGGGTGTGTAATGAGCCAAGAGGTGATGAGTAGAGACGAGTAGAGACAGGAGGGGAGCAGAGGAGCTCGATCTGAAAAGAAGAGGAAAACTTTAAACAGAGGGAGGAGGAGCAGAGGAACATGTTGAGATGCCAATACTAATTATGTTACCTCCATGGTGCTTTGTGGTACTTGAGAAAGACTGGCATATGTTTGAATACCCCTGTACTCAGGGTCAACTCGTACACACCTTAGAGACATAATATTAAGATATTAGGTCAGTTCATCAGTCAGTTGGTCGTATTTGTGGAATATTTTAACAGCGAATGTCCTGTTATGAAATTTAGACATTGATACACATTGGGTTTCCAATCCTTAATTCGTCCAAGAATATGATCGGTTCATAATTTAAATTTTGTCCACTTATATCACCACTTATACGTGTTAAGCTAATGCTATTCCCATGTTAGCATTGTCTTTGTGAGCATGCTACTGCTAAAATACACGTGTATGAAAGTTACATTGCTTGAAGTTTGAAATATCATGTAAAAGTTCAAGGAATAATTTTCATGAAATCAAACTTTATTTCTACAGGATTTGACTCAAAATAAATGACAGGTTATGAATTTCCCACAATTCAACTAGGGGGCAGTGTGTGCATTTATCCAACTCCCCCTAAAATAGAGCTTCAATGCAAAGAGCCTGAAAGTGTAATTGGTCTGTGATGATATGAAGAATCAGAAAGTTGTGTGTTTGTGTGTGTGTGCAATGTATGTCGTTCATGTTGTAGGAAATATCATAATGTGGGCTTCTAAGACAGAGACTTGATGATTTACATGGTCGGTACCTGAGTCACATAGTTCAGCAGCGAGATAAGAGGAGCACTTGCAAATGTGGAGGCACAGCTTCCATGCAAACAGACGACTCCCACCCCCACGTTTGCACCCGCTGTACCTCAGAGGAAAACAGACATCTCCCAGTGTGCCCATGATTGATTAGCAGTTTCTAGCACACAACCAAAGCAGCGCACTTTAGGGAAGTTATGAACAAGATATAATGATTACGCAGTTGAAAAAAGACGCTTGCATCTGATGTTTGTTGTGATCTAAATGAAGAAAAAAAAGCTCATTATTGTTTTTGTTTTTTTTTTCTCACAGATATTCAAGAGTGTTACGAGGTGACCTTGCAACACAACACAGAACAAACTGTTGTGAAAGACGACAGCAGGCAAGATGCGTGGGAGGTAATTTTCCTGCTTCACATTATAGATTAAAGCGGAAAATATACAAAATGTTTACAGTATCTGGTGTCACACGTGCTGCCGTGTGCTTCCTGGCTGCTGCATATGAGGTTGCTCAGCAGCCAACACACGGTGCAGCACCACTACCTGTGTCCCTCACACTCCCACGTGGATAAAATGTTATCATGAGTCATGGCAGCTGTGAACCTGGTGAGCGGAGTGTCAGGCGGAGAGAAAGTTGGAGGGAGGGGACACACGGGTAGAAGGAGAAGAGGAAATTAGACAAAAGAGAGTCAAAAGAGCGCTGATTAGCATTTGCTCATCAGTTGGCCGCTCTCAGCCGCTCTCAGGTGTCAGCCAATCTTTTCATTATAACAAGTGTTTGCTGTCACATGGATATTTAGAATATTTTGAGTGTATAAGAAACATTTGAGCTGATAGGAGCTGCTTTTTGTGTGGATTTAAACCTGATTCAGAAGTTTGTTTTTTGTTTTTTTTCTACAGCAAGCTAAATATTCATATCAATCCATAGACAGTGGTTCAACATGTTTATTTGTTTGTAGGTCCATGTCACTCGTCTCCTAAAAGAAACCCACAGTTCATAACGGGTGTGTGACTTAATATTGCCACAAAACTTCCCTCAGCTCTGCCGAATTGTTAATGAAATTGATCTTTGTCTGACTCCTATAGCACATTAGCTGAATCATCTTTGGCCTGTTTTACAGCAGAGAAAAACACTATTGTGCTCAGTGTGTGTGTGTGTGTGTGTGTAGTTGTTTGTCTGCTTAGTGACGTTTGGAGCTCACGGGACACAAATTCACTGTAACCCCCCCCCCCAAAAAAAAACAAAAAACAAAAAACAAACCTGAAACACACACAAAAAAACGTGATTTCAATCACTGAGCACAGAATTGAAAAAATCTCTTTCCAAAAATTGAATTAAAGGCACAGTGGTGAGTTTGAACTCTTTGAAGCATCAAACTGAATTCTTCCGCTGTAACATGAGTCTAATTTCATTAAATTATGTTCGCCTGCAAGATCTTCGCCTGCAAGATGCCTCAACATCCGTTATTCCACAACAACAACAACAACAACAAAAGCAACAGGACATAGCTTACTGTTACGTTCATTATCCAAAGGAGAACAAGCATAATCTGACTGTAATATACTCAGTATAAGTTAGTAAGCTGATTGCTATGATATTAGCAGCTCTTTCCAAATATTATCCAGCACCTCACAAATGTGAATGAGAATTTAAAGCCTCTCTCCGTCTTAATGTGTCACAATAACTCTCAAGGGCCATTGAGCATTACTGATCAAAACAAGTGGTTAAGTGAAGCAGAAGCTAACACTACTAGTGCAAAAATGAATATCGATCACAGTTTGGAGTTGAGGTGGAGCAGAATTGATGCTTTTCATTTTATTTTAAAAGTTTTTTCAGTGTTGGGGCTTCATTTTAAAATGTTTAACAGACATACAGACAGGAAAGATGAGGCGGGAGAAAGATGCGGAGGTCCGAGACAGAACTTCCCAAATCTGAGTCAGTCCACTGGTGTTGTGAATGATTTCCTCTACTTAGCTGTGAGTCAGAGGGCACTGACCCACAGCTTTAGCCCGCCCCTGCTGCTCGTACACAGTACCCATGCATGTCTGGTGAATTGTCTTACTGTAACACATCCCCTCATTTTGTCTCTCTGCTCAGTTGTCACCTGTTGAGTCCTGAATGGGGTCTTTTCTAGCACAGATGCTATAAAACAACATTTATGTTTTTTGCTTTAGCTCTTTAATGCTAGGTTCACATGACTTATTATGTTAATACTCGGGGTTATTAGTTGGTTGTTGTGACTTTCTCTAACAGTTTTTATGCTGTCTATATAGGTTCTTTTTATAATGTTAATGTTAATCCATTGTCCACTGGGAAGGCACAACCAGTCTATTTGATTTCACGCTTAATCCAATAAATTGATCAATGGATAAAGCATCAATATTTGATATATGCACACGTTTTTTCATTTTACAATACAAAGGTGGTACTGAAATTACGCAATTCATTCCTCACATGTGATTTAAGAAAAAAAAAAAAGTTTAATCCAACATTATTCCTTCATGCTTAACGCCTCCCCCCACCTCGAGTCAATCACTTAATGGCAATATGTTTTGAAAATTCATGTGCTAAGTCTGAACTGGATTACATACGGTCAGCTGAACAGGGCAACTGCAATAAACTTGTCATTGACTGGACGGTATTAAATGGAGGCTTTAGTGCAGAGGAGAAGAGAAGTGTTGCTCCGTTAGTCGCTGCTTGTTAACATGAAGAACTTACTTTTAACAAATAGGATTCTCATCTCATCTATTTGCAATATTGTTTAAATTACATATAGTTGACAGACTGTATAATGCATTTTACATGTGATGCAGTATTTTCTGATTATGAAAAGTGAAAGAAAATAAATGAGAGTATCTGTGAGAAACATGACCTGTAACGTGTTGGATGAGTCAACTCATGTTCCACAAGGACTCATTTGACTTGATTTTAATTATGATGTTATTTAACACCAAACATTACATAAAAGTAGATTTTCTGTCACATGTTTAGTAAAATTTTTCATTTATCCAGCACATGTCTGATTCACCCACTCATACCTGTACGACTATTTGAAGTCCTAACCCAGTTACCATTAGCTTTATATTTAAACATCTATCAATTATTTATTTAAGCTACTCAGTCTTTCAACTTATCCATTGCCAACCACAAAATTCACTTCCAAGGAAGTCAGTAAAAGACTGCATGACTCAAATGTGTTCATACTGTGACCCTCCCACAGAAGAGAAACTAAACCACAAACTTTAACTGTGGCTTGAACTTTACTCTGCCGTCCTGTGATACACCCTGTCTAAGTTATAATTCAGTGCAGCGTGGCCCCCTGATCCTTTGCCCATCCTCTCCTTGGTGGATCCCAGCTGCTTGGGGAGCAGGGGCACAGTGAGAGAAAGAGGCAGACAGGGAGAGGGAGAGAGAAGGTGAGGGAAGGATGCAGCAGCCATAGAGGGAAGTTAGAGAGCAAGAGAGAGAGCTGCTTAATGGACACCCAGTGAGGTGCTCATCAGTATTCCAGCCATGCTGTCACCTGAGTGGAGGATGGGAGGGAAACTAAATGAGTCTGCACATTCCCTGATTTGGTGCAGAGTAGCAGGTGAGAGTGGAGAATAGCTCCTCTGGAGAAGAAATGAAAGAAGACAAGAAGCTGATTTTAGTAGTTTCATTGAATTCATAATTACTGAGAGTATTTTGTGTTTGGACTGCAAGAGTATTTTTGTGTGTCGTATGTTTGATTGATGTTATTTTGTCATATATAAGGGCCAACAAGAAACTGAAACGCTTCAAATTACTAATTGATGGATTCATTTTAGATATTTCTGCAAAATTTGTGTGTAAAGGTGTGTGTACATAGTGTAAATGGCACAGCCCTATTTACCTTTGTTTGACCTGCCTGTCAGTGCTGCCATGTGGAAATGGAGCTACAAAAAAGAGACTCACTTATCATCTTTGAAAGTATATCTGATCGACACCAGGTCAAAAATAACATTGTGAGAATTCTGCAAACTTGGCATTTACTGTGATTGTAAGCTCCTCCCTGTTGGTTTCAAGGTACAGTTGGCCGCATGCTTGGTGTTGTACGTGTGTTTGTTCAATAACAAGGACAGCTTTCATTTCCAGTTGGAGCTAACAGCTGAGAGAGAAGGCACTGCTTGTTTGGAAAATCACTGGGCCCTTTTTGCAGACACACTTTTGGCATCTTTGTACCAAGCGATAGCCTGCTCTAAAGGCTGCCCTCTGCTGTCAGTTAACGGTGTGTGTGTGTGTGTGTGTGTGTGTGTGGTCTAATCTGTGGCAGTGATCTCACTGAATTTTGGGTACTGTAGACTCTGTGTGTCCATGTCACTGCTGCCAGGTGTGAAGGCAGCTTTATTTATATAGTGCATTTCATACCAAAGAGCAACTCACTGTGCTTTACATAAAAACAAAACATTTAACAGTAAGAAGTGGAAACAGAAGAAAACATAAAAACAGACAACTTTAAAAAAAAAGTATAAGAAGCTTAATATGTCGCTCTTATTTATTTGTATTTCACTCACACATTTGTTGCTATGTAAAACCAGCTGAGTTTCATTTGTCTTGTTAGACAAAAATATGAGATGGGGCTATTTTAGCATTGTCACAAGTGACTGTTCCCACAGCAAATAGCAGTGTTGTGATCAATGGCCGCGTTCCAGTAAAAATTCAGTTGTTACTTATTTTTATTTCTGTAAAAGATTTTTTTTTTTTTTTTTTTGAATTAGCACCTGTTTGTTATTGAAGACTGTTTGTTACAAGACTTTAGAGGAAAAGTTCAAACAAAAGTCACTCAGGTTCATGTTGACGGAAGATTGGTCTCATTTCTGTGCTAAATGTGAAACACTATAGCAGCAGGCTAGCTTAGCCTCAGTTAGCACAAGACTCTTTCGGTTGCTGTTCCAAGTAAAATCACAAATTATCAGGTATGCATCTCATTTTAGACAAACAAGATATTGCATGTTACTATATAGGCTACAGAACTTTCAAGGTGAGCTAATAGGGTAATGGGTTTTTATTTTCTCAAGACAAAGCTAAGCTAGCTGTTTTCTATTGCCTCCAGTCGTTATGGTAAGCTAAGCTAACTACCAAGCTGCTAATTCTCAGTTAACAATAAAAGTAGGCCTACTCCTACTCTCACATTGGTCCATTACAAAATCTCAAAACCAAGCATCTTATTTTGCACTTATTGCTAAGCACTTTCAGAAAGCATTTCAACAATCTTTAAAGACTCTTGTATCCAGCTGGGCAAAAAAAATATTCTGTTCGCTGCAAGATAAAAATATATATTAAACTGTTTCTGTAGTTGTGACTCTGGCTGTGAGAGAAATATCGATTTTCTCAGCTTAATTCTCGGCAAGAAATCTAAAGTATGTCCCGATCATTGCTGGCATTTAAATTTTTTTTTAAATTTTTTTATCTGACTTAATTTCATTCATGTCTGAACTTGATCTGTCTGTGTCCTGCAGGACGAGGAGGAGGAGGAGGGTGTGTCCCGGGTGCGAGTGACCAGCAGGAGGAGCCCTCACAAAGTGGAGCGAGTTTCTGGCTTGGTGACTCGCTCCCATGTCGACGTGCCAAAGGTGAGTAAAGCAAAGCAGGGGGAAAAAAAAAAAGCAATTTTCCCAGGGGTCTCTTGAACACAGCTTCTCCCCCAGTGATTCTGTTGAGACATCAAAAAGGGCAGCTGCTGCTAAGAGAAGCAGACACTAATGAAGCTGATGATGTGATGATTACACATTCTCCACAGAGAGTGCTCTGGCATCACGAAACATTTGTTACTGTTCATAAAGGTTGATGACCTTTGGAACATTATGTTAATGATGAGACATGACTGCTAAATCATGAAGTAGACCAGGAAGGCCAAGAATTGTTTCCCAAGGATTTCATCATCATAATCATAATTAGCATTGATTGTTCTCACACAGATCATATATAGTTAATAGTATTTAGGCTTTTATTCATACTGTGGCAGTAATCATGTGACACAGCTTTTCTTCACTTGTTTTGTTGTCAGTCTCTTTAACAACAGCTCTACTGAGGTAATAGTTTATCCTTTTTCCCATGTGGAGGAGCTCCCATAGCAAAGATTTAAAGGAATAAGTCACCATTTGGTGAAATGTGCTGTGTTTTGCTACAGGGTTCACTTAGCTTAGCATAAAGACTGCAAACAGGGGTAAACAGCTACCATGGCTCAGTCCTTATCTCCGAGTATGTCAACCTATTTCATTGTTGTGGTCAACCAGCTGCCTGCATGAGCAACTAGGACAGTCCCTCACAGTTCATGATAGAGACATGTCTCATAGGCTTCCCATGTTCCTCAGTATTGTTGTGTTCACATGCCTTCCCCCATTACAACACGGCCAGTGGCACATGGCAGCACAGTGGCCGCAGGCGTTGGCTTTTCAGCTGAGCCCAGAACTAGTGCAGTGAGTGGAGGGAGGTGGAGGAGGGTGGAGGCGTGAGGATCTGAGGGGGGCTTGGAAGGGGTGAAAGAGAGGGAGATGCAGGCTGTAAGCTCCTAGATTCAATGTGCTTGTATGATAATGTCTCTGAAGAATATGGTGACAGTACAGGTTGACTCTGGTGTGGATAATATGGAGCTGGCTGCAAGTGTGTGTGTGTGTGTGACTCCCTCTATCACATGAAGGAGGGAGGTGAGGGAGCTGAGGAGGCACAGGGATCGGGAAGGGGGGTGTGTGTATGGTGGTGGTGGTGGGGGGGGGGTAGAAGGAAAAAGAAAAAGATGTAGTGGGGGAGGCTGGAGAAAGAGAAAGAGAGGGAGAGAGCAAGGCGGCTGAGAGGCGAGGGCCGGTGCAGTGCAGAGCTGGAACGGACACCCAGAGCTCAGCCTTCCTCGGGTTGCCATGGAAACCACATTCCTCCCCCGCCTGCATCCCTACAGACTGCTCTGACTCTCTATCTATCCCTCTCCTCGCCTCTCTGTTTTTCATCCTGTCTTTTTCATTCCTCTTTTAATTCGCATCTTTGTTTTTTTTCTCCTTCCTCTTCTTCTTCATTTTCTCTCTCTCTCTCTCCCTACTCTGTTTTTTCACCATACACGCACTGAGCAATTCATGATCGTGCACACTCAGCAAACACAATGATTCTACATGCATTGCTCTCTGTGGCAAGGTGAATGGGTAATTACACACACAGGGTTTATTTTGCATTCCCATGCACTCATGGACGCATAAGCACTTTGTTGTTTTCTCCACATCTCTCTATTTTCTTCTCTCTATTTTTACTCCCCCTTCTGTTCAGCACCATGCTTCAGTAATGCCCCCTCTAGTCATCGCATTTCTGCCCACACACAGGGCACCTTAGCTTGGTTTCTCCTCAGTTATGGCGTCTGTCGTGGACCTACAGCACCTTCATCATATTTTACCAACTTGCTTTCACCTTCTTGTCAGTTTCTACCTCATCTCCTGACCTCCTATACTTCCACCCCTTTTCAAAGCACTCTTTCTTTTTCGCCTCTCTTTTCGTGCATGTACAAAATCTATGCTTTGCTGTGCAGCCCTGATACAGTCTCCCCCTCTTTTTCCTCTATTCCTTCTTTCATTTTCCTCCATGTGTATGTTTCCGTCTCTCATTATTTCATCAGTTGGAGGTGGTGTACGTGGTGTGTGTGGTGGAGCAGCTGTTCCCTGCCACTGAGGCCTCTTAATAGGAGCCTTAGCAGCGCAGCCTTTTTGTTTTCTGCATTTGCATCCCTTCGATGTTTGCTCCTTGGCAGGTTACTTTGTCTTTCAGCACAAAACTGATGAGTATCTCTCATTTCTCTTGGTCGTACTGGCTTTCTGTCTTGCAGTCTCTGTTCCTTTCCCATGCCCCCCCCCCCTCTCTGCACACCTCACAAAGCTATGATTCATTAAGCAGTGGCAGCATCAAGTGTAAAGATTCTCCCATATTCTGCAATTTATTCCCTGCAAATACCTGATGTTTCTGGAGAAGCATGAGTGTTCTGCTATGATGTAATGATGCCTGAGAGAGACTTGCTTCCTCACCCCCTCTTACAGTTAGTTAAGGCTACAGTAGAGCAGCTTAGTATGTGTTGATATGGAGCTGCCTCTTTAAGACCGCCTCACTCCCGACTCTCCTTTTATGGCGCTGCATCCGGTCAGGTGACGAAGGAGTAGTCACATAGCTTCTCTGAGAAATGCCTAGAAATGACTGAAAAGCTCAATACATGGTCTGTGCAGTGGATGGGGGGTTGTAATGCTCATTACGATAGCATGTGTATGTGTGTGTGTGAGAGAGTCAGAGAGAGAGAGAGAATGAGAGAGAGAGAGAGAGAGTGTGTGTTTGTCATAGGGTGTCCAGGTGGGTTTATGTAATAAGGGCTGTACAGACTGATGCTGAGCTTATAGTGTTGGGGGGGAAGCTGCAAGGTGGGATGTGGAGAAGCATCTCAGTTCCAAAGCGCAGGATAATTTCCTCATTTATGCCATAAATCACAGGTCCTTCTTTTTCATTTGTCAACTGAAGGTCAGAGGTCACCGCTTTCATTTCACAAGATAAATCACCTAATGCTGTTGATCCACATCGTTTTAGCCCAGGCTCTTTAATTGGGCACAGTGTTTATCAAGGATTGCACACACATAATCACACACACAGACACACACACACAAAATATATATGTGGTTGTATGTTAGGTGAATGTTTGGGTTTTTTTCCAATAAGACCGTCGTTCCTCTGGGTCCACTAAACCAAGTTGCTGTTATTGTATTTTCTCGAACAGCTATTTAACTTGGTCAGAGTCAGATTGTAATTACTCTCTAACACTTCAGTCATACCCTGTTGTGCAGTGTTATTTCACTGTTTGTGCCAATATTTATGACAAAAAGGTTTTTCACCTGTCATTGACAGTGGAACATCTTTTTTTGTTGATGGCTCCTCCACTTTATTTTTCCTTCGCTGGTATTTATATGTACTAAAGAAATGCCAGTAACAGAATATTTCTTTTTCCTGCCTGGCACTGCATCACAAATGGAAAAATAATCTTATATTAGTGACTGTTTTATTGCGTAATAAACTGCAGATTGAATCAACAAAATCATGTGATCTAATATAAACACATTAAGATATGCGTAATGTAATTAAGTCGAACCAAAGCTACGCAATCCCTACAAAAATTTAACACCTTCACAAAGGCTGCGTTTATGGCACAGCTACGATATTTGATTATACTAGTTTGTACTAACGTGTTCTTTGCCCCATGTATAATGGCTGCCACTGAAATGTTAACTTTTACAGAAGCTCTGCATTTCTTTAATCATTCAAGCAAGAAAGGAAAAAAACAGAAAACTTGATTCCTTATCCACAAAATTACATTAAAAAAATGACATCTTACAAGACATGCGCACCGGGACTACATTAACCTTCAAGAGCCTCTCTGTCCCCTCTAACAGCTCTATTGTAATTTCATTAGTGCACATTTACTTCCTGTATTCCTCCTCCTGTGATCCCTCACAAAACAGCAATTGATTGGCCAACCATTCTTTTAATGTATTTTATATTATTAAAAGGGAGAGCTTTCTTTGACTACATGTGGCTTCAAACACAATCCATATCATAGATGTGTGTGAGTGTGTGTATGTGCCTGCCCACCCATACAGCTAGTACAGATGACATATCTGTGTTCATTCATTCAGGTGATCTTTTTTTGTACATCTCTCCTGCCTCTCTTACGTCTCTCTTGCCATACCCTCATTTTCTATGCTGCACAGTGTGTGGATTTTTTTTTTTTTTTTAAATAGCAAACCTTCCCACTGCACTGAGTGGTAAATGCGTTGTGGACAGTTTTAAAGAGAGACAGAGCAAGGGAAGAGAAGGGATGGTTACAACATGTGCTCAGTCATGTGTGCTGTGATCGATATGCTTACATCGTCCTTTCAAGCCGCTGCCTCTAAGCCCCGCCTCATCGCTCTGATTGGCTTCAGAGGGGGTTTGTAGCTGCATCCTGCAATGTAACTTGAGGCTTTCGATGGTTTCTAGTGCCTGTTTGAAAATGACAAAGTTTCTCCTCTTCTTGGTTAAAAAAAAATCTCTGTAGGTTGGAGTGAAGGAATATGATGCTAATGAAGTGAGTTACTGTTGCATGTAATTAAGTGTGGCTGCAGCCTGCTGTGTGTGCCTCCTGGTAGGCCTGCAACACAGAGCAGCGTGCCCTAAAATCCTGCTCAATTTAACAGAAAAGCTTGCACAGATACACATGAATATAAGTTTATTCTAAATGCACTTCATCTTATATATGAATCAAAACCCTGAAGATGCACTAGTATCCATGCAAGAGCACTGTAACATGCAGACTATGTACAAATATGCTCTCTCCCCATGCAGACACACCCTGCTCTGTTCCCCGTCACATTTCATTAATAATGCATATAGGCAGGGGCTTAATGGCGACACTATAACATTCCCTCTCAGTTCTCTCTAAACATAAACCTTCACCCTCAGTGTCAGGATGTTTTATATCTAGCTGTGATCATCCTACAAATTCATAAGCATGCAAAATGGTTCACAGGCAGTCCTATCGCATTACTGAAAATATAACTGCCATAGATACATGAAAGCCATATAGTCTCTCCATCCTTCTTTTTTTCCCCTCACACATTCTCACTCTCAATCTCTTCCTCCACCCACTCGAAAGCCCAGGCGTGTAATCTTGTTGGTTTCGTACACATGTGTTGATGTCATCATTGTGAACATAATATAGTTCCCCTATGGTTCTTAAACCAGGCTTCGGCAGTTCAGTTTCCTCTCACTGTGCTTATTTTGACCCGATCCTGCACATGGGCAGGACTAAGGAGGAAAAAAAATAATTCAGCAGCAGTGCTGCTTTGCCGGTACTGGGAAAAAAAGGGGGAGAGGGGTAAAGAGTGATGTAAAGTAATGCAGTGTGATTCAAAGGCATCCTCTGTTGAGAGGCAGGTCTAGTGTACCCAGGAGAAAAAGGATTTTCATCTGCTGCACCTGCTTCCATTGTGAGATTATTTGCCGATGTGTGCTGTGACACACAGCCCGAGGTTGCCAGTCACTAGCACAAGAAAGCTGTTAAGTCTGCAGCTGAACTAGAGATGACCATGGAGGTGACCAGTGACCAGTCAGAGGGACAGGGGTGCTCACTGTCAGTTGGATTTTGGCTGCACTGGTCTGATGGAAAACGTGGATTAGACTGACAAATTAGTGGGTCAGGACTGAGGCCCGGCATGGACAGATTGTGGACTGTGGCATCCTGACCTTTAGTTTTTTTTATGATCATGAATAAATATACAAATACAGTGCTTTTAATGGGGATTGACATGTTAAGCCGTGCCTTTTCACCCAGAGCAGGCAGCACAGGAGGTTTAGGTGCCGCGGCCCCTTTAAGAGCAGCTAGTGAAGCGCTCAGTCCTGTTGGTGCTGCTGCTGCTGATGGCAGCGCTGCCAGTTGATTGGCTGTGGCTGTCAGAGCTGAGGTGCTAGAGGGATGCTGCTGCGTATCCCCCCTCTCTCTCTCTCTTCCTCTCTCTCTCTCTCTCTCTCTCTCTCTCTCTCTCTCTCTCTCTCTCTCTCTCTCTCTCTCTCTCTCTCTCTCTCTCTCTCTCTCTCTCTCTCTCTCTCTCTCTCTCTCTCTTGCTGTCTCTCGGTCTCCATCTCCCTATTGCTTGCTCGCATCCCTCTGAATAATCCACATCTAGGGCAAGCTGGCTGAGAGGCGATCCACTGCTCAGCTCCTCTCTGCAGGCTGAGAAAAGAGACAGAGAGAGAAAGACAACGATTTTCAACGCAGGAGGGAAAACGCGATATTTTGACCGAACGGGAGAATACCAAGAATTAACAGAGGAAGATTTTCATCTGCGGATATCATTTATTTATATATATTGTTTATATATCTATATATATATATTTGTACACACACATATAGATATTTATATATATATATACATTTATCCCTGTACATATCTGTATTTGTGCTTGTCTGTTTATATTAATATTTTTATATGTATTTGTGTGTGTAAATATATATGATATATAAACAAAAGAATATATATATATATATATTAATGAATTTATATGCGTATCACTGTGAACCAAGAGAAGCAAGAGGAAATTTCTATCATTGGGGCTGGTCTCTGATTGTGTGGTCGTATACAATATTTTGAATATTTCCTTTGATCTTCTACGTCAAGAGGACAAAGACTACGTGCCCATTTTGTATTTTGTTTTCCTGTTGCTGCTTCCCATCCCTCTCGATCTTTTTTTTTTTTCTACATCCGAGAGGAATAAAGCGGAGAGTGACAGGATTTGACGAAAAAGGGAAAATCTGTAGAAATTCCTGTGATTAGTGTTATTTCCGTCGGCATTAGCGCTCTGTGAGCCGATCACAGCGTGCTGTGTGAGATCTGAGGAGGCAGCAGAGACAGAGTGCCACGCCGCTCAGCTCAGCGTCAGCCCAGCCAGCACAGCCAGCATGCACAAACACCACCACTGCTGCAAGTGCCCAGAATGTTATGAGGTGACCCGTATGGCTGCCCTGCGTAGGATGGACGCCCCGTCATATGGAGGAGACTGGCAGGCCGAGCCCTATGGATACCCGCCTGGGTACGGGGGAGGCCAGACCTTACCTCCTCCTGCCTCAGGGGGAGGTGGAAGCATGGGAGGAGGAGGGGGCACTTTGGGGAGAAGTAAGGGCAAGATTATGTCTAGTGGGGGCCCTGGAGGCCCCAACCCAAAGGGCCAGTCCAAGGGAGGCCCCAAAGTAAACGGCAGCAACTCCAGTGGACAAGGAGGATGGTGGCCTGAGTGCACCTGTACCAACCGGGAGTGGTATGACCAGGTAATTCATCTTCTTCTCTCTGTAAGATAGCTCAGGACTGAGGGGCCTGGCTGGGGATCTGGGATCAGATGAGCTGTTGCCGTAGTAAAGCAGAGACAATCGTGTATCAGCTGAGGCTGTTTGAGGCGGTTTATGGAGGAGAATTCATATTTAGTATTCATATCAAGCCCTCCGTTTCCCAATTGTTGACTGGTTCTTCTATTGGAAGCAGAGTATGGGGAACAGAAAGGGAATGATCCAGTTCCACCGCACACGCATGGAGATGATCTTCATGTTTGGATTTGATGCAGATGACTAATGCTTATAGATTTAACACACCTAGTGCATGTCGTCAAAGGCTTACGCTGATGCAGCTACCATAGGCCAAAGAAATGGTGCATTTTCATTCACTGAAGCAGCTCTGAGATGCAGTTTTCAATCATTTGAAACCATCTCTCAAGCCAGTAACTCAAATGTTACACTTTGGCAGTGAGGAATTAGGTGTAAGAAATAGATCAACTAATTGTAGGATTGTGTCTCATAAGCTCAGAGTAGAGGAGAAGATGATGAAATCGACACCAGTTCCATTCTTATTCATGGCCTCTGTTATTTTTTTAACAAGCCATTTCGCTCAGTAGAATCACAATGTAACGGATGTGCTGTCAGAAAAAATCAAGGATCAGCAGTAATCTGTGTCCAAACGCTGCCTGTCATACATGCAGCACAGTATGAATGAAACCGCCTCGTTCCATGCGCTCCATTTTGTTTCTATTATCTCCATTTATTTACATGCATTTATAAATTACAGTTGATATAAGGTCAGAACAGCCTCAGAAGCACAGTCTTTAATTAAGCAAGGTGCATGTATGTGAGCATGAGAGTGAGCTTGGGTGGGGGAAGGGTGGCTTGGTGAGCATGAGATTCAAGGAATGGTTCTTGCTGTGTATGAGTATGTGTCTATGTAGTCTCGTATTTGCAGCAACTGAAGCCGTTGCATTGTTTGTGCCCCCCCTCCGCTCCCCCACCCCCTCGTCCATGTCCGATCACATTTTGAGCAAGAAATGCGAGGCAGAGGGAAGGAGGAAGGTGAGAAGAAGCACAGGGGTAAAATGGAGGCTGAAATTTCAGTGGCAGAGTGGAAGAGATCCCCCTGAGCTGAGCCCACATATGAGCCGCAACCTGGCTGATATTAGCAGATCACCACAGCTGAGGAGAGGTTTCAGCTTTTGAAGGAGACAGAAAGAGACAGACACTTCCTCTCGGTTCATGTTGTATTAGAAAAATCTGTGCAACTGTTCTCTCTCTTTTTTTTTTTTGTCCTTATCAGCTGCATCCAGACCAATCAAGCTTATTCCATGTTTCACACATTTGAAAGCTCACAGCAGATGTGATTATGTAAGCAGTTATTGCTTACATGGAGCTTCAGTATTAGCACCTGATTTCTCTACCTCTCATTTCCAGCACAATTAATCCAACATTCACCTTGCAATGAAAAACAAATTAATAACGGCTTGTTTTTTCAATTTTCTCTCTCTCTTTTTTTGCCTGCATTGTGATCCATGTGGGGATCTTGTGTTTTTGAAACGTCAATGTTAGTGGATAAGATACCACTCTGTGGAGTCCTATCTGGTCCCATCCTCTTCTCGGAGGATGCTTGCTCCTTTGCTATATCATGTGAACATGCAGCACACGGAAACTCTTTGAGAGAAATGACCCAACCTGGCATTTATGACATGGAAATAACAATAATAAAAAAAGACATGGAGAACGAATCAGCAATGGTTGATTGGCGGGGTGGGTTGGGGGGCAGTCATTGGGGTGAAAATGCTAAGGTTGAAAAAGAGAGAAATAAGCCAATAAAGGCAGGCAGCAGGGCCTGGAGAGGGGGGAGGGGGTTATGTAAGAGGAGGCAGTTGGTGGTGCTGTCAGGGAGAGAAAGCAGGAGAGGCCCCGACACTGTGGACAAGCATCTGCCCCTCCATGTCTTAAAACAGGGATGTGAATTGCCAGTGTGCCCCCCCCCCCACCCATCCCACACATTTCTATACGAACATGCCACAGCACCGCATGGATGAAGATGCACACTCCCACCACCACCCTCCCCACCCTCTCTCAGCTCCTTCCATCAGTCACCGTTGCTCATCCTTGGGTGGGAAATGTGAATGCCACCCCTCCCCCCTGCCCGCTACCTACACACACAGCTGGAGAGCAGGGCAGTAATTCCACACACACGCCCCAAACACACACACACAGACACATGTCTATTATCTTATAGTTTTCATAAGAACTCATTTTGGATGCTAGCACGATGAAATGCAATAACCTTGCACAGTCATTCAGAATTATCTGAGCTGTTTTTTTTATAGCTGGATCATTGACATTTGTAAATGGCTGCTGTAGCCATGAACACTTCATGTACATGTGAGGAAATCATTAGACATCCCAGGACATAATGATGCTGTATTACTTTTTTTCTCCCCCTCTGTCATCTATTTGCTAAAGGATTGTGCTGCTTTTGTCAAGAGCTTGCTAGGTTAATTATGGATGATTCCAGTTGGGATTATAAGAACATTCTTTAAAACAAGAGCTTTTGAATTTAAATCTGAGAAAAGTAGAGGCCTCAGTCTACAGGGAGCTTCAGTCAGAAAGCTCCCTCTTCCCCCGCGGGCTCCAATCTGTCTTTGTGTGTTCTCCAGCTCTGTCGCTATGATTAGCTTTAAATATTAATTGGATTTTACTTTATTTATTAGCATCAAGATTTGGTCCAAAATGCTGTGCCAGACCTATTGTTTATAACAGGTCTCTGTAGTGGCACTGGTGTTTTAAATTAATGCGCAGGCACGGTGGGCGTTCCATGTTGAACACTCCCATAGGTGATTACAACTTGACGGCCTTCGGGCCATGATCAGAAATGTGTGTGTGTATGTGTGTGTGTGTGTGTGTGTGTGTACCTTTTACAGTCCCATTGATTTATCAGTGTCGTTGGTTTGTACATCTGTCTGATGAGATTTTGTTCAGACAGATTTGATTTGCCATTCCTGTAACAGCAACCCAGAGAGTATTATCGGATGGGATTTACATGTGCTCCATGTCCAAATGTCTTGAGCTGGATCCCCTACTGTGATCTTGAAAGGCTTCATCTGAAACCTGGAATAGTCCCATCACATCACATCTATGGGGGGAGGGGGGGACAAGATGCATGCATGGACTCAGCAAGTGGATACATTTTCTATAACATATAAAAGTGTTAATGATGACACCAAGATGGATGACATTTTAATTACACTTTCAGATGCTGTTCCTGTTCCTGTCAGTAACTTTCAGTCCAATGTGACACATAATTACTGTAGGGTTGTGTCAAGTAAGAGAAGCATGTCTGTGGTGTAACATCTCAATCTCTGATTGGCTGGTTCTTGATTTACTGTGATAGGTGCATCAGAACGGCAGCAGACTCTCAATTAGGTGTTGTTGTCCATATGACAAAGAGTTAAGTAAGAAAAAAAGGAGAAATGTTGTCAGAAATACATGTTTCAGTTGTGTGGCAGGATAGACACCCATAAACCTCAATCTACTGGTGAGAGCCTCATACAGAGGAGAAGTAGGTAAACCACAAGAGCACCAAGCGTTCCTCCATCTTCCCTGACTCTTAGTGCAGCACCCCTCATTAAGCCAGAATACCTCGACCTCCACAGATAATGAGTTCATTAAAGCAATGGTTTGTTGTCAGTGGTTTGTCTGATTTCTTTGATTTTTGGTGGTAGGTCTCCTTCACATCACAGGTAGTGTCAATGTGATCATTTCTGTTGTAGCCTGGAAGGTCTCACAGGCCTCTGCATCCCATATTACTGGGAACATTTTGCCTCTTTCAATGCAGCAGTGTCACTTGTTGCTGGTAGATGTGACAGTTGTGTCTCATCCAACACTACAGGCTTTGGGTTTTCTTCACTGGTTTGTTGTTTCTTTTGCAGTATTTATTGGTTTGGTTATTTATGATCTGGTATTTAAGTGGTGCTACCACAGCCTTTGCACCGGCTGCACATTTACTAAATTAAATGAAGATGAGGAGAAGGTGACTTTCAGAAAAGTAATAAACTCAAAATCCTGCTCATTTATTTTTAGCTCCGTCTGACTAAACATTATGTTTTCTCAACAGTAAATACAGCAGTTCTGAAAGAATGATAAATGTTACTAAAATCAGCTCAATTATCGTCTCATGTTAATGTTTAGAGGAGAATCAGTGCACTTTCTGACATCACTCTGGCATCATGTTGATGTAACATTTCCTCTGAGGACCCTGCTCGTCCACACCATCACTCCCTCCAGCGAACATTTCCAGAATTCAGTCGAAGGAAAAACACAGATGGAAACAGTGTGATTACTTTTTAAAATCTGTCAGTTCAGCTAAACAATGTGACGTCCTCCGAATTCCTCGTGATTTTGCAGTACATGACAGAGCTGCAAACGTACATGACGTCCACTGTAACCACCAGTGAGGTGTATGTGAATGTGCAGCTGATACTAAACCAGCAGGACATAAAAGTGTGTAACGTTGATGCCTCTAAATTTCCCATGATGCTCGCTGATGCTTGTGCTCAGCTCTCGTGTTGCAAGTTTGTCATTCTGTCACCACGCCGGCAGAAAAAAATGTACTGAACCGACACAGTGACTGAATTTTTCTCAGTTAGGTATTAGGAGTTGTTAGAGGTAATGTACATAACTCTGTACGTGCCTCACTCACTGCAAGACATTTTGATCCATGTGCCATTACTAATTGTTCTTTCAAAATGAGCATAGCAATTAAAAAAACATATTCTACCACAGTGAGCTCTGATGCTTCTGTGAACTGAAGTTGCTCCAGTCAGAAAGCAGAACAGCCGCAGTCGTCAAAGTGAGTGGAGTTTATGAGGAACCAGGTTTACAGCCTTTGTTCCCGTGTGACATGTGTTTCATTCAAACAACAGATTCAAGCAAAATCAGTTTCCACATTTTCAATAGAAGGAACCTCATCTGTTTTTCCTCTTTAACAAACCCGTCCACTTTTCAGTGTGTCAATACAGAAAATATATTCAGGTAGAAGATCCACTTGTAATCTAATTCAATGTGTTTTCATGAATCTTGGAAATTTGGTTTAGCTCCCCAAAAATCAATTCTCTCTGCACTCGAGGCTTTGATACTGTAAAGTCAGAACTGCATCAGATGTAAATTTTGACCATTTCTCACTGAAACTTTTTTTTGTTTTGTTTTTGGAAAAACTGCATTTCAGCTTTGCAGCTTGCTACAGAAATTATGTTTCAGATGCCAACGCTGCATTTTACTGATCTCAGAGCACATAATTTAATTCCAGTTGTCTTCTAGCAAACCTCCTACATTATATCTTCCCTTCTGTGCCTGCCTGTCTCTCTCTCCCACACACACACACACACACGTACATACAGTATGAACACACACCAATTCCTTACACAGACCTTTACCCAGAAACAAAGTGTTCCTTACCCATAAGGATTTGGGGGTAAACAGAGGATGGCGAATCATGGGAAATGCACTACAAAACAAGGGAGACAAGGTGCACTGCAATATTTATGTGCACTTTGACAAAAGTTAGCTTTTTCTGTGATGTAAGAGGGGGAGGGGACGGAGCGCTTGAGAAACGGCCGGTCAGACGTTGACGTCAGTGTGCAGAGGAGACGTCGACGAGCAAGCCACCATTAAGAGAGCATAGGAGCTTGATCTGTGACGGGGAGCTGCTGTAGCTGTGACCCAGGACCCGAGCTGTGCTCAGTCCCAACTCCTACACTTCCTTTAAAAGCCCCCTACGCAATTACTGTCCTTCTTTACCTTCGCATTGTGTTTGGAGTCTGCTCATTACTGCTTCAACATGTAGGTCCTCTGTGAAATCCTGGATTCACAGGAATGTGTTGTGTGTCTTGTGCCAAAGTAGATTTAATGCTCATCAAGTTGTTTTTTTTCATTACTGCAGCTTGGCCACAGCTATGTTACAGAGTTACAGGTGCTGTAGCCTGAAGCTGCAGATCTGTGTGTGGAGTTGTGTTTCCTGCTGGAAGCCGAGGCTACCGTGCCCCTGTGATCCATATGGTCATTGTCAGAGGCCCTGCCAGGGCTCAGCCCCGAATCAGCTCTCCTGTTCCCCTCTCTGGCGCTCGCTGCCAGCCAGGGGAGGAGAGAGGAGAGGAGAGAGAGAAGAAGGGAGGGGAACGTGGTTTGTTTGTTTGCTTGCCTGCTTTGTTTTATTTAGAGCTTTTTGCTGATCACAGTAGCGACTGGCCTAGAAATGTGACTGTGCTGCACAGGGCAGAGTGGACCCCTGATTCAGTATGGAAGCATCAGATTTTCAGTCGGAGAGAGAAGAAGAGAGAGAAGCGAGGGACATGCAGGCTTTGATGGAATGAGATGGCAGCGTTAAATGCTTACACCACCGTCGCTGTTAATTAAAAGAATCAGATTTAAGTGTGTGATGTGCTGCGTGTACATGTATGAAAGCTTTTTTTTCTCCCTCTGTTGTGCTAGACTCATTTTAGCAGGAATGTGCCAGCATCCTCGGCAAGGTACATCAGCTTTATCACCCACATGCTGCTGTGGAATGTGTGTATATCCAATCAATATCAGAGAAGAGCTCGTCCCTAAGTCTTCTGACTCCTCTTCATTTTTGTGGGGGTGTGTGGGTACTTTTCAGCAGTGCTTGTGCTTTTATTGCTTTTATTCAACCATCACATCAGCTGTTATTTTGGTAACACTTTAAAACAGGGGACAAAAAATCCCAAGTAGTAAGTACTCGAATTGGGTTCAAAATCAATGACGATACATTGGATATGTAGCCTGTTAGTTACCTCTTACAGTGGATGTTATATGAATGAACAGAATGTAGGATTAGTCCCTGTTTTATAGTACATTTTATCAGCTGTTGTCTCAATAGCACATTTTTATAACATGGCTAATGTGGTCAGGTCATGCTCTTACCTCCTTCCTCTTTTCATTTGCTTATTATTTCCAGTCTCTTCCATTTTCTTAGTTCTTGTATTGATTTTAAGCTCCTCCCAATGAAATCCAACACGTTCCATTATCTGAGCTCACCCATGCTAAGTTGGCTTTTAATTTGAAACACAGGATGTGCTGAGTTCCATTTATAGTACCTTGACAACACTTGATGAAATATAAAATGAGTAGAAAAGTTCGAGGAGAGTCAGCAGCACTGTGGCCACATACGTTATGCTGAGTGCAGATGATCCCACACAACCTTCACTACTGTGTGCTGGAGAGCTGTTTAATAAATCTTGACTATTATTTGAACACTGACCTATGCTGGAGAATCGACAGTATATTAAGTACATTCATGTCATATTTTTGGATAATGCAGTCAGACTTGAAGCTAGCAAGCAAAATGATGACATCTTATGAAAAGCATTTTTTACGGTAGATATTTTGACATGTCGAAAGCACAGGTGTAAATAATAGAAGCAACAACGGCTGGATTCCATTTAGCTGATTCGGTCCTCAGGTCCTGGTGTCGTGCATGCTGACTCACTGTCACACTGTCATGACTTACTGGGACACTTGAGTGTGATACTCAGTGCCAAGAGGTTCGAGGTTTGATAATAAGGTCAGTGTTGACTGTCTCGTTTGCTCTCACAAAGGAAATTTCTTGCAGCTTCGTAACAGTTATTCCTCTTGGAAAATACCCCTGCTCACAGTCAAACATAGCTTTGTGCTACATGTACTCAGATTTCTCTGAAGGTACACAAGGGTACACACCACATTCTTTACAATGAAACTCATCCAGTATCAGTATAATGGATTCATTGGTGACTACATGGGGATTTTAGTGACTACTTGGGATGAATCTTTATACAGAAAACTGAAAATTTGTTGTTATGTCTTCCATTTTCTGGGAATGTGTGTGTGTGTGCGCGTGTGTGTGGGACATTTGGCGAAGCAGTGCATTTCTTACCATGTGTAGCTGCTCTGAGTGCCATCTCTGTCTAATGCATTATCCAAGCAGCCCTTCAGCCATTTGGTCTGGCCTCTCAATTTTGTGTGCGCATGTGTGTGTGTGTGTGTGTGTGTGTGTATTTGTGTGAGCGTGTGTTGTTTTGCAGTGTTCTTCATTTCTATCATCCCCCTCCTGTCTTCCTCTTTCTTTTTTCATACATAGTACGAATCAAAGGCTTCATTTTCGGGGGGTAGAGCTGCATTCAGACAGCAGCAAACAACTCCAGACCTGCCCTTCAGTATGATCAGTGCAGTTTCATATGATATGTGCCTGCCATGCTTTAATGAATGGAGACCTATGACCTGTCAATCACTGTTCAAAGACAACTTAGTTCGATAAAGAATGTGTTATATGCACAATATGTCATTATACATATATAATGCAGTGGGATCTCTGGGAACTAATCATTTACTATTAATAATTTGGCTCAAACTTAATTTCAGTTGATGTTTTATGGAGAATTTGACCACATGCTAAAATCAAACAACCTTTAAGAATAAAACAGGTAAGCCTGTAACGATTTTATATTCGGAGTTTTGACCATCATCTGTTACTGTCCTATTTCATTTACCAGAGCAGATTTGCGGTCGTTGGAAATTTGATTATCCAATCAGTTTTTTTTTAATCAGCTCGATGAAAACAAAAATCAACACCTCATTTTAAATCCCTAAATGACTCATAAATTTGCCATGCTCACTTTTACTTTAACCACATGTTCATTGTTTTTAGGTCTGGTAGCACTCCAAGCTGGCTTCAGATTCAGCCATGACCCTTGAATGATAGTTCATATCGGTCAGCATGAATTAGTATAGATATGGCTGCACGATATGTACAAAACATCGTATTGTGATTATATGAGCAGATATTATGATACGCATTTGTGATCTCAGTGTGAATGATCATTTTTGCTTTTCATTTTCACTTTAAAAAATAGAAAATTGATGAGGAGATTTTTGTTGGGCTTTGGACCACACAACAATGTCCCTGTGCTGTATGAATCGGCCAGGGCTGATCCATAATGACACAACAGTTACGGTGCTGTTGATGCACAACAATGTTATGACACATTTTACAAGTTTACAAAAACTTCAGCATTTAGATTTTGTATTTACAATTTAGATTACATTGCAATTAATTGTGCAGCCATAATTATAGTAAACATACTAATTCAGGAATACATAAAATAAATTTGATGCTATTCACGTTGACCCAAATGCTGCTTTTTGTTATGTGACCAGTAAAGACATACACACATAGTATATACAGGTAGTTAGTATATAACATATGTTTGGCTCTCATGGACTTCCTGTTTACCTCCCACTGAGCTGACAGGATGAGCTCACTGCTGACATTGTCCAGGCTTACAGTATGTCTGCTGTATGCACTCAGATCTTTAGACATGCCACTCTGTTTATTATCAGTCATTATTTTCTACTAGTGAAAATCAATCCCATCTATCCACTGAGTTTGGAAAAGTGGAAACACACATCTCAGTCTCAGAGAGAAAGATATAAACAATACAAGCAATACCACTTTAATATCATACATCTTATTACACCGTTATCTCTGCCTTGAAATTGCTTTTATGGATTTATTACTTTTTGTTTCCCTTTGTGTTTTTGAGCATTTGTGTTCATATTTCTTCAAAATGTAGCACAACCTTTGCCAGGACAGGCCAGGTCCAAAATCTGCTCGTTTTACCTGAACTACAGAGCGGGATGGTCAATATGGTGTGTTTAATGTCTCCCATATATTTTGGGATGGAATTTGTCTTGTGAGTTTGCTCTTGTTATTTGTTTTCATTGCTGAATTTGGAAGAATAACTCTCGAATTCGTTATTTCCTGTATATTTCAAGATTTTTTTTATTGCCATTGCAATACAAGTTGAGTTTTCTGTTTTCTTTTCACTTGGAGCAGCGATTAGCTTGATCTACAGCCTGGTTTCAACACTTCAACAGTATATTTCAGATTGTTCATTCAGAAAAATCACATGTTTATTCATTATACAGATGCTAATTAGCTTCTACACAATGTGGCTACTGGTCTGTCTGTCGTTCTCTGGATATCAGTTGTTTGTGGGCACCAACAGATGATTTTTGACAAAACATGTGCTGTATTATTTCATACAACCATTTTTACATGAATAACAGGAGACACAATTGTAAAACCTCATTTCCATTTAAGCCAGCTTTTAGCAAATTGACCAATGAGGTTGAAAGCTGGTGCTCATTTATAGTGACAGCAGTGTAAACAATAAATAACCATGTTTGAGAGTTAAATGGAGGCTGGCCAGATTAGATGGTGGATTACCGTGTTATTCTTTCTTGCAGCACATGGATAGAGGGCAGTGGTCCAACCCTTTCGTTGGCAGCCAGACTTCTGAACAGCAATAACTTCAGTCATGGCCGATGTTATTATCTTTATGTTCTGATGTATCCGCCTTACACAGTGGCTGTTGTGATTATCTTGGTTTGCAGGCAACAACTTTTTGCATGATTGATTTGACCCGTTAGCAAAACTGTACAGTAGTACTGTTTATGAAAAATGATGCTATAAAGAACTGTCAGCCATTATTAGTATATGATATTCATAGAACCTTCCTTTAATGTATCAGATAAACAACTTTTTAAATATATTGATAAATGTGATAATAGTTGTTGAAAATATCCAAATGAACAGGCTGTAATTAGCCAATTTGCAGAAAATTCACACTTTTTCCAACCATTAGCTACAGTATGACACAAGCTGTCATAACAGCCTTAATAATAACAATACAATACCCAGTTATCTGCAGATTTGTGAGACCTGTCCGGTTTTGCACTGATTGTAATTACTTGCTAAACCTAAGACTGTACAAACATGAATCTATTTATAGTGCAGAAACACTGCGCTCCTCTCTCTTTTCTCTCCCACTGCTGTGAAACTTTCACTTGCCAAGCGAAATCATGACATATGTGCTGTAGGCTACCATGACTTTTCAGACACGATCCAGGACCATTGTCTGTTATCATGAGCAGCGGTTTAAAAGGTCAGCTCTTGCCATTCAACACAGACAGATACAAGTTGCCTTTGAGCTGAGGAACGGGAGGAAAAAGAACAAAGGAGCTGTTTGTGTTTTAATGTGCTGTACATGGCATCTGGAAAAGAATCTGAGCGTGTTATTATGAAATGCTAGTGTCACGTCTGCTGCAGCCTGGAAGACATTTGCCTTTTTTGCCTCGCATTGTTCTCATGCAGGTGTAACAGGACTAAATGGGCTGACATAGACTATAATGTTTTTCTATGATCACATAGATGAAGAGTAAATTCTACTGAACCTTATACGTTACTGTTGAATGACCGTGACCGAGCATCCATATGGCAAAAATGTTGATACTGTGGAGATGTAACAACTCACATGGCACCAGTCTACACTGGCTGATATTAAGGTGTAGAGTATGGTGGATACAGCAGCTATAAAAGACCAATGCTCACAGGAAGAGAAGTAACTTGATTTTTTTCGATTTCTTTTTTTCTGGATTATTTTGATTACCAATTTTTTCCAGTCCAAAAAATGTGAAATTGCACAAACTGTCATTGGTAAGAAGACTGCATGTCCAAAACACAGTAGAAACCAGAGTTCACTTCCTGCATCCCACTTGTTGTTTAGGATTAAGGTGCAAGGTGCATTAAAATACTTGAGTCCTGGTTGGAAATAGGATTATTCTCATATTGGTTTGATATATTTCCCCAACTTTCAATTCAAGTGCTTCAAGTTATCTGACATTTTAGTGAAATAAGCATATTTTTTTAAGTACACCACAGCACCATAATATCTGATCGTGTAGCTACAGCCAGCAGATGGTTAGCCGAGGTTATCTTATGTTAGCATAGCATAAAGACTGGGAACATCTTGTCTGACTCTGTCCAGAGGTAAAAGGAGTGCAGTGTGCTGAACATTAAGCAGATTGTCCAGGGTGGACATGTTGCATTTGATTGCAGGTGCATTAAATCCACAAGCTTTATCTCAGCGACATCTTTGGCAACATTATCGTGATTAAAGAAAGGGTTTTGTTAAAAAAAAAAAAAAAAAGCATCACCAATTCACATCAGCTGTATCAAAATGTGGTTTTCTGAGGAAATTCAGGGCGAGACATTGTTGTATAAATGCCGTCCTCTGATGGGTATCATACCTATCACAATATGTCAAAAAATGTTCAGTCCTGTGTTCAGAATGTCGAGGAAAGCAGCAATGCTGAACCCTCCCCCCCAATGCGAACCAGCGAGTGTCTTTTCAGTTGTGTCAGTTTGTGCTGTGATGATGCAAGAGAGGAGGGGATGCAAGGGAGGGGGATTATGAGCTGAGAAGGGCAGAGAGAAAGAGAGAGAGGGATGGATGGGAAGGGGGAGAAAGAGGTGAAGAAATGAGAGGTGTGGCACAAAGAAAGGGGGTAGAAGCAAGTAAAAAAAAGACAAATGGAGGGGAATGAAGAGAGGAAAGGAAGGGGAAGGGAAGCAGAGGGGAGCCTGTGCTCAGACTCCAGCCCTGTGTGTTGCCATGGTGCAGGCTCAGTCAGAGCTGCTCAGTAGCTTTGCCGCTCAGCTAGCTAATTACCCTCAGACTGCAATGTTGATACGCAGGCGGCCGAAGCCTTCTGGATTTCCAAGAGCTTTCCTGATTGCCGCACTGACACACAAGTGCAAATCAAGGCAAGAATTATGCATCTAAATGTGGAAAGGGGGGGGGGGGCGGGGGGACGTGTCTGAAGTGACGTCGAAGGATCATGGAGTAAAAATGAAACACAGAGATGTGCTGCAGGTATGTGGTGAGCAGCATTATTGAACTTTGTAGTGGTGCTCTGCTGTGTCAGCCATGCCACTTGTGTAATATAAAGAGCTCTTCCAGTGCAGGGCTTCATTGTCCGTGCACTGCTGCTGCTGCTGCTTACTGAGAGCCTGCAGATCCTGATCAGCCTGCTTATAAAACTCAATATGGGCCATTGTGGATTAATATTCACCATTAAAATTTCCAATTATGTAATCAGCCAAATCCAAGCCGTGCATATGCTCACTAGAATATCTCAGCAGGCAGGAAGGAGGAAGAGGAGGGGTGTCTGAATGAGAGGAATGATGCAACATCAGTCCGTGCACCTAGAATTCAAGTAAATATGTGTTCATGTTAAATTAGGCCTTTGACTAATACCGCCATATTGTTGAACATAATCAAGTCTCAATTAAAACCCAAAGGTCATTGTTTGGTCAAAGACTAAAAGTGAAGTGGATGCAAACATGTAGAGCAGATTTTTTTTTTTTAAATATTGCACTGATTTAATTTGTGCACAAACTCCGACTATGATGATGAAACACTGAATCTGGCACATGTTCTCTTTTATCCCACAGATCCCTTTTACAAAGTGCAGACAAATCCTCAGCGAAAAACTTAATCACTGTTTCATGATATTGTTTGTCTAAAACGAAATATATTTGTAGTTTAAATTGTAAAACAGGTGCCTTATTCAGTTCAAACTCACTGTCTATAAGCAGCAGATGTATTGCTGCAGTTGATGTTTTTTTTTTTTTTTTTCTATTAAATGTTGAAAAAAAATTCGGGACAGATGCTCGTCAATGTTTTCAAATTGCCACTTTTGTCGACCATCAGTTCAAAAGCCGAAGAGATTATATTATCCTGTGATTAGAAACCGAGAGAAGGAGCAAAATCCTCAGATTGAGAAGTTGCAACCAACATTTTTTTCTGTGATAGATAAAATCTTTACTACTTTCACATCTGGATGTTAAATATGAAGTTACAGCCAGAGGACCGTCAGCTTATCTTAGCTTAAATTAGCACAACAACCCTGCGAGGCTCTGATATCTGAACATAACCAGCTGTTAATCTTGCTGCACTTGTTTTGCATTGAGATGGCTACAGTCCATATATTCTGTTCAACAGAACAGGCTTGTTGTGTTTTGACAGCCAACTGGTGAACAGCATTTCATCCCAGTAACCTCTATTAAATGTGTTACTGGTTTAAAGATTTGTGTGTTTTCAGATCAGCGTTTGTGCCACGTTTCTCTCCGTCCAGTAAAGATGACCACTCTGATATCAGCTGAGGGGGACGGAGTGAGAAGAGGGGCAAATCTGGACCCTCAACAGGAGGCAGATTGATTTGGCAATCACCAAAGTGCTACAAACGTTTAAAACAATGCCCTTGTTCTTCCCTCTGCTGTTTGGCGCTAAATACATCAGCATATGGATAAACGTGCTCATGTATTCATAAGTATCACTGGGAAATTAGAGGCACAGTTCTTGTGTTTTTTGTTGCCTCGTCCTTTGTCCTACTTACTGTAATTCTTCATCACTTTCAACACCTACACTTATTGTGAGCCAAAACCCAGGAAAGGGTAGTGAATGGAGATATGTGAATGTGTGGGCGTTCCTGAGTGGAGCTTATAGAACAGCATGAAACCTCAACCATGACAGGAGGATCTGTGCTGAGTCCCCCCGGAGGTGGGGACGAATGGTTTTCATAGGGCTTTGGCTCAAAGTTTGCCTTGTTAATCTCATCATATTATTTTTTACAGAGGATCTCTAACGACTCCGTATTTGATCTCTGTAGTTTTATCATCGTCTTGTGATTTTGGATTTGTAGACCAGCTCCAGCTATAGAGCTGTGGTTACCATTTACTCCAGTCCAAAACATCACATTCATCTATAAGGAAATGTGAAATGAATGAATGTGAGAGTGAAGTCCTGTGGTGTAAAGGATATATTAGAGTTTAAGGATCATCACTGGCCTGGGGGAGAGTGTTTTGCAACAGCATTGTGTCCATGAACCAGAATCACAGTCCAATGTTCCCAATTAAAGGAAAAGAAAAAGTGTAAAACTGACAAGAGTTTAATTGCAGTTCAGTAGACTGGACTGTGGTTTGCTCAGGAAAAGGAATGAACAAAATGAAAGAAGTGAATGAGCGCAGACAACAGGGCACTGTGGACTATCAGGCGTGTTTTTTTGATAATAAATGTTTTCAGATTTTTAATTTTTTTATGTGGATGTCTCTTAGCTGCAGTGAGAGTTACTGTTGTCCTGAGATGTATGAGGAACGAGCTTAACATCATTGTTAAAACATAGTCTGACACTTTAGGAAAATCAGGTATTTGCTCTTTTTTTGCCGACACACCACTCTCGTAGCTGTCTGGTTAATACCACAGATGCCTTTTTTTAACATTGTTACCTCTAAAATGGTTGAACCAGGCTTTCCCCCTGCCTCCGGTTGTATGCTATGATAAGCTAACTGTCTGCTGAGTGTCTAACTCTCTAAAGCAAATAAGCTTATTTCATTATGTCAAGCTGTTGTGTTAAAGCTGTGATTTTGGCTTTATGTAGTCAGAAATGTGATATCTCATTCAGTGTGTTCCAGTGAAGTCAATTTTGTTGTTGTTTTACTACCTCAGATCAGTATACGAGGACCTCTGCTTTAAAACTACCCCAAAAACCCTTTAATTAAAATTGATATAAACAACAGAGTGCGGATTTAATTTCTAATCTCTCTCTCATTCTCACAAGCATCCTGCACTGTGTACTCTCCTGTAGCTGCTCCTGACCATCTATAGAACTGATGCTCACAATCACAGTAAACAATGAAAATATAGTGTTTTAATTGATGGATGTATTTACCTGTTAGTAGAGTCAAATGCTTCATCTCGTCATGCCAATAAGACAACCTCAGCCACGCTGTCAGCATCTTCACAGCATCACACAGACAACTATACACACTCAAACAGAAACAAACCATAAAATGGAGATGAATTGGAGACGAGATAAATCTAAAGGATCCACTTTCTCCATAATGACACCACCGCAGCTGAATAGTGCGCCCTTATTGACTGAGGAGGCAACGTGACAGTGGTGAAAGCATCAAAATGGCAGCACTCAGTTGTGTGTGTGTGTGTGTGTATGTGTGGTTGTGCACTGTCACCGGTACTCAGCGCAGGATCCAAAACACCAGAGAGGGAACGAGCTTAGCAGCTCTCTCAGCTTAGCAACAAGGGGTAGCAACTAGTCAAGAGCTGTGAGGTAACATGCTGCAGTGACCTCTGATGTAGAGGAAGTAGTGGGGGCGGGAGTATGTGAAGCATACTGATGACACTCACACTTGACAGGCTTCCTTCATTACGGAGCTTCGCCATAGCACATGTGGTAACTTTCACCGGAGCTGTTACTTTGTGACTGTGTGTTCGTGAGACCTCTGACCAGTGCAGATTAACAATACAGTAACTGACATGACAGTGGATTTGGATATGAAAATAATTTTCTATTTGTGAACAATTTCTTTTATGAAATCATGTTGACAGAATGAAAAGCATCAGAAAAAAACTACATCTGTGTTCATGGTGTATTGCACCAGTTGTAAAATAACATACAAGCATACTTAACATGTCAGGTTAATATATAAGCTGCCCGCACTGTCTTAATTCATACTGTATGCACTCTTGTGTTCACATACACCTCAGTTTATATGATTGAAACAGGATTATTGTCAATTTTTATTTTTGCAACATTGAACTTTAGAGCACCAGTCAACTGTGGGCACCTGTTATGATGCAGTGATGACTCAATCAGAAATAACTCTGAGCAGAGTGATTAGTTGTTTCATTGTTTGGTTTATATAATTGAGTATGAGTTGAGTTTTGACAAAACATAACTTCCGCCTCTGGAAATTGGCATTTTCACAGATTTTTCTTATGAAACCTTGAGTTGATCTATTTAAAAACAACAACGACAGTTCGATTATGTCAACGAACACCATTTATGAACAGGATACAGATGTGGTTTTCTTCTTACCGGAAATATGTTTCCCTCATTTTAAGATCAAATTTGAATTTGATAGTCAAAGCAGTGAATTAGGTTCTCTGTGATGGCTAATGTGAGACCAAACCTCAAACCTGTGTGAGAGTGTCCACACAAACACACACACACACACACACATGCTGTATTCACATCAAAGGCACGAACACAGTCATGTTCGAACCTGATCAGCTGTCAGCAGACTTGTAGAAGGCCTTCTCCAGCAACACTGTTATGAATATTCGTTACACTAAGTACTTTTCCCTCTGTGGCTGCTCTTGTGAAGGTCAAACTAGCCAGCTCTCATTTGGAGCTGCTCAGCATGAGAGAGAGAGGTAAGCCAGAGCATGCTTTTGTAATATTACATAAAGATGAGGAGCGAGCGCTGCTGACAGCTGTGACGGGCTATTAATTATGGTTTCATGAATGTTCGTCTGTAGTGTGGGCTTGGGGAAGGGGGAGGAGGAAGGGGAGGAGGAGGGGAGGGGGGCAACATAGTCACAATGCTCAATCATAGCCATCAAATCAGAAAACTTTGAGCTTTAATGGGGCCGTTTTATGGGTGAATTAATTAATTTCCTTGTGGCTGCCTCATTGAGATGAATGCCTGAATTCAGCTGGTGCTGGAGCAGTTGACCTTTACCGCTATGGGATTTTCTTTATTGCATCTCGTTATTCCGCCTTTGTCCTGGACAAAGAATGCAACATCGAGTTTCAATGGCTTCTGCGAGTAAAACATCTCCTCACTGTCGTGTGTTCATCCTTCTCAGCTCCATCCATATGTCACTTCTTCCCTCACCTTGCTTCTCTCCTTCCCTCTTCCCTCCGGCACAGGGGCCACAGTGTGAATGAGATGTTGGGTGCATAGTAATTGAGTAGGTATTGATTGGACTGCAGCGTGGCCTATGAGAGGCCAATGAGAGCCAGAGGATCAGAGCAGCACCACTGACTGCGTCTCTCATCCCACATTCTGCAGAAAAACATAAACGCAGCACCACTCGAGGCACCAGAAAATGAAGGAACGTTACATTGTGAGATAACATACGGACGTCGTAGTACGCCTTGTTCCCCTTGTACCCCTCGCTGCTATTAGCTCTGACTTTAGGCCCAGGAAGGGTTGGCTTCAGCATTGGCTGTATCATTTGACTGACTGGGTGCATCATCTGAGCAGGGCTGACTGTCATATTTCACTGCGATGTCGCCACTGGAGACTCAGCTGCCATGTTGGTGTGCCTTGGTGCGAGAAGAACTGATGCGGAAATGTTTGCTAAGGAGGAAGGGGTTATTGCCCCGTCAGCATGCCATCACTGTGCACATGCTGAACCCTCTTGTTGTCCCCCTCATTCTACCTGCAAAGAAGATGAGAGTTTGAAAACACAAAAACATAAATGCTGACAGGTGAAGCAGAGAAACCAGTTTAACTCTCCATGGTGTCTTTTACTTGTCTCCTGGTGGTGACAGTGCAGTTTTCAGCAGGGATACAGGGATATTGGCATTTTATAAGATAGAATTTTGTTATGATGGTCAGAGTTTCCATATTTTGCTGCACATCAGTGTTTCTCCCCCAAAACAATGTGCCAACTTCAACAATTCACAAATTACAAACTAAAATGACAGCTTTATCAATATCATATATAGTCTCTGATTTTACATACTAGTTGGTTAAGGGTGTTTTCATACAGGCAGTGTTGAGGTTGGTCCAGTTGGGCCCCAGTGCGGTGTGTTTGGATCAGTGTGAACATAAGAGGGAGCGCACCAAAACGGCTGCACAAGTGTGGCTACAGTCAAACTCTGGTGCGGTCCTTTTCTTGTGAACGCAGCCAGACCAACTGCCTGGTGTACGTCACAATTGTGAG
Organism: Caranx ignobilis; assembly: GCA_021432705.1. NCBI lineage: Eukaryota > Metazoa > Chordata > Actinopteri > Carangiformes > Carangidae > Caranx > Caranx ignobilis. The sequence continues at coordinate 16,276,841 of MU269981.1, read as the reverse complement.
CTAAAAAGGCTCCTGTAAATAGCTGTGCAGTGCAGCCGTGTTTTAGAAATCTATTATTTGCAGAGAGTGGTAAATACAAAGGATATAAAATTAAATGAGCAGCACTACTAAGTACTGCATCTATGTGTCTCCATTGTTAAAGTTTAATGTTACTTTTTAGAGTTTATGTAAACATGATGTACTACGTACAGTACGTGTCTTTTTCCAGTCGGTCGTCATGGAAACATGAGGCTCTGCCACTCTTTGAGTGAAACGTGTGTGAACGCGAACCATACTAGCTGAAAAATGAAACATCATTTTCGCATCTGGCATCTGTGAAAGTATGTGTGAAAACACCCTTAATATTGAAAACAACACACCTATGTCACAGGCAGTTTGAAACAGTGTAGATCTTAAAACGTGATATGTTACCATGTCACCTCGCAGACCACTAGAGGTGACTCACGGACCACCAGTGGTAGGGATGTGGTTAACCATATAGATCTAACTAAGCTAACCACAACAGCCAGCTAACATGGCAGACAGACTGGAACAGCCAGCCTGGGTAACAAGCATAAAAAAAACTTAAAATACCTATTGTTTCTATGTTTTGGTTAACCAAACAATATCCCATGTTAATTACTGAGCTTCAGATGTGTTGGTAGGTTTGATTTGTGACACCTTCAGACAGAGCCAGGCTAGCTGTTAGCCCCATGCCCCCCTGTTACGGTATGATGTTTAACTAAGATAGCCGGCTACAGTGTCTACTCAGGAAAACATCTTTCCATTTCACTGACGACATATGGATAATTTGAGGTGTGTGTGAGCGTGTGTGCCTGTGTGTGTTTGTGAGATATGGAGAGGCAGCACTGAAAGCAGTCAGACACATCCAGCCCATGGCCAGGCATATGCAAGCACAGAGCAGCATTAACTGCAGTGAGAGCCCTCAGAGGTGAAGCAGGGGGAGGTGACTAAGCAGGATAGCCGGCCAATGGTGTACAAGCACTGGTTACCATGGGAACACATTGATTATTTAACAATTTGGATGAAGCCTGTGCCCTGCACTTGCCAAGGTTCAGTGGGAGTCTTTGTAGCTTTACTGTCCCGGGGGTCTGCAGCCAAGTGAGTGTTGTGTGGTGCAATGCCAAAGGGACATGATACACATCCCCTGTGATGCTGTGAGACAAGAGACAGATACACAATCTCAACTGACAGAAGAGCAAAATGATAGATTGATGAACAAGAAACTATTATGAACAGATGGTTGAATGAGACCGGGGAGTGAGAGAAAGAAAAGGACTGTAGCGGGTGAATTTTCATCGCTACTGGTGGTCACTGGGGACTTGTTGTAATGATCTCATGCTGGGGAGGCAGTCTGGGCTCATTGTCATTGTGTGTATACAAGCTCTTTGTGTCCAGTATGTACCAAAGCTAGAGTCCCCTTCATTCTGCATCATTGGTGGGCACAGGTAAAGAACAACAACTGTATGTGAAAGCAGCTTTTAATAATGGATGAAGAAATGGGGGGGTATTATGCTAGTGCTGTTATATCTGTCAGTCCCACAATGCAGTGCAATACAAAGCTGTTTTGCAAACTTTTTTTGCAGCTCACAAGAAGACCCCGTTTAAATCTTGTATTCACATGCAATCTGTATTTATCTATATCTTGTCTAGAGAAGGAAAGGCACAGATTAAGGTGTCATTTTTAGGTCATATCTTGTATTATGTTCAGAATAATATCTCCTGTTTTACATTTGGATCAGATCTCAATCAATGTCGATACTCTCTATTAAGTATGACCAGCCTGCCTGATTTAGATCAACCTGACAATTGATAAAAATAATATGACTGTCTATATGTGACTATATGTCTGTGACCTGTTACCTGCCATATTTTGCTGACAGTCTCACTAAACTCACTTGCATATTGAGATCCAGTCACATACCTACTGAGTCGAGATAATAAGGTGTAAAAGTGAAGGCCTGCAGACTAGATGCCATCATCGTGATAATGAATCCAGAAAGATCACATGTTCATACCAGGTGTAAATGTGGCCATCTTGTCAAATTCTCATAGTCCTTGAGAGTCAGTCTAAGTCGAGTATCATGTCTTCATAGGCAAAAGGAAGTCTTTCAGGTCTCTGAGTGCTGATCTTTATGGTAAATTGTCTTTCCTTAGCAGAGACCTTGTCCTTTCAATAAGGTGGCATAATGATTAAAATTTCATGCTACCTGGTCATGTAAGGCCTGTGGGTGTCTTATTTATCTTTGGTTGTTCTAGGATTTTGCCAAGTCAAATCTCAGAGTTGTCAAGTTCAAATTAAGTTTGAAGTCCACTTTATCACATCTGCAACCTTTTACTGACTCACCTATTGAATCGCATCAAGTTCCCTGAACCACATTCACCTGCCACACACTGACAGACATCCCTATCCCCACTGCTTTTGTCTTCACCTCTGTGATCCTCATCCCAGCCTCCCAGTGCTGGGAAAAAAACACAGATATAATAACTTTGGGTTCGTCCCCCTGCTTGTCCTCAGGTCCAGTGATGATACAGACAGATCATACCTCGGGTATGTGTCATGTGACAGATCTTATACTCTCTGTGCTGTCCGTTAGCACAGAGCTAAGAGACAGTTAGCAGCAATTCAAGCAGGGAGGGGTAATCCAATCTAATCCAAGTTACCTCAGTAAATTACTAAATGTTAAACAAACTCTTGTTGAGATTACTCATGCTGAGATTATCTTCCATTATTCCTTTTTGTTTGCTTGTTATGTGAGATTCAGATAGAGGGATTACGCAGCAATCCCAGGCCAGGATAATACTGCTGTTTCCTACCACTGATGGGTTTATTGTCTTTCAGATGGACTTGTAGGTTCAGTGATCCCCCTGGGGAAGCGTCGGTCCACTATGATAGTTATAAGCACTGCAGGCATTGTATCGTAACAGGTGTGTGTAGTCACATGTGGCCTCAGTAGTGGATTCCCTAGTTTAGTCTGTCAGTCACTAGGGGAAAATAGTAGCCACTGTATTCCCCTGTGTCGCCCTTAGGCTGTGTTTCATCACTTCTTGCTATGTGGGCTTTGGTTTCAGGGTTTTTCATTCACAGCCGACTGTCACTAACATGGCTGCTGGGGACTTGATGCAACAGAAGCTTCTGCTAATAAACACCTCTCCGGGATTTTTTAGGGCGCGTGTTATGAGTTGGGTTCTAAGATGAAGGGGTGGAGGAAAAAAAAGTGCAAGGCATTCATAGGAAATGAGATCTAGTCACAAGCACAGACATGAGCATCTGCTAGTGCATATGCAGATTACAATGAAGGCCTGATTGTGCTGACTGGATGGGGAGAATAGGGGGGTGGGGTGGGGGGGGGGGGGGTGGCAGCCACAGCTGTCCAGAGTCATAGCGCATCACCACTATGGAGCAGAGCAGGTCAGATCTACAGCTCCTGTTTATCTGGAGAGAGACCTTCGTTACCAGGGACCTCCGTCTGTGACAAGTGTGGAGATATGAAATGATTTCGATCAAAGGATCAGATCTTTTTAAGAATGTTTTTCAAGTTGCACTCCTTTGTTTGCAGAGGTGTAGCAGTGAAGAGCTGAGCAGTATCATTTGTTACATATGTTGCAGTACATGTTTTTATACAGTTTACATTTAAAATGAGAATATTATCTAGTGTTAAGTAGAATAATAATCTCTTTGTTTTGTAAGATAGAACAGTCAAAGAAAATTCATTCACTTCATCGTGAAATCACCAAAACAAAATGCCAATTATTATTACAACACATTATTGTATTATATTGATTTAGATCTAGGTAGTAATTTAGAGATTATAATCAGATCAATTTCTGTACATATTAAGACAAAGGGTAGAGGGTGAGATTGGGTGAGGTGGTGGTGGTGGTGGTGGAGGGGGTTTAGGGGGAGGATGGCAGCTAGTGATTTTCCTGTCAGCGTTGGACCTCAGGAAGTGTAAGGTCCCAGAGCAGCACTGTCAGCATCCCCTCACCCACACAGCTCAATCAAATCAATAACAAGTAGACAGCTAGTGTGCTGTAGAGGAGGACAACAGGCAAGCTCCCTCCCTAAACCGACCAGCGCGTCTCCTCCTTCACACTCCTGCTCCTCGTGTCTCCACTCGGGCACCTCTCCTCGGAGGTCTCAGCTCACAGCTTCACTCCTCAGCTTCTCTGCAGCCCTGAAATGGGCAGAGAGACACCAGGTGGCACAGTAGAGCTGAGCTGGGAACTTTATTGAACTGTGAAACTTAATATGTAAGACTTGTGGTTGGGTTTTAAAAGCTGATACTATGCATCGATACTGACAACTGGTAATCTGCATTTTGTATTTTACCTCTCTTTATGTCTTAAACATTGTTTCCCCTAAATTATTATTCATGTCTCACGTTTCTTATTATATCTGATTAACATTACAAAGAAATGACATTTTAGAATATGTAAAATAAGAGGAAAGCTGAAAATGCTATAAACAACTAGTATTTGTTCTTGAAAAATGACTTCAGCAATTAATCAGTCATCAAAATTGGATGCTAAATGAAACATTACTTTGATATTAAACAGATATTTACCACATATCTGGGGCTGCAATCGATGTTTATTTTAACCAGCCTATAAAATATAATGAAAGAGTGGAAAGTCTCATCAAAATTTCTGAGGAACCATCTCTTCCCTGTTTTTGTTAAACCAACAGCCCATACAAAGCAAAGCAAAATTACAATAGACCTTCATGATGGATGATGGATAATCAGAGAAAAGTCTTGCTTTCATGTGGCAGATCCCAGTGAATGTTGGTATTTTTGCTTGATAATTTTTTTCATCACAATTGTTGTCTAATCTGCTAGTAAACTAATCAAATTATAGGGTAAGTCAAGACATATGTAAATCATAAGATTACAGATTCCCTTATATTAGCGTCACAGCACTGCCTCAGTGGTCACCAAATTATAATGTTGTGCGTTCTGTACGTGATACTGCATGGCATTTTCTCTGCGTGTGAAGTTCAAGTGAAAAGCTGATGTGGGATAAACGTATTGTCCCAACAGCTGGAACACAAGCTGGTTTGTTTTATGAGGTGACCGTGGGACGTCTGGCTGTGGCAGTTAATAAGCATTGGTCTCTCTGCCCCAGTCCTCATTCGCAGTCCTCACACCTTTCCAACCCCCCGAACACACACACGCATACACACACGACACACACATAGCCTCAGCCCCAAGGAGACTGACCGACTGTTCCCATGGCATCCGTTAACTTTGCTCCCCACTGATAGTGTGTGTACCGCATTACGTCTGTGTGCTGCCAGCCTCACACACTGAGATAATGTGTATCTCTTCATATTCACAGGCCAACCCTCCCCCCATCATCGTCAACGCAGACTCACTAGATGCAGGCCCTTATGTAAGTATCTGTTCTCTCTCTCTCTGTACAGTATATATCTCTCATTCACACTCCCTCTGTGGTGCATGAGCTCGGGTGTGTGTGTGTGTGTGCATGTGAGTGTGTGCGTGCATCCTCCTGGTAGCAACATGCTGTTTGCCATGTGGACCAACATCCATTATCCTATTGACCCTGCCTGTTTGTGGAGAATGTTCATTCTGCAGCGGCACATTCACTGTCACAGTGCCTATGCATTTTAAGAAAGAAAGACACTTTTGATTGCAATAAATCAGAAATTCATGGTGGTATTTTTAGTTAGTAAAACAATCTCCTGGATGTATCTTCTGTATATTTTGTCAATAATCCTGTTCTCCACAGTTCTCTGTTTTCAGTCTGTACATAGGTCTATTTTCTATTATATAGTATAGGATTTAGCTGAAAATTTAGCATGGTTGTCTTTTTTTCCCCTCGCTCTGTTTTTAGAAAATGGCATAATTCAGGCTCAGTGATGTAACTAACCATTATGTTTTTTATTTTTATTTTGGCAGGTAAATGGCAGTGATGGGATGTATAAATATGAAGAGATCATTTTAGAGAGGGTGAGCTTTACCGTTTTCTTGTTACACTTTTCCACATATTACATATATTTCATATTCCTTTAATGTATTTTCTGCATGATGGATGGATTTCTCCCCACTAGGTGGTAGTAAGCAACTCGGTCTTCACTCTTTGAGCCAAAAGACCATGAAAACTACAGAAATCTAAATGTCTGCAATTGTATATGAGAATCCTATGTGATTCTGTGCGTTAGTGATTTTATAGCCATTGCATCACTGCAGTAAGGAATGTGCAAAATCTCATGTGAGTATGAGCGCAGAATAATACCAGTGAGGCATATCTTTTTACATAATCCTGATGCACATGTCATCAGCAGACGCCAGAAATGTAAAGTGCTCTCCTGTTCAATTGTTCAGCAGGCACCACTGCACTTGTCAGCGGTGGTTCAGCTTGTAGTGGCAGCGCTATATGTTTCTGCTCTCATTATTCCACCCACATATAGATGCACCTCCGAACCCATGATAGATGCACAGTATCTTCCTGCCCCTTCCACTCTAAGTGGCATTTCTGCATGCAGAAGGCTTAAATAAACTATGCGAAGTCACACTTTAAAAGGTCTGTGGGTGTTTAACATTTGGTGGTAGGGCCCAGTGTACTCCTGTCAGCTCCAGAGCAGCACACTGGGAGGCCTCAGCCTCCCTCTGTCCTAATTTGTTGTGACTGTTGCTCATTAATTATAGAAAATAATAAAGTGAAGTCTTTTCTCAGCTGTCTTGTTTGCTGCCTGTCTCTGTGGCCACGGCTGTCAAATGCAGCAGTGTGCCTGGACCCAGTGGATCCAAAAGGTTCCTGTGTCATTTCAGGAACAGGAAGGACAGGCTGTGGTGGTGTCTGCCTCCTACAGAGAGTGAGAAGCTCTGTATCATGCAATAGAAATGACGCTTCGCAACTCGTCTTTGCTTTAGATCATAAATCCATTTTTCTGTCGAAACGGGGCATCTCTACCACTGGTGCCTCTCTGTGGGCTGATGGAAGAAGCGTGACATTTTGAATGAAGTACCCTCTTCTAATGGAATACATGGCATTATCGTTTGTCACATGCAAGGACACACACACACGCATGCGTGCGTGCACACACACATGTATGTACACAAAAACAGACAGGATCAGAAGTGCCTGGAGAAAGCAGCCCGCATCGATCACACGTTCCTCTGAGATACCAATACACTTAAGAGCCATATTGTACTGACCTTGAGCCCACATTGGGTCCAGTCACTTACATCAAAGTGTGTGTATGTGCATGTTGTTTACTGTTGCCTACTGAAAATGCCAATCATAACCTGTGTGCAGGGGAACTCTGGCCTGGGCTTTAGCATTGCTGGAGGAATAGACAATCCCCACATTCCCGATGATCCGGGGATCTTCATCACCAAGATTATCCCAGGAGGAGCAGCTGCTATGGATGGACGGCTGGGGTAAGTTCCCCTCTCTCACCGTGTTACCCTCCAACTCCTCCACCTCCTCCTCCTCACCTTATTCTTTCCACCTACTCTTTCCAAGCTCCTCGGCCCCCTCTGTCCTCTCTCTCCTCTCTAACCTCCTTTCTCTCCTCTTTAATGCACACTACCAACATGTCCCGCCAGGCAGTGCTGTGTGGGAGGCAGAGTTTCTACAGCCCTCTGCCCCCTGGCACTGTGTGTTTCCTCAAAGTTATGATTCACTGGAAAAACCAAACCTGAAAACATGCAAAAATTATGATATGGAGTGCTTTTGTAAATGTGCTTTGGAGGTTTCTGCCTACATTGGCCTTGCTATGGTCTCTCCCTGCCTTTGAGCAGCAATGTAGCTTCAGTTCTTTTATCTATTGACTGGCAAGCTGGTATGTGCGTGTGATTTATATATTAAAACTTCCCTCTGCAGGGTTAATGATTGCGTGCTGCGTGTGAATGATGTGGACGTGTCCGAGGTGGTTCACAGCCGGGCGGTGGAGGCCCTGAAGGAAGCAGGGCCTGTGGTGAGGCTGCTGGTTCGACGGAGGCAGGCCCCACCAGAGACGATTCTGGAGGTCAACCTGCTGAAAGGACCAAAAGGTCAGGGACACACAACTTAATTTTCATTCATCCTTACTGAGAATGAATGCAATGCTAAACTTAATACAGCTGTAGATATAGCAAGTGTCAAATCTGGAGAAATATATTTCAAGACTAGATTTTCAAAGTGAGCTTTTCAGCTCAGAGGAAGCAGACCCACATATCTGATATATCTAAAAATGTATCAAATGAATGGCGGTTCTGTGAACATGTATTGATTATCTGACTGTGTGTATTACTCAACCAGGGTTGGGATTCAGCATCGCTGGAGGGATCGGGAACCAGCATATCCCAGGAGACAACAGCATCTATATTACCAAGATCATAGAGGGAGGAGCTGCCCAAAAAGATGGACGGCTTCAGACTGGAGACCGCCTGCTCGCTGTAGGATCCCGCACCTCCCTCTTACTGAGTCACATATCGAGTGTTCAAATCAAAATGAACTAATTTTGGTTTAGTTCACAGTAGAGTTAAGCAAAAATTCTGAAGTAGTGTTTAGCGCAGATCACAAAGCCTCACTGCTGTAGGTGGGCGGGCATGTGCTCTATGTAGATGACTGTTTATGGGATACGTTAAGTACACTACATTATCTGCTTGGTTGACCCATCCTGTCATTTCAAGCTAAGTGAGACTCATAGCAGACATCAGCATTTATGACTTTATGTATGATCACTGGTTTATCCATTAGCATGGGACAGTAAAAAGGTCCATCAGCTTGGAACGAGAGAGGGAATCATTACATTTGTCTGTCAAATACTCACTCATCCCTACATCACTACAGTTACTTTAGTTACCTTATCAATGAACTCCTACAAATGCAACATGCAAATGTAGTTTTTAAAATACATTTCAACAACATTAGTGACTTTTGATTTTATGGAAATTACTCATTGAATTATAATAATAATCATCGTCATCTTGAATAATTGGAGCAAGCAACCAACATGCTTCATGTTCATTTTGACTTTCCATATACTGGATTGACCTTTCCAGTGGCCCTGTTTGTAGTTAAGAGCAAATGATCTCATCCTTTTCTTATTGACTTCTAATAAGATACAAACATCTAGATACCTTGCTGTCATTATGGGGGTCAACTGTGAATTCACTGCAGAGGAAAAGTAAGCTGCTGCTCCTCTGACACTTATTAAGATGCTTGCTATAGATGTTTTTTTGTTTTTTTTAAATCTCTGTGTCTTACAGTTTGTCAGGCATGTTGTGTGTTGACAACTTGTAGAATGTGTAATAGTATTGTGTAATATTGACTGTAATATTGACTCAGTTTGCAGCATATACTGCACCTGTCCCTTATTATTAACAGCGCATTAGGCAGTGCATTACGTAAGTGCCATCCAAACTGCTAACATATGGCTGTTGAAAAACTCAGAGACTCTGAGCATCTTTAAACTGCTGCGTTTGACCTCTGTTAATGCTGCACAACACACCAGCCTTTTTGCTCCGCTACTGTTGAAATGTCCAAAAATCTCATATTACGGTGATTCATTGTTGTGTTGGCTGGTGCGAAGCATGATGTTGTCACAGTGCAGCAAAGACACGATGTGTTCAGGTGTTGATTTTTCCTCCTCCTCTTTTGGTGGCATTCAGGTGAACAACATCATGCTGCAGGACGTGCGTCATGAGGAGGCAGTGGCTGCACTCAAGAACACCTCTGACATGGTTTACCTCAAGGTGGCCAAGCCAGGACCTGTGCATCTCAACGACATGTACGCCCCTCCAGACTACTCCAGCAGTACGTATCTATCTCTTCTTGTTCTCGTGGCCATTTTTGAGTTAACACTACATTTTACTATATACACAGCAGAAGCACAGGTTTATTTATATTAAATAATTGATGCAAGGGTGTAAAGGGTGAATTATAGATCAACTTTCTTATCTTTATCAGAGATAGTTCAGCTGTCCTGCATGAATTGTTGTGTTGGATCACTGTTCTCTCCCCAAAACTGCTATGCCCAGACACCCACATAGTGAATGTAGTGACTGCTTACACACACACACACACACACAATCCTTCCCACAGCAACAACAAGCACAGTTCTCTGCCTCCCACTGAGTGTGGATGGTTTCTCACATCCCACCTGCTCATGAGAGCCCACGATCTTGAGCTGCAGCATCTCAAATTTCCACAGAACAGTGATTTAGTGTTAGAGGGGGCTATCGAGGGCTTTTTTGTGGGTTCTAAATGTTTGCAGTTGTGGGGGTTTTTAGACAAGCCCTTAATGCAGCCTTAACCCCGCTCTGACAGCACAACCCGTGTTCAGATGATCTGGATTTAAAATGCTTGTTTTATCATGCTCAGCTGCCTCCATTCAGAATGTAAATTCAGAGGGATGAGGTGTGTTTTCACGCCTGGGATTCTGCTTTCCCTGCTTGCACAAGGACTATGTCAACTTTTTAGAAAAATGTCTCTAGCTTTTCCTCCAAGATGATAAGAGGATTGACAGTTTTAAAACATCAGGTGTAGATTACTGAAACATCTTTCATACATCAGTCAGTGCTGGTAGTCTATTGTGTCAAGATTAGCAGAGACGGAGCAGAGACGTGTACAAAAAGCCAAGCCAGTTTCCTAAATGCCATTTTGGTTCTTCTGATTTTATAAAACCTGCGTCTTATTTTTAATTTGTTGGCCACTGTCCCTGCTGCTAATAATATGATTCTTATCACCATGTTGGTTGCTAAGATCTGGGAAAGCAGAGACATTGCTAAAAACAAAAGCAGTCAGGTGATTTAGACAAGTTTATTGAAAAACCTCAAGGGTTGGACAAACTTATTGGGAAGAGAAAATGACTGTTGTTTTCATAGTTGGCAACATCTCAACAACTGTTTTGGTAACTACAATGTTATCACAAGATATATTACTTTGAAAATAAGTGGTTAGAAACTGGAATTTTCTTTTAATATGCTCATTAATGTGCACATGATATTCTAACAAGACTCTAGAGCCAAGTTCTTAGGCATAGCTGCTCTTTGAACTAAATGCTAATAGCAGCATGCTAACATGCTCATAATAACAATGCTGGCTATAGGTACACAATCTGCTGGATTCCTCCTCTGGTGACCATGAATCCCTCTTTGTCACTAGGTGGATCTCGATCACACAGCTTATAGTTTTCTAGGGTTTTGAATGTGTCAGTCTTTGCTATTTTCCTGTGCCTGTGTTGTAATCATTCTCTCTTTCCCCCTACTGGTCTGGCCCTCCCCCCAGCCTTCCCCACCATGGTGGACAACCACGTCAGCCACAACTACATGGGGGCAATGGAGCCGAAGCCAGTGTACCCGCCGCCCCAGGTCACCCCGTCCAGGTATTCGCCAGTTCCTCGCCACATGCTAGGAGAGGAAGACTTCACAAGGTAGGTCACGAGCCGGTACCTCCATGAATGATTCTCCTCCTATACATGACATTCATACAGGCTCTGTACATGTAGACTGAATTAATTCACAGCACATAGTTTGTCTCTGGAGTTCAACTAAAGGCCTTTTTCAGTATTTGCTGGTGTAGTTGTAGCAACATGGCTGTAGAGCACAGTGCTATGGGGCTAAATTAGGTTTTAAAATATTTAAATTTGCATGGGTTTCTTTTTGTTCTTAGCCACCTCCATTGTGTTGTTGTTTCTTAGGTGTTGTCATGGTTCCTTTGATGATACGTGTTCATATTTGTATTTGATGAAGCATAGCATATGCTTAGTTTACATATTTCATCTCATCAGGGCCAGAGTGGTGCATACTACACAATAGCTGGGCAGTGTGTGGTGGCTGTGTGCTGACAGTGGCCTCTTGTCACTTCTTGTACTTGTCATGACTGAGGTGTAACCTTTGACCTCCTACCCAAGTACTGGATCAGAAGTAGCATTCAGAGGGGCTTGATTGCAGCGTCCCATGAAGCCTTTGGTCATCTTAATCCACAGCTCTGGGGAGGAGGCTGTGCTCTCCCCGTGTGTGTGTGTAGGTGTGTGTGTGTGTGTGTGTGTGTGTGTGTGTGTGTGTGTGTGTGTGTATGTAGGTGTGTGTGACTGCATGGAGGCGTCTACATGTGTCTGTGTGTTGTGGAGTCAAAGTGTCACTGGATGACTGTTAGTTGTGTGGCCCTGTAATGTCCTTGTCCAGGCTGTCTACATGACTTGTATGTGCATTTGTCGCATCTTTGTTCGTATGTGTGCTTTATATGTGTCCTGCACTTGTCCCATTCACTGTGATTCCTGTACCCCACAGCAGGGCTGAACCTATTTACAGTGTCATCCACAAACCTGGGGACAGCAAGGTGCCCCAGGCCCTCTACAGAGGCTTCTGTCCTTCCCCTGCTCCCTTGTGCCAAGGTCCGCTCCCCTTCTCTGGCAGGTACTAACCTAGTCCATCACGCCTTGCTTAGCTAACCCTCCTCTCTAGAGCTCAGCATCTTGATCTGGCATCAGACAGGAGTAGGGCCCGAGAGGGATGGAGGCCACCTGCCTCATCGATAATATGTTGCACCACAATACAAAAAAAAGGAATAGACAGTAAGGAGCAACGAGCAAGAAGAGGAAGGAGAGGAAAGGGAGGGAAGGAGGGAGGAGGGAGGAGGGTTGATATTTTTTGTTGATAGAGCTCTCACTTTCAAGCAGGGTTTCTACTGGCTTATTTAATCTTCCTGTCTCTTTCCTGTCTGTATGTTTGCATGTAAGTGTCCCCCCCCCTCATGCCCACTTTGCTGCTGTATACATTTCAAGTACTTCAAGTGTGTGGCTGCTTTTTCAGTTTGTGTGACCATTCGACTCATATTTAGGCAATGAATCTGTCATGACTGCACACAAAACATGTTAAAACACTAAATAAATAAAAACAACAACAGCAAATTGACACTAGGGCAGAAATTCAGAATATAAAGGTAATATTTCTCGCCCTTTGTGAATGTTTTTCATTTGTTTTTTTGCTACACATAAACTACTATAACTTCAGTTTATGTTTTAAAAGGTCTGCCTGTAGTCATCATTTATCCATCAATTTTCTACTAATCTTGTTACGTCTGTGAATCTAAAAACAATGATGCCCTGTTCCTCGCAGTTTAAAATGGAGTCGTACCTGCTCTTCACAAACACATCTCCACAGGAGTGCAGCCGAAAGGGCTTCACGCTCCCACAAGCTGCTCAATTCCATCTGTCAGGACGCATCGATAAAACTAAGCCTCTATCTTGGGCCAAGTTACTTTCACTGGTGGTTACTGCTGAAGACAATAATAATACATGATATTTATGGCAGTGCTTGTGTTTGTTTTTTTCACTCTTTGGCATAAATGTGCAAAAGGCCTCCTGTTAAGTTTCACTTATTTATTTACACTACATCCACAGTCTTGTCCATCGTGCATCACCTCATGGATGAATGCCCCAGTTTTTCTGTATGAACCATTGCTTTTATGTAATGTGTTTGTGATAAGTGCAGCTTTTTATTGTGCAACATATGCGCCATACACTGATGCAAACATGTGTTTCCCTGTGTGGGTGTGTGTGCATAAGAGAGATAAAAGGACAGATTCTGGTCTTGGCTATAATGTCATTCAGGGTGTGGTGTTGCAAAGAAAGGACAGCACAGGAGGATGGGGAGGCTTATGGGAGCCGCCCAACACAAACATTCTGCTTTGCGGCGTTGGAATGTTTTGCCTGCTGCTCCGTGTATGTAAATATAAACAGCAAGCCGTGCTGTTACCATAAATGTAACGGAGAGTAAGAGCCTGATCCGGTACGGGCCAACAGACCAGTAGCAGCAGACAGTCCTGCAGCTGTCATGATTCATCTGCACTCTGGGAAAACCAGGCCATGCGCTCAGGTCTTACCCCTCTCATCCCCCATGCTGCCAGCACCAATCACACACACATACTGTACACTGACATATTTGCGCATAATGTGCTGACACATACAAGTACACATGCAGGTACATGTGCTTAAATGCAATGCACAATTATGACACAGACGTATACCTGTGGGTATACATGCTGCGCAGCCAGACAACTCATAAATTAACGGTGCAAATGAGAACGGCCTGCATGCTGTGACCATGCGTGCACCTGTTTTCCCCTAGTGGGTTTGTGTGTCATGTCTGCTATTAGGACCAGAAGAGAGTGGTCTCGTGGTCTCTGAGGACATCGTGTCCGACAACCGACTTGATCCCAATCACAGCAGATGAGCATCCAGCACTGTCAGACTGACAGGCAGATAGCAGACACCTCCCTGTAGCCCCAGCAGCTTCCCCATTGGCTCCCACCAGGAGGGGTTATTTTAGATGAATGCTATAGTAAGCACAGGCTTCTGCAGAAGTGGAGCAGGCTGGTTGTGAGGAATGAGTCAGAGCTTGTATCGGCCCATCTGCACATCCCCCTCAGTGGTGTCATCACAGACACATCCCCTATACCCCCCCTCCCCTTCTCAATCTGATACTACCCCCTTTCTGGAGATATGTTGTACTGAACATATCGTCCTTGTATTCTTGTCTGTCCACAGTGGACTGGATAAGAGATAAAGCCTCTGGGTTTAAATATGCATGTTTAGTGTAAACATAAATCTGCGTGAAGAGGTGAAATGTGCACATCCACTAAACAAGCAGCTCCCCTCTGCTGGTCAGGGCCGTAGCTGTTAGAGATACACAGCAATGTTTCTAGTTAGGCTGCTTTTGTTCAGGCACAGCTTGTGTAAATACAGGAGCTGGAGGACAGCAGCAGCAGGTGAGCTAGCTAATCAGTAACTTTATGTGTCTCATGCACACACACACACACACACAAAACCTTTAACTGGGCAGTGCAAGAATTCAGTCATCAATAACGAGGAATGCTCCGACCTTTGGTTTGCATTTTTAAAAGCACAAAGGAGAGTTTAAAATAGAACTAATCACAGCTGATTCAGCTGAGTACTCGTCTTAGGTGTTAATCATTCATCGCTCCAGTTTTATTCTTGGTCACATTGAGAGGCATGAAATATCTTAAACTGTCTATCACCTTAACAGTGAATACATTTTTCCCTTTGTAAAATTAGAGGAAAAATGCAGGCCTTAAAAAAGAGGCTCAGAAAATCTGTGGCTGAAATTTAAGCAGTGAAAAGGCAGAGAGGGAGAGAGAGATAAAGCAGCATTTTAATTTTATCTGTATGCCCCTTTATACATAAGCTGATGTGATCCATTCGGGGAAAGCGAGAGATAAAGTGCCGTGAGAGGTCTGTGGAAAATGGCGTCCATCTGCACTGTCCACCATTAATCAGCCAAGCAGAGCCAATTACTGGACTGAGTCCAGGGCAGCGTGACCCGCTGAACCCTGCAGGCCAGATATCCATTCACAGCTTTAGGATTGAGCTGCGACCGCTGCAGCCAAAACACTGATACAGACAGGGGAAAATATAGCGTTGGGAGAAGCGGGCGGTGGGCTCTGAATTAGAGAAGAGTCACAGGAGAAATGGCTGGGCAGAGAGAAAGGGTTTTTACCGCTCTATAACTGTTTACATTCCTGGCATGTATGAAAAGGCAAAGGGGGGGAAGGGAGGGTAGGCAGGTCTTGTGATAGGGAGGGAGGACTTGATCGCTGCATTTAAAAGAGTAGGAATTCAGACCCACTTTCTGTGAAAATGTCCACGCTTCCTACAGGCAAACAGTGCACACAGAAACACATGTGCATGCTGCAGCTCCTGTAAGATGACAAAAAGCCTCTGGCCTTTTTCCACAGACTTATTTTACCATAAGAAAATCCAGCTCATTGTCCAGTGTGCAACCAGGTCACAGACTACGGGGGCGTCAAATCAAAGGCCTGAAAGTGTGCAAAAGTCTGTTGGTGAGCTCCTTAGTTTGTTTACACTCTGACAATTTAGCAATGAGCTTCTGGGAATCTGTCTGCCTAGTCTCCAGAGGGCCAGGCTAACAGACAGGAATGCTAGTGTGCTGTTTAGGTGGGAGGGGGGGCAAAGCAGCATCAGAGCAGAAACGAAGGGACCGAAGTTGGACGACATCCAGTCCGACACACCCGAGTCCCGGTGCAGACCAGGTTTTTCCAGATGTGCGTGAAGGGGGATTTGGGCTTCCTCCTGTACATTGCAACAAAGATGATTCACTCGGGAGCTGTAGGGTTAAGTGTTAAGTCTTGCCTTGCTAGTGATGATAGGGGAGAGAGGGTTTGTGACAGCCCAAAGAAGTGCTGTTTCCCATCACAGCACACGAGGATGAGATAGGGAACATCAGGCCCCAAACACAGGAGCTTTTAAATTTGTAGCCCCTCTCTCAGCGGAAGGCCAGAGAGGCAGAGGGGTCGAGGAGTAAGAGCTGAGCTGAGTGATGTGCCGTAGCCACCATGTTCACAGTCAACATCTCATCTTCCATGTCGCTGGTGAGGAGCCTGCCTGAACGCACAGTTAGGAAATGCTCTTTCAGAAGCAAGCACCGCATCCGGATCCTAAGGTAACCATGGAGATCTGTGTGCCTTGTTGGGATGAGAGGCTCAAGATGGAAAGCAAGGTTATTTTAAGCTTGACTTGTTTGAAAGCAAATCAGTTGTTGTAGCATGCTTAAAGGCCATTGCCACTTGATTTTTTTCTCTCATGCTGAAAAATTACATTTAAGTCTATGGGGAAAAAAAATCAAGAACAAAGTAAAGCAAATATTTAAAGCCTTGTCAATACAGTTACAATGAATCTGTCTCTGATTCTGCCTAGTACAAACCTTTAAGGCAGTACAACATACCTGGAGTCACTGCGGTGCTACTAATCCATCTTATTTATGGTCTTTGCAACTTTGCATCGAAGTTCAGTTAATTGCAAACAAGTACAGTTGAACAGTCTAGTTAAACTGTCTGTAGGCACAGTTTTACTATTCAGGACTTTCCGTGGCTCCTCATCTCTTTTAGTGGAGTAATCAGCACTTTTTCCAGGCAGTCATGGGTATGATCCTGAAAGTTTGGAATGCTGCCTCGGCTGCCATCGATGGGAAAATGGTCTTAACAGTTAGACAGCAGCCATTAGGGATTGAGTAGGAATTGTTCCTGCAGACCGCAGGCTGAGTACTGCAAGAGACCACTAATAGGAACCATGCAGGGTTTTATGTTAAGAAAGGAAAACTGTGTATTTGTGTGTGTATGTGTCCTTGCCTATGTACGTACATGCCTGTATGCATATGTGTGTATTTGTATATGCGTGTGTGTGTGTGTGTGAGTGTAATGCAGGGTTTCCTGGAGTGTGTGTATTTGCACTTGTGTGAAGTGTGTTCTCAGAGGGTTTTAGCTGGACCATAGCGGCGGTTTGGCCTCTCTAGCATCTTAAAACTGTGGCAGTATGAATAGCCTGCTGGAGGATGAGTCATAGTGGCTAAAGCTAAAGCAGAGCTTCGGCGGGTCTGTCGAGCAGGAGGTAGCTCATTGTGTCTGCACACATTAATATGAGTGGGTGTTAAAGTGTGCAGATGTGGGTACACTCCCATGAGATTGCCATACATGAGAAAGAAAATGCTGGAGTCAAGCGCTAACCTGCATTTGAATCCAGTTGTGCAGCTGTGGGTGTTAATGGTCACATAGTGATGAGTGCTATCCAAGTGGTTATCAAAGTAATCAAAGTTATCTTTATTAGTAATGTCATTATTACATGGGTTAATCATTGTTTCTACTGCTGAATAGAGTCCTGTAGATGAATCATTTAGAAGCTCTATTTAAAGCATTCACATTCAAATATATACAGAGTGGATCTACTAAAAAAGATCTGCAGGCCCACTGCTTGTTGCTGCCAAAACTGAATGCACTCGACATTTTGGATGATCATACGCAGTGTAAACCAATAGAAGATGGCTGTTGTATGAAACGGCTTCCATGCTCCCTTCTTCCTGTTTCAATTCTATCTCTCTGTGCTCTTCTCCTTTATGGTCTCTGTGTCCTGCCCTTCACCCTGACGCTGTCACTCTGTTTTGGCAGGGAGCCAAGGAAGGTGTTGCTGCACAAAGGCTCCACAGGCCTGGGCTTCAACATCGTCGGTGGGGAGGATGGGGAAGGCATCTTCGTCTCCTTCATCCTAGCAGGGGGGCCGGCTGACCTGAGCGGAGAGCTGAGAAGGGGCGACCGGATTCTCTCGGTCTGTATCTCAACCTCAGTTTGTTTGTTTTTTCTGGGGTCATCCACATCAACAACTATGCCAAATTTTGAGGCATTACTGGTGGATTTTCAGCCAACTCCCACTGTCAGAATAATGATGATAGAATTAAGGTGGACTAGTGTTTAGAAAGTCAGCAAACATCTGCCTGCTGAAGAGGGAGGGAGTTTAGCTTTGCAAATCAATAAAATATCCAATGTATTACATATTTAAATCATCTGACTTTCATTTCATACCTACCTTATATTCCTACCTAACCTTTTCAGACTCCCATGTTGCTCTAAATATATGCCTTTTATTTCAGTTCTGTGTCTGAAAATACATTATATTATAAGGAAAGAAATATTCAACAGATGCTGAAAATTGTACTTACCTTTAAAAAGGTCATTCAGAATCAGCAGTTAAAGTTATATCGTTTTCACATGTGTTGTGGTCTAGTCGTTACTAATGTTGGTCCTCACATGATGAGGGCGGATCTTATCTCTTGCTAAGTTTATCTCCGTCTGGTGTGTTGTAGGTGAATGGAGTGAACCTAAGGAATGCCACACATGAACAGGCGGCTGCAGCACTGAAGAGGGCCGGACAGACCGTAACTATTATTGCTCAATACAGGCCTGAAGGTGAGGCCCTGTTCTCTCTAATCACACATGAATACTTCATGATATTGTGGAAAAATGCATTTTGGACTCATAGTTTTAGTTGTCTGTAACGTAAAGAGTTATTATCATCTTTTTTCTTGAACCAGATTAGCCTGTTTGTTTAGATTCCCTTATATGTGGTTGGTGGCTCTGGAGGTAGCTGATTGAAGTCTGAGATAATTGTCTCAACTTGGGCTTAGAACAGAAAATCTGTGGATGTTTGATGTTTTGAGAAAATATTCACTCGTCCCCAAGTCAGATGAGAAGATCTATGCCATTTTCACTGCTGCACGGTGAATATGTGGCTACCAGTCGCATAGCTTAGCACAGGAGTGAACACAGGGAGAAGCAGCAAACCTGGCTCCATCCAAAGGTTAACCAGATCTGCTCAGCAGCACTGTTAAAGATCACCAAGTACCAGTATGTTGTATCTTGCTTAAGTCTGTACAAAAATCAAAGCATAAAAACAGCACGTTGAAGAAAAATGTAAGAGCCTTTTCCTGTCCATAGATAATAATGTGCATTAGTGTGTGTGCATGTGCATCTTTATGTCCATACACAATATGATGGGGACTCAGATTTCTAAAATACCACAGCGATTCTTTGGGATAAAGGGACATATATGAAAGTAACGATTGACCTCACTTATCCTCAAAGCTTGCTCCTGGGCCTTGGACTCTAATGCTGACCAAAAATTTCATATATGAGAATAAACTGTGGATTTCCTGTGGACTATTTTTAGTGGCGGACTAATACATCCATTTGACCCAGTGAGTGAGCAGTATGTGGTACTGATTTAGAATAATCCTGGGTACCTAGGTTCATTGTAATGAAGGAATTTGTATCTCAGGGCAATGTGGTTCACTCTTATGTTTTTAATTGACATCCATGAAGGTATGTGACACATATGAACAATCAGATTTTGGTGACACACAGTTGACAATACTTGTTAGGATGATCAGTTCATTATTGTGTTAACCACTCAATAGAATTGAAAAACACTGCAATATATTTTTCTTCTTTCCTTATAATAAACTTTAAATTAACAAACTGCAGGCTAATAATAAAGTAATGTAGTGAGAACAATCTCTACATGAGAGACAATTGCATGAGATTCATACAACAAATAATAAAACCGATCAAAGAGAGTAAATCATAAATTATTGATAGAATGAATTATAAATTACATATCAAGGCACTTCATTGGTGAGGTCAGATGCATAAAGATACTTTGCATTGTATATTAATTTCAGCGATTTACAATATAGTAATATTTCAAAATAAAACCACATGTAAACGGGCGTGGTCTTTATCCATTCACCCTCATACAACAAATATTTCTTTTGCTGTTGCAATCAGAGTCGGTGTTACTACCTGGTGCGGCCGCTGGTGCATGCGCGATAAGCTCCTGTTGCAGCCCCGGGTCGTGCCACTGATAGGCCGGCAGGAGGAAGTATTCAGGTTCAGGGGCGGCCCTTGTGTTAGCAGGCAGGAGTGTGGAGCTAAAGCCGCAAGGCGGGCAAACGAACCGCTGTTGTCCTTCGCTGTTCAAACTCCGAGCCCCGTGAAGAACCAGCCGCGGTCCGTGGACACCAAACGTCACCCACACGACCACACAACCATGGAAAGAGGAGCGTGAGCGAGGGAACAAAAGACCGAGCTCAACTTCCAGTGAGAGAAAGTTTCCACACGGCGTTAAAAAGTGAAGGAGGGAAGAGAAAAGAGTAGAAACTTTTTTTATCTGTCTGCCAGCCTGTGCGGATGGGGGATGGGCTCGAGTACAACAGCAGCAGCAGCAGCAGCCGAGCAGAAGCCGCATGAACTCCCTAATGGCTGGATGAAGAAAACTACCGGCTGCGACAGCGAAGTAACAGCGACTCTTTTCATTTAATTGTGAGCCGCGACGAGGAGGGAAACGCGGACACGTTTAAACCGGACCAACTACGTGAGTTACCTTAGTAGAAAAATGCCTTATTTTGGCTGCGACTGTACCGAGGTAATTTGAGAGTAGGTTCCCCCTGTTAGCTGTAAACCTGTAGTAAAGTTACAGTAGCGGTCAAAAACTAAGTACAAGCAAGAACTAACCTTTAAAAGTGGCGATACTGGTTCAGAAAGGCTTGAAATTAATGCCGAGTTACTGTGGCAGACATGTGATAGCCTCACCCCTACTGTAGTTAATACAACCACCCTCCTGCCATTACCTGGAAAAAATCCCATTGGTTTGTTTTTTTCTGTCCCTCTCTCTCTCTCTCTCTCTCTCTCTCTCTCTCTCTCATTTTAATACTGAAACCCAAATGAAGTGCCTTGATGTTGTAATTCACGTGAAGCATTATTCATTCAGGCGGTTACAGACAATTGTTGTGCTATTCTTATGTAACCCAAGCTTTTAAGGTGGGGACACAGAGGTGTGGTCAAACAGGTGTGTGTCATCTCTGTGACCTCAGCTGTGAACCACAGCTTTTTACACACTCACGTTACACCTGTAAGTCACCACCACCATCACTGCCGCCCCACCAGACTTTGTCCATGCAACTCTCAGACCACAAGTCCATTTTCACTGCTGACTGAAGCAGAATGTATGTGTTGCTCAGCCGTGTAAGTGTTTATCTAATTTAACAGTTTATTTCATAAAGTGGCACCACTGTGTTTTTGCTAAAGTAAATTATGGACTGGCTGTGCATTACTGCTGCTCTGCCAGTGTTTTTGTAATTCCTTTCATGTGTGTTTGCAGCAGTAATGCTATAAAAACAAAGGATATTGTGAGTTCTCAGGTTGGACTATGACAGGAATGCGCAGGGGCATAAGTTGTAGCATGCTCTCACTCCATATTCCTTTCAGTTTTGATAAAACCAAACCCATAAAGGTCCAATAACACTTCAAGGTCATTGAAATGAAGGTGGAAACTAAGGGTCAGTGAGTTGGCATGGAGATAAGCTAAAGAAAACACAGGCTGAGATCAACGCTGTCAATATTGCTGTGTAGGTTTTCCCTCTGCTACAGAATGCAGATTATAATGCCTCATTCTTGTCCATGTGAGTTCATGTTGTCCTGCATGCCAGACCATTCAGGCAGCATCTTGAATAATGATGTGGTCAGTAGAAGGGAACCTTTGTTTTCTATACCAAATCATGCTTTCAGCTCTGCGCCCCTTTTGTAACCCGGAGGAGGACAGTTATCGTGTTTGTGTACAAAGCCTAACTACTCTAAACACACGAGTGGAGCACTGGCAAATGATTGACATCCCCACTGGTGACCTGAGATCTGTCGCCAGTAAATCTGCTGGCATCCTAAAGCAGTGTGTTTGACATGTCGTCCGTTTGAGTCTGGAGCAGGAGGAACCCCCTGTGAGCTGTACAAGGACGGACGGACAGACAGTCAGTCAGTCAGAGGGAGGAAGTGGAGGGTGAATGCTAGTTTATGTCAGGCATACTGCCTGGAGAGTAATCTCAGGGGCTGGGGCCCAGGCGTCCACAGACGTCTGATGGAAGGCCAGCACTGAAGAGTACAAGAAGCCACAGTAGAGCACACACAGGCTGTAGCAGAAAACCCCCTAAGGGTTTTGACTCTAAGTGACTTGCTGGAGCATCCCCAAGTCTCATTCATTCCCATTAAGTGTGAAGGAATGGAGGTGAGGGTGTGTATCCACATGTTTGCCTTTCCCACTATCAAGGAGTGTAATTACACGAGATTCTTTGCGTGTAGGAAATGGGAACATGGGAGTGGAGGAAATGTTATACTCCACGTGCCCCCATTAAACTCTGCCACCAGCATGTATCGCAGAGGTTTGTAGACACATTATGTCCAAGGTCTACGCTACATGTTCCTCTATTATTATGAGTGCTGGCTTGGTTTGGCCGTCCCTGAGATCATAACACACTCTCACATTACATGCACATGCCTGCTGTGTTGCATAACTGGATCAAAAGAGAAGCGACCGTCCCCCAAAATAAAAAAGCTGTACAACTAATCAGGACACGCAGTGGGAGTGAGAGATACAGAATAGTCCCAGTTTCTATTAGCTGTCTGTTCTTCCTGTGGGTCACTCCTAAAAATATAGGCTAGCTCTTGTGTATTAAGTGCTTTAAGGGACAGCCATTTAATGTTAATGATTGTGGACTCCCTTTTCCCAGCATTTCAAAGGTGTGGGGATGTTGAACAATAATTAATGTTGGATTGTTCCTGATAACACTGTGCACATGACTCATTCTGAACTAGGTAGATGTGTTTATGTCCTTACAACATGTAACGCAGATATTAAAGGTAGCTTAGCCTGTTTGACTTTATTTTAAATTGTACGCAACAGTGATTTCGTTCTCATTTTTTGACCCAAATAATTCATCTTTGGCAACATGGACATTTTGTATTTCAAAGCCTTTTTGTTCTGTCAGTATGAGATGGCTTATTGTGGCGAGATCACAGGAAATAAAGGAAGGCAGAGATGGGAAATGATATGCAGCAAAGGTCCTGGGCCACATGTAAGGCCAGCGACATTGTAGTCTATGGTCAGCACCCCTAGGACGCAAGGGTGGCCAGAGATCACCTTACCAATATGTTTAATTTCACTTGCGGTTGAGCGTAGCAGTGAATGCTCCTTTATATGGTTGTGGCTTGGATTTGTGCTCATGTGTTTGATATTTAAGGTGGAACAAACAGTAGATACAGAGCTTTCGTGTCAGCTTGTAAGTGTTGTCATCCCGCAGCTGCCGCCTTTTGCGTTGTGGTAGATGATAATCATTCACCATTATTGCTCTGGGAGTATCCTTCCTTTTCTGTGAAACAGATCTTCCTTTCCTCCTAAACTTCCTTTACTGAAACCGAGAGCACTTACTATAAAGGAAGTTTGTGTTGCTGATTGGTGAGTGGATTTGTGGCCTGATTATTGTGTGTTTTCCTACTCAGTTACACAGATATTTATGATACACAGCTACATAGATATTTGTAATGCAGATTTCCTTGTATTCTGATTTCATTGTTATCAATGAGGGGCGGCAACATCAACTCCCCACAGAGGCTCAAAACATGTTGTGGAGTTTTTCCTGTTCTTCTTGAATGTCCACAGTGGTTAGATTAATCATTTTAATGTTAGGAATGTGAACAAGCAGAGCATGTAACTGTACCACCTGTGCTTCTCAAACCACTAACCACTATCTCAGTGATGCAGCTCTCAGCCAGCCCTTCAGGTTGCTGCTATTGTGAAGCAGGGTATTAAGATTGCTCTCTCTCTCTCTCTCTCTCTCTCTCTCTCTCTCTCTCTCTCTCTCTCTCTCTTTCTTTCTTTCCCTCTATTTAGCTTCTCTTTGTCTCTTCCCCTGCACCTCCCAAGCTGCTGCATCTTGTGCTTCACTCTCATCTTTCCTGTGCCTGACAGCCAAGTGGACTAGTCTGAATGACTGTTTCCGCATCTGCTGTCCCCATTCTAGGTGTTCTAGGACGTTGCTCTTGGTTACAGGCAGTCAGGCGGTGTCTAGTTACCTCACCTTGCAGCGTCACTCTGTTGCATTGTTAACCTTTTGAGCACAGACTAGGGTGGAGAGCCGCCACCAGGCCTGGGGCAGGATCTGTGTTTGCTTTTGAATCCCCTTTAAGTTTTGACCCGCGGGGGTGACTGTTGTTTTTGCACCTGCCCGGTGTTTTTCAGGAGCTTGGACTAACTTGGAAGTGATTTTGTAGGCATGGGTTTTTGTTTTTCAAGGCTACTTGTTCGACAGACTCTGGACTTTGATCTCTTGTTCACGTTACAGGAAGCGTTGCCAGCTATGGATGATTAAGCCGTGAGGTAGGAGTCAACTGTGCAGTAAAGGAGATGTGGAATAAATGCGCACGCTGTCATCTGGCACCGGTTCTTTTATTGCCTAATTACAATTAGGACATAGATATGTTGTGTTTCTTGAGCAATACTGTACGTTATCACATACCATTAATGAGGTAACTCATTAATGGTAACTTAAAGGTAACTTGTTGTGTGCAGCTTGATTCCTGAGCACAGCTGTGCAACATGAAACATTAACACTTACTAATTCTTACTGCATTTACTTTCCTTCCATCAGCTCTGTGGAGTGTAAAATTGTCAAAACATTGTGATGGATGACAAAAGTAGTTGTTCGCAGTGCTGCCCTTTTACAATCCCAACACCTCCTTTGTGTGATCACATGAGCGACCTAGCCTGCTTGTTTTTCTAGCTGCATCTGCCTGTCTGTTTATCTAGCCGGTGTGCTGTGTGGTGTGGTGGCCTAGCTTGTTCGAGCAGCCTGGGCACAGAGCACACTGCACACAGCAGGCTAATGAGAGCATTTTTAATGAGGAGGTCCAGGTGGATTCATACATCATCCCTATGCTCCTGAAGCAGCAACTGGATTTACACACCTATGACAAATGGTCATGCATTTGAAATTGTTGGAGGCCTTCCCTTTTTTTAACCACACTAAAGAGCCCATGTTGAACTTAATTAATCTGTATAATTAATTACCTGACGCGAGACATTACTGGATGTGTAAGGCAGATCTGTGATAAACCATCTGTTCCCGGGGTCATTAATCAGCCTAAGGATTCACTGAACCTTCCCTCTATTCGCTCTAGCTCACTGCAGCACAATGCAAGACACAGAAATTGCCAACAGTATTCTAGTGTAATAAGAGATCAGGGTCCAATACTGTTGTGGCTCTTTTATTACTTATGCCAAAGAGGATGTTCTCACCTACGTCTGTTTGATTGTCATCAGGATTATAGGAAAATCTAATGAACCAATTTACACCCAATGTGGTGGAGGGATGTGGCGTGGGCCGCAGAGGAAACTCTCCAATTTTGGTACTGATTTGGTTGAAGGGCCGGAGGATCCAGGAATTTCCTGAATGTTACAAGATAGGACATTTAGATAGGAGGGGCGGCAGTGGCTCAGGAGGTAGAGTGGGTCGTCCAATAATCAGAGGGTTGGCGGTTTGAATCCTTGCTGTCGTAGTTTCCCTGGGCAAGACACCATACCCACCTTGCCTTGTGTGAATACGTATGAATGTTTGGTGCAAATTGGCAGCCATGCTTCTGTCAGTCTGCCCCAAGGCAGCTGTGGCTACCATCACCAGGTGTGAATGTGGTATGAATGAATAATGGTTTCTGTGGTGCGTTTGGGTATCGCGTATCGATAAAAAAAAAAAAAAAAAAGCGCTATATAAATATAAGCCATTATTATTATTTGCCGCACACTTTTGTCAAGTTATCAGGGATGAATGACGTATGGCTCTGTTTTGTTGTTAAAAATAGTGATGGGGGCACCACGTTGGCTTTGTCCTACACAGTTGTCATGGTTTCAGATCCAACCTGTGGACTCTTACTGCATCCCAGCCCCCGTCTCACCCTGACTTTCCTGTCTCTCTCCACCCAAATATTAACTTCTTATAATCTGGATCTGGTCGGCCAAATTAGTTGACCTTGCCTATATAGATCACCCATATAGTTTCATATATTACCTCCTTAACTTTTGGTGAATTGAGTAGATATCCCAAAAGGTTAGGTTTTTTTCTTGAGGACCTATTTTTGGGGCTCTGTTGACACAGTTTTTTTTGTTTCTTAAATTGCAGAGTATAGTCGCTTTGAGTCCAAGATCCACGACCTGAGGGAGCAGATGATGAACAGCAGCATGAGCTCAGGATCAGGCTCCCTGCGCACCAGTGAGAAACGGTCTCTCTATGTCAGGTAAAGCACACACACACAAACACACACACACACACACAGACTCATGTTTGCAGTCACTACCTCAAGTTCTAAGATCTTCTTGTCAAAAGAAACACTCTTGCATAATACACCTCTATTTGGCTGTGGGGGAGAATAAAGACTTAGAGCACATGTTGTCAAAAGCATCTGCACTGTCAAAGTACAACAGGCACACGGCACACAACATAGTTCATACGATAAAACTTGATACTATTTGGAGGATAATATTTATTTCAGGGCATTGGGTTGATAGGAATTCCCTGTTGTTGTTGTTGTTGTTGTTGTTGTTGTTGTGACGCCACATACGACATTGATTCTACTTTGTGTAATGTAGATTGACAGGGGAAGTTGTCAGCGTGAACTGCCTTATGACACTTTTGTCCAGTTGACAAACTGGATGAAGGCTCATTAAGGAATTAAACAGTTGGCATCCCTCTGCTCACATAAATGCAGCAAGTCACAAAGGACTCACAGGGGTCAAGGTAAAAGGCCTGTGTGATGTAACTCCATAGTCGAAGTGCTTCCCAGTGCTTGTGCCGAAGCACTAATGCGCTTCTCTTAACCTAAGCCTAATAGCTACATTACTAGATTGATGTAGCCTGGGCTAGGTAGCAGTGGACCTTACCTGAATATATCAAAAGAAAATAGGTGTAATCTCATTGGACACATGCTGAAGTCAGAGGATTGTTATTCTGACTCATGCCTCTCTTATAGACCGGCTCCTATAAGGCATGTAGAGCCTAGCCTGCTCCTGTGCGGGTGACTAAGCCCACAGTTATGTTGGAAAAGCTAGTTTGCCGGCTGGTGCAGGAGCCGCCATGTCCTCCTAGCCTGCCCTCAGGAATGTGGAGGCATTAAACCTCTAAGGTGCACTTGGGGGGGGGGGACATAATGTCACATGTGCTCACAAGTATGTTAAGGTGCAGTAACATGGTTATTGCTGGAAATTTGATTATCATCCTATGTTGAAAGTTGCTCTCATGTCAGACTTCATGCGATTGCATCATGACAGTTTCATTATTGTTTACCTGCTGCCTTGTGCAGTTTCAGTTGGCAGGAATAACTTGGCAAAAAAAAGTCAATTTAACAGAGGAGAAAATGCGTTTTGGTCACAGCCTGGCTATCCACTGGACTTACAGTGCACAGCCTGCACATGTAGGCTTGTGGGTCAAGGGAACTTGAAACCAGTAAAGCAGGTATTAATACTTTCAGCAGTGTCTGTGGGGTTACCTGTCTGACAAGACAGCGTGGCACTCGCAGACAATAAACTGTGGGCTGAAATGTCAGGTGGAAACATGAATGACATTCCTTGTGCATGTTGTCTACATTCAGATGTGACTGTACTTTCCAGCTCATGTTTTTATGGCTATGCACTAAGTTAAGTAAAGATGATATAATTTAGTGGAATGCAATAAGTGCCATGTCTGAATGTGTCAAAAATGACTTTCAAAGTTTTACACTCTACATCTTGATTGCACATATTTTGAACGCAGCCACAGTCAAGCAGTTGGAAAAAGTAACAAGAAGCAATTGTGTATTGCAGGAGACTCATTTTGATCGTGGTGTATGTGAAGTCTC
This sequence comes from Caranx ignobilis, assembly GCA_021432705.1. NCBI lineage: Eukaryota > Metazoa > Chordata > Actinopteri > Carangiformes > Carangidae > Caranx > Caranx ignobilis. The sequence continues at coordinate 16,248,812 of MU269981.1, read as the reverse complement.
TACACACAAATTTGAGAAGGAAAAGAGTGTAACCAAAGCCCCTTTGCTTTTGTAGAGCTTTGTTTGACTACGACCGAACGAGGGACAGCTGCCTGCCCAGCCAAGGTCTGAGCTTCTCTTATGGGGATATCCTCCATGTCATAAATGCTTCTGATGATGAGTGGTGGCAGGCGAGGCTGGTCACACCACATGGAGAGAGTGAGCAGATTGGGGTCATTCCAAGCAAGAAAAGGTACAGTCTCTGTTCATTTACCGCAGTGTAGCAGTGCCAGACAAAGCTTAGGCTATATGACTACTCCCATTCATTCCCAGCATAAACTTTGTCCCCCTTTATTTCCTTGTTCCCGCCAGAGTGGAGAAGAAAGAGCGGGCCAGGTTAAAAACAGTCAAGTTCCATGCCAGGACAGGGATGATTGAGTCTAACAGGGTAAGTGTAGAAGACCAGCTGCTCCCTGCCCTGGTGCCAGAGAGGCTGTCTTCAGAGCTGCTGCTGGGCTCCCAGGGAGATGGCCTACTTCCCCCCTGAGTGTGGGAAAGGGACCAGCACCTGCTCACTGAAGCGAGCACAAAAAGTGCTCGTATTACTGTATAGATTACACAGGAGCTCTGTGGAGATGAGAGGCCTCTGTAACCTCCACAGCTCGTGCATTTGGCGATATTAAGAAATGTGCACTTAGGAAATGCCTGCACGTTTGTCAGAGGCAGATCTGTCAGATTTAACTTGTACAAGTATAAATCAGTTGTAGTGTTGTATCTGTGTCATGTATTATGCAATTCAATTGCCATTCAATTTGTTGAAAACAGTACATGTGAAAGTTGGTATACCAAAGCTTCATGTTGATATTCCATTCATTTTCACACATTACCTGCTTTTCATTTGTATTGTTGGTTTACATTTCATTTGTTTTTTTGTTTTTTGGTTTGGTTTTATTTTTTGCATGCGTGTCAAGTACTTCATTGAATTCCATTCTGTTTTTTTTTTTTTTCACCCCCTCATTGCCCCCTCCCCCCTTCTCACCCACACAAACAGCCAGTCAAAGTAAAGCGCAAAAAAAGCTTCAACCTCTCACGCAAGTTCCCGTTTTACAAGAGCAAGGAGAATATTGTGCAGGAGTTGGTGGAGTCTGAACGTGAGTACCAGCTGTGTGATGGAGGGGCGGGGGGTGTTGTTTTTTCGTCCTTTCCCCTTCATGCTTCAGTTCTGTCTCTCCAATTTTCATCTTTCCGCTCACCTCCAGGGATGGTTTGTGTGATGGCACCACTCTCATCCCTTTCTCACTGTCCCAGAGAGATGCCCCCACATGCAGAGCCGGCATCAAGCTGGAGATGTGTGTGTGTGTGTGTGTGGAGGGGGGTTCTCTCTCTGGTGTGTCTGTACATCTGTCTGTGGGCTCCAGAGGAGTGTCTAGCTGTGTGCGCTGCCAGCTGTGTGTGCGCGCGTGCAAGTTCTTGGCTGCATTAACGCACAGGCCTTCTAACACTGTGATGCTACTCCTTGTATAAGTCCTGATCAATTCTCCAGTCAGTCACTGACCCACAACAAGAAGAATCTCATTAACTGGACTGAAGCTTTAACACTTAACAGGTCAAAATCCCATTTTAATGGGATTGGGCTTGTGTAATTGAAAGGCCGTGGCTTACTATGAACAAAGTGGGGCTCAGGCTTAATGAGTACAGCACAGCGCCATGTGTCAGTGGACTTGGCGAACACTACACAGCACTCCTCTCCCTCTCTGCCCCAACTCTCACTAACCTCTTCTTCTTCTTCCTGTCTGCTCTCTTCTCTTGGTTTCTGCTCTCACCTGTCGGGACACCTAGGACTTCCCAGGGTTAAGCGATGACTTTTATGGATCAAAGAGTTTGAGTAAGTGTGTGGTTGTACTGTCAAGCAGCTGTCCCCTAAGCCCAAAGAAAAAAAAATGCATTGTCACTGCAGACCCAGCTGGGAATGCTAAACCACACACATTTAGACTGACACACGCACACGAACATATACACTCAACACACACACCTACTCAGATTAACAGAACATATAATATATGCATCCCACGGGAGAGTGAGCAAGCATTACACTTAGTTTGAATTACTTATGGGGTCTTTAGAATAAATGTTTAGAGTTTTGTCCGACAAGGTCACACAGAGCTGGGGTCTATCGATCACCAGAGCAGAGTGTCAATATGCCATGTTGGAAACACTTTTTCCCTCCACTTCCCTTGAGTCAGCCGGCTCCTGCCTCCCTCCTGTGGACAACGTAGCACCCCTATATTAATACCTCAGGACCAGAGGCGACCAGATGTTTTCACATTGTCTGTCCGTACGTCCCATTGATGTGAAAGCGAGATCTCCGTCACACCTTGAGGCAATATCTTCAGATTTTGCACAAACATGAGATGAACTGATTAAGATGCTGGTAGGCAAAGGTCAAAGTTCAAGGTCACAGTGACTTCACATTCATGAATGAATCAAGAACGCCCAGAGGGAGCCCTGACTGATTTGGAAGAATTTGGTTAAGTCACAAACCATGTTTTTGGCCATACCTCTTCAATTCAGACACAATCTAAAACAAATGTTTGATAAAATAAAAATTACATATTATGATTTTATGAAAAGTTACATTTTATATCCAATAAGGTCATTTTCACTGTGACATCATAATGTTTTGCTAAAACACTATTGGCCATTATTCAGCGCTGTAACTCAGGAAGGGGAGATTGTGACCATATTTCCTGCAACCTGACTGGTTGGCAGAGGCACACAACCATGAGGCAGTAATTCCAGTTTCCTTGTCTTTTCCCTGATATGAGATCCGCTGCCACAGGCATAGATCTGGCAATAGCAAACACTGGCCAGGGAATTGTGGGTCATTTGGGATGCTGTCACAGGAAACACTTAATTTCCTATTGCTTGCACCTAAAATCACTTCCCTAAAATTGTGAGAGCGTGGCTGCCGCACCAGACAACACTTCTGCTTTCTTTATCCCCCTTTTTTGTCTTTTTTTTCCCCAAGTGGCCTAGTTTTCCAGAAACAAGCTGCTTTTTTTTCTTGAAGTCTTTTTAAGCAGGTGAAAAATTTTCACCCTTAAGAAGAATTTATTTGAATTTAACTCTGGCTTAACTGCTTTTGAGGTTATTTGCAACTCGCTCTCTTGTGCTTTTGCAGAATGCCTGACATCCAACACAAGTGACAGTGAAAGCAGTTCAAGTGAGTCACGTTAATTTCTCCTGGTTTCTGGTTTGTTTTACATTGCCTACATAAATGAATAACATTTAATGTTGTAAAATGACATCTGTAACTTAATATTCCTCATAGTGTTTTATCAGACATGATCATTTTATTGTATTTTTTTAAATGATGTGACAATTTTGTGCTATTACAGAGGGACAAGAGGACACAATTCTTTCCTATGAGCCAGTCATTCGACAGGAAAGTGAGTAAAAGGTCCTAACATAACATAATTCAAATTTGGGATTTTTTGTTTTGCATTTATCCTCACCTACCTTCTCTATCTCCAACTCAGTCCACTACACAAGGCCTGTGATTATTTTGGGCCCAATGAAGGACAGAATAAACGATGACCTCATCTCAGAGTTTCCCCACAAGTTTGGCTCCTGTGTACCACGTGAGTTGAGGGCACACCAGCATCTCTGCTTAGCACACTGAATACTAGAGCAGTGGCAAAAATAAACTCGTTCCATCCCCCTCTGCAGATACGACTCGTCCAAGGCGAGAGAATGAGATGGACGGTCAGGACTACCACTTTGTGGCCTCACGGGAGCAAATGGAGAAAGACATTCAGGATAATAAATTCATTGAGGCTGGCCAGTTCAATGAGAACCTCTATGGGACGAGCATCTTGTCTGTCAGAACTGTGGCCGAGAGGGTAGGCACTGACACTTGTTGCTCTGCAGGATTGGGTTACCAGATTGGGTTTGGTGTATATTTGGGGTGTAACCAGAGGCATGTTAGGTTTCCTGCCAGATCGGAAAGCTGACATGTGTAATTAATGTTCCACTACCAACTTTCCCCAAACCTGATCGTCTCCAGTACTCATTCATTTTCACAGCATCAAAGAAACCACAGCCAATTCCTGTTGAATATGTGGCCCACTTGTGTAACAAAAATCTAAATGTTTATAGTATTTTTAACAAAGCGTACTCTTAACCGCCTACAGGGGAAACACTGCATTCTGGATGTGTCTGGGAATGCCATAAAGCGACTGCAGCAAGCACAACTTTATCCGATTGCCATCTTTATCAAACCAAAATCCATTGAAGCCCTAATGTAAGTTGGAGCTCTGCAATGTAATCAGGATATCAGTGACTATGAGAGTGTCTGTGTTAATAACTAGAACCACTTGTGTTTTTCAGGGAATTGAATAAGAGGCAGACGTACGAACAGGCCAATAAAGTCTTCGACAAGGCAGTTAAGCTGGAGCAAGACTTTGGAGAGTATTTCACAGGTTGGTCTCTCAGGCCCTTTGGTTTGGTTTGGGTCACTGATAAATATTTGTAATCCTGATCGTTTTTCTTTTTCTTTGCTTGAAAAATTACTTGAAACGATTTAGATGAATCAGATTTCGGTTCTTTAATTCAGGTCCAATTTCACATATATCACTTTTTCCTTCTTTCTTTGATTGGTTTTTAAATATTTGGTTTGAAGAAGTGTGTGTCGTCTTAGGTTGAGACAATTATGTAATTGTATCACCAGTTCTTTTCAAATAGAAACACTGGTAGTGATGTTTTTATGGGCTGTTTGTAACCTTAGTGTTGTTAGGGGTTCTCTTATATACTGTTTTTCTATAATTTCTCACTACAGAAAGATGCATGAATGTACATTTACGTATGACCATATATCTTGTTCCGCTTAGAAAACACAAAATGTTTACGTAGTGAGAACTCTGCTCTCCCTGGATAATACAAGACAAATGTTTCTCAAAAACATGTGTTGGAAAAGGGTGTGTCGTCAAACAACCAGGGTTCTCTCACTCTGTAGTCGTTTACTGTATCAAATGTCAAGAAGAAGAAAAAGTCCAATCAACATTTTAGAGGGCACAAGGTAATACCTTCAGGTGTCTTCTTCTGCCCAGTCAGTTGTCAGAATTCTTTGGATGTTAAGGTTGAAATGACAAAATCCCCATTTGAAAGTTGTTTCAAATTAATTTTCTGTCGATCTATTGATTAGTTGACCTATTGTTTCTGATACAACCATCAAAACTCTGCCTGTGTGTTCGTGTCTCCAGCTATTGTACAGGGTGACTCGCTAGAGGAGATCTACAACAAAATCAAGCTAATCATCGAGGAGCAGTCTGGTCCCTACATCTGGATCCCCTCCTCAGAGAAGCTCTGAGCTCCCTGCTGTCCCCTCTGCATCGATGCAGAGCTCCCCTCCTGCCTCCCAGATACCCCGCCCAAGCCCAAATAGCCCCCTACCCTCCCTTCTCCTCCTCCTCACCTCCTTTTTGCAGATATGTTTCATATCAAGTTTTAGTGTCATCATTATGTTACTCTCTAAATGAAAAAGAAGTCTTATCACCATTACTGTGACTGTGCACACCCCTGCATGAGTTTCTCAACAAATCCATTCAAGACTGGAAATGCCATTCCAAAGGAATTTGTCAAATGAAAACAAAAGGGAAAAGGAATAAATCCTTTTGTGAACTGGGACTGACTGAAGATCAGAATGTTTTACAGAAATCTGGAGAGAGGAGTTGGGATTCAAAAAGAAGTTGCAGGGGAACAGAGACAAATCATACCAAGTTGGAACACTTTGTAAATGTTCATCAAAATCACATTTAAAAAGACACGCAAGATGAGAAGTTGAAGACCAATTAAGGGTTTTTTGTTTTTGTTTTTTTTTTTGTTGTTTTTTTCTAAGACTGGATAAAAACGAGCCCTGCTGATGGTACTGTTCAAGGAGTCATCTCTCTTGTTTATAATGACTGAGGAAATTAGTGGAGGAGCCTACAAACTGGTGATCTATTTATCACAAACCAGCTTGCTGTTTGGTCGTCTGCCAGTTGTCTGTGCTGCAGCTGATAAAGACATCTCGGGAGGCAGATCAAGAGGAAGAAATGCGTTGTGAATCTCTACATTTATATTATGAAATCACAAGATAAACGATAAAATCCTACTGAGATTTTACTACATATTAAAAAACTACACATTTTACACTTCACTAGAATTGTCAATTTGGAGGGCTGTTAGTTTTCTTTTTTTCTTTAGTTTTTTTCTTTCTTTGTGGGATTTTTTGCTTGTGGTTTTTAGCTGCTCTGTGTAAAGGATGGGGGTAGAGAAGTGTAACTGGGCTCTCTGCAAAACACCAAACTGCCTTACATCAAATACAAATTCTGTTTTGTGACTACCTGTTGTCTGTGAGGGAGGCTGCACACAATTGACAGGGAAGACAGAGGGAACCTTCTCATCTTTCCTTACTTTTTGTGTCCTCCAACTGCCAGGAGGCCTGACTTGAGTGCAATAGATAAACAAAGTCTCGCTTCTGTGGGCGCCCTTTCTCCCCCCCCCCCCCCCCCCCCCCCACCCCCACCCCCTGTAATTCAAACTCTTTGCTGTGTAATTTAAAAAGAATTTGGACATTTGATTACAATTTGGACAGCTAGAGCCTCCTAACTCATGTTGAGCAGCAGACCACCCTATTACACTCTCTGCCTTCCAAGAGGATTCTCTTCTGATTGAATGGTCACATGGTACTGTCCTATCTGCCGCCGTGACGGCGGCCTTAAAACGGGTCGAACAAGACAATAATTGTATTGGATGTCCTAACAATTAAAGAGTCAATATAACCTGTTTTGGATTGTCCCCCTGTGCCCCTACCAAAAACAACACTAAAGTTGGGTTTGATTAAACCTATATGCTTTGTGTATCTATAAACATACGAATTCTTAATGATTCTGTTGTCGGCAGGTGCTGAACCACTGTGTTGAGCTCTTTAGCGTGTCTGGGGTGAGCTAGACCAGCTCAGGAATCTTAATGTACAGATACCATTTCCCCTGCGACTGAAAGGCCACGTTTGGGTGATGACACAGCAAGTTCATGGCACGAACGAGTACTCAAGGTACTTTGTCATAGATGAAAGTGTTTTCAACTGAACGGTGCTATGGGTTTGTATTGTGCTTCTTTTTCGTGAGGCGGGGAGCTTGTCCAAGGCCATTGGTGTGGTCACCTTTTGAGTTGGCTGTAACATGGCTTCATCAGGATTGAAATGACCTGCGCCACTCCCCCCACCCCTGCCCAACCCCCCCGCCCCCCACATCCAGAGCTTGACACTGTATGTTAATGTGTGCATGTGAGAGGGCACATCTGAAGAAGGAATACCGTGGCCCCCCGATCTTGTGAACGTTCTCGCTTTCCTCCTCAGCTTTTTGAAGAGTGCAAGGAGATTTTTTTTTCTTCTTCCTCAGAGAGCCAGACCCAACAAGAAGTGGTAACCTAGACCTCTGGGTCCCCTGCTCTCTCCCACCCACAGAGCACCTGTACCTGCAGGCATTTTCTGAACAGGTGTGCCCACCTGCCAGGCACCACTGCTAAACCAGCTGTCATTACCTGTGTCAAAACCAGAGTTCAGGGAATAACCGAAGGGAACAGAGCCATTTATAAACTGCTTGCAGACTGTTTCAAAGGGTGTGGTAGCTGTACAATGTAAATAAGCCCCCAGCAGATCCCCCTCACCTGTGCTTCATGCATGTGTGAATCAAACTGGGACAAACATGTTTTATAGACCACAAATGTCAGGTAAGTAAAGTTTGAGCTACTCTTAAGATATACTTTACATACAAATGTGCTGTATTGTTGGTATTTCTCTTCAAATGCCTATTGGAACACTTAACTAGTCAGTTGGGAATTCAGTTCCCTCAAATAGGGCCTGTCTACATGTGATTTATTGTGGAACGTGTCTGGGTGTATAGATTTAAAAAAAATATATATTGTAAAATAATTAAAAAGAAATGCAGGCAGAAACCTACACATCACAGAAACCAGGAGCATTGATCAATACATCATTAGAAGTTTAGAATTGGTCCTCTCTGGTGTTTAGCTGAAATACAGCTGACTGTTAACAATGTGTGTGGTATTCATACCTCAGTCAGCCATGTCAAAGCCCAAAGAACTTGATTTCATTTTACTCTTTCCACTGAGGTTGTGGTATATAACAAGATGGGAACCTGAATGCCTCTGTGTGTGTATAATTGATGAGGGTCTTTGTTCTCATGAGAGAAATGATGACATGTATGCTTTTATTTTTTGGGTGGGGGGGTCAGGGTTCTTGTTTGTACTTTTGGGTGATGTTTATGTTATAGCACATCTGTGCAGTAAGTGCTTGCAAACATGAACCCTTTGATTGTACAGTAGTTTCCTTCCTGTCACTGCAGGTGGTACAGCCTATCAGGACACTTGGCCTCATGGTCTTCCCTGTCCTAGTCATGAGGGAACACAGTCCTGCAACTTTTGTTCGGGTTTTATTTTGGGACTTGACAAGAGTTTATTTGTTTGAAAATAAAATATGTGACTCAGTTATGATTTTGATGTGCTTGTTATTCTGCTTTGAACAAAAAAAAAATACGATTTGAATTTTTTTTTTCTTTTTGAAAAGATAATCTGTTGGCATTTTAGCCTTTATTGACATGGAAGTGGGTGATGTGCAACAAAAGGCTGAACTCAATGTGTCTTAACCTCTAGACAAGCGGGATATTACGCAATTATGTTAAGTTGAAATGAACATTTTTTTACACTGTGAAATATGTGATGAACATTTTAACACAACGTTTAGCTTCAACAAACTGAATGAAACTATATCAATTAAAAGTTGCCCTCAGTATAGGCAGTTAACACCAGGCTGACAACAGCTGACCTGTTCCTGTTTGATTTTTACTCCATGATGAGGTTCCTCTTGGCGTTGTCCAACCTATCAAGGATTTCACTGTAGAGACCAGACATCTGTGTGTACACAAAACACAACTGTATAACTTTGAAAGGTCTTTGCTGCAATGATTGGTATGTAGGTTTAATTCTGCAGAACTTGGCATATTTCCCTTATTACTGTAGCAGGATGATTCAAGCTCTATTATGTTCCACTACTACAACCACGTATCTCCCTACTTCCCCACCAGGGTGGTACCTGTGTCTCGTAGCTCTCTTTCAGGGATCCCAGGTGGCAGACGAAGCTCATTGCAAGGCCGCACCACTTCTCAGCCGCTGAATACTGTGCCAGGCTATACAGCAGTATCCCCGTGTTCCAAGCCCGAGTCAGCAACCACAGGGTCTCCATCTCTGGGAAGTCGTCCGGCTACAGAGAGGAGCAGGAGGATGTTCAAAAGGCCTTTTAACAGGGGCCACCTGGGTGACTCACTTGAGCCAAGTGTATGGAAGGAAATCTGTGTTTTCAGTGGGTAAGAGCCTGTGAGTAACATTACTAACTTTCATTCAATCATGTTTTACTGTATGTTAACCTTTACTAATGCTTAATGTTCATGTTTTTTTCTCAACACTTAAATGTGGGGGCTTTCACTTTGATCTAAAGAATTCCACGGCTTTTGAGTAATAACTCAATATGAAAGGGGAAATGTGCACTGCCTCTACAGCAGTGTAATGTCTCGATAATTTGATGCCTCTTTCAGAGCTGCAGCTCACCGGCAGTGTGATGACTTGTACAGCACATTAACATTCAAATTGGCAGGAAGGGGGTGGTGAATGGAAGCATCTGCTAATTGAAGTGCGACTGAAAGCCCATTGATAAAAAAGAGGCTTCTAGAACAGCAGGCAGGCATGGAGTGGAAGAGAGGGGGTTAATTATATAGCAGGCAGGCAGCAGTTCTGTTGGAGGGAACGGGGGGTGTGAGCCAAGAGATGGTGGTGTGTGATTGGCACTGACTCACTGCGGCTGCAATGATGGACAGGGCCTCCTCGTAGTAGTCCCACACCTCCTCCAGCACATGGGCCTCCACCTCTGACACACCACTTGGGAGGGACAGCTTGATCAGGCTGTGAACACACTTGCTAAGATGGGGACACAAAAACAGTCTCACAATCAAGAATCCTTTCATCCTAATAAGCACTTTGTGGGAATGGATCGCTAATGAAATGTTGAGTGTATTTTCATGCAGAGAAGTGACGGGTTTGCCTGCAGCAGGCCAGGTCAGCCTGTGGTTGTTTCTTGTGCAGAGAGAGAGCAACCCGCAAGGCCTTCTTACACAGCAGAGGGAAGTGGGCTGGAGACTCCATGGCTAAGGCTGCAAATGGAAAAAATAATGAAACCAGCTCACTGCAGAACTAGGATTTGTCAATTTCTATAGCATTCTATAGCATTTTTTTTTTTTACCTGCAATTATCTCAAGCACCTTGGCTTCAATGTTTTCAAGCTCCAGAACAGACTCCAGTACCGTCTCCACTTTAGGGTCATTCAGCTTAGCACGAGCTTCAAATTCATACAGCAGCAGCAGTGTGTCCGTGGGGTCTGATGGGAAGCTTCCTGTAAGAAATAAGGTCGATTTTCATTTATGAGCAATAAAAAAAAAAAAACGCTGTTGTTGCTCTCTCATAACCTGTACATTCTGTAATTTGTATCTTCTTTTTTTTTTTTTAAAGTCAAGGTACCCGATGCTTTCAGAGTTTTCCAGATCTCCCAACAGATCTGAATGTGCTCCAGAGCCTGAGTGAGCTCCTCGGTCTGTGAACCAAACAGAAACACAAAACAAGCAAGATTCATCATTGCCATCTAGTGTTTGGTTTCTCCTCAGAGGATTAAAATCAGACACCTACGCCAGCACCAGTAATGCGGTTAGTCACCTCTCCTCTCCACTGGTCTTGGTAAATTTCCATCTGTGTGGATAGAGAGGATGCTAAATGTAGGAGATGGGCAGAGGGAGTGGGTGGCACACCTGGTCAGAGTGAGGAGACTTCCTGCAAAGCTCCAAAGACGCAGCAGCAGCCATTAGCAGGCACGTCTTCTGGCCCATGAGCAGTGTGCGATCAGGAGGGCACAGCTGGGAGAGCTACGGGTTCATGTAGATGCATGTTTGAGAAAACAACTGAAGCATGGTAGTATGACACTTTAAATAGTGTTTAGCTTTGGATTTCAGTTATCACAAGATGAGGAGGTTCAGAAAAGCAGAGTGGCATTGGCCTGTGATCTGAGTGTTTGTTTCAAGCACCAGAAAAAATTGTATGGAAATTTGTGCAGAGAAAGGATCAGAAAAGATCTCATCAACATTTTTTTGATGATCTGCCTTAAAATAAAGTAGGTCATCTAATTTTCTCTCAAACATCTGCTGTTAGACTGCAGAGGCCTCTGGTTGTATAAGGTGCTGTCAAGCATGCATACATGCACTTGATCAAGTACGGTATGTGCAAACGCTCATGGAGAAAGACAGGATGAAATTCTATGTGCAATTATACATATTCTGATAAAGGTAAGGTCAGAAAGTCAAGAGGTCAGAGGTAATGATCAGGATGGGCCTACTGTGATATGTTTATCTTTCTGAAACAATGTTAAATCCCTGGTCAGGTGTTGTTGATCTACACCCACACACTGTAGATATTGATTAATTTATCTGACAAAGCCAATAAGGGTACCTGCCTGGTAAGAGAGCACAAAGAAATCCCTCATTCTGTCTGGGATGCTCTCGCACTGCAGAGCTGAGTTCCAAGCTGTAATAAGAACGCACAGACGCACCGACAAAATGAAGGTACAAGAACAGTTGAAGTGATAGCAAACCATGTCAGATTAAAGTGACAAGAGGAGAGTCTTGGTACCAATCTTCCTGAACCAGTTAGCCTCATCAGTGCGTTGCTCAACAGTGATGTGAGACTGATGTGAGACTTTCTGCAGAGCTGTCGAGGTGGCAAACAAAACATTTGTGGGATGTGACGAACAGCTACAGATACTAAATGTTCCTCTCATAATGTCATTTCACCTCTGTTGTCTATCTACTCACCCATTTTTAGATATGGCAGCAGGACATCCAGACTTGTATTCCTTCATGAATTGAAGGTAAGAGATGTAAATCTGTCTGTCTTTTTGTTTTATTAAAAGCCACATGTATAATATGATAAAAATGCATGGTATTAGGTACTTTCCCTTCCGCTCACCTCATCTCATCACTTAAATTTTCTATTGTGGAGAGCACAAGTCGAACCAAACACCTAAAAAAAGATGAATGGGGAATGAATGGAGAAACTGGCGTTGACCTCCTTTCTTTCACCTACTAACTGTATTATACAGAGACACACTTTTAAAGGAGAAGCAAAGAAATATAGGTCAGTGGATCATAGAGGTGTATGGAAAAATAACAGACTCACTACAGTCTCTCAGCACACAAGCCATTTCCAACAAATGATGTCACTTTGTGTTTCAAACTTAGCATCATGTTTTGTTCACACAGTCTCAACATATGAACAGTAAATGCTTTAAAACAGATGAAATAAAAAAATTGGAAACCTATTTTACACTACATCCAAAGAAAGTGACATTTAGACAAAATGCATTTACAAAAGCATTGAGGCATAGAACTATGCAAAGTTTGAAAAACGCTCCTCTGTAAACAACACTGACTTACATCCATATGTGACCTTCCATTAACTGTAACATGTGGTGCTGCCTGGTTGTTAATTTTGTTATCAAACTTTCCAGCTTTACGTTTAAGAAATATTTCAGTTCTCACAGACCTGAGAGCAGTCAGAACCTGAGCTTCATCTTTGGAGCTTTCACACAAACTCTCCAGTGCCTTCATGGCAGTTTCCTGCTGTTCATTCTGTCACACAGGAACAAACAGCCTCATCAACATTAATGCTTCCGTCACCTGTCTTGTTCATCACAATTATGCAGTATACTAAAAATAGAACTCCAACATTTTTACCCTTGCAAATTGCCAAGGGCTTGTTACCGCCCAGTGTGTTTGCTCATAGTAGTTTGGAAAAGGAAACGTCCAAGAACTTTTTTGTCATAAATTCCAAACATAAACATCACAGATAAGTGAAATTCTGTTTGTACAGCCCGCATGAGTGCAATGACAAGGAAATGACCTTTAATAGGCTGCAAGTGGCACAGCTGAGGACTGAACACAGATTTATGCTGTAACATAACAATGCATTTTACAAACTGGTGTATATAATACCATTGCCACCAGACCTAAAAAATAGTTTCCCCAATGTATTCCACAAATTTTACAACCAGTGTACAGAGTTAAGTAATGAGTCCTATGATGACTGTTACCTCCAAAGCAATCTGAGCAGCCAGGGTGAGGAGATTGGATGCAGCATGCTCAGATGCCAGCAGTTTGTCTTCACAAGCCACAGGACGCTTGGACAGATGTCCTATCATAGTCACTGCCTCTGCAGCTGGTACAAATAAACAGATGTGGCAGTCACTAAACTGCAATACTCCTACCATGCATACCTTTACTGTATAAGCATAACAATTCTAACATATTGTAGATACCTTTCTTCACATCATTCTCCAGTACTGCAATCTTGTAAACACTGAACTGAGTGAAAATGCTGTCTGGATCACACCTCTCTGCGTCTTTAATTGCGTCTTTGGCCTATATGAAAAAAAAAAAAAACACATATTAACATATAGAAAGTAAAAACATACAGGAGTACTTACCAATACAGCTGGCAACACAGACAAACTAACTGGCGAGTTTAATCAGGCACCAACACAGGCAGCCACTGGACAACATTTGTTTTGCTGACTTGCTGCCATGGCTCAAGAAGCCTCACCTTTTCCAGTTGCCTCAGCTGCAGGAAACAGGAAGCTCTGTTCCTCTGCAATTTGGCTAAGTTGGGCTCCATCTGACCTGCCTTAAAGAAACTCAGGGAGTAGTTATACCACTGCAGAGCCTCAGAATAGTTCCTGGCCTGGACAGAAACATAAACATTAAGTTATATTTTATTTATCCCTGGGTGGAAATGAAGTCAAGTCTAGCATTACGGCTATCCTAACTATTTTATTAGTATTAGGCAGCTTCAGTGCAGGGATCAGTGCCTTGTTCAAATGCCGTATGGCAGTATTCCTGACATGTATATCTTTGTGTTTTGACGAAGTAATAGTAAACAAGCAACACCCACATACAGAAAACACTTACAAACTCCACAGAGATAGGTTGAACAACTACAAGGATTCAACATTGTTAAATCACTGCTAATAACTATGCATGCATGTATACAATGTAATATGTTATAATAATGATAAACAAGACTGTGTTTGGCATACTTCAAAGTGTTTTGAGGCCTTATCCCACAGCATGACATGTAGACTTGTGAGGGCCTGTGGAGTCAGCTGTTTTCCTGTATAGTGGCCTGTGTGGGTGTAGAGAATGGTAATAAAACAGAGGCACAGCTTCAGTACATTACTTGCATAAATTTCATCATGTTGTTTTTATTAAATTCAGATTTATTCTAGAGATGGAGAGAAAAAAAATAAAGTACCAGTGATAACGTCCTCTATCTTCTGTTTGCCCAGCAGCTCCTTGCCTCTCTGTAGCAGTAGCTCAATGTGCAAGACAAGAGCAGTTCCCAGGTCAGGGGACGACTCAAAGCGCTGACACACACGTTTCAAATACTCAAATGCCAGCATTTCTCTATGGAAACGGAAACAGATAACGTTCAGAGTTGGTTAATGATTGTCTGGACATGCCAATAATGAAATGTGTGTACTGGTATGTGCACCTGTCCATGCAGGGCTATGTGAGCATTATATTCAACAAAGAGCCAAGACAGAGCAATAGCAAAGATGCTGAAGTTTTTACCTGTCTTCAGACATGAGTAGTTTCACGGTGCTCAGCCACACTTCGAGTGAGACCTCACATTGTAGCATCTCATTAAGTCCTGAAAAGATATTTTTACGATCTTCTTTTAAATGTGCATTTTTACCTCTCCCTTAGTCACCCACAGACACATTAACACTCACTGCAGTGACTGCAGTGATCCATTTTTTCCCAGTAGCTTCACAAAATTAAACTGGCAACAATTCACTCTTGAACGTACTTCTCTCACCTCTCAGCCACTGACACTGTGCTACTGCCTATGTTAATCAAGTCCTGCATAAATAATTCAATGAGGTCTGGTAATAACTAACCTCCTCTGATCTGATCGTCTGAGGCCCCACATCTCAGGAGTATTCTGATCTTTAAGTACAGCCCAGAAGCGCTCACACATTCCTGTCAGATTTCAGAGCAATTAGGTACAGAGCATCTGAGCTTTCCCTTTTACTAGGTGCATGCTTCATAATGCATATAAAATTACAACATGAGAATTTCTCATACCCTACCTTGTTGGCTAAGTTGAGAGCATCAAGAGCCTTTTCCTGAAACCTGTGACAGTCCCACTCTAAATAAACAGTAGCAAGGAGCCTCAAAACCTTGGCCTATTATGGGGGACATTAAAGACATTAAAAATCACAATTTCTAAATTTTATATGTATATACTGCTTCAACATCACTTTGTACTGTGACATCTCACTGTGACTTCAGATCCAGGAGCGTGTTTCACATTCATTTTTCCAATATCATAGCTCTGGCTGAAAGAAAAACAAAAAAACACAAATTTCATGAGAAACTTTTTTCCCACTGCACTGTTTCGCTGCATTTCTGAAATGAAATTAAACATCTTGATATTTACCTCAGCCAATATGCACTCTCCTCAAACTTTCTCAGATTGTAAGCGTCTACTCCAAAGTTGTAGCACAGAAGGGAGAGGTATGTAGTCTGCACGGAGGAAATATGTTCCCAGTTAATACAATTTCAGCAACAATATGTATGAAAGGTACAAAACAGCAATATTTGGTGATAACAGGGGGCTTTTTTCAGTTACATCTTTTGGCAGTCGCAGCAGCATGTCTTTACAACGTTGCATATAGACCACAGCCTCCTGGTTCTTCCCTTGACTCAGGGCCTGCAATGTAGAAGAGTCTTGAACTCCTTTTTCAAATGTCAGCAAACAATATAACATTCCTTATTAGCACAGGATCAGATTTTACCCTCTCATTGTTTCTCAGTTCACATTTTAGCTGTCTCACACTTCACACTGCAAGTCTGTCAGAATAGCACTTCCTCAGCTGCCAAATATCACAAGAACAAATATTCACATCGAAGGTGTTGAGCATCACATGGGCCACAGCTCACCGAATCTGCCTGGCATGAGAGAATTTGAAGCAGATCCTTCTCCACATCCTCCTTGCATGAAGTGATGTCAGCTGTTCCATCCCCTCTCGATGTAAGTTGGCTATAGAGGATCTCCAAACTCTAGGGATATTGTGTGTTGATCAATTTGTGATGATGCCATGTTTTAGTTTGCTCAAAACTTTATTAGTATAAATAGAAAATAGTTTGACTGTTAATTTTTTTTTCTTCACCTTAACAGCCAGTCTTAAGAAGTGATCTGCCATTTGAAAGTTTTTGCAGTCCAGCCAGGTTCTCCCTGTTTTGCTGGCCATCTGTAAAAATAAGACACTGACAAACAGACCCTGTCTCCCTGACATACTGAGCACTCACACAGGATGCCCACAGAAAGCTTACCAGGATCTGCTTGCGGATGATGCCCTCTGTTGGATTCTCGGGCTCACAGCAGTACAGCAGACTGCATGCGACATGACGCACTGTGAAGAAGTGAGAACATTTCAATATGCTGTGAGATGAATGTAATTACCTTTGCTTGCAATTGTGAAATTGTATCAACCTTTTAGATGACATGTCTGAGCATTTTCAAGGGCCATGCTCATCGGGAAAATGAAATTCTTAACCATGAGGTATACCTTTGGCCTTCTGGTTTTTACTTATATTGTTCCCCATATTCTTAGTGACTGCCCAGTTCCACAGCTGGATAGCACACTCCTCCACCTGTAATGAGAAACAGAAATAGCTCAGCCACTTGTGCATTTTGCCAAGATATTGGCCCCATAAAAATTATACAATGATATTAGATAATAATGTTTACTGTGGTCAGGCCCTTCCACACCTATATCTACCTGTTGAGCTGGTATTCCAGGGAAATCTTCAAGGCAAGAGACCTCTGTGAAGAGCTTCTCTATCACCTCATCATAATCTGTCTGCTGTTTCTGCAGGAGGTTCTCTGTCAGACCTGCAAAAAAAAATCAAATGCACATGTTAATGGCACATAAGCAAGCAAACAGCAAAACACTCCAATTTCAACAAGTGGCCAGTTACGTTAGACACAGTATAGCACATATCACGATATCAATTTGCCCAGTACCCTGACAGCAATATACCTTTCACCATGTAAGACAAATGGAGCAATGTGCAGCTCCTTGCTATCTTCTCCTACACGTAGCATTTAAGAGAAAAACACTCTCCTACAAAGGACTAGAGGAACACCTAAAATGAGTAGAAAACACATTTATTTCTCTGATGTGTGTTGCTTGCTTTTTGTTTTTGTTTTTGTTAAAGCGACATACTATTCTTTTAATATTATTTTTCAGTCTAACATCACAGAATGAATTGTTCAAGCTGTAACCAGCAATGTTACAGCTTGATGAAATGATTGAATGCTGGTTCCCCCCAATTAAACTTTAATGTGATGAATTTTAGACTAAGCTCGCTAAAACACGAGGTAAATGCCATAAATGATATATGAGTGGAGATGTGTGGTAGCTATGGTAACCTTGCTATCTGACCCAGCTGTTGTGTTAGCTACCTAATTAAGGTTAGAAGGGCCCTTTATTTATCGTCAAAACTGTCTTAAACCAACATTTGATGTAACGAACCGTCGTTACATCGTCTGAACGGGAGAGTTACTCACATTTTACAGTCGAAACAAACGGCTCCATATTTTGGTTTTCGGGTCAGGGCCGGCTAGCTTGTAGGGGCTGGTTAGCTTGTAGTGGTTTGATTGACAGCGTTCACAAACGCCCGCGAAATTTGCGACGGATGGAAAAGCTGAAAGGTAACTAGAACAAAATCAAAGTTTTTATCAGTGTTAAGTGTCAAATACGTCGTGTTTTCATGTTCTTATGAAGAGACTTTTCTATTTGGTGGCAAAATGCTTGGGTACAGATACATGAAAAAGAAATAACGCTAATTACCATGATGGTTACTGTGGCATATTGGTTTTCTTTTCCAATTTTTTCCTCGTTTGTAAGCCCATTTCATTCAGGGAATGAACAAAACTGCAGAAAAACTACACTGACAACATTGTGCATTAAATATCAGTACATGCTGGTGTACCCATAGACTGTATTTTACTATCCCCAGCTTTCATCCACCAACTAGCAGATGTATGTCACTTTTAATATATTTGACTCAGTACCAAGCACTTGCCTGAAAAAAAGAGAGACACTTTCTGTGATTGTTATACTGCAAGAATGGATTTGTTAACATTGTGCATGATTAAGTTTGCCCACATTTAAGTTCTTTTGCAGTGTGCATGGGGTCTTGAGACTGTGGCGTGTTTCCTCTCAATACTGACTACAGTCATTTCATCAACAGGGCAGACAGTCAGGCCCCCTCCACTCATCTGGTGAAGAAAGACTTTCCTACTGGTTCATTTACCCAAGAAGACGTTGCTGTTGGAGCAAAAGGAAGGTGCATGCTGTGAGTGCAGAACCAGTTAGTCCCCTGTAGTGTGTTTTGAGCACCAGTTTCTAAAATAAAACACTTGAAATCCACCCCTCTCAGCTAGCAACTTCCAGCAATTGTTCATCTGGAGACTTATCTGCTACCCTCTTGGCCCAGAGGGAATGTCTCCCTTACTGACAACTTCAATGTGAGCACACGCTAAGAAGTTGTTGCAGTAGACAAGGCAGTTTCTTGCAAACCTTGCTTGTGCATTTAGTGAGCAACTAACATTCAGTTTATCATCTGTACTAGTTTTTCATTACTGAAACTTGATAGGCCGTGTCTTGGAGTCATTTTCTTATCGGAGTCTTATCAGAATTATTCCTTTTAGAGTCATTCAGGTCTGCAGCAGCATGAGAGGGGTGAATTAGCCGTTTCTCCTCCAGATTACAAGACTAAATGTCTGCAGTCACACTGAGGCTTAGACACAAAGTAACATCCATGTTCATCAATGTGCAGCTCTTAATGCTTTCAAAACAAGAGAGAAACACAAAAGCTCTATGGTCGAATCACTGAACTAAAACACTAATGTGGTGCAGGGATTTTTTGAATTCTTAGGCTGTGAGTGTGTTGTCTCAAAGTCATAGAGAGCAAAAGGACTCCCATAACTTGGATGTTATAAATTTTTTCCCAGGTTCTCGTGCCATGTCACAGTTTTCCTGGAACAGTGATAGAGCTGCTCGTTGCTCTTTTACTACTGTTGGTCATTGTCCACAGTGCATCACCACTCCAGATCGGGTCCCTAAAATGGTGGCTTTTTCAGTCCCGATGTGGGCGGAAAGGTGAGGGCAGGATGTTCTTATTTACAGTGCCTGCTACTATGACCTACGGCAGCAAAGTAATTGTTGTGGTGATAAAGAAAAAACAGTCTGCAGCACATCCACACACTGCAGGGTACTGCCAGACAAAAGGGAATTATTTACATTGATATAAAAAGCAGTATATCCTGTTTCTGAAGTTAAAAATAAATCCAGCAAATATTTATTCTAAAGACCCCAGCAGATAGATCCAGCCTGATATCATGATGATTGTTGACTTTTTATTCGTTTCCCTCTTGTGATAAGATTACCTGTTACCTTTGACCTCAAATATACATTAGACTGATCTGATCAAGGGAAGGGTTGCACACAAACATGATGCACTTTATGATTTGACCTCAGACTGTCATTTAGAAACATGTTTACATTGACAGCAAGTCAGTGAGGTGATCGGCCTTGCTGCAGTGTTGTGATAAATCCACATTTGGGTTTTCCTGGTGGATCCAAAGATGAGTTTTCCACTGGAAATGAATATGCAGATAAATGTGGCTGCAGATTTTCACATGTAATTGTTTTAATGTAACATCCCTGCAGCCTGTTCATCATGTTGACCAAACAGAAAAATGCCTTGAAGGATCATTATGAGTACTAAATTGTCGCTGCGCTTTAGCTGATCTCCTTTTCGCTAGTCTGAGGAGAGACATTGTCCCCCCCAAAAAGTGACGTTGCATCCTTCCTCTGTGTCTCCAATAAAACGTGCCTCACGCATGGACTGTAAGTGCTGCACGGAGGCGAAAGGGAGGAGAACTTGTCCAAGGCGCGCGTGTGAGGCAGGAGCTGATTGATCCAGCCTCTTTTCGGGCCATACCGGACAACTGTTAGAGACTGTAAACACCACTAATTCATCTTTTGTTTTTCACCATCCCTCAAATTTCATTCATCTTACATATACATATATTTTCGTTGATCGAGAGCACCTGCCCGGAGTACAGCGGTTCACCCGGCTGCTCATCGCGGGATCGGGACTACCCAGCTGCGCAGGAGAGCTCCCCAGCGAAACGCGTCATGGGATACAGGAGAATCACTGGCGCTTTTTGCATGTGCACCTGAGGGGTTTGTGGATTTACAGCGCCATTTTAAAAAGAAAAACAAGACTCTTTGATATAGTGACTCGAAGAAGAAACTTTTCTCAGTCACCGGGAGCTATAAGTGACTCAGTCAGCGACTCCGTTATTTTTATTCTGACACACGGTTTGGATTTTGGTGAAGAGTTGGCAGGATGGTCGCAACCGACTGCTTCAGACTAGTCGTTGTCATCTTGTGCTCATCATCACTCACAAATGGTAAGACGATATCCATGCTCACACAGATGAGTAATTTGTAGTTTTGTGGAAGAAAACGCAGTTTGATTGCTCTGATTCATTTCAAATGAATGGCTGAAAGCGCAGCACAGACATTTACAGACATGTGACATAATGCTCTCATCAGTTATTGGCAGGAGTAATACACAGTAGCTTCTTTTGATAATGTTAATAGTATTAATGATAGTAACACAACGAAGATAATAATAGTAATTATAATGATAAAATGCCCCTTTTTCCCTCTTTTCTAAGCTTTGTTGGTCTTTATTAATAGGTATGGATGCAGTACAATATTTAATTTGCATGTTTTGGGGAAAATAAGTGTCAACAATTGAAGTCACTGACGTAGTTCTCACTTAATCCACTAGAGGTAGTCTTATCCCGTTGTAACTGGGTGATTACTAACAAGTTGATAAAAGGTGTTGATTGCGACAGTTAATTTTCCACACTTAATAATTAAGTATCAGAATGATTTCTTCATGAAATTTTGACAAGGTTGATTTGTGTTTATTTCTTTGGATATTTTGAAGTTATTGCCAGCAGTCCTTTCGCTGTGTGTCAGAAAAGCGTTTATTCCAGCACTTGTTATCTGTGGGTGAACAGGATTAAACATCCAGGGAAGGGAATGCATGTTTCTCTCTGACAGTACAATCGACTTCATTGTCTCAGTGTCACTCCACAAAAACAAGATAGTGTTTAAAATGTGGATGTTCTTCCACCTTGTGCCAGGTCTAGTGTGCCACAGTAAGGATTCCTCATCATTTCCAAATAAACAGCCCGTCCAAACACAGGAAATACTGTTCACATTCACCCCCTTCCCCCAACCAGGCACACACACAGTCGTACACACTTTCAGCTTTGTCTATGATGTTTTTAAGTAGATTTCCTTCACTGTCCACACACAGTGAAGGAAACAAGCGTGGGAAAGACACAAAGGAGGAAGCGGATGTAGGGGCAAGAGGTAGCCTGGAATTGTTCTGGCTAGTAAAGGTCACGGAAATGTGACACGCTACCTGAGCAAAGATTTCTTCCCGGAGCTCCTTGTGCTCATATTGAGCTCTGTTAAATTCCATCCACAAGACAATGGCGGGGAGGCTATTGTTTCTTCATAGGGGCCACAGACTGGTAGAGCTATTAATTATTGATGGTGCATCAGGCTGTCTCTGTATAAGGTGGGGTGTGTAACAGGTTTACTCTGATGAATATGACACAAACCTTACAGGTTACAATAATAATTAGACATGAACATTACAATAAACATTAGACATGTTTCGCCCCCCAAATTAAGATTCCTGCTGCATGCTGTCAGTAACACCACATTGTCACAATATTTACGTTATCATCAGATACAGATACAGGCTTTGGTCATGTTACTGACGTTTGAACAGTCCTCATCTTTCGAATTACATCAATACATTACATCGATTGAGAATAACAGGGTAATTGGTCAGTTTAAAAAACAGCCTGGATAATTTGTTAACATTTAATGTGCAGCTGCCTGTTCAAAAACTGAGCACAGATTCAGTTGTGACACCAATTCAAGTGGAGTACAAGGGCTCAGGCTAGATGCTTGTACTGCAGATTTATTTCAGATGTCCTGTGTAATGGCTAATGACTTCAAGCCTATGAGTGATGAGAAGTCAGCCAAGTGCACCAGGGATGTGATTTGATACTAAATTAGTTCAACTTAATAGATGCCATGCTATGTGAGTACTTTACTGAAATCATGCAGGTGAATTTATTGTAGAGTTACAAGGCAAAACTGAAGGGACAAGGTCAAGGTATAGAGTTACATAGCTTTCATCAGTGTCGTTCAAGAGCAGTGCCAAACAAAACGTTCTTCTTTCATTCATCACGGAGTTTGTCTTTCTTCCTCTTTTGTATCAATCAGCTATAATATTTATAGTATAGTATTTCCTGAAGCCGTCTGTCTAGCAGAGGGACTTTATGAGGTGTCTAATTTGTTTTGGGGCCATTTTTTGTTACCTGCTTGGACACTTAAAATGTGGTGGAAAATGGGAGTGATGAGAGGTCAGCCAAGTGAAGTGGAGACGCATTGCTCACTGGCGGTACATCTGGGCCCATGCAGGCAGCACAAGAAACACACACACACACACACACACACACACCTGGATCGGGATACTTACCAGCAGAGCAGCAGATATTTAACTTTACAAATTGCTTTGAGTAGCTATTCTTATAGGATGATTGCAGCATCTGGTCCATACTAGATATACCCACCTGGAGCTAGCAATATATTTTCTTTGAATCCTGCGTGAGATTTCAATTTCAAGGAGCTTCTGTCTGCTTATTACTCTTAATCATATATTATGGAATAGGAATCCATTGGGTTTACCATTTAGGACTCTCATGCAGGAGATTCCTGTTTGTTGGCTCTCCTCAACTTTACATAACCTAGAGTGGCCACCCATCATTACCAGATGTTCCTTTATTTTGCTTTTTTAAGAGGAGTCTGGGGCATTTTGCCTCTAAATCTCCAAAGGCTAATATATGGCTAATAAAAAAGGCACTGGCCCTAACTGTTGTCTTAACCTTGCAGTTGGCAAAGTGGAGGGGTTTCAGAAGAGCTCAGTGTGAGAGAGTACGCCAGGACACATGCAGCACACCACAGCAGCAGTAGCTGCTCCTTATTTTTGGCAGGTGGTTCCAAACCCTGTCAGTGGTTTCAACTTTGTGTGTGTGATTCCACCAACAGAGTTTAAAACCATTTGTTTTTCTTGAAAATTTTGAACTAAAGGCTGCATATTATGAAATATCACTGGCACAGAACATTTGTGCAGCGGGATACTGCTGTAGCTGCACTGGTATTGAGCTGCAACATTGTGAAAATGTCAGATTCTTCAACTTTCTAGACTCAGAGGAGGTGAATATTAAGTATTTAACTCTGAACATTTCTTCAACAGGTCAGTGGCATATTCCTTTTGAATTGTCACTTTTAGCTGTAACTGAGACACGCACACATCATTTTATGTATAGTTTTGTGTACACTGTTTCCAGGTTTAACAGAATGCATGACGCTTATATTGTAGACTGGTGACCATTCACTACTGTTTTGCTTCTGTTGCCATGGCCTGGGTACAGTAAAGATGACTCACCACTAGTGACCCTGCACTCTTTTGTCAAACAATAATTCCCTCTCCACCCTTTTTATGTATTTGGCTATCAGAAAAGTACACCGCAGTGGCAAGGTTAAACAAAGGATTCATCATGCCATATTGTTACTTTTGCCTTGAAAGCAAAAAGAGAAATGCTCTTCTCCCTGCGACTCTCAAGATAGTTGCGCTGTTACATGATGGGACAGGAAGTATGGGGAGATGAAGTGTACTTTCTGAAAAAGAGAAGGGAATTCCGCACATTATTCTGAGCACTTGAAGGGCTGTGACTTGGAGTTTCCAATTCAATTCAATGACAGCACATTAACTTCATACAGTAACAGTGGTGCATATTATGCAACATCAAACATGATCCACTGGCAGCATGCTGCAAAAGCAAGGCTGGTAAAATCTTGCCAACACTTATGCTGACTCCCAACATTGTTTCCTCTCACATTTTCTCACAGCTCCTGTATTGCTGTTCACATATTACTTGTTTTTTCTACCATTTGTCTCGTCCTCACAGTCAAGTTCTTTAGCTTTGTTGTCAAATAGTCACTCTGTGTTGTATTGGATTAAAGTACTAAAACAGGAGGCTGGAAATCAGACCATAGTTATAAAAATCTGATTCCTATAATGATGTTAAGGACTTAAGAATTTCTTTTTTCCATTTATCTCACTATAGTTGTGCTCAGAATATCTGGAAATATGTGACCATATTTTATTATAATATACAAATTTCAGGCTATTTCTCTGATTACACATTTCTCTTATGCTCAAAAAATTTGATCAAAGCAATGCAGTGGTAGACCCCAGGCCACCCTGCTCTGAGATCAACAATTGCATTGCTGAGCCTCTGGCTTGGATTGATTGAAAAACAAAAAAAAACCTTCTGTTCTTGGCATTGTTTGAGAGTTCTTTTAGACTAAATATTTAAATGTGATTTTCTGAGCTACAGACATTTCAGAATAGAGGAGAGTCAATCCCGGAATCCAAAACTGAGTTTTTAGTCTTTATTTCCTGACTGCCCGTGAACCTACAGTACCACGGTACACAAAATGTTCCAAACACTATGTCCTGTGCTACTTCCCTTCAGCAGCTGAGGACAAGGACATACAAATGTCATCCTGGTCTAATCTTAGTTAACTTGGCTATGTATCAATAATCAGTTTTACGCTGTGTCACTGACTCAAAGACCTCCTCAAAACTTGATTGAGAAACTGAACTAGAAGTCACTCTGCCTCTCCCTCTCTCTCTCTCTGTCTCTCTCCCTCTCTCTCTCTCTCTCTCTCTCTCTCTCTCTCTCTCTCTCTCTCTCTCATTCTCTCTATCTCACTCCCTTTGTTCCATGCCTGTTCTCCTTTCAATGGCTCTTAATGAGAACCAGCTTCAGGGCTCTTTGAACCAACACAATAAGCACAATTTCTGACATTTTTTAGGCGATCTGCTGGAGGAATGCGGCACACAGCTGTTGCGGGGGGTTAGGGGTGTCGGGACGCTTGCTGAGGTCAGCTTTGGGCAGGCGCTGGGGCAAATGAGAGTTTTAGGGTGTGGGTGTAGAGAGACAACCGTGGGATTTTTTTTTTTCTGTTTTAGTGGTCTGCTGGGGGGCCCTGCTGATTCATCCATCTGCAGTGAGTTACTGAGGAGAATAGAGGAAAAAATTAGGCAGTTTTAAGAGATGAGCTCCCTACCAGTGCAATTCAAGGTCAGGGTGATGTTTATGGCTGTGGTTTTTGGTGTTATGTGTGCAAACACATGCCAACTGTTGTATGTGTCAGGTTTACATACATACACGTAAGTCAAAGAAATGACACATTTAACATGTGAAAATGAGATTTGTATCATGGCGCATTGTACTTGTACCTGCCATTTTTACTTGTCTGGTTCCACTGATCAAATTCAGTCAGTTTTCAGACGTGAGGCAAGAAAAATGCAATTAGACTGTGTAATCCTGATTGTGTAACTGTTTATTAAGGTCAGGAACCCAGATTTTTATTAATCTAATATGCAGCTGAGAGCGCGTGGTATCACAACATGGACGACTGTGAGCCACAATCCGTCCCCTCTGCATAACCTTGGACAATAAAACAATGATGTTATAATATTTTGTGTGGAAGTCAATACTGAGTGCCCCTGCCAACACTGGCAACGTCAGCTCATTCTTAGCACAACAGCTGTTCTTAATAATAGACAAACACTAGGCAAGCGTGTGTGTGTTTGTGTCTGTGTGTGCAGGCGTGTGCTTGTAAGTGCAGGTGTGCTTGTGTATGTGTGTGGGTTTCCATATGCGTGTGCAAGCGTGTGTGTCCATCAGCTAGGTCATGTGTCATGTCAGTCTCATAATACACCTCCATTGTCTTTCTTGATTCTATGCTACAAATAATGGTCTCCCTGAAGGCTGTCATATTTGGAGGCTTGACTAAATAAACTTGTTTTTTGACCACAGTGACAATCTGGTCAGGAATGTCAGTGAAAAGAAAGAACTAACATGTGAGACCATGACACGTCCTGGATAGCCGTGAAAATCACAGTGTTTCCTATGTTGAATGCTGTCAAGAGGGACCTCTCAACAGGCATCATTTCAGCCTCCTACTTTCCCCTGATACTGCAATAATAGCATTTAGAGTGCAAGGTCAATAGTAAATGAAAAAAAAATACAAAAAAAGAGGAAGGGAGCAGCCCACTGAAGGAGGTTGAGCTGTTGATTTAGATGAAACTTCTCCAAAGATACTCATCAGGGCATCGGCTCTCTGTGATTGAGACTGTTTTGACCTTTCTGGCAAAGTAGCATAGCTGCTCCCCATATTGTCTTCTTTCTTTCTTTCTTTCTTTCTACTCATCCAAGGCCACTATCCATTCAGCAACCTGCTCTCCAGGCACTGGAAACACCCTTAGCGCTCTTGAAGCGGCAATCAACTGCATAAGAGGCAGGAGCAGATCAGCACAAAGTGAACTACACTCACAGCACCGGAGTGATTCATGGGAATTTCCAAAAATGTTTGATTTTCCATTTTGTTGTACAGTATGGTGTAATAGTGTTAAAGAGATAAAATGTGCAGGTTATTTTCACTATGATCTAACCTATGTGCGTGTTTCCTCTTTTTGTGTATGTGTGTCTTCATCAGGGCATGCTGGAGGCAGGGAGAGAGATCACTCGCCTACAATTCTACCCTCCAATAATCCCCACATTCTTCGTGAGGATGAGTTGTTAAACCTCATATGCAGGTATGTAACACCAAAACAATATCTAAATACAGTCATTGTTAGACAACATGCCAGGGCCTCAGGACACTTGAAGCTGGGACACTCCACAGTCCCTGACAAGAATCAGTGATGGTGGTCCACATTTATCAGTCTGTTGCAACTGCCTTAGGGGATGGTGCGACCCAAGTGCACTGCATTCACATTTGTTAAGAATTTAAAGCATCTTGCATCATTTTGTAGGCCCGTCAGGAATGTTTAGGAACTCATGTCCATCTAATGTAATGCTTCCCTACAAGGTCATATGTTAGGACGTCTGGCCCATACGGTACCGTCTTGTTTTCTGTCACAGGGTAAGAGCTGGAGGTTACATGACCCAAAATTCTGCAGGCAAAGATAGTGGTATGCAAAACATGTTTGATGTTCCTCTGGGATCTCTTTAATGAGAGTTTTTAAAATGGATGCTTTGTGGAAAGAATGTGTTAGCTGAGCACATCATTCAAGAGAAATGTTCCCATGTGAAAGTTCAAGTTATCGGATAACTCAAGATTAACCCAAAATAAACTTAAAATGAACATCAAGCCAAAAAGTCCCAAGGGGAGAGGCAGTTGCTGCCACCCTGAACTAAAACACTTGTAAGGTTGTTGCCAGCTGTGTTATTCAGTGCTTTGTTTATGAAGAACAAATCAACGGTAATGTAATACTGATGTGCCAAATCCAACATATTTGATAGTATATTTCTTTTCCAATCCATTATCAAACTTGAAAGTGACTGGACTGATTTAAGTGATGTTGACTTTCAGTTCATCTAATAATATCCCTCTCTGTTTTTTGTCAGAGGTCATGGCCCGCTACACTGGACGCTGGCTGATAACCGACGATCCATTTCATCAGAGGGGGTGAAGTTACAGCCGTGTGAGAGACATCATTCTCACTCACACTGCAGCAAACTCACAGTCACACATCTGAGTGGCAATGACACAGGGAGCTACAGCTGTAAATACACCAAGGATGGCTTAGACTACATCACTTCAACCTATGTCTATGTCAAAGGTGAGACCTATACAGCACCCTTTGCATGGGATACTGGTAGTGAGCAGCTCAGGTTATCGACCCTTAAGAAAGAAATCAAATATGGTCAAAGAACCAGTGGGAACAAGACAGCAGAGTCCCGTGCAGTCTGTGTTAGATTTATGACAGTGAAATAATCCACTCCAGACCACTGAATGTAAGAAATTTTCTAGCATGAGAAAAACTGATGTAACTGTAAACTGTAGCACAGATTAGGGTTCTTCCGTTTTGACCTGAATTGTTTTCCTTCTGTCCACAATTTAACATTCATATGCTGATGCCAATGAAGGAGCGTTGTGCTGAAAATGAGTTCCCGCGAATTGGAGCTTGATGGACAGAAATTAATGGTCAATAAGCAAAAATTTGACTAAAATCTTTTAGTCAGCAAGAACAAAACAATTTGTCCTTTAAAACAGAAGAACTAGTCAGTGAAAATAACAGAAATTGACCAAAAATGATGACCATGGCATGAAGTTACAGAAAGAAGGAAGGAAGGAAAGAAAGAAAGGGAAATCACATACTCATATATGTGTTACGAATATCTACTCCTTACATGTAGGATGACTAAAATCTCCTGGTATTCAGACTGTGGTGCCAGCAGTTCTCCTTCTCAGAGAGACTAAGGCAGAAAGAGGAAGTGGTTTCTTTGGTACTATGGTTTCATCTGGAGGTGGAAGGGTGAGCGTGATTGCACGGGAAGCCCTGGTCATCGACTGTGATTTCCTGCTCCAGCTACTGTTTTCCAAAGTCTCCCCTAAAGCGTCAGACGGCACCAGTTACAGTTACGCTATTATTCAAATGGAGATGGTGCTAGGCAACATATGGAGGGAAAGTCAGCTCCAGCTCATTTCACCTAAATGTGTATATGTTCTAGACTTGGAAATAGTTACTATAAAGACATAAGATAAGGATAAAATTATGAAACGGTCTTTGAAAGGATGTGAAATAGTTGTAGACAATAAAACCAAACAAAAACTGGACGCACTTTGTTCCCTCTCCTGTTCTGTGAATGTGCCCCCCCCCCCCAACCTAGCTATCAGGCAGCATGCTGTGCCTGTGTTTAGTCTAACTCTCTTTTTCAAAGGCCTTCAGCTGTTTATTAGATCATTTTCTATGCTTACTTTTCAAATAATGGTTCCTTTATCACACCACTACTGCTTGACCTCACACAAATCGCTATCGACTATTTGCGTAGCTGTGAAGTTCCCATAGATGTCATGTGATGCCTGGCTGCCCAGCAGATACACACATCTATAGCCTGATTGCTGTATCTGTGCTCTGCTGCCTTATCCAGTTAGAATGAAGTGATCTCTTCATTTGATCACTGCGTGGATGCCCTGACATTGCCCTGATCCAATTGCAGTGCTCTGGCTTAACTTTTTTCCCGCCCTGCTTTTACAACAGCTGTAAATTTGCTACAAAACATGATTATCCCAAAGGACAAAATGTAAGGGGCCACATCTGCTCTGAAATTCAGTTTCTGTCTGACCTGTATTTTAGATCTCACTGATTTTAGAGGGGTTTGTTTGTCCCACAGATCCTGAGCAGCCGTTTGTGGAGCCTCATGATCCAACACCTCACATGCTGGGCATCTACAGACATGAAACTAGTCTCACAATCCCCTGCCGGACATCCTCTCCTGATGCTCTTGTAACACTGACAGGGGTAAGGCCTCACAGTCATTTCACACCTTCTGCTCATGTCTTCCACTTCTAGATTAAGTTTGCTGTACAGAGTGTGTAGTATGCAGTATATAGAGACCTTGAAGTAAATCACAAATATCATCTGATTACTATTGAGATTAAAACTGAGTATCAAGGTGGTTTTAGTACCACATTAGTATCCTTACTTGTCCTCAAAAAATGTGTTCACTTTGTTGACTTTGTACTTAAGGCGTTTCACTGGCTCTCACACCCTTTGTATATTAAATTGCTCTCACATGTAGAAACAGGGACAGTGGCTTGTCTGAGGGAAGCTCGGGGGGGCGAAGGGAGTCATCCTGTCTGCTTCCTGTAAGAGCAGGAAGGTGTTCCAAGAGTGTTTTTCTCAGAATAGACTCTCAGACTAAATTTAGTCCCTTGTCTCTTGCAAACATCAGGAAACTCAGTAGAAAAACTGCACAGACTGTGTCCAGTCACACGAAACAACAGGTAACTTATGATGATTAGAACATTTGATCCGAGAAGTAAGTGGAAGGTGTCAGCAGAGGAGTGCCTGCGCAGTGATTGCACAATGCTTTTCCTCTGTCTGCAGAACTGAAGAACCTGATTGTGGTCAATAAAGACAACAGCATGAAAGCCATGTTGAAAAAGTTGCCATGACAGCCACAAGGATGTGTGCTTTTTGTCATATCAGTGATTGATATACAGCTATGTGTCATAACTCATGTGACTCAGATGGAACAGATAATGGTTGAGTGACCTTCCTGCTATTCGAAAATCTATGGCACCCCTCCTTCCTGCTCCCTTTCCTTCCTTCCCTTCCCTTGCCTCCTATCCCAGCCCAACTTCTGGCATAAGAACAAACAGCAGCAGGCTTGTGCATCCTTTTTCCATGTCTGTTTTGTGCTCCATTGCATAAATGATTGCAGAAGTTACACTCCAAAAAACAATAAAGACTAATTAGACCTTCACTCCCACAGATGTCTGTCCCCAGCTGAGCTCAGCAGAGCATGGATTATATGTTAGATTAAGTTGATTGCGTAACGTTTCTGTCTGGCTAAGTGATCTTTAGTGACCATCACAAGTGTCACCAAATATCTGTGGATACTGACAAAACCTCTGTACTCTTGATTGCAGCTCCCATCCCTGACAGAAAAGATTGTTAAGGAAAAGGTCTGGGATCCAAAGGTGGGATTCAAGATTCCCTACGGTCCCTACACTGCGTTCAATACACTCACCTGTAAAACCATGGTCAATGGTCGTGAGTTCCAGTCAACATACATCCCTAGGAGACAGAGTGAGTGTACTGCCTTTCTGTCCAAACTTGATCACTGAAAAATTAAGACCATTGCTCATAAAGAAATGCCTCGGTCTCATGTTTTGTCTCTATTTTGCAGCTCTTGTTCTTAAAAATGTGAAAATCACCGCAGACCGTGTCACACTGTTGGTTGGAGAAACCCTCATTCTTAATTGTACTGGTGAGACCACCTACAATGGGAGAATCAACTTCACATGGGATTTTCCAAAGAAGAGAGTAAGTTCAGTATTTACCATTAAGACTACTGTGTGTGAAAATGGACCATCACAGATTGTAGCAGTGGAGTTCATGGTACATTTGTTGTCTCCAGGAAAATCGACACTACACGAACAAGACCAAAGACAAACCTGCTAGGGTCCTTCTTATGAGCAAGTCTTTGGTGCTGCCAAACATTACCATAGATGATAAGGGGGTGTACCACTGCAAAGCTGAGATTGAACCCACAAAACACAAGAATGCCTCAATTAGAATCATTGTCTTTGGTAAGTATTCTTTGGATGGATTAAAAAAAAAAGACTTCCATTAGACTTCCATTTGCCCTTTGTTGCAAGGGTTAGGCTAACCCTAACCCTTAACATCTGAATTCAATACTTTATTGTCATTGTCATAACAACACAGTTATCCATGGAAACAAGATATGAGAAATGATTATATCACTGTGGTGATATACTAAATTTTTGATGACTTCAGTTTTACATATTTTTTTCCTCTAGTCTTGATTACAATGTCTTTGTTTTCATCTATTATTGCAGAGCATCCATTCCTCAATGTGTCCTATAAGAATGAGCGGTCAAGTATATTGACTGTTAAAGAAGGTAAAAAAAAGCTTGTGTTGGACCCCAAGGTCAATGCTTTGCCTCCTCCAGATGTATTTGTATGGTAAGTAACAGTTAACAGTAAACAAAAACAGTATGTTTTGGATTGAGTGCAGCTGCACAGTGTCAAACCTAATTCATAATTTTAGTTATAATGAAAGTAAATTGTTTTCCTTTCACTGATATTATTTATGTGGTATTTTTTAGGTATAAGGATGGCGTCCCTATCAAGAAGAATTCCACCTGTTACAAAATGTCTAATTCCACGCTGACCATCACTGATGTGCAGGAAAAGCATGCTGGGGTCTACACCTTAAGCTTGGGCAACCAAATGAAGAGCCTGTACAAGAATCTGAGCTACACTCTGGTAGTCAACGGTAAGCTGTCGCCATAAACCTGGTAATTACTACTGATCCTGAGGTAATGAAGCAAAGAAGCATTGCCTTGACTGTGGACTGAGGCTACCCCAGCGCTGTGGCTGCCTCAGTCCAGTTCACTGGACGGCAGGTAGCAGCTCTAGTATGAGAGGAATTTGGGGGCTTGTTGATTCCAGGGCTGGATTGACGTAGCAGGGGCAGCTGTTGTTGATTATTGGGGCTCTTTTGAAGGGGCTTGGCTCAGTGTGTAAATGGCCTGGGCTCTATTCCGCACGCAGACTCCAGCCGCTCCAGACCCCCCCTAGTCCCCAGCATTTATTTGCATCCTCACCATGTAGCTCATACACAGTAAGCAACATGTTCTATGCTGTGTATATACAGCTTAAGGAAAAAACAAGTTATGTAAAATGCAGCAGCATGTAAGTCATTTTTCTGCTGACTTGGAAAGGAAATTTATAACTGTTAACACAAGGTTGTAAATGTTTTAGCAAGTTGGATAGGAACTGCTTGCTGCAGTGAGCAGACATGTATTTGAGTTACTAGAAGCTTACCATGGGGGGTGGGCAGAGTTATTTTCATTGCATTCTTTAAACATTATCAAGCAATCCCAATAGCGTGCCAAAAAGTGGAAAAATCAGCCTCCTTCTGGTTTGTATATGCATTATTTATAGTCCTCTGCTGTCCCACTTCACACAACCAAAATTTATTGGAATGAAAAAAATAAAACACACAGACACAAACAAAGTGAAGAGTGTTCCCTGGTATCAATTAGGGAACTATTTTAAACTTTGTTCAACAGTTGTTTAGAGCTCTCACAGTGTCACACATGAATGAGTTCTATGTGATGACAAGTGTGGTTGGATGCAGATTGTTGTGATTTTGCCGAGCAATGTCCCAGTATGTAGGTTGACTGAGGTGGCACATGGATCTTTGTCTGCTGTTAATTATGGCGCACATGGTTGATTCACTGACCTGGCCATGGGCCACAGCGGGGTCGTTCTTTGACCTACAGCCCTGGGCTAGCCAATCATCCTGCCATTCTTCTCACAGTGTCTTAAGGACAACTGGTGTCAGTGGCACCTTTTTCATGGCTATCCATCATGACTGTCATCCCTCATTATAAAGACATTATGAGATTCCACAAGCAGATGCATTTGGATGGTAGATCTAACCTGTTGTCTCTCTCTCTCTCTCTCTGTCTCTCTCTCTCTCCCCCTCTATGTGTTTTTGTATGTGCCTGTGTACTCATGTCTGTTGATATGTACTTCTATCACAAAGTGAAGCCAACTATTTCAGAGGCGGAGCTTCCAACTGGGGACGTGCAGCCCTACATGTTCGACAAACAAGATCAACTAACCTGCACTGCTTATGGGTTGCCCCTGCCAGACATCACTTGGTTCTGGCAGCCGTGTCACTCAGATGCTGCGTTTAAAAGGTGAGTCACTATCTCATGATGTTCCAAGCAAAGAAGCGCTTAAACTGCATTTTCTGCATTCTCGGTGTATTACTTTGCTCTGTCAAGAATTAAAAGCATATCAAATGTAAAATTTTCCCGATTTTCAGGACAATTTCATGGCAAAAATGTTTTATACAGAGAGCTCTTTGTGAGTAAAATGTCTTGACTCTTTAAACTTTTCCCATGTTTTGAATAATTGAATGAATGATCAGATTACCCAACATAATATATTTCAAAACTAATCATATGCCACTAGCTATCATGTGGTGATTCAGAATTGAGTGTGTGGAGCTTTTACAGGAGAATAAGGTTGCACTTAAAAATTTCTCTTTGTCCAGAAAACTGTTTTTGCAGGGGTTTTTTGTATGTGTAAAATCTTTCAGGCTTTATCTTCACTGCCCAACATTTGCACAAATTCTACAGCTACGTTAGAGAACAAAAGCTTTACACAACAATACTGGAGTTGTATTCACAAACACACAGACAAACAGCATCACAGCCCTCACAGCAGAAAACTGTAGCTTTGAGAGCCACCACTCCTGCCTTGAGGTCCCACTAATAAAATAGATTTACTGAATTGACTTGGGCCCAGATTATGACACATTAATCAAAGAAATGCAGCCCTCGAGAGCTGCCCTCTTGTTTGTGGTCAGTGGTTCTGTAGGCTAAAGGGGAAACAAGGGGGAGATATATTAATCTCAGATTCCTTGAGCTGTAACAGAGTCGTGCAGAAGTGAGTGTATGACTGACTGCATGAATACCAGCCTGGTAGTGAACCCACAAACAAGATGAACATTCCCTGAGATCTTGGCTCGTCAATGACAGCAGGAGACCTGCAAGTCGCGAAATCTGGAAAACAATGGGTCATTACCCCTGGGTTATCAGGCCTAAACTCCATTAACAAAAACAACATTGGTGACTGAAAGAAATTGAATTATGCATTACATGGTGTTAATCCACCAGTGTCTCCATTTTGTTCATTGGATTATGTCAAAAACCCACTTGTACTTGGCAGCTTTATCATAAATAATAGCAGAGTCTTAGTTGGGTCAAAGCAGCTCTTTCTGCTGGCCTAAAGATAATCAGGGCTGGCATTAGGAACAGTGGCTGGGCAGTGGCAGGCAGCTAATGAGACATAGGAACAGCTATAGCCTGGTGGGAGGCCAATTGTGCAAAATGTTTGTTTTATACAGCCCTGACCTTGCAAATTACCTGTCACTGTAAATCCAGCATGTGGCCCTTCAAGATCATATCTCATCTAAATCTTTGGGATTTTGGAAAGGAGGTGGAACATGGGGTCTGGAGAGAGTTTAGAGGTGAGGGAAGCTTGCTATGTTGGATGTGGAGTAAGGCTGCTCGGAAGCAGAAATATAGGATGTCTTTATCACCAGGTTAAGAAGTTATCAGCTGTCCCTTGTTGACTGCTAAGGTCTTAGGATCAACCTTATCTCCTCTGACCAGAATGTAGAGGGGGGTTCCTGTATGAGGTGCACATAGCACAGCCCTTCCTGTCCTTGTTGCTGTTTCCTCCTCTGCTTCTCCTCTCATCAGGGTGATTGTTGCCCACCATGGGCGGTGAAGGGTTTGGGGGGTGGGGGTCAAATCCTTTTTCTAGCTTTTATAACCCAGACAACCTGGTCCAGACCTGGACTCTACCCAAATCAGTCCCAGTGGACTTCTAATATCCCCACACTTTCAGGATTAAAGCATTTGCAAGAAGCCAACAAGCTATATATCATAATCGTGTGATTTGAGCAGGATGTGTTATAGCGTGACATGAAAGTTTGCAATTAAAACAACATAAAAGTCTGTTTTTTCATCTTTGTTGTATTGTCTAACACTTGTACATCTGTTTCTGCACAGCTGGGAGCATGAATAGATGGTCAGTTTTACTGCATTTTTTTCTGTCCTGCAGATGCATTGCCGACTCTGAACCAGTCCAGGTCAACACTAGTGACAGTGGAAATGACCTCAACAACTGGATTAAGAGTATAACCACCCAGCCTGAACTGGTGAAAGGAAAAAATAAGGTAGATGGTTTAACTTATTCTCTTGTGTTTGCACGTGGTATTTAAATAATGGATAGGCTAGTGGCATTCTTGTTCACCATGAAATGTAGTTGACAAATAGAAATAATGAACTGAACGACTGGGTTTATATTAAAGCAATCAAGAGGATGTGATTGAGAAGGTGTGTAGAGAGCCACAGCGCAGCCAATAGTTTGGCAAAAGTCAAGTAGAAATCTCCCATGACCAGGCCTTGAAAGTCAGATTTAACATCTGAAATCCATAAATGCCTACAATTTTCCTATTGGCAGTGGTGCAGTGCGTTTCCTCACTGAAAATTATTCATTTTTTTTGCATTAGTTTTGACTGTAACTGTGACCAAAACCCATGAAAAGACACTCATCAATCCCCTTTGAAGAGTTCGCATTTCTATTTCATTGCTGCACTTAAAAAGACATGATTTATACTTGTACTAAGCAACCAGGAAAATGCGGGAAAATCACTTGGCCTGATGCATGTGATGTGGTACATCGGAAAAGGAAGATGCCAAACTGATAAATATAATATATTTACAACTTAAATTATTGAGAGTTAACATGCTAGCATAACTGCATTGGTTCTCCTGTGGTAAAAAGGCCTTCCTATGAGAAACAAAATCTCCCCCAGAGCATCCCTGCCACTTCTGATATGGTGGCCCGTAAATGACAGACACAGTTTCTCTCCGCCAAAGTGAAACACACACTCAATTTCACAGTTTTTTCATGTGGTGAGGACCTGTAAATTACGCAGCTGCCACTTCATCCTGGGCTTTACACACATTGTTTTATTCTGACATCAATTAATCTTTTCCACTGGTGAGACTCTCTGCGCTGAACTTTGTAAACAATAGTAAAGTTATCCATGTGCCAAGTGATGAGAACTAACCTTCCTTGCATCTCTTCAGCCCCAGCATTACCTGTAAAGATAAACCAGCACATACACACACACAAACAGCTGGAATTGTGCTTTTGTTGTATCAGCATGCATTACTCTATTTGTACATAATGTAGTTGTCAAAGCATGATCACTCAAACAGATAAAAATAGAATTTGTTGTCACCGGGGAATTTACCAGTTCGACTGTTTCACATCGAACAAATATTGCCATGCAAACCCAAAACATGCCACACAGAGGAAATTTTAGACATCGCTGCTAATGTCCTGTGGGAGCCTGTTACTAAAACTGTTCACCCCAAACATAATTAAGAGCAGGCCTCCACTTTCTTGTGAAAGTCAGTCCATAGAATTAAGTTAAAGAACCCTTTTAGAGACGACTGGGTCAAATTAGGGCACAAATTCACTGACAGACAAGTTTCTGTTGGAGATGAACTAGTGATTGATATCAGTCGAAATATCACCATTCACCATTGAGTTATGTATTCATTTATGGCTATTTATACCAATTCTTTGCTCTCCAAGTAACTGTCAATATGGCCATTTTCACAGGGCATCACTTCTAATATGTCTCTGACATAAACAGATAGGCAGCAGTTATTTACAAGTACCTGTGGCCAAATGCTGGTGCTTTATGAGGGTTAGGACTAAGGGTCAATGATAACAAGCAGCAGTGTAAAAGAAGAGGGATTTGTTGGAAGTGAATTCCTCGCTGTCACCCCACATAAATCGTTTTGGCCTCTGAATAAGAGCGTAGTCAGGGCTGGGCCTCTGAGTGGCTCCCCAGAAAGCCAATAGAGAGGGATACTGGCCCAGGTCATTATTTAAGGAAAACACAGGGGGAAGACATGGGCACCTGGTCACAGTTCGTCTGGTCAGGTCACCTCTCAGGGACTGAGCGCAACCATTTAAATGACTGTTTTTGAGCTTGGGTTACATGGTGAGTAATAGTCCTAACATAATACTATGAGGTTGCTCTATCAGTGTTTTGAGAAGTGTAATAGCAGTATGAACTAGACATTTTATATATATAATTTCTAGTACACACACATATATACAGTATATAACTCATGTATGTATTTAGTATAACATTTTTACTGCCTGTTTGTATAGTGTACATTGTAAGTACCTGGACACTGAAAGTGTAAATTGGAATTCACTTCCAACAAACTGTTTGTCTGAGAGACAACACAATAGTTCCTACAACTCAGGAAGTTTCAGCCAGCATACACCCAGACAATACACCCACATCATTCATTCTCTTTGATGTAGCTGACTGCCCCCAAAAAAACAGATGTCACTATGAACATTAAACAGAACCCCATGCAGTCTGGCCTTTACCCAAGTTCCACTTATTATTTTGTCTATTTAAGCCATTAAAATGTTGTACTAGCATGATTACAAAATTGAGTGTGGCATTAGAAGTGCTTTTCAGGAAATGGACATGGGGTCCCAGCGCTAGATCTATAGTGCAGGTCTGAAGAGACGCAGTGGGTTTTAAAACTCCAGATGTACCCTCTCATTAATGTGATGCACTGGAGAGTAAAAAACAGACCATTCTTTTAGCAGACCTCTTACTGGCCGCCTGTTAACAGCAACTCATTGCTCTGATGGTGACTGATTCCACAGGGATAAATCAGGATAAAGATCAAGCTCTGTTGAAAACTGAATTGTGATTTTAACCATTTGTTATTTATTCTGTTGTAAATAATCAGTTGATCAGTAACAGCTGCTCTATTGATCCCAATTAGACTGTGAGCACCCTGGTGATTGGAGAGGCTAGAGTGTCAGGAAGATACTCCTGTGGGGCCAAGAATGAGATGGGCATCAGCAACATGACAATACCTTTCTTCGTCTATGGTAAGTAGGTTGCAACAACACAACACCTGATGCATAAACATTTAAATCGTAACAGCTGAAAGTGCATACAGAGATACTCTACTGAGTTTTACTGTTATTGCAAAGCACACTATATACTGTGCATGAGATTCTTTCAGATGATTTACACAAACACTATGTAGTAATGAATTGCAAGAAGAGGGAAGGAATGTGCAGATTGTATTGTGCAATAAAGAGACCAGAGGGGGGCATTAATTGAAACCATCTTCCACTGTAGTTAAACGGCTTCAGGGTGGAAGACAGGCAAACATGTCCTGAGCCATATGGAGTGCTATAGGCACGCGTTTAAAAACAGCTATGAACAACTGCATTCCTGCTCAAGTGCCAGCAGGTCATTCCTCTTTCTGTGAGACTTCTGCTATGAGAATTGCTTTTTTATACACATCTGAGCTTTTCCAAATGTTCCCAAAATGAATATCCATTGAGACAGTTATGTAATAACAGTGGGGATGAGGTGTCACCGCACACAAGCACAGTTCACTTTGCACAGTTCACTTGGCCACAAAGTGAATCACATTTCCTTAAAGGCTGAGTGAATCATATCTCTCAGAGTGAAGTATTGCTTTTGGAGAACAGTGGATGTAGGTGAACACATAATTGAGGGGATGCCAAGTACCAAAACTTTCTGTCCCAGAGAGGGAGAATTCCCAAGAGGCCTCGTGCTCTGCTGCAGAGGTGAGGAAGACAAAGAATGATGGAATGCTGCTTAGGAAAAGAGGACAGAATTGTAATAACAGCTGTCTTCTTTTACTGAACACAGAATGTTTTCCAGCAATCTGAATAAACAAGAGCAGTCCGGTTCCCCTGGGGCCCAGACTCAGCTTTGCTCCAATTGGATGTGTGCGAGAGCGCCATCAGCAATGCTGTCCGCCAGCAACGTGCTTCCAATTAACAGTGATGAAACAGGAAACAACTGCAAATTTGACATTCCTGGTCTGCGACGAGCAGCTTTGTGTCCCATGCTGTTGTCCCAAATAGGATCATTCTGCGAATCTTTGCTTATGTGTATAAAGCAGATAACACAGATTCCTGTAAAATGATGCTATTTGTTTATTATTAGTAACTCTAAATGACCCCATCTGATCACACAGGGTCATCATCTGGAAGTGACTTAACATCATTGAAATCCTAATTTACTGCATTCCTCTAACTTGTCTGAACAGATAACTTCGAGGAAATCACTACTGAACCTCAGGACGCCATCGAGGGGAATGATGTCACTCTGACCTGTCGGGCAGCTCGCTACCTCTACACAGACCTGCACTGGTTGGACTCTGCAAATCAAACAGTCACTTCTAATGTGGCCGGCCCCCAGCTCAGCAACTACTCCATTTCCATTTCTCTCCATCTGCGCAATGTGTCCAAAAACAGCACTGCTGGGTTCAAGTGCCAAGCGCACAAGCTCCACAAGAGGGTTGAACTCAAGAAGGTTTCACTGAGGGTGGATGGTAAGTTAGAAGTGGATATGAGAAGCATATTGTTTATTTACTTGTTTACTTATTTATTACTTGTACCATTTGCGTCTATCATTAATAGTTTATTGATGCACCAATGTAAAACTTGTGTGTACTCATGTGTTCAGTCGTGTTCAGTCGCTGTCTAAATGAGATAGGAATAGAGCAAGAGTGTCTATGATTCAAACTGTTTGCTTTGTCTGTTACAGCAAGAAAACGGCCCTGGCTGAGTCAAAATCTGACCAATCAGGATGTGAACAGCAGCAGCACCCTGATGCTGGCTTGCATTGCCCTGGGAGTTCCTCGTCCCAACATCACATGGTTCAAGGACAACGTTCGAGTGGAAGAGGGTCCAGGTAACCTGAGATCAGTATTTCATCTGATATGGTGCAGAATAAATGATTTGTCGAACTTTTTAATAAGCATTACTTCAAATATTGGCAGGGAATAAATACGTTTTTGAAAAAAAAACAGCATGCATCTGCACAAAAAGAGTCCCAAAAATAGTACCAGTCTGACTTAGACTTTGTGTGTCACAGGTATCACAATGGGAGCAGATGGCGTTCTGACAATTGAGAGGGTGAAGAAAGATGATGAAGGTCTGTACGAGTGTCAAGCCAGCAATGTTGAGGGTACTGTGAAGACAAGTGCTGTTGTTACTGTGCTTGGTAAGTCATGAAGATACCCTACATATTTTAAATGCCCAACCACAAAAATACACATTTATCATTGCCATTTCTCATCGTGAGGTGGCGTGTGCATATGTGAAACCATCTTCTCACTACTACAAATAGTTCTAGTTTGACCTTAGCATGAAAATGTCCCCTGATGGAAAGTCTGTGGTTGCCAGGAATGCCAAGTGAATTCCCCTGGTGGTTTTTATGATCAAGGCTCTGGCTGAGGGTCCTTACTTTGAGGACATGACCTCTGTGAAGTGTTAAGAGGTCCACTAATGAGTGCAAAGAGATTGACTGCTACAACAGCCAAGGGACTGGAAACACACAGCTGATAATTGAAGTAGAAGTCCCATCTGTTAACATTTGTGTCCCTGGGAGCATTTTACCTGTAAAATGAATTGCACGACACGCGACAGTGGAAATGACAATAACAGTTTTGTCCACGTCGAGTCGGAAAAGATTAACTTTACCTGTGATGTTCAACTTTCAAGTTATTTTTATCCACTCCATGTTCACCACACACATATTTCAACAACAAGCTGCATCCATGTCCTGCTTTGGCTGTTTATTCAAAAATCACATGAAATAAGACCTGGAAAGACTTTGTGTAGATTAAAGGGATATGAGCTTTCAAAGTGCCGACATGGATGGTTAGAAAAATAGTGTTTGGAAGAAAACTCTTTTGGAAAAACTGTGGTATGCATGGCCCAAATATTTGATTAGAAACAAATAAACCAAAGAATGATGCGAAAAAGGGTCCCCTCATCTTCAGTCATAAAGCAGGCATTTGTAAATTTGTAACAGATTGTAACAGTTTTCTTTTGATCACAATACTCCACAAATCCCCAACAATATAATATGACAACTTGTGAGATCACAAAGAGTACACAGTGCTTTTTTGCCAAAGTCATCCGGGGGTTGACAACAGGTCTTTTATTTCCAGGAGGTGACGGAAAGCCAAATGTTGAGGTCATAATTCTGGTGTGTACGGGAGCCGCAGCCACATTCCTCTGGCTCATGCTTATCCTCTTCATCCGCAAGCTAAGGAAGGTACTGTATGACTTTACATCCCCTTTTTCTCTCCAAAAAAACTACACATTTTTTTGATGTTCTTGATTTAATCATTTTATGGAAGCGACTGACTCGTGCCTGTTGTGAAATGCATTTACATGGAAGGATAAATTTGGCAAGTGTTTATGGTTACCACATTGCCTGACAATTGGGAAATGCTTGTATTTATGGTATGGCCTCAAAGGAGAACATAATGTGCTTGTGCAACGAAAACAGTAAGGGAACATTTTTGTGCCTTCAGGGCAGTAATATGCTTAAAAAAAAGGATTGCTGTGCAATCAGTGTGTTGAGTCATTACTTATGTCATGTTGAGTGCGTGCAGAAAGCACGAATTTCATTTCACCATTTTTTTTTACTTGCTGATCACTTAAAACAATTTGTAAGTTGTTCCATGGTTGTGATTATCAAAAATGTCCTCATGATAATCATGAAATTAATGTTTAATGTCCTATCACACCTGCAGCAACCAGCTCACTACAAGATGGGTCCATCTATCATTATTGACCCTGATGAGTGTCCCCTCGATGAGCAGAATGATCTCCTTCAATATGACAGCAGTAAATGGGAGTTTCCCCGTGACCGCCTGCGACTAGGTGAGCACTGTGCAGTTTTTCCAGTGTGAAGAAAAATGGTTTTATTGAAAGATATGTTTCAGGCAATAATAAAGCATTAAAACAGTAAAAGCAGTAAAACATCCTTTTATGAGTATTGCAGCAGGATTCTTCTTTTAAAACTGTGATTCATAACTTAACTGTACATATTTAATTGTTGAAATAATATTCAACAAATAATATGTTGAACAAAACTGGAGCATCAAGAGTCAAGCTTACGATATCATCTCCCACTCTTTGGGTAATAATGTATTTAAGGTAATGAATAGGATAATTTAGTCTCTGAAATGTGAATGTTATTCTTCACTACAATTCCTCATTGCAGCGATATCACTGTGTGTAAAGGTTTTGATTTTATTGGCACAGACCATGAGAAACATATATCTGCCATTGTCCACAGCAGTAAGATTTGATAACAGTGCATAAACAGTGGGATGATAATATGTGTGATAGTCTAACAAAAGGTCAAAGTTCACTTTAAATGTAGTTGATGGTAAGGACATACATGGCCACATTAAGGTACATGGAATAGGTGCCACCCCTCTGTGCAGCTGGCATTGCAGGATCATTATTTTTCAGTGACCTGCGCTGTCATCCAGTCGTAAGCGAACCATAAATTCTGTAGAATAACTGCCTTGTTATGAGAGTCCAAGCCTGTTCTTTTAATCACTGATCCATAGCCTGACAGACAAGGAATCCAGTCTATTTTTTCTGCTCCAAGGACAGGAAACTCTAATGTCGTCCCACTTATCAAATATTTTCTTCCTTCGCAGGCAAAACTCTTGGCCACGGAGCTTTTGGAAAAGTGGTGGAGGCTTCTGCCTTTGGGATCGACAAGCTCTCGACCTGCAAGACTGTTGCTGTCAAAATGCTGAAAGGTAGGATGTCAAAAATATTTTTTTAACTGATCCAACATTATTGGATAGTAACAGGCAAGTTTATTATAATATACTTTATCACACACATTTTAATTTTGCCTGCATTGTCTCTCGGGTCCATCACTCATGACAGACAGACCACAGCACTTATTATAGTATGGATAGCAGATGAATATCAGCTATGTGTCATTTTTGCAGAGGATTTATTTCTTTTACATGCTTCAGACTCATGAGCTGCAGCACCACATGTGCCTACAATTAATGTTTGTGTGGCGTATTGGTTCAAAGTAAAGCATGCAATGTCTGTTCCTCGCAAAGTGCAGTTAGAGGTAAAGGCTAAGACCTCTAACCCTGTTCTTGATGAAGAGATTGAGTGTATATGCGGGTCTGGCTGCTCGGATCAGAATGTCCAAAATCTGCAGGTGAGGAAGAATTCACAAGTGTAAGATAGGAAACAAAAAGAGCAATAAAAACATGTTTACATTTTTCACATTTTAGAGGCTTCAACATTTGGAAATGATCTCCTGCTTTCAGTCTTGATTTTTAACAGAAATTAATTACAATCCCATTTCAACATCTTCCTAAAAATCCACACCAAACCATCAGTGTTAGATCAAAAAGAAAACTAGAGGCTAAAAAGAATTT
The DNA here is from genome assembly GCA_021432705.1 of Caranx ignobilis. Taxonomy (NCBI): domain Eukaryota; kingdom Metazoa; phylum Chordata; class Actinopteri; order Carangiformes; family Carangidae; genus Caranx; species Caranx ignobilis. Next base: position 16,204,924 of record MU269981.1, on the reverse strand, counting down.
AGAGTACAATAGTTGAGCTATTTCCTTCAGAATAGTTTTACATGTGGATGAAACCTTTTTTTTTTAATCAGCTTTTTTTTTCTCTTTTTGCATCACCAGAAAGGCAAAATGAATACCTATGTTGATCGATGATATGGGGTTGATGTATCAGTAAGGGTGAAAAATAGGGTTGTTGCTTAGATATATTGGTCACTGTCATAACATTAATCATGTCTCAGCATAAATCACTGGCTCTCAGTGAAGAACAGACTCTGGCTGTTGTTAGCCGTAGGTCAAACTTAATGGAAAGCAGCAGGTCTCCTCAAATTGACCATGGTTTAGTGAGAGACTCCCTGGCTGCTTTAGCCTCTAGCTCATAAATATCTGGTTCACTGAAGCAACAAAAAACAAACTCTAAATCTTGATTTTCGTAATTCAAGTCAAAGACATTACATCATTGTTCAAACATCTCAAAGTCAGGTATGTAATCTCAGTACCTCCTGTTTTGTTTCTGCAGTTTTGTTGGCACTTAGCTTTTAGGATTTCCTCCATCAAAAGCTGCTTCATATCACTGGGCCTAAAGCAGTATTATTATTATTCCATCATTTTAATGAAAATCAAATTCCCTAATACTCCTGCAACTTTTTTTGCACACTATCTCTGACCATGCAAACTGCAGAACCGGAATTTCTTCTTTAAATACAAGAAGTGAGGGGAGACAATATCATCATCTAGGTGTCCACTATAGATACTATATATTTATCTATAAATGTTTCATTTCTATTTTTGTCTTTCTGTGATATTACTTAAATTTTCTAGGGACATGGGCTCATTTTATTTATGTAAATGGTCTTTGTTAATGGTCTTTCTCAAGATGTTTTTAATGATACATCAACTAGAACAATGTGTTTACATTTTTACAGGAGGTGCTACGTCAAATGAGCGGAAAGCTCTGATGTCAGAGTTAAAGATCCTGATCCACATTGGCCATCACCTAAATGTGGTGAACCTGCTGGGAGCCTGCACGAAGCCTGGAGGTGAGCTGTTACGTTGCCATTGAGGTGTCAGTTAAGGTCTAAATTATGATCTGTGTCTGTATTGCATTATTTATTGTGAACTTTATTGTGAATTTTATTGTATGATATGGGAATAACCATAACAAATCTTAACAGGACCACTAATGATGATAGTGGAGTTCTGCAAGTACGGCAACTTGTCCAACTATTTGAGAAGCAAGAGAGACGACTTCATTGTGTACAAGGTAAGATACAGACTGCATGATTCTGACTTTCCAGAACTCTTGCTTTCTCATCATTTTAGTGAGGAGCTCATTAGTGTGAGCATGCAGTGACTGTTTTGACAACCTTACGGAAAAGCCCCAACACATGTCAGCAGCAGTTTTTCATTTATCATGATATGTGTGTGCTGGTCAGCGCCAGGACGGTAAGGTGGTGTCATCGGGATCATCCTGCGAGCTGAGTGAGCTGATGAAGCGCCGCCTGGAGAGTGTAGCAAGCACCGGAAGCTCAGCCAGCTCTGGGTTCATCGAAGATAAGAGCTACTGCGACTCGGAGGAAGAGGAAGAAGGTAAAGGCCAAGCATTTCTTGCTTCCTTTCAACACACCTCCCCCTCTCTGTTTGTCCCTCCTGCTGCTGTCTCCCTCCTCCCCCCCTGCTCTCACCTCTGCTCCACCCCTCCTGCCCAGGAATGAAAGCTCCCCTTAAATTGTTTTCTAGCCTGTGTCTGATGGGACGTTTCCTCCTCCTGTTCAGCAGTACAATCACTGCAGCAGGAGCCACTGTCACCCCACTGAGCCTGGGGAGGCGTCTGTTTATTTCCTGTCCTTGCCTGGGTTTTGCTCTGCTCTCGGGCTCAAACTCAGGACCAGCACGTCAGCCATATTGTTTCTGATGTGTTATTTCTGGTTTGATTAGCTGTTTACTCAGGTGGGCCAGTGGAAGGACTCCTTGTGGGTTCCTCTCTCAGACCTCCAACCAGCACGCAGGGCCCATAACCACACGTTTCACCTAACATCTGAAAAATAGAGGCAGTTTGTTTTGTCTCTCATCTGTAAAGGATGTTTTAAAGACCATGTGTACAGACATGTGCAAGACAGGATGAATTGTTAAGATGATGTGTTGTAGTCTGGGATTTAACATTTGCAGTTTCCCCATTACAATTGTTACTGTTCCGTCTTGTCCTTTTATCTGACAGGTGTAGAAAGCTGATAATCACATTAACTGCATTTTAAAACACAGCAGGATTATTGTTTTGAGTTTAAAGGCTGTATATGAAACATTATTCTAACAGGGGAAAGCCTTATGTTCTCTTGTTTCACAGAATCTGAGGATTTATATAAGAGAGTCCTGACACTGGAAGATTTGATTTGCTACAGTTTCCAAGTTGCAAAAGGCATGGAGTTCTTGGCTTCACGCAAGGTAGACCCTTCTTCACACAAATCAATATTAAAAAAACGATTATGAAATCCAGTCAATGTATTGTGTTACAAAATAAAGAAGTTTTTTAGTTTTAGATCATGTTGTTTTGATTTTAATCATAATTCCTGTATTTAAACAGGCAAAGTTAGCAGAGGCAAACTGGTTCATACTAAAATATGTAGTCAATTTTAAATTTTAAATCTGTCTGTATGCAAATCATGTTGAATGTGTCTGTCTACATTGTCAGTGACTACAGCAAAATGACAGCTCTTAAGTTTACGTGTGAAACATTTGCCATCACACAAAAAACTCAATGATTGATTTGCCTGTGTAAGTCTGATGTTTCTGAAGGATAACAGACTAAAACTCATTCATATAAAGTCATTCATAATTCAGGGAGACAGGATGGGACTGATTAGAGAATGAAGCCATTGTTGTAAATGACCTTTTACAGGCATTTCTTTGCCTGGATATGGAACACGTCGTCCGCTATTTTAACATCATTGATGACTTGACCATGTGTTGCTCCAGCAAGCAGCCATGCTGTATAGCACACCGAGTACCTTTCTGAAGTCAAAAACATGTAGAAAAGTTTACGTAAATGTCACAGTGAATAAGATTTTGTTTCTTGATTTTTTCCATTAGTGCATCCATCGTGATCTGGCTGCACGAAACATACTGCTGTCTGAGAATAATGTTGTGAAGATTTGTGATTTTGGACTTGCCAGAGACATCTACAAAGACCCAGATTATGTGCGCAAAGGAGATGTAAGTTGTAGTTGTTTCCAGCAGAAGTCTACCATTAACTGATCAGAAAAAATGGGACTGAATAAATTCTGACATCCTTGGAAATCTGAGGCTAAATTAGTTTTAGCCAAATCAAAGGCAGTACCTGCTCCCACAGTTTGAACCAATCGGACAGTGTCATTTGTGGTCTATACTGCTGAATTGAAGCTGTAATTTTTTTTTTTTCTCATTCCTTGTTCATAGGCTAGGCTGCCACTGAAGTGGATGGCACCTGAGGCCATTTTTGACAAGATCTACACAACTCAGAGTGATGTTTGGTCTTTTGGTGTTCTCATGTGGGAGATCTTCTCTCTGGGTAAGTGTCCTGGCTCGGCACCAACCACCTCTTCATCATTAACTCACACTCTGTTAAACATTCAAGGTAACAAAGGAGCCTCGCTCATGGGAAACACATTTACCTTTAGTTTGCATTTATTCTCACCAACCTCACATGAAGCATGTGTGAGCATGCATGAAGCCTGGTATCTCAATAAAACACTAGGTTCTGTTATCAGAGTTGCGCAGTGGGAAGAGAGCTGAAGCTTGGTAGAGTCTCTCAGTGCCCCTGACCATACAGACTCACCAGATGCACTGGGTAATAACTGTCTTCAGTAAGTAATTATGCCTTCAGGACAAAGGGCTTAGGCTTGCATTGTCAGCCTGAAAAAAATCTATTAGAAAAAAAGTTAGACTGTGATCTCTAGTATATGCATGGGGCATTAAAAGGGGAGAAGACCTCCTATTTAAGCAATCCGTTTCTTCCCAGCTGGCAACACAAACTCACTGTAACCAAGCAGCCAGATCAGTGTAAAAGTGTGCCCCTGCTGTGAAACCACTGCAGCCTTTAAGACACCATTGTGTGTTGGTCCGTGATTGCCTCTGCACCATGGCACAGAGCTCACCACATGTTTCTATAGCAAGACTCAACATGAAATATTGTATGTTCAAATGTCACCATGGGAAGCAGGGTAAACATAAGAGTAGAGCGTGAAAAAGCAGAGAACCGAGGCTGGATGTACTGCTGTGCTCTACTTTCTGACTGCGCTGCTTTTGAAACGCTGCCATACGGTGTCGTCGCCCGCTGCATTTGAGAAAAAAGTGTGTCAAATTGCATATTCTTTTAAATGTAAAGCACACTGACGTCATTATGACAGTTTTTCTTTTTTCTCTCCTCTTTGTCTTGGTCTCTTCCTCCCTCCTCCTCACTCTTGACACATTCTCACCACATTTTACGTTAAAGAAACACTTACACATCTGGGTAGTGTTAGCCAGGCCTCAGAAAAATAAATCAGGAAACAAAGATACAAAATTACCAGGAAAAATGGCAAAGAAGTGAGCTCTGCAATCTGATCATCTTTGGGGTCAGGGCAACCCAAGTGTGTTTTTCAGATCACTCTGTGAACCAAAAGTGTGTCAGTTCCGTTTTCTGGGATCAAATATCCAAACCTTGTTAGTGTAGTGTTGATGCCAAAAAGTGAACTAGGTCCCCATGGTGTTTATAAAACTACAGACGCACCATTATCAGTATGTATGTTGGGAAATGTTTAGCTTATTTTATTATATGCAAAAAGAGGTGTCTGATCATAAAACACTTACCACTGAGGTATGATGTCATATAACACTATATATAAAGACCATGACCACCATGAAATTTTGCAACAGTTTCAGGCACATTTCATTACTAGTTTTGTTTGGAGCTTTCATATATGTTTCTTTTTAATAGGTGGTAAGCTTTATCTCTTGAACTACTCGTACTTCATGTTCACTACAAAGCTTAAATCTGTGTGGTTTTTTTAAGTCTGTGATTTCCCTTTGTTTTTAGGGAGCCACATAGATGATATGTTACATTGGGGAATTCTATCAAGCACAGAAAAATACTATTTAATGAGTCAAGAAATGGTGTTGATTATAGAGAATGGAGTTGTATTTTCCAAAACCAGCAAAACTGGATATTGGATACAAGCTGATTCAGTGTATGACTGTATGTTTTCACAGGGAGCCAAGCATGAAGCTTTGGCTCAAAATTCAATTTTTATTGCCAGCATTACGGTTCAAAAGTAAATAAAATTAGCGGTGGTTCCCTTTTGGTTGGTGAATGATACATTTGACAGATCCTTGACTCAGCAGTCCAAATATAACAATATTAAACATTTAGGGTGCAGTCGAGACCCCACTGTCTTTTGTCATGAGTGGACCGAAGTTACATCATCCAATCATTTAAAAAACAAAAAACACTTCATTTGACTGTCATCTCCATTTTTAATTTTCCTCAAAACTGAAAACACTTTGTCCAAGCAATTTGTGTCAGCAGTTTGAAGATTACATTGGCAAGAACCAGCTTTATAAATCACGGTGCTCTGAGAGTTTTGTTTCTTTTCTTTCATTTTCCTTTCTTCCTGAACCAGCATCAATATTGTATATGCACTATGTCTACAGCACTTCGAGCACAGATGACTGATTCAACTCTCTCAGTATTGTTACAGTTGGATTTTATAATGTTAATATCATATACCATCACATACTCATGTAGACCATATCATGTAACCCAACATTTTTCTTATGTATAACTTATCACTGTATTAAACTTTTCCCCCTCTTTCCTCTGCCAGGTGCCTCCCCATACCCTGGTGTGCAGATTGATGAAGAATTTTGCTGTCGGCTTAAAGAAGGAACAAGGATGAGAGCACCTGAATATTCTTCCTCCGAAATGTGAGAATCCCTTTATACACATATACATATATTTAAGCAATATCACACGAGAGGGAGTGCTGTTGTACTGAATATCAGCACTGGTGTGATGCAGTCGTAGGCACGAGGCCGCATTTGGCTCCGCCAACACAAACAGTTACCCAACTGAAGGACAAGGCTTTTGCCAGACAACACATAAACAATTCCTACACACAAGTTTGCTACACTGTCTGCATATTACCGCTTCTTTGTATCATTTAGCTATATTTATCTCAATGTTTCCATTTATTGTGCAACCACTGACATAAGAGTCTGTTGTGCGTTTCTGATGATGAGTTAACGGCTCGATCAGACAGCACGTTGCTCCATCGTTTCCGGCTGATTATGAGTGATTATGTCTGTAAAAAGTCCCAGTGCTGTTAAACTCTAGATCAGCACTAATGAAGCACGAATGTCTCATGTCCAATCAAATTACTTGGTTGGAACTAACTGTTGTGTGTGTGTGTGTATATATATATATATATATATATATATATATATATATATATATGTGTATAACGAAGTCCACTTTTACCTCTGTAGACAGCAAATCAAAATATAATGTACCTGCACACTGTTCACCCATAATCCAAAGAGCTATCATTTCATTTAAATGTGTCTCTTTTATAGTGAGAGAAGTCTTGTTTATTTCAGCCAGCTCAATACCCCTGGCAGTATGTTCTCCTTACAAAGGCCAAGAAAGGAAAGGCAGCAAGTAAAAGCCTCCCATATTAATAAACAGCTGAGAGCAGGCATTGTTTCTTTGTGGGGTGCCTGATAAGAATCATGAGTAACCCTGCTCTGAAATGCAGTAGGAGGAAACTTTAGCTACTGATTAGAGAGCTTGAGGCTCTAAAGCGTTTTCTGAGTGACAGTGGCATGAATGTAACTGAGAGGCAGGTTTAATAAAGGCAACATCTGAAGTCCATGTTCCCCCAGCGAGGAGAGATGGATCCACAGACTGGAGACTTTTTAAAAGCAGGGGCTGGTGGATGGTCCTGGACATAAATATCTGTGGGAGGACATAGAGTCCTCCTCTTTGGTGTCCATGCTGTCAGTCAGTGATGGAGCTAGATAAACATTTTTTGTAATGAGAACACTTTGACTCTTCTGTGCTATGTACAGCTGAACCAGATCTATGGGCTGCACAGTCTGAGCTCTGGACCTGGGTCTCACCATAACACGTGCATATGCTGTGTCTGGTTTTAATTTAAAATGACTCATATAATCAAACTTCACAAATCTTATTTGTTTCGAAAGTATAACACTGCACTCCTGCTTAATAACAATGTGGTAACAAAAGGTCCAGAGTTCTGAAGCAGCTTGTGCCAAGAGGAACTAACTGAATGAATTTATCAGCAAAGGAGACGGTGATTGGATATGATACATAAAATCTAATCCAGACCGTAGTTTTCAGTCAGAGCACATGATGTGTAGATGCAGACCCAGTGGTGCCAAGAATCTTTCATACTTTCCATCTTGGTTCAGGCAGTCCATTGATGAAAACAGAACTGCCAGATACTATACTTTGCATAGTTAACACTGGGAGGGCTGCCTCTCATTTAAAGCCAAGATGAAACCTGCTGATATCAGTTTGAATGGGATGCACAGTAATACACAGTCAGCGGGGCAAGTCCCTTGAGAGGTCTGCAGTTCATTATGTGTGTTTGTAAACTCAGGTTTTGACAGTTTGAACTCATCCTAAACCTGTCATATATGAATGATAAAAAAGCACATGATGTTGGAGGAGGTGTTGAGCAATTAATCGGAGACACTGCGGCAATGATTCATCGGGAATGTTGTCTACCGCCTGTTAATAAGATCCCACATCCTGATGCATTGCAAAAGAATTTAACGGATGCTGCACAGAGAGTGGGAGGACAATAAATAGGATGCACACTTCCCATCTTACCACACATTCCCAACCAGACAAAGTAGCTAATTTTCACAGAATTGAACCTCCCTCAGAAACACCACACTCCCTATAGACCCAAAACATGCAGCGGGAGGCTATTTATTCTCATTACAGACCAGGCAGGAAATGTGGTTTAAATTGTGTAGTCATACAATGTGTCTACTTCCCCCCTGAATTATATGCTAAAAGGCTGCGATCATGCTCTCCACATCCTGTCACCGTTAGGAGGGCTACCACCTGGACGAGTATACTCTATACTCATTAACATGAAAATGGCAGCCGCTTGGCTTCTTTCAGCCAGGCCTGACAACACTAAGGGGCAGAGAGGTCTAGATGCCCTGCAAACAAATACAGATGGAGTAGAGTACTGGGTCAATACAACACCAGGCCAACGCCATCTGTTTTTCCAAGCCCTCAAACTTTAGATTAACTGAATGTTATCCCAAAAAGGGAATCAAAATAGTTTTACTCCTACCTATGATTTCTGTGGGGAGAGTGGTGGTTACTGTAACAGAAGTAGGATAGGCATCCATCACCAACCGATCTGAATCAGTGACATGCTGTGAACGTAACTTAAACAGCAGCAGAGGTGCTCCATTTCTAAATTCCACCACAAAATGAGACGGACCATTGCGGTGGAAACTCACATAAAGACTCAGAGTCTTCCCACATGGGCAGAGACGCTGACAGCTTGTCAGAGACCCGAGCAAAGGCTGTGCGCTCTCACTGGTCCTCACACCCAAGACCAGGAGAAAATCAGATACAACCCCAGAGGCTCGGGATCAGTTGAACACAGAGAACAGAGTATGGACAAATGTTCTAGATGACAGTCAATCTAGAGGTTGCCCAGATGTGGTCGTTCAATCATGGTTTAGATATTGAGAATGAAAAGACAAAGGACCACAAATCCTGGGGTAGAGGTTTCCCCTCTTAAAGCTGCTAAATCTGTCACATTTTTTGGTACATCAACCTGAATACACTGTTGTTCTTGGTATTACCATTATGTGTCAGTGCTTGTTCAGTGGTATATTCTCTGCTTGTAGATATCAGACCATGTTGGACTGCTGGCACGGAGAGCCACAGGGGCGACCTACCTTCACAGAGCTGGTGGAAAGGCTGGGAGACCTGCTTCAGGCCAGTGTACAGCAGGTAAGAAAGTGTTGTTGTGTATGATTCAAACCTGGTGCGCATTTAAAAGTTCAACATTCAAAATTTCAGCCGTTATTGTTGGTTTCTATGAACAACAACAGGGTAGGGTCCAGCTCTGGCGTGAATGCAAGCTACAAGTTTATGATGAAATTCGTTGAAAGTACAAAAATATCAGTCACAAACACTGCAAATATTTAGAAAACAACTTGGCTCCACAGCCTAGAGAAGATTCAGAGCTGTGTCTTGTTCTGGAGGATGTTTAGAGTAACCGAGAGTGTAACACAACACATGGCCCCCTCTGAAATATATGGAGAAAACATGTAATTATTAGTGTGGTGTGAGAAAACATTGCCTTGGTATGAATCCTGTTATTTTTCACAAATTGTAGGAAGCTGGGAGTTTATATGAGGCTGTCAGAAGTGTTTGTTTATCAGGCAAACAAGTATGCACTGGAGGAAAATCTCAGTATTTTATTGTTATGTAAACATATTAAATGATAAGGAAGTATTAATATTACACCCACCCAACATAGTTCAGTTAGCCGTCCTCGTCGGCTAGAGTAGAGTGAGACTGTTAGCCAGGATGCCGGCTGGGTCCATGCTTGGACATTTGTGGACATTTTCCCTTACTGCAAGTCTTTGTGTGTGTGTGTGTGTGTGTGTGTGTCAAGAGTGCATCAACCAGCAGATTCACTGTGAGCTCTGAACACATGGACATGGGTTGGGCGTTTGTGTTGGGGCAATTTTTCAGTCCCTGTACTTAATTCTGTTTTCACAAGTTAATGTTTTATTTAGGTTTACTATGTAAAAACAGCACAAAGTAAGTTACGGCCCTGTGCAGTGTGTAACATAACAAGCCAATGACATTTGAACCAAAATAACTAACGCGGTGTTGAAAGAATAACAAGATGTCACTGTAGTAGATTAATGGAAACTAAAGAAGGAGGGGCACTCAGCATCAGTTATCTCTGATGATAGAAAATTGGCTCGAACCTTAACAAGCCCAGATCATTTTCAGCCATCAGGATGTACAAGGCATCTTCCTGCCACTTAAGAAAACATACTTTTTGTCCAGACTGAGGAAGACAAGGAATCTTTTACTTCTCCTGCGAAGACTACACAGTCCAGGGAAGTAATATGAGTTAAACACAAGGCCACACATCACATCAAATGAAAACTACAGCATGTTGCAATACGAATGAGTACGTAAAAGCTATCCTCGTGAGAAACAACTCAGACTGGAACAGTGGAGCGGTTTGACTCTCATTAATAAAGCTACTGTTACAGTGCAGGACGGCTGGTCCCAGAATGACGGCTTCTCTACAATCACCATCATTGCTTTTGATTTATTCTGCACGTCCTTCTTTGGCTGTTCGCCACACGAACTGTGGATGTGTCAACCTACTTAATCCACTTGTTGACTTGTTGTAGGGTGCGATCTTAGATGTCTTGTCTCTTTCTGGTTGATTTAGGAAGGAAAACACTACATTCCCATCAACACAGCCCTGCTGGGTAAGGTGGGAGACCCATCCACCACAGTGCTGTCAGAGGAGACACCATCACGACCCACCTCCCACTGTGACTCAGGGAGCAACTGGTGAGAACATGGATCCCTTTTCACTGGCTGGTTTACAACAGACAAATGAAACACAACTGAACTTGAGGAGAAGATATTTTATCTCGTCTTCACAGTACTATGAGACACAGCTTGATGATGGCAATTTGTTTTCCCACCACTTTGATCCAAACTGAAAAAAAATGACAACTGATGAATGTATTGTCATAATATTTGTGACAGATACCCATGTTGTCAAGAATATGAATCTTAATGACCTTAGTGATATTGTCCAGCAAGTTAAAGCTTCCATCTAACCTGTGAAATATCTCATCATCTACCTGTTGAAAAATCTGGTCCTGACATTCATGGTTTCCAGATGATGAAGCCCAATGGCTCTGACAATTCCCAGATGTTTCCCGTAGCATCACCAAGAGGCTGAATTTGGTGCATCCCCTCAGGATAATCTGTAGTCATTCTTCAACCCTTTAACTTTTCATCTAGCACCATCAGCAACTTCAAACTGTAACTCTGCGCCACATTAGCATGCTGATGTAGGTGTTGGACCCAAATCACCACTTTGTCCAAGCCATGCTGTGATCCTGGCTTGAGACACCAGTCTTGTTGGCTCCCTGAAATCTAAATCTAAAATCAGTTGCAGCTGATTTCAGTACATTTCAATTCAAAATAAATCCCCTTATCTTAATAATATGTAAAACTATTCCCAGTCTAGGGTTAGGTAAGGGGTGCTGAAGTGTTTTGCAAAGGAAATGCCTAAATTACCGTCCCACTTAACACTGAATAATATCCAAAACAGTTATTGTTCCTGTGGCACCAAGCTACAAGGAGAACATTTAGGTCTGACCCAGGGACAATGAGTAACCTGATGGGTGTTTGATAAGAAATATAGACACGGAAGTTTGATGGTCAGAGAGCTGTACTGTGGCTCCTGTGAGGAATTTCCCTAAAAACGATAGAGCCAGCTTAAAGATTTATGTCCACTGAAATAATATTTGTTAAAGTCTTGAGTTTTCACAAGTCCTATAAGTGTGTTTATTGAGGAGGTGTTGAAAAGCAGTAATGACAGTTACCGCTTAAGCTGAATTAAGCAGTCGTTTAAGCCTCTGAGTACTGAAATGTAAAGTAAACAAGGTGTGTTTTTAAAGAACAATGTCACAGATGATGCGTGTTGTTGATCTAAGGGATTAAGTTCCTGCGGTTTTGTTGCTGAACTCCGTCTACTGGCTCCAGTGTAATCGACTGGTTCTCTGAACAGAAACAGAACATCTCAGGATATTTTGGACACTTACCCTGGAAATATTCTTTTGCCAGGAACATCAAGATCCGTCCTGCTAGTGTGAAAACCTTTGACGAGGTTACCATGGAGAATGGGACAAATGAGAACCATGGGGTAAGTTATTCTGCCTAACACACGGACTACACCAGAGACAGATACGCAATACGCACTTTGACTGTTCCTAAGCTGAGCCATTAGTTAGGTAACAGGCATGTGACATCAATTTGAAACTCCACACAAGAACATAAATCATATATGTGGCTCATTTGAACCGTATGAGACGATTAAAAAATTTGGATTGGGGTCAATTTTCAAATTGTTCAAAATGTGTTTTAATTCTCTTGAACCATAATGGCTCTTGTTAAGATGATTTCTTCTCTGGCTGTTATGTTATGCAGAGTGCCTAGGTACTTACTCATACTTTATGCTATCATATTTTATGTGCACCTGTGAAGCAGTTTGTAAGTCTGGTTCTGAAATGTTCTATAGACATAAAATGCACTCATTAAAGATGTGTTATTTGCCATCAGACAATAAAAAGTAGAAGACACTGTGATGTGTTTTAATAATCCACTCTCTTTCCATCAGGACGGTCACACAGACAGTGGGATGGGCCTCTCCTCTGACAACATGAACACACTGAAACGCCTTGAATCGCTGGCAGGTCGACCTCTGAGCATCATGGCTCTAGCGTACGTACACTACACCTCACAATGCACTCGTCACACACACACTTTCACAAACAAACACACTGGGGGAGACTGCAAAATACCTGCTTGGAAACCTCCCCACTGTGCAGGAATGTAGACGCTATAACTATCATACAACACACACACACACACACACACACACGTTTCTTCTGTCTTAAAGAGAAGTCAGCAGCTAGTTTTCCCTTTTGTCTGAAGAAACCATGCGTGAGGGGCAGTAGCACAAAGGAGGGGTGGGAGGGAAAAGGCTTGAAGGTGGCAAACTGAAAGACTGAGAACAAAAGCAGTGTGGCTGCGTCACTTGAGAGGTGGCCGTTTTAAGAGTCGCACTAAAACCTCTTTGTTTTCCCTTAAAGAGCACTGAATGAGTTACCTCCCAGACTGACTTAACTTATGAGTCATGGCTGTCGTCTATAGTCCAATGCTAGGTAACAAAAACACACCATCTCGAAGGAGTGACGTGGACAGTCTGTGTATACTCAAATCCTGTGGAGCATCTGATGGATTTAAAATGCTGTTAGACCAACTTTATGAAACTCATATCATGAAGAAAAAAGGACAGTCAAGGTGTTATTTGAGGAAAAAGTCAAATCTGAATCAAATTTCTGTTAATCGTTTTTTCATTTGAGTCTCTGCAGGCGTCTTGATGTTACACACTGAATTTACAGCAGCTCAGTGGCAGCGTTAATTCACTCAGTTGAAACCTTGGAGCAAGAAATTGTACTTTTAACCTTTCAGTATTATTCTGCTGTCTCCTGCTCAGCAGCAACTATTAGCACTCTTTCCAAATGGTGTGGTTTCCACAGAAAATAAGAGGAACAGCAGTAACTGAAATCATCTTTTGTTTCCTGAATCTCTGCTGAGTCAAAGTGAGCAAACCTCTCACTTTTACAACACAAACACACCTACATTGTATTTTAGTGTTTTATCTCTGAAAACTTGAAGCTGAGGCTACCTAGGCAAATTTAGAGCGTGCTTTGGTTATCAGGGCCTCAGCGTGGCAGAGAGCGTCAACCCAGGCATGCAGAGAATGATCTATATTTTGAGGGGAGGACTTCCTCACCGGGCAACCACTCAATCACTGCCACCTTTGAACTTAGGAGGGTTTATAAGGGCCTCCCCTGTTAGCTGTAGTGCTGTGGATCTTTTGTGTAGTTGAGGTCCACCTGTTGCTCCTTCTGCCTTCACCACTCTTATAACCTCCTCAGGTTGCTGAAGTGTGGTAAAAATTTATCCAACCATCCGTTTCAACCCTAAAGATGTTAATTCATACCATCAAAGATGATAAATAAAACCAGCAAGTTTCACATGTGTTAAGCTCTAACCACTAAATATGTGTCATCATTTTTTCTTTAAAGACAATTTATTTACAAATAACTTCAGCTCAGGATAAAAGATCATGATGATCAACCTGACTTATGTTGTTTCCCGTTGCTCAGTTGCCAACTGCGCTGTAACCTTGTGCTTGGCATTGGCCACCCAACATTGTACTATTGTTTGCTGTTTTTGATGCTTAGTTTACCAGGTAGTTTATTCATCACAGGAGCATTCCAGTACAGCGCCATCACTTCCCCCTCACTGGGCTCCGACCCTTTGGCCTCAAGAGAGGAGCTCTGGAAACCCCTTAGCAACCCCCAAAGACAATAAGAGGCGATTACTCATATTCTGAGCATCAAATGAAGCAGAAAAGCTCGGTGTGATTGATTACATCATACATGAATGCAGGAAAGTTTGTCTGGTTGTGCAGCTTCACAAGGGCCCTTTTTGAATCAGAAATATCAAGCAGCTCTCCATTGTGAGAGCGATCAGGGCAGGTCGTCTTAAAGAAAACAAATTGCTATTAAGAATAAATTAAAAGACTAGTGCACAGGGTTTAGTGTTATTCGGTGAGGGAGCAGATGCATTCATTCATTCATAAAAGCATTAAAGGCAGTCTCTTTAGCCAGTGTTTATTTTGCCTGTAATTGGCTACTGTAGAAACATGGCAGAGCTACATCCCTGGAAAGTGATTATTTTTAGTTTCAGGTGATTATACACCAGTGAAAACATAATTATGATATAACTGTTAATATTAAACTCAAACCTGACACACTGGTCCTTTAAAACTGGTTGTTCATCCATCCACAGAGATTGCAGCAGTGTTTCTAGAAACAAACTTATTGAAAAGTTATGAGATCAGAATCATTCCACAGCTGTTGCAGTGATTCCAAAAGCCTTTGCATGAGGGATGTGAATAATTTTTTCAATGATGTGAACAAAAGACTCACTTCTTAGAAAAGCCCTGAGGTCAGTTTGGGTGCAGTCAGTGTCATCTCCTGGTCAGGATGTCAACAGATCATCTTGTCACGACACACTGATTTGTTTTGTCTATTGTGTCATATTTGTTTTCCAGTGTTTTTGCAATTAGCACTGTCTGTTTATTGTACAAGCTTGATGATTTGTCCATTACCCACTTAATTTGGCTGCATCTGTTTTCATGGACAAAACAAATAGAGGCTGGTTCCCACTGACTATTATTTCCAGTAGAGTTGGGAATAAACCGTTAAACTGTTAAAGTGTGTTTTGTGGTATTCATGTTGTATCTCTTTGTGTTTTCAGGATGAAGGCGGTGAGTAAGAGTAAGGAGTCTGTGCTGTGTGACACGGAGAAGGAGAAGTTCCCAACCACAGTTCCCTCTCTGGACTTCAGCCTGGACGACTCGACCCTGGACGACTCGGCTCTGGACGCGGGCCTGGAGTGTCACAGCCCACCCCCTGACTACAACTATGTGGTGCGCTACTCCACCCCACCCGTGTAGCCTCCTGCTCCACCCTTGGAGAATCTGACTTAGTAGCCTCAAGACCTTTGCTTTGTTCTCCTCTGTTTTGACTCTTTATCTCTGGACTGTTCTGTAGCAACATAGAGAAGAAAACCAATGAGATTCCCTCTTAAACCTTTTAGAAAGGACGCTCTGAAACGCCTTGTGAATCTACTCGACTATTACTTCTACATCCTCTAATTTCCAGGGCCGTCTGCTGTGCAACAAAAGAAAAACCTGTAGGCTGTTGACTCTTTTCCAGTTTTCAGACAGATGTTAATGCTGCTGGCCCGCTCCACATTCACTGTGATATGTCAAACAGCTGAAAACAGGCTCAGGTATTTCTTTTCTCTACTGTGAAAACAAACCATGATGATCCCAACTTCACCACAGACAAACTACAACTGTACAGACTACAACTGTTACGAAGAAGAACAACGTCCAGAAAGAAGAGAGACCATAGCTGAGGCTTAGATAACTATATATATATAAAACTCCCCCCACCCCACCCCACCCCCCCAAAAAAAAAAAAAAAAATCTTGAGAATTAGTTTGTAAAGAAACACTTTTTTTGTAGTGTAGCTATTTTTGTTCATAGGGAAAAAAAACAATAACATTAATTCTACAATGTGAAAAGTCTCTTATTTGTGGTGTCATAGCTCCTGATTTCCATAAAATTATCAGCTCAATTAACTCAGGTTGACCCAGAGTGACAGAGGAGAGAGGAGTGAGTGAGTGAGTGAGGGAGTGAGAGTGGAGAGGAGTGCTCTGTCATGTTTTTTAAGCTCTCCAGGTTATGGAAAATCACAGGTTAATGGAGGAAACAGGGTAAAGCTGAGAGTTAAGACCAAACGGCTTTAGATTAAACATAACAACTCCAATATGAAAACATGTAAGAGTTACTGTATATTTCAATTCCTCCAAACATCAAAGTCTAGTATTGAAGAAGCTCCAACTGTTCTGTTAATCTAAAAAGAAAGTGAAAGGATTCTTGTGTACAGTGTGAATTAGAACAAGACTTAACGGTTTATTCAGAAGCACTAGCAAAATAAATTGCGTATTTATTTCGACTGTAAAAAAATTGGGTCTCCACTAAGGCTCCAATTTTAACCAAAGAACTTTCCACCTCCGTCTTCATGATATCGACGTGTAATAACCCGTCCCACACTTTGAAGCTGTTTGTGCTGCTGTATTCACTGATAGTAAAGCTGAGGCAATCTGCCTCTGTAGAAACATGTATGTGGATATTCTCTGTCCTTCGTCTTGTGCTTAAGTGTTAATAAAGCTTGCAGGGCAGGCTACAAAACCACTTACGTGTGTGTGTGTGTGTGTGTGTGTGTGTGTGTGTGTGTGTGTGTGTGTGTGTGTGTGTGTGTGTGTAAGATGTTAGCACCGGTCTGCTCTGGTTGTTATATTTGTTTCAGCAGCATTGGGATCAGTTCATTTGTGACACAGGATGTGTTGAGCATGTTGTGGACCAAACCCTTCATTCATGCTCATGGGTTACTGTGCGCACAATCAACACTGTTGAAATGTGGCCACATCGAATATATTGATGACTCAAGATAACAGTATTTGTGAGCAAGTAAACTATACAGTGTTAAAGTGGATATTTTGAACCCCATGATGAATTTTTATTTGTGGACCAATTGGTTTTGTTTATGTGGAGAGGAAGTCATTATGCACTGATACTTTATATCAAGTATAATTTTTGTATTCTAAAGGTATATTATTATGAAACAGTGTTGAGGGTCACATGTTACAAAGATTTCTGATTTTATTTTCTATTTTATTTAACTCTAAACTCTAGTACATAGTAGGAAACTAATATTTTCCAGTATTTGTTGTATTATTTCTTACCATCCTAACATCATGTTCACTGTTTATAACCTTGTCTGCAATTTATTTTGGTTCTATTATTTTAGTTACTGCCATCACAATAATAATCTGTGGTATCAATCTGAATGCAAAGATTAATTATTATTGATTATTATGAGTATTTGAACTTCATTGTATGTCTTCATACATCACTATCATCAATATTTCCTACAGCAGCTAAAACCATTGTCCTAACTTTTCCTTTTTTTTCCTAAAGTGTAACAATTTAGTTTTAATGAAAGTAATGTTCCCCAACACTGTTAACTAAGCATATGAAGTAAATAAATAAAGATTTATATATTTATACTTTACTTGAGGTCTCGACTCATGTTTGAAACACATGCTGGAAGTAAACATAAATTACACGGCCTGCTTTGAAGAGTTTTGAATAGCTAAACCCCAGTAACCTTGACGATCCCAACTCCTCCTCTAGCGCCTCCATGAGGTTCACATGACTTGACCACCATTGGATGCATTACATTTGTGAAGTTTTTTTGATTCCTGACTTTCCATCTAGCGCCATCATCAGGCCAGCAGTTTCATTTGTCACAAATCCAGCAGTTTTTCTGATATTCTTCTCAAAAAAACACTTTCATGGGCGTCTGTAGAACAGACCCACAGGATGAGTGATGACACATTGACATCAGTATACTGGAATAAAAACCACTGGTCCCCAACCTTTTGTTGTCTGTGTTCAAAAGAAAACCGATGTCCATTTAGGATCTCCTATTACTGGCTCAGAGTGGAAAAATTTCCAGTGATTCACAATAAAAAATGAGTTCTTTTTTCTTTCATTTCCTGCAGATCATCTCAAGGCCACTCAGATTTATCCTGCAACCCCTCAGAGGGTCTCATGTTGGGAACCACTGCCACAAGAAAGACTATATAGACTATATTTAACTCTGGCCCTGTTGATTCACAAAATCAAATGCTTCTTGATGATTCCCATTTGGATAGTTAAACCTTAATGAAAAGGTGTGTTCAGATGCCATCAGTGTGCCATCAGTGTGTTGGCCCCTCTGCTCCTCCTTGGACGGTGAGAGACTCACTTCCTCCCCAGGACACGGTGTCGGCAGTCTGTCTGTTCACCGGGACAATGCCCCTCCAAGTGGGAAAGGAAGGAACTTTTAATCATCCTGGTGACGACCGGAGGACGCCACACACAGGGCTTCCTATGGGAGCGCAGTGCCCCTGCTTACCGGTACAGGGCGTGTCTGAGAGGAACACACGCCACAAGTCCGGAGAGGTCCAGCCCTTGACTGTCTCCACTTGTCCTTACAGGATTTACTATGTTTATTGTAAGGTGAGCTACAAACATTACACCCAAACACAAATCAACAATCTCCGATGTGGACTATTTCCAGAATAGGAGATACAAACAAACAAGGGAAGGATGTTGGAGGGGGAGGGGTATCTTGACTGTCATGATTTTTTTTTCCTGGTAACAAACAGCCCTGTGTATCTGCACCTACACACAGTAGTTTTCCATTCAGGCAGAAGGTTGAGGACAGCTCTTATCCTTCCCTGAGTGTGGGAGCTGAGATGAACTGTACAGCGTTCTTTAAAGA
The DNA here is from genome assembly GCA_021432705.1 of Caranx ignobilis. Taxonomy (NCBI): domain Eukaryota; kingdom Metazoa; phylum Chordata; class Actinopteri; order Carangiformes; family Carangidae; genus Caranx; species Caranx ignobilis. The sequence goes on along the minus strand of MU269981.1, from coordinate 16,186,129 downwards.
TCAACCAATTAAGATCAAAGATAAAAAATGAGTTCAAGATCTCCTTGAAATACCCATTTCTTGGCATCAAAGATAAGACTACTGTCAATATAGCACCACTTATATCAGTAATGACAGTACAGATTAACATAAATTCCAAAAGGGTCTGCAGCTGTATTTTTAAGGCTATATCTGCATGTTCAACAAAAGTCTGGCCCTGTTGCATCTGGAAAAAAAAAAGGTTTCATTGCATCTGGCCTTCCTCTTCAGGCCATGGAGGCATATTCATTGTGGCATGTTCAGGGCTAACGTGGATTGTATGAAGAAGTGTGGAGTGAATCCCATTCTTTTTCATATTGTGCAATGTATTGTGCGTGATTTTAAAAAAAAGTTATGATTATTTTCCAGGAAATGTGATGAAAAGAAAAACCCTGAAATATTTTGATGCACATACGATCACAATTAGGAATGTTTATTCAATTTTGATGAATTTAAGCCTGGAAAATGACCGAAGAACTGTTTGAAGCTGTGTATAGATCCATAGGCTTGTATTAATTTGTGATCATAAAAATGTGTTTTTCCTCTTTCATTAATCCTTCCATCACTCACTTCATTACTGTCCTTGAATCTCCACAGGGCAGTTTCCTTACTAGCTGCATATTTCTAATTTCTTAAAAGATTCAATTTATCTTTAGAGTAAACATTTTTTCACAAATAAAACAATAGGTAAGATAAATATAGCATAACATTGAATCAAGAGCCACGCATACGATAAATGACAATGCCATGACCTAGATAACTTCCCATCATTGTTCGATGATCAGAAGTATTACTAACGAAACATGGGAGGCGGGAGCACTAATCTGTCTGCAGAGGAGACAGGAGATTTAAAGTCACTTCATACAGCACTTTGTTTATCACAAATGTACAGTCACACACCTATGACACATCAGGCGGCAATTTGGACACATGTGGACTGGACCAGACGGGAATTGCACCACTGACCTCATGATTACTGAATAAAACTGCAACTTTTAATCCAGGCCAATGTCACAAATCACACTCAAGACTCAAAAATCAGTTTGACAGTCCTCTGTCCTTAGGCGCTAGCATCGGATTCTCAACCTTTTACAATTACATGAAATAATATGGATAAATGTCCAGCTGGTATCAAGTACCACACCCATAGTCCGGTCTGCTTGTGTTTCCCATTGAACAACTGCATAAATGAGACCCCCCCTTCGTTGTTCTTGACTTCACTTCCACAGCCTCTTCCCTGAGCAAACAGAGGCTCCACAGCACTCCATCAGTCATGGAGGTTGAGTTAATGAATCCGGGGAACGTCTGAAACTTTGCCAAAAAAACATCCGGAATCCAGCTGAATTTGTTGCAGCTTGAATTCCTATCATACACTGATTTGAGACCAGGGAGCAAATAGCACAAAGGTTCCCACCTCCCCTCTCTTTCTCCATATGAACGGCCACACAATGCTATTCCTGGGACCCCTGCCCAAGAAGGTGAATGGTGGGTATGCCACATCCGCACCTCTCACCTAAATGCAGAACAATAAGCCGGATACTGTCCTAGCTCAGTAGAACACCTGACTTCGGTCCACCTTAATAAAAGGCCTGGTCAACATGGCTAAAAAAAGACCTCCATCTATTTTGATCTTCAGTACTACTGTGGGTCAAAGGATTAGAGGAAACAACAACAGATCGACAACGGGTTGATGTAGCTTGCATGTGCACTATTAATGGGAATCAGCCACAGTGAGTAATCTTAGTTCTGACCGTTAGCATGCTAATATATGTCAATCAGTGCTAAAAATGACAGCTGAGGATGATGGGAAGTAACTAAGTTGTTTCCATCCATTCCGAAAGTCATCTTCATGATGGGCTGGTTGAAAGGTCAAGAGATCACCAAAGTGAGCAGGAGTCATTCATAAATCAAATTTCACCCCCATCCCTCCACCCATCCATCCCTCCAGTGGTTGTAGAGATGCAGACTTGACATCTCGACCCTTTGAGCTGTGGTGCTGGTGCGGCTAAATAAACAGCTCATGAACCATAGCTCACTTTGGTAAATTAAGATCAGTCATTTGTTTGTGTTTGACCGAACCACGTGCTGAGCATTAGTGAGAACATTTGCTGGATCTCTTTAAAACACTGTGCAAAAACATCATATGGGTTGTATTGTCAGTGGTGATTTGAATTTGACAGGACTGGGGTACCAGTGGAGGAAAATAGCAATATATTCACTTTATTCATAGCATGTGTTCTCTTCCCCGTTTGTTTGCCAATGATGAACAGAAATCACAACAATCAGATAAGCTCAGTGCTGCTGATCACCTCCTGCTTCCACATGTGTAGATGGAGGCTGACACTGGCTGCACAGAGCTACATGTAGCTGATAAGAGCTTTTACTCATTTCAAATAGTTTCCAGAGAACGCCAACTAAACTATGTCGGGGCTGCACCCTCGGGAGCCTTCAGATTCATCAATGCCCATTCAAAGGCAAAATTGCAGCGGGACCAGCTCACCCACTTGCCCCCATTGTGTACCTCTCTGGTGGGGGTAAGGGGTGTGTGGAGAGCTCACAGACCAGGAAGGCCTGGGAAAAATGCTGCGGCCACAGCGGTGTCATTAATGTGACCATAGTGGGGTTACTTTGGAGTTCAGATGCTTGTTTTTTTTTGTGACATTTCTGTCACTGCCGGGCTTCTGTTGGGCCCTCCCTGCTGCTCTGTGGATACTTTTGGTGAAGAGCAATCCTTTCAAGTAGACCAGACCAACTGTGGAACATCGGAACCTCCTGTTTGCTGCCACCACAGTTTGCAAACCTCTGGCAGTCTGGCAGCGTTACATCCTTTTCTACGCTACAGCTAAGTTGTAGTGGCACTAAGTGGTTTGGTTTACAAAACCCACAGAGTCTTCTGATTATTCTTTTGTTTCCAACAGAACTGTAAAAGTTTGTTTTTTATGATCTCTTTTCTTTTAGAATCTTTATAGACCAAACCATAGGGGGCACCTATGTGGCTTTTTAAATCTAATCTAAAAAGCGAACTTCCTCTGTAGATATTTTATCCATGCATGATGTTCTTTTCCCACACACCACCAAAAAAAAAAAAAAAAAAAAAAAAAAAAATAGCCAGAATTCCTCAACACCCCTGCTCCCACAATGTGAAAAAATGTTTGTTCTCAAACAACACATAATAGCTCATAAACACAAACATTTCTCGCAATCTTGCCAACGTCTATTTCTGTCTCATCCTGAATAAATTAATCAGAGTACATGACTTGTGTTTGCAGCATCCTGCCTTTACATGTGTTTTACATTATGGATGACAAACCCTCGGATCGGTGCCTGTGTGTCAGGCCGTGCAGGCAGTTTCTCTAAAAATAGTAACAGATGGTCCCGTTTTACCTCCTTTCCTGCGGAGCGCCGTGGCCACTTCAATAACATCAGTGAAGTTATGCAACAAACTGAATTCTTGGGCTGCTTCACCACCAACTGTCATTGATTTCACTGATTCACTACGTACATACTGTGCTGGGCCCAGGAAAAGAGGCGACTTTTCTCAGTGTCTGAGATGAGAAATTAGAAAACTTCTTTCATATTATTTGCAAAGTGTTGCACATCTGGGTGCATTTCACTTCATCATCATGCCATACAGTTTGAACATACAATCCTGACAGGTGCTTAAATCTTAAATATGTTAATATTAGTGATCGCTCACATGCAGAACATCCAAAATATGTTGGACAATATTTCCAGGGAGCGAGAAAACACAGGATTGGACTCACTGACTGTCTGAGCAACTGTGAGTGGGTCAAGTGCACCATGGTGGACGGGGTCAAGTGGACCCCAGGGTGCACATCCTGCAGAGACCAGAGAACCGGAACCATAAAGTATAACTCCTGCCTGATGTCGCTCCAGGGCTGGGTCATTTTTTCAAGGCTTATACAAGTTGTTCTGTCAGATTGGTGTTAGAGTGCAGTTGGGATGGAGCCAGAAAACTCAGCATGACCCCCCCAAAACATCCTGGATAGTTTCACAGTCACCTTGTCAGTCTTCAGCTGTACATCTGTGCAACATCACACATACTCTGAGAGAAAAATGTTTATTTATCTATCCATCTATCTATCTATCTATCTATCTATGTAGCTCAAGTGCGCCATCTAGTGACCACAGATGCACCACATCCCACCAGGGAATTCATATCAAGAGCACATTCTGGGGCCATTTAGAAAAGACTTTTACTGTGAAAGGGTGTGGCAGAAACACTGCTAGAACTGCATGATATGAACAAACTGAGCCAACATTAGAGGCCGTACAGATAAATCCACTATGACCTTGCCATCAGAGTTCCTGCTGAACCTCATCCTTGTTACAAAAGTCCAACTTGAGATGGAGATGACATTTTATTCCTGTAACACTGGGCTCAGTTTCATCTGTAACTCAACAAGTCTGCTCTTGTTGATTATGTCATAGACTGTGGCTGCTCTGGAGACTGAAATGTGGAGAAGGGAGACACTGATGACACATTACCACACTTCTGTGCACTCCCTGCACTCAAATCAAAGTAATCTGCATATGATATGTGGAAACAAAAGCGTTTGGCAGAGTCAGTCATGCATCAAGCTGCCCTGTCATGCTAACCTGTTATTTCTTCAAGCACAGTTATATAAAACATTTCCTCCTTCAGCCTCCTCTTACTGTAACATTAGCCGACTCATCACATGTGTAGATGTTTTAAGAAACCTCAAAAGCCCCGAATGGGGAGAACAATATGGAGGACGTGACCATAACAGAAAACTAGTTCATGGGTGGGGTGCTGGGAGGGTGGGAGGCTTGTTTCAGGGAGGACTTCTGAGTTATATCCAGAAACTGATATCTAATGTTCAGTAAAGTGATACAAAAAAGTTGAAATGCATCTGAAGATAAAACACATCTAATGAAATGTTTAAAAGGCTGGTAAAGAAAATATTATCTATGAAGTCAGAAGGATCTTTACAGTAACTTGTCATCTGCAACTAATTGACCTGTCTCTGTCATCATTCACTGTAATGCTGTCAGTGGGTATAGGCTGCCCTCTTGTGGTAAATAATCTAATGAGTTTGTGGTTGCATTCACCAGTTGTCAGCAGCTGTAGTTGTGTGGACACACACAGGAGGGCAGCAGTCAGTCTGACTCCTCAGTCCTCACTCTTAAGGAGATCACAGGACAAAAAGTTACCTCAGTGCAAACTCTGCACAGAGATGAAGAGGATGGACACTGACCGTGAGCTATTAGAAAACAAAATGTGTTTAGACACTAAATGCAACCTCAAAATGAAACAACAACAACAACAACAACAACAACAACAACACATCTTTAAATGATGGTGCTTTCAGACATAAATCAAGGCCTATATTTTATAGAGTGGAAACATATTTGTCCCAGTGGGAGGGAGGGGAAGGGGACGTGTCATATACTTGATACTGTGACTTGATCTCCAACAGACAGCTCATTGACAGCTCAGCTGCTAAACTGTCCCCAGATCAGATAAGTGTCCGGCCGTGGCCTGTCAGAGGTCACCTCCATCATTACATTGTCTCATAAATATTTTCTGGTCGATTCGGAGAAACCTCATCAGCGTTTATGACTCTGCAGCGCACTTTTAGACAGGCCAATTAGACAGCTCTGCTGATAAGGCCTCCACCTGCAGCAGGATCCTGAGAAATAATGAACAGTATCTGCTGGACCTTCCTCATTATGCACGAACTTCTTCAAACGTAATGATGTACACAAGGTAGCAGCACGGAACTGCATCTAAATTCCTGACTGTGGTTTTAAATAAAGACGCATTGAAATATATGGTGTCTGACATTTTTAAATTGCTCAGTGAGGTTGTACTGACTCAGCCTGCTTGCTTGGCCTATATAAGGCAGTGGCCTGTATAAGCTTTAAGGCTCTGGCTGACTGTGTCCAAATGTCAAATTTAAAACTCAGATCTTAAATGGTGCCAATTTCTACGAGAGCCGTGACGCACGGTTGACATGAGCAACGCGCAGAGAAGTAAAAGAAAACTGAAGCGGAGTGTAAATTGCAGGAGACAGCGGGTTGACTGATGTGTGGCAGGCCGCTGTTTGTCACAGGGGGGGTTGTTGGAGTTTCCTTGTAACCGGAATTAGCTGTGAAGTGCGACCTTGAGGTGTGAACACGGAATACTAAAGGTCCGGCTTTGCCTCTAGGAGACGTCTCTCATACTTTGCACCTCGTTTGCAAGTGAATATCTGAAATACATCGGGATTGAGCGTGAAGCGTGGTTGGAAACAGCTGAATTCCCACAGGTTTCTCAAACATGATGCACCTTTAAAGTTGGGGAAGATAAAACTGCAGGACTGTGATATGATAGAGGCCTACACCCAAGTTAATTGTCAAGAGGAAGTGAATCAAATCCAGTATGAGGAAACATATCTATGCGTAATTACGCACAAGCCTCTTTTTTTGGCTTAATGCATCGGTGCACGTGTTGCCCCGGCGGTTCGCTCAGCGCGTGCAGCTGATAGGCCGCGGCGGTAATGTATTCATGGAGGGGAGCGCTCCTGGTCAGGATAGGCCGGCTGTCAGGTGATGACGCGCTGCACGGGACGGGGCGCGAGGGGACAGCTGGGCCGGCAGCACCGGTCACTCTCATTTGGATGCAAATCTCCGAGAGTTGAGGGGTTGGCTGACGTCAGACCGGCCTACGTATACCTTTACCATCTTGTCAACAGAGCCACATCATGTGAGACTGGAGACAGACTGGAACTACGTCGCATTTCACACTTGGGGAATCTCTCTGGACTATAAAAAGCAGGATTGTGTGTGTGTGTTTTTTTAACAGTTTCAGGGCAACAATGTCGCCTTAAAACAGGCAACATCACCCCCTTTGCTGTTATTTTTACTATATTTAATTGTTTTTTGTCCAAATCATGTATGTGGGATACCTACTGGATAAAGAAAGCGGCATGTATCACCAAGGGCCAGTGAGAAGATCGAGCATCAATCTGCCTCCACAGAACTTTGTTTCCACACCACAGTACCCCGACTTTACTGGATACCATCATGTGCCAAACATGGATACGCACGCACAGTCGGCGGGGAGTTGGGGACCTACATACGGCGCCCCACGAGAGGACTGGGGCGCATATAGTCTGGGACCACCTAATACAATTCCTACACCCATGAACAACTCCTCTCCTGCACAGGTTCCTTACTGCTCCTCTGAGTACACTCACATGCATCCTCCAGGATCTGCGGTGTTACAGCCGCCGCCGGACAACGTAAATGTTGCACAACTCTCTCCAGACAGAGAAAGGCGCAATTCATCATACCAGTGGATGAGCAAAACTGCGCAATCGTCTTCAACAGGTGGGTGCATCGTCGATCCAAAAAAAAATCTGTCATCCGATGAGCTGAGAGGTCGAGGGTTTTGCGCGTAAAAGAGTTTCAATCCAAACGAATATTACGCGTTTCATTGTAATTACACAGGTCGATGCATTTTATTTGTGGGACTGCTGGGAAAACAACCATGAGCTGAGGATGAATATACACTGACAGAAAATAAAAGTGCGTAAAAACTGGTTTGAAAGCAGAAGGAACAGATGGAAACTGGGCCTGTGACACTTGCCTCCAGCGGCCTGCGTCCATACAGGAGCAAACTGAGAATTAATAGGCTAATATTAATATGTTGTAACAGATCACTTAAAAATAACCAGAACAATAATGATAACCTGGATCAGACTAGCACCAGATACAAGTTAAATAAGTCCATATCTCATATTGTGGTGGCTGAAGTGGACTGGAGGCCGGCGGCGGCGGCAGCAGCAGCTCAGTCTGCTGTGGTGGAAATAAAATAAAAAGAAAGGAAAGGTGTGAGGAATCGGCGCCAGGCCCAGTTGTGATGTTAATGTCATTACTCCTGGAGATGTGAGCTCGACTTTCCTGTCACATTGTTCGGTGTTTTGAGTGTTATCCGTCATATCCAGGCGGTGGCCTTTGCTTTCAACACCTCTTCACTTTGATATGCACCAACCTCTCTTCCTCTCCCAAGAGTTATATTGCCGGAAAGAGTGGCCTTTTTCACAGCTCGTGCCTCAAACGTGGAGTTACACCTACACTGCGCCTGCACGGCACCGTCGAGCCTACAGTTTCAAATGATGTTCAGCATCCATTAAAATCAACTCAGGCTATAGTCTGCTGCAGGGAAATGAGTGCCCATCACTTTTTTTTTTTTTTTTTGGTATGATGTGATTTTTCATTGTGAACTTTTTGTTTTCTAGCATTATTTTCTTGCATTATCCAGAAACTCTCACACAGGCCTGTAAACCTGTGAACCACGGTCTAACAGACGTGTTTCACTTTATCGTTTCTTTTTTTAACTTGTCAGTGGACGATTTGAATCGCTGCTGTTTGAAAGACAGTTGTCATCAAAGCAAGATCAAAAAGCTCAATTTGCCTATCTGCAGATAAAGCGAAGAGATGTGGATTTAAGACACAGCTAATAAAGATGCTATGTGCAGATTAGGCCGGTCCTGGCATGCTGCAGCCTCCTTTCACCAAATGTTCCAGTTCAGCCACTTGGCTGCTGGCAGATGTTCCCAAAAACGGACAAGCAAAAATATTCACGTTGTGTGTGTTTTTGTTTTTTGGTCACCTTCACAGGTAAAACGAGAACGAAGGAGAAATACAGGGTAGTCTACACAGACCACCAGAGACTGGAGCTGGAGAAGGAGTTTCACTTCAACAGATACATCACCATCAGGAGGAAAGCTGAACTGGCCGTCAACCTCGGTCTGTCGGAAAGACAGGTATGTATCATGACATATACATTCACAGACGGACACACATGATAAACCACGCACGAGAGCCACACAGAGACGTGGGTCTGTTCTCACATGCGTCATGTAACGTGCTAAATGAGGCCTATAGAAAACACCATCATACAGATACTCAACAGAGACCTAAACCTCTGATAGACTGACTGTGTTTTTCTGTCATGAGCAAATCTTCTGTTTCACAATTAGTCTTTGTTGGTGTTTCATTTTCTTTAACTTTCACATCACATTTGCCCAAGGTGCAGACAGAGGCTTCCCATTTTCTACTATTTGGAAATCACACTAAAACAGTAACAGACTGTTGAAATACACCTGGTCCAAATTATTGTCATATTTGTCCAAACCATCGGCTCATTTTTATTTTATTTGACTGAAATATTTTTCATTTGATCTCATTCATAAAGCTTTACTTTGACCTAAAATACCCTGTATGTTCATTCTTTATCATTATCATTATTTGTTGTTGTTGTTTAATTTACTCCAGGGCTTTAGTGAGTGTAAAAAGTAATATATAATATATAATAATATATGTATATATATATATGTGTGTGTGTATATATATATATGTATATACACACACACAAGTATATATAAGTAAGTACACATATAAGTATATATCTACATATATTGTTATTTGATAGTTTCCAATACAAGCCAATATATGTGCATTATATGCCTTTAAAATAAAACACAATGTATTGGAATAAAGACTTTTATATTATTTATTATTAATCCATTTTATTTCTAGCTGATCTATTTTCCAGGAATTTGTTCAGTCTGATTTGAAAATGAGGTGGCACATTATTTAACTGATTATTTTTCTTTTCAGGTGAAAATCTGGTTTCAGAACCGCAGAGCCAAGGAGAGAAAACTGATCAAGAAGAAGATGGGTCAGTCTGACGGCAGCAGTGGGTCCGTGCACAGTGACCCGGGGTCAGTAAGCCCTCTGCCGGTGCCCGGGTCCCTCAGTCCCACAGACATCCACGGCTCTCTGTATCCTCCTCAGGGAATGAACACCTTGCCATCTATCAGGAATATACAGCAAGTGACTGTGACTCAGTAAAACAGTTCACCCTCTGGACCATGTAACATAACTGAGCACTCCTACACGCTGACAGGACACTTGATAGGCAGCCAGAGGATCTGAACTCACGTCCTGAAGCACAAAGCTGTGGATAAACCTTTGATTCATAGCAACGAAATGCCGGAGGCTCTTGAAATATTGCTTTTTATAGAATAGATCTAATAACGTGGGGATGAAAAAAAAACCAAAAAATCGACGTGTTTCAAACTTAAAAAGCTTTAAATTGTTTGTGAGTTAATAAGATATAAATATCATTTTTTTGTATGCGATGACGTGTATGTGTTTGTGAATAAAAATGAGAATTCAGGGACCTTTCAAAGGAAGCTTTAAACTGGACTGTATGCAGCTCATGTCACACACCGGAGTGACGAAGTGCTTTTGACTTGACAAATCATTTCCACACGTTTTTTCAGCACAATCCAGCAGCTGGCAACGAGACGGGTACAGCGGTCGTTTGATGGCAACTTTCATAATGTAAATAAAATGCTTTTTTTGCAGTATACCTGTCATTTTCCAATTTTTCCTCATTTCTCTCTTTTTTTTGTCAATGCAAAGTTTGGTTTTCCTTGTCATGCAGTTTGGTAGGCTATAAACAAAGCAGTTTGTGTGTATGACAAGTGAAGCAGCTCGGTATGTGCATCTCAGGGATCACCACAGTTTACGCACATTTTAGACAGCTGGTAATCAGTCAGGCTACTCCTGAGCAATATGATAATGCCAATCACACAGCGCGGAGAAGATTTTATAGGCCATGTGATCAATTCAGTGCACCTCATTGCTAACTGAAATAATTCAAAAGAAACTCTCAGCTGTTTTTTTTCCAATGCACAAACAGGAATCAAACTCGCCGTGTTGTGTAGTAGGTGTTAGGTTGTCACGCTCTACACAGCCAGCTGTTAAGGAGTGTCCACAAACAAACGGCCATGAAGACTCAAGCATGATAGCCTCTTTTTGCTAGCCCATGCAACACGACGCTCGGATGCACAGTAGCTAGCTAGGTTTATACTTGGTGAATTTAGCCCAGTTATAATGTTTCATAGAGGCTGTCTGTACAAGTAGTAGATGTGGTTCGTGTTCAGTCAACTCCAACCGAAAAAACAGACCATATTATATTTTAGCCCAAACTAGGCCAATTGGTTTATGTGACATATTAGCTTAATTGTCAGGTGGCACACTTGGCTGTTTTCGGGCTTCACCTAAACCTTGTTCACTTAACAATTTACCTGATTATCCCAAACGCTGAGAGCCAACTTAACCATTTTAAATACTGCGTGAAAAAGGCAATGAGGCAATTTTCTGGCAGATTCAACTAATTGGGCGAGACTTGACTACTTGTGTTTGAACACACAGGGGCGATGGTCGCTGTATATCAACGACTGCTCCGCGCTCCCGCTCGGTCTTCCGTGCGCGGGCCCGTGGGAAACGTCATGAGCGTCTTACTACCCAACATGGCGGACTTTGATACCATTTATGAGTTAGAAGACGAAGAGGATGAGCACGTAGTGAGCGAGGAACACTTGCCCAGATACTGCCCGGAGCCCGTGGTTATGCGAGGGGCCGGGCACATTACAGTGTAAGCAGAGCCGTGTTTGTCGCTCCTGTCTGTCCGAGTGTCGCTTTGTTATGCTTAGCCTGTTTAGCTGAGGCTAGCCTATGAGCTAACGCAAATCACAACAACTGACGGTTAGCTCTATGTTGTGACATGAGTCTACACGGTTTACCTTCGAACGAGTAATTGTTACATGATTAACTGACAGTTTTATATCCCCATGGTACCCACAGCCATGTTGTCTAGCAACCGAAAGGCACTGATAAGCAAGTTTACATGTGATGTACTGTTAGCTACAGGTCTGTGATTCACGTTATCAGAAGTGTTAGTGTCTCTAACAGACATTAAATTGTGACCTACAGTGACCAAGTACATTTAGACATGTGCTATGCTGAAGTATACATTTGAAGTACTTGTAAGTTAATTTTATGGTATTCTGTACTCACTATTTCTTCATATTTCTAAAAATGGAAACATTCCCTCTGTTTTTAACTTCTCACATCTGTTTGACAGCTGTCGTGGATGCTAATAACAAAAGGGTATCAAATCAATCACACAGTTGTTCACGTGGATATTTTTATTATTTGACGTGAATTGACAAATTATATGAACATGAACAATTTCAAGAAAAGATAAATACAGGAAAAAAATATATTATTATGAAGGGACATACTGTCAACTACTTAATAAGCCAGTACCGTCAAATTCAGCATTGCCAATGTGCCGATATAGAGAATGATGAATATCTCTAACCATTAGAATCTCGTTTCCAATTCTTCTTTTATTCTACATTTTTCAACACTCAGGGATTCATGTTGTGAATATGAGGGTATGACACATGTACAAGTAGGCTACAGTGCCTGTGCAAAACTTTAAGACTAGAAAAATGCTTTCAGACATTATAGTATAGGTATTATTTTGTTTTGGATAAAAAAAAATTAAACATCTAAAGCCATTCAAAATTTGCACAGCTCTGCAGATAAGCTGTGACAAAAGAGCACATAATCAACTGCAGCTTGTTGGTTGATAATATAAATGTGAGGATAACATGCTCATTGGTTTAATTTACTGTGAGTGAGCACACAATAGCCATGTGAACGCCACATGAGATCTGCACTGTCCAGTTCATGGCAGCAAAACCTGGCCAGTGCAGTGAAATAAATCAAGAAAAACTTAAAATGTAAGCTTATCATCCTGGTTATAATTGGCTTGTTATTAATTTTTGGGATGTTTGACTTGAAGTGATTTTTATTGTTAACAATCATATTGATGATAATTAATTATTGTACTGCTTTGATTGGTATTATAATGAGACTTAGTCAACTGGATTTGCATGAAGGCCTTCAGTAGAAGTAAATCTTTGTCAAGGCAAGTCAAGTGTGATTAAATGTCCCATTCTCATGATGTTAACTGAGCAGTGCTGAATAATTAATTTGAGAATAAACATATAATGTCTTATCATGTGATGTTACCATTTCAGTAATCACATTTGGTCTCTGTCTTGTTTTTATTTTCTCAGGTTTGGACTGAGCAACAGATTTGACACAGAATTTCCCTCTGTTCTCACGGGAAAGGTACAGTTGCTTTTTTAGTTTTCTTGCCTTTTAGTCTTGTCGGCTGCTCTCTGTCCAATTCCAAGTGGGAAGAATTAGGCAATTAAAACCACAGTGATTCTATTGTTCTTTTGGGTCTTTAACAGCTCCAACTTCCCCAAACCACCCTATTCAGACCTCTCCAAGTTGTTTTGATGTGATGGCGATGCATTTCAAGTAACGCACCACAGTGCATAGAAAAGAGGCTGAATGTGCTGCTGTCCAGCTCTGTAAATGAGTAAGCCATCTATGGGGCTCAGTTGACGGGGACCCCAGTGTTTTGGAGGGGTCCAACTCCAGGTGATAAAATAATGAAATGAAGACTCTGCCGTAGACAAGAAAGGAAAGCTTCCTGGGTCAGACACAGAAACACAAAAAGGCTGCAGGGGTAAGAGCAGGCCAGGGAAGTGTGGGGCAATAAAAAGTACCTTCAGTATTGTGACCCAGGGTGACGTGATGGATGAGGTCACAATTATGATGATTGAAGGGTGCAGATCAGGCCCTGCTGGGCTTTATTCTGAGGTCTTTGGCTGTTTGCAAAGAGACCTTTGCATCCTGTCATAAAAGATTACGACCCCTGTTTTATGGCGTACAGACTCGGCCAGGAATGAGCATCCATTCAAGTTGTTTGGCCGGCGCTGCCACAGGCACTAAGCTTATCTCTCTTTTGAGTCTGTCCTTGCCTTGAACAGTCTAGAGCTTGGTTAGCAAGTCAGAGCCATAGTATTTAGAGATGTCATCTCATCTCTGGACAACATCTACAAACATCTACCTGTTGGTTTTCTGAAGATCTTTGATCTTTGTGCACAGGTTTCTTTTGAGCAATTAGGAATCTTTTCATGTCAGCACCACAGAAAACACTTCAAATGTCTCACTTTTCCTTTTATCTATAAATTTTCTGACCAAAAAAAAGGCCTCTAAGAATTTCTCATTTATTTTGGTGCACAGATCCATCACATCTCTTTCTTTTTATAGGTAGCGCCAGAGGAATTCAAAACCAGCATCAGCAGGGTGAATGCTTGTTTGAAGAAGAACTTGCCTGTGAATGTGAAGTGGCTTCTTTGTGGCTGCCTGTGTTGTTGCTGTACAGTAGGCTGCAGTCTATGGCCTGTTATCTGCCTCAACAAGAGAGTAAGTCCCGGACTGACCGTCACACAAGTTAGACCTTTAAACTCTCCATTACATCAGCGCTGATTACTCAGGGGCTGTTTTAGCAATTCAGCCCGATTGGCTTAAGTGTAGAGGGTAATAACAAGTCGTGTTCAATTAGTGGCTCTATGCAGAAATGACACATTGCACTGCACAGCTTCTCTCCTTCCCAGCTCAAGGGTGTGTCATTTAAAGGTGGTGTTACCACTCAGAATTACTGACAACAAAGTGGAAATTACTAGCTGGTAAATTGGGAGTTCAGTCCATAAATCCTAACACTGTGGGTGTTTACTGTTACGTGTTAAAGTGTAAAATAGAGTAATAAGTATTCTTCTGCTTGCTTTAATGTACATGCACTTGTTTTCTGTTCCAACAGACAAGAAGGTCTATTCAGAAGTTGTTAGAGTGGGAAAATAACCGATTATACCACAAGGTAAGCGGAAGACAGCAAATTACACATTAGCACCTGTGTGAAAGTGCTTAATTGTCTGTGTCAGTGCGCAGTGTAAGTTGAGAATTATCATGATGGATACGATCATTAATCTGCTCTAAAAACTCCTAAGTCAGAGCACAAGTCCCTCAAAGCTGTTTGCCTCACATTTGGTGCACAAGGTCTGAGGGGACAGTGAGGTCAGCACTAAAATGCCGTGTTAATTTTGTTTTGTCTCGCAGCAACAAATTACAGCTAGTAGCTGTGCAAAGGCATAAAGGAAGCTCTTCAGGGTGTCTGGCCACCGTTTGACCCCAGCGAGACCAGACAGCCCTGCTCTCAAATTCCCCTGACACTGAAGGGGAGATTTCAGACAGATATTCCTTTGTGTGTGTATATGTGTTTGTGCATGTGTGTTTGAGAGTGAAAGAGATGCTCATTCATTGTGTCTGTGCCTTTTCTTCTCTCGTCAGCTGGGTCTGCACTGGAAACTCAGTAAAAGAAAATGTGAAAGCAGTAATATGATGGAATATGTAAGTACCCATAACAAAACAGCTATGAATGACTGTTGCATAACTTCATTGTTGCATCAAGGGCGATTATTTTCCGTTACCCATTGATCTGCTGGTTATCTTTGTCTCTACAAAAAGAAAACAGAATAAAAATACACATTGTAGTTTCCAAGAGCCCGTAAACAATTTACCCAGATTTAAGTGGAGCATTGGTTTCAAGCAGTTGATCTCTAGAGGAGATGTCAGGGTAAATCAGCACCTGCTCATGAACTCAACACAGTGAACTAAAGTCTTAGTAACTTTAATTATAACATTCTGCTTGAGTTCCTGCCAGTGCCTAAAGAAAACTAATAAACCAGATAACAATGCTGCACTCACTCTAAGCAAAAATAGAATTGCAAGATTAGATATTTTGTTGGTAAACAAATCCAGTAAGTTTTGACAGAAAAATGTTATAAGTTGTCATAAGTTGAATTAATGAACATTTCCTCATCAGATTTTGTCTCTTGGTGTAATTGATACTAAAAGTTTTCACAGAAAACTCGACAGTAGCCATTTAATATTTCTGTATGAATTCTCTAGTAGTTTTGTTTCTAGTTAACACATTTATGCTTAAACATCTTGCAGTCGCACTGAGAGATATTTAGTTTTGTCTTATTTCTTTCTCTCTGCAGGTGATTCTTATAGAATTCTTACCCAAATATCCTATACTCCGACCGGACTGAGGAGGCTGTTAGCAGACTGGACGCTTTGGCCCTTGAATCTTATCCTTAGTGCCTTGTATATACAGTATGTTGAAAATAAGGGTCTGCGCCGGCGTCTACCATGGCGACCTGTACATCTCCCAGTACCCTGTACATTAGAACTTGCAACACTGTCACTTTGCTTTAGAGCAGATTTTGCACATTTTCCCCCGACAGAACCAGACGTGTCCCCTTTGTTGCACTCTGACGTGTTTTTGTTACATGTGACAAACAAGTGAAACTCTCGAAAAGTGCATTTACCCCAAAGAACCATCAACCTATATCCCATCTATTATATCAGTAATCCCTTGCAAAGAATGTGATGCCTCCACCTTCCTTAACTATCCTTGCCTTATGTATGACTTTTTAAATAACTCTACATGTAACAAGAGGAGGAGGGCATTGGGTAATTCAACAAGTCTCTACATTCAAATGCTGTTTGTTGGGTTTCCTCTCTTTGAATCCAGTTCTTTGCAAGTAGATGGGATGGTTGTAATTGCCTAACGTACAGTGTACGTCATCACCCTGTGTTTTTTCTCTACATGTAACCCTCTGTACATGGGAACTAGCTAGTAAAAGAACTTGACCTGTAAATACCATGTTAGGATAAGCTGTACAGTGGTATGCCATTGTTTACATAAAGTTACTTAGCTCTTTTAGATTTTTTTTTTTTTTTTTTTGCCAATATATTGCTGTACCATAGTTTTGATTATTGAAAGATGTCTATGTACCTTTCTAGTTTATATGGACCTGTTTACCTTGTAAGCCATATAGTTACAATGTACATGATGCCAGAGCTAGGACTGATAATTGCACTTGAGCGCAAGAGAAAGTCAGGATTTTAGATACTAATGCATCCTGAATATTCATCCAGTAACAACAGCTGCTGTGCTTTGTTGCCGTGTGGTTTTTGCCAATCAAGATGACATTCAAATGACGAGTCATCGGACATGCAGTTGGAAAATTATGATTTAAATTCTGCACTTCCATTTATTTTTTTTCTCCACCAGGATTTGTCCCAACGGTGCATTGAATTTTATAGTTTTGTACCCTTCCCTGTGCTGTGTTTGGTCCACCTCTTGTGTCGGGGAGCACATGCATTATAAGTACACGGCGTATTGAGCAGATGGTCCCTTTGTTTCACTCATCCTGTCCAGTGTTAATATTATTTTCCTCAGTCTGAATCAAGAGATTGCTGTATCACATTGTATTAGAGTGCCTCTGGATTAGTCAGTGAAACACAGAGAAGTACAGGTTGAAATCTGTTCTCTTGTACAAAGGAGATTTGAAATCCTCCTCCCAGTATTGTCCCTGTTACAATTCTTGTAAATGTTTGTCATGATGACTTGATCCCTACGGAGAGAGAAAATAAATCATCGATTTTGATTTTTCTTTGCTTCCCTTTTTCATTTTAAGTGGTATTTACTGTCACATTCAACAAGCGATGTGTCATCTGAGTGTAAACAGATAATTACGGACCTTTGCTGATGCACTTCACCCACAGCTTGCTGCCCTGCTACCAGAAATGTGGCTATTTGTCATGTTTAACAAGGTGTTGAATCGTTAAATTTAACAAGACAGCTGGCAATTACTCGACACATTTATAAAACTCAGGAATGCTTTGACCAAAACCTGTTTCTGCTCTGTAATGTTTTGGATCAGCGCTCAGAGAGTAGAAAATACAGGATCATGTTTCTACTGTATCTCACTACAACCCCCAAACACTGAGGTGGTGGGCTTCACTGCCGCTTGTTTTATGGTCCTTTGTTTTTTTGTTTTCACACTCACAG
Organism: Caranx ignobilis; assembly: GCA_021432705.1. Taxonomy (NCBI): domain Eukaryota; kingdom Metazoa; phylum Chordata; class Actinopteri; order Carangiformes; family Carangidae; genus Caranx; species Caranx ignobilis. The sequence goes on along the minus strand of MU269981.1, from coordinate 16,168,440 downwards.
TCTGTCCCTGTTTGGAGAGCTTTTTACTGCAGTGCTCTTTACTCCACCATTTCTTTACTCTGGTTACTGCCACCACTAGTTTTACTAGTTTTAATTAAGAAAAACATTATTGAATACAATGAAATTACATTTCTCTTTCTGAGTTCACATGAAAAATATAAATCATTTTTAATAATTATATTATTTGAATGATTATCTTTCAGGCCTGTGGTGGCAGCCAACTTTAGTATCATTCTGCGCAATGGTTTACTTATTTATATACTTGTATACTTCAAGGAGAATTTCAAATGCAAATGCATGTCACCATTTGCTGCACATCACTGGTACCACAGTGTCTGTGTGTGACTTTCATATGTACCTTAAGCTTTTATAGCTTGTCGTACTGGTCTTACTTTCTGGTCTGTTTGCATACACAAATACAGAAGAAACTGTGAATGAGTGAGCAAGTAGCAAGAACTGCTATGTGCGTGTGTTTAAACATGTAGATGTTCACAAACTTGAACTGTACACTCGCACTACATACACTGCACTGTGATCATCAGTCAGTCTGAACTGCCAAAGTCTTAATCAGTTCATTAACGTTTCTTTGATCTCAGATGTAGTACAGATATACAGTCTCACCTTTGAATATATATGCATCATGACTCCTGAGAAAACATGGGGGGGTATTTCAAGAGTCTAAAATGTGCTTGTTTGTGTCCACCAGGGGTCAGTGTACAGTTTATTGGACAGAACCATTTGCATTCATTTTGTAGTTCACTGCAAACATTGTGTTCAGAGGGAATGTGGGAATGTGTCATAACTGCATATCCCATCTGATCACTGTGAGATACCAACTAACAACATCTTGTCAAACCCAGTAACATTTATGTTACATTCAACTTTTTAATGTTGAACACCTGGGACAAAAGCTGCACAGGGTGAAATATTCAAAACTCACTTTTTGTGTAAAATCCCTGAAATGCAACACTGAGAATCTTCCTGACATCTTACAAGAACTGCTTTTCCATTCATGGAAAGACGAGTCCGACCTCCCATGCTGTAATTAAGAGACTGCGTAAATGGAGGAACAATGATTTATTATGATTTTTATTGAATGTAATGAAACAGTGGACAGGCCGAGGCGTACATTTCTAATATCTCACTGCCACTGTGACTCAAACTCAAACTATTCTGAACTGTTCAATAAGTCTCGTATCAGTTAAGATACAAGGAAGGCCACTGGGAATGTGCTGACACAAAAAGAACGAGGTAAAAACAATGTCATCTGGACTCGGCCATCCACCTTTGAATTCATTCAAACAGAGAGTAATGACAGGAAATAACGAGAGTAAATAATGAGGGGAATACACATTTTGGTTGAGTGGCAATTTAAGGCAAGTATACATTCTGGTTGTCCTTCAATGTCTACAAGGCACCCACTGATCAGAGTCATTCGATATGAAGCATTGTATCATCTGAAATAATTACAGAGCACTGGTACAGGTATCAAATCAAAAAAATCAAAAGTTGAATGTCTCATTTACGGATTAACAACACTTTTGATAGAAAAACCAAACAGTGATCACATATTCATTCACTTCAATCGACCCACTCACAGTTTATACCGTCACCATCTCCATGTTTGTTTCCTGTTAGATGAGATAACAGGAAGTCAACTTGGATCAATGTGTTTCTCAGCAGTGCAGCTCTGATTAAGTTTTCCATGCAGATTGATGATTCCTATTATGGCTTTGATAAGACTGGACCTCTGATTTTGACTGGAGATCTTTTCCTTTAAAACCCATGTTAAAATGCATCTCAACACAATAAAGTTGAAAAAAATCACACTGCTGATACAAGAGGAGGAGGATGTCTCTGTCTTTGGCATCAGTCTTTACAATAAGCAGCCATTTCATTATGTGTAGTCATTGATAATTATAATCCTGACAACTGTCTACTTGTACTGTATGCTCTACGTTCCCTCGTTTGAGGTTGTTAATGAAAAACACTTGAATAAAGTCATGACTAAATGATAACATTTTCCAACAGGTAAGCAAAAACATAGATAAAGCTTTCAAGGATGATCAAAAATGTGGTCCAAAAAACCAAAACAAAACAATCCTTCCAGTTTGTCCTTAGTACATAATTCACTGATTGTCGTCAATTTTCCACATCCTGAATAAACTGCACCGAACACTGAGGCAAACAGGTGCCAGTGTGCACAGAAAGGCTCTTAAATACACACACACCCTGTGTTACATCACTGCTGAAAAGATTAACAAGAATGTGACCAAACAATAAGTTACATATGGAAGCAACGGTGAGAGGCCCAGTCAAGAACACAGCTCAAAGGGGCGAAAGTGTGTGTGTGTGTGTGAGAGAGAGAGAGAGAGAAAGGAAAAAGATAGTGAACGTGTGCTTGAGTGTGCGTGTTATTCTACACCAGACTTCCAGGCCAGGACACCACAGTCAGTGTGACTTTATTTTTCTGCAGCTTCAGCATAGGGATGAGAGACGAGTTGTTCATTCCCACTGTTGTGGCTCCGTTCACTGCCACGATCTCATCGCCGCACCTGGAGGGAAGCACAGGTGATTAATGTGGGGCTTGACCAGTAAGAGTGATGACAGAGTGCGGGAGGATGGTTCAAACTGGGGTTAACCTACTTGAGGCGTCCATCAAAGTGAGCGGGTGTACCAGGCACGATGGTTTTGATGAAGAAAGGCTGCTGGCCGTGGATCTCCTCGTAGCCCCCGACGATGCTGAAGCCCCAGCTCTCATTGTTGGTCTTATGCAAGACGATGTCCCGGCACCAGTGCATGTGGCTGGAACAGTGAAGTCAGGGTCAGATCAAAGACATTTCACACAAACAAACAGAATGTGGTGAAAATTGGTGAAGAGAAATCTTGGCGGTAATGAAAGCTGCTTCACCTCGGCAACCCCAACCAGCGAATCCACAGCGGCGTCCAGTTGAGGGTGTCATCTCGTAGATCGTCCATAGTGTCCAGTTCATCCTTGTTGGCCTCAGCTTCCTCCTCTGATTCCTCGGAGAGGGTCTGGATGACACGGAGGACCACCTGGGACTGAGCTGTCTGAGCCTTCAGCACAGAAACTGCCTCATTGTAGGTCAACTGGGTCAGATCCACGCCATTGATGCTCAGCAGAATGTCACCTGAGGAAACATGTGAGGCACGTGATGTTATCAAACGTTTCATCAGGGGTGGATACAATTTGCTGTCAATTCAATTCACATATGACAGGCTTCTATTTTTGCACACATCCTTCCTGTCTGAGTTTCCCTGAGCAACACAGTGTATCCAAGAATAGTAGCAAGTGGAAAAAGAATTAGTCTGCTCCGTGACAATTGTCACATTGTCACAGATCTGAAAACAGAACTGGAAATTGTATCCCATTAACAGTTTGTTGTTGTTTCTGGATATTTATCCAAATATTCTCAATCATGAACTGACCTCACTGCTGAATTTTTATTTATTTATTTAGTCATGACTCATTTTTATAAGTTAATGCATATTTATGGAGTATATGTCACAAAATGAAAATAATCTCACATATAAACCAGTAAAGAAAATAATGTCTCTAACAGAATTGTCAAACTGAGTTCTTTATTAACAGTCAAAGCCACAGTTGACCAGATGCAGCCTATACCTCTTTTGATGGTGCCATCTCGGTGCAGACAACCGACAGGCTGCACGCTCGTGATGTAAACAGGCAGGCGGCTGCGACAGTCCCTCCCTCCAGCGATGGTGATGCCCAGGGAAAGCCGAGGCTCCTTCTTTAGGCTCACAGTCTTCTCTTGGCTGGAAAATCCACCAGGAGGATCCTATATGGACAGTAATATAAAAGTAATGAAAAACATATTGATCATCACATGTGTATTTATAAACCTACGCAGGTCTTGTTCAGGACCTGTCTGTCATGGGAAGCTTGAAGTCCATGCTGTCAAAATGAAATCCCTCTCCAGGATCCTTTGACTTAATTGATTCCTCTCACAAAACCACTCGCAGAAACAAATGTGAAACATTTGAGATGGAGCTGAGAGGTGAGGGTGGAGGTAACGTGTGAGGATCCACACTCCGCTCTCGTAGTGGAAAAGATGTGTGGAAAATGACAGTTTGAGCCAAGCTTCCTTGTTTCTCTCTGGAGTTTGTAAACCATCAGAAAAAGGGAAGCTTGGGGGAGGTGAGGGATGGGGGTGGGGTGGGGGTTCTTCCTCCCCCCCAGCAGGGAACCCATCCCCCCCAGCAAGACGAAAAGGTTAGACTCTGCAGGCGAAAGCTAACTGTTACCAGCTTTGATCCTCTGCCACCCAAAGAAACAACCAAAAAACAACAAGACGGTGGCTGTGTAGCAGCAGAGTGAGCAGCACCCTGGGCCTTTTGATCAGGACAGAGGGAGGCCCCGGAGAATGGCTTTCATCTCTGCTCACCGACGCAGGTGTCTGCTCTCAAAGCGTCTCACCCCCAACTGTGTGTGGAGGGGGTTTACTATTCTTTCTACTGACAGTGCATGGTACAACTGAGTGTTAACAAACACATAAAAAGTTTGTCATACACTACAACCAGGATTGTGGTTGGTTGATTATGACAGTTTGAAATTCCAGCTGTCAACAGAATTGTATTGTTTTATATAAAAATAGGAGGCCAGGAACCATCTTTATTTTAGTTCATTTGTAACTGTTCTGCAGTACCTTCATGTAGGTGGACTGGCGTCTGAAGTACTGTGGCTCGGGCGCCCTCCTGGCTGCTCTGCTGTGTTGCCCCTCTCTGCTGCTGCTTCCTCCTTCCTCCTGAGACTCTGCAGACCTCATCACCACAAAGTTCACACGCATCTCACTGGCCTAAATACAAAGGAGCAATGAAGACCAAAATAAGAGGACAGACAGCACCAGTTTCCTTGCCACAGATATTCAGTTTCAGAATGACATGCTCAATTACTGGCAGCACCCTGGTTTATGGAAGGAATTCAACTCACAGAGACCCAAAACCTGCAAGACTCCATCACATTTAATGCTCTTAGTCAACTTTATTTTCACTCTGCAAGAAGTGGCTATATTGGCCCATCTGTCAATTTTCCTTTAGAGGAAGATTTCTAGTCAAGGACCATCTACAAAGCCATGACATTTTGTATAAATATTCAAGATCTCCTCAAGATATTCTTAGTGAATTTGGTGACCTCCTGACCTTTCCTTTGGCTGCTACTATCAGGTCTAAAGATCTCTGATTATTACTACAGACGGATTGCCATTAAACTCGCTGAATAAATTCAGGCTCTTTAGGTTTAAATCCTGTTAAATTCGTCCCATTGGGAGCCAAACTAAATCTAAGACTCTATCGTGTTTGCTTTTATTAATCACTTTCACAAATGCTGCAGCCTCTAAGCTAGCATGGCTCAAGGCTTTAGGCTTGTGTTTGTTAATGCTACATAATAGCATGGAAATTGAAACCAGTGATTAGCTGCCGAATTTCAGATGCCGAATACAAATACTTGATGGAAAATGCAGCAGAAGATGCAGACAAACTAACAACCAACAGGAACTGCAACTACAATAAATCAGATGATCTGGTTCTTAATGTCCATGCTAGTGTGTTATTTGCTCTTGGGTTGAAATTCTCTGACTTTTTGGCAATTAAATCTAAAATCTGTGCCAACGCTGTGCCATGCTCACAATCACATCATTTCACCAATGTTCAACATATGAAAATGAGAAGACTCTGGCAGCCAATGCAAGACAGAGAGTTAATACCTGTATGATCTGAGCAGCGCTCTCAGGTGTACCATGTCTCAGGTCATGTCCATTAATGGCCAACACCTTGTCATTGTTCCTCAGTTTTCCGTCTTTGGCTGCCAAACCGCCAGACAGCAAGTCCAGGATGAAAACCCCGCTCTCATCCGACTTGCGTATGAGCTTGATGCCGAGCGGCTCGGTGCGCTGACTCTTAATCAGCGTCACCTGCAGGACTGTGCCCGGGTTGTGATTGGAGGTAGTGTTGCCGTGGGGATTTTGAGATAATGTGGAAGAGGTGGGATGATGATCAGACCGCGAATCCCTGACTTTGAAACCTTTCTCCTGCATCACGGTGAGTCTGAGCAGGGAGGGCTGCCGCAACACGGCAATGGCCCGGGTGTGGGGGACTGAGGCCAAGCTGACGTCATTCACCTAGATACAAAACATTACAGAGAGAAACAACAGCAACCGCAGTCAGTGGTGAAGCTCCCTTTATCAAGCAGAAAAGAGAATTGAATGAATTGTTATTTTTCTTTTAGGATAATTGTGTTACTGTCAGCCAAAGACGACGGTTTAAATTTCTCTGACTTCAATGCATTGATTCAAAAGGAAGAGAAATATTAAATTTCTAGATTGTAATGATGCAACTGTCACTCATCTTCACCACCTCCACCAGCTTTCCAAAGCCAAGAGGAAGATAATGTTGCACCTTTAAGAGGCAAGCCTGCTGACTGGAGGGGGGGTTTGTTTTCATTTTCAGGTTTGGGATCGGTTGGCTTTAAAAATCATACTCAAGGACACACGGAGGGAGAGGTGCCAGTGTTGAGGTTGAGATTGTCTATCAGCTCATTTTCCTGTAGAGCCAGAGGATAGAAATCCAACGAGGACGGTGTTGTGGGAATAGAGGAAACCACAACTTATTAAAATCTCAGATAGTTCACATTCTGCACTTTCATTCTCGTCTATGGAAACTAAACATGTTACTGCAAGTCAAACGCTGAACTAAACTTTGACTCTTTTTGTCAATGAAACTTAACTTTGATTGACAAAATAATCAGCACATCAATCAATACTGAAAATACAGTACTCATTAATTACAGCCTCAAATGGCACAATAAGATATTACTGCTCCAGGAAAACTTATCTCATCTCTTTATAATCACCCTGCTTATATAACCTGCTCAAAAATAACACATTCAGTTACAGCACTTTCAGTTCTTTTCATGTTTGAACACTGACTCTCTCCAACAGAAAGGCGGGAAGTCAATCAGTGAGAGCAACCAGTCGAGGTTGTTTACACTGATGTGACGTTTGTTCTCAGCAGTAGAAACCATGCCTTGTTACCATGGAGCTAAAACTTGTTCATCTTGAATATCTACTTTCTCATTCCCTCCTCAGAAGCTCTGTTTACAATACTGATGAGAACGAGCTGAAGGTGTTTATGTAGAAATATGTTAAGACGAACTGTGTCACACAATGACACCAGAACATGGTTAAATTCACATGCAGAGGAGAATACTTGACATTGCGGGAAATATAATTTCAGCACACTCCCTCATTCAGTTTATGAGTCCCTCACACCTCTAAGATGTGATCCCCAGGGGCCAGTCTGCCATCACGAGCTGCTAGCGAGTCTCGGACTATCTCCTGGATGACTATGTTCCCCAGGGGTGTGTCTTTCCCTCCCACGATGCGAAAGCCCAGCTCCTCCTCTGGCTCTCTGTACAGCTCCACCGTGTTGGCCTCGGCCACCAGACTGGACCGGAGAGGTGTGTTGTCTATAAGCAAGAGAAGGAGAGAGCCAGGTCAAATAAACACGGACGTACTTACTCTTATGTTTGTACTTCAGTGTGCTGGCCAAAAACTACAACTTATTCCAATCAGTAGTTATAACATTTTCCAGGCTGATGAGCTGCAATCAGGTTGGTCCAACAGTGGCAAAAAACATAAACAGCCAGGGTACTAAACAGATTTCAACTCTCTTACTACAAGTCTGACTCAAACTTTTCTCAATTGAATAAAAATATAAAAGCTGCCAGGAACCTGAAATACAACAATAACGACATAGGAACAATCAATCAGAATATTATTATCGAGAACTGCAAGGTTATAGAAATATTCTTATTTTATTACAACTTTTAAAAAGTTATCCTTCCATTGAATATCTATATCAGTGAAAATATCAATAAAAGTTTTAAAATTGCATTCATCAGCCCCACTTCAGCACGTGACATATGAATGAAGTTATGTTACTATTCATAAAATTGCATCCAGTTTACTCCCTGTAGAGAGTAGTCCAGAAATTCCCAGGTTGGATAAACTTGCATGGAAGAGGAAATTTTTGCCCAAACTGTCCTTTGTAAACATCCTGATTCAGATGTATCCTCCCATACTAACTGCTATGCATGCATGTGGTTTTTCCCATGCACTGAAGGATTATTGCTTTGAAAAAATGAAAAGTATTGTAATTACCTGAAATTATCCCTTAAAATAGCAGAACATTAAGTATTTAAAAGGAACAGTCTGACTTTTTGAAAGTTAAGATAAGTGGAGCACCAATCTCAGTACTGAAGAAATGGAGATAAATACTGATCCTGTCATCTAACTCCCAGAAAAAACTTGACTGAGCCAAACTCAGGCGGACATCTTCACAAGTCCAGACATGCATGAAATTACACAATGGTTTGTGAACCAATAACCTGCTTTTGAGCTCGAGGTGACGTCTGGTTTCACAGTTCACACAGACCGGTAGCAAAGACAGGAAACAGGAGTGAACAAGTGCTTCTTATCATAACATCAAGATAGTGAGTATTTCAGCATATTGAACCTCAGAGAGTTTCTCAGCCTTGAAAGTGATCTGTACCTACACACAGGCCTTACAAGTATTTACATGTTACAGCTAACACCTCAGCACTGCTGCCAGTCCTTTCAATCCCACAAGCATCACATCGCTGACCGCAGAGGTAATATCACTTGGATGAGTTCACATGCCGACATGTGGAAAAAAACATCAATCAGTGCAGATATGATGTTATTGAATGTGAATGTGTGCAGACATTGCGTTTCACTTAGGTCTTTGCTCATTTGGGAAAACTGTTTACCAGTTGCCTGGAAACTCTGTCTTAGTGGACTTTGGTCCATAGAACTGGCTTTTAAGTAGGTTTTTCTTTGTGATGAGACTGATTCAGGTTAAAAAGTGTCTGAGTGGAAACATGTTGCTACAGCCAGGCTGATGATTCACCTGTGACAGGCTCAGAATCAAAACCTTGAGGCTAAAAACATCAGCGATTCCCGTCTATGTGTTCTAACAACCACCACCCCCACTGAAGGGGACGGGCACGAGGATTTACGCTTTCTGCAATCAGCCCAGCAGGGAAACTACATCCATTACATCTGCGAGCTTCTGTAAACACTGTTCACTGTCACTGATGGTAAGACCAGCCTCGCATTGCAAATCGTCTCCCGAGAAGTGGTCATTTCCTAAGCAGTGGCTGGTTTAGTTATCCTGTTTGCAGTGAACACAGACGTGGGCGCCTGGATCACTGTTGTGGTGGCTGACAGATAAAAGATAAAAAATGACTTCATACCCTCCTCGCTTTCCTCATAGGCAGGATTAATCAGCCCAGGCTCGGGCTGATCCCTGGCGGGATGTCGAGACTGAGTTGCAGAGTGTTTAGCATCACCAGATGACTCTCCGTCACCCTTACGTCCCTTTAACTCATTCCACGAAGGCCTCTTCCTCCTCTCTGCTTCCTCTCTCAGTCTTTTAAAAACAGGACATCTGTGGAAAAACAGGAGCATGTCAGAAACTAGTGAGGGGAATGACATTTTCTTTCCTTTTAGAAACAACACCCATGATTAACAGAAAAGGGGATGATCTGAAATAACTCAATAACGCCACAGAAACAGAGGAGAAAGATAATATGTTTTTTAAGGGGAAACAGGACACAGAGGGGTTTGAACAAGATGCTCTATGCAGGTGAATAGACAATTCCACTGCATTGCAGGGAGCCTGGTGAGACTGGTTGATTCTGATTAAGTCAGTCACAGTGCTGGGACTGCTGCTTGTTCTTCATGCCTGAACTTTGCCTCCTCACTGTTTGCACAGAGAGGCTGCAGAACAACAGTCTGCCAACCACAGCTGACTGTGTCACAGCTGGGATGATAAACACCACACCGGTCAGTCCATGTGAAAAACAAGGCGACTGACCTGCACCTCGTCTCTCACTTCAATAATTACAATTTTGAGCGTTCACAGAGGGACTGTGACTCTAAGAGGAACCAGGAGTAGAAAACAAGGCTAATGATAGTTATTATACATTCCTGAGAAGTCAGAATTCTTGTGTAATGACTTGATAAGCCTCAGATATGTTTACCTTAATGTGAAAATACACGCATGTAGCATGTGTGTGTGGATATCTGATAAAACTCCCCCAAATATTTAATGAATCCACTTTACCATACAACATAATATGGTTGGCTTAGCACACATGGAAACATCCTGGCACACCCCTAAAGCTCATTAACATGTTACATGTTACATCTTGTTTGTTTACATCATTCAAGAAAAAAAAAGACTAACTTAGCATTGATGACTAGACTCAGTTTTATGCTTCAAGTTTGTAAGGACCCAACAAATCTTAGAGTCACTGGCAGGAGGATTTTGTACTTGCCCCACTCTCTGCTCTAAGCTAAAAATTTGGCTGCTGACTGTACATGTATATTAAGCAGAAAGATATGAGTCCTCTGCCAATTTTCCCATTTAATAAGATTATTTCTTTATTTACTGAAAAAAATCCTTTAATGACTTTTAAGGAGAGAGTGACAGAGCCAAATATCAATAAGGCGTGAGAGACACTGAATCATTAGTAACGTAATTCAACTGTAAAAGTAATATGTCATTGTCAGTGTCTGTGTATACAGCATTATCTGTTGTTGCTACAAATTATTATCCTGCACTCACTGCTTTATTTGTACGCCCCCACCTGGTACTATTATTGTCTACCCACAGTACCACTACACACACTTTACAATGTATTCACAGAGGCTCCATGATGTGATTTATATGTCTTGGTATTCCCCTGAAGCTGTGCCTCTAATTCCTTGAATCCTCGCTAAAAGCCTCCCCATGACTCTTGACATGTTGATGTAGCTCAGGAGTGCCCCTCCTTTCTCATGTCATCCATGCATTGTCTATATGTTGTGGGTGAAACAGTAAATTGTTGTTGAAACTTGTGTGTTATGCTGCTACGTCTGATTTTGTCATTTGTGTCTATTCATTTCATCCAGGTAAAGGGCTGATAATATCCATTGAAATAGATATCATGACCCCTCCTGAGGCTTACCTGTTGTGCAGGTGAGGCTGGAGTTCGCAGCGCTGCATCTGCTGCTGACACTCTTCAGAGTGAGGGCATATCACAGTCAGCTTGTCCAGCAGGTTCCTGACCAGCAGGCTCGAGGAACGGCACTGATGTAACTGCAGCCGCTGGCGGTCCACGGGGCAGAAGTCCTGCTCTTTCAAGAAGTTGCTGAGGCAATGAAAGCAGTAAGTGTGGCCACAAGGGGTGTCCATAGGTCTGAGCAGGGGCTGCAGACAGATGTGGCAGACCAGCTCATCGTCCACCTCATCCAGGTACTCGTACAGGTGACTGTCCTGGCCCTCGTGTTGCTGGCCGCACTCTTTACATACCCGTGCCCATGACAGACCAGCAGTACTGCTGCTGCTGCTGCTGCCGGCAACTTTGGTTTCTACTGTAGCCATTGGCTGAGGGAGCTCAGTCCAAACCTGAGATCTGTGTCCTATTATCTCCTCAGAATCTGTGCCCGGTGTACTTCCGAAAGTCTATGTCTGCATGCCCACAGCTGAATCCATTCAAATGGTGAAAGCGAAACAAGGAACCGGGGTCACAGGTATCTCCTCGTCTTCATTTTGATTTTCTGTTGAGAAAGAGAAATACAGTGATGTCTCCTGCAGAAGCTGAACTATTCCTCCTCATACTGGCCGGCTCCACAGGAAATGACAAATCCACAGAGCAGCAGCAATATGGCAGCAAGCCGCAGCTGCTTCCTCTCAGCAAGTTTCCTGAGGGACAAAAGGAATTCTCATCTCAGCTTAAAGTCACCACGCTCACACAGAAAGGGGCTAAACTCTGTGAAATGAGGCAGGAGGACCGGACTAAAGTCAAACCCCAGCTAATGGGAAGGAACAAAGGCATGGCACTACACGAGAGTAAGAAGTTTGAATGAACTGGGCAGAATCGCAACCCCCATCGCTAATGACCCCTTGCACCCAATCAGCAGTGGTCTCCATCCCTTTGTGCCACGCTTAATCTCCTTTAATTCCCTCTCATAAGGAGAGTACTGATTAGCAACACATTCTTTGGTGAAACTTTTGGCTACTTACTCCACATATGAGCAAATAAAGTGGCGTTTCGCACAAAATACACTGAGCTAATTCTCATGAAATCCAAGTCGTAAGACCGATGTCATCCACTTGAAGTGAAGTTAGTGGGCTTCAAAGGAATATGCCACATAGTTTGAATGCAGTTAAAAAGAAGAATACTGTCAAAATAAGTAAAAGAAAAAGTGTCATTAGGCTGCAGGATGCACTCGCCTGGTAGAGTGCGTCCCACATGGGCTTGGTCCTGACCTTCGTAGCCCGGGTTTGAGTCTGTCCTGGGGCGTTTTGCTGCCCGTCACCCCTTCTCTCTTTTCAAAATTTTCTCTCTGTCTCACACTATGGCTACCAAAAAAAGATAGAAAAGAGCCATAAAATGACTTAAGGACAAGTCCTGGTCCTCCTGATGTCAGAAAAGCTCAAAGCACCACTAAATACCAACTGAACACTTAATGACTTTGTTCTAAACATACAAGAGGAGGATAGAAAACTTTTCCCTTGCACATTACAATGTATCAAAAAGACAAAATAAGCTACAACAATGAACCCAATACCTTCAGTTTCTTCAGCTTTGTGACCTAGGTCCAGATTTCTGGCACAAAAGGACTGCTTTATCTTCAGCGTGATTACCTTGGAGCGACTCACCCGAGATGATATCTTTGTTGTCAAGCTCCCAGTAGCCACCACACGCAAACAGAAGACTCTAGTCTCGCAGCTGCCTGAAGCCCAAATGAAACCAGAGCCCTGCCTCTCCAGCAACACACCGTCAGAATAATGTGTGTGTGTATGTGTGTGTGAGTGAGTAAGAGTGTGTGTGGACACATTTTTGTGTGCATGAGTGTAGATGTGTATGAGCTCTGACTGCACCGGTGTGAGGAATGCAGAAGGGAATTAGTGTAACTAGGCAGACACAGAGAAGAAAGGCCTCTGTCGATGGCAGTGAATGTGTGTGCATGTACATTTGTGTTCGTGTGTGTGTGTGTGCTTGGGGGTGGAAACTCAGACTGCTGATGCTGCACTACGACAGGTAAAATACTCTCAGTAGCCAGAATGACTGATTGCAAACACAGGAGCATGATTACAAATATGTGTGCACACAAGTCTTTCCACATACATGTGGCTGAGGTCATAGAGGCCTCGTTCTCTCTTTGTTTTCACTTTGTGCAAGTGATACCTCCTCCTGTAATGGATAGGGGTCAGGGATCCAGTAGCATAGAGACAGGGGCACAGCAGAAACCGAGCTGTGCTCCACTTATTTTGAAACCACACAACCTGGTGCATGAGTGAGAAACAAGATATAAACACAGACAAAAAACACACTACGCTGCTCTGCTGTAAAAAAAAAAAAAAAAAAAAAAAGAGCACAGCTGGTTCTCTGGTCAATAAAACACTCACACTCTCACTCCCATCAAATTCCTTCTCTATCGCTGTTTTTGATACTATTTGCTCTCTGGACGACGGAGCTGACCGCAGAGTGCCTCCAAACGTGCCTGGATCTGAGGCTGTTTGTCAATGCACACTGTAACCACACTAACACACATCACTGTGTCTCTCAAGGATATGATAGGAAATCAATAAAGGTGCTCGTATTTCTTGGAATCCTCCATGTGAAACAGGGACTAGTCGAAACAGTACAGGACAAAGTAAAAAAAAAAAAAGTGTTGTGAAGAAACATTGAGCCAATTGATTGATTTTTTTGTTAAATCAACCGACAGCTTTTCTCTGTTTCACATCACTGTAGATAGAATATAATGGGTTAATGGCTGACCACAGGCATTTTGAAGTCACCTCCTTGGTCTTAGGTAGATTTTAATTTGCTGACATTGTACATGAAATATTGTCTGGACCTAATGAAGCGATGAGAAGATTAGTCGATCAACAAAACTAATACAGAAATGTTTTAGTAATTAATCTTTCATTTGAGGCATTTTCCAATACTTTATGTTGCTGTTTTTTATTTCCCGGGTGGGTAGTGATTTATACATGAACAAAAAACTGACCGGCAGTTAGTCTGACAATGAGAACAAGTGTTAGATGCAGCAGGTGAAACAGGCAACACAAAGACATAACCTTGGGCAAAGGGATAGTTTTCTTTTAATCATCACCTGACGACACAAAAAGCAGTGATATGAATAAATCCTAATCCCTGACAGGGACAAGAAAATTACCTCCAACATTCCTACACATAACACAACATTCACACCTGGGGTTAAAGTCTGTGTTTATGCAACTGGCACAATAAGAAAGAAATAACCATGTGAGTATATACAATGTAGTTTTCACAGGTTTCGAGTCAGCCAACATTCAACAGCCAGGTTGGGTGGGGAATGCCTTATCCAAATGGAAATACCTTGTAATCATGTGACAGACTAAGCTGTGCCACTACAGTGTCCTCTGGTCTCCTGGAGGATTACCCACAGTGGTGGTGGTGGTGGCGGTGGTGGCGCGCCATCAAAGCTGAGCCGAATGATTGGCTCTGATGGCTGATATGAGTGAGTCACATGTGCTGCCACTCCCTGGCTGAACACAGGTGAGGCCACGTTTTAACAAATAATCTCTGAAGACCATGAGACAACAGATGTGTCATGTCTGAACTCTCTACCTCACGCCGTCAACGTCTGGCATCACCAAGACAAATTATACATAAATACTGCGCAGGAAACGGAAAATGAATCAAATTCCTAGCCAGAGGTGAAAGACTATAATCATCAGTGTCTGAGTAAGAGTTTATAAAGTGACGACACTTTTCACAAGTTACTAATCACAACAGAGCTTCACAGATGTTTTCTACCTTAAACTCAACATATTACTTCACTTGTAACAACAACCAAATGCCATCTATTTATCTACTTCAGGCATTACATAACAAGCAAATAGTGTTGCTATAGCAACAACACATGGCTTTAAATATAACAGCCAATATTTGCATTGGATATCGACTATAGGAGGGAAAAAACCAAAGCAGCCTACTCGCTCACGTGTGGTGTGGTACCAGCGTCTCATGGACAAATCACACCTGAAGGTTAAAGCTTGCGCTCACAAGGCTCCCGTGCCTCCCACTGTACTGCAGCTAGACTGCACATGCAAACACCACCCATGGCTTTCCCTTTGGATATGAACCATTGTGTTCTGGATAAAGGGCAAAAGGCAGCAAGTCACAAACAAAAGTCCTCTGCTCATTTTCTCACAGGGCAAAGGGTTTTTAGAAAAATACCAGGACACAAATAGCCTCCTCATCTGAAACTTTCCCTCTGCTCTGATGGGTGGGTATCTGAAAGAGCTACAACAAAACAACATATAAAGAAGAGTATTATCCTCAAACTAAAGTACGGTTATTTGAATAGTACTCAAGGTTGAGTCAGACGACTATGACTTGAAAACTACTGTACTAAAGTGGCTCTTTGCAAAATTAGTCTTTGAAATACCTGCATAGCTGCAGCACATAAGAAGGAAGAAGTCAAATCCTCATGACACAGAACAAGGAGTTTGTTTAAGTTTCATAATATTATACCAAAGCATTAACATGTAAGCAGCATTTTAATGAGATGATTGGTTTGTCGACTGAAAGCAGATGAATCACCAATGATTTTGATAAATGGAATAATAAGTGTTTTTGTTTTCAGAAACTTTCAGTGACGTCACCTGGGACTTTTTCACAGTTTCCTGACATTTCAACCCAAACAATGGATCAGTTCATGGAGAAAATAATAGACAGTTTAATCTCTAAGTACTCTATTAATAAGTTACAGCAGCTTATCATATGTTTTACATATAAAACCTGCATCAGCAAAGTAACCAGTGACAACAGTCAACAGTCACTGCAGTATATGTCGACAACAACGACAACAACAACAACAACATTAAACTACTAATGTAGTAGAAACTGTGGAGTTTATTTACTTACAAAGTACTTGAGGAAAGTTTATATTTCTATTCTGCTACATTTTATTGAGAAATATAACTACTTTAGTGGTTTATAAAACATAGATTGTCATAGTTGAAACTACCCAACAGCATAAATTAGCTCTGTCTTGACAACATTGACCTGCTGCTGCTTACCTGACACTTGAGTGGATCAATAAACAGCATTGACATGGACAGACATGGGGCTTTTACTTTTACTTTTAATACTTTCAGTACCAGTACTGAAAGTAGTACTTGTGTATATGGAGTAGTGACTATTTTATTTTTCAGAGATCAGTAGGAAACCTCTTCACCTCTGGTTGTCTTGTCACTGGGACCATAAATAACTCACTGCCCGGCCCCCTACCCTCCACCTCCCACCACCTCAGACCGGGGCTGTTGGTTTTGTCCTGATCACTACACCTATGTGACGGATCCATATGACGGAGGAGGTGGTAAAAGTCCATCGGTGATCTGATGACCGCGGTGAACAGAGCAGGTGAAGTCGGACAACGGCTTCACCTTCAGCACACGTAACCTGCGGGGGCGGGGGGCAGCGCTGCATGCACACCGCACACCTCCACCTCTGGAAACTCACTTTACTTCTCTAATGCCGACACATTTCACCATTAAATCACCGACTGGGTTCAAACCTAGAAGTCCGAGGCGGCGATCTGCCATGTTTGTTTACAGAAACCCCACATACTTTGCTCAAGTCGACACCGAAACTCGCCTTACCTGTGTGAAGGTTGTTTTCCGGAAGCAGCAGCGGCAGCAGCTCAGCTAACCTTTGGCTAAACAAAGAGCTCCGTGCAAAACTCTGAGAAACACGGTTAGCCTATATCGCTAAAACTACACAGACTGAGCCCAGCACCGACACCACCGACGGGTTTCTCTCTCACAAATTATTCGTATTTAGTTACCTCATTGCTGCTGGTGAACAGCCGCAGCCCAGTGATCCAGGTGGAGCTCAGCCCACAGGCGGAGACTGGGCGACCGTCCCAGTATCGAGCAGAGGTGCTCGCGAGCCAGGAGACATCCAGCTGCAGGACTGGAAGAGACGAAGAAGAAGAAGTCCATGCAGGTGTACACTGTAGGTTATATTGCCTCAGTACACCACTGTCTGTCTCCACAGTCCACTGTTGTCTTCTCTCTGAGTCATTACAGAGCTTTAATCAAACACCAGCTATGAACTATAACTTGACACTATAACTCATGCACAGTCACATTGATCCGTATTATAAAAGTTTTTCTGTTTAGTCCACATACAGTTTCCTCATTGGTGGAAAAAGTATTCAGATTAATCGAGTGAAAATATGAATACTACAGTCAAAAAATACCCACCTTGGTTAATATCAGCAGTTAGATAGAGAGATTACTTTATTCATCCCCGAAGGGAAATTAGGTAGGTTAAACACCTGCATTAAAGTGGTGGAAAGTCTACTTCACCTGGATATTTGCATTTCCTCAGTTCATCAAGACAGTAATCATAACTTTTCTGTCTTAGCATAAATGTCACACATTTTATAGTTCCCAGTTTTCAGAAATGAGAACTGAGAACAAGACATTTCTCATAATGTCACCTTGGAAACTTACCAGTATTTCCTGACATTTTAACCTGAACAACAGAGCAACTCACTGGGAAAATAACAGACAGATTCATCTATAAGGGAAATAATCATAAGGCTACTTATCATTTTGTATATAACATCTTTATTAGCAAAGTAAGCAGTAACTGCAACAGTCAAATACCCATTGGTGAGTTAAAAGTATAACGTGTCATCCTCAAATGTGGTTACGTTCAAGAATAAAGACTCATTGTCTAGACTTCTTGGTATGTAATTTAACTCTGCTCCTCAGTGTCAACACTAAAGACTTGTGTTTTGTAAACATTTGTCACTCTTTAGTGCTTCAAGCTGAATTTACTCTCATTCATTTATGTCGTAGTCACTTATTTTTACAATTAACAATAAATCTAAACAAAAAAAAAAATGTTAAGAAGGTGTAAAAACTATCGATCAAAATCTTACAGAGCCAAGGCTGATGTCTCCAAATAACATGTTTCGCCCAAAATCCAAACGTATTTACCTAACACTGAGTTTACAGTCCTGCGAAATACTCATATCGCAGTGATGTTACATGGATCCTGGATATAAACATACTTGTAGTTTTGGGACTGTGCCAGTTAAAAGAGCTGTGACACATGAAGACACGGTGTAAAGCTGCTTACCCCCCGCAGAACGGAAGGGAAGTCTCTGTGCCATAAAACTTCTCTGTGAAAGCCTGTTTCCCCCAGGATTTATATCTGTGGAAGGAAGCCTCAATGCAAAGTGACATTTGCTGATACAAGCTCACAGAATGAGACCCTCCATGGTGACAATACAAACATCAATTGGTCTGTATTTCATAAGACAGGCAGGAAGTGAGGCCATAATAATCATGTTAGTTTCACATAAATTACGAGCTAAATGGGAATTTTATTCATTTTTATGAGGAAGTGCCTTAACCCACAGACAGATAGATAGACAGACAGATAGATAGACAGATAGACAGATAGATAGATAGATAGATAGATAGATAGATAGATAGATAGATAGATAGATAGACAGACAGATAGATAGACAGATAGACAGACAGACAGATAGATAGATAGATAGATAGATAGATAGATAGATAGATAGACAGATAGACAGACAGATAGATAGATAGATAGATAGATAGATAGATAGATAGATAGATAGATAGATAGCATTTCTCAAGCAAAATGTTTATTCCTGTCATTTTTTTTCCCTCATTGAGAAGTTAAATCTGAAGACACATCTGATAGATAGATAGATCATTTATTGTCATTGTAACAAACTTGAACACTCAAAACAAGCTGAATACTGTGCTGATCATCTCAGCATGAAACATGATGTGCTCATATTTCATGGCAACACGTCTGGCTGTCAGAGTTATGCCAAAAACCATTATTTACAACAAGCTGACAGCGTGAGGGTTTGGGTCTATTTGTGGTACCAAACAGCTCTGAGAGGTCTGAGGTCTCTGCACTGACTAGATGAGAAAGAGTGACACCGTGTGTTCAGGTGAGGGAGTAAAACTCAGTCTAATCAGAAATGTTTGGATAGATAAATGTAGATATCCTGCAGTTTTTTTGTTAGTTTTTTTTACACCAGAGTGATGAATCTGTTTATTACTAGAATAAACTATCGCAAGTCTCACTGATCATAAAAGGAATTTGTAATTACTTTCAGATATTTCATCTGTGATGTTTGTGTCTGCCTTTTGGTGTGTTTTTATTTATGAATCCTCATTTGTATGATTTCTTTCTTTTTTTCCCCAATTACATTTCACAGCATTGAATTTGGTCGGGGTCTGATGGGAACCTTGGAAGTGGAGTGAAAAGACAGAGACAAAGTAAACAATGACCTAACAATACAAGACATCCTGAAGCTCTGTCTCGCTCTCTCTCTCTCTCTCTCTCTCTCTCTCGCACATACACACTCACACAGATCTCATTGTTTGAGTTGCGGTACCTACAAACAAGAAAGCGGCTGTTTGTCTTTCCTGGGATCAGTAAACATCCTCAACACAAACAAGTTCCTCTGGAGTGAGAGAGGAGAAACTCACACCATCAGGGCAGCTGCACTCTCACTACACCGCAGCCTTTGATGTCCTTCGGAGAGAGCTGATAATGAAGGCCTCTTACATCTTAATTCTTTTAATTGGACCGTGGATGTAACAGGTCGCTGATACTTTGTTGTCATTGTCTTGGCTTGATGTGAACAAAAAAAAAAAAAAAAAAGATCATAATCCTTATTTTTCCAGATGTGAGGTGAAGGGTTTCTCTAAAATAGGAAGGCTGCCGCTCTGTTTGGCTCACGTTAAAAATAAAAACCTAAAAACAGGCTTTGTCATGGTCTCATCTGATTATCTGAAAATAACCTCTTTAAAGGACGAGGCCGGCTCTTTTCTGCTGTTTTGTTCTTGTCAGCAAATCCATGGGAAACTCCAAAAACTGACAGAAAATAAAAGTCTCAACATTTTCACTCTGACTTTTTGTTACTTCTGAAAATGCAAATCTTTAGAAATATGTACTTTCCTATGATTAAAACACCCCCCGCCATTGTTTCAAACAGGTGTAGGAATAGTGCATTCATTATGGGACTGTTTTCATCTGTGGATTCATAGACATTTGGTGCAAGTGAGTATTTATAGTAGCAAATAATGTGGATGGGGTCATCCCAGAATAAACTACAATACCCACTGAACGAATGAGGGCCATGTATTTGAATTGTATTTAGGATTAGAAGAAAATATAAGACATCACCAGACTTGTATTTTGCTTGCTTTCAAGTCCGACACCTCACTGGCCTTTGTTCTGTAAAAAAAGGAGACAGGTTTTAACTACAAGTACATATTTATCTGTTCTTTTGTTTTTAACCGTTAACTGTTGCTAAGGGACACTTTAACTTTGCAGCAGCTGCCCCCCCCCCCCCCCCCCCGAGCTCAAGGCAAAAACCAGCCCCCCCCACCCCATCTTGCTCTGGGCAAGACAGCGAGGCATTTGGCTCAGGCCACAGCTTGCACTACAGCCCCAGGTCCTGTCTGGTCTGCCACATGACGGATTTTAATCGGTGACTTATGAGTCAAAACTCACCAGACCACAGTGTGACAGTCAAGCCTGTCTTCAATGGACTCCAAGTCTTTGGTCGAAAATAATTTTGTCAATTGATTTTGTTTTAGGCTGGTAAAGATATACTAAAACATATCTTCCTAAAGTAACAAGATGGTGTCCAAATTTCATCATAAAATGAAACATTATTCCTGCTTTCAGATTAATAAAATAAGATGTGAGTCTGAACAGTCTTTTCTCAGGCCTTTAAGGCCCCTGTGTAAATATGCGTTAGCCCCAGATGATCTTCAAGGGTTCGCTTGTTTGTACCTGCCGTGTCGTTCTGCTCGTCCACCCAGCATGACACCCTGTAGCCCAGGATCAGCCCCTCGCAGATCAAAAGACCTTGGTGATTCTTATCAGATAATATTCTTCCCTCCCCTTTGAGTCCAGCCTCCTCACACTGTTGACCTGAACCATGCACACTGTTCCTTATGGCCCTTTGGCCTTTCCTCTTCTTATCACCCTGATGGCCAGGCCGTGATAAGGCAGGTCCAGCCTCAGGACAGAAGAAGGGTGCTGTCCACTACTCTAAAACCCTCCACGGTTGCATAACTCGCACACTTCAGGGCAGTAAAGAGGTTATCTCAGCTCTGTGCGTGTGCTAGTGTGTTTTACACACTCGCAAAAAGACACAAGTGACATATCTCTCACCATGCAAATTATATTGATCATAAATGTGCTCTTACTTGAGATCAATGTAAGTGTCTACACATTGCAACAAAAACCATGTTATTGTATTTAATCTCAGGTGGGTATTCTCAGGTAGTGTATTGTTTTGGTTTCATGCTGCAAATTTGATTATTGATCATGTGTGATTCTCTTAGGTTAAAAAGGTTCCTCAGCGCAGCGACATCTTTAAGGCTGACATGTGACAACTGCGCATCTGTCTCTGTTACATACTTTTATGAGTAAACTGGCCGGGCAGACAGACAGGGAGGACTGGTGTCCAAAGTCACGACCCTGCCCTGACCTGGATGAAGGAAATGGTCACGCTGCTCGAGACAAAGCAGGGCAAAGGAGAGTCTGAGGGGCTGGCTGGTCAGCCTCTAACAATAGGTCCGTGCTCTAAGACCATGGGCCACACAAAGGCCAGAGAAAGCCCCCCCCTTCCCACTCCCACATTGCAATAGAGCCGGCATTTCACACTGGCCTGTGAACAGCCATTCAATCAAACTACTGTTTAACCCGACCCCTGACCTACACAGAAATCAAGATGAGTCTGGCGGGATGTATTTAGGTAACTGACCTCACTGACCCTCCTCTGAGCTGACCATCAGTTGCTACACAAACTTGTCTTCCTGCTATCTTCACCTCAGTTAATCTTCTACTTCCTTGACTGTCTGAATCCAAAATTACGCATCCTATTTTGTAATTACTTCTCCGAATACCCGCAAATATTCCTTAAAAGCATGAAATTGACCACCCCCCTCCAATAAATAATGTGTCTAGTGATGGGTCTAAGGAGCAATAGCTCCCTGGGGAACAAGAGACACCACCAGACCCTTCGTCTGGGTCAACTACCCTCAAGCCAGGGCTGAGAGAAGCAACCACATAACCCCCTTCCTTCTCAATGGACTGCTCCTCCCCTTTACCTGTACATGGCTCGGATCAAGGTGTGGGGGTCTGCATATCAAACACATCAGGCCCTTTGATGTGGATGGAAACACAAACACTGATTTGAGCAGAGTCGTAACAGCTTATTTGTTCCCTTTAGTCATTCATTGAGCTGCTTGTTGAATGTGTATGTCTTCAAAGGGCTGCTGCATGCACTGGTGGTACAGTAGCCAAGCAGGCCCTGAGCACTGTGGCCTAGTGGGTTGTGGGAAGGCCATCTGGCTTCCTGTTCCTTAGATTTGATATTGATTTATTGGCTGTACAGGGGAAGATAAGGGGACACCAGCTGCCAGAAGTTCTCCTCTGCATCCTCACAGACAATAGGCCTCCTGGTCATCTACATCCTAGTTAAATAGGTAATGCATCATTCCTTGTTAGGTTTTAACAAGGAAAAGAGAAATCAAAAAAAAAAAAGAAGCAACACTGACATATTCTTACACAAACCGCTACTTTATAAAGGCAACAGGTACAGACCTCCACTGAATACGTAAATTAAACCCACATTACATAATAATTTATGCATCAGCACTTTTACAATTATTGCATGAAATAATTCCTTAAGGGTACACATTTACGGCTGCTTGCTTTACACTCCATACAATGTATTTCAACACATTTACTGGTCCGCAGGGCTGAGATAACGTGGGCCTCAATGTCTGTAATAAAGGCTGTTCCCAGTAATGAGGTGCAAAATTGCATTTACTATTCCTAACAAACCCTGACAACCTTTCGCAGTTTAACACATCACAGAAACCATTAATCCAAAATGAGGCTTTTATGCATAACAAGTCTCCCATTCCTGTTAAGTGAGCCGGGGAGTGCGGCAGTTTGGCCTGAGCCTTGCTGGGAGAGGTGTCGAAATGGTGTCAGGGCGAACTGCAGGACTACATATGCCTGATTGTTCTCACCAAAAAGACACAGTCGCATACAGACAGACTCTGGTGTCACCCACCCAGGCCTGTTCCCCTTCCCCCATCCCATCCCTTTCTTCCCTTTTTTCTCCCCTCCCTGGCCAACAGAGGCCTGTGATGTGACTGTCTCAAGATAATGAGGTGAGAATTTTATTGCAGCAGTGTGTACGCCTGGCACCATTCTGTGAGGCAGAAACTCTGAAAGCAGCAGAGCAGAGCCTCTCTGGTATCGGGCGCCCTCTGTTGACCACTGTGAGCTCACACCACACAGATATACACACAGTGCTCTCTCGGGTCCCTGCAGCAATGCACTTCAAAGTGGAAGATCAAGGGTCGACTTGCGCATGACATCCAGAGAATGACAATGCCTCAGCCAGCCTACACCTACTGCTACGTGCCAGTCCCTGAGACACAAAGGCACGCAGGCTGCTCCCGCACTGCTTTGCTTCATGGAGGAAGAGCTCATTGAGGAGGGGGGTTATACATACAGGAAGAAGGCAGTGCTCTATCTGTATTGTATAGTGGCAGCGTGAGGGGCAGAGGAAGGACAACAAGGAGACAGAGTGGCAACAGATTCTTGGTGGTGTCCTGTTTGATTGCTGAAGCATTAATTGATAAGATGCAGCATTAGTCCATGTCACACCACTTATCTTAAAAGAAACCCAGCCCATTATCTTGTCTATTACGAACTATACATACATGACAATGAGATCAAAGAATGGTCAACATGGGCCCTTTTATCATTGTGAGGAGACGCGATGTAACATTCTTCTGTCAGCTCCTCTTACAGGTCTTATCACCCTGGCTATCAAAACTGTATTCATCTGCTGCATTCAATACCCCAGAACCGTAAACTAGTAGTTTGAAGGCCTGAAAAGCTGATGTGAAATCCAAGTCCAGCATCCACACATCTCACAGATCAGCAAATTTCTCTGCACTTGTTTCACCATCACTGCATCAAAATTATATCCTGACTTTTCAGAGGTGAAAGCAAGTATCCCATACACACACACACACACACACACAGATACAGACGCAGCCTCTTTCCACCCCCAGTCAGGCAGCTAGAGGGGGAGTGAGGGGAACTTCTTGTGATCAGGCCGTCATTTCCTCTGCTTGGCTCTGTTATTCCAGAGAGCCTTTGTGAAGGAGCCAAGTGGTCCAGCCGCAGACAGAAGGTGGGCCCGTCGCATGCATCTGAGGTTGTCAGCCCGGCAGGGGAGGGAGGCGCTCCTGCTGACAAATACAGTTATACAGTAAATCAAACCTGATCTGTCTCCTGCTTGGGTGGATGAGAGATAACTGAGCAGACTGGTGCAGGATTGTGTCACAGTGTCACTGGACATTGTGACACAACATACCTAGCTGTCTGTCAACCAGCCTTAAATGACCAGTCTGGGCTGGTAGTAAACTACACATGCATACTGCAGTGACAGTGATACACATTATACGTTGTTGTGCAGCATAAATATACTGTTACTTTATCCATGGGTGTCATGGAAACAATCTTCACTTTGCAGAGAACATCCAATTAAATAAGTAAGTTTTAAATGTTTTCTGAGAAACTAAAACATTAAACCCGTGCATGCAACTAAAAACTTTGCACATGCAAACTCTCCCCTTTTACATTTTTGTTAAAACAACACAGTCTTGTAAATGAGTGGGGTATTCTGGTACTTACTGTTTATTTCACCTCAGTGCCATCAATTCAAGTTAAAAGTGGGACTATGGCGCCACCTACAGAGACAATCGGCCCCCTCCCCTGACCCCTGAAATACTATCAGCATCAATGTGAGAGCTCAGGTTAAGAGGTCAGATAATCAGATCTATATCAGAGGAATAGTTAAATTCAGCTACTACAACCAGCTCGCTGTTTATTCTTTTCTGAAAACCACATGTGACTGGCAGCACTGACGACAGGTTTCACTTCCTCCAGTTCCTCCTGCTCAGGAATTTCCTCCAAAATGTATTTGCATTATGCTGAGTTACAGTTTTTCTCCATTGGTTTGGCTCATTTCTTGAAACAGAAATTACCTTCTCAAAATAACATGAGCAAACCTCCAAACCACTCGGCAATTGTTCATAACAGCATTCAGAACAGAATTTCTCATTTATTTCATCAAAATGCAAATGTCTTGGTACATCTTTGCAAATGACTAAGTACAGTTAGCCTACAGTTAGCACAATGTCCAAGTGAATAGATCTTGTTGATCTGAACTGATTGTTGATTTCTCAGTCTAATGGTTGCTCCCTCCAAAACATGTCAGCATCATGTCATTGAATATGTCATCACATGCACAATCGTCTGTTCAATTGCCAAAATTTGTCAAGAACATAATACCATGAAGACCACATATGAATCTCTTGGGACATTTTTATGTGTGTGTATAAATAAACATGGTTACAATTTCCTTGACAGTATGAGTGCAATGTGTGATGTGTTACCATAAAATCTACACAATTGTGTTCTGTTTGCTAGACAAACAAAAAAAAAACTAGTACAGTAACCACTGTCAGTGAAGGACTGGGCTAAGACTGAGAGGTGGACATGAGGGCTATTTCAGTGTTCCTCTACCATAGTTGACAAAACATCTGAAACATTTTGACTTGCAGTGTTCACACAATGCTAAAGGGATGATACATTTTGGGGGCACTCACTATTTATATGAGAAAGAAATTTAGTTTTGACACATGAGTAAAGTGTTTGGGAGAGAGATGTGCTTTTGCAAGTGAGCTATGGTGTTGTGCTGAACTGTAAGACTGTTGTGCCAAATGATCTTAGAGTTTTGAGAATGTAATTTCTGTTTCAAGAAATGAGTCAAACCAATGGAGAAAAACAGTAAATGAAAGGCACAAATGAATGCAAACCATTCTGTTTAAGATTAAGCCAAATCATATATTATCTGTGCCTGGAAATCCTCCATACTATTGTCAGTTCAATATATTTACTCTTCCATATTTTTGAAGTAAGCCATTTTGTCTACACAAGCACGAGGAAAAGTATTTATTGGGGAAAGTTCATTTTTTAATGCCACATTATAGCTGCAGACAGAATGATACAATACAAACGTACCCTTAATATTTCTTATATTAAACTGACCATAGAAAACAATGATATGCACGATGTATGTAGGGCCTTTACTTACAAGAGAGTGTTGGCTATATTTCTACTGAAAGATAGATAGATAGATAGACAGACAGACAGACAGACAGATAGACAGACAGACAGACAGACAGACAGACAGATAGACAGATAGATAGATAGATAGACAGATAGATAGATAGATAGATAGATAGATAGATAGATAGATAGACAGACATAGATTTCTCACAAGCAAAATTGATTTATTTATGTCATTTTGTCCCTCATGGAAAAGTTAAATCTGAAGACACATCTGGAGACACATCTGGCCACAGGACAATACACTGCTCTGTGTAATGCTGTATTTGAGGACAGTGGGTGTCTTGGAGAGAGCGCCCTCCAGCGTTAGAGGCCGTCGCTTCAGCTCACCTCCAGCTCTGCTCCATGTGACGTGAACTGTCACATAACACCGCTGGACAGAGCAGGAGAGGGAGACTTCCTCGATCTCTATATTTAGATGTCCAACCTGTGTAAACAAACAAACTAACAAGTCCTTTCCTGTCGCTCGGAGAGAAAAGTGAACCACTAAGAGGAGACGGACAGTTCAGACTGAGGGCTGTTGCTCAGTGATGGCCTCAGTGAAGAAGGACAACAGACTCACCGGCTCTCAAAGCTTCGTGTGCGTCGGCTTCGCCGGGTTTTTCAGTAAAAGCATCACGTCGCCTCTGGAGGTGGTGAAAATCAAAAGTCAGGTGGGCACCTTTCACTGTAAGCGAGGTTTCTGTCAAAGTTTCCTCCTCATCTACCAACATGAAGGACTTCGGGGATTTTGGAAAGGAAACCTCGCCTCATGTCTCCGGCTGTTCCCTTACAACGCAGTTCATCTCACAATGTACAGAAAGTGAGTCAAGCTGAATCCATGTTTTGTGTAAACTGTTTTTCTCCTTCATGTTGAATCTGTTTATTAACCAGTCATGGGGTTCGTGTTTATATTTCATTAGCTCGTTAGCTTGGTCAGCTGACGTTGACTTAGCAAGTTTGTGTGGCGTGAAGGAGTTGATCACAACTATGACACTCGGTAAATCACGAACTATACGACAGCTGCGTGTTGTTTGATACGATAAAGTAACGAAAAGCTTAAGTTTAAGTGTTTGTTATTTTTCACTCTTGCTGTTTAATGTGTACTTCCCGTTTTACCGTACGAGACGCACCTCATAATTTCAGCCAATCAAGAGGCAGTATTTGCTCAGTCGATTTTTTGAAGTACAAGGGCTCAACTGTGCCCTGAGTTTTGTCTCGCAGGTATGCTACTTTGTGTCGACAGGTTTACGTGTACAATAAATAACCGAATCACTTAGTCAGTCATCAGTAACTGTTTCCATAGGGATTACAGCTAAATCCAGCTGCAATGTGAGTGATCAGCAGGTAATTATATTATTCAAAAAATTATCTGCATCTATTTGTGTCCAATCTTAATATTTTTTTATTTTATTTTTTAAAAAAGCAGTGGTTGATTTCAGCTTCTAGTATGAGGATTTGTCACTTCAAACATTAAACAGATCTACAATAATAGTAATGATGATGGGGGGAAGTTAATAGTTGTAGGAATCGGCATAGCTCAGGAGCTAACCATGATCTTCCGTGCTAGTTGGACTTCCTGCAATTTACCACGTCTTTACAATAAGGAAGAGCAGTATGAATTTGATAAGATAAGATGAAGGTT
Organism: Caranx ignobilis; assembly: GCA_021432705.1. NCBI lineage: Eukaryota > Metazoa > Chordata > Actinopteri > Carangiformes > Carangidae > Caranx > Caranx ignobilis. Next base: position 16,140,406 of record MU269981.1, on the reverse strand, counting down.
GTAAATATCCATTAGTGAGTTGTTACGGTTGATGACTGCTGTCTGGCGTGAGCAGAACTGCTACCTGTGAGGCTGTACTCAGGGCTCACAGCTCCCCTGGCTTCTGTTAGGTTTCTACTGGATAAAACAAACCGCAGAGCCGACAGCGTGGCTCAAACAAACATGCAGGGCAGCTCCGAGCCACATCCGTGACAACAGCAATCTAGCTTATAGTCATAAATACAGTATCACCGGCCTGGGGACAGTTTTGAAGCTGCCGCTGTCAGGACTTTCTCACGTTAAGGACACGTGAGCATGTAAATACCACCGTGGCCCGTGTGGGAAAACCTCTGTCCTGGACTGTACACCGTGTTCCGGGGGCGAAAGCCCTCTCCTCAATGCATCTGCCACACACATGACTAGAGTTGTTGTTTTGAGGAGTAGCCTATACTGCCTCGTGACCTTTTAAATACACACACACACACACACACACACACACATATATATATATACATGCAAATATACAAACAAGAATTGAATTGAATATATTAATATAAATAAAACAATAATATTTTTTGATTTGTTATCACAACCATTTAGATTATTTTTGCCCAGTAACTGATTAATTTTACTGTTTTCCAAGTTACTTGAAAAGGTGAGTTTCCCAGATTTTGAAGGGACATTGTTTTGCTGAATTGAACGATGAGTTATTTTCATAACCAATTAATTTATCAATTAATTAATGTCATTTAATTTATCTATCATCATATTTGCTTATGATACACTCATGCCGTCTATCATCTAGTTGATAAATGGGCTGATTGATTCTTACATGAAACTGATACATTGATCTGCACAGAGGGTTTCTTATTTCAGGACAGTCGGGTGAACAGTGGGGTTGGAAAGTGGAGAAAGATACACACTGATAAATTAAACCAAACATAAACTAACAAACACAAGTAAGAAAAGCCTTTACTGTCAGGTCTGTGCAGGCTCTATGTCTAAGTGTGATTTATGTTTCCCTCCTCTGTGTGCAGGATCGTCCACCTTCACATGGACGAGCTGGGCTTCATCTCTCAGTGGAGGGCCATATTTGCTGGTGGACTGGCCGGCATCGCTGCTGCTCTGGCTACATACCCACTGGAGGTGGTAGAGACCAGGCTTATCGCTCAGAACTGCAGACAGCCCACGTACATCGGCGTTGTTCACACTCTATCAAAGATCTACAGAAGTGAAGGCCTTCTTGCTCTCTACAGGGGCTTCTCCCTCACTGTCCTAGGTGTGTATCCATATAAATCTGTCAATTTTCTATGGGCAGTGGACCTGAATAGCTAGTCCTCTTAGACTCCTTATTAAAAGCATTTCTGTTCAACCTCAGAGCCCGCCTCAATGTTTCACTGTACTTTCCACATTCATCTGTCATCAGGTGCTTTTCCCTTCTCTGTGGGATGCTTCGCCGTCTACACCAACTTGGACAAGCTCTGGCAGGAGCCTCCGTTTCGCCTCACTCCCCTCCAGAACTTCGTTAGTGGCTGTCTGGCAGCAGGAGTGTCTCAAACCCTCTCGTACCCTTTTGAAACTGTAAAAAGGAAGATGCAGGTGAGTTACAACAACACTTTTTCAGCATGTGACCTTTGAGGAAGTGAAACACACTGTAAATAGGAAACATGAAAACAGCACGATCAAATAAAGACAAGAAACTCAGCAGTTAAAATAGGACAGCATGTACATGTGATAGAGTTGCATCCTGGATTTGTCAACCTAGTTGGCAAATATTTGTTTCATTAGTGATCTTTTAAAAGAAAATATTAATTGATAGGATTTCTATAGATCTCTTCTTGACTGCAGATAATTGCACAGACACATAATAGATATTTCTAAACCAAGTACTTCTCCCCAAACGTGTCCATTATTCCTCCCTATAAACTTGTTTACATTATTTTTACATGTATTAACTGACAATAAACCCAAACACAACAGGTTTGTAGTGTAGCAAGTGGAGAATATTGGTGTATTACCAACATTACTCCACAAGGGGGCAGTGGGAGGTTGTAAATGCAGGTTGGCTGTACATGGTCGCTAAGTGTTTTTGATCATTGAAAGTTGGATTTCTGAAACAGTATTGGTCGCAGGTGTTTCTTTAGGTTCATTTTCTGGAAACTAAATGAAGGACATTTCCTGAATAATTTTTAGAACACCATGGTCATGGAAGAAAACATGTCTGCCTCCATGCCTCCAGCACCATGTTCCCACTAGATCAAGTCTGAGATGCCTCCTGCATGTTAGAGAGGACACATCGGGAACAATGGCGCTGCAAAGGACAGAATACTACATCCGGTTTTTATCAGCCTATTATTAGCTACCACAAGGTTCAACAGCAGCTGGGAATGTGAATGTGTCCCGGGTCTGCAGAAGCTATAGATAAGTTCTCTAAAGATAGCCAGTAACTATCAGACAGCGGGCGAGCTGAGAGTTGTGTGTGTCCAGTTTATCAAACAATCACAAGCGTGTCCCCTTACTATAAAGATTTTTGTGACAGAATCATTTCATTAGGATTCGTCTCTTTTCCGGCTCCTTGAAAAGAGTTAAACATTAAATGTTAGGCAGAGAACAGATGATAAGAAGACAGCTGAAGATGTTTGTCAGAGCTTAGGATAATGATTTAAGTTGAGTATTGTTTAACTCATCAGCTAGTTTGATATTACATCTACAAATGAGGCTGTTTGACCAGTCTAATACCGCTGTGGCTGCATGTTCCCTTTGGGAACCTTGAAACGTTTACAGATGCATTCCCCCGTCACATGACAGTCAGCCTGTGGAGCTGTCAGTGTGGTTAACAACCAAGCACAGGACACAGTGTGACTGTGGCAGATAGGAACAGTCTAGTGAACTTTCATACACTTTCATATACCAATGCTACCACGAAAAAAAAATTAATCAGCACTTATTGTTCATTCATTTGTCATTTGATCCCTGACTGTTGAGCACTGTTTAGTTTATTATTTCATATTTAGCCAGTTCTTGGTCAGTTGCTACTAAAAGTTGAAATGATAAGTTGATTCAGTCAGGTAGACCCCTGGTGACAGGTATTTGATCAGACTCTACAACAAGAAGGTCACTTTTCATTTACTGCACTATTTCAAAGCCATGCTTCAACCGACCTCTCTTGTTATTACTTTACAGCCACATTGTGACACTTGGCTGATTTATTGGTTTTTATTCTCACTTTCATTCCTCTCTCAGGCGCAGAGTGCCCGTCTCCCACATTTTGGTGGCGTTGATGTCCATTTCAGTGGGATGATTGACTGTTTCATACAGGTTGTCAGAAACAAAGGCATCCTCTCGTTGTGGACCGGCCTGACAGCCAACACAATTAAGGCAAGTTTAACTTATATATCAGTAATATTTTTTCATTTTTCATTATCTCACATCCTCTATAGGTCCAGAGTACTGGTTTATGTTATTTAGATGCAGCTAATTGGAACTAAAATAAGTGCACGTGTTTATGAACATGATCGTCTTTATGACGGAGAAAGGATTGTAGCCCTTACAAAAGGGTAAGTGAGGACGGGGGTGGAGCATGGAAAGTAATGTTCAGTGTGTATGTCACAGCAGAAATGTCACGAGCAAGGTGAGCAGAGTCTGTCTCTTGAACGGCATGCTCCACTCTCCTATTTCAGCGGCAATGTCATGATAGCTGTATGTTGTTTAACAAATACAAGGCCCTGTCAGAGGCAGTTTTACTTTCTTTCTTTTTTTTCCACCAAATCAACCAATCAACCAGTCAGTCAGAATGAAAAGAAAACTTTAAACATTAAAAGGTTTATTAATGCCTACACCAAACCACAACCTTGTCTATCATCAGAGCTTTTAATCACATGATTGAGGTCACTGATCTCCGTCATATCTTCACAGATCGTACCCTGTTTTGGCCTTTTCTTTACCTGCTTCGAGATGTGCAAGCAAGTTTGCCTTTATCGCAATGGGTACATCATCTCACCTCTGAGCTACAAGCTCGCACCGGGGGTCGACCAGAGCCTTGGGCCGTACGAGCTGGAAGAGGTCAAGCGCTACTTAAGAAACAGGAACTTTGGCTCCGGGGAGTCATCTTTTGGAAACCGCTGGTGACACTTCATGTGGGAAAATGTCTTGTGAACTCTACTGACTGCTGACCACAGTTGATCATCAAAGGCTTTTGTCTGTAATAATTACATACATCATGTTTCAGGTTTCATGTTCGTAGAAGTAAATATCAAGATTACAGTTTAGCCTGTGAGGAACAGTCTACCTCTTTCAAAACATTGTTATCTATCATTTTATCTGACAGTATTATTTGTCACTCACTTTGTATGTATTTCCAGCACTGTTTTTAACTTGATATTATATGTGCCTTATGAGTTGATTATTTATTTTGGGGCTCATTTCAGTTCATCAATAGTGCCATAATTTAATGATGCAGGTTATAAATGCTCAGTACATTAAAATGTGAGCATTATGACCATATGCAGCCCTTTGTACAAAAGGGCTGCCTGTGAGATAGATTTATATTTTTACTGTAAAATTTTGATAAGTGTTAGAAGGTTACGGACAATCATGTGCAAGTGCTAACATGGATTGCGATGGAAGAAATGTGCATAGAATATTAAAATTTCTTTTTCACTCACATTCATTCTTAATGCGCTCTTATGTATATTTATGAAGGGGATTATTTTATAGATTTTATATGAATAATAGCAGTTGAAGTTAAGTTAAACCAAACCCAAACCTCCAGGCAGATAAAAGTATCTCATTACTGAGGCTCGCTTACCTCTGGCAAAGTTCAGCATGACGAGTGTTGATTCTCTATTTTTGTATTTTACTTGAGCGAACTTTGCCCTGTAGTAAAAATACAACTTAATGTTTGCAATCTGCTAATGCTGCAACCTGTTTCCAGTATTGCAGAGTAAATACACACATTGACTTAACACAAGTACTGTTCCTTAGTAGAGAGGAAACGCACACTACTGAGCAGTATAAAATTATACCCCACATTTATCAGCTGTAACATCAAAGTGATTCACACATTAATATTAATAATCGTTGTCAAATAATATACAATATTCTGAAACAGGTCATTCTCCATGATAAATACTGCTTCCACTAGTACTTGAGTATATTTTGAATATCTTCACTTTTACTCAGTCAGATTTTCAATGCAAGAGTTTCACTTGTAACTGAAGTATTCCTTAACTATAGTGTTGATATATTATGTAACAAAACTGGATATTTCTGCCAGAAATGCATGTTTCAAATAAATATGCCTAAGCTTACTTGCAGCTAATGATAACAAGCAGCATGCCTCTGGTAAGATTTCGATCAGGCTGACGTTGTATTTAGTTAATAAGGCTGGATCAGTCTTCTGATTATTATTTCAAAATATAAACATGCAGGCAAACTGGGGGCATTAGCAAACAGTGCCGAATGTAGAGTATCACAGCTACAAAACAGAAAGAAAATGAAACATTAATTGTGACTGTGAAAATCAGTAATGATGAAAAAATCAGGGGGAAGATATATGGGTGGTAAAATCCAAATAAATTAGGCACAATGACTTTCATGAATTTCATATCTTTAAGAGGCTTAACTTCTTGAGATAGAGAGGAAAGTTCATCCCAGTGCTTCAGAGGCAGGATCAGTCAGCTGATTGAACCAGGTCCTCCTGCTGCTCCATACTGTGGGAAACTGAGTGACAGCTCCAGGACATTAACAGATGGGGTGACCTTTACCCGCCATATTCTGTAGGCCTACTCTACTGCCTCAAACTGACCTCTGACACGACCTTGAGCCAATAAATCTGATTTGAAACTTAATTAAAAAGCATCAAATTATCTCTAGAGTCCTGGAGATGTTATTGAAACAGATCATATGAATAACTTTAAGACAGAGAGGTCAACTTTCCCTCATGTTGAGCAGATTTAAGAGGGCTGGTCCTTCCTTGACTAACTTGAGCGGTGAGGGATAAAGAGAGCACCAAATCTGAATCAAAGGGCACCAGTTAACCCCGCCCACTGCCCCCCTGAGTCCGACCAATGAGAAGCGAGAGTCGAAGTTCACGTTTTTTCTCGCGTACAGCCTTTTTAAATCCCCTCACTTCTAGATTGGACTCGGCCATTTCAACCCTACCGGCAAACCCCACCGACAGACTTGACGGGGACGGCGGCTGACAACACCCGAAAATGAGTGAACAAGCTATTTCCTTCGCCAAGGACTTCTTGGCTGGTGGTATTGCCGCTGCCATCTCCAAAACAGCTGTAGCCCCCATCGAAAGAGTCAAGCTTCTCCTCCAGGTAAGTGCTCATCTATCTAAACCACTGTTTCTTCCCTCGCTGTCACCGAGCAACCAATTAAGATGACTTTAATTAACTTTAACTGTTAATTAGAGGCTGCACAAAACTTGCAGATGTTCTGTTAATTTCTATCGCATGCATGGTGAGTTTAACTTGTGTCATGCTTAATATGATGGTGAGAGAACTAATGCAAAGATGCTGTATTGTTTAAAAGTAAAATTTGGCTATCTATAAGCAGTCTAAAAATACCAGGGCAGCTCTGTTAGTGTTTGGTGCAGACACACACCCACGAGGAGTATCAGAGCTGTTACGTAATACGCCGGCCAGCTGGCTGCAGTGCTGGCCAAGCAAACAATGCAGTGACTTCTACTAGGCAGACAGGCCCATCTATAGTGAGTCTGTGGTGCACAGTGATGCTCGTCTTCCAGGGCAGGTTTTATTGTTATGAAGTTTGGCTTGGCAACAAAAAAAACAAGGTCATAAGGTTTGTGCCACAGTTGCCTGGTGCTGCTGCTACTGCTGCTGCTGCAGTGGGCCTGGGCTCAGCAATAAGTTAAAGCAGCAGTAGGAGGAGGAGGAGGAGGAGGAGGTGGGGCTGTGAATTGTTGAATGGATGCCGAATGAAGAGTTGTACTCTGACACATGGCTGCAAATGTGTCTGTGAGACAGACACATGAGAACCATGGGAATTTGTGTCCTCACAGATTATAGTTTTAAGGTTAACGAGTGAACAGTAGAAATGGGTTTCTGTCAAGCCTGATCTGCTGTTTGCCTCTAATGCTCTGCTGTGTCTCTGGTCTGATTTTTTTCAGGTACAACATGCTAGCAAACAGATTTCAGCAGACAAGCAGTACAAGGGCATCGTGGACTGTGTCGTCCGCATCCCCAAAGAGCAGGGCTTCCTCTCATTTTGGAGAGGGAATCTGGCCAACGTCATCCGATACTTCCCCACTCAGGCCCTCAACTTTGCTTTCAAGGACAAGTACAAGAAGATTTTCCTCGATGGTGTGGACAAGCACAAACAGTTCTGGAGATACTTCGCAGGTAACCTGGCGTCCGGCGGTGCTGCTGGAGCCACGTCTCTCTGTTTTGTCTACCCCCTCGACTTCGCCAGAACACGTCTGGCCGCTGATGTTGGTAAAAGTGGACAAGAGCGTGAGTTCAAAGGCTTGGGTGACTGCCTGGTGAAGATCTTCAAGTCTGATGGCCCCAGGGGTCTCTACCAGGGATTCAGCGTTTCAGTACAAGGCATTATCATCTACAGAGCTGCTTACTTTGGTGTCTACGACACTGCTAAGGGTAAGTTTACATCTTGGAGTACTGCAAACCTTGATGTCTCTGCTCTCTCTTCATGTCCACACCTTTTGTGAGCTTTTAGATAATCATCCTGATTGATCCCTCTCTCACAGGTATGCTCCCAGACCCCAAGAACACACACATTGTTGTCAGCTGGATGATTGCACAGTCTGTGACTGCAGTCGCCGGTCTCGTGTCCTACCCCTTCGACACCGTCCGTCGTCGTATGATGATGCAGTCTGGCCGCAAAGGAGGTAAAAAACAAACAAACAACATAGACAAGCCTAACTTTTCTGACTTTGCAACTGCGAATAGAATAAAGTTGTGATGTCATTGGATATTTTACTGTCTCCATCCTCAGCTGACATCATGTACAGCGGCACCCTGGACTGCTGGAGGAAGATCGCACGCGACGAGGGCGGCAAGGCCTTCTTCAAGGGAGCATGGTCCAATGTGCTCAGAGGCATGGGCGGCGCCTTTGTACTTGTCTTGTACGATGAGCTTAAGAAAATTATCTAAGTTGTTTTTGTATGTCCACTGTTCATGTTGTGAAGTTTAACTGTAACATATCTTGTACATTTGGAAGGACTTCAATGCAGAGCTATATTTATAGGGACCAACTAGTATTTTCTACTAGTTGTACCGGGGGAATCATTATGCACTCCTCTCTTGGCCCATGCTTTTTTTTCTTTTGTTCTGCCCCTCAACAGAATGTCATTCCCTGAACACAGGAACCTTGCAGAAAAAAGAGAAATAAAGGCAACCCTACTGAGTGAATCTCCTGCCTGGTTTTGAAATGCAGTGCCATGTGTGAAGGGTACCACTACAGACGGAGAGAGTGAGTGTGACTGACTTGTCGTGGCAGCTCATGTCCTCCTGTCGTGTTGCTTCAGGAGGCCATTTGGCTGGCTCGTGTGTGTGTGAAATGTAAGCTTAGAGCTGCGGGTTGTGTTTGGGCACGGGCCAGAATCAGCTGAGGAAAGTAAACCTGCTGATGATATATCAACCAAGTCACGCTCGCAGAAAAGTGATATGGAGGAAATCAGGGGGGCTGAGCTAGTCTACATATTTACATACTGATATTTCAGCGGAATATTTGCACAACTCTGGTGTAAAGAAACAACCGGGATTACCTGTAGCGAGGTGGATTATTCCAACCGTCTAAATATACTTTTATCTCCTGCCAAGCCTCTTCTGACTCCAACTGGTGCGATTGAAGAACTTTAACCTTGAGCAGTGGGATCACTCACCAGTATAACAGGCCTGTTCCACTTATTTACTCTCACTCAAATGAACTGTACATCTTTCTGGTAGTGTGTAAAAACACAATTGAAATTTCTACCATTCCAGATGGTAAAGAAGCAAAAGAAAAGTGTTCAAACAGACTGGCTCTTGATGTATATTTTAAGGCCTCCCATAAAACAAATTCCTCTGGACATTTGATCTGAGCAGCTGTAAATAAGGACGGGATTGTAGCTGACACAAGACAGAACATGCTCTCTGGCCTCTTCAACCATGGCGTGAACCAATACCCAATTATAATCTTTGTCCTCAAACCAGCTGTCCTCATCAGGAACAGTTGTAGTAAATGTTTAAATTGTGTCGGAACAACTCTCCTCGCTAAGCAGTTTCTGTGTTTTAAGATGGTAAGTGTCAAAGATGGTGTCCATTTAAACCATATGGGGCTCGTAACCCAGATATCTCGGCAATATGCTGTCACTTTATATTATGAATTGCATGCTGGTCACAGAGCCACTTGGCAGCTTTAATCAGTTTTCAGCCGTTTTCATTGACCAATTAAAGAGCCACTGCCCCCCGGGAACCTTATCTCCCCCGTTTCACGATAAGAAAAAAAAAATAAGACAAGTGTTTCAATTAAGAGGCTGTTGGACATATGTGGTCTGAAATTCTCATTAGCAATGATTTGGAAAATTTTCTCTCAGCTCAGGTTACAGACTAATGATTGTACAGTGGAGTTGTCTGTTAAATGCTGCAGGCTTTTTACAACATCACAGAAAATCCTCCACTAGCATTCAGTCACCACAAGTGTAATTGCTCTCATTGAAAACCACATAATTGGAGTCTGAGAGAATAAGTTATATTAGGGTTTAAAATAAAAGCATCATTGTAATGCTCTCAAAGTTCATCAGAAGTTTAATTCTGTCACTGGAGTTGTTTCTCTTTAGTTTCTTCATTTTCTGGATCATGTGAAATGCCTTTGAACCAAAACCATTGATGTGTCATTGATGGTGCAAATTTAGCTGTGTCTAGAATTACAGCTACATCTGCTCGACCATTTAGTTTAATAATTAGAAGAAAATGTCGAAATACTGAAGCTGTTACATTGTAGTGAGATTAATGTGGTCATCATGCGAACTCAAAGAACACACTGTATGTTAAATAGTCTGGAGACACAATCACTACGTCTTGGACACTTGACCCAGACTGATCTTCAATGGAGGACGTAGCTTCATTTTAGCAGCACTATCAGATTACATGATTTACTCAGCTGGACACAGACTAATCTTCTTCTCAGTGATTCACAAAGTCTTGGACGTAACTTTTGACCCACTGGAAATCGCTTTTAATGCTGTTTTGACCACTCCATCCCCCAAAAAGCCCCTCTCAGCAGGTAGCACATAGTTAATCCTTCATTCAGCAGGCTTCTCCACAGCTGCCCTATTACAACGTTAACAGGGATTAGTGAATCAGAAGCAACAGGGATCACGGCCATTTACACACTCTCTGTCTGTGTGGTTGTAGATACGCTGTGCCTCCTTGAGGTCACATGATCAAGAAGTCAGACAAGTGCAGTCGGCACATTTTCAGTATCAGACTGCTCCGACCTGGCCATGGCTGTGGCTCCATATGGTGCTTGGTTTTGTGTATTTACAGATAGCAGCCTCTTAAAACAAATTTAATGCAGTTTATAGTGTCTGGATGAGCTTCCTTCCTTCAGATTATGACTTCACATATTTAAAATGTATTAAGAAATCTACACTTCAACCAAAATGAAAAGCGTGATGCACACAGACCGAGGAGGGCAGACTGAGGTCAGGGAAAGTTAAATATTAAAGTGTTTGAGTATTAAACATTCAAGTTATTTTTAGTAAATATTTCAGTACCTCTGCTCTGCAAGTGTTTCCTCAACATCCAATTTCAAACAGAAACACCTGCTGCGGCTCTGTTGTGTTTGAGGCACAGCCTTTACTAAAATGAAAGTAGCACCATCGGACTGGAAAATGTGCTTACAGCCAATGCATTATAAGCAGAACAATGCATCCTGGATGTGTTGCACAATTACATTATTAGATTACTGTTACTACTGTTGCATTAACATGTAAGTAGCACTTTACTCATTTTGTTGGTTGTAGGGGAGTTGGAATCTCATTGTGGGAGAAATTGATGCATTATATTTTACAGGTTCAAATGTTTTACATGTTAAATCTTTTCAAAATAAAATTATGAGGTAAAGTATACAGCACTTCCCTGTTGAGGTCTAAAAGTTGAGTGCAAGTGCCTCAAATATTGGACATACATACTTGAGTACATTATACTACTATACTACCTATACTCTTCACAGGCACTTGATAGTATCCAAATGCGGGTCTGACTGAAGCCGAAGCCTTCGCACTGGGTCACTAAAAGCCTTCTGTCAGACAGGCTGTTGCGTAACTTCAGCTGTTAGCTTGAATTACGTCATGGCTTCATCAGGTCATGACCTCAGTGCTTTGGGCAAAATCACATGATTAGACACTCTGTGTACATTTATGTATATACAGCTTAATAGTGATACAGCTGTAATATTATAAGGAATTTAATGCAACATGTTACCAATGAATTAAAGATGCAGTTAAAGGTAATTGTTTTTTTTAAACTTGTCTTTATAGCTGTAATATAGAGCGTCAATCTTTTAATCTGCATAAGGATGAATATGCCCACAGAGGCTAGTTGTGAAGGCTGTCTGCATGGATATGAATATCACATGCAATAATTGGTGACCTTTTCAAGAATTTATTTTGAAAGTTGCTTCCTGCATCGCAAAGTGTGAATTAATTTTCTTCAGATGCACATTTTTTGACAAATGTCTGCAGTGGCCTTTTCTCATGCTGGATTCACACTCAGCTGTAAATAATAGGCCTGTTCATCATATATTCCTCCTGTGTTTTGTTTGAGTGTGCAACATCCATACTGAGATCAAACCACCTCAAGAAACCTCTTGATCTACAGTCCTGCTGTGTATAAAGAGCGGTGATAGCGCCACCATGTGGTAACAGCCCTCCATCAATTATTTCAAAACATGACAGTGCTGATAACGAATGGTAACCCGTTTTTTCTGTTGTATACTGCTTTATTTTCATCACTATTTCATCATCATCTTCATCAGTGCTGTATAATCTAGAAAGTGGAGACCAAAATTACTCTAATGATTAAAATGATTTAATATAACAAACTAAATCTAGGATTTTCATTTGGGACAATGTGCTTGTTTATTTATGCCTGTTTTAATTATCTGTCTACTATAGATATGATGATGTTATTGTTAATTAAATCTGACAATAAAACCTGGAGGGAAATCTTTTTTTTTTTCTTACTGCATTTAATTCATATGACCCCTATGGTGACTATTTACGTCTAAGACCTAGATCTTATTCAAGAAAACATGTGATATGATTATGAAACACATTGCTAGAGATTAAGCCAGTGGACCTCAACCTTTATGGCCCTAGGGCCCATATAAAGTTGCAGGGGCTAGTAGTAGACCACTTTTTTCAAACTATAGACAAACAGACAGACAGACAGACAGATAGATAGACAGACAGATAGATAGATAGATAGATAGATAGATAGATAGATAGATAGATAGATAGATAGCTCACTGTCAGATAAACCTGTAACCTACAGATGGCGTCATGCCATAATCAACAGCAGGCACGCGGCCCTGCTCGCAACCAATCACAGCTCTTCTTTCACCAGTTTAATAAACTTCGCTGTTTTTCCGCTTCTCCGGCAGCAGCGTCTTCTTCCTCTCGCCGCTGAAGATGAAACTGATCAAACTCACTCAGGTCATGTGCAGCACTCGGCGTCTCGAAGCGCCACAAAGACGCGAAAAGAAGCAGCTGTAGGAAGAAGAAGAGGACTAAGTAGAGGAAGAACATGTATCTATGGCGCTTGTCCATCGCCATAGTCCTCGGCTTGTTGTGGTACTTCTCAGACTGCGGCCGAACAGTCATACAATACTTGGTGTGTTTCCTCTGCTTTACAGCTCAACTGTCATTCACAAACAGTGGACGAGAGAGCAGCACTCAGACTGATGAAGAAAACACGGAACATCCTCTGCAGGTAAGAGATCACCTGTAATGTGTGTGTCGCATTCTCACATGTGTTGCAGGGAAGAGTTATTGTTATGAGCTGTGGCCTGATCACAACTGGGTCATCTTCCAAATTGAATATGAACATTTAAAAAACTAATGCATTTATCCATCATACCCCACTTAAAACACTCTTCTCTCCCTTATATGGGCAAGATAAATCTTGAAATAATATAATTTAATCAGTAATAGTAACGTCATATCCTTATCAAGTGGAGGTCAGTGATCTGACATTTCCTGTGTTTACCAGCCAAGCTGCAAAAATAGCCTTGTTCAGTTGTACTAAACCTGGACAAATACTGAAGTATTTTCACTCATAGCCTGAGGTGCATCTTTTCTTCTACCTGGAAAAGACTTGTTTGTACTCATCACATGCCCCAGTGTGACCTGAGCTTCACACCAATCTACTGTATGTTAGAGCTACAGGTTTGATTATAACAGTCAACAATTAGTTGAATCTTTGTTTTTTATTTTCCAGGAAACTGCTGATGAGGACCGGGGTGGAGGAAGCAGCGAGCAGGCAGAACCTCTGGAGTCTCAGTATCCACATGTGAAGAGGTCTCTACAGCAGGGTGAGGCCCGTTTTACATGGAGGACCATGTGTTTTTAAGAGGCGTCAGTACATTTGTCACTGGAGATTAGAAATGCTTTGCACAAGAGTGAAGTGCGTGCTAAGGATGATGGTTCTCTTGACTTAAAGCTGTCCTGTCTGCACACTGTGGCTCTGTTTGGGCTGAACACACTGAAAAGGGCAGTTTAGCATAGACACAGCTGCAGCAGGAGCTCATGTTACAGGACGAGAGGAGGAGCTTTGAGAAAAGAAAGAAAGAAAAGATGAAATACAGCAGGCTCAGTCAGTAAAAAGTGGAGAACTGCTATGAGCCTGCGATGTGTTCAACAGGAAATAAGATATCTGTTTGTAATGCAGCAAGGAGGATAAGATCACAACTCTCTATGAGCCCAATGCGTTTAAGAACAATAGAGAACTTGAACATGAGTTTCATGATGGCTCAAGGGTTAAACCAGACTTTGCAAATTGTAAAAACTGCTCTTCTTTACCTTAAATACAGCATCTGGTTTAGATGCATGAGCTGTTAAGATTCTAGGTTGATTCTGCTTCACTTGTGCAAACTTTGTATGCATTCATTTTTTTGCCTTTGTTGTGCAGCTTTCAACTGCCCCCCACCCTAAACATATGGTGCCATTCTTTCAGCATAAACACAGCGATAAAGCGATTTCATTCCAGCCTGTTTTTGTTGTTTTTCATTGAAAGTCAATTTATGACTGAGAAACATCTTTCATGTTGTGTTATAGGATCACATCAGCACTTTCAGCTGGTTCTCTCACTTTGTCTCTGCGTGGTATATAAACACAGTTATGTTGCTGTAAATAAAAGATGCTCAGTGTATTCACTGAGACTCACCCTGAGGGGATTTGTCTTCGTCTCACCAAGAGCTTCTCATGTTCAGAGGAAAATCCTGTCATGGATATTTCAACTGAATAATTTTCACAGGATTTTTTTTATTTTTTTTTATTTTTTAAGATTTAAGATTTTTTTTTTTGCTTTTCTTCCCTTTATCTATTTTACCACTGATAATGGAGAATGACTAGAATGGCTGGAGAGAGAGTAGTTAGGTTGTGACATGTAGCAAACGTCCAGATGTGGATTGCCTTGATAAATGACACTTAACCAGTTAACAAGTTACCACTGCGCCCCTCCACAGGCTCCCAGACCGAGATCTGACAATATTGGTAAAAATAAAAAAGAGAGTATAAAATCTCTCAGTTTGAAGCCCACGAGTTGATCATGGTAACTTGATGTTGATGTGAGTGTCCTTTTTGTTACTGCTCCCCTCAGTGTTCGAGTGTGTCTATGCTCAGCTGGTCCTGCCTTGGTACGACGTTCCTGAGCCACGAGAGTACCAGCCTCTGCACCAGGTGCTGTGCAGGGAATTTGACTTCGTAATCGACCGCATCATTGACAGAGCCAAAGACTTTGATGTTTGCCAGGCGGTAGTGGGCTCTATTCGTATTTTGACCCAGCACTTGCACAACGTGAAGCAACAAGACAGGTGAGACTTGACTTCTGCTTTGCTTTAAAATTACTGCCGGTTGCTGCTCCAGTTACTCTTTGCACTCAGTAATGTGTCTCTATAAATGTTTTTAACCACCTATGAATAATTCACCATACGTTTACTGGATCATACCTGCAGTGACGTCCTATTAGGGTTTCTTATTGCAAATGGGGTTTCAAGAGTAATGCATCACTTCAGATTTACATCTAGTGATTATCACTTTTTATGGTGATAAATATCTATGACCTCTTTTACCTACTTATACTTATTAATGGTTGGATTCACTTTTCTCTCACCACTTGTGCTGTGTTTTCTGTCTCAGAGAGCTCCTGTTCCGCTCCAGAGCAGATGAGATTGCAGCTCTCAGAGAGTTTTCCGACACTCTCGTACGTAACCTTTTTCCCGAATCTCTCTGGGCCCAAGAAGTCAACCGCTGTGCCTTAAATGAGATTGTTGCCTTAAAGGGTAAGGAAGCATTAAATTATCTCTCTGCAGGAATGCAGTCTTACATAAGGGCTAAGCCTCCCATGATGATTTTTACAAGTGTGAATTGTATGTAATCCCTTATTGTCAGTGGTATTGCAGAGCTTAGGACGTGAATTGTGGGTTGCATAAAAGGAAGGCTGCCTCCACAGCGACTTTTCGGTTCACCCAGAGGGGTTTGTCTTTTTTTTCAGTAACAGATAAAATGTTTTACCTGTGAGAGTGTTCCTGTGGAGTAGGTTTTAGCAATTGTATGGTTACAACAGGTGACTTTTACAGCTGTAATTAAAAATATTAACTGCTTTCTATTTGGGTGTCTTGAAACAGTTCATTTCTGTATTGTGGTTAAAGACCTATGACTCTGAGTGTTTGCAGTAACTTTAAATAACTGGAAGTGTTGCACAGGGCTTCATTATTACAGTGAAAATGTTTCCTAATAGTATGATTTCTCATCCCAGCTGGTTAGGCAACAATTTATACCGCTCATTTTCAATTACACAAGGCATTTGAAGTCACAGGAAGTATTCATAAGCTGAATTTAAGTATTATTCAGACATTTTGGGACATTCACATTCATCATTCTTCCTGGAGTTGATGTCACTTTGAGGTTGACTCACAGTAACAAGTCACTTCTCCAGCTGTTAAATCATCCAGCACATTAACCTTACATAAAAGTACAACATGCCAAGTTGTCAACATGTAAATCATTAAGCTTTACAGGTGCCAAACGTGTGTTTTCTTCCTTTTGACAGCCCCAGACTACTTTTACCAGCTTTAAATGCTAAACTATGCTAACTAGCACCAGCTAACTTATGGGAAGGAGGCAGCTGTTTTGTAAAATGAAACTACTCATTTTAAAATGTAAAATTGTGAAAGCTGCTGTTACAGACTGTGCAAACGTATGAAGAGAATTCAGAAACATGACTCGCTCTCATCCAAGTATATTGTCAAAGCTGAATATTTCACCCCCTGATCCGAGTGTTTGTTTATGTCATGACTGAGTTCGTGGGATTAGTGTGTTGGCTGTTTATCCTCAGGTTTGGGCCTGTTAGTGACATGGCTGTCGGACCCCGACAACCTGAACCAGTTGGTGCTGAGCCAGCTCGACAGCGCAACCCCCAAAGGCTCCGAGGAGGAGCTGTGTGGATCAGACCCGGAACAAGCCTCGCTGGCTTCGCAGGAGGGCAAATGCGAGGGCAAAGGCAGCCAAGTGTGAGTGGCTGTCATCTTTCACACACCACTGGAAGAACCGAGTCATAGTGAGACTCAAAGCAACGACTGTATCGGCGACTGTCTGTGTTGGAAATTGCAAATGACCTGTCTTTTGTTTTTCTGGTGGCTGGTTTTTGGGATTTACAGGAGCTTGGAGGGAGCAGGGATTCCAAGCACCACCAGGATCAAGGACAAAAAGAAAGGTGTGTTTTTTGTGACTGAGCTTATCTGTGATACCTAAACCTCTGGAACAGTACATTTCAGTCCTCGCCTAGTTTTTAGTTATTTCTGAGTGAGAAAACATTCAGATAATGTGGAAAAGGGCAGATGGAGTAGTTGGTGGGTGTTTGCAGAACAGATGACTGTGCTTGCACAATGTCTTGTACAACAGTTTGATGAATAGCACCGTGTTGTCAGCTATGTGACATTATCATTTTCTTTACCAGCCCTCCTTTCAAACCGTAATTACTCCCCTGTTTCTTTTGTTTGTCAGTGAAAACTGTTAATTACACAAACAGCAAGATGAATGGCAAATTGTTTCCGTGCTGTCTTTGAGAAACTCCTTTCTCTTTGTTTCGAAAACAGTCCAAACCACTGTTCATGACCAAATAAGAATGATTATGCAGTGATAATGAACAGTCTGACATGATAAATGGGCATATTTTCTGTAAAGGTCTTCTCAAATATTGCAAATACGGCAGCGTTTGTCATAATCTGTAAGAATTATTTAACTCTGATAGGATGCCGATTGTCACATTTGATTAATAACCATGTTTACAGTGTTTACATGGCTAATGAAGTGTAAATTATATCCAATGAATAGTTTTCTTGCATATTTTCCCACTAAAGTGATGCTGCATGGTTGTTGCATCTCCTTACAGTCTATGCATATTTTCAGCCAGTGTTGATTACATCAAGATCAATGTCAAGGTAGAATTCATTGTTAGT
Organism: Caranx ignobilis; assembly: GCA_021432705.1. Classification (NCBI taxonomy): domain Eukaryota; kingdom Metazoa; phylum Chordata; class Actinopteri; order Carangiformes; family Carangidae; genus Caranx; species Caranx ignobilis. The sequence goes on along the minus strand of MU269981.1, from coordinate 16,122,715 downwards.
CTCTCCATGCACGATACTCAGTCGACAGCAAAAAGAAGTTCAGCACAGTGTTGAACACAATAGAGATAAGTGGCACATAACTGATGAGATAACAAGCTGTCAGATTGTTTTTGACTTCACATTCATTTTTGATGTACAGGAAACAAGTTGAAGGAAGGATGGTCGAAATTTGTGGACAAGATGAAGTCCAAGAAGGCCAAGAAGAAGAAGATGAAAATGATGGAGCAGGAGCTGATGATGAGGATCATGTCGATCCAGGATATCACGTCCAACGAGGATGATGTCAGCAGCAGGGAGGGCTCTGTTCACAGCCAGGAGGACTCTGACAGGGTGAGGCCTCAGCGGATAACACAATTCATTAAAGTGAAGATGACAATTTGTGAAACCTGACAGATTCATTGTTGCTTTTTTGGCCAAACACCATTAGGAGGACAGTGATCTCAGTGATCTGGAGAGCTACTTGACAAGCGTACAAGAGGATATGATGGAATTCAAGCTGTCATATGAGATGTGGCGCGTTGGCCGCTGGGCTGTCAGCATCCCTCATGTGAGTTATAAATATCACTGACAGTGCGGAATGTCCTGGAGGCTTGTTATTTGTCTGCCGAGGCGCTGTAAAAGCTTGTCCTTGGATGGTATGTTAATGTTTGAGCTGGAGTTTGAGCAGGAGTTAACTGTGTTGCAGGCCGTCTGGGAGGACGAGGAGCTCGTCTTCACCGTCCATCTGGAGGAGAATGACAGCCCCGAGAACCTGCAGTGGGACATCAAGAAGACCTACATGGATGTGTTGTATTTTCGCAACAGATGGCAGGTAAAAGGCAGATGGAAAGCTGCACTCACTGAAACTAATGCAACAGCATTGTAGTAATAATCATTATCATACATCTGGGGGTAAAATGAAGCCTGTAAAATTAGCATGAAGTTGAATCAACACCTCTCTGAAACGCTTTGTTGAAGCACAACCAAATAAAAAACTGGCACATGAAGCTAATGTCTGTGTAACTAAATCAGAAAACCAGATCAGCTCCACAATGTTAAAAGAAAAACCTCACCTCTGGACAAACTTAACTCATGTTTATTTATTTATGCTTTTTTCTGAGGAAAAAAAACAATGCCATGGTTAGTTAGGCTCACTTGTCATTGGCCTTGCTTTACCTGCCTTTAACCAGACTTAGCTGTGCTGGTGAGATGAGGCTGCTGAGTTTTCTCACTGATATTACAGGCATTTGAATCTCAGACTTACTCTGGACTCTAGCAAACCAAACCATCATGATGCACAAGGGAGATGATGCTGATATCATTATAACTATGATCATAGTCCTTAACATGTCCAGAGAGGAATCACACTTCCTGTGTTGGCTGAGCTTCTGTGTGACTAGTAAACAGAGGGTGGGACTGGATAATGAGAAGGTCAGGCGTGTCCTCACTGTTTTTTTTTTTTTTTTTCCAGCTGGATCTTAATCCAATACTCAAATGTTCACATCTATATTGAAACAGACACTGAAATCATTTTGCCCTCTCCACACTGGAGAGAGAGATTTTCCCCTAATTCACTTCTAACATCATTTGCTAAAAATACTTCAACTTTCAAAGATTCCCAATTGATTTTTTCTCTGTCAGAAGGATGAAGCCTCATTATCTCCAGCTCAGCTTGAGAATGTGTTTTTTTTTTTTTTTTTTACACAGAACATGAGCAACTGTGGATTTTGACACAATCTCTGAACAGGATGAACAATTTACCGTAACTGTGAACTCCTCCTTAAATATCAGGATGGTGTTAGAGATGTTACAGATTCTAGCTCGGAGGAGTTCAGGTGTGGAGGTGAAGGTAGATATCAGGACAACGAGGTGGTGTTTTTCAGACGAACTGGAAGAGCTACTTGTTCTTTGGGAGTAGGTTTCACACTCCTCCCACCCATATTTGCTTCAAAGCCTCTCCCTCAGGACAGCCAGCAGGTTTTCTGCTGAGTGAGGTTATTGTAGAAATGTCAACATATATGTCATGGATGTATATGCTCTATTATTACACTGCAGAGCTATGGAGCGAACTCTAGAAATAGCTCGAATATTGTGCATCATGATAATTTATTTTGACTCGACTAAGAGTGCCGTGCAAATTTCACCCAGAATTAAACTGATGAGCGAAAAACTGAAGCAGCAGTTGAAGATGATGAGTTCACTTTGATTTCCTATCATCATATCGTCCAGTGTTATGAAATGCTGTCGGATAATTGAGCAGATGATTTTCTACAAACAGATGAGTATCTTGGTGTGTATTGAATGAAAGAAAATTTTCTTCTGAGTATTCTTTTCCCCTTTGAATTCAGATAAATGAGTTGTTTTTACTCCTCATTGTCTATTCATCATGAGCCAGAGGGGGGGAAAAACTGTTGTGGTAACAAAATACAAATCTGAAATCCAGCTTTTTTTTGTGCTCTTTTCAGGACTCAACCAGTCTGCCCACAATCCTGGTACTGAAGGAGCCGGAGGTCACCGATGAGGTTAAAGAAGAAGTGAGAGTATCAGTGGAGCACTTTCTGCAGGTGAAAGTGCAACAACAAGAGAAAATCTCTCAAATGTGCTGACAGATGATCACTCGAAAGATTTACAGCTGACACATTTTCTTATTTCTTTTTCTCAGGAATTAGTTTCTGATAATCTGATCGGCCACACTCAGCCAGTCTTTCAGTTCCTCTGCCCGCTTGACAAATTGCTCAACGAAGAGGAACATTATGGAGGTGTGTGGGGCCTTCTCAGCGGCTTGGCCTACTTCCTGACTCCAGGGCAAGAGGAAGAGGAGGTAAAGTTTCACATGTCTGATTATCCTCATCTTGACATCTTAAAAGTCTCACTCTGGTTTATAAAACCTAGGACGCTCTGGACCTTTTGGCCATTATCCCAGGCCATCAATAATAAGATTGCCCTCAGAAGTGAATCTCTGTGATCTGTGAATACAGCAACGTTGCTACAAACACAAAGGCACTCAGGCAACCAGGAGGTATTAAGTAATCCTCTTGTTCCAAATATCAGCTGTCAACATCACTCACAGGCAAATGTCTTGTCAGAGATGAGGATGTTTTTCCTGTGCAGTGCACTCACCTTTTGTTTTCACCCCCAAATACACTGGTTTGGATAATCTGTCTGAACTATTTCCTTGTTTACAACCGGTCTGATCCTCTCAGCGTTTGTGTTTCTCACCCCACTGGACATCACATGTTGCAGAATCACCATAATCCCAGATCTCAGCAATTACTTAGTGAATACAGCGTTGTCATGGCCAAGAGAAATGATGTCTGAGCTAAAAATAAATGTGTCCCCAGGTTGTACTAAACTGGAGTCATGGATTTCAGTCAGAAAGCTCTTCTCGGGGGGTTTAACCATGTATAACCAATCATATGCTCTTTAGCTTGATAGTGTGTCTGTGCTCATGTGACATCTGGAACAAATCTGAGCTGAAGTTTGACACAGATTTAACAACCTTTAATATACAGTTGAATTCACACACAACTAAATGCTCATACAGGAGGAGACAGGGCGGGGGGAGGGAGGGAGTTGGATTTCTAAAAGCAGAGACAGTGTGTTAATGAGGATGCAGAGCTCAGTGTCGTTGTATTCACATATGGTCGGCTACTGTGCATAATATAAAGGTGACTAGAGCTGCCATGATCAATTGATTATTCGATCCACATCTATTTGGATAATTTCTCATTTGTCCATTTCCAAACAAATCCACACTTAATCAGACGGCTCTTTCTTCACCAGTGGGAAGATTTGATGCCTTTTTATTGGTTTTATGTGAATATCTTTAAATGTTTACTTTCAGTCAAACAATTTTACAGCATTTGTAACCCATCAATGAGTTGAGATTAGATTAACAAATAATGAAAATAACTGTTACCGTCCTGATATAGACATTTTATTTTGTAGAGGATATATTGAATATGCACCACACGGGCTCAGCAGCTTATCATCTATGTGCATTTTCAAGTGACTACATTTGAACAGGAAAGACCTGTACATCTCTCTCTCTGTCTCTTTATGTGCAACTCGGTCTTGCTCTCTTTTATTTCATGAAGCAATGTTCCCAAAGCTCAGCCATTTGACAAAAAACATACCTCTGTGTCCCAACCTTAAATCTCCCTTCTTAGAGGATGTTTAGCACCACTGGAAACATTGTGACATGCCACAGGGTGCCCCTGAGACCGCATGCTGTTGGCAGGCTGGTGCTCCTGTCACGAAACCTGTAGAGACCAGAGAAGTGCTCAGTGCGGTGTTTCTGCTAAACCTGTTTTTTAGTTTAAAGTTTTTAAGTTGACCTGCTTTATAGCAAGATGTATGATGTGGTTTTATGTTTACAATTTTTTGGAAATACTACTTAAACCATTAGATATTTGAAAGTTGGATATACAATATTCTTGCAATGTTGCAATGCGTGCAGGATGTACTCCCAGCTCACTGACATTGGGTTAGGGTGAGGTACACCCAGTCATCATAAAAGTATAAGTGGTATAGCTAATATATGGTGTTACGAATACACTGTGTGCAGAATTATTAGGCAAGTAAGTATTTTGAACTTATCATCATTTTTATTTATTATCATATTTTCCAACTCCAAGCTATCTAAACTTGAATGATGTGTATTTGTGTAATGAGGGAGGTGTGGCCAAAGTGATCAACACCTTATATTAAGGTGTGCACAATTATTAGGCAGCTTCTTTACCTCAGACAAAATGAGCCAAAAAGAGATTTAACAGACTCTGAAAAGTCAAAAACTGTACAATGCCTTCCAGAGGGATGCAGCACTCTTGAATTAGCTAAGTTATTGTGGTGTGATCACTGAAATGTCAAACGTTTTGTTGCAAACAGTCTACATGGTCGCAAGAAATGTGTGGAGAAAGAAAGACACAAATAACTGCTTAAGTTTTGAAAAGACTTAAACTACCAGAAACCCATAATCCTCCGGTGATACTGATAATGTAATGTTAAACTTCTCAAGCGTCCATTGTATCTTACAGTATAACCCCACCTCTATCGAGATAGGTTTTCTTTTTTTAGTCATTTTTTCTTCCCTAAATGTCACTATAACATGAATTATGATATTCACTGCAGCAGCTATACGATGTAGAAATGGAAACAGTTCATCAAAATCCTGCATTAAAGGGACTCTCCAGTGATTTAGAATCGCACTTCCATTAAATTTGGGAGCTCGGTTGAAACTGAGGCAGTCGACATTGAGATACCTTTAACCCCTAATATGAGTCCTATGTGAGCTGTGAGCACCTAAAACACCAGATCATCTACCATATTGCATCTTCATATTAGATTTCCCTGATGCCCACATCTTCTCCAGACCCCCAATTTAAAAATGTGATAAAATATAGAATGATATGAATTTTCCTGCTGACACTGAGGTAACTCTGACATATCCTCATTTTTTAATTCCCACAGAACCACGGAAGATCTTATAAATCCATTTCCCCTGCCTTATAATATACCCCATAATGAGCAAACTGAACTTCATGCATAAAATCAGTACTGTTCCATTTAAAAAAAAAAAAAAGTGATCTGAAAACTGTTATATGGATTTATTTGGTTGCTGGTGTCTGTTGCTGCACAACAGAAGCCAGAGCCACAAGGTCAGCTGTCACCACCTTAATGTTTTTGTTTTTCTTTGCAGAGCTCCAGCCCTCAGACTGAAGCCCCAAAAGAAATACTAATGCCGTCCCCAAAACCAGAATCCACAACTCAGCCGTCAGAAAACTCTGGTGCCTCCACTCAGAACGGCGGTAATGTTCCCGAGGCGACTCTCCCAACTATCATTATCTCCCCCTGTGATCCCCCTACAGAACTGCCACAGGAGGCAGAAACTGAAAAGGCAACACGGATTGCTTTTCACCCAGACACTTCAAGCACTGAAAATTGCTCCCAAGACAAAACAGAGGACTCTGATAATCCCTTAACCTCTCACTTTAAAACCATCTTCAGAGGACTGACCCGGTCCAAGTCGCAAGAGTCACTGTCGTCAACGAAAACCAGCGGTGAAGGAGAGACGCCCAACTTGGACTCCACTCCACACTGCAGGCAAAACGGGAGCACACAGATGGAGAGCGCAGAAGGCCCATCATGGCTTAATTTTGGCACAAGGTCACATAAAAAGGAGAAAACATGTTTCAAGATGTCAGGTGGAGCAAACAAGACTAAAGGGAAGGAGCAGGGCACTCTGCCTAGAGGGGAGGACTCCCAAAGTCAGAGGAGCCAGGTCAACTGGGAGCAGCTGGAGGCGACCAAAGCAATATTTGACCTGCTCAAAGAAATATCTGGTTTGTTCAGTTTTCTTTTTTCAAAACCCCTCATGGTGATGTTTTTTTTTCTTAAACTCTGTAGTCCATTTATTAGAAATCATGGGTGCTTCACTGAGCTCGGATTGATTAATGCATTTAGACAGCCAGTTATTTCAGTTCTTCACAGCACCATAAGCAAATTAACATGAGGACTTGATATTTGCCTGAGAAAGCTAATCCTTTATGTCTTTATTAATCATCATGGGGTATTTTAAGGTGAACACACAGCTTGGTTAATAAGTCCTCTGGGTGGTGCATTCATGTGCTTTGTGAGGAGCTCAAATAATCCATGATTGACAGATGCTGGTCAAATTGTATTATATTCACCAGCCATGTTGTCAACAGATGAATTTAAGATGATGGACGACGAGAAAAACGGTGTGAGAAAAGGGTGATGGTAATTGATGCACTGGAAAGTTTGACTGTGTACTTGTAAAATCGGGGGTTGTCAAAAAAAGCTTCATCAGGAACATCAGTCAAATCATCTTTGAACTGCATTATCATGTAATGTTAATAGAGCCTCAGAAAAGATGTGGGATGAATCATCAGTCTGACAGGCTTCACACTTAATGAAAACTAAATTGCTCTCTGTTGATACATAGAATGAAAGAATACGTGCACATGTTTTTAAGACAGAGCTAATACCTATTGTGCCTTTACAGGAAACTCCATCCTCATAAACATATTTGATGCCATCCTGAAGCCCGTTATGCCCATCTTGAAGAAGTAAGTTACTTTCTGACGCCTCTTCAGTTGTTTATATCCTCGTCTATGAGTGTGATTTGATGACTTCCTCCTCAGGAAAGTGAACTCCTTCTTGAACAAGATGAACCCAACAGAGGCGCAGATGGCGGCGTACATCGACACCCTGCGAGACAAACAATGGCCGGAGTTTCAACCGACAGCACCTCGCCCTCCACGCACAGACGAGGAGAAAAACGAGGCCAGGGAGCGAGCGCATAACCTCATCAACGCCAGATGTAGGTGGACTTTGGAAGGAAGCATCCAGTTGTTTTTGACAGGTGGTTACTCATGTGAAATGTGTTTTTATGTCCTCCCTGTAGATTCAAACTATCTTGTCCTGAAGAAGACGGATGTGGAGTCGGTCTTTAATCTTTTCCAGGACAGTGAAGAAAACAAAACGCTGGTGTATGTGAGTATCCCAGCGTTTTCTCCACCACCGTGTTATTTACTGCAGTAGATCAGTCTTGCACTGACTTTCTCACTCTGTCTTTTTCAACAGATGCTTCTGTCGTTCCTTTTGAAGGAATTCTTTCCCAGTGAGCATTCCCTGAATGTGACTGCCGCTGCCTTACTGAGAGTGACCAGTTCTACCAACTGATCTGTGAATCTTTGAGGACATTTTTTTTTTTAATGGTACTTATTTGACATTTTAAAATATTGAATTATTTATTAAATGTTTTAAAATGCCTTTGAATATGTGAGACCACTTTACATCCATTTTCCTCATTTTTACCTCAGACATAATGTGAATTCTTCCTTTTTGTTGTAAAGTTGGATCGTTTTTGTACATTTTCACTTGCCAATGTGATGAATCCTGGCTTTGCATCTGAATATGTTATTGTAAAGGTCAGAGGAATGTAAAGTGTATTTCATATTTACAGTTTGATGATCACTCAACACGGTTTAGTCTAACAGATTTAGACTATTTTGCTTCACTTTGAGCACTTTTATATGGTGAGAGTGTTTGTATACTGGATGATTTTGACCAAAGTTTTATATAAATAGAATATATCTTATAATCACTGCTCACAATCTGTCAAAAGATGGATTTGCACCACTGTCAGGGGAAAGCTGAAATAACGTTCATGTAAATAACTTGAATGAATTCCAAATAAAATATTTTAATAAATGACTTTTTTCAGTTACATGTTTGGCTTTTTGAATTTTTAATTGAGTGTAGTCTCTGTACAAGACTTGGTGCAAATGTAAGATGTAAATTAGTTGCTGATGCCAGCATCTTATTTGCTCTTCAGCAGTATTGTTTCAGTTGACTTAAACAAGTTAATCCACCAGGGAGAATCTTGTAAGAGAACGATAAGATGTATTAAAATGATGAATGAAAATGCAATACTGTTTTATGTGGTCACCTTTATATTTTTCAGTATAATAAAGTCCAACCAAATACTTGTGCGGAAGAACACAAACCTTCCTCACTTAGGAAATCATGTCCAACAAAGCTTTGTTCTGTTTGTTAAACTAATGTTCCACATTAAAGGCCGAGCAACGTGACATGGTGCTCAGCTAAAAACTGTCAAAGTCAGCTCTGTTCGTGTTTCTATAACCCTTAATGGAAAAGCTGTCTCTAATGCTCATGCTATTTAATTATGGAAGTGTAACAGAATTAATTACTCTGTTATTTTGGTCCTGGGCACAGGAGGAAGATTATCTAACAGTGCAACATGAATTCATTTTTTTCCCTTTCTCTGAATTCTCTGAAGTTCCTAGAACCAGGTGTAACACACCGCTCTGAACCAGACTAGACTTCATTGAATGAACAGAACAAAACTGCTCAGTCTTGCCTCATTCTGTTATCAGCTATAATATTAAAAATCACAAAAAGAACAGCAGTTTGACTAAAGATGCTGTAAAAAAAACAAACAAACAACAGAAACCGGCAGATTATAGTAAGAAGAGACCTGCGTTCAGTCAAGTTATATCCCCATGGGAAGTAACACTAATCTAGAAAAACACTGCACAGAGGAGTGTACAGGAACACATTAGCCTCTGACAGCTAGTAAGTGGCTAAAGCCTAGTTAGCAGCAGACTGATTGTTGAAGAGCAAAAGAAAATAAAAAATAAAAAGGGTGCCTTCAGATAACGCTCCAGAGAGGGCATATGGAGAGCAGATAAGAGACTGTCAACATTTACTCAGTTGCAGATGTGACAGAATGCTGGATGGTACAGTGTCAGTTAAACTGAGAATGCCATGGAACACTGCCAGCGGTTGCTATAGCAACAGGATGTTCAACTAAAGCCAGTTGCTCCCAAACATAAATCTGAGTTTTAATATTCAGGTGGAGATCCCACTATCTGTAAAGATATCAAGTATGGGGCTGAATTTAGGGAGAAAATGTGTGTAAAGTGATTCATAAAGACATCTAGAATATAAACACTGACGAAGCGGTGTTCTGTCATGAAAGTCATGGAGTCCTGGGGTTGAATATGTTATTCAGGTTGAGGATCGTAACAATATGGAGAGTTGGAAAATGTTGCAAAATGTGAAAAAACATGTGATAGTGTCTTTAAAGTGCTCAGAGGACCAGAAAATAGGAATAAGAAGGGAAGAAATCTATGGGCCAGGCTATCTGCTGAGGATAGTGTGAAATCACTGGCATGTGTCTGAGAAGTCGGAAAAAAACATCAAACATAACAGAAAACTCATAAAAAATAAACCACCATAAAAAGTAGATCGTTAATACAACTTGTTCTTCAGTTTAAATTAAAGATTAGTGCAGACTACTCATGCTACATTAATTTGCACATGCAGACACATACTGCATGAATATTTTAGAGATTTTAAACTAATGCATTTTAGGTGTTAACGATGTAAATGAAATATGTTGAGAAAAAAGCATTACAGTAAATGTGTTCGAGGAAAGACAATTTAACACCCACGAACACTTGAGAACAGCTTTAGTAGTAGCAGTGGGATCATCATCATCATCATCATCATCAGTAGTAACTAGTAGTAGTAGGCAAGTAGTATTCACAAGCATTTAAACATGAACAAGCATCAAATAAAAGCAAAGCAAGCAAATAAAAGAGGTTAAATAGAGGAATACATCAACACAGGTCAAGTGTCCTTGAACAGGACCCCTCAGTTCAGTTCCCTCCTCCCATCCAGCAGGGGGCGGCTCTGTGATAATCAGCAGCAAACAGTGGGCCGTGTTCAGTTCATCCAACATGGCTGCGCCCTGAAGGATGCTGCTGACAGCGTGAGGGTACAGGACAAGTGACAGGTACGGTTGTTCTGAGGTGGATGTGGCTTTCTATGTGGATTAACACGGTTTGTCAGACCTGTTATAAGGTGTGTGTTTACGATGTTGACGTTCGCGTGACTTTAGGGTTAGGCTGTAGCTCCATGTGGTTGTGTGTACGCTGTGGATGTTAGTGTTACTGCTGCGTGTCGCGTTAAGTCTGTCTGGTTAATGAGTGTTTTAAAGATGGATTTATGCGGTTAACAGTGTGTCTTCTTTGAAACGGGCTTTCATCACACGGTTTGATGAATTTAACAACTCTTCAGAGTCAAACCTCCACCAGAGACAAAATCAAAGCTATACTGATGCTTCATTTTGATAATGTGGGACGGACGGTGCTGGTATGATCATTTTGTGTGGATGCACTAAACATGTAGAATCGCAGACTGTTTAATATCACAGAAAGTGTTCTTCTCTGACCACTAGACATCACCACTGCAGTGCATGGTGGCCGAGATAACAGCTGGGCTCTAAAAACCATAAGCCATAAAATGTAACCGCTTGATTTTTAGTTGAGTTTCTATTTATTTCTATTTTGTTCACTGTCCTGACACCTGGACGTTTCTCTCCTGCTGACCCCTCCCTCGTGTTTTCAATTGGCTCACTAGCGTCACGTGACGAGTACCGTACAGGCCTTAAAGGCGGAGACAGTGACAGAAGAAAACCGTAAATCTGAATCATAATGACTTGTAGTAGTTGTTGTCCCACACAGTGACCTTTAACATGATGAGAGAAAATAGCATATGTTTATTTTTCACTAATGAGGCGTGTTGCATGTGTTATTGTTTGTTATTGTTATTGTTATTGTTATTGTTATTGTTATTATTTGTGTTGTGTGTTAAAGTTCACAAAAACTTGCTGTCTCCACCTGCAAGTTGTCAAAATCTGGTCACACAACTTAAAACAATTTCATAAATGTATTAATTATCAATTTATTTACTTGGTCCATTAAATGTTAAAGACTGATGTTCACTAAAGCCAAATTAGACATAGCATGAAGATATTAAGTTTAATATAAGACTAAGAACAACAGTAAACCTTTATATTAAACAAGATTAATTGATATCAATTTAAAATTGACATGATCATCCATCAAAATGATTTGCCAGTTTACAGTATGAACATTGACTCATGTATTAATTGATTTCTTTGTGGCAACAGTGTGTACAGTGATGTCCAAAAGATTTAAGAGCTGAGTTTTCAGGACCTTTGACCTGCTCTGCAAACAGTGACCCAAGATAAGCTTTTTTTCAAGTTCTGGACTGTCAAGTTTACCTGATGGGAGGGAGGGAGGGAGGGAGGGATGGAGGGGTGGAGGGATGGAGGGATGGATGGATGGCAGGCAGCTTGTACTACACTCAGTTACCTGAGGCTTGACGTTCTTGCTGGTGTCAGCTCTCTCTTTCATTGTTCCTTAATCATCGCCACATGAATCAGGCTCACATTCTTCACAGCAGACGTTTTAACTTGTCATAGCAGGAAAAGCACAGCTGGAACTAATAGCATTAGCGATGGCTTCGTTCAGGCAGCTGTTGCAGTTTAATGCAGCAGCGAGTCCTGTCATTAGTTACACCACTGTGGGGCTGGAACTGTTGATTAATCATTTTGACTCTAAAATGACCTAATGTTATAAAACATGTTGTTCTAATTTCTTCTAGGTGGCGTCTTTAAATGTATTGTTTTATCTGACTAACAGTCCAAAACCAAAAGCTGTTCAGTTTACAATATAATGTGTTTTGTTTACAGTAAAATATTGGCCAGTGATACCTGAATAAACTCACTAATTGTGTAATCAGTTAATTGTTGCGGTGCTGGTGCTTCTGTTTGACACGTCTGTTTATCTTCATTTTTCTCCCCTGGTGATACGCATCTCCCGACGGTGAGTCTGTGCTCTCCAGTTTGGGATCTACAAATTCATATTATATCTTAACTGGACATAATTAATCTTGAAGATGAATGAGGAGATGCTTTTCAACTAATGAATAGATTATATTTCCCCTAAACTTTTTTTTGAGCCATTTCCAAAATATAATCATCTGAGATGAGATGAAACTCGGCCACTGAAATTCTCACTGGCTGGTGGGTGTGTGGATTAGGTTTTAGTTTAACCAGGTGTCTGTGAAGCAGAAGTTTGTTTGAGGTTCTTAATTAATGAGCTCATATTAAACTGAGGATGACGACAGTGATAGTGAAGCATGGCCAAAGAGCTTGGCACCACAGCTTCACGTAAATCTGGACATCCACATCAACAGCCAGCAGGATGTCCATGAGGGAGGTTTTTTAAAAAATGCTGCAGTCAAGCTGTTTGGTATCAGCTGCCTCATCGCTACCGCTATCCATTATGATCATAGCACACACACTTATCAGATGTGACACTTAACCCATGGAAAGCTCATAAAGTCATATTGAAAATTTCCCATTTTAAATGAGATCATAACATTTGTTTTCTGCTTGAGACAGCTCATCACTGGGAGAGTGTCACAGTCACAGATGGTTTAATCTGAATAATCCTTATAATAATGATGACGATGATGATAATAGTGATGATGATCAAGGGGAAAAATGAGAGTATGTCTTAAAGTGAAGTATTTTCTGTTGCCAAGTTTAGGTTTTTTGTCTTTTCCTACTCAGGTAATCACTCACAGAGAATCACAGGTCTAAATTAGAGACGCACCTCCACTGATGTCTCAGCTGAAGCCAGTTACTGATCCAAACTCTCTGATCATTTTTTCATGCGAGGTAACATGAGGATAGGTGAAAACTGAACCTGCGGTTGTCCTTTGAATAATGAATATACAGTAACTGATCAAAGAAACGCTGAGTTTTATAATGACATTGATGGAGGAACAGTGTTGTATTGTACATCAGGTGAACTGGTCAAGTGTGGTTGATACAGTAGATTTGTGCTTCCACGGTCTGTGACCACAGATTTCCAGCTTATAGTGTAAAATAGCTGAGTCATTTCTAAACTGCACATCCTTTGCAGCAAAAGTCAAGATCTGATTTGTAGATTTCTTGCAGCTGGAGTGAGTCAGTTTTCACCCCTGTTAATTCTGATGTCCATCTCCAAGTTCACTCACCCTCATCCACACCGCTATGAATTAATCATATACTTTCCCAATATTCTGAGGATGAAGGCCGGCTGCAGCAGCAGGAGGAGAGCAGATGGCTCCAAAGTTCAGTGTTTACTGTCACGTTTTGGCTGCCGTCACACTTGGCTTGCCCGTTTCCCAGCTTTAATGCTTAAGACTGAATTTTGTAATGTCAGAGTCTTGTGCATCCACATGTCTCCTCGAGATGGCTGCGATGCTTCTCCACTGTGTGTTGTGTGAGTGTGAGTGTGTGTGTGTGTGTGTGTGTATACAATCTCCATATGTGACCGCATTGCTTTTGCACCCTCTCCTCAGATTGCTTGTTAGGGCATTGTGGTTGAAAATCATCGACAAAATGAAGACATTAGATGATGTTACACCTATGAAAATGTCTTTTTCTCCTTTCTGCACATATAAATCATGACTCCAGCGTTAAAACTTAACTCGTCCCGATGTGGATCAGAAGATAAAAGTCACAGTGGAGCAGTTTTTTGATGCACCAGTTGGTGGTTTTGATGTGCTTTGTGCTCTGGTACTAGAAAAAAAAAATCACAGCTGTAGCTGTAGCCACATCATATAACACACACTGCCTTCCTGCAAAACACCATCAGTGTCCTGCTTTCCCTTTTTCTAGATTTGTCATTTACCTTCACAGCTTGTGATTCCTCATTGTTGCTGCTTGTCAGATTTTATTTAAAGCAGAGGCAGTTTGTAACTCATTTTGTCTTACCATTGAAACATGATGGCGAGAGGGGAATGTAATTCGGGTGAGTCGGTAAAAACGACCTCCCTGGGATTTGATCACAGGCAAGAAGAGATAATACATGCAGGGAGTTTGGGCCGGGAGTCATCACTATTCAAGTACAAGGTCCTGGTTTGAAGTGAAGCTGCAGTGATGGGCACATGCTGCTTCAGTAGTCAACTTTTTTTTTCACGACAGCAGAGGAGAGGACGGCCGCTGCTCTTATTAACTGACTTGTTTTTGCACCGTGACTGCATCACAGGGAGACAAGTGAACTGATGCAGTATGTGTTGCAAGTATGTCGACCACTCCAAACACTATGGCCACATTCCAAAACCGTAGACATTAATAAAACAGCCGCCACTCTCTTGTAAAGATTTTTGACGAGATTTAAAAACCTGGCCACAGAGATTTTCTTGCATTCAGAGTAAGTGAGCGATGGTTTGGGTAATAAGTCCCAACTCACAGTCGGCACTTGAGTTCACAGCAAAAGTGGTGGGATGAGGCAGAGTTCAGGGAAACCAAACACCTGGAAACAAACTACTTGAAAATACCACTGTATGCGACTGCATTTAGCTTTCCCTTCACATAAGAAGCTCAATTAAACAGCCACACAGCACAAGTACATGTTACATGTTTATTACGTCATGGCTGGATTACTGTAATTCTTCGTATCTTGGTATCGACCAGTTGTTGCTCCATCGCCTGCAGCCAGCAGCCCGTCTCCTCACTGGTGTAAGTGCAACCACATCTCTCCGTTCGCTGGCTCCTGGTGCAGTTTAGAATTGATTTTAAGATGTTATTGATAGTTTTTATTTTTATCTGACCTCCTGCATTTTTATGTGCCTGCCAAAGCACTGAGATCAGCCAGTCAGCTGCTGCTTGTTGCTCCTAAGACCAGGCTAAGGACCAAAGGCGACCGAGCCTCTAGTGTGGCCGCCATAGGAGTAGCCTGGCCTGGCTCATTAGATTGGCCCAGATTCTAGAGGTCACTTATTCTTATTCTCTAAGGCTGGTTGAGCTAGACTTGTGCAAATTCTTTTTTTTTTTTTTTTATATTGTATCCTACATGTGTTTTCACTTTCTTTTTTTTTTTTTTTTTTTACAGCACTTCAAATGTGCTTTATAAATAATGGTTGACTTGACTGGAAACAAGACTGTTGTGCATGTGAGGATGGAAATAAGACATTGATGTCATGTTTTAGGGACATGCTGGGATTAGATGATTAGTTTAGTAATCAATTAGTCCTATAACAGAAAAGTAATGATTAATTACTTTTAGGATTAAAAAATTTCTAGGAAATTTCGGAAATTTTCCAAAATTTCCAGAAAATTTAGGAAAGTTTCTGGAAAATTTTCCAAAATTCCCAGTAAATTTCCAGAAACCTTGGAAATTTTACGCTGCTTTGAAACCCTAATTATTTTGATAATTGATTATTTGTGGATACACAATGTTATTTGCACAATGTCAGTTTCAGCTGATAAGTAAAAAAGTCAATTAATGTTATCTGCGGATATGAAGATTCATGCCGACGTGTCTGGCTGACATTAACTCTATGTGTGCGTGACAGTGCTAAATGTTAACTGTCTGCTAGTATCAAGCTCAAGCCTGTCGGGTGTATTGATGCACTTACTTTGAAATATCTGACACAGACAACAGAACTGCTATTTGCTTTAATCGTAACGCACCAGTGATGCAATGTCTGCATCTGTAAGCATGTCGTCACAGTAAGAGCAACAGGTTAAATTATAAAGCAGAAGAACATGGTGTTCTACTCTTCAATAAAAAAACACATGTGAATAATATATAAGTATTCATATCAGCAATCGCCCAAAATGAATTTAAAAACAGCAGCACCATTTGTTTTCGGCAAAAATTCAATATCACACAACCCGAGTGGTTCTTTTCTCACTTTATATCAGTTTAAGTATCTTTGGGTTTCAGACTGGTTGTAAAACAAAACAAGCATTTTAAAGTTATCCCCTTTGGCTCCAGGGGGATTGCCATTGGCATGATTCAGTGAAGTTATTAATACAAAAAGGTAGTGGCTAGATTAATCACTGGAAGGTGTTGTGAAAAACAAGCTGTTGTACAGATGGAGAGATGCAATGGTGTTGAAGTGTGAAAGCAACGGTGCACATGTTAAGTCGGTCACTGCTGGAATCCATTGATGTTGTTGCACAGGGAGTGTGTCACATATCTGACAACATATCATCACAATGTGAAGTCAGTTGTTGGTTTCACAAAATTAGAGAAATGGTTGGACACAAGGTTTTAGGATTTTTTTTTTTTTTAATAACGCAAGCTCAAGTCTGTGGTCCAAACCTGGAGGAGTAGCTTCAGACCAAAATACACAAGTAATTGAAGAGGGGTTGTTGTTTAGTGTTGGTTGTAATAAGCACTAAGATTCAACCACCCACCATCTCATTAATGTAGAGAGGCATTGTGCAGAGCTTGGCTGTCTTCTCGTAACAACATCCTGTTTATAATCACACACTCACACTTACACTATCCAGGCCTGGAAGTTTCCCAGTGCAACAGCTGTAATGATGCAAACTGAAGATGCAAAGATCACACCGGAGATGTTCCAGTTATGAGCCCACGTCTCCAGCCCCCGGGCCACAGCTGTAACGTATCATAGCAGATAAATGTCAGACATCTGTACTGCTGTATTTGCTGGCCGTTAAATAACCAGAGTGGCACAGATATGACAGAAATTAAAAGATATGTTCTCTTCAATCCTGTTCGATACATTTTTTTTCATCACAGTCCTTAACATTTATGGTAAAGAACAAGGATGAAGCATAGGTCTGCCCACTTCAGACAACAGTTATTGTGGGTATAGATCAATTCATTGTTGAATGTGTGCTGCTTGAAGGTATATGTGTTTATTTTTTGGGACTGCAAAGCATACTAAACACAAGAAACATCCACCCTGTGGTTTTGATGAACACTCTGGCTCAGATTGAACGCCTCCCTGCACACACACACAGAATATCGGCTAAATGTTAAATGACTTTAAATTGGTTCATCAGAATATGTTTTTCCAAAATAAGTACTCTCCGCTTGTTTTGTAGTTTTTAAACAGATGAGATCTGGTGTTACAGCCTGTTTGATGTAAAATTCATTTGTTGCTGAAAGTGGAGAGATGAAGAGTTGTTTATTTCTGAAATGCACAGATTAGCTACAAGCTCGGAGACGCGAAGCCCTGTAGGTTCGTATCTGGATGAAGCAGGTCACACAAATTCCCTCTTTCTGTCTTTTGGGATCATTCAGACTCTTCTTGAGTTCTACGTTTTATTTGAGTGGCCTTTAGCACTTGGCATTCAGCAATCAATAGCTCCAGGGCCAGAGTTTGATGGGATGAATACTAATGCAGTGGAACAGCATTGGTGTATCACTGGCTCTCTATAACTTTATATCTGATGTTATCTCTTAATCTGATCGAGAGCGTCTCTCATGTGACTCGGTGAATGATCACTGCTTAGTGCATTTGTTCTCTTTGGTCACTGCATTAGGCTCATCGATTACGGTTAATCTGCAGCTCCAAATTCATGATGTGGTGCCACGTAAACAAATACTCCATCCCAGGGTTCCCTGCTGCGACTGAAAGTCCTCCCAGTCCGCTTCATTGTGCTGTTAACAGAGATTTAGTTGTATTATGTATTCAAGGACACCAGTCGTTTATTGCGGCTCTAATGGTATTCAAGCTTTTTCTGTAAAGATGAGCAGAAACACAAAATTGCAATTACGGTTTTAATATGCATGTTCTCATTTCCTACGAGCATCCAGGGACTTCAGCTGTCTCCAGGGCCTTTTCCTCATGTTCATCTTAAATTTGTTTGGCAGCAGGGTCGCGTAGTGGTCACGGAGACCCTCTTCAATGTGAAGTGCACCCCTGACTTATTGTGTATTTTCAGCCCCTCATCTTAATGTCTCATGTCAAATATAAAGGTGAATGCTGCCACTAGATGGGCTGTCACACTAAGACTTGAATAAAAACCAATTGTCAGAGCTGTTTTAAGTGTCAAAGAAAGATAAGAATGAATTCAGCCCCTTTCCTTGCAATTTCAAAGAATACTAATCATGGTTTCAGTTTGGAAATGGATTCTGACAGGTTTTATCTCTATAAAGAGACAGAAACAGAGTGGTTTTTCACAGTTCAGACTGAGTGATGAGGCTGGAATAAAAATATGTTAGTCCTTATCAGATTATCATAAAATTAAACCTCCAGGAGAAGAAATGCGTATCAAGTAATGGATCACACATTTCAAACCCTAACCTGTGATAGAAGCCCGAGCGAGTAAATTTACTATCTCGACCAAAATCGTCCTAATTAGGGCCGGGAATTATCAGCAGAGATGTAAATACCATGTCATCACAACACACGGAGGGGAAATTTACAGAAGGAGCAGAAGCAGAAGAGAGAAGTGGTGCACTTAGAAAATCCTCTATTGCCATGTTTTGGGGGAGCAACATGATTTTAGAGAGGGACCTTTGTTGTAAGTTATTCCCGCTCACACCTCTCATTCTCCGTCACCTCTCGACTGTTAAATCTTTACAAAGAAAAAAAAAATGTCAGAAAACCCCAGAATATGTGACAAAATAAGATTTCTGCATGTGTTTTGTTTTATTTGAGATATTTCCCCCTGTGATCGAAGACCCAGGAAATAAAGGGAAATAAGATGTAACTGGTTGGTGTGAGAACATCCCAGGTGGTATTTACATGGTCATGTTGCCCTCCTCTCTCAAAATGTTAAAACACGCCTCAGAGTCTGGCGCCATGATAACAGCTCTGTGACACCACAGTTAGCACAGCAGTGCTTTGAGCTAAATACCAACGCCAGCGTGTCGAGCATACTCATGACAGTGCAGAAATGTTGATGTTTAGCAGATGTCATTGTCGCCATTAACATTCACTAATCAACACGAAACACAAGTACAGCTGAGGCTGATGGCAATGTCATTAGTTTTAGGCGTTTAAGGAATCAAAGTAAGTAAACACAATTCATCGTGTGGAGAGCATGAATTTTATGACAGCACATTTAGTTGTTCGACATTTTCACTCTAAACTCTAGATGTAAAGACAGGGGATCATCCCAGTCAATAGGATTTGTACAGACACTGAACATTGAATAGCTTGAGCTGAATTTTGTACCAGCCCATCTGATAGATATAAAGACCGTCCTGAGAACGAGGGCAGCACAGCTCTGACCTTGTTCATGGCCTCAGATGAGAAGTCAGGGGATCACCGGAGTCATCAGGATTTATCCAGTGGGTGTCATTGATGTACGTGACAGAGTTTTTACTGCAGTTCATCCAACAGCTGTTCAGACATTTCACTCAAACCACATCAACACCAGGAAAAGTAAAGTAAAATGAAGGCGGGGGGTCGTCAAAGTCATTAGAATTTGTCGTCTGGGTGTTGTTAATATCTGCACTCAGTTTAATGTCAGTCCAGCCAATAGCTGTTGAAATGTCTCAGCTGGGACCAAGGTGGTGGATCAAAATACTAAGGTGATAAGTTTATGTCCAAACGTCCCATCTACCAGAATTTGACATTGATATTTTTTTTATGTGCTAAGCTACCTTATTCCAGTTCCTGACATACGAGAGCCTAAAATAAGCACAAGTATTTGTGTTGGTGATAAAACTCGACAAACACAGCAGTACTAGCTGGAGCCTGGTCGTGAGCTTTCTCAACAGCGGTGCGAGGACAGGACGAGGAAATAGTGATGGAGAAACATAAACCAACCACATAAAGTCGCCCTCAGTGAAATAAAATGCCGGAGGTGAGGGACAGTTTTACCGACGCACAGTTAACATGTTAGCACTGCATTTACACTCAAATGAGTCTTTCTCCGTGTTTTCATTGATAAGATAATAATGTTTGAGCCTTCATTTCATGCAACACGGAATCTGTATTATTAGAAAAAATATTTGACATCATTTTCTTCAGTTATTCCATTTTAATTTGGTGGAGATGTGAAGACTGGAGGACAGATAACATGCAACAAAGGTTATTTAATCAGACTTGACACTTGTGTTGTTGCAGGTACAAAGCCCGATCCCACAGAGGAATCAATTAGTATTCAGCTTTTATTTCACACTGCAGTAAAGGAAAAAAAAAAAAAGAGATATGAACGACATAAAGAGGAGAAGACCTGATTTCCTGTGGGCTGACGCAATGGCAGTATCATTTATATTGAGGATGGTTTGGGACTTTCAAACTAAAACTCCCTCTTTAACACCTGTTCTTCCATTTTTCTACACTGTCATTTTTTTTACAGAGGATCAATATCTGTAACCTTGACTTATCAGTAAATAAGAGATTCAGAGGCGTCACTGCTGTCGGCGACTGTTTGCCTCTGTAATGAAAACTAAAGAGAAAATAATAGGCCACAAACAGCAGTAGGCTTCAGCAGTGCAATTAAGCCCCATGCTTTTTAATAGCAAAACTGATTAATTTCTTTAATCAACGTCAGCTTTATCCTTGAAGCCCAGTCAGTTTTAATTATGCTGAAACACACCTCTGAAGGTGCCGTTAACCGTTCTGCGAAGAAACCCTCTGAAATTTCACATAATAACGAATAGGTGATAAAGTGTAATGAGTTTTTACACGGTGGGGTCTAATTTCAGATGATCTTTTCCCGCAGTTCTTTACTTTAGACCTGCACTGCACATTGTCATGATGGGTGAGATTTTCCTCCAGCTTCTCCCCTGTGTGCTCAGCTTTATTGACATGTTTACCTCTGTCAAAGGTGTTGTGTTTCCGCCCCTCATGGTTTGTTTGACAGGCTGCAGAGAGAGCTTGAAAACTTCCAGATGCTTTAGACGGCTTTAGAAGCAGTGGCTTGGGTCTAGAGTTTAGATTTTGGCGACTCACAAAACTGAAATAACCACATGAGTCCATAACCTGAAACTAGGTGTTAAATCCTAAGGGAATAATGACACAGGCGCGAATCATTTTTAAATTGAAATGTTGGTAATGGGGATGAAATTGTTTGCTGCAACAGCAGTTTGGAGAATTCGGAGAATTGTCGAACATTTGCAGTGGCTTTCACTCTGTTATACCTCGCCTCACCTTCCCTTTATTATTTAGTAGTAATTTAAATGCTGGCTTTGTGGCGTGTCATTTATCAAGCATGTTTTAACAAAGTGGTTTTACGCTACAACTCTGTGCTGGCCCAAACAAATTGCTCCTTCTGTGTGCTCCTTGTTATCGACAGCGCTGTTGCCAGTAATTGCCGCAGGAATGTAATATTCAGCCCTAAAGAGCAGCTCAAAATTGTCTCTGTTCCTTCCAAATTACTGGAGCTTTTGATTTGATTATTCACAGCAAAACATTAACCCGGCTCTGATTGAGGCTTATTGTGCAGCCTTGGACCATGTTTCCCCGCCACACACAGTTAATGCTGCTTTATTCCTTGAATCGAATGTAAATTCAGCAGTGTGAAACCTACTGTCAGCGCAGTCATGACGCCTTATGTAGGTCAATTCTGTTTCAGCATTCACGGCTTGGTCCTTGTGATGAGTGATTTTCATTTTTGCGAGGGGAACTGCGGTTTTATTATTCATACTCCAACAGAGATTGGAGTCGCGGTGCATTAAAGCATGACGTTGTCATTTCCCCACTCTGAGAACAGTTATTCCCTTTCCCCCAAATTGGAATTAAACCCAACACTTGATGCCTGCCCTAATTGTTTTCCTCCCGCTGTCACAAACCCTCTCTGGATGTACAGTATATCATTTTAATGCTTGATGTTTTTCTTTTTTGTGGCGACCTCCCTACCACCAACTCCCCCTATAAAAACCACAGCTCTTTCAGTAGTCATTATTCCACCACAGCTTGCCTGTTAAGGATTCATGAGTCTTTCTGTCATTGTTTGATAACAGAAGTGGGTTTTCTCACTTCAGATTTAATGTGTAACTGTTGTCTGCATTTTCTAACTGGCTCCAAAATTGATCTGGAGTGCAACACGATTTTTCTGCAATGAAGCAGCTGAACACATTAGGTGAGTAGCGTGAAATTGACCTCTGAGAAGTAGCAGCGTATGTGAGTTACATTGCAAAGACAGCTATTGAGGTAACTCA
Source organism: Caranx ignobilis (assembly GCA_021432705.1). Lineage (NCBI taxonomy): Eukaryota > Metazoa > Chordata > Actinopteri > Carangiformes > Carangidae > Caranx > Caranx ignobilis. The sequence continues at coordinate 16,100,444 of MU269981.1, read as the reverse complement.
GACGAAATAGATTCTACTGGGAGGGACTCCTTGGAGTATGCATATCACCTTAATGCCCTTACAAATATTGCCTCATGGTGGTTGCACTTTAACGGCTGCTGGATAATCAGCGGCCCAGATAGAATCACAACTTTTCCTGGGAGCAGTTTCTCCCTGTTTGTTGCACTAAAGCAGCATGAGGTCCCATATATCTTTTTGGTACTGTCTCCTCTGTTGATCTAATTGGATACCCTCTGTTGCCTACAATGAATCATTGCTGGACCTATTCTCTCCCCTCAAGTACTTATTTTTATTGAATGCAGGGTTCCCTTGAATCACAAGCCTCAACCTTAAAACTTGTATTTGTCCCTTGGCTCCAGTCATTGATCTTTTTTTCCTCTTATGTTTTTTAGAGCTGTGTCAGTATCACTTCTAATCCAGCCGAGGATTATCGTCCTGCTTTTATGTGTTCAGCCTCTCTAGAGAAAGGCCAGGAGTTCAGGCCTTTCTTCCCACTCCACTAATTGACTCTAAATTTGGTAAATGCATTTTAAGGTGGAATGAAAAAGCTGACCCCCTCTTTGAGTACTCACGTGGGGAAGACACTTCCATCCATCCTCTGCATCCTCCTCTGCCCTTGGCTCTTGACCTCTGTTAATGCAGACACAATGGAGGTGTTTTGGCGTGCACCCCACGATTTTTCTGAGAGGACTTTAAATCCTGCCAGTTCTCAGGCTCCTCAGCATGGCGAGTAGCTAGCTCGCTCGGCTGCTGATCCACACTCTGTGCACCTTCGGGAAAGTGGCTCTAACTGAGCCAATCGAAGGCAAAGATTTTTTTAATTACTCGCCCGGTGCAGAATGGAAAGCCACGGCTTTAGCCCGTGGGTATCAGTATCGACCGGAGTGTATGATGTTTTAATGAGCCCGGTGTGTAAATGATTTGTTGCAGTAGTGTATGCTTGAAAGGCTAATTTGTTTGTTTTTTCTGCTGGGTTTTCAGTGAATGGATTCTTAGTCAACTCGGGGGCAGATTTAAGACTTTCCAGACAGACCAGGATGTCAAAGATCTCCAAGGCAGCGAAGGCTGTGAAGAAGCTTGATACAGGCGGCATCATCCGGGCCATCGTGAGGTCAGGACAAGCAGCTCCTGGACCCCCACTGGGCCCCATTCTGGGACAGGTAAAATTACTTCTAGTTCACTACATGTTCTCTCTGAGTCATCAGGAGTATTAACTTGATTGCAGGAGCGGGACTTCATTTTAACAAGTCACCTACTGCACACAGTTCTCATTAACCACGAGACAACCTGATCCTTCCTCACTCTCTGCTCAGTCGCCTCATCGTGCATCTGCACCGCCACCTTCGTCTCCTCCCATAGCCCTATTCATATGCCCATTCTTATTCTAGCTGCACAGCTCCATTGTGCAGGTGGGTGCCACACTCAGCCTTAGTCTGCAACCGTTTCCAGGCCAGAGACACTAACGCTTCCATCTTGCAGCAGCTGCCCATATACATTAGCCTCACACTTTACAAGCCAGCTGATGAAATGTGATTGAACCTGTGAAGGTTTTGTCTTAAATTCTTGTATACTTCTCTCTGCTCCAATTGCTCCGCAGAGACAGCTGAGGTTGTCTCGTTTTTTTATTGCTCGGGGATGCACCGCTACAAGTTTTTCACCACCGTTGCCAATTCCAACTAGAGAAATTTATGTTTTGGGTGGTACAATAATAAAAGAAGGTAGCAGGTCTCCAGCACGGAGCAGTGAACAAAGACGAGTTGGAGTTAAGTGGATAAAAATAACTGTGGCTGAATTATTCTGCACAGTAAAGGAAGTCATTTATCTGTGTTTAAAAACAGTTAAATACCGATTTACTATCTGTTCATTAACCTCATTTTACTTTGTTTCTAATCGCACAAATGCATTCTCTTAAATTTATATTTCATTTTATACAATAAAGGCACAATCTTCTTCTGTTTTAATGGTCATTCAGCTATTTAAATTTGATTGTCCCTTGCAAGATTGAATGAAAGCAACGCTGCGGCTCGTTCTGTACATACTAATGATCCAGTTAGCCTCTTTAATGGACAGTACTCATCAGCCTTGGATGCCGTTGCTCACTTGGAATCCAGATCAATTCTCGCAGCTAATTCATCTCCGTGACTTAATGGCGACAATGGAAAACTGAGCACAACAGACAGGGAAGGAAGCCACACATGATTAATAGTAGCATGAAAAAACAAATGTTTAGATGTCAGGAAAGAGTTAAATGGTGTGTGAATATCATACGTTCTCTTATCTGACGTCAACAGTGCCAGTGTCTTTACTTTTATGTTTCTGCCCAAAATAAATTACTTGTCATCAGCTGCACAGCATTAACTCTTAACGCCAAATCACTTCATGAAGAAACTTCATCTAACTGCCACAGTGGGACTTGGGGACGTAGTGCCTGGAATTGCTAAACTGGTTTGTCCTCTGGTTTTTAAATTTGTCAGTTAATGTTTTGGTCTAAAAACTGAGATTAAAAAAAAAATCTCCCTTGGAGTCCGAGTAGATTGTCTTTCAAATTGCTTTTCTCTTTAAAACTCAAAAAAAAACAACTATCAGAATAATATAACAGAAAACTAGCAAATTGTCACGATTCAGAAACTGGAACGTATTTAACATTTTGCTTTAAAAAAAAAAAAAAATTACAAACTACAAATCAATTGCCAATTATTTTTTTTGACTGTTGGCTATGTGATTATTTGACCAGTCATTTCAGCTCCATCACTTTACTCTGATTTAGTCAGTGCTGTCTGTCCAATGGTTTCTGCTCCCACTGAGTTTTACTCATGAAGTAATTCAGCCTCACGCAGACCTGCACTTCTGTACTCTCCTCTTTTTCCCCGTCTCTGCTGAGTGTTTTGCTGTCTTTTAACTTACCGTTTTGGTTTTATAGGCGACAACTTAACTGTGTCGGTTCACTCTTCACCATTCCCAGAGTGCGTTTTTTGGTCACAGCAGGCAGCTGTTCACAGTGAAAAAAACCTCCTCTAAAAGCTCTAAAACCCCACTTTACACTGTGTGCCCAGCACCAAACAGCTGACGCAAAATGGCGACTGGCTGGTGAACACAGTGGAACATTTAGCTGCTAAAAAGGCAGGTGTTTTTCCCTCACGCGTTAGAGAGCAATGTGAAGTGAAAGAGAGTAAATGCTGGATTTGATCAGGCGGCTACAAACATGAACACACATTGTTGCAGCTTCATGCACAATAAGAGAACATGAAATGTCCACTCATCCCAGCAGAATGACAAAGCAAAAACTGAATTTTATCATTTTTCTCAGATCTATAAAGAAGGAAAAACTGAAATATCACATTAAACAGACCCTTTACTGGCATGGGTTTTAGCTCAGGCTCATTTTCTCTTGATGTTTCTACACCATGACTGGAGTCCAACTGGGGTAACTTCAACTGACTGATCATGATGTAGTAGGGCACTCACCTGTCTGTATTAAGTCCCACAGCTGGCAACGCATATCAGAGCGACCAGGAGGAGGAAGGAGGAGCTTCCTACAGAGCTCGGAGACACGACTGTGCTGAGCCACGGGTCTGGGAGGAGGCAACAAAACATTTTCTTCTGCACTGAAGACTCCCCACAGTGGCCTCCATAATTTCTTAATGGAGGAAGTTTTGAACAAACGGGTCTTTTCCTAGAATTGGCTGCTGAGACAACCTAGCAATTTGGGGCCTTGAGAAGAGACGTGACCAAGAACCCAATGGTCAGTCTGGCTGAGCTCCAGAGAACCTGTGTCTGAGACTTATGGCTCTTTGGAAACCTCATTGCAGCAGAATTTTTTTTTTGTTACCTTCCTCAGATCAGTGCCTGAACACAGTCCTGTGTCTGAGCTCTGCAGGCAGCTCCTTCCTCCTCAAGGCTGTTTTTTTTTTTTGCACTGAAATGCACTGGCAGCTGTGAGACCTTATATAAACAGATGATGTGCGTGTGCATTTTCAAAATCATTTCAGATCAGCTGAAGTTACCACAGGTGGACTGTCTCCAGTCAAGCTGTAAAAACATCTCGAAGATCAAGAGAGATAGCTGAACTTCCAGATTCATGGTAAAGGGCTGAACCACTGGCGTCAGAGTGATATTTCACTTTTTCCTTTTTATGAATAGATTCACAGGAATTTCTGAAATTCTGCCTTCACTTTGTGACTTCACTGCTGAGGGGAGAAATAGGGTGAATGGTAGAGTTACGATTCCAACAGCTCTAATACACCAAGACATTTTTATCCAACAATAAAGAGGAGGATCTATGCTTTAATCTCATCCAATTTCAGCATCTTTTATTCCTGCTCAGAAATACAGTAGCCAGGATTTAACTGCTGCCAAGTGAAGAGACCGTAATAACCCAATTTTACTGTCTCTGCACTGTTTACCAGTTAGATACATAATTGATTTTTAAGTTTTTTTACTGATTACATTTAAAGATCAGCTGAAGCTTCCCTCCCCTCAGATACAGCGCAGAGGCCTCTGAGCCGAGGAAGAAAGACACTCGCTGTCACTCAAGGTCATTGAGTTTTTCTTCTTGGCACTTTTTTAAAATGAGGACAACACTTCACTTTTATACCTTGTTACCTGATTTTAACATTATGTATCTTAAAGTCTGTGGTCTTGACTGACAGAGAGAGTGTTTTTCTCTTTGTTTTTAAAAATGGCAGCCGCCAATAAGCAAACACAAAAACTCCAAAACACTCATAAATGTTTGAACAATCCATCAAGTCTCTCACGTCAAATGAAACATGTCAGTGTGACATGTGAGCGCTGAAGTTTGAGCATCAGTGGGTGTGTGTTGTATTTTTGGATGTTCATCCCTCCAAAAAAAAGAAAAACACAAAACACAACACTGCTTCCTTTCCCAAAGAGACTGTGGCTGGAATTTGATTGTTTTGAAGAACGTGAAATGTGTGACAGCTCGGGATGACACTCAAACTAAGAATAGTGTTTTCTTTACCGACTCCAACAAGCATCAGCTTTACTGCCTGTATCTGTTTGTGTGGCCATTTTTCACCTTCAAACATGTGCTCCTTGCTCTTTGCTGCCCACATATCACAGAAGTACCCATGTTAAATTATGTATAAAAGACTCGGTTGAAATTACTTTAAATGTTAATTGGTTTAGATTTTTCTCACTTGGAGTCTTGGAGACATTTCTAAAACATCCCACTCAGTTTCACGTCTCTGTTCTTTCTTGTATTTCTTTCTCTCTCTCCACATTTAATGTTCTCCAGTCCTCGTCTTGTTTCTGATTTCATCACCTTCGGCATTAGCACAATATAAAGGCAAATGTATGCCTGGCTCACATCTGTCAGCCCACTCACACTTATCACGCAACTCCTCGCTTTGTCTAGTTCTGTACTTTATTTGTGCAATTTGATTTTATACCACCTTGTATTTCTGTTTCAAAGGCTTATACGCTACTTTTGAGCAACATGAAAGAAATCTTGCACATTGGTGCATCAGTAAATATAATCCAAAATGTGTTATCCTGAAAAAAGGACGATTCTACATTACTTGCTTTTGTTATATTTTGATGCTAATACTTTCGTGTTTTATGCGTGGCGCCTCTAACTTCGCGTGGTATTTCTACACTGTGGTAAAATATCTGAATACTTACATAAGCTGTCCAAAAGTTCTCTGTTCTAGTTTTCTCTTCAGAAAAGCAGCGAATCCTCAAATTTGAAGAGCTGGGATCTGCAAATTGTGTGGGAGGTGTGTTTTGTTAATTAACTTGAATGATTCAACCCTGGTTCTTTTTTTTTTTGTTGTTTAATTTAGTATAATTTCAGCAGCAGGTGCAAGTCTAACATCTGAGCCCTGCATTAGTATGCGTTTGTCTCCAGTGTTGCATATCCTATGATATGAGTCTCAGACTATTTTGCATCATTTCTGTCTCATAGAATACACTTTGAAGTTCTCTCCAATCGCTGTGGTGCTGATGGTGTGTGCTGTGATGAATCATTTAGACATCTGTCTGTTAAATGTGGCTCTGGCTCTGGCTGACTAGGTGGGTGTGAGCTTGCAGGCAGACTGTAGCTGTCGCCGCGTCAGGGGCAATGAGGTGAGATGGGTTGTAACTGAGTGCTCAACGAAGCAAAACAAAGCCATATGTTTGTCTAGAGGTGCCTCCTTTCGGACTGTTTGGGATGTCATTGTTGTCGGGGCAGCGTGTTGTGTACGCTCGTCTCTCTCGGTTTCCCGTGTGCCATCAAGCACAGAGTGTGTGTAGCAAACAGTAAATAAATGGCAGGCGGCAGCAGCTCCGCTCTAGGCAATGGCCCCAGCCCTTTAATCTTAGCCAACCTCTCCTCCTCAGTTTTTTTTTTTTGTTTTCTTCTCCCCCCGCTGTCTCTGACTAACCACCCTTGACAGAGGAAGTGCAGAGAGGTAGGCTGCCTGTCGGCTGCGGGGCAAATTTAAACAAACGAGAGAAATAAAAGAAGGAATGAAAGACAAAAAACGAAAAGTGACAGGTTTGGTACAGGAGAATAATTACAGGCTGGAGTGAAATTAGCACAAGTGAATGGAGGGAAAGAATAGAAAGAGAAAGAGGGAGGGAGGGAGGGAGGGAGAGGCATCAGCAGAAGAAGAAAGAAAATAGGAGAGTGGCTCGGGCACTTTCCTTCAGCAGCAGGTTATGAGAGTCTGTGTGAGCTGAGGGAAAACGCAGTGCATTGTTTCCAGAACTTAACAGGTCTAACAAATTCAGGGAGGTAGTCATTTGCAGAGGCTGCTGCTGCCTATGCACTCACTTGTTTGGTATAATAGAAATATGAGAAGTTGCCCAACAGTGAGTGCAAGCAGAATGCGTGCGTTTGAAATGTAGAGTAAGCGAGGGAGGAGGAGATGAAAGAGCGAGGGTAGATGAAGAGCTGGATGCTGTCTACTACACTGGTTATCCCTCTGTGGGTTTTTTTTTCCTTAAAAGTCTCTCTGAAGCAGAGAGAAATTCCCCACTGAAACTTTTAAATGAATTTCTTTTTTGTGGCTGAGTGTGTACATTAGTCTTAATACATCCTGTAAATACATCCTGTAAATCAAGCATAAAGCAGTGAGAATAAGTGCTCGCATTTTGACAAATAGCCTCAATTCCAATTAATAGGACCATTAAAGCTCAGAGGAGAGGCCGGCGGGTGCATTCAGGAGCTGCTGCAGTCCACTCTCAGAAGCATCACCCAGGCTTACTACAACTCTTGACACCCGCCCTCCCCCCACCTCCATCCCATCCATTCCCATCGCGTCAAGACTTCTATCTCTTTCAGCATTAAAGGCAGACAACACGACAGCACACTCAAGGATCACTGCGAGAGGATCTGGGCTGATGGGGCTGCCGGCGTAATTGTGATAAATGACGGCCTCTCAGTCAGTGTGTCGCTGTCTCTCAAGCAAAGTGCAACGCTTCTCTGGCTTGAATCTGTGGGGAAGCTTCCATTCGCTTCGCCAGTGCAGTGTGAGCGAAAACATGAAAACATGAAAACATGCAATTTTCTTTGACTGCAGAATGGGAGCTGATTGACTTTAATATAGTGGCAGGTTTGTCAGCGTGTGAGGCCGTTATTTGTCTCAAAGGCCTGTTGACTTTGAATAATTTGGATGGACTCCTCCTGTTTGGTTTTTTTCCCCTATGTGTGGATGACAGGCTGCCAATAAGGCTCCTACATAATGGCCAATGAACTGTCAACACCAGACAAGTATGAAACACTTTATTAGTTTGCACTCTGTCCTGGAGGTGTAGCTGACAACAGCTGTGGAATAACTTCACGGTATACACATGGCATATGTCCAAGTTCCACATGGTACACGTAAAGTGTACGCCTCTAAACCACCCAGAGGCTCGTAGCTCCATGAGGAAACAAGGCACTTGACTGTACTGTACATCCTCCATACCTGCTCGCTCTGACCCCACGATCCCACGACACCCAAATACTACAACACCCACACTGTAACAAGTTTGTGAATGGAAAGCCTCCATCCATAATTCATATGGGATTTAAAAAGTTAACTCTCATCTAAAGTGGGGAAAAAAGGGGGGATTTGATGGCGGGACAGGCAGTTGTCCCGAGGAGACTGCACAGACAAGTACAGATGACAAAAGACGAAAAAACATGAATTTTGAATGTGTTTTCAAACCGTAAAGGGATTACTTACATTGGTATTCTGTCTTTGTAAACACTGCGGTAAAATAGACCTGTAGTCCATGATACCACAGGATGCGAAACGCTTATTGCCATTCTTTCAGCGCGACCATCTCAAGATTTAATTTATGGAAACAGTTGGCATCTTAAATTATGCACATTTTGTTGTGGTAAGATCTCTGCTGGATTGATTTTTGAACAGCAGTGGTCCTTATGGAACGTATGTGCGGATACAGAGCACATCTCTGAAAATCTTGACCCAGTTAACTGATGTTCAAATTCTGCTTTCAAACCAAATAAAACATGTCATGGTACCAAAAACAACAGGCTTGGCAGAGATGGTCGACCAAGAGGCCCATGAGTCTGCAGCTTTTCTCTCCAACCACGCAGCACAGTGACTGCTTCCTGCGATTACCATTTTCTGCCTGACAATGAAATAAGTGAAATCTGCCAGTGTTGCCTTTTTGGTAGTGATGAAACTCCAGCACCGCCGCACCTGTGCTGCCCTCACACAGGTCGCGATAACACTAGGAGGTCGTGAGGTTATAAACAACATCTGTATGCTACACACACCTCTTATTTTTCTGATTCCTCTGTAACCTCTCAGTTTTAATAGCGTGAAAAACAAGATAACTCCATATCTTGAGGCCTCTAAAAGCTGAGGAAACATAACTCAGGGTCACAGCACAACTTTAAGGGTTACAAGCCAAACAAGGTTGGGAACCACTGGGTTAGACTCTACATTGAAATACTGAAGCACAGTGTAGAGTGAATTTTACTGCGAGATGGCTTTTAAATCATGTCTCTATGGTACTGAAGAAAAAAAAAAAATCCCTCGTCTATATTAAAGTTTCCTCTGCAAAAGTTCCCTGTGAAGTATCAGAGAAAATATACACTGAGGTGACACAGTTAATTTTTTTGGCATCTCGATGGCAGAAGAGCGTCGATCAAATTTTTTTTTTTTTTTTTTCCCCGACAAACCACACGAAAGAAAGTCAAATTAAACAAATAAGTCAACCACAGAGGAGTGATCCTCGCCGCCACCCAATTTCAGTATATTCAGATTTAGGACAAGAAATCAAAACTTAAGTTATAGATGTCGTCAACAACAACAACAACAAAAGAACAACAAAAGCGACAACATCGAGATGGTTTGTGAAGGACAGAATCCAGTAAAGTTGTGGCAGTTGTGGCAGTTGTGCCGAGATTAAACAAGAACAAACACCAGACTCCATTTTCCATTTCTGGAATATTCTTTACACGCTGATGGATGTGTTCACAGTGTTCAATTTAAAAATACGCTCCCACAAATCACAGCAATGCATTTTTAGTTATTCTTAGCACAACAAAATGTGCAGAAATCCGAGCTTGCCAAATGCATTTCCACAGCTCTGCATCATACCCCCTCACTGTTGTACTGAAATTCAATACAACTTATCTGTCTGGATGTGATACTGGCTTGGCTGGTTTTCAGTGTGGGTGTGTGGACATGTGTTTGTGCATGCGTGAATGTTCAGACTGTGTGCGACTCTCTAGAGTTCGTGGGAGATGAAAGAGGGTCCTAAGGGTGTCTCTGCGGGCTCCAGGCTGACATGGGAGAGAGTGTGGCTCTGGGAGCGAGTCAGTGTGTGATAATGAGAGGGAGGAGCTTTTCCCTGGGTTTGGCCTTCTCCCTGCTCGCAGCTCTGGCTTGGCAGCGTGGACTCTCCTGGTTCTGCTCCAGCCACGGCTCCAGCTCCTGCAGCAGCTCGCTCCTGCTTGTGTCTCTCCCAGGCTGAGCTCAGCTTCACAGCCAGAGCCAGCAGGTTCTTCCCCAGGAACACGGTGGACACACGGGAGTCCATGTACCACAGCATGCCTGTGCCCCTCAGCGCCAGGGTGAAGATGTTGATAGTGACCAAGCTGAGCCAAGGGTACAAAGCCTCCTTACGGGGCCCCCTCTGTCCTGGCAGACCGGTGGCCCCCAGCTCTGTGAGAGCCACGCATGGCAGCAGCAGTAGGAGAGCGTAGCAGTAAAAGAAAACCAGGCCCTCAGCCCAGATGGGCAGCTTCTGCTCCATGACCCCTCCAGCCCCTGTTGCCATCCCTCCTTGGACCTCCCAAAGCCCTGCCTGCAGGTCCAGCACATCCAGCAGGTCCACAACCACCCACAGCAGCCGGCCCCGCACCTCCTGCTTCCTGCGCTGAGGGGTCATGTGGTCGGCCCCCGTCAGGATTAGGAACAGGGAGGGCAGGCAGATGGACAGCAGCAGTGTCAGGGTCTTCCTGGCCAGCGGGTCGGGCGGCCGGTGTTCCTGCCTGTAGTTGTGACAGACGAAGAAGAGCTTGAGCTGGAGCAGGGACAGGAACAGGAACCAGAGGGCGTTGGCAAAACCACGGCGCGGGGACCGCACTTCTGACACCACACCGGCCGACACGAAGCGCAGCGCGAGCAGGAAGCCCACATCGCCTAGCAACACGACTGCGCACTGCCAGACACTAGGTCCTGAGTGACCGTGAGCCCCTAGCATGCTCTGCTCCAGCAGGTAGAGGTCCACCACTGCCATCGTGCTCACCGTGACCAGGGTTGATACGCACACCTGGGGCGTGGGCACCATGCCTGAAAGAGACACATGCACAGGGGGAAACCTGTTACATGAGCAGAATTCAAACTCAGCTCCCATCCATCCACTCGCTGCCATCTGTTCCCACTAACACTGACAAATTCTCAGGATAAGAACATGTTGGGGTATTTTTCCTAGCACTAGTTTAAAACCTAATGTAAAATAGTTTGATGCTTGTTGCTATGGTTAGAGACAGTGGCTGCCGAGTAAGCAGCGAGCGCCCCTTCATCTTCGGCCAGCTCTACATCTACCCTGGCTGCTCAAGCTGAGAAGACTGTTAAATTGTTTTCTTCTTCTTTTTTTTTTTTTTTTTTTTTTTTTTTTTTTAACTTTGCAGCTCTTTGAATTAAATAGTGTTCATTTTCTGTAAAGGTCTTAACAAATCCTCCTTTTTGATTCTGAGACTTCCCCTAAACTCTACTGATCCTTTTTTTTCTGCTCATTGTTGTTGTTTCTGCTCCATCTTTCTTTTTGTACTCAGCTCATTCATTATTAATTAATTGTGTTCAGGCGCAGCTAGGTGCCCTGTCAAAGGCTTTTCTTTGCTGCCGTAGTCTGCCATGTTTATTCTCATACTGTGCTGCAGACTTTAATCACTGAAAACTACCCTCTCATTTCAGATGAATATTGATAACTTGCTATTTGTTTAGAGACATGTTTGACTTGTGTGTACACATCGTGTGCGAACGGGCGAGTGCAGGCAGGCAATGCTAATTTGGCCTCTGTTATCATTATCATTTTTTGTTGTTGTTGTTGCGGTTCATATCTCAGCCACAGACGGTATAAACTTCAGTATTGATCTTCAGCATGAGAGATGATCATTGACTGTACAGTGTAATCGAGCTAACGTCTCCTTGTCGTATTTAGCTGAAACGCAAAACACACAGAACCACTGGACTGTCTGTTGTCTGCTCGGCACCACTCGGGGCTGTCAACCCTTCAGCTGGATCGATGACATTATAATATAAAATCATTACCAGCTCAGATGTGTCGTAACGGCAACACTTGAGCGTGATCGAGCGAGAGATTGTCAGCGTGATTGCAGCCTCTGAGGAAAGTCTGCCAGTGAAAAATGTATATCTTGCCGATGGAAGACACAGCACTTCTCACTGTAAGACTAACAGGAGCTCGGCCATCTCCTCGGTGCTGTCTGAATCAGTGAAGAGGGGCTGAGTGACTCCACCGGGGAAAAAAAGAGGGTTAGAGATTGTGTGAGTGAGTCTGGAGAATGAGCATGAGCATAAGACTGCAACTGAAAGATTAATAGGCCTTTTGGCTGCCCACATGCCTAATAAAGTGTTACTGTATGATGGTAATAGTTCATAAATAAGCTCAGGGGGAGAGAGGGTGAGAGTGATGAAGAGAAGAAGACTCAAATGCAGATAGAAAGTGACTTCCACCCACTTATAGAAAGTCATGCATTTCATGAGCCAGCGTGGCCTGGATGAATCTGAATGCATTCATCACCGTGGGTATTGAAATATCACAGACATTAGGGTTTGTTCTGAAACAGATGAATCAAAGAGATGAGGGAAAGGAACGATCTCCACTGATTAATCCGCTCAGAGCCATGGTGGGAGGACAGGCGTGGATCATGCCAGCATTCGTAATATCTGGTTGTCTGCGAAGCCTTTTGTCTCACCGCGCACTGCAACTTGATTATCATTCCCTGAAAAATTGAACGAATTTTTCCCCCAAGCCGCAGATTGAGCGGATATTGGAATTTAAATTTGATTTTTTTTCTTTCTCGGGGAACAAACCCCCACTACGCGGAGTAGGAGGGAGGAGATGGAGAGAAGTTTGTAAGCCACAGTTGCAGCTGGATTTTGTTTGTTTTCCTGAGGAGGTCGTGTCTCTTAAGTTATTCCACCTGCGCCTTAAATTTCGCCCAGGAAATCTCCCTTGTCAGCCTCTGTTTGTGTGTTTTGACTCCCTGTCAGCGCAGTGTAATTTATTCTGCGCTGAGTGAGGGACGTGGGATGACAGCCCACATGTCCACTCAGCTCATCAATAATGACTAAATTCATCATCCCCCCTGTCTGCCGGGTGACACTGCTGTTGACAAGGTGAAGCAGCCCATTTCTCTGTAAAGCATGAGTAATGGCATGTAATAGTGCGCAGGTGACACATTGGTTCTTCTTCTTTTCTCCTATTGCCCCCAGCTGGTGTCCTGATACCCTCCCAAATGGTAAATAGGAGAGAGACCCCCCCCCCCCTTCTCTTTTTTGCACACTAGAGCTCCCCGTGCATGTGCACTAGTGTCCAAGTAATCATCCAAAAAAAGAAAACAGCCAATTTCTGAGCAACACACGCCCTCAGTGACAGGGACAGAACCAGGGGGTGGCGTGTTTGCCACTTGGATTTGTTTTCTAACAATATTGGGTGATTTCCAGATGGACACAAATCCTCATAGAGCCATGATTAATATGTCTACACCCAACTCATCTCTACAAACAGCTCCACCACCACATCACATCAAAGAGGATGAAGCTCCTTCACAAGTTGTCACAGGTGGCACAGGAGCACCAAGGGCATCAGGACAGGGTCTGTGCCATTGTGTGCAAACTAATTAATTAATGGAGAAGCAGGCGCCTGTGTGCAATCCCATGATAATGCGCTGCTGAGTAAATCCCCCTCCTCCTCCTCCTCCCCCTCTCCAGACTTAAAAGGCCACATGACTGAAACATCTGTTGATTTGATCAGGTCGCAGTGTCGCCTCAGGTTCTTGTTGATACGACTTTGCACGAGTTTCAGTTATTATTGTTATTATTTCTTTGTTAATCTTGAAACGTGCTTAGCTGGCCCAGCATGCACTGCTGCTGCGCGTCCTCTGGCAATTTAATAATCCCTATTAAACTTCTTCTCTGCAACACCTGTTTCATAACTGCCCCATTATCCTAACAGCAGGTGTTGTAGGTTTTTCCTCATCCGTGCACGGCTGCTAGTAAAAGTGAAGCTTTAGTTACCCGAACCATTCGTCTCGCACTTGGGCTCGATCCTCCTGGCTTGATTTAGTACAGCAGGTAATGTGTTTATCCCCCCCCCCCCCCCTCCAAGTAGAAAGCGCTGTCGGTGACCAATAAAGTGTCTCTTTATTGTCGCTGATGAGCCGGGGCTCGGTGATAAAGTCTGATCCTCACAGTCCGGGTGTTTGTCCACACAGTCAGGCTCCAGGGGAAGGCTCACCGAGAGGCTGCACGCAGAGGGGAAGTCATCGCCGCTGCCACACCGAGCAGACCCGAGTTTGTAGTCCGCAAAAAACCCGGCTCATACTTATAAAGATTTGCTCCTCCGTGCAGATCCGGCATGGCAGATTATAGACCTCCGTCCTCTCGGCTGATCGCTGCAGAGGTTCGATCTGGACCTGGATCAGGATCTGGATCAGGATCAGGATCTGTCACCTCCCGCAGTGTCGGGGTCTACTGTTGTCGGTTGTTATCTTTGCAGCCCCACACGGCTCTCTCTCTCTCTCTCCCTCTCTCTCTGCCCCCGCTGCCACTGCTGCTGCTGCTGCCGCCGCCGCCGCCGCCTCTGACTGCCGCTGCCGCTGCTCGGTCAGGCTCCGGCTGTGCGGGAGCAGCCTGGAGCAGCGAGGGAGGGCGAAAGTCGGTCAGAAGTGGAGCAGACGCGGCAGGGGACGCGGATCCGATGAAAGTGGGGACTGCAGACCCGAGAAGATGGAGCATGAGCCGTGGGGGAGGCAGAGCGGTGCAACAGCGAAGAGCAGCAGCAGGAGGAGGAGGAGAGGGAGGAGGAGGCGGAGGAGGAGGTGGAGGATGAGGACGAGGAAGGAAACTCACTCAGTCACTCACGCTGTCCGAGTTTGGTTGTGGTGTTAATTTGTAAGCAGGCTACGTGCTCCAGTCCAGACCTCCCACCCTCTTCAGTTTCTCCTCCTCTCCTCCAACAGCAGCTGTGGAAGTTTAGCTGGAAGAAGATGCTATGAATATTTCAGAGCACCCAGTTACAGTATACTCATTGGTTATGGTAATCACGATGTTGCCACTTGCAGAAGATTATGGTTGCATTGTAGCAGGCAGATACCTTGTTATAAATATATATTTTTTACCCTTCCTTCTTCTGAAACAGGAGCGGGGGAAGTGGAGCGAAAGCTGCTTGTAGCCTGTAGACACATTTAGAGCTCAGAAGGCAGATGTTACAACTTTAATTAGCCCTCCTTCTGTCTACTTACTGTCTTAGTCACACAAGGAAATCATCCCTCTGTTGTAGATTAAGTCATTACAGCTGGCTTACTGCATGCTAAAACACAGGGATTGAGGATTCTGGGACGTACAGTATCTGGTCCAAAATGAATCTCTTTTGGGAACGGTTTCTAAAAAAAAAGAAGAAGAAGAAAGAGCCGGCTGTCATTCTTCATTCGAGAAAATTCAATTTCAGCTCCTTTGTCAGCCACAGATGCAATTTTGAGGAATTTCACAGGCATCACCTTGTCCTCAAGGTCCTGCTCCTTCATGTGAATCTGAAGGTACTTCACTCTGCACCTTCACCAGAGGAGTGCAGGTCCTCAGCTGCCTTCTTCGTTTGTTGTGTGGCTGGGCTCATCTTAAAGTGAGAGGTTTAATCAGGCTGGTGAGAGAGGGGATGGAGAGCCATCTTTCTTGTCAGATTCAGCTCTGCGCTCCGCTGGCTTCCAACAGAAGAGATTTTCCATTTTCTTCACTTCAGCATGGTTTTTCCTTTTTTTTTTTTTTTTGGTTCTTCTTCAGCCTTCTTTTTCTTTCTGCTGACTTTCTGTCACCCCTCGCCACATGTTTATCCCACCTACTCCTCCGTCCTGCTGCTTTCCTCCTATTTTCCTTCTTTTTCTTTTTTTTCTTGTTCCCTGTGGGTGTGGTTGAAGGTCACTCTGCACACTGGCTCACGTTCAGAGTGGAGGGAGAGAGAGAGAGAGAGAGAGAGAGAAAGCGATGCAGAGGAAAAAAGGGACAGAGGGGGAACGGTGACAATGGCAGAGGAGTGCGAGGGGCAGCTGGTTGTGCAGGCTGTCCACTGTTACTGTGCAGTCATCACTTTTTTTTTTTTTTTTTTGCATCAGACATGATTGAGGAAGTTTTTTGAAGGACGTGTGGGGTTACTGCCTGAATGCTAACGGCGTCAACACTCAGCCATGCTCCACACCAACATCACACCTGAGGCTGACCTCCACAAACATGGAGGAGTCTGTCCCTCCACCTGTCTGTCCTCTTTGAGACGTCACAGAGTGAGAGTGAGTCATAAATTAAAATAGTGCTCCGCTGTTTTATTATTGAGCTACTGAAAGGCTGTCTGACTCGTGACGGGCAGAATAATGATACATTCAATGCAGGAGAACAGGAAATATTGTCTTTTTTTATATTCAAAATCCTCCTTTTGTTGTCGGATTATGGCACCAACATTACCCACAATGCAACTCTGCTGTGCACAGTTGGGTGTTTAGATTCAGGTGTGTTATGATGGTAATGTAGGAGCAGCCTGCAGAAGTCTGGTCAACTCACAGATTTACACATTTGCAGTCCTCAGACCCAACTGAGGCCTCGAGTAACATCACACAGCGCAATTTATCAGACTTGGTGCAGCTACAAGGCGCGCCAGCACCCGTAAACACACTTTCATGTGTTTAACCGGTGGAGTATTGAAGTAGACTTGAACCTTTTTGGTCATTGACATTCACTCTGAGCACCTTCCAAACCTAAACTTTGTTAAAACATCACTATCAGTTGTGGTGGAGTCTGACTTTATTCAAGCTCCTGATTCTCTCTCTTTTTTTTTCGGAGCATCTCTCCTTCACTCGTCAGCGTATCTTGCGATTTTTGAGTCATCTCCATGGAGCGTGGAGCCTCAGCTGCCTGCTGTTCAGGCTCCTGTGTTTCTTTTGCAGGCTCCACACGTGATTAATCATGTGAAGTGGCAAAAAGCACAACTGTCAGGCCTGTGAAGGGGACCTAATGGAGTCGAAAATAGGATGTTTTGTCGCGATGCTATCCATTGTTGCATCACCGTGGCCTGCTCGGTCATTTTTGCTTCCACCGTGCCCTCCAACGACAAATTCTTCCTCCTGTGCCAGTTATAGAAAGTGAAGGCTGTGTCTGTTTTTAAGCAAAAACCCAGTCAGCACAAAAAAAAAAAATGCTGCTGAGAAGTTTTAGCTTGTTGTGGCTGTTATAAAGACGACTCCCTGAGTTTGGTTCATGCTGTCAGTTCTGCACTCATGCTCGTTTGAGCAGCTCTCCTCAGCTCTTTTATGCAGGGCCTGTGTGTTGGCCTCAGCACAGTTCACCGGAGACCGCGGTGAAAATTGTTTTCATTTTCCACTTTTAAGACTAATCCACTGATTTCAGGGTAGAAAATCAAGTAAAACCCATGTCCACCGTGAACTCCATTTATTCTGTGGCGTCTACTGTGTGTGTCAGTTAGACACAAACTGACCCGTCACTCAGCCTCTCACTCTCAGTTACCCCGCCCCCTGCAGCTCAGGGGTTCAACATGAAACCTAATCAGCTGTACGACGCTACAATGGGGCTGGCTGTGATAAAATGCCGACACCGGAGCAGATTAAATGAACAGGGTAATGAAGGTAATGAATGAGAGTGTTTCACACTGAAGAGTTTAATTAACCTCGCTTCCCGCCAGCCTCCCTCCTCTGTAACACCTTTGTCACCGTGTCGCAGCCCTCCCTCCGTGTCGACCACCTAGGGCAATTTGTCCACTGGCCTTGTGTGCCAGGGGCAATTAATTCTGCCTTCTGCCCCAAGGCCTTATCCTGCGTCTGTGTCCTTTATCTCCATGTTTGCCACGCTTCCGTAAGCACAGCGCTTCTCTTGACCTGCACTCCCTCTCTTTCTCATCTCTTTCCATCTCCTCCTCCTTCTCCTCCACGCTCTCTTTTCCTCACTTTCATTTCGTTCTTTTTTTTCCCCTCCATTCTCTCAGATGCAGAAACACCTGCGACCACACAGTGAACACTTCCCCACCGTCAGCAGTCCCTGGCAGCTTAATATGCACACATATCCACTCTTCAAATGATGGTCTTGTTGTCTTGTCAGGATGAAATGAGGCCCAGGTATTCATACATAAACATTGACGCACAAACACACACACACACACACACACAGTCAGCCATATTCATGGGGACCTCCCGCGGCCTTCTCCGCACTCCTCTGCTGTTGTTCACCTTGGTCAAACAAACCCGCTGTCATTGTGACCAAGATCACTGGCCACATCCTGACAACTTCAATACACCTCTTCCCCATCCCTGTCTCTTCCCCTCTCCCTCTCACACACACTCACACTCACACACACACGCCATCACCATCCTGCCACACCAGTGCTACATCTTGTTAAAAAGAGTTAGTGAAGCTGAAAGGCCAATCACATTAGCACGGAGGGAGTGTCAAAAAAGGCTGCAGAGAATATGGTGGAAGGGTCAAATCAAATGGACATTTCTCAGATTTTAATTGCAAATGCCTAATTGCTCTCATAATTATGAGTAATAAGACTCTGCCACGCTGAACTTGAATGGATCACATAGCAATTACTCACCACTGTCGCTGCTGGATTTGACGGCAAGAAATATCTTTGTAGATTAGCGTTTAATCCTGGTGCCCAGGATCTCAGAAGTCTTTGAAGATGTGCTCGTCCGCAGCCGGCGTGGAAGGCCCCGCCTCGGGTGATGGGCTGCAGCCATTTTATACTGGAGAGCACCCGGCTCTAATCAGTCATGGTGGAAGAGAGAGGATTTATCCAGCAGCTCGGACTCGAGGATGATTAGATGCTCAGATGCAGTGAGCGGGGTTAGCGATTTGGCCGAGGCATGAATGCTACTGTTCTAGTTCTCCCTCCCCTCTCTGATAAATGTCATAGGAAGTTGGGCGAGCAAACCTTGAACTTTGCTTTCACGGCACGCCAACCCTCTGCAATACATAAAGACTGCAATTGCAATTACCAACATAGTCCAATCAGCACAACTACTGCAGTTAAACTATTAAATAGCCTGAGGCCAAAATAAAACTTGCTCACGCTGTCATCTTCAGAGGCTGAGATGCCTGGACTCTTGTGGAGCATCTTAATTAAAACATGATTACCTGTCTCTGGTGCATATTTAATTGTTTGCAGAGCTCAGGGCAAACTGTCTCCTGTCCCCAAGTGGGTCGTGGCTCTGTTCCTGAGGCCAATCTTTTAACTTATTTGCCCCTCTTTAGTCTTTTTAAAATGTTTATTTAAGCCCTTCCAGCATTGGAGGACTGTCTGGTAAGGAAATGTCTTGTGAAGTCATTTCCTCTGTCTATCTTTAGCACAGTGGCTCCTCTGTCCGCATAATGTCTCGCTGTTCGTGCTTAAGCACATTTTAGAAGCATCAGGCATTATCTCTGGCTGGTCAGCGAGTCCCTTTCATGCCATTGTGTGGCATGAAAGGGGCCGTCTGAGTCGGTGGGAGAGATCATTATCCGACATTGACTGAACAGAAGGAATGGGAGCTGAATGTGTGAGGCAGAGCCCCAGGGTTTGCTTTGACTCATACCCAACATCATAGCCTTTATATTAATCCATATTTAATTAGAATTTCCTCAGCGCTCCCTCCCCACTTGTTTACCCTTGCTATGTTGTTTTATGGGAAGCAGAGTGGGAGGGGAAGGCGTGGATAGAAGGTAGTGAGGTTGACATGGGATTACTATTAATAAGTATGGGAGGGGAGGTAAGGTAGAGCCTGGAGAGAGCTCTGGGGACATAACTGCATTTCATTTCATTAGTGGGATATTGTAATTCAAATAGCAGCCATCAGCTGGGAAACAATAACCTGCCTCAAATCCTGTGATAGGTTGAAATTTCAATGAGTTTTGTTATTGTGTTAGCGGATGCAGAGAAATACCAGTGAGTAATGAGCTGCGTTTTAGACCCTAATGAAGTGATGGGGTTGTGTAGATTGAGCGACTCATCAGCATTCATCAGGTTCTTTTGAGGCCTTTTAGTGGAGATGATGTTCAGGGAACTTACTGCTCCGTTAAGTTCGAATAAATGTCTTTCCCTTTGTGTCATTGGAGAGCGTCTCAGGATGAGTGACTTTTCATCAGATCCATTATTAGAATCTGAAGGCTCGGCTCTGTCACGGAGCGATACAAGCTCACGAGTCCATTAAACTGTGTATAAAAATCGCTCCTTTTTTTTTTTTTCTTCCTTCCCCTCATTTCTGAAATGAACATTTCAATCAGACTGTTGCCTTTGGGAAGGATGGCGAGTGAAGGTCAGTTTAAATTTCAGCAGTAATAATTAGATTCTTTATTAGTTTTTGCTACAGAATTCATCTCCAAAAAGAAATGGTGCAAAGGAGCCGCACTGGCCGGGTGTTGACTTAATGTCACCCATCCATTTTGCTTTCGCTCTGGTTGGCCTCGCAGGAGCTGGAAAATGGGAGGCTCATTCATCACTGGGTTTCTCTGGCTCTGGGCGCCAACATGCATTCAGTCATAGCCCGAGTGACACACACACACACACCCACAGACAAACATTGAGTCTGGAAAAACAGCCCTACACACAAACACACAGGTACACACACCCACAGATGCATCTTGGTGTGAATACAACAAGAATAACTAGTATGAATTGTAAAATTGACTCCAGCAAAAATATTGAAGCACATAAACACCCCCTACACACACACACACACACACACACACACACACACACACTGACACACATGCCATCATGCACCCACTCCCTGAGCCACTCATGTGTGTGAATATAGTTGGACCTCTGTGAAGCTTTGATTGACTGACAGTGGCCCAGGAATCTGTATTCTCGAAGCATAGTGTGACATGAGTGACGTCTGAGTGAGTGTTTGTGAGCCCACACTCCTCATACATTTTAAAGCGAACCATCCGCCATTTTACCACATTTATTTTTTCCTCTTCTTTTTTTTTTCCAGAGAGGAATCCCCATCGGCCAGTTCTGCAAAGACTTCAATGAGAAAACCAAAGAGCTGAAGGAGGGCATCCCTCTCCCAATCAAGATCCATGTGAAGGTGCGTCTCGTCGTGGGTCTCTAACCCACCCCTGACCCTTTACGTTCAGCAGCCCTCCCTCCCTCCCTCCCTCCCTACAGCGATTGTGGTTAATTCCACTAGCTGCATAACATTACCAAAGCCACTTCCATTATTCATACTCTACCACTGAAGTAAGCTTTTCCATTTGCATTCATTAATGAAGCAATACCCAGAGGAACATGGAGTCAAGAAGCATTAAGTGCATGCAAGAGATGTGAATTACTCTGGAAAAAAAGGTGTTGTGGGCTTGTAGTTTTTATTTCACACAACCACACATTGTTTGGTTGTCACTCCCCCTCCCTCCCACCTTTGTGTGTCGCTGCAGGTCAGGAGTTGTGTCCTTTCAGATGAATAAATGTGTGTTGTAATGAGGTTTGCGTTGTACGGAGAAGGGTGGTGGTGGTGGTGGTGGTGGTGTGAGTGTGTGTGGGGGGGGGGCTAATCCCTTTTAAAAGCGGGAATTTATTTTGACATGCAATATCCAGCAACAGCTCTCCCCACCACATCTGGGGGTCCTAGATGCTGCCGATCAGTGCCATCTGCTGGTGGTTGTAAGTGGTGCACCTGCTCTGCCCACACTGTCCTTCCTGTGTGTACGCTCTCTATGCAATGTTTAGTGTTTGCATGCAACATGTTTCAGCCTCTGAGATTACAGTTTCTAAGCGTGCTTTCACCTCAGGCTTGTTGGTAGCCTTGAGCACATCACGCAATTCCCCTTCATCTCTCTTTTGAAAAAAAGTTTGATGTTTTTGTGAAAATCTACTTATTCACGTTTGAGAACAAAGTCAGATAAGAAGATCAATATCAGTCTTATGTCTTTTGTCTTAAGTACAGAGCTGGAGCCTGGAGGCAGTTAGCATTAAGTCTGAAAACAGGGGCGAAACAACAAGAACGGCTCCATCCAGAGTTTACAAAGCAGCTCCATCATGATTCGGTTTAATCCACAGACAAATAGATGCGTGGCGAGGGCTGAGCTTGGCTAAAGGCTCACTGTAGATGTTTGACGTTTAAACACCATACATTATTTACAGCAGGGGGTGATGAGAGTGTCATCAGTTTGCAGGTGTGTGATCATAACCCAAAATTAAATATTTGATCCGATGATGGCGCTGGAGGAGAAGTCGGAGATCACCCAAGTCATTACTGAGGGGAGCAAGAGTGAAGGCTTTAAATTTCATAGTGCTTAGTTAAATGTCACACGTCTACCTCTTGAAAGCTGTTAAGCATAATTTCCAAAATGTGGAGTATTCCTCTAAAACATTTTGAGGCCAGGGGTTTGTCTCTCTTTCTGGCTTTGGTTTTGTATTTTTGTCTGTAAGAAAAGAAAAAATCCTGGCGTAGTACTAGGTGTTTTTATATAATCGTATAAAATGGAGGGTAGAGCAATTCATCGGACCTTTGCAACCAATAGCTTTTCCATAGATAGAGAAAAATCCTGATCCCTCTGTTGAAAGGTCACCAGTGTTAGATAACACAGCGCTGAGTGATGACAAATCACCTGCTCTGTGATATCTTCTCGGCTCAGCCTGGAGTTTATTGCCTTCTGTATTTGTTTGTTCTTATGTGACAGGTAACAGATGATCCAGAGTAAACTTTCCTCTGATGAATTATTGATTGGATCTATATGTCAGATTTTGGTTAATAAAGGTCTCCAGCAAAAAGGAACAGAAGAACTCAGTCAGGCTGAAGGGATTATTTTTGCCCTGAGGGGAGGATGTAGAGGACGAGCTGAGGCTGGAGAGCAGATGTGCAGCAGCAAACAGACGAATACACAAGTTAATGTAAAGACCTCATGAAAATCACCAAGGATACTCGTTATGTCAATTAACTGATGAGCATTACTGATCAGTGATATTACTGTAAATGTTTAAAAACAAGGAAACAGGCCACCTGCCCAGTATCAAACAGCACACGGTGTGGAGACTAAAACAGAGTTAAAAGGAGACTGAATATTGAATGTACATCCACTAATTGATCAAATATACAACTGTAAATCAATAATTAAGTTTCTTTGTATCTATAACTCTTTTTTTCTACCAATACAGTTAACAGATAACTACCTGCTTCTCAAAACCGATGACAATACTGATAAACAATAACATTTTTAATAGTTTATATACACACCTGAGGTTAAGAAAGGCTAAGATGTAGTCAGTTAAAATGAATTAAACATTTTAACTCCGCCTCTGACTTAACAATATGATATAACCAACTTCACTACTGTTGTTGTCACAACAAAACGGACTGAAAATGAGTGAAATCAAGGCAGTGTTGGCTCATTATAATTGGCTCTAGTAGTCAGTAATTGATAATCATTATCGGACTTAATTGTGTTTTTGGCCGATAATTATCTGTACCGATAGTTATCGTGCATCCATAGTTAAAGCAGTAGCCACTGTTAAAGCAGTAGCCATGAAAGCAGTAGCCATGAAAAAATCAAATGGGTGGCTTTAAATTGTTTTAGATTTATACAAACAACAAAGGCTCTGAAGTGGTAATAGGAAAAAACTAAGTGACGTCTGATAATAATCCTGAATAAAAAAAATCTCAGGCTATTATAGTGTGGCTTTGGTTTGTGTTATAACCCAGAATGCAACATATAACACGGTTTGATAAACAGCGGAGGAAGTTGTTAGAAGAATCTGACTGTGATTAAAGAAAAAGCAGGTTCTCCTAATGCACAGAGGGGGTGGGCTCAATACTGTCCCACAAGAAAGGGAATGATTTCTACAAAAAAAAACCTCAAGGCACTCTGCTTCATTAAAGACCCTGAGGAAGACCAGCGAGCAGTTGAAATGTGTTCGACTTAGCTTTAATCATGCAGCCCCGACAATAAAGGCCTTTTAACTTTTTGCAGTAACGAAGCGACGTGTCTTGGATTTTCGGTGGGGGAATTCAGACGAGTCGGTTCAAACGCTGATATGTCAGTTTTGAATTTCAATTAGATTCTGCTGAGAATGTGCTGAGTGTCAGCCAAACACAGTAACTCAGGAGAGCTTAGGGACATATGTCTGCGTTTACTCACACAAATATGTTTTAATCTTGTTTGAGGATCTTTGTTGATTGTCACTCAAGCTCATGAGCCAGAAACTCAGGTACAAAAACTTAACAGTGAAGCTTTAGCTACAACATGCACCATGGTCACATTAGTGTCTCTGAATATGTTGGTTTAATCACTTACGCTGCCACTTTTTTTACATTAATATTTTAGGCTTTACAGGCAAAAAAATGAATTAATCTACTATTTCTCCATCAGTTATATTCCTGGCAGTGTAGTGGTGGCTTCAAAGCCTTTAAACCGTTATGTTTGAAGGTAAAATTGTACAATTATAGTTTAATAAGTGTTACCAGACACGACAAGCCTGTCAGTCTCTGGGTTTCATCTCATGGGGAATGAGTGTGGCAGAATAATAAAAGAATTCATTCATTTTTGAAGAGTCTGGATGGTTGTGTCTCTGTTTTTTTTCTAGTCACAGCCAAAAATATAAGTGCCAATGTGTATGAAAATCATGAAACGCTGTTATCTTAATCTGCTGTAACATAAGCTCCAGTCGTCAACCAGCTACAAACATAAACTGAAACTGCTTTATTTCCAAGACCGAGAAGAATTTGATTTCAAAACACCTTGATAATTAATTTCAGAGAATTTCAACAGTGAACAATAGCAGATCTGTCTTATTCTTTATTGGTAAGTTTTGAGACCCCAAGCAACCCGACTTCACACTGAAAGAAAACTCTCAATACATGTCTATAAAGAAAAACAAACAAATCCTTTTTCTGCTGGAGGTCGGTTCACAGTGGCAGCAGGTCAAGCTGAGTAGTCCGGAGATCCCTCCTCCTAGCAGCATTTTCCAGCTTCTCCTCAGGGGCCCTCAGGCGTTTCCAGGCCAGATGGGACATATAATCTTCCCGGTGTCTTCAGTCATTCACCCCGGGGTTTCCTGCCAGTTTGATGTGCCCAGAAAAGCTTCAGTGGAGGGCACCTCGGTGTCTTTCTAAGCAGATGCCCGATCCACATCAACTGGCTCCCTTTTACATGAACGAGCAGCGGTCGTACTCTGAGCTCCTCCTTGATGTCAGAGCTTCTTAACCCCATTTCTGAGGCTGAGCTCTGCCACCCTGCAGAGGAATCTCATGTCAGGCGCTTGTCAGCCTCGTTTTTTCGGTCACTAGCCAAAGCTCATGACCGCAGGTGTTGTCTTCCAGCTCAGCTCCCTCGTCATCACAATGGTCCAGTACAATTCCTCCTGTTTTAGTGTTGACGCTGCACCGAACGGCCAGTTGACCTCTGTTCCATCCTGGACCTTGAGATAGTAAAACTCCTAAGCCCTTGGGCAGACACTTCATCCCACTGTTTTCCAGCAGAGAACCACAGCCGAACACTTCACACCTCATCCTAGCTGCTTCACACTCAGCTCCAAACCACTTAAGTGAATATTGAAGGTCACGATCTGATGAGACTGAAAGAATTGCATCATCTGCAAAATGAAGAATTCGAAATCCTGTCCCTGCAGATTACAAACAGGGTTAAAGATGGGGGACAACCATGGCTTACTCCCCTTGAGCCCATCACCTGCAGGGACAGGTCCAGGCAGGGGACTGGATTTACCAATCCCTGACGTAAAATTAAGACTCAAAGAATGTGCACCTTAAATCCTTATCACACATTAAATCGAATTAACTAGATCTAGGCTGCAATATAAGAATGTACTGCTTATTTATTCAATGCTATATCATCTACATAGTGATTATAGTGACTGATGTGCAGCTTTAGTCTCTGTTTAAAGCAAGTTATCATGTGGCCATTAAGTGCATATTTAAGGCTCCATTGAGGAGACGGTTTTGAAATCAAGCCAGTTGAAGCTCAGCCAGAGACGGTGGTTTCACACTCATGAAGCTAGAGCGTTTTAGCTGGCAAAGTGATAGTTGCTGGGTAGAAATGAAATGAAATCAGATGCTGTTATTACTTTAGACTTTAAACTGTTTCATTGATGTAACTACAGTAACCAAGAAATGGTAGAAAAACTGTAGTAGTCCTGCAGACTTGCTCTGGTGTGGATGAAGATACATTTCTGATGCTTAGGGATAAAGATACATTTCTTTGGGGCGGCGCTGAACTGAGGGACTATTATTCCATCAAAACCTCATATGTTCACAGGTTTCAGTTCAATTTCCTCTTTCTCCTCAGCCTGACAGAACGTATGAAATGACAATCGGCCAGCCCACGGTGTCTTACTTCCTCAAGCAGGCGGCAGGCATCGCAAAAGGGGCCTCCAAGACAGGTGAGAAGTGCTGCTGCTCTCACTCACATTATTCACCTGGACACTCCTCTCTCTCCGTTTGGAGAATCACTGTGATTGATGTTATATTCATGACATGTGTGTGGGGGGGGGGGGGGGGGGCAGAGGGAGGAAGTGGCACAGGTGGTGTGTTTTTAGAAAAAAGAGAATTATGGATTTCCACCTTTGATGCTCTCGGCGGTCTTCAGACATGTTTCAGCTGTTAAATCCCAGTACAACCCCATCATCCCCCTCTTCAGACCCCTCACCCACACATTCACACTCACACACATCACCCAGCTTTGCCCTCTTTTGAGCTGATAATGTCCTGTTATGTTCATTAAATGTTTAATTCTGTCTTTATTCACACTTGCTGTCTCATTTCTGTGTGTGAAGGCCATGAGACAGCCGGCATCGTGTCAGTGAGGACGGTGTATGAGATAGCCCAGGTCAAAGCCAAGGATGACTGCTTCAAAACGAGGAACAGCTCCCTCGAGACCATCGTCAAAAGCATCATTGGCTCAGCCCAGTCACTTGGCATCAAAGTGGTCAACGAGTAAGTCCTGATCCTGTGCTTGGTGCATAAATTCAAAGTCTTCTCCTGAGATACCATAAATCTAACCTGTGAGCCAGGTCTTGTCCTGAACTTGTTAGCTGGACCCAGAGGAGTGTCGCTGTAAACAGCTCTTTGCATTAATGAGGACACACACTGTCCCTTCACACACACTCCTGCAGAGCTGCCAAGAAACAGCCACTTAATGAACAGTGTGTCGTATATAAAAGTTGCTGTACCTCCAAACACCCACTAGAGGTCAGAGAAGATACCAGTGAGGAGACCACCATGGCAACAATGAATCATGAATATTTATAATTAAAAAAATATGTAGATATAAAAACACGTCCTGCAGAAAAACAGTTGTAAGGTGAAAGAGCTCAGAGTGGATCAAAAGTGAAGATGTCACCTTCTGTTATTTCTTATATAAGTTTAGGTTTGAATTATAGTTCTAGTTTCTGTGTATGGTTTGGCTTCAGTAATGTTTCTTTAACCACTGCAGTACTGTATGAACATGATGTTCATCCATTTGTGGCTGAGGACACCCCATAACACTAGCACCTGACAGAGACAAATGGTTCAGCACAAAAGCAAAAAGGACCAAACTCTCTCAACCTCAACCTGCTGCTTCTGTTTCTACTTCACTTAACAACTTTGCACTTTCTCCCCACAATCCCTTTCTTCCCCTTGCTTAAAAGCTAGCATGTCTCACTGCTGCAGTGTGTTATGATTTATTGAGAGCGCCGTCACTGGAGAAATTGGTGTCTCTTCCGCCTTTACAATTTCTCCCTGGATGGTGGTTGAGCGCTGCTGCACCGTGTTGAAACCAGAGAGAAGACCATTCCTCTCCTCCTCTTTGACTACAGGAGTCTGACGCCAAAGTCAGTGTTGCAGATTACTGATGGGTGGTCTTGTCTCAACTATAAATGTCAATTAATGACCGTATCCACTGAAAACATGTTGATTATCACCCATGTTCATCCATTGATGTTAAATTTGTAGATGTAGGACCCTCAACATTTTGACTTCCAGCCTGTGAACAGTGTTAATGTTTCACTGTGGGTTCGTTCCTGCACTAATGATTCAGACAGTTTGGCTAACTGAGTGCCATGTTTCTTCCTCCTCTCTCTCCTCCTGTTCTTCAGTCTCTCAGCTGATGAATACAGAGTCTTCTTGGAGCAGAGGGAGGAGAAATTGAAAGCTGATGCAGACGCAGCTGCAAAAGCTGCAGCCGAAGCTTTGATGGGCAAAAAGAAATGAAGACCTCCAACGTCCAAAACTGACCCCTCCCCCCATTCCTGTTTATATTGACTTTATACATGTACCACATTCAGAACTGTTGATGTTGTGTGTGTCAGATCTTAATAAATATTAGGTTGTCATGTGCTTTATTTTTGCGTTTTTTGTTTTATTCACACCTGATCTGACCTGATTCAGAATGAATTGGAATAATTTATGTTGCGTACATTTTGGCAACAAAAAGATCCACTCAGATTTTGGAAATATTTATGATGCTGAGTGTCTGATTTCCTCTGAGCTGAGCTAATGAAACTGTAATTGCTCTGTCGTGGAAGGATTTGTACATTCAGTCTCTTTGATGTTATTATCTATTATTAACACTTCCGGAAGCGATTTGCCTTTTTTGTGAGATTGTGCAGATGGTTTCCTGCACATTTCAAACTCGTCTTATCAGTCAGAGACCTAAAGGCTTCATCTCATGTTTTATTGCATAAATCACATGGACTCCTGGGCGGGGTGGGAGTATAACTCAGTTTTATTGTTGATTGAATTTAACTGGAATTATAAAGTAACGTCATGATTAAGTTTGTTGAAGCACATACGTACATGATCTTGTCATATTTTCTGGAGATGAGTCCGAGTTTTTATCTGAATGCTTTGGTCTCATTGTATCCATAACAACTAAACTGATGCTGTGACAATAAATTAATCACTAAGCCAGTTAACAGAAGAGATCTTCAACCATCTGTAGAATCAACTAAGTCATTTATCAAGTTACAGTACCAACAATTAACCAGCTGCAGCCTCTGAAATGAGGAGTTGTTGTGTTTCTTTGTGTTTTGTATTGTTGCTCTAAAACAAGTGATTTAGAGCAGACATGTCCAAACTGGTTGACCAAGGGCCGTGTGGCTGCACGTTTTTGTTCCAACCAATCAAGAGCACACAGTTTGACCATTCAACTGTCTGAAGACTGAGATCAGTTGATTAAATGAGTCAGGTCTGGTGTGGTAGCTTGGTTGGAACAAAGACCTGCAGCCACACGGCCCTTGGTCAACCAGTTCGGACATGTCTGATTTAGAGATTTCACATCAGACTCAATCATTTGTGGAGCAAAAAACAGGGAAATACAGTTTATTGATTGGAACATCAGTTTATGAGCGTTTTGTGAGTTTGCCTGCATTTATATTGTAATTATATCCGGTAACCACCAGATAATATTGTTATTAAAGCGTAAGTTCTGTAGCTGTATCTTGGTATTAGTGTGTGTATGTGTGTGTGTGTGTGTGTGTGTGTGTGTGTGTGTGTGTGTGTGAGAACATTGTAAAGCAAACTGGATTGAGCTAATTTTCATTTATGAATGTGGCCATTTGTTTTGCGCCTTTGTGTTACTGTCTGTCCACCACAGCTCAGCAGGGAGGCCCTTTCTGAAACACAGAGGGAACAAGAGTCTTCAATCCACTCAGGACAGGAGCAGCAATTTCAGCAACAATAACAACTGATCTACCTACATATGAGCATGTGAGTATTAAAAATGTGATCTGTCCTTAAATATCATATTAATTTTAAACTATATCACTCAGCTGTGGCTAGACTCCACGTTTATCTATAAACAGAGTCATTTGGATCTCTGTTACTCCTGTAATGTTATTTGATCGAACGAATCTGAAATATCAGAGCGTGTCCTTATCCCTGCCCTCCTCATAACCTTTTCCTAACATGGCTTCTTACACAACATACAATATGTTCCTGTGTGGTGCAGTACTTATCTTTGCCAGAGGATAGCAGCAGTCAGCTGTGCTACACAGCCTCCTCCACTCATCTTCTCTCCATCTCACACACACATACACACACACACTTGCAGCAGCAGCCAGTGATGGAACAAAATGTTCACTTTGCAGAGAGAAAATATAATGTTCGGGGCTTTCGCCTCATTACATATAATCAATTCTGTATCATCTATTCTGTGGCAGAGATGATGAGATCTGGCAGAAAAGATATTATAGTCCTCAATCCATAAAACCCATCTTCCATCTTCTTTCTGTCCTGATTTGCAGAAAATGGGTTCTTTTGTGTTTTATTTTTTTTCTGTGATTTTGGTTATGTTCATCTTTTCATCCTGTGGCGACAGAGTATCAGTTTGTCCCACATCTCCTTTTTACTGTACCTCTAATTTTAGCCTCCCCTCTCTCTTTCTTTGTCTCCCCCCTCTCTCTCTGCCTCTCTCTCTCTCTCTCTCCCGCCCTCCCCTTTCTGATCCTTCTGAATGGAGGCTGAGAATAGATGGGAGGCTGCTTCAGTCAGAGCTCTTGAGCAGGAATGCCTATATATGGAGTCTTACACCACGCAGAGCGCAGATAGAGTTGCAGGTACATCAAGTGAATGTGGGCTACTGTGATTTGTAGAGAGGGAGGGAGAGAGGGAGGGAGGGAGGGATGGGGGGGGGCATTCATATGCCTACTACTATGTGTGTGTGTGTGTGTGTGTGTGTGTGTGCATCATCATAAGTGGGAGGCCATCTGTGTGAGCCCGTGTGCACGTCCTTGCACGCAAAAACCTCGATGCCAAGTGTGTGCGTCAGTCTGAGTCAGATAGTGTCTCATTCTGTCTCGTCATGTGTGCGTCAGTGCTGTTGCTGAGCGAAACTCGCTCCAGGGGAAGAAATGGAGGAGAGTGTACGGGAGGGAGCGAAAAGAGGCAGGGATGGTGGGATGATGATGATGATGATGATGCTGGTGATGATGATGAGGCCGAGAGAGATAGAGGGAGAGAGAGAGGAGCGGGGGGCTTGACTGTGACGACACAAATGCATCAGCCGCATTAAGTGCACTTTAATATAAATGCATTTGTATGGCAACCAAATACACTTATAAGCATCACATAAGAACACTGGTCCACAATGTCCATTCTGCAGTAAGTAAGATGTTTAGAATATATTCCATCTTGGGCAATAAAAATCTCTTTCTTATATATACAGACCAATAACTGTTTCATACAAATGTACAAATGTGTACAACCTTTCTGAAAAGAACATATGCCTATATCCACAGACATAATGCATATGCATTAACATCTTTTTCAAATATCACACGTACAATAATATAATTTTACACATGTATATTAACTTAGCCTTTAATAGCTAGAACGTAGGAATCAATCCTTTACTTGACCGTAGACAACTCTACGTGAGCATGTCGACACCATGGGAATAGTACCATTCTCAACCCGTGTCGCTTGGTAACTGAATAGAAATAGCACCCCATCCCTATTTTCATTTTTTAAAACAAAACTTTTTGTATTCTAACCCCTCTCAAAAAAGAAGAATCACTCATTCACATAGTCAATTGTGCCTCACTACACCGCGCTCCAGTGGAGCAACGATGTAACTGTCCATGGTGAATGGACATGATAAAGAGTTCAGCAGGTCAGGGCCGTTTCAGGCACACAGGAGCCGCTATAAGCTGCCAGCATTGCAAATATTGATGCTGCAAGAATATCCAGCCGACTGCCCTCAGGCCAGGAGGGACCTGAAGAGCCCACATTCAGAGTCTAATGTACAGTACAACGTAGCGGTGGATTTTGTGGCATGATCAGAGCTCCGGCAAAACTTCCAGACAATCTTTTGCGTGGTTTTACATCTCGTAAAGCAAATGGACACCTTCGACATTCGCGAGATCTTCACATGCCAGGATCTCTTCACATGTTTTCTTTTTTGTTTGCACATCACATTGATACACAAGATTTTTAGATGGAGAGATAAATATGAAATGTTAAAGGTCTGAAGCCGCAAACTCAAAGCTCAAAGTATCTCGTGTTTAAAGTCGAAGACTATCATGAGTTTCGATGTAGCCACTAAGGCCGTGAGAACTGAGTGCTATCAAACCAGAGCTGCACCAGCTCTGAAGGCTGAACAGAAGATTTCACAGCGAGAAATCTTTCTTTTTTTGATCTACTGATAGTGGTCATCCGTAAGTATGTAAACAATTTGTAAACATTTGACTTTCAGTACGTTTGAGGTTTGGGTTTGCGTTGCTGCATGTCAAGCAAAAAAGTGCTATAGTTCATCTCCCTATTGAAATAGCAAGAAATGTATTCATGTTTTGTTCACAACAGTTTTCACTACGAGTGAATACAAATGCGCGTCTGGAAGTTAAACAGCGCTTACAAGTTCAGAGATGTTTTTCTCTGTCTGATCAAATCTGAAGCTCGTGTTACAGAGAAGCTGAAACACCACATGGACTCAAAACCCAGTCAGTTAT
Source organism: Caranx ignobilis (assembly GCA_021432705.1). Taxonomy (NCBI): domain Eukaryota; kingdom Metazoa; phylum Chordata; class Actinopteri; order Carangiformes; family Carangidae; genus Caranx; species Caranx ignobilis. The sequence goes on along the minus strand of MU269981.1, from coordinate 16,068,320 downwards.
GAGTCCATGTGGTTGCACCATCATGTAAATGTTGCACCAGGTTTGTAGTAGTATACAGAAATGACAACAAAAATATAAAGCCAATCTTTGTTCTGAGGAGACATGTAGGAGTTAAAGTCCTTAAGTTGTATATACATTATGTATATTTATACACTTAATTATTTTTTACTTTTCAGTAAAAGGGGCTCCACAAAATATGACAATATGCCATACTTAATGAAGTAAGTCACAGACTTATTTTAGAACGGAGGAACACTTCCACTCCCATCTGAAAGACAAAAGAGGAAAAGGAACAAAGAAGAGTTAGTGTTGCATTTTCAGAGAATGATTTTTCATCTCATTGAGCAAAAATTATCTAAATATGAGAAAAGTGAGGCTGATTCTTACCTTTGTGGAAGCACTGTGGCGATGGATGACATTGGAGTTGATACAACTCAGGTTGTTGCCCTAAGCCAGGGGCGATCGAGGCACCTGCCCCAAACATGGGTTCCAGGACGGCCAGTTCCTCCAGGAGGGACTGAGTGCAAGACACGGCGGGCGAGGGCGAGCCAATGGGCATGGAGGTGGCGGAGCTGGGGGAGGCAGTGAGGATGAGGGGAGGGGAAGCTGGAATGGAGGAGCAAGAGGACACTGGAGATGACACCACCTCGATCTCCATTGCTTCCTCCGCTAGCCCCTCCCCTTCCGCCTTTCCCCTGGCCTCAGCAGCCACAGTCGCCCCGCACCCAGCCGTGGAGTTACATTGCGCCGATTGGACGCTACAGAAGTGGCCCACTCCCTCAAACTGGGAGGGTTGGTGCCAGCACACTGGGGTTTGAGGAGAGGTTGAAGGGCTGGAGGAGGGGATGGGCACAGGGGAGGTGCAGGGAGACAGGGAGGAGTGGATGGGGGACTGGGGAGGAGCGAAGTCGTCTTGGAGGAGGGTTTCTAGGATGCTCTCTTCAAACAGAGAGTCATCGTCGTCTAGGAAGATGGGAATGTCCAGACCTCTCCATGCTTTGATGGGATAAAACTCCCTAAGCATATGGACTGAATCAACGTCAGCAGGTTCTACAGTGGGAGACAGGAAGGGGGAGGGAGGGGAAGATGAGGGGGACATGGAGGGAGGAGAGAGTTTGGACAAGAGTGGATCCAGATAGAATCCCTCTGCCAATGAGCTGATATGCTGAGCTAGCAGAGAGATTTCTGCCCTCTCCTTCTCCCTCTCTCTCTCCAGGGAGAAGAAGGAGAGGCAGGGCTGTTTACCAGGTGATGCCTCAGGGGTGAGGAGGCCCTCAGGGGGACACTGGAGGGGCCCCAGTGGTACATCTACATACAGTGGACCCCGTACCTCGGGCAGGGTCATCACTGTGCAGTCGCCGTCTCCAGGGCTGTCAGGTGTGGGGGGCAGTTTCTCGTAAAGGGAGCCGCTGCATGGCTCGATGGGGAAGAGGAGATCAGTGGATGGGGTTGGCAGAGCGAGGGGAAGTTTGCTAGAGAGGGTGGTGGGGGGAGCAGGGCTGGAGGCAGTAGTTGGTGGGGCAGTGGAGGACGCTGAGGGGGCCATGGAAGTGGTGGCAGTGGCTGTTGTAGCAGAAGGTGGAGGTGTGGTAGTGCCAGTGGGGTCAAAGCTGAACAGGGGTTCACCGAATGGGAAGCTAGGCCCACTGACATGGGGAGTGTAGGGTGGCGTGCACACAAACTCTTTGGTCTGCTGAGCTTGTGAGGTGGGGACAGGTGGGAGAGGCAGGGGGAGGGCTGGCAGCGGGGGGTCGAGCTGGAAGGAGGGCGGCAGGAGAATGTTCTGGGTTAAAAAGTCTAAGTCTGCCACTGTTTCAACAGTGACTGGCGTGGGGGAGGAGGCAGCTGAGGGGCTTTCAGCAGGTTGCTGCTGAAAGAAGCTTTCTTCCTCCAGAGAGGAAATACTGGAGCGAGGGTCTCCCTCCAGCTGCATGGCCTCAGCAGCTGAGCTCCCTGGTTCATCAGAGGAGCCCACGCTGCAGCCAGCGGTGCTGAAGTCGAAGGACTGGGCAGACAGGCCGCTGCTGCCTGGGGTGAAGACCTGGTCTGGGCTGGACAGAGTTTCTGGGGACTGCAGGCTCAGACCCTCTTGCTGAGAGGTACCAGTAGTCAGGACCAGGGTCAGCTGGGTCTGCTCTGAGGTGAGCTGCTGACGCACAGACCAGGCCTCAGACTCACTGAGAAAGACAAGAAACAGTGGATTAGCATGGTGTGTTGGCTTCAATCAACATTCCCCTGTCTCTCTACTGACGAGTGGTGTGTGATGTAAAAGATGCCAGTAAATACCTGATGATGTAGTTGTTGCTGCTGATGGGGATTTCTCCAGGCTGCAGCTGAAGCACCATGTAGAGCCAAACCCACGACTGGTCCTGAGCCTGCACACGCACCACCATCTCAGCTCTGCCCTCTCCTCCCTCTCTCACTGTTGAACAACAGTCACAAACACAAGTTGGCATCGGTTTGTAATCCTATTAATCATCATAGTGTTTTTCAATGTGTGGATGTGCCAGTAGGCACAGTGTGTGTGTAAGTGTGTGGGTATGGATGGTTGTAACTGTTTGGTATGTGTGATGAGTACACTCACATAGGCTGCGGTGCTGAGCGGAGGCATGTGACAGATCCTGTGGGTGGAGGAGGCTGTACCAGGAGCGAGAGCGTAAAGCTGTCACATCAAAGCCAAGATAGGCGCTCACACTGCAGGGGAGAGTGGGTGGTGATGTGTTAGAGGGATAATGTTTTACCGCCTTGGTTATCTCATAAACACATTATACACCACTCTTATTAAAGCAACAGGTGGAAACACTGGATTTCATTGGTGTGAACTCACCTGTCGTGTGCTGCCTGCAGCCTCATGTCCCGGCCATGCTGGGAGTAGAAGCAGGCCAGGAACAAGTTGGTCTCAGCCAGGGGAGAGGTGGAGGTCAACTCCCTCTCTGCCCCCGGGGTGGAGCGGGTCGGGTGGGGCTCCAGAGGGGAGCAAAAACACACCCAGACAGGGTTGGATGTCCAGTAGGACCCGGCGGCAGGAGAGGTGGAAGGGGGAGAGAGGCAGCGAGCCCGGATCAGAACCAGCTTGTTCCCGGCACTCTGCCTTCGCACGGACTTGGAGGTGTTGAAACGACAGCGGAAGAGGCGATCTGTAGAGGAGGAGATGAGACGAGCTTTGTTAAAAAAAAAAAAAAATCAAACGATATTTGATCAATAGACAGAGAAAAAAAATCACGCTTCTCAAATTAATCAGTGCATTTGTCGTACCTATCTCAAGTGATGTCGAGGCGGACAGGTTGGTCCTCATGATGAAGTGATCTGAGGCGTCGATAATGTCGTACACGCTGTCCCCCTGTGCCACAAGATCCACCTGAAAGGAATAAACAGACACGCTATTTATCAAGCCCGAGGCAGAGCTCAAACATCCAACCGACTGTCTGTGTAGACTCACCATGGAGTGTCCGAGATGCTCGGAGACGCTGTCTGACAGGTAGAGGAGCTTCCCCTCCCCGGTCAGCAGCATCAGAAAGCCCGGCAGCGCCTGCATCAACTCCGACAGTTCGTGGAAAGACAGAAACCGCGAGCTCTCTTCGAGACTAGCGGCAGTTCCCGCTTCTGGAGAGAGACAAAAAGGAGCAAAACACAGAGGCGTCAAGTTCAATCAGTGAATCTGAACCTAATAGAGAACGAACAGCAGCATATGTGAGCTCCGCAATAGAGAGAGCAGTGGCCGCAGTGGATTTCAGCACCATGGACAGCGGTGCGGCTGTTTTTACAGTGTTGAGGTATTTTAGCACCACGAACAGCTACAGGTTGAGATTTAACACTATTCTTTATCACATTCCTGTTTAAATCGACCGTTATCGATCAACTGATAACCCATAGCTCCACAGGTGATCCAAAAATCAGGTTTATATCAAGACACCTGCGGCTGTAGCCACTAAAACACTTGTTGATTCTACTCCTGTGAGAGATTGCAGTCTCTCTATGCAGCAGTGCAACACGAGATTCATCAACAGGTCGTTTTTTCCCCACTCATAGTAAATTCGTTCTTACCTTGAGTGAAGAAGACGGATTTCCTGGTGTACATGCAGGCGAGTGACATGATGTGCAGGTATGAGAGTCGCGCTTTATCTGCATCGGATATGGGCAACAAGTCCTTCAGGTTCCGGATCTCGGCGTTGATCTGGTCCCGTCGAGCCTTGGAAGCTCCTTTGGTTGAGCGGTACATTGTGAGCCAGTTGTTTGCGGTGAACTATCGAAATTCCTCCAGATGCAGAGTTGGAGAGTTGTGCGCGCGGAGTGCTGTTGCGTTCACGTCGTGCCTCGGCCGAAGTGCCCTGTCTCCGAGGTGTGTAAAGAGACAGGCTGTAAGAGTGGAGAAGCACTGAGGTGTGTTATTGGACTTTCATCTCAGCTATTTTGTTTTGGGTTTTTCTTCGCCAGAGCAAGGTTTTCAAAAAACCTTCTCCTGTCCGGTCTCCGTCTGCTTTAGCTCCGCCACAGCGTCCAGCTCGGGTGCTGGCCGGCTGCTGGATGTCAGTCCCCCCTTTCGGAGTGCAGGTGAATCGGCGGCCGTGGTAGCCGTCTCTCGCACTGAAGTCCGGAGCCTTAAATCTGGTTGAGGGACTCTGCTCGCCGGTCACTTATATAGCCTGGGACTCCACCGGAGTAGGGGGGCTCCCAACGCACCAACACCGACGTAAAACGGAGGGAGGGGGGTGGAGAAGGAAGGGGGGCCGAGGGGGATAGATATGTCTCATATCAGTGTTAGCATTGGAGGAACTCTCCCCCCTCCCTCTCCGGTGCCCTCTCCTTTCGGTGACTCTGCCTCGACGTCAGCTCCTCTCTCTACTCGGTGATGACGTCGGACTGAAATCGGGAGCTCCGGCGACGCAAAAAGCCCGATTTGGACAAAACCGAATAAGGGGCGGAGCAACCGTAAAACGTAAACGGAGTCACCGGACTCCAGTGTATTGGAGGAAGGAGGGGGGTGCAGAAGGAGGGAGGGAGGGGGAGAAAGTGGGAAGACTGGGTTGCATACGAAAGAGGTCTGTGTGTTTATATGTCTGGCACCTGAGGCGGACTCCGCATCACAGCCCGTTTGCCCCACGGACCTGTCGGTAAACATTGCAGGTGCTCGTTATAAGGCGCGATCCACCGGTTCACCATCCTGCGCACATGCGGCCGAATGTCAACATTTTTAGAGGTGACTGGTGCTCGGGTGAAGGCTCGGTGATATAGCTACCGCAGAGCTGGACGGTCACCGAGCTGCTGCTGCTGCTGCTGCTACTACACGGATGCTGAGGCTGCTCTCCGTCGCTCCATCGTGAAGGGAAATCAGTCCTGATCAACTGTCAGAGCATAAAACTACACCGAACACAACACACCTATTACACATGACTGCGGCGCGTGTCTCGCCGCTCCGCAGCCACTTCGTACTGTTCTGTTAAGGAGGAGATGTTTTTTTTTCATAGGCCTGCCTGTGTTGCTCTCAATCAATACATCAATAGTTTATTCTGATTCTGAGATAACAATCAATGGGTAAAGTCATTAACAACTTCTGAGTGGATTTGCTCGGGAATGTTGATTTTATATGGATATAGAATAATCACAGGGTTAATAACAGTCAGAGCATGAACAGCTGCTGCTCGGAGACACTGACAGTAGCAGCACAAACACCAGAGAGACACCAGTTGACGTGCTGAAATGGATCCACGATTATTTCTCGCTTTGAAATACATTGTTATTCAATGGTTTAACAGCTGTCAGAGTCCTTATCTCTGTGTGTCTCTATAAAACTCACAGTGAATGGGTTTTCGTCAATGACGTTCATTAATGATTTCTGACGCGCGCGCCAACAACAGCCCGGTTAGCTACCTGGAAAAAAAAAAAAAAAGAAAAGCAAACCTGTCACCAGCCGCACGTGAGGTAAAGCCGTGCTTGTTTCTAAAAATAGATCTGACCGGTGACCGGCGTAAGGACTGAGAGCCGCGCCCCCGCATCCAGCCCCGATCGTCCTATTTATAGGGAGGAGAAATCACTTTCAGCCCCGAAATAGATCTGTAGTATGTGCTTCACATGTGGAGCCAGGCACACACACCTGGAGATGTGTCCTGCTCTCCACACACACACGCACGCACACACACACCTTACAGGTTTCACCCAGTTAAGTGCGGATCACGTCTGTCACATCGTTATTGTTTCTGTTATGAGTTGAGGTTTTTTTATGTGGGGGGTGGGGGGGGGGGGGGGTCTCGGTGTTGGTGGTAAATCTGGTCCAGTCAAAGCTCTGAGTCGAGAGAATGTTCTGGTACATTTTCTGTGCTTCAGCTCTAGGACTTGATTTTAAAGCCACACATGGTAAATAACGGTGGCTGTAATATACAGTCAGTTGGCAGCACATTAGGAGCATCCAGCTAAAACCAATGCAGTCTAATAGTGTCATAATTCCTCCTTCAAGAAGGTGATAGCCCAGTTTATGCTGAAACTGCCTCAGAGAGGTGTTTAACGGTCATTGTGGAGGCTGCACTTTGTGCTGAATTACTGTAATGTACCTACAGGTGTATATTATGTTATTATACTCACCCTATTTTGGCTTTATCAATGAGTTGAGGGTAAATAACAGAAGCACCTCTGTATAATGTATAATGCAGCATATTTGAATCAGCAGCTCTCTAAGACAGGTTCAATAAAGACTGAGGATGAAAACCTTCAGCACGACGAGGCTTGCTGCAGGGCTGTTGGACTAGACCGCACTATGTCTTTCTGGAGTTAGTATAGTATAGTAGATCTGACACACTGGGGGGCGTTCAGGGTTGAGGTTTGGAGTCAGGAAGGACACGTAGTGGGCAATGTCTCCAGGTCATTAATGTGAATCATACATCTTTACTTGCCTTAGAGTTTGAAAATATTTCTAAAGGGACACAGAATCTGATGTATTATCTTCCTCATCTAGAAGAATGAGGACGAATGTCCAGTCAATAGGACAGCGGCCATTTGTTAAATAAATATTGATCAGGCTTCTGTGATCCCACTGTTTACCAACTTTGACACTTTTCAGTATGCATACAGGATATCTCAATGATGAATCATCCTGCTTCTTGTTGTTTGGCTTTACTTATTTCAGTCCCTCTGTCTTTCTGTCTGGGTTTTGTTCTGTGTTTCTTGCCCAGGCACTGGCGGGTCTGCCTCTGTTTCTCCTCCTTTGAGGTCTGTTTTTGTCTCCTTCCTTTTGGGTTTCTTATCCGATGACTCAGCCCATCGCTGCTGTCGCTTTCCACCACTGGTTCCAGTTTGGTAATGACCCAAACACAGCAGATTGTTAGCAGATCATCAAAGGAAAATAGTGTATTTGCACCCAAAGCCACTGTTAAACTGACTCATCGTCCACTAGAAACAACGTCTAATTCTCATTTTTAATATGCACAGTTTGGATTTGCCTTACCAGAGGTCATTGAAGCTATAGAAATGAGAGATATGAGTTTGTCATCTCTGATGCCCATCACAGGGACGAGCAGCGCCCCTAGAGCAGAGAGAAACACATCACACATCAGTCTGTGACACTCAGTCAGTTTCCCTTTTGGCTATTCTGGATGCAGTGTCACACTCATTCATTAGTGCAGTCCACTCACAGTGGACTTTATTGTTCAGAGGTCAACGAATCTCTCCCTCTTTTGAAAGGACTAAAATTGACTCATGCTCTTTGTTTCAGGTGCATCAAGTAACATTTTGTTTGGTTTGACGTGGACCCTGTTGCATCAGCATGGTGTCAAAGATCATCCAGCTAATAATAGTCCGGTCTCAAGCAGCGTCATCAAGGTGCCACAGGTGGGTTTGACTAAGACGACCAGGAGGCAAAAATGCTAATTGCAACATGAGTAATAACTGTAAGATATTGTGAGTTTTGATTTCCAGTCTATTTTCGGGTCAGTTTTAGACACGATGAGATTTAAAGTAGATTTATCTGTTGAATTCAGTCAGAAATTTTCAGTGAGAAAACTTAAAATTGTTCTGACCACACACACAGGTTTATTTGGTCAACTCAAGTTTTGACTGCAGTCAGACAGAGCCATGTAATCCTGGTGCCTTACAAAAACTCACATTCACAAAGGGCAAGGCATTGTTTTTTTTCCATAAATCACCTTATGATGAGATGAAAGTATTGATTCATCAATTTGTCAATTGGCAAATTCAAATTCATTTCTGCTCTTCTCTCACGCGAAAATGTCAAACGTTCAGTCCTCTGTTCATCTCCAGTCCTCAGCTCTGATGATTTAAGTGCTTTCTTCTTCTTCTTCTTCTTCTTCTTCTTCTTCTTCTTCTTCTTCGTTGTCTGTGATTATGAGCTGAATATCTTTTTTTTTCTTATTTTTATTTTCTGGCGTTGTATTGACTAAATGACATGTTGACTAATGAAGTAACAGCAATAATGAAGTAAATAATTGGCAGATTAAAGAATGATGAAAAGGGTTTTTAGTAGAAGCCTTCATCTCTAAACTTCAGCAGCTGTGGTTCATGTGAAGTGCAGTTTAGCAGCTGCTACATGTTCTCAATAGTTTGTTTTCTCTTGTCTAAAATATGATGCATTCAGTTTGGTCTGACACAGACATTTCACATGGTGTTATGTGATCGTACCTGTAGCAGCGTCTAGTTACCTGTTGAAGACTTGCGATGTCCAAACAGGTGACGAGGCTTCTCTGGTTTTCTTTCATGTTACACAGAGGGGTTTTTTCCTGTAAGTCGAAGAAATGTTCTTTTCACACAGCCTGATTTTATGCAGTAATGGTGTTGAATTCAACTTTATACTTGAGACTGCAACATGCAGTGTAGGTCTTCCTTATTTGCAGTATAATGCGTTTTACCTGTGCAGTACACACTGATACAAATGAAGAAGACATGTGAGGCGATCAGGGTACTGAGACTTTTAAGATGTTATACTGTCTGTACTGTGTGACTCTCATCTTTGAAAATGACTATGCTTTTTATTTGGCTTTTATGCAAAATGACTTACAGGTGAAGGACAACACATTACTGAATAGTTACTTTCTGTAGCTGTGGCGCACTTACTAAATAATGGTAGATTTATGGTAGATTTATGTTTCTACTTTGGAAGAAGCAGAGGAGAATAAGTTCAACCAGGAACATATTACAGGCATGTAGGCTGCAGCTATATCAGACATGACATTATGACCGCCTGCATAATGTTGTGTTGATCCCTTCTGCTGCCAGATCTGCAACAAACTGTGATGCACCGTGTATGAGCAACAGTAGCTGGTCTGTTGTTTTGGACACCACGGGTCAACCGTCACTGACTTTGATCGTGAATATTTCCAATTCCAACTTATTCTCATCACAGTGTTTTTGTACACGATATATTTCAGTTACTAACCCTCACATAGATTATCGCTGACCAGCTACTTGGTTTTGTGCTGAGTGTTGTTGTGCTTGTTTTACTCTGTGTGGCTCTGAAATGATTTTTTAGCTTTTGAATTATCATCTTGGGGGAAAAAAAAACATGTTTTCTTTAGATCTTTCTTTATGTTTGTTTTGTGTAGTTTTCACACTAGTCACGACCTGTGACTTACAGGCTGCTCAATAAGTTGGAAAAAGGATCCCAAACAGTGTTTTTTACATCTGACATACTGGAATAGATAATCAAGTCAAGTCATGTAAACAAATGAATGGCAAATTTTGACTCTGATTTTGTCAGATCATAATTCTCACAATCATATTTTTTTTTCTTTTTCTTCAATTAAAATGATAAAAGACGAAAGTGAGCACAGTATCTGACAAGTGATTCTTTTTCTTTGCATATCATTCATCTATTCAGCCCTATCATCATTCATGGTTCCCAGATGATGAACCCCAATGACTTTGGCCTGGGTTCTTCTTCATTGTCAACCCTGGTTTACATTCATGGATCTTAGTGGCACGTCTCAAACACTATTGTCTGGATTGCCATGAGGTTTGGAGCAGATAGAGCCTGGTCTTGTTCAATTAAAACTAACAGGGCTGATCACAGAGAGGAGCCAGAGAACCTGAAGCACTGTCTTAAAGTTAAAGATCTGATCTGTAGCAAAGACCAGAACTTGATGTAAGTGCAGGAAACTATGAGACATTTGGACGCTAATCCCCTTAAAACAATTATGTAATGTGATTTGGAAGTTTCCCCAGGTTTCCCAAATTTATATATAGCAGCAGTTCATATGTTACAAAACCCAGTTTTCTTTGCACAGTGACTCACTGAATAAGAAAATAACAGCAGCTCTCTGCTCTGCTCTGGTGAACCTGATCAATTATATTTTGATTCCAAGCAAAATCACTGATTAGCAAGTGATCGCTGATTCCCTGCTGTTTGAGCTCCGAGTCCACATGTGATTCTCATTTTCACTGGATTTGTGACTAAGCTACACGTCACTTTCTTCAAGATGTAGTGTTTTGAGAGATTGCCTTACAAAACAACACTCCAGACTTTCTCTGGGTAAAAAATAGCTCACATCTTTATGCAGGAGCTCCCAGAACAAAAACACTCAAAGTTGTTTGTTTTTTTGTTTTTTTTTCCACCCAGCAGTCTCGTAGGTACTTAAGCTGTCCCGGTGTCCCACACACTCTGTTGTCTCAAGCGCTGCCATTGTTGCGGTTGTCATGATAATCCCTGCCATTATGAGACGAGGCTGTGTTGGTATCATAGGTGGGTGGCGGAGAAGAACATGGTTGTGGAGAGGCAGATGGATGAAGAGCGAGGGGTCGGAGGGATGAGTGCCTCGTCTCCCTGACAGCAAATGGACTCAAATGAATCCAATTAGTGGGCCTTCTTTGTGCCAGAATCTCCTGTTTGTGTCAATATTCATGTGGGGGCTCATTTAGTCTTATAACCCTCTTAAGTACAATCACTCGTCCAGGTATATTAACTCAGGCGCTCACTTATTCACTCACTCAAGGATCCATTTTTCTATGCTGCAGCTTCTTCATTCACTCGCTCACTCATAAATTTGTTCACTCAGTTTCTCTTTTACTCAGTTGTTCATTCACTGGAGAATTTTGAATGGTGCGCTTTGGTTGCTTTTGTTATGTGTATTTATTTATTTTATTAAGAAGTCTTAGTCTTTCTGTGGCTATTGTCTCTATCCATGTGTGTGTTATGTTGCAAGTAAATACAGAGAAGAGGCTGAGCAACAGAGTTTGGGCTAATGTTTTATTCTTGAATAAGACACTAATGCTGGAGTCCTGCTGGGACTGATTGGTGATTGGTTGATTGATGGAAACTAGCTGCAAAGAGATGTCATGTGATTTTTTAAAATTAATTATGTGCCATTTGATGATGGTAAACATTTCGGCAAAAAGATGCCCAAAGCTGCTCAAGCAACGCTGTTGCTCATTCATGCCAGTCCAGTGTTCACACTCTTTTAGCTCTGTTTTGGTCGCCACCACTGGATTTTAACAGGTTTACAGGTGCAACTCTCCCGCTGTCATTTCTCAATACAGAGGGTGAAACAGAGTATCACACTGGGACTGGTGGTGACTGGTATATGTAAACAACTTAGAGAAAAGAGGATGCAGAAGCAGAGAGGTGGACACAGACAAGACATGTTTCTCTGAAAACATGTAGGTGCAGATTGTACCATTGCAAAAAGAGAAACTGCACTGGGTTACTATATACAGTATAAGTGTCGTTGAAGAATGGCATGAAAAGAAACAGTTGTATTGTTTTCACACCAACCTGATGAAATATCATTTATTTACATTTAACAGTTGAGGAGCCAGAGACTGGTAGAGACCAAACACAGAGCAAAAGGAGCCTTATAACCAGTGAATGATTTAATAAGTGACCAAAAAAAGTAGTTAAAGCAGCAAATAATACACAGATTTCATTTCGGCAACATTAATGAACTTAGTGAAGCTGTAGCTTTTGACTCAGGAGTTAAATGTTGTGTTAGTGACTCAGTGTTGGGCTGCTCAGTGTAAAAAAAAAAAAAAAAAAAAAAAAGTAGTTATAACTGGTTTTAGTTTTGCAGCAGTGTTTCAGAAAATGTGCCTGAGCATTTTGAGGAAACAAAACGATAATCTAGAAAATGATAATACACTCAGTCATCTTTTCACACTCACATTCAGTCTTTCACTCGCCCATGTTTGACCTTGCCCACTGTCTCAAATTTACTCATTCAGTCACATTTCACTCTGTCACTTGGTCCTGTGAGTGGCCCTCTCACTCACACAGTCATTCACCAACACTTACTCCCTGTCACTATCCATCACACACACACACACACACACACACACACACACACACACACACACACACGTTTAACAGATGTATAAAGAGCAGGAGTATTCTGGCTCTTTCTACACACGCACACTCAGATTTTCAGTCTCTAACAGGTGTGACTTTCACAGCTTCGGCCGTTGGCAGCAACTGAAACTGCGGATGAGGAACAAGCAGCATGTTCCTCCACAACCTTAGTCATCACATCACAGGGAACAGAGAGAATAGATCCATCAGTCTCTGCAACAGTCCCATCACACTGCCGTAGCGTGACTTATGGAAGTTTACTAGCATTAAAATGTCAATGATTTAACCGATGATGGGAGGTACATGGTGTTTTTCTCTAATGTGAATGCAGCCGTTAATAACAGGGTTATTTTTGGATCACTTCAGGGTGAAGAGTTCAGGAGATGAGAGGGGCAAAAAAGGCTGAAGAGGACTTGGGTGTTATTTCGGGGTAAAACAAGCGGTGTGGTTCTCATGCCAGAGGTGAGAGATACTTGTCCTAAGACTGCCTTTTCTTTTTTCAGTTTATTTTTACACCCAGAGTCAAGGTTGCGCTCTGCTTCTTGAAAGGAAGGAGCTAATCTGTCGCCTAGCAACACCGAGCGAGAGAGAGAGAGAGACAGAGAGCGAGAGAGGGAGGATGTGGAGTAAAGAGAGGAGTTTAGGAAAAAAAGATAGAAATTTAGGTACACAGAGGTAAGAAAGGGACGACCGGGAACACAGTGAACTGACTGTGGAGCTGGAAGACGTACGTTAGTGTGAAAGATCTGACTAATTATGTTGTAAAAGCTTGAAGAGGGAGCTTGATTATCACATGCACACACAGCTTCACACTGTATACATGTACACACCGATGTTGCTCTTTTGTTTCACCCTCCATCTGTACAGAAGTGTTTTTTTCCCTTAATGTTTTTAACCTTGAATCAGGAGCAGCAGCCTCACCCATAGACGCCATAAACACAGTAGATCACATCTGTTGCTCCCTGCATGGCTTATAATTATCTATTATTTACTGATCATATTAACAGCACGACAAATACATATATTGAAAAGCAGATTTCAATAGGCAAATCAAGAACCAATACATTATTAAAATCAGGATTCGTGTCTGTGAAGCTGGGCTTAGAGAAGTAGAAGCCGAACTTTGAGGAATATGAATTCACATCATCTCACAGTCTGCTGCAGTGACAGAGGAGGGAGAAGGTTTTGTGCTTCTTGGGTTTATAAATGTTCTTCCAGGGCATTTTACTTAATCATTACTATTATTGTAATGACTGTTCATCACATTTTTACATTGATTGATGGGGAACCAGTTGTACATGCGTTTAGTCTGATATCATTAAGAGTCAGTCGCATGAAAAACAATTGGTAGATTCACACACTGATCACGATCCATCGCACATGATTCAAGTATTAATTGTTTTTCTGTCTTTTTTTTTTTTTTTTAACATTTCGGTGACAAAGTTAGGTTTGACTTGACAGGGGATGTTGTATGCATGTGCTACATTTCTCAGGCCACTAGACCATTGTGACACTGCAGCATTTCTATCTTCGTCTAGAAACTCTTCAGGGACCTCAAAACCAAACCTCCAGGTTGGGAACCATTACTCTGTTTGAAGCCTGCCTGTCACCCAGTGCATGCTGGGACAGGTTCGACCCCGCTCATTCCATCACTAAATATGAACAGTAGCATAAAGATTGAGATTGTAATTATTGTTAATGTGAAACAAAACAGGAGAGACAATAAGTGTGATTCAGTCATTCTCTCTCTATCACACACACCAACATATACATTGGCAGCAAAACTTGTAAATGTTCAAATGTGCAATAATAATACCTCAGTTCACGAACCGACACCCTCTAAGTTCACTCTCTGCCACTCTGGCTGACTTGAAGTCTGTCGGCTCCATCGACAGACAGACACAACTTGTGAATATAAGCCATATAAACACCCACGCACACAGCTCCACCCACACCCCTGCTCCTCACCTCCTGCCTTTATCCATCACTCCTCTCCCTCTCTCTTGGTTTGGCTTTGTGAGCCAGTAGCCTTGTACCTTTTCTCTTCGCTTTTCAATATGTGGTTTATTTTTAGCTGCCAGGGCTCAGAATGGGAGGGCAGAAGTTTTTCACAAGTGCTCTTTGGTTGTATTTGAGTTCTGTCTCCTCAAGGTCCCTCTGGATTATACTTAGACTCACAGCAGAACATGGGGACAATAACTCGGTAAATAGCCTGAATATTTCTATTGAGGATGGAGTCTGCCACGAGAGGCTTTATTATCCTGTGTGAGACTGGACGTGCATCTGTGCTCAAGGATAAGATCTTTACAAGAGCATATTTAAGATGCACTTTTTAAAGTAAAACACATGTCTTATCTGAAGAAAACCATGTGAGCATCTTTGTTTCAATCAATCATCAGTATTTATTTAATATGTATTATTTCTATTTATATATTTGTACATATAAGGATTGTGTTGCTATGATCTAGATATTTGAACCCATTTGTTTTTTTGTTTTTTTTGTGGTGGACAAATGCAGTTGTTTTTTTTTTTTTTTTTTGCTCCCACACTTTGGTACTGTAACATACCAGAACAGAACAGACACTGACTCTTTTCTCCCCACAGTAAGTTGGTGCTGATGCGGGGTTGCCATGGTGACGTGATGTAAATGTGTTACATCACGAGAGACCTCCTAGCAGCAGATCTTTCATTGAGACTCCCTCTGTATCTCGCTCTGTGTGTCCCACTCCCTTTGATTAACTCTCTTTTTCAGACAGGAGGTCAAGCACAGAAATCAAATTGGGCCAAGAAAGACAAAGACATAAAATATGTGGTTGATTTATTTTATTTATTTTATTTTTTTCGCATTTGCTTCTGTTTGTGGTTGAGACATCATCCATCCGGACATACAGTGTGTTCGAGATGAGCAGATAGATCGAGGTGTTGCATAACAAAAGCAGAGAGTGGGTTGATGAGAGTGAGGGAGGAACAGATGTGCTGAATGGACTTCATATCAGCCAATAACCCACATTTGCACCTTCCTCTTTCCTAAGATGTGGTCCATTCGTTTTTCTTTCTTTCTTTCTTTCTTTTTTTTTTTTTTTTTTACCTTTGCTGTCCTTGTGCAGCAGTGGCTCAAAATACATCCCTGCTGACCCAACCCGTTGATACCAATCACATGACTACTCTCACATAACCACCTCAGTTTGCTTCGGTTTGTTCTCCTCCCTCCCTCTCTGTGTTGTCTACTGTCCCGAGCAATTTACTGATTCATTCACTCTGGGCTGATTCATGAATGGATGGGGTCAATTACTCTGTGCTGTCGCTCGTTCATTTCTTCCCATTGAGGCCCTGTTTCTATCTGCATCCCAAAATACATTAACACTTAAACAAGACCTGTGTGGTGTCAATAAGCTGGAAAACAGGTAACAGGTTACAGATGAGCCTTTTATCTTTTTAGGAGAGCAGCCTGTTATTGGTTATTTTGATTGTATTGAGTCATTTATAAAACACTGAATTAGAAACGTCTATAAAAAGCCAAATGGACTGAATGAATGAATTGTCTGTTGAGGAGCATAAGTGTTGCCAATATTAGAATTTTTTTTTATCTATTTTGAAGTTATGCAGCTCCTGAAGTTGAGATGCTCGAACTTTACTTGAATATTTCCTTTTAATTCCACCTCATACTTCTATGTGCTGCAGCTGTAGTTATTATCTACATGTGTGAAGTACAATACCAAACTTTTAAGTCTAACTACTTACCAAAAGCACTGACAAGTATGGATTTTTTGAGTCAAAAAAAAAAAAAAATGTTGATACCAATCTGTCCTGTTTATCATCTGATGATCCACAAGACTTATCATGTGACCCTGAGTGTCCCACACCTAATAAACTATTGAACAACTTAAGTAGTTTAAATGCTGCCTATAGAGTAATGCATCAGGATTCACAGGGTGACAAAGTAATTTTATTAGTCATTTGAACATACACAGTGGAACAGACACTTTTACTTTTAAAACTTTAACTAGATCTTATCAATAATATGTCAGTACCCATGTAAGATTTTCAATTTACTTGGAGCAGAATATCACACCATTGGTGTATTGGTGCATTTACCTCAGGAGAAGATGTGAATGTTTCTTCCACCACTGCAGCCTGGTGGAGGAAATATTCAGACCTTTTATTGGTATCAAATGTACTTAATGTACCAAAAAATAAAAACACTCATTATGCAGTGTTATGTCCCACCTCCAAATCATGTGCTCAATAATTACATGCACTCATGTTTACATCAGTGTCATTTTGCAGCTACAGGTGCAGCACTGCAAGGTAGTTTAATCTACCTAACCTAACCTTTCAAAATTGCAGGTCATTTATTGATTAAATAATGTAAATCTGCAATGTGACTGAAACTAAAATAGTCAAATAACTGCAGTATATGCATAAAATGAAAATATCTCCATGATATACCTCTAAACTGTGCTTAACAACTGCACTTGAGAAAATGCACTTGGTTATATTCCACCGCTGTTTAAAGTCACAGTGACCTGCTCTTAGCCTGAATCCTTCAGAAACTAAAAGTCAAAGCCCAAATATCTGTTTCGCAGCCAGTTTGTCTTCTCCGATTCACAAAGTTACTCCTCATCTCCTGCTCCCTTGCGTTCACATACCTTTCACTTCTGTTATTTTTCTCAGGGCTGAATGTCTTTTCAGCATAGGTCCCTTTTGCCGCCATACACCCACACACCCATAGCAACACGTTGTCGTTTCTTGGTAACCACATTTACGCAACGAGTAAAGAAATTGAAGGTAGAGTAGGCATGGATAAGGTCTAGCTTTAGAGCCTTATATAAATCTGTCCAAGGCTCCTGAAAGAGGAGAGAGGTGCTGGAGTGGGGATGATCGAGGGGGGGTTGTTGCTCTCAGCATCTGGACCTGAAGCCTCAACAGCTGTTGTGTAATCCAGCATCTGATCTTAAGTTTTGTTGATGCAGATGACAAAGATCAGATTTTTGGTGGCCTCTGTGCTTTTTCTTTGCTCCCAAATGTCACCATAGGTCTCCGAGTCCATGCTGCATGTGCAGTCATCCTCTTAGTGCAGTCATATTTTTAATTACACTGGTGTTAATCACTGGCATGCGACCCATTATCCCCACACTGCACTAAATTCCCAGGGTGTTCACAGGAGATTACACTGACCCGAGGTGATGAACATACCCGGCAATTGAACCTGTAATTGGACCAGACTGATAAGCTAATTATTTCCAGAGCTAACAAGAAATGACTGCTGTTGTATCACAGGGGGACAATTTAGAGAGCGTTTCACACATAAGCTCCTGGCTGATATGTGCAGGTCACATCTGGGCTGACAAATGTTCATATTTAAAAAGAAAAAGAAGAAGAGGGAAATCCTACAGGGCTTTATTTCCCTAAACAATAGAAAATCCAATCAGAACTTATTAAGATTGCAAATATATTCAACCTTTACTCGGCCTCTTCACCAGCTCTTTGTAGTTCATTAGGTTCAACCAGTTGAAACCAGTTGAATGCACCCACCTCCATCCCATGTATCGTCTTCACTGTTTACTGACACTGTTTCAAACAGGTGTTGATTCAACTTTTTGATCAGGCTGTAGTTTGCGATATTGTGTGATATTGATGATTCTCTATTATTTTGTCCATCTCAGTTATCACAGTGAATGTGCAGAAACCACCTCTGTACATAATGAGGTGCAGATTAACAGCAACATGGATGACACCCAACCAAAAGTATTCATTGGTTACTGGGGCAGTAAACAGAATGAATACCAACCTCACATCACAAACATCTGGATGATTACAAGTATCTATATTCAGACCAGCTGATCTGAACAACTATCTTTCCAGTTATTATGGTTTTAGTGTCAGTATGATTAGTAATCCACTTTATATTGAACCTAAAATGAGTGTATGTGCACCTTGACACATAAATTGCATTATTCATAATTGGCTTAATTGTGTAACTGTTGCTGGTTGGGTTACTCTTTAAATGGACACTGTTTATCCAGTGTTGCCTTAGCCCTCTGATCACTGTCTCCATACATCCATAGACCCTCTATGCAAATGTCCAGAGAGAGCCATTTCCTGCCTGATGCCCTCACTAATTTACACACCCTAATCATCGGGCCCTCTTTGTAATGTGCAGCCTGTTTTTGATGTCCCACAGACACCACCGCCCGCTCTCTTCATTAATGAACTAATATCAGCGCTCACAGGGGGTGGGGAGGAGGGATGTGGGTGGAGGGAAATGACACTCCACCTTGCTCTTTCATTCATAAATATAATACCTGCATTGTGGTGTGTAGTGGAAGGAGGGGGAGCATGGAGAGCCTTTTGTAATGCAATAGGAGGGGATCAAAGAGGAACAGGCTGCTCCTCTATCATGGCTGCATGTGTCAGACCAAGGGACAGGACTGGACTGCATAACATGGAGGGTGGGTGGGTGTGCGGGGGTCTTCTCTGTCCGCCATTTTTGTTCCATTGCACAAGAGTTGTCAGTGCACTCTGCCCTGCTTCCGGGCCCACGCCGTCCCCCACTGCGGCCTGCAGGGCACGGCTTGCCCAGAAATGAGCTCATGCTCAGGCGAAGGTGCCAAAAAAAAAAAAAAAAAAATGAGGCCCTGTCGTTCCAGCACTCCCCCTCTGCCACCCCAAACTCTCCTCCCACTCGTCTGTGTGGGCACTGGAGCTCTCAAACACATGCTCCCCTATGTCATCACCCACGCCCTCCACACAGACACACTAACACAACTAGAGGCATCCAGATACTGGGTGCAAACTCTGGCCTAGAGCACAAAGACACACTTTTTAAATGCTTTATTTAATTGCATTTCTTCACTCAGACACATCCACACACACTCCTCTGGGCCTGCTGTGCTGAAACAGTAGTTGTTTTGCATCTCATTGTAGTTGTTATGCGTCACTTTGGGGATGTTTTCAGTCTATTTTTAGCTGATTTGAATCTATTTTTAGTAATTTTGCATCTTTTTGTTGCCGTTAGAACCTCTGTGTGGCCACTATGTCTCTTTGTGGTTGTTTTATGTCTATTTTAGTTATTTTGCATGTATGTTTTATCTCTTTGTGGTTGTTTTACATCTCTCTGTGGTGGATTTGTGTGTCTTTGTTCTAATTTTGCTAAATTTTTTGTTTTATTTGAAGTCAGTTTTCCTTTTTCTGTTGTCATTTGGCTTGTTTTGTGTTTCTTTGTGTTTGCTGTGTTCACTGGTCTTTTTTATCTGTTTAACATCTTAATCTGGTCACTTTGAGCATCTCTTTGTGGTACGATTGTGTCACTTTTTGCGCTTTTGTGCATTTTTAAAGCCTAATTTTGGTTGTTTTGTGTCTATTTTAGTCAATTTGCTTGTCTTTTTGGTCATTCTGTGTTTCATTGACACTTTACAGGTGAGGCACAGGGGAACCTTCACTGCTTTGGCCCCCTGTGTCTTGTAGGCTGGTCCAGTGATCCATCCATGATAGTGTCATCCTGTTTCAGTTAGGTTTACTCTCTCCAGCACACACACAAATGTACACTCCTCCTATCATACTGCACTTCTCAACACTATCACCACATTTTGCCATCTTTGTTCTCCATTAACACAAGATGCCAAGTTATGTAAGAAAAAAAAGTCTTTCAGAGCTTGGAAAGTATTTGTTCGTCGTAGTCGCTGCATTGCACATTATTTGTGAGAGGTAGAAAAAAGTTGTCATCACTTTTTCCTCCCACAGGTGCGTGAGTTCATGAAAAAACTGTAGAAAATGTGGGCTCACTCTTGGTTAGGTTATAAAACCAACCTTCCCTCCTCAGGTTGTTGCTATTCCTGGCCTGCTGCTGAGAGGAGACCTGTGTGTCTGCTGCCCCCTGGTGGCCGAGCACTGCCTGCTCCGGTTACATAAAACAGGACTGTGTGTGTGAGTCATCAACCCCCCCTCCAGTGAGGACAGATGGGAGGTGTGTGTGGTGTGTTTGTGTGTAGGACTGGGTGGAGCAGACACCAGTGGACTGTAAAATAAGGGCTTTCCCCTCTCTCTATCTTTTTTCCTCCCAATCTCTCTCTCTCTCTCTCTTTTCCTTAGTTTTTTTTCTTTCACTGTTTTTTGTGTGGGTCAGTAGGATCAGTTGACACACAAGCGAAGCGCTGTGACAATAAAAATAGAACAGGAGGCTGCAGAGCTTCATTCTTTAGTTTACACTGCAGCCATTTCTGCTGCCTTTTCCTCCTGAATTCAGGATGTTAGGAACTAATCCTCCTCTTTTTCATACAGTCGTGACACTATTTAATATTTTAGACATGAATATGAGAATATGATGAGTGCTGATATTTCCTGTTTGTTCTGTGTGACTGGAGAGGATTTTAACACAGAGCTTGTTTTGAAGTCACGATGATTTTCAGTCTGTTAAAAGTGATGTAGATGTGATGAGCGTGAGGGCGCGGGGGTCCAACTCAGTGTGCGCCCCTGATGAGCCTATAGATGTTCACACTTCATGTTTATATACTCTCCCTTGGTCAAACAGGATGACTGCTGACTTGTGTCTGTTGGTATTAGTGGTACAGCTGGATAAAACAGTGATGATGTTGGATCACAGTATAGTTTTACCTGTGTGAGAGTTGGTTTGAACACAGTTTAAAGGTGTGTTACATCACACACTGATATGGAAACCTGTCTAGTACTACTAAGGGCTATTTTAAGACTCTTGGAGCTGGGCACACAGGGATGATGGCTGGACTACTGAGAGAGTCATGGCTGCCTGTCAAGCCACCGACCAGCTATGTGCCTGAGTAGATACAGATCTAAGAGCAGCTTAAACCAATGTTCATATGGATTCAGAGGCTGTCAGATGTAGATTAGTTCACCTTGTCTGGGACTCATAGGACAGTTCAGTTAATGCAGGGCAGTGAAGTTCATCTTTTATTTTTTATTTTTGCCCCCCTTTTGATACTTCTCACCTTTGTTTCACTTTTCTATTGTGGCGTCTTCTTCACATCACTGAGGGGAGGGCCCCTGCCCCCGTCACATTGTTATGTGATGTTCCTAGGCCGTGGTTGTGTATTGTAAGAAAGATTATATATAAATTTGCAGTTATATATGATTCTAGAGAAGAAACAGTTATTGAAAAGAAACCATATGAAAACGTTTGGAGGGGAAATGTGTCTTTGGTGGAACTAATAAGAGCCAGGAAATGTCTCTACACACAGATTTGTATAAAAGGTCACAAACCAAAACACTTTAATCATTAACAATTAATTATTCATGACAGTGTTGATAACCCTGAGTACAGTGGATTAGCAACCTTCATACAGCAGAATTGAATCATAAATCTGAGTCTCAACCATGAAATATTGTATTGTTGTTTGGATATTGTTTAATCACTGATAAGTTTGGTTAATTATTACTGTTAACTATTACTATCACTGAACTTCTGATTTACTACAGATGAAACTGACCATCACCAGACAGACTCTGTTGTCTGAGATAAGGCAAACTAGAAACTGTTTAAAGACAATCCCAGTTTACAGGGAGCACCGATTAAATATATAAGAATTTAGAAGGGCTTTTATTCTGAAATGCTACATTAGACATTTTTTGAGTGACACCCTGAGGTGGTGGTCTGTAATAACAAATAATTCCCTTTTAATGTCAATCTGAATTTACAGGGAACACCGTGAAAATAAGAAACAATAGTGGGCTTTAACTTTAAAATTATACACCAACTTGCCAATTATGCCATTTTAATTAGTTTTGAAAGGTCGCCTTTATCTTGAAATCTGTCCTAACACACTCTACAATACTTGACTGCAGTTTTTTGAAGTGGAGGCTGGCTGGCGGTGGTCAAACGTTCCTTGCAGGTGGGAAATTCTCACAGGAGTTTGAAGAATCTTGTAAATTCATTATAAAATAAAATAAATAAATAAATTAGTTTAAAAAAAAACAGAAAAAGAAATGACTCTGAAAAACAGAAAAAAAACACTCTAGCTTAGTGTGTGTGTGTGTGTGTGTGTGTGTGTGTGTGTGTGTGTGTGTGTGTGTGTGTGTGTGTGTGTGTGTGTGTGTTTGTGTGTGTTTCAAGTGAATGCAGTTCACTTCCTTATTGACATGAACATAAACTCCTGTAAACATTTCAGAAGAAGACAATAAAAGTCATTTTTATATTAAAAACATGCCTTGCTTCCGTTCGTGACCGGAGCAGTGTGCAAAGGTGATTAACAATGATTAACAATCACTGAGCTTTAGAAGTTCCTTATTGCTGTGTTGTCCTTTAGATATTGACATAGTGCCCACATATCACAACTTGTTTGTTGTGATATGCCTCATCTGGCTCACTAAGCTAGCACCTAGTTGTAACACCCTGGTGCCATTTCCCTGCTGCGTCTACACTTTTAACTGTGATGTCATGACTTTGCCAATTAGCATTAACTCATTGAGGAATTTGTATCAGCCTTCACTACTTTAAATTTAAAGGTACAGTGTGTAACTTATTTGGCTTTTTATTAGCAAAAATCAAATATTGCTTTAATAAATACGTATTTTCTGAAGTCTAATCACAGTTGCATAAAAAATGCAAGCTTTCTCGTAGCTTGTAGCTCGTAGCTTATACATAGGTGGCGGTGCACCCAACTGAAGGCTGCCATGTTGCATCACCATCTTTGAATACGGCAGCTGAAGGGGACAAACTTGGTTCGCCTTTCACATTTTACCTGTAAATCCCCATGTGTTGTCGGGGGCGATGAGGAGAAGCAAGCAAAGATGACTATGATGATGAAAGCACCCTGCGGTTGATTCTACTTGCCATTTTCCCTTGAAATGGAGGACCGTGCATACTCTTTGCCCCATGAGAGGGATGGCAAACCACCCAAGAAAAGAAAAAGAAAACAGGACCGGGATAAAACAAGGGTCTACATCAGCGTAGCCTTTCCCAGGTGGAGACAACTCATGGGCGAGAAGGACTTGAAAACGGACGCGAAGGTTGCAAGCTTTCTGCTAGACAGGTTTATTTTGGCATAATGCGATTTGCAGTAGCATGTTACCAAAAACATGTTAATAATGAAGGACGTGCTTATAACTTATCGGCATTAATAAAGAAACAGAATATGTATTGTTTTGTACCTCATCACTTGATGGAGCACTCTAGTTGTGCATGAAGTTGACATATTGACTTCTTCAATATGTTCGTGACTCTTCGCGGCTTCCGTAGTCATAGTAACACGTTTAGCGGAGGGGGTGCCAGAGAGTACTATTCAGTTGTTTGCATTCTATTAGCGCACCACTAGATGGGAGTAAATTTCACACACTGTGGCTTTAAAGTTGTTTTCAACTATGTCCTCACAGCCACAGCAGCGGGAGAGGGGAGCCAGCAGGGTCTGTCTGACTTACACTGTATGTGAAAATCACAGGTAAAAATCCTGTCAAGAACTCCCTTTGTACCGGTAGTATTTTAGCTTGTTTATGTGTTTGGCGTGGAGATCAGAGGAGGAGAGAGGAGTTAAGAGAGGTTTAGAGGAGAGAGGATGACAGGAGTGGAGAGTGAAGGAGAGGAGGAGAGGAGAGGAGTGGAGTGGAGAGGTGAGAGAGAAAAGAGACTGCAGGGTCAGTGAGAGACAGTGGTAGGAGTTGGTGAGGAGCCTGTAACAGATTTTTCTGTAACATGGCTTTGTATCACCATATTCAACTATACACTGTGCTCCAGTTGTTTCTGCTCACAGTTACACTACTGTGTAAATCCACAGGTGTTCTCTGTGGTGGCCCTGATTTTTTATTGTTGGTGCTTATTGTTTGGCATTTGTTCATTCTAAATACAGGGAGACTTGTGCTGTAACATGCATTTCACCTTTGTAGCATATTAGCCTGGGATCAGTAAATCTTATATCTATTGTTGTATTAAATAGTGCATCAAAATACAAAAGTGAAGAACGCACAGCTCACACACACACAACCTGTGCTGAAATCAAAACAGCCAGTACGTGATTTGTGTCAATCAGTAAACAGGTCAGAGTTTAACGTTCCCCAATCAATCACAGACATCAGCACATTCTGCCACCCACACCCCATCACGAACGTGACTGAGAGGCATTGAGGTGTGTATATAAAGAGAGAGCAGCCTCCTGTCACCACTGCACTATCAGCTGTTACCTGAACATCACCAACTCACATCTACCTGACAGGTAAGAGTGCTACTGGGTTTCTCTTCAGTCAGTGGAGCTGATGGCTCAGCTCTCTCTCTGTAGATTAACCAACATTTTGTTTCTCCGCACAGAAAAATCATTGATCTTCATCATGAAGACTGTCCTGCTCCTCACTCTTGTCCTCTATGCTGCATCTGCAGGTCAGATTTCTCTCTCTCTCACACACACACACACACACACACAGGACAGTAACCTCTACTGATACTGACAGCATTGTGTTTCTCTCTGCAGCTCCAGCTGAAGACAAACAGGAGGCTCCAGGTCAGTGTTACACGGACTGGCTTGAAGTGATACAGCAGTCAGACAGTCAGACAAGTGTACATCTTTGACACAGAATTCATTCATGTATTTGATCCACAGAAGCAGTAGCAGTAGCAGTAGTCGACACCCCAGAGGAACAAATGGCTGCTGCACCTGGTCAGGAGGAGGCAGCACCTGAAGGTAGGAGTCATGTCAGCATGTTTTCTCAGACATCCTGAGTTCATTCAGCCACATGTTTCTGCTGTAAGAGGCTGTATCATGTGAGAGCAGAAGTGTTGTCGTCTGAAAGACAGAGTGTGTTTCACTTGAAATAAAGTTCACTGTCTCTCTTTCTCCTCTTTCTCTTTGCAGCTCGGTTTAACCCCTGCCCAAATGGCTGGTATCACCATGGCACTCGCTGCTTCATGTTTGTCAGAACCCCATGAACTGGTACAGTGCTGAGGTACTGCTGCTCTAACTGCTCTCTGTTGTTACTGTGAGCATTCAGACAACCATTAATTGTACAAAGTGTGAACGTCAAACGCATAGCTCATATTGACTGTGTTATTTCTAACAAGGTTTACAACAGAAATGATCATCTTCACCTAAAACCTCTGGATGGTGATGATATATGTTAGCAGTTTAGTCAGTCTGTCACCATCAGTTCATGAGAAGAGGAGCTTTACATTCACATATGAGCAAAAGACAAAAGAGTCAAGAAGTGAAGTGAGTCAACATCTATTTAGTTGTACATCTACAAAGGTCCCTGTGTACTTCCTCTTTCCATCAGGAGTACTGCAATGGCTTGGGAGGCCACCTGGCCTCTGTCACCAACCCCAGAGAGTACAGCTTCCTCCAGCAGATCACAGACACTGCCTGGGAGAACGTCGCTTGGCTGGGAGGCTTCTACCTGCAGGTATTCACAGATGAAATCCAATGAGCTCAGTCAATCCAGTGACCGAGGACCACACTTTTTTACACTCATGTTCTTTGTCTCTCAGGGGAGATGGATGTGGATTGACAGAGAAGGTTTCTATTACACCAACTGGTACTCCCAGTCGACCTGCAGCACCTATCCCTGCGCATTCCTACGCACCAACTGTAAGTCAATTTCTCAGTTACTTTAAATTTTGCATAACCAATGCAAGAACAACCGTCAGCTAACAAAAAGGTTAACTGCTGTTGCCATAGATGCTGTGGTGTATCAATTGCAGATTTGGTGTGAATGTTATTTTTTTCTGTCTTTTTTAATCAAACCTCAGACGGCTGGGGTAACGACCGGTGTTCCTCTTCATATTGCTTCATCTGCTCCAAGAACCCGTATGGCTGTTAGCATCCATGCTAAACATCTTGGGCCTCAGCTGGAATCAGCTTGGATTTCTGTCTCTTTTGCTTCTGTTGTCCATTGTGTTTTCTTAAAGACGTTAAAAGATGAATCTCTCAGTAACTTTTGTATCAAAACATCTATTTTTGTGACTGTGCAAGGAAGTTTATTTTCTCTAATAAAGTAATGTATGATGAATGGGACAGCGTGTGATCCTCCTTTAAGGGATCTGTTGGTCAAGTTCCACTTCAACCTGAAGATACTGACATCAATGAAAGAAGAGATCCACAGTTACACAGGCTGCTTTTCCAAAATAACCATATGGGGCAGTGTTGCGCTCGTCTTACACTTAGGAACAAACTTCCTCAAGAGAAAAAACGAGCAAAAAGTAGAGAGCAGGTACCAGCTCCACACTGCACAGGCCGAATGACTTAACAATAATTCTGTGGTGTAAACATTGATAGTTGTTGATGGTGACCTAACTTTCACCATTTTGTAACTCAAGACTATCAAGGCCAATTACTACTTTATTACCACTTGGTCTCTACATATCAGATGTTTCATTTTCAGTTTCCCAAAGCCCAAAGTGATATCGTCATAAAACTGTACAACAGTGCAGTGTAAATTATATTCAGTCATATTAATATATAAAACAGAGAAAAGCAGCAAATCCTCACACTGGAGAAGCTGAAACTGGAAATGTTAAATAATTCATGATTAGTTCTCTGTTTAACGATTATCCAACACATTATTTAAGCTTTATAATATCAGAGGCTCCAGGGTTGATGGTGCTGTTGAATAAAATAAAATAAACTTAAAGAAAGAAACTGATCAGTTTCGCTCTGACACAGAGATGTAAAGGTATATTGTTTTATTTGGGTTCAAATCTTAGACAAAAAAAAACAAAAAAAAAAACAAATTACAACACAATCAGCAACGTGACAATCTGACAAACGGCAGTTACAGAGAGCTCCATCATAGGAATGAACAGTGGAGGGTGGATGCTGAGGTCTGATCTGAGTGGTTGCTGAATCACGTCTGTCAACAGGAAACAGGGCGGCAAGAAGAAGAAAAAACAACAACAACAACAACAACAAAAACAAAGTGACAAACAGAGTGGAGCTGAAACATAAGGATGTAAACTGGTGAAAACAGATTAACCAAATGACGCTGGGTGTGACTCACTCCACCTGGTGGCAACGGCACAGATTTGTTATCACCCTGAACTTGTGTGAAGAAAAGAATTCCCTTTGATACACACTGACCACAGAACGAGGCAGCCAACATTTCATCCCAAAAAATAGGAAAAAAAAATCAATAGAGCCAAGTCAATGGAATGATCAGATTGGACTGATCATCTGAAGGCTGCTCTTCATCAGTGAGACCTCACTGCTACATGTATTTGGATATTGTATTGTATGTATATTCTTACACGCAATATGGTGGGGCTTACAAATGTGAGGCTTTCTTTGGACAACTAGGTATAAAAAGCTAAGAGTGTAACATCACAGTGACTGGTTGAACTGCATTGACCACTTCTTCTTCTCCTTTGTTTGCATCCGTGTGTCTCCACAGCTCTTTCTCTCCATCTTCTCCTCCTTCTTCCTGTTTAGAAGCTGTAAGGCCCAACGTAGATGGAGAGTCTGAGGGCGGAGCTGCCATGGTAGTTGAGCAGAGGGTTCACCGACACCATCTCCAGGTCCAACGTGTACTCTCTGGGCCCCGACACAGCGCGAGCCAGCACCAGCATGGCACTGATATTATTGATTTGCTGGGGAAGACAAAGCCAATATATTGGTGTGTTTTATGCATTTCTATACCAACACATATATAACACCTGTTTTGGCATCCAGAGAAGCGCTTTATAAATCATTAGAGGACTGGTTAACTGGTTAAAGGCCCTTTTTAGATTCTATTTGTTAAGGAGTCCTTTATTTACAAATGGACGTTAATGATCAGTGAATTACTTTGATACTGAACAGGTCTTAAAAATCTATGCAGAGATCAGGAGGCTGTTTGTGATTTCTGAGCAGGTTACTGGATGTTTATTTGTGATGGGGACCAAAGATAACTGTATGCATAGAAAGTGTAAATCACACTGAATCTAAAACATGTTTATCTGCTGCGACTGCTGAGAAGTGGGCCACAATATTAACTATTAACTAACTAATGAATGAGGAGTGTTCAAACTTTAATAAAAACATTTTTCTTCTCTCTGTATATCTATGTAACCCTGATACTCAGATATATATGTAGTTTCTGTTACATAGGTGAAACAATGGCTATCTAAGCTCCTCTTCATGCTCTGTAACACTTCTCACCCTGATGTAGAAGTCTCCGTTCTCATCACCGGAGCGGATGCGGAAAGTGTTGTAAGCCCCTGGAGAGACACTGGTGGCCTGAATCTGGAAGATGTCAGAGGGGACGGTGCGCTCCGAGGTGATGGTCATGTAGCGGTGGACGATGGAGAAGGGAAGATCTCGACAGGCGGGTTTGCTGACAGGACACACACAGCGGCTGGACACACAGACACAATGGTGAAAAAGGTCAGAGCGAGTTTGATCTTTTTTTGTCATCTTTGTGTAGTTGTTTTGTGTAGTTTCTGTGCTCACTGTGCTTGCTTTTCATTATTTTACATCTTCTTGTTTCAGTACTGAACCCTTTGCCCCCTTCAATAATCCATCCACTTTAGCAGTTGTAAAACATCAGCAGTAATTCATAAAGCACCCAGCAGAGGGAGCGATATAACTAAGATTGAAAATCTCCTTCAATCTCAACAAATATTGAACAGTAGCCATTTTCCCCCAAGTTTTTCTAAAACACGTTTTATACTAGCAAATCCTCTGGGATATGTTAATAGTGACCCACACCTGTTACCAATCCGACACTTGTTCACAACTGTAATAGTTTTCTTATTGCACTGGACCGTGTTCAAAAGAGAAGGTTGCAAAGTTGGACCCATACGTGGAAAAAGTAATTGGGGTAATCTTGCAGTTCGAGCCATACTCAATACAGGGGCTGATTATATTCTGACTTGAGGGCCAACACATATTTGAGTAATTGGGAAAAGGTGTGTGAGAGTGTGTGTTTGTGTACAAGCACACTCCGGCTTTCACAAGGTGTCACTCACTTCTCAGACACCTGGACGTATGGGTCTTGGCAACGTTTGGCGTCCACACACTGGTATCGTCCGTGGATGTTCACACACGTCTGAGACTCGGTACACTGATGTTCACCTGTTTCACATTCATTTATATCTGCGGAGGGAAAAACAGCTTTTTATGTTTGAGTGAACAGGAACAGAGCAGCTGTCAAAGAATGTAGAATAAGAGTACTGACTCACAGAGGGGGTGAAGGTGTTAGTTTTGGGGAGGAAATGGAGGCAGGTGTGCTTACCCTGACATAGTCTGGTCCCCAGCAGCTGGTATCCTTCAGGGCACACACAGGAGAACTTGCCTGGTTCATTGACACACTGGTACTGGCACAGGTAACTGGAGTAGCTGCACTCGTCGATGTCTGTCAAGATGCATGTTCAGGTTTTATTAGCTGTCCACCACCAGAGATGGAGACTGACACAGATGGACAGACAGACAGACAGAGAGCGTCTCTCACCATTACAAGCGAAGCCATCAGGCCCCAGCTCGTAGCCCTGGTCACAGCGGCAGAGGAAGGTGCCATATGTGTTGTAACACCTCTGAGAGCAGGGGGCACCCATGTCACATTCATTCACATCTGAAAAAGGAGGTAGAGCAGGTTTTATTGTACTCTGTAGACCTGACATTTAAATGTTGCTTGAAGTTGTCGTAACATTTGCGAGACAACAGACTGGAAAGAGAAAACACACTCCCGAAAACTTTTATAGGTTCTGGATCAAAAACCTAGAACTGAAGGTAGAGGTCAGAAATAAAAGCTCCAACTACATTTAAAGCCCCTGAAAACACATTTCCTCATTCGGCTTATTACTATAAATGATTTGGTCCAACATGAACTGTTTTACTGCCAGTGCTGAAACACTGGTTTCTCCACCATGAGATTTCTGTTTTTCCCACTGGTGTAGACCGAGGTGATGTCAGAGGTATGTCTGCACCAGTTCAAATTAACAATAATAAATCAATATGTAATGATAGTCAGGGGTCTGGTGTTACTGTTGGCAGGACACTGTCAATCAAATCTGATGAAGCAGAGTAGATTTTTTTTTTTTTTTTTTTTAATGTATTAGACACATTATGGTTGGCTTTTGTTTTTCTCAGGCACATGACAAACATATCTGTAAAGCAGTAAGGTGGAGTAGTTGTTGCAGTTAGAGATGATTGATGACCTAAGTCATAACAGCTTTGTTTCCAGTGATGAGGAAATAATTAAAGAGCTACTATGTACTATTACTATGTATTTGAGGTAATAAAAATATTACTTAATGCATTTATTTAATAGGTTCCTGGTTCCTAGTTTGTTTCCAATTTCCAATTTTACACACAAAATATACTGAATCTTGTTAACTTGTGAATATGAATTGTTAGTTGCAGAAAATTATATATTGGTGCAGTGTACTTCTCTCATCATTGATTCACTGATTACTCACCAACACACGATCGGTTGTTTCCTGCGAGCTGGAAACCAGGCTCACACTGACAGGAGAAGGAGCCGGGGACATTAACACAGCGATGTTGGCAGTATCTGTACCTGCACTCGTCGATGTCTGACAGAGAGGAATAAGAGATGATTTAGCTCGCTGCTGCAGCTGTAATGAGCTTCACCACAGGCCATGCAGTAAAGTGTCTTCACTATACTGTATTAGTTAAAGTAAAAATTCACACTGTCTCACCAATACACTCTGTGCCAACCTTGCGGTAACCATCAGGACACTGGCAGGTGAAGGCCCCCAGTGTGTTGATACACTGCTGGCTGGGCTGGCAGTCGTGTTCGTCTCGCTCACACTCATCAACATCTGTGTTTGTGGGTGAAGTGAAACAGGGAGACACACGTTAGGAACTGCTGCGACCTCACTCGGCCTGACTTGACTAATCCACTGTGATTGTTAGAGGGCAAACGGTGGCCACTCTGCTCCCCTCGTTTGCCCCCCAGCAGTTGAGGGTGACACATCATGTTGAGTCATATCTGCTGTCTCATGCGGACCCAGATGACTTTGCCTCTGGGTTGAGTAGGTTTCTCTGTTCTGAAAACACAGCAGCTGTTGTGGTGTGAAATCTTCCACATTCCTACACTGTCTATCTGTCCCCCTCCCTCCCTCCCTTGGACTCGCACTAACTCACACCCACACAGATTGCAGCAACACGCTGCCTCCACTCACAACACCTGCTACGACCACCTGTCCCTCATGATCTGTGGCCGTCGTCAATAAATTTACACAATCACACACACACATACACAAACATACTTAATGATCAGTCATCCTACTGCCACCTGTCCACCCCTAACCCCCCCAAGACTCACAAAAACCAGACACCTACCCACACAGCTGTCTCCCTGGGGCTCGTAGCCCAGAGGGCAGGGGTTAAATGCCTCGGTAGGCACAATTTGGGGCTCTGGAGCTGGGATGACTGACGCAGAGCGCGGGAGGCACAGGTACCCTCCATAGTGGTTGAAGCACTTCATCTCCCCTTTGCAGGCATCTGGAATGGTCTCACACTCGTTTATGTCTGAGGGGAGATACAGAGACAGGTATCTAATTACTGAAATAACTCAGAAAAACACAGCACAGGACTTGGAGAGGATGATCAAAGCTGTTAACTGCACAAACAAATTGGGCGTTGAGGTGGAATAACTGCAGGTAAGAGAGAGCTTTACCTTTGCAGTGCTCAGTCTGAGGGTCCCAGTGATACCCATCTGTGCATTCCTACAAAAAGCAGCAGAGACAAAAAGAGAGTGTGAGAAAGCAGTGGAAAGAGAGATGTGAATAGTCCCTCTGAGTAAAAGTTGCATAATATATTCATAATACATAATAAATTCCCCAGTAGTGGGATATAAAAAAAGAAGCAGAGGATAGAGAAACTTGTTTCCTCTGTATTCATGCAGAAGTGCTGGGCCAAAAAGACAAGAAGTCTGCTGCTGTTAGAGGAAGTATGACATTTTAAACTGCTTTCCTTAGGCCAAATGTCACCTCAAAAACAAAGACTGGAAGGCCACTGTTTGGAAAAAGGGTCATTATCATTCTGGGAAGAAAATATATTGCCGTGAGCAGCATGGAAAGAAAAAGTGAGGGCCTAAAGAAACATGGAATTAAAACTAAAATTACCCCCAGTTAGGAGTACTATAAAATGCTGGAGGTGGTGGAAAACAGCTGTGGAATATTAAATGAGAGGTAATAGAGAGGATCTGAGGCAAAGTGTTCAACATAAAGGAGATGTGACATCACCTGACAGGTGTGATATCTAATAAAAGAGAAGATGCAAAGAAAAAGAGGGAGTGAGAGAGGAGAAGGGAAGGAGGGAGAGAAATCCATCCATCCTTACCGTGTAGGTGTCACTTTCTGTAGCTGGCTGTGAAATAGCACTGCGGAGGAGCACGGACACACATATGCACACGCACAAGTTTGACACACAAGCACCCTGCATACTAATGCATTAATTGGTGGGAGACGGGACAGGAACACACGAACAACATGCACACGGGCAAACACACACACTCGCACGCACACACACCAACTGTCAGACAGGTAGCAGTGCTTCGAAGACCAGACGCTGTGATGTACAGAGCAGCCAGGAAGTGGTATCTGTATAGACGGAGAGAGAGAGAGAGAGAAAGGGAGGGGGGAAAAGGACATAAAAATAGATGACATTACAAATCACAAAAATGGTTTGATTCAGTGTTGACACACACTGGCGCTGTTAACCATTCCCACAGCTGAAGCGGATAAATCAACTCAAAGAAAAAGAAAAAAAAACTCCAGAGTCGGTTTTTAAGTAGTCAGAGTACAAACAGTCAGGGTCTTGGACTGGGTTCACTGTTTGTCAACTAAATAGTTCCCCCTTGATCGCAGCAAGAATAAATGGAATAAATCACTGGCAGGTAAAAACATAAACACTGTGACGTACTCCATCCTTCAGCTGAAAATAACAAAGTCAACATCACAGAAATACTTTCATATTAGCTGCTCACAGAAAGGCCTCTGTGTCTGCAGACTGGCACACTACAGCCCAGAGGAATGATCGTCTCGCTGAGCGCTGCCTCCACAGGTTCACTTCACTGTGTCTCTGCGTCGGTGGGAGGCTCATAACTCCTGACTGCTTCTCACATGTTTTACAGAAACATCTCTCGCTCTGGTTTCTGAGATAAACTACAACATTACATTTCCTCTTTAGATGCTGTGTTGTGTTTCTCTAATGTAAGAGGACACCTGCCTTTGTCAGTGAAGTAAAGGTACTTTCCATTTGTGGTGCTTTATGCAGCCAAAGTTTGATACAATCAAGGTATGATTCACTTTTAAAATATGATTCATCGTCATAGATTAAAGGCAGAGAGGTGTTTACAGATATAAATCTGGTTAGAGCTACTCAGGTGAAATCTCTGCTGGTGTGTATATGCAGTCACTGAAAATAATGATAATAATGATAATAATAAAATATAATAATCCTTTAGGACGCTGGAAATCATGATTCAACACAGGGGACTGTTAGGCATAGAGGGAAGTTCAAATTCAGATACTAATATTGACTTATGCAGAATATTGGCCAAAGGCCTTTTAATCACATCAGAGTATTTTAAGAGTATTGAGGTATTGCTATTTTTACTTAAAGGTCTGAGGTGTTCCACCACCACTGGTCTTTTCTGCAGTGTTCTGTATAGTGCAGTGTGTTTCTGAAGGTAGTTTTACAGTGTATTATATGCTCTGCTCGGTGCTCTGAAGGACTTGGCTTTCCTCCCAGCAGAGACACAACCATCCCTCAGTTAATGTTCCTGGAGAGAAGCTATAAGTGTTTCAGCTGACTCCAAGCATAAACAAATCACTTATTCCAGCTCCCATAGACAAAAAGACTGTGAAGTGAAGGAATAAAAAAAAAACATACTCTCATATTCTAAGCGAGTGCTGTTTGCAAAGTCAGTGTGACAGGAAAGTTATAATCATTGCCTGTCTACGTGCATATACACATGCCCTGATATAAACTCCAGAGGCCACACTTAACAGGCACTGCTTATTGAGACATCGAGACAAACAGAAGTCCGCAGGGTGACGTGGATACCCACAGATACTCGCTGGATGACATCACAGGGCCATTTGTGACCCTTGCGTGGTGAGAAGCAGCAAAA
The DNA here is from genome assembly GCA_021432705.1 of Caranx ignobilis. Classification (NCBI taxonomy): domain Eukaryota; kingdom Metazoa; phylum Chordata; class Actinopteri; order Carangiformes; family Carangidae; genus Caranx; species Caranx ignobilis. The sequence goes on along the minus strand of MU269981.1, from coordinate 16,034,014 downwards.
CATGCTTTCACCCCGTAAGTGCAGACGGTAACACATACCATGGTGCAATCAGACTACCACAGTACGTGACCTCTCTGAACTGGCCGAGCAGCCGCTTCGAACCAGCAAGAATGCTGCCCAGAAACCACCCAAAAACAAACTGACCACCAGTCCAGGGTCCAGTCACTCACTGGCTACTGAGTGTGGGCAGCAGGGATGCATGGGTGTTGCCCCGCTGCCGCATGAGATCAAGTGGCGGTGGACCTCTGGAATGCCCGTGGCAAGGATGTGGGCGCCAGTTCTCAGCTGGGATGCCCTGCCACGGCAGAGGTTCCCAGAGTATCAGGTTCTGGGAAACCCCCCATGGTTCACATAAGAGGGACAGCTGGTGCCAAATCTTCAGCCACTGCTGCCCCTCAGCCTCTCATCTCTCCTCATCGTGTAGGAGGATGTCGGAGAATGTGTTCCTGGTGCAGAAGTTCATGGTGTGGGTTTGGACAGAGAGACACAGGTTCAGTGTAGCACCAGCTCGCCAGTGCTGCTGCTTCTGGACAACACCTGCTGTGTGTCATGTTCACATTACCTGAACTGATAAAAACATTTGAATCAAATGTAATTACAAGGGGAAAATGATGAAATGATTATTAGAAAGTTCATAAATGCTGATAATTCAAGCAAAAATGCATCACACTCAGGTTCCAGTGTCTCAATCTTGGATATTTGCTCATTTCTTTTTGCTGGTAAACCTTAGGTATTTGTAAATTGAACTCTTAGTTGAACAAAAGAGTTATCACCTTGAACTTCAGGGCACTTTTTCTTTTACTGTTTCTTGACATTTTAAAAACCAAATTATTCACCAAGATAGCAAGAGATAAGAGAGGAATCAATAAATAGTTGTTATCTTCCACAGATACACTTCATACCTCAAAAAACATCTGCTGCACAGTTTATTCACATGACCTCTCATGATAAAATAATTATAATCTAATATAAATACCATTTGGAGCTCTTCTTGGCCTCAGTAACAGCAGGCTGACCCATTTTTTAGATTCACACAGTCAGCACAATTTAGAAAGCAAAATGTCAGACGGCTTATAAAACTGACCACATAGGGACCAGGAAAAACACACAGTTGGACCACACACACATGCGCGCACACACTGTCTCACACACACACACACACACACATACACTGCAGGATGGTCATGTCTTGTAGTGTATACATAACTAGCTTTGTGTTGTTCTGCTCGGTGGCGCGTGGAGCAGCCTGAGAACATGGTGGCCCAGCGCACTCCAGCTGCGCTCTGTTACCATTGTGGCAGTGAACCCTCACAATCAGGGAGTCTCTGTCTCACACACAGGGCCTCGCTGCTGTTCTTGAGTGTCTCCACAGTTAGTGAGGGATAGTGGCCTGCAGGAGATATTCACACACTGTGTCCGTGCTGCTCTGGCTCACTCTGTAAAGACTAAAGTTAAAGGACTGTGATGTGTCAGTATATGCAGACAATGTGGCATGAGATGATGGGATTTGGGGAACTGTGCTCCTTCCTGTGGCCTTTAAAATCCCACTTGAGTCATTGCAGAGGTGGCAGGGCTGTCACATGTTAGCTATTAGGAGGAACTGTGTAAACTGTGATAAAATACTGTCAAATAGAAGTTGGGTGGCTTCCTACACTGTCTCTGATGCTATCAGGGTTTTAAGATTGTTTCTGTGTGTGTTGGATGCTGGCACCTGTTCCTCTTGTTCCACAGAAGCTGCTGCTTTCTCACAGAAATTCAGGTCATTGTCTCCCTTCCTGTAGTTTTTCCCTTGGTGACTAACAAAACTGAGATTGTGACACTGACTTAGGAAGTTGTACAAGAGGGATGAGGTGGAAGAATTTTGCAATATACTGTACAATAATGCCTTGTGACTCACTGCCTCTCTTCCTGTCTACCCCCCTATTACAGTCTCAAACACAGAGCCAAGAAGCGAACTACACAGACTGTGTGCCACATTATCTTGGCTCTTGTGAGGAGCCAAGTGGAGCTGGGAGAGCAGAGCAAGACGAGCAGAGCAGCGGCGTAACTGTGACGTGTATGGTCCATACCAGGAAAGTGGGTAAGAGGTACATCTTCTCTATAATACTCTCACAAACATGATAAGTCGTCCATCGGTTCCCTGTTAGACACAAACTTCATCTTAGATTTGATTAAGGAGTTAAAGAAACAGAGGGGAACTCACAGATGAAGCTTTTTTTCCGCTGGGTCTTCAGTCTCCCAGCGTCCCGTGTCTGACCAGTGTGTCCTCCTGCTGGCTGCTGCTGTCGTCCCGGCTTAGGTGGCGAACAGAAGTGGTCCCTTAAAGTCCTGCCTGTGTGACCCTGAGAGAGTGAGTGGGGAGACCAACAGCTGCAGCAGCTGAACACATGCAGAGGGAGGGAGAGAGAGAGAGAGAGAGAGAGAGAGAGAGAGAGAGAGAGAGAGAGCGAGAGAGAGAGAGAGAGCAAGCGAGAGAGCAAGAGACTTAGAGGAGAGAGAGAGAGAGAGAGAGAGACAGCCCATTCTTACCCCCCCTCTGGCCCCCTGCACTGCCATCCTCCACTCTCAAAACCCCCTCTCTGACCCCCCAGGATGCAAATTCCTGGTCTGTGGCCCAAATTCCAAAATTCCAAATCCGTCCAAATCGCAGGCGGAACAACAACTCACAGATTCACACACACATGCCCCCCCATCTTCCTAACCAATGCCCCCTCTTACTGGTCCCACAACACACCTGGTTTCATTTAGACTAAAGCCCCGCAAAAGCCCCAAGCTCTCCCACCCTTTCCTCCCTCCCTTTTCCCATTTACCCCCCATCTATCTATACTTACCTCCCCCATCTTGTCCTCTTTATTTCATTTTTTTCCATAAAGCGACTAAAGCTCTCGCTCTCGTCCAATCTGACATGCAGGATATTTATAGCCAGGGAAAGAGAGAGAGAAGTTAATGGAATGTGGACAAAAATTAGAGAGTGGAGGAGAAGAGAGAGAGAGAGAGAGAGAGAGTGGAGACCTACTCGGAAAATTTGTGAGCTTATTTCGCAGAGTAAACCTTCGAACTTTACTGCTGTGTGTTTGTATGTGACTAATCCATTACTGCACTTGGAATCATTTCCGGCTGTTTTTTTTTCCCTGCACAAAAATTTGCAGTCTGTTATGTTGCAAACTGTTTAAGATGTTGCTTAACCTACGTTTGTCTTTTTGGTTTAAGTCATGATTCAAGTCAGACATCAAAGGTCACCCCCGTGCTTCTCACAAAATAAAAGCTTTTTGAAAATTAAATGAGCAGCATCCACATTAGGGTAATTGCAAGCTTCTTTCCAAGTCACTTAAGGAATGCAACACCCATTACAAAATTACTGCCTGCATTAAAGTTTACAACCAATTATATTTTAATAGACATACAAGTAGTGAAGCATATTCACACAGCTATTAATGTTTTTTTTATCCTGCTCTTTCAAAATAAACCTGTGGTTTTACTTGGCCTCTGTTTGTCTGTGCTGTGTTTCTAGGTGGTGGCAGAGATAGCAGCTGTCAATACAGGAGGTGTTGTGAAAAGTCACACTGACAACCCCGTTAAATGGACCAACTGTGCCCCCCATGGTTGGTCCCTTATTCCCATGGCCACACACAGACACCCCACACACACACTAGCAGCGCTCTCCAATTCATGACACATAATCTGCTGGATATTATTTAAAATCTAAAATGTCAAATATTCATCTCCCCCTCTCTTTTCATCTCTTATCTCCATCCAGTACTCACAAGATCAGCAAATCCTGTCTCTGGAAACGGCTAACGGTACCACAACTTCCATGTAGCACAGCAGGTAAAATGATAACATACAACAGAATTATGTTTAGATGTAAATATGTTCATTTTATTTACAAATCAAATTTACAGACACTGAAGAGATACTACAGGAGCAAGAGGGGGGGAATGATGGAGCCTCAGAAGAGGAATTCATCAGCAAACAAAGAAAGCACAAACTGAAGGGCTAAGATAACGGCTTCACCGGGGGGAAAACAATCCAGAGGAAGAGCGGGGAGAGGAGAGGGACGAGCTGCGACGCAGATGCTTCAGTCGTGATACATTTTGAAGATACAGCTTTTGATGACGCCCATGTATCTGTCCCACACAACCTGGTGTCTGAGGGGCAGAGACAGAAAGAGAGCAAACTGTAAGTAAATGGAGCAAAGAGGTACTGTACACTCTCATCACACACTGTAATTGTGAAATCTGGGTGAAGAAAAGTAAATGTGGCAATCTTTGTCCACTCAGTGTAATGGGGGGTGGTTCTTTTTTATGAATATCTCTTTGTAAAGCATGTAGTGGTGCAGGGCTGTGTAAACCCTTAACTACATTCCTGAGTGTTTGCATGAGAAACAAGGTAACTACAGTTTAAGAAATCAGGGCGAGATAGGGTGACACCCACTGGTCGAACAAAGACGTCAATATTAGAGGATTTAAACATGCCAACTTTATGCTTGGGCGGTGTTTAATGACTGCCAAAATGTATAACCTTATTCGGTTATTGGTTAGTTTTCCAGAAGCTCTCTCTCCAAAATCATGGCTGTATTTTTAGCTTTCCTCATCCCCTTGGGAACTGATTACCCTGGCAGGGTTGGTGCAGACGCTCTGCCTGACATTTGACAGAATAAAAGAGCATTAACTCACTTGAATGTGTCAAGTATGTGCGCAGAATTGGTGTAGTGAGTGAGGTAGAGTCTCATGTCCGCAGCTGTCCATCGGTCTGAACGGCACGGCTCAATAAACTGGAGGAGAAAGGGGGGGCGAGGAGACGTTACATCACACCGTCTCAAAGGAAGTTGGCAAAGGCCTCAGAAAAAAATTTAGGCCGGATGGTCTGTCTTTGCTTACAATACTTGAGAAAAAAGGAGACAGGATTTTTGATAAAGCACAAACCTTCTCCACAAGATCAATGAAGAAATCTCTGACATCTTTTGTGTTAGTTAACTTTGCAGCGATGTTGACAAGGCCTCTGGAAAGATTCTACAAAAACAAAAAGATAAATAAGATTCAAAATCTGTCATTGCTTTCACTTCAGAGTTCACTGACCCACTATATTAAGATAGAAGGAAGGTGTAATGCTTCTCACCTTGAAATTAGCCTCCATCTCATTGAAAGCTTTAGTCTTTCCTCTTAGAGCTGTGCAGACCAGACTGAACAGAAAGACAAATTCGCAATGAGGGAGAGAGTGCAGATAAAAAATAAAAAGGTTTTACATTTCATTGTTCCATTAATTTCTTGTACCTTTTGTGTTGATCCAGCAGATCCTTGTCTGTAATTAAAATCTTCAGTTCCTTCAGCTCTTGTAAAAACTCTTTGTCAAGATCGACATCCATGTCCTCCACCATGTTATCTACAAAGACAACTCAAAGTCAGACAATGACAAATCAGCTCAAGTGATATTTTTTTTTCTTGTTACTTTTGAATACATATTCTCTTTTTTTCAGTAATTCAAGTTTTAGGTCCTTATTCAGGCTCTACCTTATCCAATTACCCTCTCTCACTTTCTTAATTTGTCATTTATTTATATCAAAACCTGGAGTCAGTGGTCAGTGGGCCTCACCAGGAGAGGCACTGCTCTGAATGTCTTTTTTAAATTCTTTCACACAGTTTCAAATGTTTATCTTGTGTTTTTATTCTTCTCAGATTTACCATGAATATTTTACTGCTCTGCAGTCCTCAAACTAGAACTAACAAATTAGACAGTTTAATTTGATTAATGTGTTACATAACGGCTACAAAATGGTATACGTGCGCCTCACATCGTATGTCAGCAAAATGGCCAAAGAAAACAGAAGAAATCACTCACCAACAGCCCCAACGGTCCAGTTGTTGATAAGCTGCCCAGCGCAGAAAGCAAAGTCTTGGAAAGTGAGATATTGTAGCTTTCTTTTCCCCGTCTCAAAGCGATTGTTGGCAAAGAAAACAATAGCGGCATAATCCCTGCAAGAAGCATTATAGGGGATAAAAAGAGAATAAGACGATCAGATAATTTGTTGGTTTGTTTGGCTGTACTGAACTTCAGCTTATTCAAGTGAAACTTTGTTTGAATAAGTAAACAAGACAAAACCATGAAATAATTCATCAAAAAAAAGTAAATCAAAACAGATGTAAAACAATATCAGTGTTTTGAAAAATAAACCAGAGTTTAAAAGGCTTGTAATCTCTGCTGCTCACTGATTACCTTGCAAGCTTGTCAGAGAGAAGAAAATGCTGACGTATGTTCTCCACCAGGGGTCCCTTCAGCTCTTCCACAACTTTGAAAACACGTTTGAAGTTGTCAAACTGAAATTAAACACATGATGCAGGAGATTTACTGAAATTACAACAGTGTGACATGCATAAAAGTTGCACAGTGCTCGATCTGCAGACATTCAGCTGCACCATCACCAGTTGATAAACTGAACACACTGCTAGAAAAATGTTGTAGCATGTATGTTGTTGAAATTAAATTTTCAGTGTAAATCATTGCTACAAATTCCTAACTATCAAAGTGATAATACAGATAAACAATTATTTTGGAAAGTATTTACTTGTCGTCTGCAGCTTTTCAATGTCACGTTTGTTTTGGCACTGATATCGTCTAAGTCTTTCTTTGTTCCTTTAGAGAGTTTCTTTCCCAGGACCTCTCGGACAAATGCATCATCAAAAGCATAGTATCTGAACAAAGAAAAACAGAGGAAAAAGAGGAAATTTGTAAGAATATATTATTTTCGAGAGTGTCAGCAAACAAGAACAAAGTAGTGGGTGTAACAACAAATACATGCCATGATAGCATCTTACTTGAGAGCAAAGTAACCTAGTTCAAGGAAGATGCTTATTCCAAAGATAGAAAAGATACAGAGATACTTAAGTCCTTGATCAAATGACTGCCAGAGACATCTGATAATTCAATGCAAACAAAATGAGAACATCATTAGCCACCTCTCTATGAGGATGGCTTGTCGATGAGGTGGGATCTGGAACAGGAGTTGGTTGGCTAGTTTGGCTGGACTGTGCAGCAGGCGCTCACACATCTGGAATGTCCTGTACTGGTCCATGGTGTCACTCAGCAGCACATCTGCACTTGCCTCACATTCCTCCAGCACTCCTCCCTCCATTCGTACCTTCACTGCATCATTCACTGGTGAGGGAAAAAAACCAGACAAGCACTGTGAGGTTGTGTATAATAACCTGACATTATATTGCTACTAGTTTGGGTGATGATACAACATGACCAAATGACTACTGCAATTTCACAATTCACATTTGTCAGCACTAGTGGGAAAGATGTGGAGGTAGAGGCTTGGGGAGGTAATCATAGATTTTGTTATATGTTAAACAATTTGTTTCCCTAGCTTGACACTAGAGATAACTAATTTATTTATAATCTATATATTTGACCAATGATATTCGAAAGTGTGATGATTTTTAAATTCATAATTTCTTATGTTGCAGCAAATGCAATTGAATTTGGGTTAGGGGTTAGGGGGTTGCTATCTCAATAATACTTCATTTGATCAGGTTTTAGAGGCCTGGAGGGTTGACAATATCCTTACAAATTAAATTAAAAGCAATGAGTTACAAGATACATTTTGATGTTATAAATCTCTTAGTCCTAAGTCTAAGTCCTTAACTATTACTGTGTAACTACTTAGAATAGTTAAACCTACATTGTTCACAATGTGTGACCCATACCTGTGTATCCATCCAACCAGAGCTGATAAACCTCCTCGTCCATGATGGTGGTGTTTCCCACGAACACATCCAGCTCCATTGCCATCTGCTTGAGGACAAAAGAGCAAGAGGTCACAGAAGGTGATTAACATTAAGTGTTTAGATTAACAGTCACCTGCCAAACGCAGACAGCAGGGTAGGGAGACGTGGGCGACGGTTTACCTTGTTCGGGGAGTTGTTCCAACCGCTTTTATGCACCAGTTTAAAAAAAATAATAATCTAGCAGAGTGTGTTGTTAAATTACATTAGCTGGATTCAAATTGGCTCTACATTGCTAACTAATTACCTGACTTCCTTCACTGAACTTAGCCTCCTGTGCTAGCTGCGTCGCAAAGTTATCAACGGAGGAAAAAAACCGAGACAACCTGACAACAAAACTGTCAGTTAGGAGCAAGTTAACACGGTGGTGTAATCGGGAGATTGGCGCAGGTTTGAATTCAAGCGTTTGGATTCAAAGCACAAACATCAACGAAATCTGGTGCCGCTGCATTGTCGTGGGTCAGCAGTGTCAACAACAGCAGCCATCTAACATGTACTTCCGGTTCTGTGACGTCACGGGAACGGCACTACGTCGCGACGCAAAGGTGGAAAATAACAGTAGGCTGCATTTATTCAAGTGCAGAGCTTCCTTTACTGCCTCTCGACAGGCAGAAGTATTTTTTGTTTTCTGCTGCTTTATACTTCACTACACTTATTCACTTGCTCTTATTCAGTGTACTACAAATATTTGGTCATTTTAGTTTAGAAATGGGGCAATCTAAATATTGAGTACTTAAATTTTTTGTACTTGAACACATTTAATTGCCAATATATATACTTTTTAATTTAAAGCACTGGATGCAAGAACTTTATTTATAACAGAATATTTGTTCATTGTGATATTGACACTTGTACTTAAGTAAAAGAGATTTTTTTCGACCACAGTTTAGCTACATCATCACCTGATCACAAAGCAAAAAAGGTTATTGTGTTGTGTTCTCAGTTTTTTCTTCTTCTTTTTTCATGTGTGCCAGCAATGCTCCCTTTATTAAAACATGATTTCATTTTGCTATTTTAGTCATTTACTCATTTTTTTTTTTTTTTTTATGTAATCCTCGCTGCATTTAACATTTTTTACAGTGTTTGCCCAGGAGAGCTATACCTCTCCTCTAATCTTTCAGTCCCATAAAAAATCTGATGCATTCATCATGTGATTTACTGTCTGCAGGTGCTGGCAGCAGGAACATGGCCTTTTGAACTGTCATTGTGGTTGTTTTTGGGAACGTGACCATGTCCAATTGATAGAAAGGGGCCTGTGGATCCTTTTGAATTAGTGCTGAAACTTCTACCATTCTGAGATCATGAGCCAAGAAAATATGAGGTTAGCAACAGTGAGGCCCCTTTTTAAAATTCAGGATACTGCATGGTCAGTGGAGTGTGTCACTGTCAGATGGTATTTTTGACAGAAGAGATTTAAGATAGACCTTTTCCTCCATACTGCACATTTGATATGTTTAGCATCCATTCAGACAAATAATCCTACTTCAGTCAGGAAGGTGAAAGTTGAAGAAGTCCAGGCTGAGAGCAGCAAGATACAGAAGAGAGACTGCCAGCACAGGAAATAGGCAGAAATAAATTCAGGAGAAATTTGTACTGCTACTGTCTCAGAGATGTATGTGTTAGCTGGGTTTATAGTTTTGTCAAAATTTACAGAAAGCTGGTATATGGTTCAATCTAACAGACTCCACAGTTGGGGTGTATCACTTTACAGTAAACCCAAGTCCTCCATCACTCAAATGTGCCATTCCTTTGTATTAATGACAATGGATAATCATGTCAGGACTCAAATTACTACACAGCATCTGGCAGGCAGGCAGGCAGGCAGGCAGTAGCTGACTGTTGATCTCTCCCCTTTCATTTGTGCTCTTAGTTATTTGAAATTCTGTCGGATCAGAGTCAGGCTTCTGTGCGAGCACAGGGCCCCTACAGTGGCTATGCGCTTTGCTGCCTGCGTGTACAAAATCTGCTCTCTTTTCCTCCGGCGATTAATCTAAATAAATCCCTGTAAATCCCTCCCCTCACCCTCCCTTTCTGTGTTTCTGCATGTGTCCTTCAAAATCACTACATGGGGGGGAAAACGACTCAGTCAACATGTCTTTTTGTCGGATCTCACATCAATACTCATTTCTAACCTCACATGGCACCCTGATTCCATCCCCGGTTCCCCCCTTGCACGGTTAACACCCTGCATTGTTATGGCCTCAGTGAAACAATGGAGGTGGGACAGAGGGCGGAAGGATGTGGCTGAATGCCTCAGCATAAACCCATGGAAAAAAGCCTGCAGTCACACTTTCCGCCAGTGTTCTTTCAAAAGAAACGAATAGGCCACAAGCAGGAATCAGTCATGATACAACTACAAACCCTGAAGGATGTTGATGCGGGGGCCTATCTTGTGTGTTTTTGTAAACATCTGGGGTCTTATTATCATGTTATAGCCAATATATTTAGTATTTGAGGATGAGATCAGAAAATCCCACAGGAAGTGCCTCCACGCAGGCCTGTCCTACTCATTTCCTCCGTATACTGTGCTTAACCGTGTTGTTTTTGTTTCTCAGTATCATGGGGTAAAATATGTAATTTAAGCCAAATGGGGGCGCACACGGTCTTAACTGAGAGAGCGCAGAGAGCACATCTTCATCCTCACATCCTCTTCATCCATTTTCTTCATGTAGCCTCGCTGTTTTGGTTGGGACTCGGTTCAGCAGGAAACGGAGCTGCTCGATTTTATTTTTGCCATTTACGACCATGCGTTAAGCATGGTGTGTCGAAGAGCCACTGGAAACCTCCGAGGAAACCACAAATATTTCTGATTACTATCTAACCGACGTGTCAAAGCGACGGCCATTACATCAATTACAACTTCCGGAAGAAACACGCAAAATAAAACCGACGTCATTGAGGAACGCTTATGAATTGTGACAATAGTAACTCACCCTCAAATACAATAAACGTCGTAACAAGTGGAAGTATATTAAGTACCCTAATCCCACCCACAAAGTATGTTTTACATTTTATTCTTCACCTATTTCATTTAGGGTTCACGAATCGGTGCTTTTATTTTGAAGGCTGGGGAGGTTATCTCCGGCAGTGCTCGCGCTTGACACGCAGCTCGCAGCTTAGAGGAGTCACAGCCGTGAAAGTGGTGGAGGAGGCGGACATTGTTGTGGTAACAGTCCAGCTCCAGAGGATGAGCAGCTATGGTGCACTTACATTGAGCGGATAATGGGCGACACTGGCTGGCGATTTGTTTTTGTTTTTTATACCACAGACTTAATGAATCATTTGTAATATTGATAGAAAAAGCTGCTGCACCGCACGGACGCTTCCTCCAGCCACCGGGAGAGTGAGTTCATTCAGCCGAGACGAGTGGAGCACAGCCGGATGAGACGATGCCAGCGCCGTGAAAATCACATCATCTGCGGGGTGTGCGTCCGACGCTGCGGGATTAAGCCTCAGTGGATCGACCGGGCCTTCGCACATAGGCTCTACTACCACAGTAGGCAACAGAAAACCCCCCCGCGACGAGTGTTGCCTTCAAAACCCTGCGAGAAGAGAAGGTAAAATAAGGACAGTTGTATTCCTGGAGGCCTTTGGAGAACACAGCCTGCTGTTGAGAGGATGACAGACTGACATTAATGAGGGTTTGCGGTGCATTTTCACACACGACCTCATTAAAGTGTTATCCACAGAGAACAGACAGTGGCTTCAGAAGAAGATACAGCGGGACCGAAGTGGCAGCGCCTTGAAGAAAGCCATCTAAATAAAGATATCACATGTTTCTGCCTTGATTTGGCCTCCGGTGTTGTAGTGGCTGCATACATGACATCTGGCAGAGACTGAATGGAGGTGAAGGCGAGGATGTGACGACTCAGTGTTGAGCATTGAAGAATCAACATCTAGGTGTTTTGTTTGGGGTTTTTTAAAAATACATTCTCAGGTACCTTCTAAGGTTTGAATAGAAAATGAGTAGCGAAAGTGAGATAATAAATAGTAGAGAGCTGTCAAAGATGTCTGACGAGGATTTGCTGGCGTGCTCCAAAGAGGAGCTGGTGAGCCGGCTGCGTAAAGAGGAGTCCGAGAAGATATCAGCCCTCATCCAGCGAGGGCGGCTGATAAAAGAGGTAAATAAACAGCTGCAGGGACACCTCCTCGAAATCAGGGAACTGAAAGTCATCAATCAGCGCCTGCAGGAGGAAAACGTGGAGCTGCGGGACCTGTGCTGCTTCCTGGACGACGACCGGCTCAAAGTGAAGAAGCTGGCCAGGGAATGGCAGCTGTTCGGCCACCACGCGGCCAAAGTGATGCGGGAGGACCTGGGCGGGTACTTGAAAAAGCTCGCCGACCTAGAGCGCATGCAGGACGGGCTGGTGAAGGAGAATTTGGACCTGAAGGAGCTGTGCCTGGTCTTGGAGGAGGAGTGCGTCAGCAGGAGTGACTCCAGCCCCGGCGGGTCCACCGAGCTCAACCTGCCCTGCATGGTGGCCCGGGACCTGGGGGACGGAAGCTCAAGCACAGGCAGCGTGGGAAGTCCAGACCAGCTTCACCTAGTGTGCTCACCTGATGACTGATGGCAGGTTTATGTCAACAGTCAGGGAGGCTGTAGACCACAGGGTGATGTGATTGACAGCATGGAGACACAGACGCTTTGTCTGACCAATTGGAGCAAAAGCATTAGGGCCTTGAATGCTGCAAAGATTTGTGTCACTAGGTTTTGACTTGACAAAGACTCTTCACTGTAGACATTTTCAGGACTTTACAAAAGACATTTAATAGATGTTTGCCAGATGATAATGTATCTAAATTTCATAGTGTTTTTTCTAAAGACTTGTCTGTTTTGGGGATTTTTTTTTCATTGGTCTGTTGTTGAAAAAAAAAATGGGACCAAAAAAGTGGGTCACATATATAAATTTATCTCATGCACTGGACAAGCCTACACTGATAGACGCCTTTTTTCTATTGCACTGGACAGCGTTATCATGGATCTTTAAATCACAGATCTAAAGATTCATTTCAATCCAGTTTTGAGCCATATTTAGTCCACTGAATTCAAATAGCACTGAAATAGAAGAGTTGTGATAATAATAACAAAAAAAAAAAGGAAAATAAAGTATGAAACTATTTGATATGTGCTTTTGCTAGATGCCCAATAATGTGTAATATTTTATGCACTCTTCCTCAGGACAGGATTGGAGTGCCATATGTGCATGATGATTGTCACAATTTGTACAGGCCAGTGAACCAGTCCCCTCAGGTTTACTGCGGGTGGAGCTGAACAATGTGCATAACGTAACATGTGCTAGAGCCTTGTTAAAGGTTTTGGATCATGATACAAAGACAAGATGTGTTTGGACCTCACTCAGAGCTGAAGTAAAGTTCTGTCACTTTTTTAAATCCAACTGGAAAATCTTTATATCAAACTGGAAGGTCTAGAAGTTTTAATGATTTCTACCCTATTCTATTCAAGCCAAGCTGTTTAAATTCACTTTAGGACTTTTTTTTTTCTTCTTTATTACATTGTTGTTGATGATGTTCAATTAGCATATCACACAGAGTTTGTTTGAACAATGGTCAGCTTTCTCTTCTGTAACTCATGCTTTGTATTTACCCTGTAACACTAGGGATCTTAACTTTCTTAACTTTGACCCTTCTTTATCTTGGTTTATCTGTATTAACTAGCATTAATAACCGCATTCAGTTTAAATCATAGATAATGCACATGGATTAGAAAAGATTTATTTTGTCGTTAGCTGTTTATTGGTGGGCTATGCTCGTAGTGCATTGAAGAGCTTTAAATACAGTGGCTATGACACTTGCTCTGCTGTCCTGACCTTTTTTGTGTGTGTTTGACTTTGCAGAAACAAGCATTTGCATTTACATGACACGGAACGAAGGATTGATTTCTGCACTTGTTGTTTTGACCTTTGCGTCCGAACCAGCTGCGCTTGATTGATGCCCCCTCTTTGTCATACGGCCTGACTTTATGGATGTTCATCAGTTTTATTTTTGGATGTGTATTTGCACAGTCTGGAGAGCTGAAGATGGCAGTAATGCTCTCAACCACTTAGTGATGCACAGACGTCCTTTGACAGCAGAATCGTGCAGTGATCTTTTTTTCCCCTCCCTCATGCTCTCTTACTCTCAATGTGACGCTCTTTCCATCTCTGTCTCTCTCTAACCCCATTTCAGCAGAGTGATCCAATGCCCTGTGAGCCATGTATGTATTAGCAAGAGATTCGCCTCAATTTTGGGAAATGGATAACAGAGAACACAGTGTTCACAGTTGAGGGGCATCGAGCGGTCACTGGCTTGTCAGTATTTGAATTTTATGTGTCTTCAGTACTGGTTGTCATTTACCCTGTTATTTTCCCACACCAGTATTGTAAAAGCCCACCATAATTCAATTCATTAGTCAAAGATTAGGTCTTGGGTCAGGGTATAGAGATAGCTATATAGCCTGTCTGTTTGTTTTTTATGACCAAATGTCTAGAACTCAAAGAAATTTATAAAACACAAAAACCAGCTAGAGAATATTTCATTAATCAATACATGGGAAAAAACTAAACATGATTATTAATCAGTTATACTCCAGTTTGGGTAAATCTGGTGTCTCAGTATTCAGTTTTGAAATACGCATCCTTTAAATGATTCATTCTGAACCGAATCTGATGTCATTGATGTCATTACTGACAGTACTCATCCTGTTCTTTGCTTCCTCTTTTTTTTTTTTTTATATATACCAACAATATTACACCATTACAAACTCCACACAATTATGAACACAAGTTCTTTATTATCTGTCATGTAGTACAGCCAAAAAAGCAAGGCACTGCCCACCATGAGTTCACTTGCCACAGAAAATCAAAACATTATCAAAAATATATTACACTCTTGAAAAATAAATATGTGATTATGTAATCTGTATCAACTCCTACGGGCCAGCCTTAGTGGTCAATAATTTGCATAGACTATGTTAGAACTCACCAAAGATTCATATAAAAATAAGATCCATTTATTTGAAAGTACTCAATTTTCCCTCAGTGAGGACATTTATAAAGTGTTACATAACATGACGTAAAAATGTAACAAGTCATTAAATGCAACATTATGTAATGTATAGTTATTATTAAATATATATGTTTAATCATTTAGAGAATATATTGTACATGCAATTCTTTTAAATTAAACCTCAAACGTACTCATTTTTACCTCATAGCTTTTAAAATTAGAATAAGAAATCTATATTTATATCAAATCTAAAAAGAGTGTAACATTCATATCCTGATAATGCCACTAATTTGCATATTATCTAAGTAGAGAATCAATTTTCTGAAGAGATGAAATGAAGCAGATGCACGTGGTTCATTTTACGATGGCTATAATAACGATCGTTCTCTATTCCATCAGGTTTCTCAGAGATCCTTTTGTCACACACACACAGACAGTGACTGCGTTGAAATGAACATTAGTGTTAAGCCAGGATCACTGAGTTGTCAGTCAAAGTGTGAGGATGGTCGGGGAGTGCAGTGAGTGATCCGATTGGTCACCACTGCTGCTGCTGCGGCGATGAGCTATCCCACAAGGCTGTGGGGCATGAGACTGTTGGACATTTCCCTGATGTGATGTGGCCTGGGATGTGTTGGAGGTGCTGGTGTCTAAAGGGGCAGTGGGATAAGTGAAAACCATGCCAGCCGTGAATGCCATTAGCGAGGGAGTGGATGTGAGCACTGGGGTGTGAAGCGACTCTGAATCGATGGCAACCGCTGAGGCCGCTGTCACAGGCTTGGTTGGGATAGTTATCTTTGGTTTGGGCTTCTCAACTTTACTATGATGTTTGGTTGAGGGTCCAGGTCTGCTGGGGTCGTCAGGCTCCATCTTTATGCCTCCCAGAGAGGAAACTGATGGATTTGGGTCAGAATCTGAATCGGAGTCCTCTATCTTACAGATGGGACGGTGAGCTTCCAGTACCAGCTCGAGCTTCTCTTTCTCCTTTTGTAATTCAGCTATTTCCTTCTGTAAACGCGACTTTTCATCCTCCAGCTGGTCAGTCTCCTACACAAGGGCAAAGCAAGAAGAGACAGACGCATGAATTCTCCCATGCCTGACTGAAACCACTATCTTGTTTTCAAGCATTAATGTTATGACATTTACTGTAATGTTCACTCACATTTTGCAGAGTGTCTGTGAGCTCCCTTCGGCGATTGCGACATTTTGCTGCTGCCAATTTATTCCGCTCCCTCCTTACTCTGCGTCTTTCCAGCTCTTCGTGGGATAACTGATGGGAAAGAGAAGCAAAATATTAGATTATGCTGACGCAATGAGACAAAAGTCAAACTCCAAGCCCACTCCAAGCCTTGGGCAAACAAGCAATCTGAAATCATCAGATGCACAAAGAGGCCTGGAGAGTCTGCCATAGGCAGCATGACAGGAGAAACACTACCACCATGTGTGTGCTCTGAGTCATCGCAGTCATGGCGGCTGAAAGGTTTTGAAATGACTGAGCTTTTGTGCGTTTGTAACACCCTAACTCTGACTTCATCCAGCGCCCTACTGAATAATTACTGCTCATCCCATATTTCCCGCCCTTTTGAGATGATGAGTCATGCTCAGACCCCAGCAGTGACTCAGGTGTGAGTCACAAATATGACTTGCCCCTATGAGTCACATGACAGTCTACTTCCTGTACCGTGAAATTACTACCGAATGAAAAAAAAAAGGACCATGACTGGAATATGTGCTGATGTGTGTCTAATGAAACCAACAATTGATCTTACAAAAGTGATAGAAATGATGATGGTTCCTGGATTACAGTTGTATTGGTTTGGGTTATTTTAACATATTCTACCTTGCTTCGACATGTAACATTGCTCTGCTCACAAAAAGCAAATCATTGCAAACAGTGTGTCAGAGGTGATAATTTTACTGAGTCAACATCTAGTCAAAGTAAACACAGAGGAAGTACACAAACAAAGTGCATTTGACTCCGGTGATTACCTTTTTTTAAACTGAGTAATCTAGGGATATTTCAAAATAACCTTTCTGTTCCTAAATGGATTCATCTGATGTGCAACTTTACCGGAAACAAACCAGTTGTGTCAACGAGGAACAGGATATTACACATCAGTTACATAGAAATGACTGTAATACTCTCCACACCTCACTATATGAATCCCCTCTTGGGAAACCATAAATCCCAAGAGTCCTCATTTCTTTTTCTGTCACTGATAATTGTCATTTTTCAAACTGCGGAAATGAAACAAATCTCAAGTCACCAGTGTCTCCTCAAAGTATAATTTTGACACTATATATCCTAAAACTAATATTTGATATTATTATCTTACATGTTCATCGTTTCTGTGCCTTGTTGAGGGTGGGGTGTTTGCAGCTGCTCTTATGACCCCAGGTCTGAGAAGATGGGACTGGGAGGGTGCTGGCCCCATAGCCCGTGCTCCTGAGAGGGTTGGGTAAGGAGGTACTGGTGATCTTGAAGGGCCCGCTGAATGCATGAGGGAGGGTTGGACCAGCCACTGAAGGTCCTGGCTGGATGTGATGGCATTGAGGCTTGGTACAAACTGGCTGCTACCTACAGCAAATTTCTAAAGACAATAAACAAGACGAAACAAAAAAAAAAGAACACAATTTTAAAAAGAGGGCAATAAAGTTAGAGAAAGTAGTGAAACAGGAGTTTTAACCTCAACATGTAGACAATAACAAAACACAAGATGGCTCATAATTATAATGATCATCATTATATTATATATAAGTATACATGTTAACTTTATATTACATACACAAACACTACTAACTTATATAAAAAACGAACACACCCATAAGGTAAACACCTTTAGCAGTCTTACATGTTTATAACTTTATTCACAACTTTAGAAAAGAGTTACTGTTCAGGTCATGCTCTGTTACAGGCTACTGATTTAGCTTCTAACTGTGGGGGAAACTGTGTGTTCCCGTTCGCTGAAGGTAGCGGTTCATTCACCTACCTGCTCCTGTTGTGTAGTTGTGGTGCTGGTGTTTCCCAGGGATCCAGTGTTTGACCCGGAGCTTGTCCCTGAGTAGTCCGGGTTGCCTCGTCCTTGACTCCCAAAGTTTCGATACATCCTTTCTGTTTAGATGAATAGAAGATTAACCCCAGCTGAGGCTATAAAGCTTTCAGGCCTGAAGAAATGACTTTCGTATTGAGTCTTGTGTGTGTCAATTCAAACTCGGGGTAAGCCCACCTTATTGCGGTAAGTCGGCAGAGTCCAAAACGCTCTGTCTTCAAGGGGGGATAAGGAAGAAAATATTGCCTCGCCTTTTTTTCAAATCGCTCTAAAACGCCCGAAAACGACTTTCAGTACATTCTGTAGTCCTTAGTCACGCACGTAGAAGCCGGAGTCTGGGAGTGATTGTGAGGTTGTAAACTCTTAAAGCGGGATACTAGGTTCGCCACGCCCCTCCATCATTACGGGAAATAGTGCTGTCTGGAATCGCTCACGAATCTTACCACGTGCCGTGACGTCATTGACCATATTTGGTGAGAGTTTCCTCCTGAGAGTAGGACTTGGGATTCCTCCTCAAACAGCCTCGCCTCATGGTTTGATAACAATACTAATACTTGGTGTTTTCTGGTTCATTTTCCTCCAGTGGAAACTCTACTACTACATCTTCCTGCCCCAGTGGAAGCACTTTCACTTACGTAATATTTTGTTTACTTAAATTTTAAACAAAGTAAATGCAGTTAGTTTTCTCTCCGTGGCTGCTAAACATATACAGTTTTTCCGTTATAATGCTGATGGAGAATTAACAACATTTGTGCTTAGTGATAAATATCTTTTTAATTATATGCGGTATAGCATTTAATATAGCCATGGATCAAAAGTGGCATATATATACGTATATTAATATGTATGTATATATATTAATTTAAAGCATGTAAATTTGCTATAATGGTGAATTAATACATCTGATGAATGAAATAAACTTAAAATGTTAAGTTTTCATGTTCATATTGATGTCAGATCTAATCTTGAAATAAGGAAAACATTTGTATTCAGTGATGGATGCTGCAGGCAACATAGTATACCACCATACTATAGGTTACAGGTTTTAAAATGTCCTTCATAAAGTACCAATACTTTTACATAATAAGGGGGAATTCCACCAGTTCATTCATCATATACCTGTGACTGTCAGGAGCAGCAGGGAGACATAAAGATAACTCTAATATAGTTGTTCTGATATCTTTAATATGAATCAGTTTCGTTGCATAGGCTAATCCAGTTATGAAGTGAATAATAGAGTGTAGGAAAGTTGGGTACTTTGGGCTCCTAACTGGTGTTTTTGGCAGCCACTCTTACTTCACAAACCACATCAATGTGCACACATGCCTGTGGAGATGAGTCAGTCATTGACAAAGCTGCTCATTTATTTCACCAGCCATTTCAGTGACTGTTTTCTACTTGCAAGCACAATATAGCACCTAGTAAAGATTAAAAAAAATGCATGCTGTAGATTCGGTAAGCTTAGTCCCTCACAACAGCTGCTGACCTTGCAGTCAATGAGGACAGAGTTCCCGGCAAAGGCTGGTTTCTCTTGGCTGCTGACTGTTGCACCAATGTCTCATGTTACTGCTAATACCACTCGTGGGAATAAGGATTGTCATTTTTTAAAATCCCTAAATTAATTGAAAAGGCAGCTCTCAGTTGATTCAAAAAGTCTTCTTCTGAGGGTTAAAGCTGAAAACCCTTACTACAGATTAATGAGCTCATCCAGAGAGGAACCGAGGTATGGTATTGTGGTTTACTGAAACTTATGAATGAGAGCAGAGACACTGAAGGAAAACTGAAACTGCCAGGAGCATGTCATTTTACAGGGCCTATATACCTGCTACTCATTGACCTATTTAACTGCTGAATCTCATGTTACAGATTTAAACCACATCGCACCCTGTAATAATAAGGACACACATTCATGATTTTATATGTCAGTGTGGTCAGAGGGATCACAGAAAGGGAATATGGGGTAAAGTTGACAGCAACATGACTAAAGCCTCAGGAATGTAATGATGACACACTTGCTATGTCTCTGATCATGTCATAACATGTTTGCCACCACCTTTTCCCTGATTACATCTATATTCGCCTACCTGCAATTTCATTTTCATTTTTTTAAAAATATGACTAGAAAAAAACTGCTGAGCACATACTTGTATCTTGTGTTTTTTTTTTTTTTTTTTTTTAACATTTCACTATAGTCACATGTAAGGGTGTGGATAAGTTATTCCTTCTCTCCCTCTCTTTTTTTTCTACTCCACATTTTCCCTCCAAAAGTTTTGGGTGCATTTCTTGAAAGGGGGGGGGGGTAGAAATTCCATTTCAAATTACTCACCCTAAAAATCTCCACATGTATTCACATAACTCATCCACACCCACACACTCATCCCACACAAACGTGATCCTAACAGCATCTTCATGCTACACTTAGTGGGTGTTGCAGTACAGGCCTTGTTCATTCAAGCATGCCAGTGATTGTGATAAGCAGTGGGGGGAAATTAAGAGCCTTAACATTATCAATCAATATCAGTAAGCCCTGACTTCATATCATGAAGTAAAAACCCTTTCAGTATTACAAACCAAATATTCTGAAGCAGTACAACTTTAAGTGACAACATTGCAGGTACCCCAAATGGGGATATATTTAATAGCATTATAGAGGCTACAGTATGGTAATATTTTATGAACCCACCATATGTTGCTTTGTATAAAGTTTTTAACAGTGAAGTATACAGTGACCTCAGTGATTGCATATCCCTCTGTAACCCTCTAAGGCAAACATGTCATTTGTGACCATATGTTAATAAAATGGACTTAACCTGTAATCAGTACAACAACATTATAGGTGGTCTAGCATTGCAAAAGTAAGGCTGGATTATGGACATACCAAAGCAGTAGTGTACTTGTAGTCATACTTGTCACTGTGAAGCATAATCTCATGTCATTAATACATATTATCCAACTGTATCATCATTAGGCCTATTGCAGAACCTAATTTTGAGGTGCGGGCCTGTTCTTACTTTCTTATATAGCCAGGTCTAATATCAAATTATTTTATCAGTAAAATGTTTAAGTTAATATTAATATTTATGGACCAAATTAAGCAAAGTAACATTGGTTACTATCAAACCAATATATAGTGATTCAAGAGTGCAATATTTTGAGTCCTTGACTTCATGTAAAATAGTTCATTTTTCCATGTTTTTGTGGCTGAGTATGTTGCATGTTACACTAGTTGCATCCTGCACAAAACAACCTAAAAGAGGAGCTGAGTGACTCTTGGACTATTACTGTCCACACACATACCTACTGTATAGCTCTTAATAGTTTAAATGCATCCAAACGCAAACGTAGCACCTGAAAGGAAACAAATGACAGTGCTAATACTACGTCTGACCGGGTGTACTGGTGTAACTGTGTACTCTGAAGTACCTACATGTTTTCTGCCACGCAGGCACAGTGGAGTCAGCCAACCGCAGTGGATGGGTGGGATCAGCTCTAACATTCTGGTAGCCACGTAGCTAGCTCTCAACGTTAGCTGTGTAGGTAAGTGCTCTAACCCTCGGTGTTTTTTTTCACAAAGGCAATATCATTCCTCAGATGAGCTGTGTGGACATTTATTTATGTGATATATAGCCTGTCCTTAACCGCGTGTATGTAACATGTCCATTATCACTGATAACACCAACTTAGCTTGCCTAGCTAGGTAGCTAGCATGAACCAACAGCAACAGTAGCTCCGTTAGATAAGTTAGTACGAAGGTTTGCAAGGTAGCTAACAAAAAGTGTTGCGAGCTAAACTCTTACTGGCATCAAGTCGATGTTAGCTGAAAAGTGAGAAAGTCGAGCTTTGTCTGGTTAGCTGACAGAGATGTACACACGGTGCTCAATAAGTTGAAATGTTGCTAACGTGTCATTGTTTTTAATTTAAGCTAACGTCAGCGAACGTTACAATGGACTTGCAACATCATGGGTACCGAGCAAGTAAGTATGAAGATGAATCACCATTAGCATTTAAGAAAAGTTTTGCAAAATATCCATCCGTGTCAGCTACTTCCTATTTCTACATAAGCAAAATCCACAGATGTTAGCTGTACTAGTGATGTCAATCGGCCGGAGACGTGCCCTGAAAAGAGAACCTGTTATTAAGTATATTCAGTTTACACAACGAAAACAAATGCTGTATACTATTTCAGTATATCTTCTCTTCATAACAGTCAAAATCTCTGCACCCATGATATACTGTATTGTATCAAATGTTTGCGCTCTTGAATTAAACAGTAGTACAAGTTAAAATATATGTGAGGTCTTTGTCATGGTATATAATAAATGATGAAACACCTTTCTGATGGATAAGAATCTAAACAACTAAGGAGCTTAAGACTTTGTCACAGCACTGTACATAGGTTGATGCCATGAAATACTGTTCAGCAGTCTGCAGACAATTTTCTGACCAAAATATATAATTTTTCTAAAGTGTGGAGCTAATTCTGGGTTTCAGTATTATTTTTTAAACATCACATCTGTTTTAACTTAAAAACTGAGTGAGTAACAGAATGGGATCTTTGTATGGCTTAGATAATGTAAATGGAAAATGCACTGCTCTGGTCTTACTGACCACTCGAAGCGCTCAACTTGCAACATTCAGTCAGTCACACTAACACAATACTTGCAAAACCACAGTCTCACTAGTGATGGAACAACCATCAGGGGCAACATGGAGTACAGTATCTTGTCCCAACACACTTTGACAGACAAACCACAATTCTTGCATTAGTGGACAACCCACTATACCTTGTGAGCCGCAGCTGCCCCCATCAATCGATCATGTGATAGGAGTAGAGGTGTGTATGTTTGATATTTTGGATAATAAGTTAATACCAGGAAACATCATTCTCTGTTTTCTCCATTGTGGCCATCGTTTCCACAGCCAAACAGAGAGGCCGTGCAGCTAACCCCACGGCAGACCCTGTCCTGTTTGAAGACACCAGCTCTGCAGCAATGAACAACCAGGGATACTACACTCCTGGCTACAATGTGGGTGCACCCACCAATGACATGCAAGGAGGTCCTGGGATGAACAACCTGTTCACTGACCCGATGGCCAATGCTGCAATGATGTACGGTTCCTCCTTAGCCAACCAAGGAAAGGATATGATGAACAAAGAGGTGAGGAAAAGGAGGATATTCATATCGTTTCTTAAGATACAGCACTGTATGTTTTTGAATCCATAAACCCGTAAATGAGGTCAAGACCTATATTGAAAAATTGACACCATTTGACATAAAATATCTGATTCAAATCATATGTTGCCGTCGTGAGTACAAGTTTAAATCCTAAACACATTCTGAACAAGTTTCAGTCATCTACAATGTAATAGTTTACTTTACAGCTGTGAAAAGAATGTTTTCACCTGTGCAAATGGATATTTTTGTACCACTGTATACAGAATGACATAGATGTGTTCTTTAAATAACACAGGCTCTCTCCAGTACAGGAATGGCCTGATACTTTGTGCATGCGATTTTAGTCACATCCAGAGCCTTTCCACAGTGAACATTTTTATGTCTAAGGGGTGTCTTTTAGTCAACTGGTTTGCAGTAAAGCATAGTGTCTTCTGAGCTGCCTCACCCAGTGATGAAAGAAGAGTCAATTAAATAAATGCGTCACTTGTGGATGAAGAATAATTTATACAGATAAATAGCTCTGATGTTGCTCTGCTGGTTTGGCAATTTAGTTACGCAGGTGGTTCAGAATACACACAGACCTTGCGTCAACCCAGAATGATGCACAGTCCTGAGGGCAGGCACTGCCTTCTTTAAAAATGACGATGACTCACCTGCATTTATCATTTTTGACAGACTGATCCTCATTTGTCAAGTTAATGTTTGCGCTTGTTCTTTCTTTCAGATCAGCAGATTCATGTCTGTGAACAAGCTGAAATACTTCTTTGCCGTTGACACCAGATATGTACTGAAGAAACTTATGATTCTCATGTTCCCTTATACACATCAGGTAATCACAACCATTCATCTTGTCAGACTTTGTCCCAATGTCAACGTACAGGACAACATAAAACATTCAATTCTGCACGATAGGTTTCCCTGGTATCATATTTTTAACCACATATCACATTAGAACTTTGCAAACAAGATAATCAGCCACTTTATCTCTAATCCAGCTTTACTTTTGAACATCATAAAGCAGTGATTGCCTGTGGGAATGTAAACACACTCTGAGCTCAGTAAATTCCCACACACTTTAACTCATTCAGATTATAAATTCAGTCATACTGTGCTTTGATAGTGTACAAACTGCACAAAGCGCAAACTCTCCTCACAAGAACAGGATCACATAGATTTTACAGTCGACCTCAAATACTGTTTGATACTACACAGTAATTACAACCTTTACTGTTTGGTTGTAATGTTAGTTAAGTACATAAATAGTTGAGTTCAATTTAAGTTGTAAGTCTGATGAATCCAATGAACTGAGCAAACCAACAATGAATTGATCCTATTGACGAGTACCATATGCATAGCTAAAGCTTGATATATTGTGTTCATTTGTACCACAGACCTTGTTCTTCTCATCAATGTGCCACACTGTTGCAGTGGGTGATATTTCCCTTCAAAACCATCAACATGGACACACCAGTTCTTAGTAGCTTGAGTCGATCACAAATACTCAGTCCTGGTGCTGTGCCACAGCTGAAATCAGTCCCAAACAGTATTCTTATTACAACAGTATGCTACTGCTATACATTAGTGATCTGCTGTAAAGATTTACATCTTAGGTTGCAACAATGAGTGTAGACCAGAGTCACACATGGAGGATACTGAAGCCTGAAAACTTATAACTAATATTACATGAACCATAGCCTTCAGTATCTTTTTAAGATGATACAGATTTGGTTCTTGTGCTGTTGATCTGAAAAATATTACAGCTACTTTACATCAATCAACAGTTTACTACTGCTATATTACAGAGAGACATTTAGATGGCCTTTAAGTGTGGATTTTCTTTGCAAGATTTTTGTTGTCCTGCACAGAGCATGTAACTCTGCTGGGTGATTCATACCATATTGTGTGTCTTTGTTAGGACTGGGAAGTTCGTTACCATCGGGATACCCCACTGACTCCAAGACAGGATGTGAATGCACCTGATCTTTACATACCAAGTAGGTTTTCTACAATTCTACAAAAAAAAATCAATAGCAGAGTATTTTTGAAACACTTGTTTAATGTACTGTATGATGTCATTTTGTCTTTTAGCAATGGCTTTCATTACCTACATTTTACTTGCTGGGATGGCCCTGGGTATTCAGAAAAGGTGAGCGATTGTTCCTCATCTAATTTGTTTAATATCTAAGAGATGAAACTATTTGTGTTGAATGAGTTTAATAAGGATTATGTGTTGTCCTTGTGTGAAGGTTCAGCCCTGAGGTTCTTGGTCTGTGTGCCAGCACTGCCCTCGTGTGGATCATCATTGAGGTCTTGGTGATGCTGTTGAGTTTGTACCTGCTGACTGTTCACAGTGACCTCTCAACCTTTGATCTCATTGCCTACAGTGGATACAAATATGTTGGGTAAATAGAGCTCAGACGTACATATGTAAAAGTGTACTGATGATTTATTGACAAAACAAATGAGTGTGATGATTAGTTTGGAAACCAAAGCTCATTCACATCATTTTGTATTGTAAATAAATAAAAAAGAACAAAACAAAAGATTTAGAAAACAAATTAAAATTGAAATTTGGTTTTGTAAATGATGTATTGGTATTTGAGAATATAGTTTGGTCTGTATCAACAGCCTTAATGTTTTTTCTTGTCTTTTTCTCCAGGATGATCTTCACAGTGTTGTGTGGCTTATTGTTTGGCAGTGATGGATATTTTGTGGCCCTTGCCTGGTCCTCTTGCGCCCTCATGTTCTTCATTGTAAGTAATTTCAATCTATATTTGCATTCTCCATTTATAAATGAATGTATTAATTAAATGCAACACAATTTTTTTGCTCAGTCTTCCACAGTAAATGTGATCAGACCACTTAAATGTGAAATATATTTAACAAACTTTTGTATCCCCCTTCCTTATTTATCTCAACATAAGAATATTTTCTCAGAACAAAGACAGTGGGAAACAATTCGTATGAAGTGTTGTCTCATAGGCAACTGTGTTAGGTGACAAGCATAGGAGAAGTAATGGATCCTGACCAATAAATAGTTTACAACAATAACCCCTGTAAAACCATAACAAGTTGTTCTAATTGTTTAGTTTTGGCACATACTGAGGTATGGGAGGTTTGTTTTTATGCTAAGCTAAGCATTAGTGTTCCATATTACTGTAGTTAGTCTAAACTGCAGGTTGACTGGTGTTACTGTCTCCCCAGGTCCGGTCTCTAAAAATGAAGATCCTCACCTCTATCTCCTCGGACTCCATGGGAACAGGAAGTGCCAAACCTCAGCTTCGCCTTTACATCACTGTGGCCACTGCAGTGTTTCAGCCAATCATTATATACTGGTTAACCTCTCACTTGGTCAGGTGACCATGAGGCATTTAATAACCCGAAGTCCATGTGTGTTGGAACACCCCCCCCCCCCCCCACACACACACACACACACACACCCAGACACACACACACACACACAAACATGGTTGTTGAGTGTTTGTATACATACCTTTATACACTTTTGTCAGTAAAACCGGAACATTTACAGACAGTGTTGAGCTGCAGCGAGTGTACAGCTTGTCAGATGGACCTGTTCATAATGTAGTTGTTGCATTGATATAACAAGAAGTTGTGACTGGAGGACTGTTGTTTTCTGTTGTCGTGTACAGTAACACTGACAAATGCTTATTTTTGGCCACCTAACTTTGAACACAAGGGCTTTCATTGAGCTTTCTTTGATCCTAACTTGGATTCAGTTTAAGTTTATTTTATACAACGTCACTGGACATGCTTTCTGGTTTTTACACGTTGTCAGACAGTACACACCACACATACAGACGCACATTACACAAATGATTCTAGTACCATTTTTCTGGTATATTAATGTTGCTGCATTCGCGCTCTCCTCTTGTCAATCCTTGATTTTATTTATCTACATCGGACAAAGCATGACAATATTTGGATTTTTGTAGAAAAAAAATAAATTTATTTAGCTTTGTGTATTCAATTTATCCTGCATGAGTTCTATCTGCCTTGAACAAACTTCTTCAAATTTGGAATGAATGTTGACTTGGACTGAAGGATGAATTGATCGATTAAGACTTAGGTGGTCAAACACCTCAACCTGCAATAACATTAAAGTGCTACTGAGACTTAATGCAGCTGTTGCTAGTATATAACATTAACAGGAGCCATTGTGCTGCACAATGATGACTTGTGTTGCAACATTTTCCTGCAACTCTTCAACCAGGAGTTCTTCTATCTTTAAGTAGTAGCATCCACATTTTTGCTTAAGAAAAAATATTAGCAAAATCAAATCAATCAGATATACCAAAATTAAGTGTTAATGCCACTTAGCAAAAATGTGTATTTCATCAACAGAAATACAGTATTGATCAATTAATATTTATAATACAACACAGGCTATAAATGTAGAGTGATAACTGTCAAAATCACAAAGCACAAAATTGTATTAAACACAGTACTTGAGTTTTTGAGTAAAAGTATTTAGTTACTCTCTACATGAGTATTTTTCCACTGTGGCCGTACTTAATAATCTGATTCTTTCTCTGGTAAGGTAGGCCATTCCCTATTTATCTGCTGAATGAAGTACGTCATACTGAGTGAGTTGGTTTTTTTTTTTTTTTACCTCTTCTTTCTCAATGTGAACATGAACGTACAGCTGTGCACTCAGGCCAGGAGCGCGCACGGGAGCGAGCACACCGCAGAGCGTCTTTTTCGTCTCCATGGAAACCGCGGACGGCAACACAGCACGGAGGACGAGCTGGTGTCCGACTCCGACTCTTTACTTTCCAGGGCCAGAATCTCACCTTTAACTTCTCAGCGACGTGTTGTGGATATTTAAAAAGCTCTGAATCCTGTTACTATTATCGTTTTGGTTATTTGGTGAGTAACACGTTGATTTTTGCAATTTGAAGCTCTTGCTACCGAGTGGGGTTACCTGTGAGAGGAAAAGGCGGCTTTCTGGACTAAATGAAACTTTATATTGTTCCGCCATTTGCCTACTGAGCTGCTTTGTAAAGCCATGTGGCATCACATACAAACTTTACCCGCGCTGTGAATTACATTTTACCTGCAGTAGGTCCATTGGTTAAGTTTATTAGAACAGTTAATCGATGCCAGCGGACCATCGATTACAGCTATTAGTAACATGGGCTTTCTGAGATGCACCTGTGCACGTCGCGCTGGTGTTAAACAAAACAGGAGAGGTGCTGCAGGAGCGTTCACACAGTGGACTTTGCCAGTGGATGATCATCTGAGAGGAACGGATAGCTAACATTTAACTGAATCGAGCTGCTGACTCTAAAATCCTGCAGCAGGAAGCAGCCTGGAATAACCATACGTGTGTTTGAAGTACTTTTTGTTTTAAACGGTAAAGTTAGCTGTACTGTTTCTTTGAGAACAAGAACAACAGAAATGCAAATAAGTAAATAGATCTGACTTAAGTCTTTTGTTAGGTCTAATTTTCTGGCAGCAGTATAGTTTTTAATTTCTGTTTATATTTCAGCAGTGGTGCAGCTGAATGATACTGGAAGTTTCCTCGTGGGAGAAGAATGGAGAACAGCTCTCAGACACTGCCACCCTCGTCCCCGTGCTCCAATCCTTTAGGAGGTTCCCTGCCTTTCTCCTCCTCGCCGCAGCAGACCTGCTCCAACAGCCATATTTCACTCCCACTTTCACCTATTTCATTCCCGCCCTCCCCTTCCTCACTTTCTCCAGCAACGGTGGAGTCCGTTAACTCTTCCTCCCCTCTTTCGCACTACACAGCATTTCAGTGCCTTCAAGGACAAAATATACCATGCCTCAGCCCTGCTAACATGTCCGACCAGGATGACCTGACCTGCCTCAGTTGGCTGCACCAGAGAGGCAACCTACTCCCACTGCAGCCCCTTCCTAAAATTACCCCACTGCCTCAGCTAGAGTCCTCTACACCTACCCAGTCTCTTTCTCCTGCCTCGTCCAAGCCACCATACTCCTTCAGTAGCCTGATTTTCATGGCAATAGAAGATTCACCAGACAAGAGGCTTCCAGTGAAGGGTATCTATGAATGGATTGTGAACAATTTCCCCTACTACAGGACAGCCTCAGGAGGCTGGAGGAACTCTGTTAGACACAACCTGTCCCTCAGCAAGAGCTTCTGTCGCATTCAGAGGGACAAGAGCCAGGTGGGACGTGGCTCCCTGTTTCCACATTAAGAAAGGTGTTAAATTGTAGGAGAAAAATTTTTAAATTCATATCTGAAATCACTATCCTTGTGCAACACACTGAATCCAGATGTGCTCTGTAGTCAAGTCAGCACTTAAACTGCCTACAAGGAAATTATTCTAATGCTCTCCAAGTGTTGAGGTTGTTATATGGTCTAATGTGTCGGTTTTGCTTAAGACTAACATCTGTGCATTGGTCGTTGTTGTTTCAGTCTTTCAAGTAGTTTTGTATTATTGTTTCAGTCGGTGGGGAAGGGATCGCTGTGGTGTGTCTGTCCAGAGTATCGGCCTGCACTCCTGGAGGTGCTGAGGAAGACCCACAGTTATCACAGCACCAGCAGCTATCTGATAAACAAGCCTGCACTGTGAGTATAGTCACACAGCTTCAGTGTTCATTATTATTTTTATCCATGAGTAACTGCATAAATTCAATGTTTAAAAATGCTTGTGTTTAATTGATCATTGAAATTAAATGCAGTACTCATTTAATAAATGAAGAGCAAGCAGTATCTTGCATCTGGATTAACTATATTTACTTCATGACTAAGATTACTAAAGGTGGGAGGATGCATTTTTCTGTCCATTGACCTAATAGATCAATCAATAGGAAATCTTAGTAGTGGTACAATTAGGGGAATACATACAAATCAAACCATTTCACAACAGTTATAACAATTAGTTAGGTCACTGTCATTACTAGCTTCTAAAATTAGAGAATTTGCTGATTTTCAAATTAAAGATTCAAATTAGATTTTGGTCTTTTGGCCAGACAACACAAGCAATTGAAAAACGAATTGCAATGGGCATCGATTACTCTTTTTGGGTTTAACAGACAAGGTGATCGATTAGTTTATGATAACAACAGAAGAACAAAAATAACCATTATGTGTAGTCCACATAAATGGTCTGTTTCTGTTCATACACTGCATTTTTCTGGATTGCCTTGTGGCTGGAGCTGTTAAATATGTTTTTCCTGTAGCGGGTGAAGTGCTTCTGAATAATTTTACATGTTAATGACACTCTGGGAGACTCTGAGGTGTATTTTTAATACACACACATTATTCAGATTGTATGTAGTTGTCTAAGTATCTTCTGTCATGTTGTGCACAGGTTGGAAGGAGCTGACTATGGGATGCCTGCAGTGTTCGACAATATAGAAATCTCAGGTTTGTGCTCATTTTATTGATTAGCACATAAATATATTTGCCTCTGCATGAATTTCTTATAGTCTGCAATATAATTCATCAATAGAGTAACAGCTATCTGTGACACGTTTATTACCTGCAGCTTTTCTCTGTCTCTGCGGCTTTCTCAGCATGTTACATTGTTCCTATGTTGGGGTTCAGTTGCCATGGTAACGGCATTGCATTACCGTGGCAACCCAGCAATCGTCTAGCTTCGTGTCCTTTATGTCCCTTTCGTTTTATTTCCAAGCCTATGCACTATATTGGTTCTTGTGCTCTCTGAAGAATCTGACAAGTGGTTGTTCAGTCAGTTATTAATATTTATATCTTCACTTGTGACTCATATTCTGTTTGTTTGTCTACGTCTGTGTTATTTAGAACCTCATCACCTACTCTTATACTTTACCATTGTATTTTTCAATACCTTGACCTGATTTTCTTCTACAGATTCCCTTTCTCACACCCTCCTCCTCTCCACCACCTCACCCCAAACACTGACTACCGATAATCCAACCTTCGCTGAAAACCCACCATGCCCTTTGACCCCGGATCACGAGGAGCTTGTTACCATGGAGTCAGTTGAATACCAGCAAGAAGAGGTGAGTGAGGAGATGGAGAAAGACCCCTTGTCAGACAGTGGGTATATTGAGTTACACTACTACCAGTCTAACCAATACCAGTACCTGGTGCTACCGGGCGACACTGAGCTAGACCTGGAGACTGTGGAGATCCTTCAGCTGGATGCCGAGGCCCAGGAGGCTGCTGGGTCACTGCTAGACCTAGCAGGCGGTGGATATTAATTTCATCTCCCATTTAATAATCACAACTGATGCAATGCTTCATTTAAACAACTCCACAAAGCAACAAAAAATTGGATTTATGTTGGTTTCAGTGGAGTGATGATGTTTGCTAACTCGGCTTCTTCCTCCTGAGTTGCCGACACTGCCCTAAGGCTTGTGTTTTGTTGTGTATGTAGATGTAGTGGACTAACAAGACTATGGATCATTTTTCATGTATTCAGGCACTTTCAGCTCAGAAGCTGAATTTACCACCATACCATGCCATATAAGAAAAACCTGGACAAAGACTTGAGAGTGTAATGTTGAGCTGAGATACATGGACAAAATTATAATCTATATTGAGATTTTAAGATAAAGAGTAAGTGTTAATGGAGTACACTCTTCAGTACATTGAGTTTTTAGGGTTTCAAAGCTGTAACTTTCAAACAGATCAAGCTGATTCTCAGGGGGGAAGGAGCATATTCGTTCCAAATCAAGTAGAAATACTGTTTCATTATTGAAATATCTGGCCTGTACGTACTCCATACTAACCCCTAACCCTAACGCTCTCTCCCTGGGCTGCAAGAAAAGAATGATGTCATTCTTTTCTTGCAGCCCTTGTTTGGGAGTTCTTGCAGCTTGTTTCTGACACATCATCTAGGCAGAACTTTTTTCTTGTATGGCGTCCGACAACTATTTTGCGATTGGCCAGAAATTTAAGTTCTGCACTTGAGTTTCTCATGAAGTATGAAATGTCCTGGTCAGAACTCACTTTATTCTTGCTCTTGCCACCTTGAGAAAACAAACAAATTTCTCTGTTCTTGCGTAGTATGTACAGGCCTTAAATTTGGATCTATATAGTGTTGGAAGCTGCACAAGGAAGTTCAAAAGTAGGTCTGTGGAGAAATACTTACACTGACTCACATCCACACTGTTACTATTTCAATATGAACACATCCAATTGTTCTGCATTTCTTCCAAGTGGTAACCACCTTTTCTTCACAAGGAGGTTTTTAGGTCACTTTGTGAGGAAAAAAAACCAAAACAACCTTAAGGTTGAATATGTTGCTCCTTAACACTGTTATTGTCGTCATTCTGAAAATGTCTGTAGTTGTGTGTAACACCTATTAAAAATACTTTAATTTATAATGTAGTTCCAATTGTAAATTGTACTCAAAAATGAAAAGCACTACTCAGTTACAATAATATAAGTACTTCCAATTTAACATGTAATTAGTTTCTTCACTTCCATGTTTGATGTTCATGACATTATGTTACTGAGTCCCTGAATGTTTTTAGTTTTATGTGAAACTGAAAACCTGGGTATGATCTTGCAAGCTAAACTAAGCTGCCGTTCAATCAGGAAAACAGTGTGGAATTTTGAGTTAGAGTGTATAATGAACTCACTGCCATTTAAACCATCTTATATTTCAGGATACACCTAATTGCTGTTTGTAAATTGTATGTTTTTCAAATACTCTAGATTTTGTACTCTCACAAATAAAATCTGTCTTGCTGTTATTGTGAAATGAAATGACCTGATTTTATGTTTGAACAACATATCATTGTGATAGCACTACAGCTTACCAGATCAGGGTTTTTTTTTTTTGTTTGTTTTTTTTCAGTTCTTGTTAGAAAGCTCAGAAAAGAGGGGGAAATGACAACAGAAACATCAAAACCCACAATAAAATGTAAAACAAGTATATATGAAAAGACAACAATAATGACAATCACGGAGACACACTGCAGATGTGTACCGAACGGGTTGTATATTTTCAAGCCACTGAAAACTGTTGCATTGTGGGTAAGTGTTTGCCTCTATATTGCAGCCTGTGATAGACTGTGGGCCTGTTAAAAGTGTATCCTATTCTAGCTCACTGTCAGCGGGGACTGGCCCCCAGCCCCCCCCCCTTTCCCTCCACGGATAATCGGTGTGGCTGATGTGTGGATGGGTGAGTGAAGGTTGTTGCTGTTCAGAGGATTTTCACCATTAGATGGCGTGACACTCACGGGCGGAAAAAGGAGGAAAGTAAAGTTTACAAGATATTTACATGATATGTTACGAACAAAAATACGTTGCTAAGCTACGATTTCCCCTGATAGAATTTCTCCGATGTGATTTGTTTCCATGCAAAACTCCTTCTCTACTTTACCTGGCAGGTACTTCCGCATTCGTAACGTCACACCAAAAACAACATTTCCCACAGCTACGAGGTGGGTCTTGGCTCGTTGGGTATCGTAGTTCATTGGCAGACTTAAGTATGAGATGGAAACAGGCGGGGAAACACAGTACAACTACATTTCCCTGAATGCAACCCACGGGCTGTGAACGGAAGCGTAAATTTCGTGTAGGAAAAAAGTTCTTACAGTTGTCTTCATGCCAGTGTACAAAAGTTAGGTTTCAGTTGTTTGTCGACTCTCACAAGATTGTGTTGAAGCTCTTTGAGGACACCACAGGTAAAATGATACCGTTAAACAGCTGCTAGCGCAACGAGAGAAGCTATTTATTAGCTTTTTCTGCGTAAACATTTGTAATGCTTTCTGCAGCTAAAGACGCTTACATGTTTTGTTTCCACAGTTTTTATTGGAGTACATGCGGGCATACAGAGTTGTTAACCAACCGGTCAACGGTTATGGGCGTTAGCTCTTGAAGTTACCTAATTTTTTTTAAGCTTTTCATATGCACCATTACAGTGCGTGGAGAGCTACTTGGATTAGCTTCCCTGGTGCCAGTGCTGCCATCGTAGCTAACCCCGCTGTCAGCGTAAAGTGTTAGCTACTGTACGCAGCGATGTACACTGTAGAGAAGGCACTTTAAAGCGCAGTTTGTCCAGTTTCTCACAAGAAATTTGCTGCTGGATATAGGTGGTCTCATAGCTGCTCAACCCGACCTGTAACACTCACTGAAGAGAAATGTTAAGCACGCTACCTCTGAATGCCACACCTCTGAGGTGTTGAGTTATTTTTCGAGAGTATAGAGAACGAGCTTTGGGTTCAGTAATCACTCCCTAAGCTGTTATTGAAGCAACTCCCAGTGTTATTCATCATGGGAAAGAGCATCCTCCTCAGACAACAGCAACAATGAATTCCTTTGAAGCAGCAAAGATGAGCAATGTATTGGAAAGCCTCCAGTATCTAGTAGCTGGAGGCAAAGCAGCATGACACCCATAAGAGCATCCCACAGTCGGCTTGACACAGAGCTAAATATTGTGTGTCCTGAAGCGATAAGTGCATGTCGGATTGTTCAGCAGACACAGGCCTGCAGCAACAACAATGTTAACAGTTGTCTTTGTAATTAACATACATTCTTGCATATTAGTGAAAGGCCAAAAGAAAATTAATGGCATTGTTCAGTGAGGCGATATTTCCCTAAGGCCTACAAATGAGGACTGCTGTCACTAGTGAAAATTTACTTTATCCATAGTTTTCTTCAAACTAATTTTTTTTAATTAAATGATTTCTATAGTAGTGATCAGCAGGAAAAGCCACACATCTTGTCAAAGTGTTGTATTCATGTTGTTATCATATTTCATAATTTAAAACATAAAAAAATGCAAAATGTTTTCTGATTTTAGCAACTCAAATGTGAGAATTTAATTATCTTCTTTATAACTGTAAATCAAATGTCTTTGTGTTTTGGACTGTTGCGCCTCAGACAACCAGATACCTATAGATATCACCTTCAGCTTTGGGAACTCATGATAGGAATTTCTTTCCTTTCTTTCATTTTAAATTGGCATATTAATCAATAATGAAAATAACTGTTAGTTGTCACTCTAATTCAGTTGTTGCGGACGGTTGATCAGAATTAGTATTTTTCATTTGTTTAGTAATGAACAACTCTGTTGTGAAGTACTCATTACATGTATTTAGCATAAAGCAATGTGTTTGAATAGGCTTGATCATCTAAACACAAGAAATGACAAAGGAAGAAATTATTTTGATGTAATAACAAAAGTTTTACATCTCAAGATTAAATTAGTACTTCTGTTGTGTTTCATAAATATCAGAAAGAAAGGCTATGATAATCAAATCACAATCATCATAATCAAAATTTTAATTGAATAGGTCTCTATTGCAGACTAAAAATGAATTTTAGGAGAATGGTTTTGTGCTCAAGTATTTTAATTTATATTTCGTGTCAAGGGTTCATTACTTCCCAGGATTTGTTGTTTTTCATTACTTAATGTCATCGTAAAATAGCGTTTGTGTTTGGATGTGGACTGTGAATCATCTCTTGAGTTCGTTATAGACTACACACAAAAAAAAAAAAAAAAAAATCAAATAATACAGATATATTAGTTGTAGCTCTAACATGCTCAGTATCAGGCTGATGTTTCTGTCTGTGATTTCCTCAGGGACTAGCACCTCCTGAAGGATGAGTGGGGAACCAGGCGCAGTTCAGATTGTCACAGTGAATAAGGAGGATCACTCCTTTGAGTTGGACACGGAGGCTTTGGCCAAGGTTCTGTTGGCTCCTGAGGTCAGAGACAAACATGTGGTGGTGCTGTCAGTGGCAGGAGCCTTCAGGAAGGGAAAGAGCTTCCTGCTGGACTTCATGCTCCGTTACATGTATAGAAAGGTGAGTCTCACTGTAACATGATCTGTCTCTCTTCTCCACTCATTATATCTGTCCACTGAAAGGCTGTCACGTTGACTTTATCTGAAACAGGTCGACTAGTCAACAGGTAATTAATCTGCAGCAGTTTTGCTCATAGATTTATTATTTATAGATAGATTAATAGAAAAAACAAGAACGGGAGGTCACAGCAGGTCTTACTGTTTAGTTCCTCCTGTTGTGTTGAAGGAGACTGGAACAATAGTGAGTCTGTGATTGCAGTGAAAATGAATAAGCAGTCATACAACATGTAAACCCATCCCTCCTTCAACATGTGAACGAACCAGTTCACTGAACTGAGAATTATGACCTTTGGTTAGGGACTGTGAAACTTCTCTGTTTGATTTTCTGTCCCATTTTCTTCATTGATAATTGATAAATCTCATTTATTTTGATCATTTGCTCCATCCCATATACAGACAAGCTAACAGGGGCGTGATTATGACCAGACAGGTCTACGCTGCATTTTGTATTTTTTGATTTGTTTTGTAAATTATGTGCAAATGAGAACTTACAGTTTAGGTGAAAATAGCTGTGTTGCATTCTGGGAAGTGTATGACAAGTTTGAAAATTTGAACACGCCTCAACACATAGGTACACTCAGTTTCACCACACTTGGCCTGGTCTTGAAAGTGTAAGCTGTTTGCAGGGGGATGAAAACTGGCTCGGTCGGGATGATGAGCCTCTGACTGGATTTTCTTGGAGAGGAGGTTCAGAGCCAGAGACAACGGGCATCCAGCTGTGGAGCGAAGTTTTCCTTGTGCAAAAGAGCGATGGCACAGAGGTACTCACACATTTTTATATATTTGTTCAGGTATTGTACATGTGTCAATAAACAAAAAACTCTGTCCTGGAAAAGGATCATATTGTTACTCTTATTGTATTATATTATGACACTTAGAGACCATTATCAATTTTGCTGCCATTCTCTTATAAATGTTTTTACACATTGAATGCTCACAACATACACTGTTTGTGCTAGCTCTACATGACTCAAAATTTGACCTGTAATTTATTTGTTTTCTGTTGCTTTTTGTTTGTAATACATCTTATACAGTAGTACAAGTATATATTGTAGTATTCTCTCTTACAATGGCTTCATGGTTAATGTCTGCCTCTCTGCTGATGTAGGTGGCTGTGGTCTTGATGGACACTCAAGGAGCATTTGATAATCAGTCCACTGTGAAGGACTGTGCCACCATCTTTGCCCTCAGCACCATGACGAGCTCAATTCAGGTGACTGGTTTCGTCTGGTTGTGACAGATACAATATTTTGTCAGCATTCTTGTAATCTATACTTAGACCGTTTCTGCTTTTTTTTTTTTTGTTTAGATCTACAATCTGTCACAGAACATTCAAGAAGACGACCTGCAGCAGCTACAGGTCTGTTTACATTAGCAAGAGTTCACATGATAGTTTTGGCAGGTATTTTGACTTTTCACCAAGGAGAACAGTTATTTTCATCCCTATATGATTTACTCTTAATTTTTGAGACACATGAACAAATATAAAACTCAAAGTATTTTGAAGGGAGTTTTTCTTGTCAGTATTAATTGTGCAAAATGTGTGGCTCCTCCTCACAGCTGTTCACAGAGTATGGTCGACTTGCTATGGATGAAATCTTTCAGAAACCCTTCCAGGTGAGGAAAAACCACAAAAATGTGAAGTATTGTTGATGGACAATGATGTTGGACATGTATTTTTGATCTTTGTCTTTAACGTCTGTCCATTCCTCCCACAGTCTTTGATGTTCCTCATCAGGGATTGGAGCTTTCCCTATGAATACACCTACGGGTTCAAAGGAGGGAATGAATTCCTTGATAAACGGTTACAGGTACACATGAGGCCTTAATAATTTGGCATAAAAAGTGTAATAAATGTACTTTGACTTCAGATGAGGAAACAAATAATTAAATATGTGATCTTAAATTCTGTGTTCTAAGTTTAGGATTTTATCTTTTTCTTGATTTTCAAAGGTTAAGGAGGCCCAACATGAAGAGCTGCAAACAGTGAGGGAGCACATCCATTCATGCTTCACCAAAATCTCCTGCTTCTTGTTGCCGCACCCTGGATTGAAGGTTGCCACCCACCCGTCATTTCAGGGACAACTTAGCGGTAAAATCCCCTCAGTTTCCATGCTGTTGTACTCTGTTTAGGCTCAGTGGCAGAATGTGCAATACACTGAGTGTTGTTCTATTTTTGTGTTTACTGTCTCAGATGTGGCACCAGACTTCAAAGAGCAGCTGCAGAGTCTGATTCCCAAACTGCTGCATCCGGACCGTCTGGCTGAGAAAGAAATAAATGGAAACAAAGTCACCTGCATGGGCCTGCTTGAGTTCTTCAAGGTAACACCATCTTTATCTGTGTGTTCCTGCTGAACCTGAATCAGTTTTCCACTGTAAACCTGACACAGTCTTTGCACCATTCTTGTGTTTTGCCAGGCTTACATCAAGATTTACCAGGGAGAAGACTTACCACAGCCAAAGACTATGCTCATGGTATGTGTAGGGATTAACATTTGTTGTCCTGTAGGGTTAAGGATAATATTGACTTGTTATGTGTTTCGTATCCCTGTTTGCCCCACCAGGCTACAGCAGAGGCCAACAACCTAGCAGCTGTGGCAGCAGCCAAAGATCAGTATTACAAGAGCATGGAGAAGGTGAGTTCACTGGAGTCAGAAATTCACAACTCTGGTGTTGTTGGCATCATCACAAGAGTTTTTTCCCTAGTTGTTTGTACTTACCTTTGTACTGTACAGTTTGTTTCTCCATCAATCCACATAGAAAGAATGGATCATGTTAATTTAAAGTTTTAATGAAGAAAACGGGGGACAAACCACATAAAGATTGTTTCTACCGACTAGAACAGATTTCTTTATTCTGTCACAAGCATAACTTTCAACTGGGCCAATACACCAGACACCACACTGAATGACAGATAAGGAACAACTGGAATTTTGGTGATAGACAACTGTGAAAATCCCACAGTAACGTTCTTGTATCAAAACAAACATGGACGGCAACCAGTAGTTTGCATTTTTATATGCTGTGTCATTTGGGCCACAAAGGCCAAAAAAAGAACTAAAAAAAAAAAAAAGTGTTGCATTTTGGTGAGATGTTCTACTTCAGTTTTCTCTTACACCTCACAAAACAATGTGCTTGCCATTCTTTTTCTTTTATTTATTGGTTAATCTCTGGATTCAAACATATTTAAAAAAAAAAAAAAAAAAAAAAAGCAGCAGCTTGATATCAAGATATGAGATTAAATTTTAACATACCATGTGCTACATGGCACTATCTGCCAAAACTGTCAACACACCCTGGTACAACTTGGTCCAATCAGTAGTCACACCCTAATCGTATTTACAGTTGTGATGTGTGTGTTCTCCATTTTTAGCCTGTTTTCTTTTGTCTTTTCAAAGGTGTGTGGGGGAGACCTTCCGTATGTGTCTCCCGAGTCTCTGGAGGAGAAGCATCACTTTTTCTTCCGCGAGGCTCTTCATGCCTTCTCATCCACAAAGAAGATGGGCGGACAGGAGTTTTGTGATCGTTACCAAGCGCAGCTGGAGAAGGAGCTGGAAGAGATGTGGCAGTCGTTCTGCAAGCACAATGAAGTAAAGGACTACTCCAAAAATATATCATTCATACAAAAATTTTACAGTATTTTTTTATGGTGACATGCTCACTGGATTGTTTCTAACCATCGGCTTATCTCTCTGTTGTTAAAGTCAAAAAATCTCTTCAGCGCCTTCCGGACACCTGCGGTGCTGTTTGTCTTGGTGTGCCTCCTCTACGTGCTGTCAGGCATCTTCCTCTTCATCGGCCTATCTACCTTCGCCTTGGTGTGTGACTGCACTCTGGGTGTGGTCATGATGGCCATGCTGACGTGGGCCTTCATCCGCTACTCTGGTCGGTACCACTCTGTGGGAGGCGCCATTGACCAGGCTGCAGGAGTCGTCCTGGAGCAGGTGAGACCGGTTTGTGCTGACTTGTGATTGTCTATCTGTATGGGTGTCATAGCTTTCAGTTTGACATTGCAGTAAAAATTGTTTTCTTAGCATGCACCACTAGAGGGAGCTGTGGTGTTTGACAGAACAACAGCAGAGTAACAGAAATCTAGTTTTTGAGTCAGGTGCTAAAAACAGCTGAAGAAAGTAAATTTTTCTTAGATCAGATCCTATCTGATCCTTTGTCAATAATGAATCCGGTGATTGATTTTTCCACATTCAAGGGCGGCTAGAGTAATACCCTGTTTTAAAAATGCATCACATAACATAAAGACACTCATGTCATTACATTTTTAATCACATTTTTATTGAGCTTAATTAGATAAAACATAAATTATAAATGTATGGGTTGGGTTGCTCCTCAACAGAGAGTATTAATGTCCTAACAGCTCTCAGAGGCTGTTTCATTATTTACACAAAACCAGAAGTGGTATGGCTTGACCGACCACAGTCTTGCTGGTACAATTGAAAATATGAGCAATTTCAATGAATTAACCACAACCTAAAAAAAACTCTTCCTTTGTTTCTGTTTTTAGGCTACGGTGGTGTTGAACAAGTCGAGAGGAGCAAGCACCACTGACAAGATGAAATCTAGTTAGAGGACCTCTGGACCTTCGTAATCTCGATGCAATGCAACCAGCGTACAACACAAGCACACATTCAGCACTAAAGCCTTATCATGCCTCTCACTGGAGCAAACGTGCAGCTAAACCACATTGGCAACCTGCTACAAATATAAAGCCAGTTCACCAGCATCTCTTATTATGCACGTTTCTCTGCCTTGTTAAGGTCCAGACTTGTATAAAAGTGAGGTAGGGCGGTAAAACATTCCCAACTCATCCATACTTCAAATTGACACTGCCATTTTACAGTTTTATAATCGGTCTAAAAGAGATGAGTCACTGATTACTTTTAAACTAAAAAAAAAAAAAAACGAACACTTTTTTCCTCTGTCTCAGCTGAAGTCATCTTATGTGGCTGTATGTTGTTCAGACAGGATTAGTCAGGGTGCTTTTCAAACAAAGCTTTTGCATTATATCTTAAATAACTATCTTAAAAATAGCTTTATAGCTTATACATTTATACATATTTCTTTGTTCCTATATTTTTTTACTTATTGGCCTTCAACATTCCATTCACTTTGTAGATTTGCTTTATATTTGATATAAATATAAACTAGCTTTACCTACTTTGACAGGAGATGAGGATAAGCACTTTTTTGGAAGCTGCATGTTGTGGGGGTTTAGTTGTTTCAGCTGCTTTGCCATTTATTCCTCGATGGGAACATGTTACACTTTGTAGATTTTGATACTATGTAAGAGACTCTTCTAGAGAAATTATATATATATACCAACTTATGTTCTGCAAAACTTTCCAACTCCAAAGATAAGAGATTCTTGTAAGAGTCAAAGGTGTTAACTACCCAGCACAATAAAACTAGCAACCAGTTAGCCAAAGAGGCCGTTTGTGTTTAAATTATACTTTGACCTTGCACTCCTGTCACTTCAGACATCAGTAGATATAAACCTTAGATAACCTGCTGTGTAAACAGGAGACATTTAGCAAAAAAAAAAAAAAAAAAAATAGAAATGCCAAAAAAAAAAAAAAAAATTCAAAGATTGCAACAAGTAACAAGCACAATACTCAAATAGACCAAAATTTGAAGGAAACAACAAGTAGAGCCTGACAGTCAATAGGACTGTGTTGTGTCTCCCCATGTTTTTTGTACCTGCAGTTTTGAAAAGTTTACAGCACTTATTATTACTGATTATTTTCACGTGATTGTTCTCAAAAAACCACCTTAGTGTCACCTTAGTATGTTTGCACGTCAGAGATTATTTTGCTCTTAGCAACCTATGTCAAAAAACTCTTGTGTGAGCACCACCACTGTGAGGCAGCATATAAAGCTGATCTTGCATCAAGCTAAAGGGTTGTTATAAGTGTGTCACAATTAAAACACTAACAGTGGGAGTGTGTGTAAAATAATGATTACATATGGTGGTCAATTCAGCCTGAAAGCACTGCATGCTGGGATCAAACCTTTGCTTCAACTGACTGATATGAAATTGTTGCTTAATATAAAGTGAAATCATACTAAGGAATGGAAAAAATAACAAACTTCTTTGTTGCTCTCGTGCATCCATTTAACCAATCATTCAAAGGGTTTTGTTCTAAGATCAGCCATGGAAAGAAATTTAAAAAGGTGGAGTACACAGAAGGTTTAATAGGTTTCATTTTTTTCAGTGTGGGGCCACACAGGGCGTCTTGGGCCAACTCAAAATGAATCAGACATTGGATTAAAGGGCTCTGATTAGTTGCAACCATGCAACCTTTAGAAACATTGGGGTGGAGAACTGGTATGGCAAATATTTAAGCATTATAAAACAGGCCCTTTAAAATGCCACAAGACTGTGACCTGACAGCAAATGTACAATCCCATCGCCTGTAGGTACAAGTCTACAGTAAAGGGCCAAAAGTGACCATGGAAACATGGAGGACGAGAGACTAGGAAATTCTCAGTTCATGGTTTTTGTACCATCTTTTTTGCACATTCCCTGTCCCTGTTTCCACAAGAGGAGAAAAAATGTCAAGATGTTTTACAAGCACATGCTATTGCTATTGCACTTACCCTTCTCTATGGTGCTTTTTGCACAGTGTTCATTCCAGAAGTAAATTAATGCATGCTATGTTGTAGCAATGGCAGTTGTAATCATCTCTTGCAGGGGCCTTGACTTGAGAAATGCTGTTTTATAAGAAATAAAGAGAGCTTGAAACTGTCGAGGCATCATTTGTATCTGTTTTTATTTGATTAAATGAAACTTTAAGTATAAAGGTTGTGGTAAACTGGAGGTGGTCATGGGAGGAGGCGGGCTCAGCAGTAGAAACACGTGATGTGGCAAAGCAATGACACTAATAGAAAATACTAATTTTTACTCCAGTGCTAATAATTGACAGCAAGTTACCTTACAGTATAAGATTTCTCCCATGAATAGGCTGTAATAACATTATTACATCTATTACACGTTATATTACATGTTATATCGTGGCATTCTGGCGCAAGACGCTTTAGGTGTCCCGTACACAGTAAAACGATGAAATAAACATGTCTGCCTCGGTATGGATGACAGATGTCAGGTGCGTGTTTATTATAGCTTTCTGCTATCCTCTGCAAAGATGTGTGGCTCCAGGTCCCCGCCCGCCTGATGTGTCATCCTTGTCCCGCTGCTGCGTCTGAAGAGCCGCTGCCTCTCATCCTCACAGACCCCTCTGTGTCTTCTCTCTCTTCTCTTTCCCCTCTCGACGCGTTGCCGGTCAAAAAATCTGCTATAGCGAATTTTCGTGTCCCTTGTTTCCTTATATGGTGATCAACGTCGCGGCCCGACCCCTCCTTTCGCTGGGAGCGAGGCGCGTGCACGAGCCGTGCCGCCGCCGCCGCCGCTCACCGTTCGCTTCCATATTTGGAAGTGAGTTCAACAAAAAC
This sequence comes from Caranx ignobilis, assembly GCA_021432705.1. NCBI lineage: Eukaryota > Metazoa > Chordata > Actinopteri > Carangiformes > Carangidae > Caranx > Caranx ignobilis. The sequence continues at coordinate 15,990,724 of MU269981.1, read as the reverse complement.
GGCAAGGAGGGGAGGGGTGGGGGAGAGAGAGAGGGAGAGAGAGAGAGAAAGAGAGAGGGAGGGCGGGGATGAATGGCGGAGAACTTCCTCCCATCCGAAAAACCGCTATGCGCAGGGCAGGCTGCTGAATGTCGGTCAAAGCAGCAGCAGTAGCAGCAGCAGCACGGCCGCTTTACTTATTAATCACTCCTCACGCCATGGGTGTAATAATTAATAGCACGTAGTCAAACCGGTGTTCAAATTACAACGCTGTCTACAATGATACGTACATACATAACATATAAATAAATTAATGAATAAAAATGATCTGTTTGGGTTACGATAAATAATGCTAATAATAATAAAAAAACAGAAAATCTATGTAGCTTCAGACACAATGTTCGTAATCCTACTCTAATAATTTAATAAAATTACATCTGATATCACCAGGTTTAGTCTAATATTACACAAACACATATTCCCATAATGCTCTCTGGTCCTGGTTCAGTTTGTTTGATTTAACACATACTGCAATGGGCTATTAGAGTAATGGTTGTAATACCCCTGGGGAGAAGTGGTTTAAAAAAAAAAAAAAAAACGTGTGACACTAGTCCTCTCAAACGCATGCAAATAATCATAACTTTTAAAATAAGTGGCCAAAATAATATGTTGAGATGTACCCAGGAAATGTATTTTTATTACGTGTTTAAAGTGAGTATTTAAAACATGGAACCAAAGCTAACTCGTATAATTAGGATAAACCTGCAGATAAAATACATTAATCAATTGTAAACATCAAAAATAGCAATTAAAAACAGTCGGAGGCTCGTGCTTTGCAAATGGGCGCTCCCGCTCGTGCACCATGATCAAGCAGGCGTCGCGTTCACCGGCGCGTTCACGTTGCGTATCGAGTCTGTGTGCGCGAGCGATAGTTAATCGTCGTGGTCCATTCAGTTTCAACCCTGACGCTGACAAGTCTGATCTACAGCAATGGTAGGTTCAACGCCTTTTTCCATAGCACTTGATGACTTCTCACTGTTTCCCCTGCATTTTATACATTTAGTCTCACCATGTAGGGAGGTTTGTTGTCCTTTTATTTCATACTTTTTCGATAACGGTGATGGCTTTAGCCTCGGACATAGCAAGACGACTCCGTGCCGCAGGAGCTGCTGCTAGCACCGGGCTAGGTGATGAGGCTCTCCGCTGTGCGGGAAGATGGACCGCTAGTTATACCTTCAGAGTGCACGACGAAGCCGAGTCACATTCACCTAAATGCGCTGATTTGCTGTGCTGCATTTTTTTCTCAATATGATGATCGCAGGCCAGACTGCCGACCCCAAACAACTGGCGCCATTTCGTTCATTTGTCCGTGTTTCGCCGACACAAAGCTGCTTTAGTAAAGGCCCTGTCTGCGCTAACGTCTGGATCCTGGTCGTGATGCTGTGTTTTCACTGCATCGTGTGTCAGGTGTGTTCTCCAGCTCGTCGTTGGCTCCTTGGCGGAGTCGCGCCGGCAGGTGATGCAGCGCCTCAGGGCCAACAAGCTAACAGTATTGTTAGCTGAAGTGGCTACGTTAGCTAAGGCAGAAAATGACACCCATTATGGCCGGCGCTAGCTGTGATTTCCTGGTTCTTTGTCTGTACGCGGCTTCCTTGTTAACGGTCTTTCAGACTTAGGTTGATGTCATGCTTTCTGCTGGGTCACTTTTAGCCCACAGTGATACTAAATGTGCAGAGTGAGGTTTTATGACCGAGTCGCGCTGTGACAGTTGATGTGTGAATTGACAGACGAACGGTCCGTTAGGAGAGTTTTGCCTTATATAGCAAGCTAGCGCACACATGTGCGTGTGCTGCATTCATGGCCCCACCCTGAATTTGGTGCAAAGACCGTTGTGTTTGGTGCCATATTATAATGGTTCTGCACTCGGATTTAATTTACTGTCATTTGTGATGTAAGAAGTTTGCCATGTATCTACTCGGATGCAACAAAAGAATTGAGAGAATTATCACCATTATGTAAGGACTGTTTGGCAGTGTTGGATTCGTTAGCTAAAGCTAGCGGGCCTCTGTTTCTGGATCTCCGTGATCGGTGCTGCGCATCTCCTTAGTTGCGCATCTAATTTGTACAGCGGTTTATACACGCTGAACGCCCGTCACGCCATTAGACTAATGCTCGGTAACAGGAGGGAATAATGAACGGATGTCTCAGCTCATTCAAACATGTTCATTATGCACAAGTGACGCATAGAGACACCGGATATGGCAGAATATGCATTATTTTTATTTTTATTTTATTTTATTTTTTACATTATCGGAGCTATAGGCTTTTATATGCTGTTTTAAAAAAATATTATTTTAAAGATCCAGCTATGTTGTCTATTGTCTTTAATTGCTGAGTCTGCACAGTTAACAGCTTGACACTAACCAAATCTGCCTGCTGCTCAGTTCCTCTTTCCCTACTGTGTTTTTTAATTCATTAATTAACTTATTTTAAACTAATCCATTAGCCCCTTGACTGTTTGTTTGTATAATCAGTCATTACAGCAGTAGCTCTGAGGCCGGTAATCTTAACTGTTGCTCTGTGTGAGGGAATTCAAGACTTGAATTGTGTCTAGATTTGTATTCAACCTCTTGAACCTCGGTTTCTGTAAAGAAAAGTATCCATGGTTCAGATTAGATAAGGTGAGATCATAGTGATCACCATGGTGATATAATCTGCAGCTATAAATAAACAAAATATAAACAATGACATGCAAGATTGTGGTGAAGCAAAGCAGTGGAAATGTCAAATAGTTAATTGATTCAAGAGTTACAAATGATGTTTGTCTTCAAACATGATTTACAAGAAATGACGTCAAAAAATGGGAAATGTAAAGGATACAGCCATGATTCTCAGCATCATCATCATCGAGAGAGACTGAAGTAAGATAAATGTCATGTGCTGTCTTGCATGGAAACAGTATTTACATATCTGTAAACTTGGTGAAATTTGGAAAACAGCAAGGAATATATAAAAGTATCCAAGCACAAGACTTATTCTGTTGATGGGTGGATTAAGGAAGTGAGTGAGATTGTTTGCTGGTTAATTATTACTCTGAAATGCAGTGTTATCTGACACAGGCCTTTTACTCCCTGAGCAAACATGCTGTGTCTGCCCATTCTGCCTTGCTGTTGGGTTCCCTTTCCGTCTTTCCTGCTCCATTATTTCCCTTTCATTGTTGTCTTTTTTTCCATTGACACATTGCTGGTAGGCAGCATTTTCTTCCATCTTCTTGTGAGACTGCATTTTCCTGTGATGGATTGCCTTAAACAGAGTCAGAAGACCAGACTGAGTGAGTTTATGGAGCAGCTGTGACTCGGCGATGTGACTTGTATTCTATATTTCAACAGAAGCCCCATTGTCTGTGACTGAACCCTGCTCTGAAACGCTTAATTCATGACCACACCCTCACCCACATGGTCATCTTTATGGCAGAGATACATGGCTTCTACCTCTGCTCACAGAGGAAACTTACGTAATGTTTTATACCTACTGGTCCTGCCCCAGTCTCAGATTTGCGGACTTTGAACATGCAGTAGTGGCCACGTATTTTATTTCTTTCCTTCAGTATTCATACAGTCTGACTCATACATAATAAATGGAATTAAAAAGGCTGTGCTGACTGCATAATCAGTGCTGATTTCATTCGTGGTCAACTGTAGAGGCTGTCAGATAATTTTCAGATTGCATTATACAACTCACAGCCACACCTTTTTTATGTTTTCAGTCTTATCGGTTGTTCTCACTGAGGCATTCCTGCCTGTGTGAGTGTGATGGTCACATGCCGCCCTCTCAGGCCCTTCTTCATTTTCATGATGTCTCTAATGTACTCGAGTCATCACTTCCTGGCTTCTCTGAATGCAGTGGCTAGTGCTGTCTTGACAAACCTCACTGTGGAGTAGAGCCACAGCTGACAGTTACTCTTATATTCTTCAGCCTTTTTTTTTTCTGGAATAACTGTGTAAGCCCTATTAGTTTATGAAATTGTCAGTGTCAGTCAATACACTAGAACATTTCAGAAAGCTCAAGTTATTATATTTAAAGTGCTTGTTCAAAAGGGTGGATGAATGAGAATGGCAGTGAAGTTTAACATTAGACCAGTGAAGAGTGCGTAATCAGGACAAAACAGTCCTGCAACCACTTTGATAATGAAATTCATGTTTTAGTTATTATCTTGAGCACAGTGTCACATTTGCTCCACAGCCTCTCAAATATGAGGATATGATTCATGATGGTGAACTGAGAAGTGCTGGTTGAGACAAAACTTGCACATGTGAAGCTGTCCTTTGGTCATTGACTTTAACAGGCATTTCTCACTATTTTCTTATTTCTTTGTGGCCCAAACATTCATTAATATTCAACTCATAATTTACATTTGAAGCTGTCGCTGTTTGAGTTTCTTTTTTTTGATGCTGACACTGACTTAAAACAACAGAATTAATATAGATGAGAAAAAAAAAATCAGCCAGTTTCAGTAAATCATCAAGTGTTCATTCACATCTGGAACGTTTTTTCCTTGGGTCATGATTATAAGCACTTAAAGATATAGCAGTGTTTCTTCTACCTGATGAATAAAAATCATTACACCCTCTGAATACATTTGTTTTTTTATTACTAGGGTTATTGTGGGTTGTATACTCCTATATTTGCATTGATGGCAGCTGCTGTGTAAAAACTATGAATATATTTAACTCTGAGTCATCATGCTTTTCTCTTTGCAGGCCTCCGGTGTGAAAGTCACAGATGAAGTTATCGCAGTCTTCAATGACATGAAGGTGCGCAAAGCTCAGGCGAACGAGGATGAGAAGAGGAAGAGGAAGAAGGCCATCCTGTTCTGCCTGAGCAAAGACCTCAAGAACATCGTTCTGGATGAAGGCAAAGAGATCCTGCTGGGGGACTTGGGAACCACCGTCCAGGATCCGTACCAGAAGTTTGTGAGCATGCTGCCACCAAACGACTGCCGTTACGCACTGTATGACGCAACCTATGAGACCAAAGAAACAAAGAAGGAGGACCTGGTCTTTATTTTCTGGTGAGGGCGGACGTTACCACACATGATGGTGTTTATGGCCTTTATTAAAACAATATTTGGCTTTAATGTTTGTTTCCCTTTCACAGGGCTCCAGATAGTGCTCCCTTGAAGAGCAAGATGATCTATGCCAGCTCAAAAGATGCTATCAAGAGGAAATTTGAAGGTGAGGCGCAGTTGAAGTTGCACTTATCGATATCTTTGTATTGATACTGAGTCAGATATGGAATTACTTATAATGACACCCCCCACACAAAATCAACTCTCAACTAGCATTTACTGTTTTGGCTTTATCTCCTGCCATCTAATGTTTGGTTCACCCTCACTACTCGGGCAGCAGGATGGCAAATCTCTGACCTGCTGGATATTGTTTGGCAGCTAAACTCGGCAAGCAGCTGGTGAACACCACTGATTATTTAGCAGCTAAGAGACTTGTATTTTTCTGGTGGCCAGAAAAATTGCTTCATATTAACTTATGTTACTGAATGTGCAAATAGGCAATTATGACATCAGCATAACAATTTAATAGGATAATAACCCAGTGTTGTGTAAGCAATTTGTTCTGCTGCCCCCAAGTGGATGGAAAACAAATTACTGCATAATCATTATAATTTGCTCTGAAATAGACACCCAGAGTTTCACCTTGGATAAGCATGCCTCTGCTCTCATACATACATGTAAACATTGTAACAGTCTAAACACTACAATTGTTTATTTTTTTGTTTTTTTTCCAGTAAGAACTGGGTGTTCAAACACGCTGTTTACTGCCACTGTAAAGGATAAAGTTGAGATGTTATTTTTATTGTTGTTAATTTGTTTAGAGATCTAATTTTAACTAACCCTGTCATAGTCTGAATGATTACACAGGTACATCTCCATCTTTCTTCTTTGTTAGTCACCCTGTTGATTTTGACCCAGCAGAAGCTGTCTGTTAATGTTGCACTGATTTTCTTTTTTATCAAGAGTTCAAGAGAAGATCGTCTCCACTCCTATAAGGCTGCTGACCAGCACCTCTTAATCCTGTTAATCATCACATTGCATCTTCCTTTTGTTTAATACGTATAAAAAGTGAGGGTGGGCTTTCCTTTTAAAGGTCTGTAACAAAATTCATGTTTTGTGTAATTCTGATTGCTGTCTTTGTCGCCCTCTCTCAGGAATTAAGCACGAGTGGCAGGTGAACGGGTTGGACGACCTCAAAGACCGGCACACCCTGGCAGAAAAACTTGGCGGCTCATCAGTAGTCAGCCTGGAAGGAGCCCCTGTATAAATTACCCCCCTTCCCCCCATTCCTCCTCTATGGCTTCGATCGAGGCCTTTCAGACACATCTGTTGGGTTTAGCTGTTCATTCCAGTGTGGTTTGGAGAAGGGCAAAAGCAGTACCAGCACCATTTGTGGGACTTTCGTGGGGTGGGATATTGTGGGTGGGTTTGGGGTCAAGTGACAGTTAAAGTGAAAAAAAAAAAAGAAAAAAAAAAAGGAAATTCCACAAATTCAGACTGTCATTCCAGTTCAAGCAACTTAAAGGATATGAACAAAACACACACAAAGGAAAAACATTCAGATACAATTGATGAAGGATGGTGATGATGAAGATTAATACACATATTGTTCATGTTTAAGGACAGGGTTTCCTTCTTTCTGGGTTCCATTTGAAAAATTACAGAGAAAGGGACAGGCAGCAACCTTTTAGTTTTCCAACCATCAAATCCTGACATAATCGTTCCAACTACTTTTTTTTTTTTTTGCCAAACTTCTAATTAAGTTTTGTAAGTGTGTGTAGTTGAGACTAGGTGTAGTATGAACTAATTCACTCTTGATTGCACAAGATGTATCAAAACATTTCTCTGGGGGAACACGGTTAAATATATATATTTTTCTTTTTGTTTTTCCATTGTTTTTTTTTTTTTTTTTTTTTTTTTTTTTTTTTTTTGAACATGCAAATTACAAAACTTGAGTGATTCCTTTTTATTTCCAGCTTTGGGTGAGAAAACTATGGCATTTGATGTAGTAAACAACATGCAAACATTCCTTGTACGTGTTAAAACCAGGATCTTAGATTTCAAAAACTTTGGTGTTATGAAGAAGGTCTGATGGGGAGCGATGTGTATATGAAGGACCAGCGGTCAGAGTTAAGATTGATATTGAATGGTGGATGTTTTGTATCGTCTCCTTATCTCTAATAAAAAGCACTAAACTACTGACTTGTTGTGTTCTTTTTTCCAGTTTTTTATTTTAAACTTCAGCTTTGTAGAAACATTTAAGCTGTTTATGTTTCCCGGTGATGTTAAATATAAATGCCTTCATGGTGTTGATGGATGTGTTACATTATGAGGATGATGGTCAGACCTTACTACACGAATAGAGCCAATTTAGTCAAAGCTGCAACTGTTTTAATTGTTTTTTGGCCTAAAAAACATCAGAAAAATTGCAAATATAAAAACATCCTAAATTCCAATGTTAAAACATTTAAATGAACTGCCTTCAGTACCTCAGTAAAACAAGACAAAAAAAGGAGCTGTCCAATTGTTTGGTACAAAAACACTCATTTTTGCACATTTATTTAATGGCAATTGATCAGTTCAGCTTTAAATTGAGTGAAAGCCAAGGTGAAGCACATCAGGTCCATGCTGCTGCAGTACCATTACGGCCACAGGAGGTCGCCCCAACACAACACCTCAAACCAGACACAGACACAAGCACTTATAAATCTCTGTTTATTAAAATATATCAAGCATTTTTTTAAAAAATAGAATAAAATTAACACTCTGTCTCTCCAGTCCACACAGTGAAGAGCAAGCTGTCTGCTGAAATGTTAGGCGTCAGTGGCATCTGTAGACTTTTGTCAGTTTTTCATTCTGTGCACTCTATACAGCTGTGAAACTATGAGAACGTAGATTGTGGCAGATGAAGCTTAATGATCATTGAAGATTGATCAAAATACCAACCACCCCCCCCCAAAAAAAAAAAAAAAACGAAAACAAATGTACAGCAAAGGTGAGAAACAAGAAACGGTCCTCAGTAGATTACCATCATCCACAGTATGAAAATAATGTGCTGTTACTGACACAGAAGGAAACATCTCTCTCTCTCTCTCTCTCTCTCTCTCTCTCTCTCGTAAAAAGTGGTTTCTGTTAATACTGTGGAAACACTGACTGTGGGCAGAAACGTATTAAGAGATGCCATGGTGATGATCTCACAGGCAGATAGTTTAATAGGCTCAGAAATTACAGGCAGCTAATTAAACACAGGAGAGACATAACTCAGTGAAGGGAAACTAGATCTGCTTTACTGGTCTACCACTGAAGGTTGATACTTTTTTGTGGAATTAATCCAGTTTGATGATGTTTCACTCTGTTGTGTTTTTCTTCCTTTGATACCATCCTGCTCGTATCCCTCTCAGTCTTGGATGCAGTCCAGTCGGTTACCGTGCACCCAGTAACAGATCTGAGCAAACTTCAGAGGAGTGATGCGCACAGCCACATTGTAATCCCTGTTCTCCCCGTCTATCTCCAGCCACTGGTGTCCAGAGAAAATACCGATGACCTTCCTTTCCCAGCGCTCTAAACTGTTGTCCCATACTCTTCCATAAACTCCAGAGCCGCTTGCCCCTGGTCGGGCGTCACAGTGTTGGTATATCAGGTCGCTGGACTCTTCTTCCACAGGACAGAATCTATAGACCAGTTCCCCGGGTCTGTCGCTGTCAAAGCCAGAGAAGTGGATGCGCTTCCCTGCCAGGTCGTCAGAGGAGGGAGCCACGGAGAGGCGCATGAAGGGACGTCGGTGAGGCCAACGCAGCTCCAGCAGGGCGTAATCAAAGTCCATGCTGACCTCCTGAGGGCCCTGGATCCAGCCCTTTGGCACACGGGTACGTTTGACCCTCACCCAGCGGACCAGAGGCTTCTTGGCAGAACTGAGGCTGCCTTTTGTGCCATTGATGGATGGAGGGATCAGGAAGCCCACCCTGAGTTTCCTCGCCCCCTTCACGTAATCCTTCCCATCGTGCACACAGTGGGCCGCTGTGAGGACATGCTGCTGGGACACAAGGACGCCGGTGCAGCCGGTGGAGATCCGCACGGCTGTGGAGAAGGGGTAATCCAGCAGGAAGTTGTCACCCTGAATGTTAAAACGGCCGTCCGCTCCGTAGATCTGCCGCCTCACTCGCTTGTGTCTGGGCTTCACTCTGGGTCCTCTCTTGGGCGGAGGGTGAGCAAAGAGACGATGATCACTCACAAACTCATCCTCACCCTCCACGTCTACAGTGGTGAGGGTGCGAGAGCCGTCGGCATACAGCGTCTCGAAAGCCAGTTTCTCGGCCAGCTGCTGGTCCTGCTCTCCTCTGTGGAAGCAGCTGGAGTTGCAGTGAGTGGTGAGGTCCAGCTGTGTGTGAGCGCTGAAGCGGGAGCGGGTGAGAGGCGTCGGTGTGTGAGGTACTAGCGTGGGGACATGGACCACGGGGGCGTTTGGGGGGTGCAGGAAGGACAAGGTGAGGGGGAGGAAGAGCAGGTGAGTCAGGAGGGAGCTCTCACGTGGCATCAACATGGTGGGTGATGGAAACACTGCAACGACACAGAAAATAATCACACACACGCGAGAACCAGCTTACCAACTTATCCTTGAGAGACCTACATGAATTCCTACGGGTTTTTCAAGAAATCAACAGTGGATAACTTTCCTAAACAGGCCGTCGGACAAGCACACAAACTCTAATCCTTTGTAAATCTGGACTCGCTCACAGTTTATTGTTGATTGTAAATCACAGCGCCTATGCAAGTGAGGTCAGCTTGCAAAACCTAATGTTGCAACGCAGGCCTAAGTTTCCCTCTGGTGTGGCAAGGCAACAATGAATCTCTTGTTCCTATAATATAGATTACCAGGAAAATAGGATTTCCGCCTCATGGAAACAAACAAGCTTTTTAACATCTGTTTGGTACAAAAAGCCACAGCTCAATGTCAACAAGGACTAGAAAAGCAGTTTGTGATAAACCTGAAACAGCAAAAAAAAGACATAATCAAGACAGAAACTCTACATTATAACAGTGAAAAAGTGAACAAGAGGCTGGGAGGGTATAATAAAAACCCTCCTGTCAAATATTTGTCAAAGCTCAGAGGTAAGAAGTTGTTTTCCATCAAACATTAACTACTTCACAGTGTACGCGGGGCTTTTCAGGGCAGATTAGCAGCGACAAGGAGATACTTGATCCCCTCTACAGGCTGTGGACCCAGAGGCACTCATGGCATGAAGAGAGCAGGTGTGTAGAAAAAGTGAAAAGAAGAAGAAGAAGAAGAAAAAAAAACAAGTCAAGGCACGGCAGCAAAATAGAGCATTATACCCAACAAAAGACAGGGTGGGGCCTGTCCACACACCTATGTGCCGTCTCATGTAACACTACACAGGAGGTAGAGTTACAAAGAGGAGCTTCTGTAGGGAGCGGGGAAAGTACAAACTCCCTCCTATGTTGACATGTTAGATACATGACAGCTGTGGCAGACAATTAACACCAGCCACAGAAGATCTCAAGTGGTAAATTGGCTGGTGAATGAGTGGAAAGCTTCTGCAGTTTAAAACAATAATAAAGAAGAGGACAATATCAGCTGCTGTTAAGCAGGCTGTGGTGAGAGAGATGTAACCAAAGTGAGTCTGGGATGTTAAACCCTGCAATCACTGTGTTTTCTGGGCCTCTCTGGGTGCTGAAACAAACACTAAATGCTTTTTAAGCTGAATTTTCTGGCTCTAAACCAGAAACCTCAGCTCCTCCTCAGGGTTTTAGAAGCTCGTTGTGATGAAAACCACAGGAAAATGATCCAGAGGACATGCATGTGCAAAAAGTCATAACATAGAACTGGAGGCGAGGTGGAGGGGGGGGGGGGCAGTGGTGGTTTTTAGACTGCAGCACTGACATTAGGATGCAACTTTGTGGGGATTAAAAAAAAACGATGGCAAATAAATCTGTTTACAGATGTCAAAGTAAAACTGTTTCTGAAGTGGAGGAGTCCCTGAACCAAACTGTCCAGGGTCTGTGAGATGAAAAAGACTTGTATCTGTCATTTTTAACCATCATTTCACCAAACCGTTGGACTGACACTTCATGTTACACCTGGCCATGAAACCAATAATCTATAGGTAATAATGTATCAAACGTGAGCATCAAAGTAAAGGCGGACCAGGGGGAAGGAGAACTTCTATACTGTCTAAACAAGCATGTCCAAAATTAACATTCCCAAACAAACAACTAAATCTGAGTAATTACCTCCTGATTAGAGATCGATAATCCGTGTTTACACCCCGGTCAAGTCTCCCTCCCCATCAGACGAGTCCTTCAGGATCACTTCCCAGGTCTTCCTCATCATCATCTCCGGGGACAGGCAGGTACTTCGTCCCTCCTCTCCGTCTCTTTGCCCTGCAGAGGTGATTAAAAAACACAGCTCAGCTCTTTAACAGCGTGTGCACATGAAGCTCCAGATGCTGAATGTCCGGACCGTCCTCTGAAACCCGCCCAGGCCGGACACAGCGCCACATCTAACGCGTCTCTTGTCTGCACAGAGCCGCGCTCCCTCTCTCTGACTCACGGTCCTAACGCCCCGCCCCCGCCCCCGCCCCTCCTTCCCTGCCTGCTGAGAGGGGACATCAGTGTTGGGCCACCAGTGTATTAGCCTGTCCTACTAGTTTATTCTCACGCTGTATGTGCATTTTGATACTGATAAAACCTCTGTACCAAGAGACACTTATCAAAATCGATCATAATCTAATCTAAGATATAGGCTCTGTTGGCAACAGCAGCCAGAATTTAATGCTTGAAGTTCACTGTTTTGCTTTAGCGAGCCAATATACTTTTTAAAGGGACTACGAGGAGTTTCGGGAAGCGTGATTGTTTTTCGACACATAAACAAGTGTGGGTCATGTGGGTTCATCCACATTAATATGAGACTCTTTTATAACCAAAGGCAAACTTCACAGGGTATCTTTAATGGCAATAATGTGTTCATCTGATAGTTTAGCATGCTAATGTATGAAAATTAAACTTTTGGTGTGATACGAACAAGCTCACAGAAATAGTGCTAATATGTTCACTAGTTTAGCATAATATATGAAAATGAAGCTCATGGGGAAGTCAGTAGCTAAAACTATCTTGAAAATGATCTGGAGCAGAAATGTTGACTTAACCAGCGAAACACAGAGACAATTATTGATGGATTCCCAACATTTATTAATGCGTTGCGAGTGAAATATAAAGGACACAAGCTCGATTGTTTATACCATTGGAACCAAAGATGTTTTTATGTTTTTATTCACCAGGATTCATTCGGTTTGAATCGGTAAAATCTCTGACAACCAACTCAGTATATATCACATTTCTTGAAGTTTTATTGCAAAACTGTGACCTAACTTTCAGTCAACAACTAAATTCAACAAGAAAATTAGTTTTTCATAGAAAAGTATCCCACTTATCCATGTTTAAGGCATTATACTGTCATATTCTGCAAATTAAGTCTTGAGCCACCGTAACATTTTGAATTTGGCTCTGTGATAGCATGAAGATTAAACGGCAGAATGAAACATGGCAGTTAAATGCTTTTCCTTCTCAGTTACAAATCGTAAGTGTTTAGATTCATCATATCAGGCATTTGGCACGAACGGTAGCCTGAGGTTACACCCAAGCAAGAAAAGTCTTGTTTCTGGCAATAGCACATTCCAGTTACCATGTGTGCCAATAGTTTTAACAGATACAAATGACAACCAACTCTTAGCTGGCAGGCAGATCAACTGTTTGGGCTTGTTGGCTGCACAGTTTCCCTCGTCCTCTGCTGCTTGACCTTGATCTCCATGAGGTTTTTTCATCCCTCTTTCAGGATCTCTGTGAACCTGTGGAATTTGGGAAGCTGTGCACTGATGCTCCCATGTGGTTTGTTTCCAGCTGCAGGGGTGCCGAAACAGAGCTCCCAGTCACAGCGACACTGCTTTCAGGAATGCTGAGGAATCTCCCAACAAGGACACAGGTCAGGCTGTCGGCACAGTGTGAGCACTGTTGTCCTCAGAACAAATGTCACCCCAGAGGGGACACCTACCAAACCCGCTCTTCTGTAATAAAATCTCCCCTTGTGCCGTTCCAGCACTGTGAATGGTGTAGTGTTGACAGATTAAGTGTAAGGCATATTCCCTCAGAAATACAGAGGGAAATCATTGTGGATGGGAAGGAAGGTAGCAGGCAGAGGGCCAGAGAGGTGTAAACCTGTAACTCTGTAAGCATGCTGCGAGTGATAATTGTATCACTGCCTGTCTCTGCACTATAGAGAGTAAGCACAAGATATTTCCTGTGTGTTGGCATGAAGCAGCTTGGCCTCTGGTTCTCTGTGGATTCCTCTCTTTCCACATCTCCCTTCACTCTACCTCACAAAAAGTTCTGCTATCGTCCTTTTCCAGCACTGTAAACTAGTGCAGGACAGAGTATACAGTCTCCTGCATTATCCACACATATCAAAAGAATAAATCAACATTTTGGGATATATGCTTATTTGCTTCTTGGCAGGACTTAGATGAAATACTTCTAAGATTAATACATGTCATGACAGTAACTATGTAGCTAGAGCCAGCAGTTACTTAGCCAGGAAGCAGAAGAAAAGAGCTCACAAGACTCTGTCCAAAGGTCTAGTCTAAAAGCAACTTGACAGATACCTAATTGATATGTCTTTATTTTGTCAGCACAGAAACCCAAGGGCAAAAATGATCAGTTGAACTTTTACAGTTGATCTTAAAAGTGATGGCACCTGACCAGTAAACACTCTTACACAAAACCACAACCTCTCACTTTACACTTATATGTTTGAACAAATTAAACAAACCAGACATATTAATTAATGAACTTCCAAGGTGCTGGTATGCATGACCTCTTACGTCTCTGTGTTTTCAGTTAACCAGCTCCATAGCTTCATCATATTAAACATGACAGCAGCTTCAATCTTCATGTCTAACTGTTGGCTAGTCAGCAAAGAAGCATATTTCAATTGTTAAAAATATTTTTTTGAACTAAAGAAACTCTTGGTTAAACAGTTTTTAGCAAATAGAAAGTCAAACTCTCAAGAAAGAAAATAAAACCTTAAAAAGTTCTCCAAAAAAGTCGAGCTGTTCATTTAAGGCCAGTATTTTGACCAGCAATATCAAAGCTAGTGGAAACTTTCCGAGACATTTTCTCAATTTGTCAACCTGTTTGAACTGAAGTGTATGGTAATATAACAGTCATACGTTTCATGGTCCGGTGCCCCACCTGCCTCCTCTCTGTTGTACGGTAGATTAGCCGTTCCATGTCTAACACGTGTTTCAAGGTTGATTCATATCTCAGTTTTCAGAGGAGGCATCTGCAGCTTAAAGGAAAAAACCTGCCTTAAAATAGTGAAAAAACAGCTGTAGGTAGTATATCTTTCGTTTCCAAAACCATTTGTTGTCTTTGACGGTGTTCATTCACTTGTTCACGTCTGAGGTCACAACGGGCTGGAGCTCAGGAGCAGTTTTGTGGAAAACTTTAAATAAACACGCAGTCGCAGACAGTTCCAATCTCAGGACTCATGCAGACCCCCACAGTCCATACATGAATTGCATGTCTTTGGCATTTGGGACGACACGTCAACTCCAGATGAAACAAAATTCCTTGACTCGGGATCGACCCCGTGACACCGACACACTGCTGCCTCTGTTTGATGGTGTAATTTTTTCCCACTGCAGACCACGTGCGCCACGTCACAACTTCTGCTCATCTGTACATGGACACCAGGTGGGACAGTGGTTTTATTGGTCACCCTTTGGCTGTTTAGCATCTGGTCAACGGAGCAAGCCTTCTGGTTCATGGACAGGACAGATGTGTTCATGTGGTGTGTACTAATATAACAGCTCTCCAGAGATTATACAGCATGAGGATGTTAAAGCTGTTATTAAATGGCTACTACTTTTAAGACTTTTTGAATATTGCAAGTACAGGTTTTGTAGTTCAGACCACAGCAGATTATGTGTAATGCTACCCTGCTTAGATACAGTGGTGCTCTGAGCTACATGCTACCAGCAGCATGGCAAGATCCTCACATGATAATGCTGACATGTTGATATAATGTTTCACCATTGGTGTGAAAAACCTGCTAACAAGAGCTAATTTGCACAAAAAGTACAGCTGAGGTCATTTGAGTCATGTTAATGTTGGTTTAGCAGGTGTTTACTGTTGCTAAGTCAAAGCACTGAACAAACTGACCTGCTGTTGGGCTAAAGTCCAAGCCAAAGATCACCTAAGTCAGTGGCATTCATCCTCTGGACAAAGCAACAGTGCAAAATTTAATAGTAATCCATTCAATAGTTGTTTAGATTTTTCAACCTGGATCAAAGTGGTGGACTGACCAGCTGATTTTCACACAGCCACATCGCGAGCATTGCTAAAAATTAAGATTCTTAAGTGAAGTGTTTATCTTGGCAAGCCTCTTTATACTTTCAACTTGCTGGCCACAGCAGCAGCAGCAGCTCCTGACACAGACATGCAAATCTCAGAGGTCATAATTTATTCATGAAAAATAATTCTGTTTCGTGGAGTTAAGTTTCTTGTACAGCTGATAACTATTACTTTTGTCTTGTGATTTACTGGATGCTTTCACCCCTCCAGGCCAACTGAAATAATCACTGAAGGAAAATGACTCCTTGGTCAAAACTCTCACAACTGATGTGCACACTGAGGCCACGACCTGTGATAAGAGCTCACAAGTAGATTATGCTTCATCTCAAGCTAAAAGGATGGAAAGTGTTGGGCTGCTGCAGAAGTCTCCCCAGGGACTGAGTCATTTTACTCTGTTTTATTCTTAATAACATTTTTGACATTTTACTATATTAACATATTTCCAGCGTGTGTCATGTCACTGAAGATATGCAGTGAAGGTTGCACCGGCATAAACCAGAGCTGAATATAAAACTTCACTGTAGTGTAAAGATGAAGCATGCTGAAGAGGGAAGAAAAAAAAAGCTTCTGCTCTGGGAATGAATTTACCAACTATAGGTCTGAGATACTTCCCAGAGTGAACAGAGCATATTTCCTCAACTTCATATTTGTCTCTTTCAAACTAAGGTCCTGAAGGTCATTGACCTTCCTACTTAACCCCCGACCCACCAAGCCCCAACAATCTGTGACCTATACACACACTCACACTTTCCAAGATGATTCATTTAAGAAAACAAGAAAGTGGCACCGGGACTTTCTCTTTCTAACATCTGGAGACATGTCCATCGCTTTCATCAACACCTGACCATTTTTCAGGGAAGTGAGTTATTAGACTGTCACTGTATATAGGGCAAGAGAAAAAACAAATGAGGGGAAACTGAAAATCAAAGCCAGCAGGTTACCAGCCATCTCTGTCACCCATGTTTGACGTTTCTAATAATTGTTCAGTGTTTGTGCAGCATTCCCTAATATGTCTTATAACTGGTAGCTGCCTTGGCCGCTCAGGCCGCAGGAAAGCAGTGTGGAGGATTCCAGATGAGTGAGTTCACGCTGGGTCTGTGTGAGGCAGGCATACCTTAAATTTCCATGGAAATGTTGCTGTGGCACTGAGCACAAGTCAAAGCCTGCTGCACGAGGCTCATTGTACAAACAGGGTTTTATCCCTCATATGTTTCCTCTTGTGCAAATTAGACAGAGTTAAAAAAAAAATTTCACATTAACGGAGTCACAGTCCCCTCTGCCCATTACATTGCCAACATGGTGGGCAATGCCTTGTGTATACCTTGTGTTACCATTCAGCTGACAAACTACAACAGCTCCATGTCAGTTTCTCCAGGCAAACAGGGATTTATTAACAGGATCACTGGGTTTTCTCCTGACTCTTTAATCTGATAATTGGCCTCAGAGCCTTAAAACAGGAGAATAAACCTTTTATAACAATCCTGTAGCTCTTAACTCACTGTCAGTAAGATTGTATCATCACTAAAAGCTGCAGAAACTGAAGCTTTTAAGAGTGAAGTTCTTTAAAGAGCGGGACCGTGAACACTAAGAATGTCCCCTTTCTCCTCCAGCTTGTGCCTCAGTGTTTTATGTCCCCCTTTTTTCTATCTGGATATATTTATAGCTTCTTTACTTTGTCCCTTCTCATCAAAGCCCTCCCATTTAATCTGTGTGTCCTCTGTCTCTCCTCATCACCAGGTCAAAACAGAACAGATATTTTCCACATTTGTTCCTCTCTCCCAGAAATGACCTTTTCAGACATCAGATTTTCCCCTCCAATAAATATCTCATCCTCCTGTTGAGTAGATACCTCTCCTGCCTTTGGTCCCTGGTTCTCCTGCAGGGCCTTGTGGGTACGTATTCAGCACGGCTTCCTCTCGGCATGATGTCATTTCAGTTTTGGCTGCATGAACTGTAAGAGGAAAAGGAGGAAAAAAAAGAAAAAGAAAAACACAGTTAGCAAAAACAGAACTAAGGAATGCAAACTGACTGACTGCTATGAAATCCATCAGGAGGGAGGAGGAGAGTGTGCGTCCTCATATCTTTAACCAGTCTGGGCAGAGTGTAGTGTAGAAAGGAGTCTGCTGCTGAGATTATAAATGGGCCAAAATGGTATACTGTAGCTCCAACCTCTTGCCCCCCATAACAACCTTAAAACATCACCTTGGCTTGGATATACAGAAAATAGAGGGGCATCTGTTTCCTTAATAATGTGATTAGTATAGTTAAAACAGGGATTATGGCCCTAAAAGGCAAAATAAAAACTGACATATACTTTCATATTATTAGAGGCAGAATCAAACCCTATGATCCCGAACTCTGTTTGTTTTTAGTTTAACTTTTTATCATGAATATTATTCTTGTTACCTTAATCGCGACCTTGACCCTGGAAACAATGGTGTCCAACAGGGAAATGAACAAAAACAAAATCATTTTATGTCCTCACTTTCTCATGAAAACATACTTTCCACACAATCTCCTTGTATGATGAGAAGATCAATGCCAAAATACTTGATAGAAATTCAAGACCAGACACCAAAGTGTGGGTTTAATATTTGAGTAACAGCTGGTTAAATGATACCAGAGAGAAGAAATTACTCCAGGAATGCTAGAAAACTTATGATATATGAGTTGTTTGGTGAGATCAGAGATAATACAGATTTGCGTCTCCATCTGTGATCAGCAGTAAAAAAGTGTCTGGAGGCAAAACCCCCGTGCAGCTGTGATACGTTGTGGAAAAATGCAAACATGTGAGCCTTAAGTAGAATGACAGGTCTCATCGCTGCAAAGCCTCCATCGCAGCAATAAGCAATATGGTTTCTAGAAATCATCAAAAGAAGCTGTGATAGAAACACAACACGGGTGACTAAAAAAACCATCCAGCCACATGAGCCAGATCAGACTTCCTGGAGGCGTTTCTGTGACAGAAAGCACTGAGGTCATTTGAGTGGAGGAACAAATCTCCTGTAAAGGACTTGGTAAACAGACCCAAATATTTACAGCCTCAAAGCGAACATTCCCTCTGACACTCGTCTGTGTTGGTCTCTCGTTCGTTCTCAGAGACAGATGAGTTTTATTGATGGGTTTGCTATTAAAAATATCCTACCACCTGCATGTCTTTGTCTGACCCTTTCACTACGTGACTGTGACTCCCTTTCAAATGTTAGTGTAGTAGCACTGAAAAGTTTCCTGGAGTTTCCTGGAGTCTGCCCACTCAGAAAACTCAGCATTTGTCACCGACTCTTACATTTTTTCATCTCTGACCACAGATGTCTTTGAAACATGGCAACCTAATTATACACTACATCACAACTGTAATGTAGTAATGTAATGTAGAACATCATCAAGACTTGTTGATGTCTCTCCTCAAAAAGTGGACAAGATCCATTTGACAAACCTTTAAGGAAAATCAAGTCATTTGTGGTGAAATTCAGTTCAATTTTATGGCCTCTTGGGGGCAGTATATTAAGCTATTATGGTAATATGCAAAATACAATGGATTATCGCACCTGGCCCACCTTTACAGGTACTCCGCCCTGCACCACCTGTGGGCCAGCAGCATCATTCTCTCCTTTGATTCTTTCCTCTCAAGCCACTAACTAGAGGACTTGGCCCTGTGGCTCCACTAGGAAAGAACTGGGTGGCCACAGCGGGTCTTCAGGTGGGTGAATGTGTTAGCAACCAATGTGCTAGCAACAGGTGTTAACTCACAGTTATGGAGTAGCATCCAATCCGAGTTTTGTTTCTTCCACCTGATAACTGAAACTCTATCCAGTCTACTAAGTGTGGTCTCCTGAGAAAAATATCTGCCTCTTTTAGCTGCTAAATGCTCTATAGTATTCATAAACCAGCTAGTTTTGTCTGCTATTTGATGCTAGGATGGTTGTGTGTGCGTAGCTGAAAACAAGTGGGATGAGAGAATAGCTCTGTAGGCCAGCAGAAACCAAAACAGAGAATGAGAAGATGTCAAGTGATCCTTTTCACTTTAGTAGAGAAATCCATTGTCAATACTGAAAATATCCCGTAATATCTCTTAATGCAGCTATAATAGGTAGGGTTTTACTTTATATTTTATCAGCCATTATGCACTTTGATTAAAATGGGATTTTTAAAGAAAAAAAAACATTCCTCCATCATTTTTGCAGTCTTTCCTCTTGTATCAGCTCTACACAAAATCAAGGCTGAAGGAGCCCGAATGGAATGTTCAGGAATGTTCCGGAATGTTATCACCACAGTTCTTTGCTCAGGGAAATGAAGCCCCGCCCACAGGAACAACATGGTTGCCAGGTAACTGAAAAACCCCTCGATAGTGTCCACAGTGTATAGTCTTCCTTTGTATGTGTGTGCATGTGTGAGTGTGTGTGTGAGAGAGAGAGAAAGAGAGAGAGGCAGAGAGGGATCATTTACTATAGCCCCTGAACACAATTTAAAAAAAATCACCTTTGAGATAAAGTGATACTTGTAAATAAACCTTTTTTATATATATATATATATATAACTTTCCACACAGCCTACTTGTGATGAGAGGATGCTGCCAAAATACTTGATCATGAACAGACTCTTAAGTGTGGATTTAATATTTGGGTAATAGCTGGTTAAGTGATACCAGAAAAAAGACATTATTTCAGGAATGCTAGAGATTAGTGCTAGTGCTGTTAGCGATTAGTTTGTGCCATTCAAGAAATCTCTTTACTTCAGCAATGTGTTGGTTAGTTGCTAGGAAACATGTACCAAGCTCCAGTGAAGAAAAATGGATATTGTAAACTGCTGCAGATACTGTGTAATCAAAGTATTATTTTGTTTCATTTGTGCCTCCACATGCAAATATGTTTTCAGAGTAAGAAGTAGCATTCACACAGTGTATTGTCTCAGTTAGAGAAATATCTAATTGAATTTGTCATTGCCACGATGTTTTGTAAATCTCAGATATATATTTTTGTGAATTTAATTCATCTGCATCAGCCTTGAACAGCGATTTGTTTTACACAAGACATGCTACATTATCAAGTTTAGCTAATATTGTGGGTCTTATCACTATCACTACAGATACTCCTAACAGTTAGAGGGTGTAAATGTTCAGTCAGTGATATTCTCTGTGAAACAAGTGTGTGTGTGTGTGTGTGTGTGTGTGTGTGTGTGTGTAATTCAGTGATGACAAAGCCAAGATTTTTTACAAACAGCTGGTGGAACTAAATGACTCCTGGCAGGAAAACAGGATCTCATATCATGGCTCACTTGATTTATATGTTTACGTATATGTCTTAAATTCAATTCTATCATTATATTTATTCAATTAACACATTAAATTTGCATATTTAGTGACAAACAGAGCTTTGAGGTTGCAGGCCATCAGACCTCCTCACTCTGTTCTTAACTGCAGCTATAAATCTTTAGTTACATGCATTATTAATTTGGTAGCACTGCTCTGCAATGCAAAACAACAGCAGTGTACATAATCACTGCCAGGCTCACACAGCAGACTCTTCCTAGGCAATATCCTATACAAGTTGTTTGTGACTACAGAGAGACAAAACAGACACACCCTCTCACTCTCTCCAGCAAACAGATTAAAGGCTAACTTATCAGTACATATGTTCAGCTGTTATTAAAGCGTGTTGCTACTGCTCACCTCTTTCCCAAAGATATCAGGGGATTTTTATGAGTCTCACTCTGCCAGAGCTGTGCAAGTTGAATGAGAAGCTGAGCAAGCCAAGAGTGCACTGGAGGGTTTTTGTGGTTATGAAAAAATATCTGAAGAGGACGAGAGCGTGGCTTCTCTCGCTGCATTCTTTCCTTCATCAGGAATTCACTGAGGTTTGGCCATGCACTTTTTACTGGAACCTTTTCCTGTTCGCCTGGGAATAACAAGACTGTCCTTTTTTTTTTTTTTGTCCCTGTTCACTTTGAACAGAGAAGCTGCAGACTGTGTTTCAGAGCCGTCCAAGTGCTCACGGCAACTCCACACCCACAGTTTAATCCTTAAACACTGCATATCACACAGAAACAAAGCGAGCCCCCACTCCCAGTGTCCGAAACAGACCCCAGAGAGCCGCAGAGCTCATTTTCCTGAGAATAATGCTCTCCGTGCAGATCTGCTCTGAGCTCCAGTTTAGGGTTTTGTCCCCATGACTGGTTCCCTTTTCAGCTGCGGACAGATTGATGAAGCAATGACGCTCATAATTGGATTCCAGCATGGCACATCTCTGCTCTGTGCTCAGCTGGAGCTTATTGTTTTTGACCAGCATTTAATCCACGGCTGATTGGGGTCTATAAATTCGACAGACAGGAGATGGCATGGGGATTTACAGCTCCAAAAAGACATCAAGGCCCTGACAAAACATTCCCGCGACAACTGTTTAATTGTGAACTTATCTACAGGTTATCCACAGCCAGATGGACAAAGAGCGCAGGAGATATGAGAGCCTGTGAATCTGGAATGATCACAAAAGCTTTGCAAACGCATGTCTGTTTATAATAAATGGTAGAGTCCAAACACCTCATACAGAGCCAAGGAAAACTTGGAGAAAATGCTTGTCTGATACCAGAGAAGCAGATGAAGAAGAAAGAAAGAGACATTCTGTACCAGCAAAACCAGTACAAACTGTTAATAAACGTCTCATTTGTGTTGCCTCAACATTTATCTTCATCAGAAAGAAAAGGAAGAAAAGGGAAAGACAAATATGGAGGAAGAGGGAGGGATGAACTTTTTTTTTTACCTCAATATGTTCCCCTTTCACTGTCCTGTCCTACGTCACTCATTAAATTGTATGGGGAATAATAATTGCATAATCCTGATAAGAAAAATTTTAACACACTAATCCAGCGCATCTGACATCTAGCACCAATTGTTCCTGTTTTTCCATGAAGCACGTGAAGCAGCACAAATGTCTGGCGGCTCAGATCAGGCAGTGGGACGAGTGACAACAGTCTGTAATCACAGAGAGAGAGAGAGAGAGAGAGAGAGAGAAGCACATGAGGCGGCCGAGGTGGCCAAAGCCTGATCTCAGTACAGACAAGGCTGGGCTGCAGCTGTGTGTCCTCACATTCAACTCCCATCTAGATCCAGATTAGTAACAGTATTACTCAGCCAAGACCTGCTCCCACTGACTCTTGGACCTAAGTAAACATAAGGTTTAGCCCCTCATCTTTTTTTTGGCGCATTTACATACATTACATTACACCATAAATCACATCTATCAAAATAATCACCAGGCTTACGTGTCACAAACTCCTATTAAAAGCAGAGTACAGTGATGCATTTTGACAATTGGCGATGATTACACACTGCAGCAGGTGGCAACTCTTATCCGGTGTCCTCTCGCCTGATTGCAAACAAACTGTTTTGTCTCATTTGGTTCATAGCAGAGGAACAGTTCACTGAACTGAGCGTCAATTTGACCTGAGTGTTAAAGTTTGTTCAAATAATCTTAAATCATTGTTTTATCATGACATCAGACTGAAAGCTCCAGACAGAAAAAGTTACTGGACAGCTTTGTGTTGAGTGACACATTGTGATTTATTCTTCTGTCAAAAAAATATGAAGAAAAACTTCTATGTAGTGTAAACAAAGCAGATTAAAACATTTAAAAAAGGTTTTGCAATGTTTTATGAGGTTTCTGCAATTATTCAGGCCCTTGAAAGCAACGTATGCTTTGTCTTAGTGTTGTAGTCTCAAGACCACATTTTCAAGGTCTTGGTCTTATCTCGGAATCGACTACATTTTTACTCGGTCTCAGTCGAGCTGGACTCAGGATTTTTAGGTTAGGTTAGGTGGTCCTGACTACAACACTACTTTGTCTACACTTTTACAAATTTGTTCCAAAATGCGTCTATGTGAAAGTGACACAGATAATGAAATAAATGTGTTACCTGTTGTGGAGATAAATTCTGCATTTTAACACTGAAACTTTTAATGTTCATTTTTTGTAGTTTTTTTTTTTTTTTTTTTTTGCAACAGAGCAGACAATCTGCTTCCTGTTAACAGAGACTTGCGCGTGCCAAGGGTATGTGGTTGCTCAGGTATACATATGCATTTTCATGTGTGTTAGTATGGACGCGTGCTGAATGTTCATCTGGACCGAACACCGCTCAGTCAGGTGGTTGTAGTTGTAGCTGAAACATCAGCTGTCAATCTTGTCTTTACTGAGCCCACCCTGCTGCATTGATGCAGAAGTGCACCTGTTTTCAGTCTGGTGTTCAAGTCTCCTCAGGATTTTCCCTGAGAAATGTTTATTTTCACTAAAACACCCAGCAGAGAAACCTTTAATGGAATCTGTATATATCTAGAGTCGAGGCCGTGTCATGTCTCTACCAGCTCCTGTGCAGCTGCGGTATTTGTGTGGCTGTCACTTTCTCTGCTCATGCAGGGGCCTTGTAGCCAGAAGGTGTTGTTGAATTATGAGCTTGCGACTTGGCAGGGTGCTGAATGACTGTCAGCTCAAAGAGCGCCGCGTTGCCAGCTCCGCTGTAGAACTGAAGGAACTCTGCTCAGCCGCCAAGTCCCAGATGCCCTTTAGCCACCCACAACAAACACCCCGAGGACATGTGAAAACCACAGAGGGTTTAACCTCCTGTCATTAGGTCCTCTAATATTTAGATCTTTTCTCACTCAATACAAAAACAAAAGCCTGCCCCCCCCCCCCCCCCCCATGATTGCATAAAAGCTTGACTAAGAATGTGATTTCTTTCCCAGCGTGCTGTTACGCACTCACAGTTTTTACATTTTACAGCTGCTTATTATAGCTCCCACATGTAATGAGGAGCTCCACTGGAGCAGGTCGAGGGGAATAAGTGCTGTGTTCAAGGTCATTTCGATTCTTCCAAGTGTTTCTAAGGACACAAACCAGCAAATCTGAAACCACAAACTGACCTCTGTAACCTTTAGAGACGGATCAAACAAATAACTAATGAACAATTAAGAATTTCAAATAATCTTGTGGTAAAGCTTTCAAACGTCCAAAGTTCCAGTTTCTTCAATGGAAGAGAAAATGATTAATAAATGGGCAGATTAATTAAAAATGGTTAAAAATCATTAGTTCCAGCCTCTGATTAAAACCTCCAGTGTCCTCAGATTACATTTAGTACAAAAGTAAAATCCAGTGGACACACAGGTCATGGGCTCCTCGCTGTTTCCCATCTAAATCAAATCTGTCTCTTCCTGTATATAAAACAAAAATATGGAAACAGTGAATGGGTTAATGCACCACAAACAGAGTGAACCTGCTGCCCATAAATCAGTGAGCAGACAGCTCTGTACCAATGGACTGCACCTGACCTCTCCTTGTTGTTGCTGCTGCTGCTGCTGCTGCAGGGTGTTGGGAGTCTGAAGATCTGCAATGACCCAGCAGGACCAGAGCTCCACTGTTACCACACAAAACGAGCAGAAAAACAAATATCAGTCACTTCTAACTACACGTCAGGGTGTACTTTATTATATCAGGCTGTTTCAGTTGTTCTTTACACGGAGAGCAGGCAGAGAGACAAAGAAGTGTGTCACTGGAGTATTATACGTCTTAAAGCCCTGCTGTGCAAGAATTGTTTTCTTTACCCCAACAGTTATGGAGTTTGTTTTTACAGCACTGTCATAAATACAAGTTGCGAATTGAGTGAACAGTGGTATACACACGTATTTGTCGACAAGCTGAAGCCAAAATGGTGGGTTCAGTGTCAGTCTTACACCCTGTCTTTTTTCTCACCTCTCACCAACCTGACATTTACCACGTCTACTCATACTCTCTCTTCTTCTCTTCCTTCAACAACATCTTATTTTGTCTTTTCAGTGCCTCTGCCATGATGATCACTCTGAGAATAGTAAGCTAGCCAACTTCTTGGAGCGAGGCGAAAGGTGTTGATGTTGGTGTGTGACATGTTCTTGTGAGAGGTTGCAGGACACACAACCAAGAGTTACACAGTGTAATACCAGGCCAGCTGGATGCACTGTGTCAATGGGTCCATTCTCCTTGATACAAGTCAATGAAACATCCAAGTGTTTTTTATTTTGTTCACAGTGTTGCTTTAATGAGTAACATGGAAATAAACAGGACGCAAACAAGCCGGAGGTGTGTGTGGGAGCTGGTGCTGCTGGTGGAGTTGATTTCATGTGGCCTCCGGTTACTGAGCTGTGTTGTTGCTTTTACAGAGTCGCCCAGACGCCATGTGACAGACAGATGGAGCGTGAAGTCATGACTCACATTGACACTCGGTTTAGCACTGCAGTGACCAAGCATGACAAAGGTTTAAAACACAGAGAGCAGCTCAGAGAACCTGAGACCCTGAACTTTTTTCTTCCGACAATATCTTGATTTTCGAAGTCTCCAGTCTCTTTTTTTCAAGGCCAACACAAAGAGACGTGGAGCTTTTTCCACTCTCAACTTTTTATTCACTCTCCAACTTTGGCTTTTCTCGCCCCGACCTCTTTCTTCTGCTGTGGCTGTAACGCCGGGAAACTCCACAGCATATCCAACAATGTCTCTTAAGTTAAGCAGGGTAAGAAAGTTAAGATTCAGCGTTCTCTCTCTCTCCCTCTCTCTCTCTCCCAGCTCTCCATCATCTGATACTCTCTCACTGAGTTGCAAATGGTGTCAGATTCAACTGGGTCAAGGCGTGGAGGGGCAGAAATGTAGCACAGAGAGAGAAGGTGAATACAAGACACACTACTGACAGTCTGGGTGTTAACACATGTTACTCCTCCAAACGCCAATTCTTGTGGTTTCTCTGTGGATCTAGAGATGTAAAGTTTTGCGGCAGCAGTCTGGGCATGTGCAACATATTTGCTGCGCCCCACATGGTAAACGGCGCGTGGGAGCGAGGCCAGGTATCTTAATCCCCATCACCCTTGGGATTCCCCACCAAGAGATCCCATTAGTGAGGATAAAAGCTGTAATGTAGTCCGGAGAGGCTCGGTGGACTTGTGGTGTGCTGCAACCCCCACAGGCCAGCAGTGACCTCCATCTGATCCCTCACTAACTGGAATTACAGCTCCGGCTCCAACAGGCAGTGTAAAAGAGCAATGAACTGTAAAGCATTTTGATGTCTAAATGAACAACATACGCACAGCAACAAGTCCAATAAAGGGCACCTATAAATCTGGAAAGAGCAGCAGTAATTGCAGATGCCGTAGAAACCGCTCCAAACACTCGAGGCAGTGTAAAGTGAGGATGGAGTTTCACCCTCAGAAAAACTTTAAAAACTAGTGTCAGTTGTCTGGGGAAAAAAAAGCTGCTCGATGCCACAGTGTAAAAAACTGGCAGGGATAACAGTTACGTGCACCCAAATGTGAGTCTCACATTATCAGAAACAAAGGAAAACCAAGAGGCCTGAACTGGTCTACATTCTTCTCGGACCGGACATACAGTACAGTACATAGTCCTGTGGGTCGGCATCTGGTGTCACTGAGCAATAATCACACACAATGTGAACACGTGAAATAATTCCTACTACCAGATCCGGAGATCAGGAAATTTATTCACTTTAATGATGTCTGGAGAGCGATCAGAGCAGGTGTCAGAGCGTGAAGGATGAAGAAATCGGAGACACCTGAACATAAAACGCACCCTTCATCCTGAACGTGAGTGAGAATGAAAAGAAAAGAGGCAGGATCATGCGCCGAAGCAGATGGAGACTGTTAATGATCGATTTTCATGATAAAATGAAACACTGATTATGGTGTAACGATCGACACAAAGCAGAACCATGTTCATCATCACAGGTACACAAACAAAACTGTAATCAGTGGGAGGGAGTGGGTAATGAGCTAGAGCTGAATTCCTCTGGACTGCATTCACCACGTCCTGGCCTCAGTTCTGTGTGTAATCACTTTAGTATGTTTCCCCTTCATAGCTTATTTTGTGCTTTTCACTAAAAGTGAAATCCAAGGAAGAAGGTTTGTTCAGAAGTCATTGCCCTCAAGTGACCACTTGTCCCACAACTAAACAAAGTTTCCTGAGCAGTGTACCTCATCTGTGAGTAATGTCGAAACACAGATCTGAGGTGTCGTTAATTTTAAAAGAATAATACACTCACAGTGTGTCTGGGAAACAAGACGTTACCTTTAATGACTTAGCTGTTGGGAAACAATGTCTAAGGCCGGATTTCCATCTGTAGTCGTCTAAAAGTGTTTGCCACTTTCAAGCTCTTAGCTGCAAATTGAAATTCTCCAAACTCTGCACAAATGTTTTAGGAATGAATATAAACCTCAGATTTTATCACGTCGACACTCACACATGCTGAGCATTACTGGTTTCTTCTCTGATTCCTACCGTGCATGAAAGTGCAACTAAGCCTAGTATAAAAGAGCAATAAAAACGTGTGAACAGTTTTATTATAGTTGTCTTTCACAGTGGAGCAGGTTGGATGCTTGTGTAGTTCATCTTAATTGTAAAATGACACCTTTTTTGTTTGCACCTATGAATAATGTTGATGAGGTCAGTGTCATAGGAGAGGTTACACAAGATGTTCACTTATTTTTAATGATTTCTTTTAGGTTTTTTTTTCCCATTTGCGTCTCGGAAACAAAGCTAACCTACTCCATTAATGTTGATAAGTGATTTTATGATGTGATAATAACATGAATTACACGTACACAGCTTGGAGTGTGTGATATCCAGTTGTTTTAAAGAGTATTCAGGGATTCAAAGGTTGATTTGTCACGTCCAAAAGTAAAATGTGAAAGTGTGTGAAAAAAAAAGAAAGGCATTATAAATACATGTTTGGGGGAAAAAATCACAAGAGCAAACAGACAACAAGCAGGGCAGTGCAAAGTTGTACAACCAAGACAGGTGTGAAGACAAACAAAGGTCAGAGGTCACTAAGCCTCTATGTGCCAGTACATACACAGGAGCTGGACCGTTGTATTGATGGGTTGGTTTTCCTTTACAGCCAATGATAACAGTACAGTTTGTTGGACAGGCCCGAGATTTTCCACCTCCTGCTCCACAGTATGATGCTGAGAAATTTTGATCTTGGGTATGAACTCTAGAAGTTTCCATCTCTCTCTCTCTCTCTCTCTCTCTCTCTCTCTTTCTCCAGAGCACAGAGCTGATATTGTTGTCAAAGCCGTGACTCTTTTACAGTGGCACGTCATAGAGGCAACAGGAAACCATCTGGGAGAAGAAATGGTCAAATAAAAAAAGGGGTTGACGAACCTCACCCCTCCCTCCTACACCACTCCTGCTGTATGTTAAGTATGGAAACACCAAGGCTGTAACATTTCCTCCTTCTTTACACACACACACCTGGTCAGAAGTCCTGGTTGTGGTCACTTCATGTGGAAACAAACATCCATATAAGCCAGTGTCATTTCCCCAATTAGAGAGGAGAGGAGCTCTGGAGATGAGGAGAGACAGCAGCAGCTTCTGGAGTCAGCATGAAAGCTGCTCATTTGCTAACACCCCGCTGGGTTAATTCAACCCCTGCATGAGTGTGTATGTTTTCACACTGGCCTACTGAACTCTTTCATTTCAGGCCATCGGAGGACCTCTGGTGTGGACAAATAGACTCAAAGGAATGAACACATGATAGAGCCGTGAGCGAGCCGCACACTCATACTGACAAAACAAAACATATCACAAAGCACGGATTAAAACGTTTGTCTCTGTTGCTTTTGTCGAGCTGCAGATTTTAGATTTAAACCTTCTGGGATCTGTCTATTCCCTGGAGAACAAAATGAGAATATAACATAACTTAATATCTATGTGTCTAAAGTGTCAAAGTGAAGCTAGTATCAGTAGCCCACAGTCTACTGTGCGTGTGTGTGTGTGTGTGTGTGTGTGTGTGTGTCACAGCTGGTTTTAATATCAGAGGAACTAGCAAATCACAAAACTGTCAAAACCAGTGAAGGGAAAAAAGGGATTTGGAGCTAAATACCATAACAGAAAAAAACACATACATTAAAACCCCCTGTTGACATAGGTATTTGGCTATTTTCTATAATCAATCTATTCCTTCTCAGTGTGTGTATAAACACAGAGCTGAGAGGCTGTGAGGAAACCACAGCTGCTCCACTGTATGTAGAGTTCAGATGTTTAACCAAACTTCATATACACGTTATATGATTTTGCTTATTGTGATTGTTCGACAAATCTCTGCTCATCTCTACACTGAACAAAGAACGATGAACAGACGAGTGCGACTGAGCTCAGTGAACATCAGGTCTGCATTAAAGTAGTTGCTGTGATAACAAGAGTTTGCATAGTTTTTTTCTTTTGGGATCATTTCTCTTGATTATTAGACTAATTATTTGGTCCATTCAGATGTCCTCGGATGTTTTTGCTTTGTCTAGAAAGCCACAGATTTTCACTCCACTTTCAGAGAAACCAACAATTCTCACATCTGACACGCTGCAGGGAGTTTTTTTCCCCATTTAAAACAACAGAGTGATCAGGGAGGCAGCCCTGTGGCTCGCCTGGTTGGGAGACGTTGTGTTCGCTGCACGTCATCCCCTCTCCCTCTTTGACCTTCCTTTCTATCTTCAATCTGCTATCATAAATGGTAAATAGACTGGCACACACATTCATACAGCTCTGTTCACATACAGGCTTTTGGGGAGTTAATCATTCACACACATTCACATATCAGTGTCTTGCCCAAGGACACTTCGACATGCGGACTAGAGGAGCCAGGATTTGAACCGCCGGCCTTCCAGTTTGTGAACTATCTGCTCTACCCCCTGAGCCACAGGATGTAAAGCTCCAGAAGCTCACAACACAACAAAGTGTTTCCAAGGATAGAAACATTCGACAGACTGCAGGTCACACTTTTGCTCAGTGCTTCTTTCTTGACTTCAGACACTCTGGAGGTGGCTGCCTGTTAGTGGTCTTTGGAAATCAGTTCAGTTTGCTTGGTTTTTAATAACAACAATATCACATGATTCAGACATTATCGTGTGAGCTGTTTTTGTGGCCTACTGCAGTTTTTAAACACAAATAATCCTACTTGAGCTGTTGTCTACTGGAGCTGGATGTTCCTCCGCTCTAAACAGCAGGAGATAGAGCTGCAGCAGTGGGAGTTAAGACCTTCATATCAGGATGAAGGTACAGGCCAGGTGGCTGAGAGTGCAGGCCGCCCTCCTGGGACAGACAAACCAGCAGTGTGTTGATTGGACCGCAGCCCAACCAAGAAACTGGCTGCACACGTGCTTCGAGTCATGTCGATGGCAGACAGCAATTCATCGTGCAAGAGAAACACACTGCACACTGGACTTAAGTTGCAGAGATTTCAACAACCTCACTCCCTGGACTCTCATTTAAAGAGGCCCAGTTGCCTCTGCGGTCAGTCGGACGCTTCTGTTCAGACTTCACTTTCCACTAACCTCTGTTAAACTCCCTACTTAATGGCAAAACACAGTTCAGATAAGAGCGAAGTGGAAAATGTGAAGAGACACAGTAACAAATAGTCTCAGCACAATAGCAGGTTCAGAGCGGAGAGTGTGTTGAGAAAGAGGCGGGTTGACGGCACTTTTCCTAAGGAACCCTGCCAGTGTCAACTGGAAACCTGGACCTCTCACAGCCACAGGTCAGCAGCTGACGAGGGGAGAAAGCTGCGGAACATCAGCTCAACACACAGTCTGGACCCAAGCATAACAACAAAACAACTGATTCATCTCATTTGATTTGGGGGGGTGGGGGTCTGTGTCACCTGAGTGTGTCCGCATTCATTTATTTTTTACTTTAGCTTGGACAGTTTGAGGTTAACACCTGATTTTGAAACAGTAGTTCACAAATTATAAACTTATGCTTCTACTTTAACTCCCGTCAATACAGTAGGCAGAGCCAGAATAAACTCACATGTTCCCATCCATTTGTACAACTCTCCAGCTGCCCATGGTAACCCTCAGTCAGTGGGCGTACAGAGGAACACTGCCACCTGGAGGGCAGGAGACAAAACTATGGGCCTAAGACATAAATAACACTCCTGGCACATGTGCATAGATTAATTATAATAAATGAAGCTTTTAACCGATATAATATGCAAGAATCATGTATAAATGTATAAATATGAACTCTGATTCTTGCAGGATGGCTGGTGTGGGAGTAAATCAGAGTCCAGTATGAAACAGGGCGACCTGGTGCACCTACTGATGTTGGACTTTTTAGTGAAAAAACATTATCCCCAGTAATTAAACGAGCAGCGTATTTTCCAATGGGACAGGAGGACACCAGATGTAATTATGAGGTGATTTAATTTTTGTGGCAAAACCATGAGACTTAAATTGATGCTGTGTTCTTATTTTTGGAACGTGTGGACGGGATCTTATGACTTAAAACAGACCTGATTTTGATTTTTGAGCGTGACGTTAAAGACAAATGTGACTCCACAGAGAAACTGGAGGCATTCTCAATAAATTTGAAAAAAAAAAAAAAAAACTTAGGACATTGTTCAAGGTAGAAAGAGAAGCACAGAAATACTTGAAGAAAAATCAAAATACATATTAACATTCTTCCATTAAAAGAAACGATCTTTGGGACTTGTCCATCAGAGTAAAACACTGCTTCTCTTACATGTAACTGTAAAGTGTACCATCACCTATCCATCTGTTTATCTAGTTGCATAATGCCATCTGTAAATCTGTTAATCATTATTATAATCACTCTTATTATACAATGTACTTCATGAGAGTGGATAGTTTAATCACTGATTTAACCACTGAGTCGATCTTAAGGTTAAAACGTTCAATATTCCTCTGGTTCCAGCTTCTTCAATGAACTTCTTCTGGTCTTAGTCTTAAGTTATAGTAAATTGAATATATATTTAGGTCTGAGGGTGATACATTGGACCTAAAAATAAACAAAAGTAATCAGGTAAACTGTCACAAGTAGCTACTTACGATGCAGCTTCTGTCTTTTGCCATTTATGAGATACAGTGGTAAAAATGAATCGAAAGATGTTGCCTTATTTAAAGATTTATTAATTTATAATACAAGCTTTTATGTAGACCACATTGCATTTTAGTTTTTACATTTATTCATACTGAGCTAAACTTCATAGCAGTGACATTGATTGACAAAAAACACAAACCAAAGGACACTCAATGGAAGGAATCAAAAGGTTTCTGACTGTTTCTGAAGAAACCGCAGCCCGTCAACACTCCCAGTGCACCACCTTGTTTTTTTAAGACCACATGCCCTCACTAGTCTTCACACACTATGCCACGTGCATCACACTCTCAGACACGCTCACACACAAACTCACTCACACTAAAATTCAACAAATACCTATACACAAGATAAAAATTGATATATTTAAATTTCAATATTAATGATATTACTGAATTCCACAATAAAAGGCAAACGAGAAGTAAAGACAGCATCCAAATGAAACGGAGGTGAAACACCACCAATTTTTTTTTTCTCTTTTTTTTTTTTTTTTTTTTACACTTTATCCCAGTGGGAGATCACTCTCCCTCTGCCTCGTTTTCAGTGTCCAATAGAGGAGGGTCCCACACCGATCGCACACCTCCCCTCCAATCTTCAACCATCTCCTTCTGTCTGCGTTTAACTGGCCTGCCATGTTGGCTCCCTATGTGAGGGAACACTGACAGTCTAGTCAATAAAGTCACCACCACAAGTGTGAGCATGACACCCGGTGGTGCGAAAGCAAATCCTCTGCCTCCATCTCTATCTTTTGCGAGCCTTGGTGGGAGTTCGTCCCTATGCGTCCCCTCTCAGGTGTTTTTTTTTTAATGCAGCTCCTCCTGGTTTAAGTCTTTTCTCCATTGGTCCTTCGCCAGGAACAAACAGGGTGTAGGTAATGGCACAAATGCCACTGGTGCTGATACAGACCGAACGGTTCAGTTAATAAGAGGCAGAAACAGTCAATGAGGAGGATGGCACGTTTTCTACCATGTAGGGGGGGGGGGGATTATGGTCTGTTCAAAGAAAAACCAAGAGGATGACACAAACACTTCTGAATGAACAAACTGGTTAAGTGCAATGAGAGGGTTAACACCACTGAGTAAGACCTGGGGAAACATCCACGTGACAAGGAGGGGAGGGTTAAAGCCCACGCATCCTTTATAGCACTTCTGTGTCCATGAAGAGCGACAAGTTCCTGGGTCTTTTTCACTACGTATGACAGCTCTTTAAAACTTGTCCAGCAGCGAGGGGATCAATAGGTGTTGGCGTCTTCAACCAAAAAGGAGAAACCACAGCAAATTCTGTTGATAAAGTAAAAGTTCGGGGGCAAAAACTGAACATATTGGCACAAAAAAAGCCTCAGATTGGACAAAGAGTTCAACCAAAGCAGGTAACAGCCTCCAACCAGACTTCCTGTGAGTTAATCCAAATCCACAGCTGAAAGGACGACGGGCAGGAGAGAGCAGAGTGTATGTATGTTTATTTTTGTGTTATGTGTGTGTTAGGTGTAAAGGTTTGGCTAGAGGGGTTCTGTTGCTTTACAAGAGCAGACAGCAGTTGCTCTCTGTGGTTTTTTCTCTGTTCCTTTGACCTACAAAGAGACGGGACATCAGACACGTGAGGCAAAATAAAAACAACCAGTTGGCACTAGAAGAAGCACAGATGCAGAGGCCGACTTTGGTGGAGGTGAAAGGTCAAAGAGAAGCAGGCACGGGTGATTACTGGGCAAATGAATCTGACATTAGCTTAGAAAAAGCGTTCAAAAAAACAAAAAAAGGAGTCCAGAAGAAGTCTATAAATCAGGCTGCTACATCAGATGATGTCAAATATCTGGGGTAAAGCAAATAAATGAAGGAGTCTAGGAGAAGATGCTCACCATGAGAGTTGGGCTCTGGGAGAGTCTCTCTGGCCACCAAGTGCATGACGGTCGTTCGGCCTGGTGGCAGCTTTAGAGCTTCAAACAAAGAAATAAACCTCGTGATTTATTATTTTATTGTATTATATGAAGCCATGGAGGCATATGCTTTTAAAAAAAAGATGATGTAATGAAAGATTCATGTCAGTGATGAAGTTTTCACACCATCACTTCACTGACTATGACATGGTATTACAGCAACAATGAGGGGAAAAAGACATCATAAATGTCAGGAATTAAGACATTTTGAGAATAAAGCTCAAGTATTATGACAAGATTTTCCCCATCACTGTGGCCCTCATAGTTCAGCCAAGTATTTCCCACTCTGCTTTTCATTTCCTTACACTAGATAAATTCACACTTGTAAGTTTCTTCACTTTGTCTCAATAAAACATGTCACCATGATGTGAATTGTTTTTGCCTTTGACTCTTGTAGTTTACAGTTTAGAGTTTATGTAGTTTTTTTTTTTACTTGTGACACTTCTGTATTATACTATTATTCATACAGATTTAAACAAAGTTATTCATTGGACGACCTCTCTGTGGCAGCATGCTGAATTCTGATGATTTGGCATGACAGAGGAAGTTGCTGTAACTCCAACACACGTTGTTGTCACTGCCCTAAACTCAGGTTTGACAGACGTCCAGAACTGAGCACATCATGTTTTCATGTTCATGTCTTTGATGTCCTCCTCCCAGCAGTTTCAGCTTCAAAGTTGGGCGGAAATATTAAAGACTTTGATGATGCCTCAATAAGAACAACTGGTCTTTTATTTAACGGTGAGCCTGTGGAGGATACTATAATATACCTGTTTAGATCATGTTGTTATATCATGATTGATGTATGTCCTCTGTATTTACTCTTAGCATCACCTCCGGCAAACAGGTAGTAACCATAGAGTAACAATCATCATTTGATTTACGTGACATTTTCACGGTCTGGGTAACACTTGATAAACAGGAACACAGTGAAAGTGGGCTGCGTCAAGCTGCTGCCTCGTGGTGGAGGCCTGGAGGTGTGGAACAAAGTCTGTATAATGGGGTGTGCAGCTTTAACCTTTTCTATAAAGTGAGGCAGCAGAGAGGGGTGGGCGGTGACTTCTCATAGTGAGTGTAAGCGATACAGCGATAGTGGTAGATAACATTCAAGTATTACATAAGAAGCTACGTATTCAACAACACTGTGTCTGCTGCTAGCCTGCTAACAAAACTGTTTACAACCAAATCCACTCTATTTCCTGTCCCACCTTGTTTTCATTACGCCTCATGAATTTCAGTCCAACTGCAGCTTTAGGGGAGGAAAAGAAAAGTGCTTTGTGCATCAATGGTTGGCCCAAGTAGCGCTGAACCAGCCCATCCGATTGGTGGTCAGTAAATCCCAGTTGTTGATGGCACAAGTGTAAAGCCAGGTACAGGGCACAGAGTCCACGAGGTCACAAGTTTAACAGGATTAAAATAATCAAATCAGACGTGGTGCTTACATAGCTTTGTTTTGACTCAGCTGCTCATTTGTCAAACTGTGTCCACTTCACCTTTACAAAGACCGTGAGGTTAAGGGGAAACGACTTGCACCGGCACCTGTTGCTATGACAACAAATCTGTTAATTGTGTCATAACGTGCACCTGTGATGCTGGATTTGTCCATTACTGCCGTGGTTGAAGTTTGGCTCTTTTATAAAATCACGATGCAGTCACAGAGGGATCAGTCAGTATTAAACACTCCTCATGTGTCGGTCATCTGCTGCTGCGATATAGACAAAAACTGTGGCCGGAGTCAAATCTATTTGGTCACGAACAAGTTTCTCTCTCAGTATCTTTCACACAATGTAACTTCTCCCCTGATATCACTACATGGAGTTTATACCACCTCAGAATCTGTGCTCTGCTGTGATCATGTCTCGATTTCATTGACTAAAATAAAACATTTCAGTAAAACATTAAGTGAGACGTGTGTAAGAGTTTCACTGTATTGTAAAAATCTTCCAAACGGAGCTTGAAGATTCATTACTGGTCTTGAAAACCCAGCCCCGCAAGGTCCACTTTCTGGAAACTTTTCTGGAGCTTTCAGCCTAAACACTGGAGGACATTACCTTTTACCTTGTGGTGAATGACATCCCAGAGTTAGGTCTCTTGATAACAACTGAACCACATGAGCAAACTGTGTTCACAGTGTGGCTGAAGGATCCAGAGGATTTCCAGTAAATGGAACTTGTGCAAAAGACAATTCAACAGTATGACGACATTAACAACGTCCAGAATTATTTTTGTGTTGGTGTCTTTGTTCAGAGTCAGTCTTACCTCCCAGGGTAACATTGCCATGAAGGAAGCGTCCCTGGAAGATGAGGCGCAGTATACTGGGGCTGCTCACCCTCTCCTCCTCCCATCCTGTCACAGAGCAGGGAGACAAGTACATCACTCAGTCACTTCATGTTTCTGTTCAACTAAATTTACTCTGTAAATTCTTCATTTTCTTATTTTTGTCATCATCATCATCATCATCATCTCTCTCATCTTCATTATTATTGTTATAATCATAATATTTAAACCACTATTAGGCCTGTGGCTATTATTATCATCATTTTCACATAACAGTCATACAGTACATATAGAGCATTTCTGTGCTGCAATTTCTTGTTAATTATCTTCCGGTACATTGACATTAATATATCTCCTATAAGATAACATCAGATTACGCTTAACGCTTTCTTATTGACCATAATTACGTTGTGTATCGACACATTCAGTCACTTTTTCCCTCATTATTTTGTGGCACGATTGGCCTGTGTTGATTTGAACTTAATACAAACATTGTGTACACGTTGTTCTTTATATACATGAAGTCGTAATGAGACACAATAGGAAACAAAATGGAAAGAAGCTGCCAGCTATTGGCAGAAACGAGAAAAGAGTGTATGTATCAGCAAAGATTATTATTGAACCAGATGGGACTGCTCTGAACAAAGTAAATAAATTCAGTTAAATGTATAAACTAGAAAAGACACACACGCAGAAAAAAAATCCTACCTGCGGGCCAGTTCTCAAACACATGCTTGGCGATGTCTGTGGCCGAGTCATTTGGGGAGAAAGTGAAGTCTTGCGTTTTCCCACTGACCAGGATGAGGCGGAGGTGCACCTAGAACAACAAACAACAGCCTAATCTTAGTCCATTGAAAAGCCACATCAGACAACACAAAACACCAAACCTGCGTTAAAACTCTTCCTAATAAGTGGCGGTGGATTCCCTGCACATACCCTAACCTCCTCAGACATGAGGTGACCTTCACAAGGCTGTGAAGAGACGGGCATTCCAGTCTAATTAGATTTATCCACACCAGATCTCCACCCTTCGACTGGCCGACTTCATCCACTGAGGGCTTACACTGAAGTGAGCCCCTGTTGCCGGGGACGACAACAGATAAGGGTGGGGCTGAGGGGGGGAGAACACTGGCCCCTTAGTTCCAGGGTGCTGCAAGCTCCTCTCCGGGCTGTCGGCCTAATGCGATAACCCCAGGTGTCCCAGACAGCGCTGGGCCATGTTATTAAATTTACATGGCCAGTGCGTAGCCTGGAGGGGGACTGCGCATATGTGTGTGTGGGAGGATATTTAACAATGGGGCTTCCTCGAAAATTTTATCCTCTGGGCAACTACGCAAAAGCAGGCTGTCTGAAAAAAACATTAATAAAAAAAAAAGAGCTGCTCGTCTAAGATGCCTCCAAGGCCTCCAATAGTACACCAGCATCAGGAAATCCACGTGGGACCCTCCGTACACAAGATTTAAAAATACCACTAACAAAGTACAGAAACTGCCTTCTGTGGTGATGTGACACAATTAATTGCTTAAACAATAAACAAAAAATAAATCTATTTTAAAACATTAAAGTTAAACGCCACCTAGTACGAGCTAATCAGCTGTGATGATGCTTTGTCTGACATTCATATCACCTGGTTGATTTTCCCATTGAAAAACAAACAGGTGATATGAATGTGATGTCACACTGGAAAACGTAATGACATTTTATTTAGAAATCCATTTCTATGTTAATTAAAAATCAACGATAATGACATTAGTTGTAGCTACATTGTATTATCATTACTGTAATCCATTAATGATTGATCCCCAAAGAACACAGTGTGTTTATCTCCTTTGCATTAAAATGAAACACTGTAAAGCATGATTTATATTTTATGCAAGAAGTTGGCTTTTCATTGTTAAACAGGTGTTATGAGGCTACATCAGGTTTTATA
This sequence comes from Caranx ignobilis, assembly GCA_021432705.1. Lineage (NCBI taxonomy): Eukaryota > Metazoa > Chordata > Actinopteri > Carangiformes > Carangidae > Caranx > Caranx ignobilis. The sequence continues at coordinate 15,952,202 of MU269981.1, read as the reverse complement.
TTCCCCACAGTCACTGTGTTTCCATTCTTTAATCTACTTTGCAATACAGAGCAACAGTGAGCTACAAACTGGGATCAATACAACTTGAATTGCAGCCAGTATCTTGAAATGTGACTTCACTGCATCTCATTACTGAACAGTGTAATGTTGTAATGTCGAGCAGAGGGTCTGCAGCGTAATCACCTTGTTAGTTAGTGATGTGGATTATTCAAAAGGGAAGACCACTGATGGTCTTTCTTCAACGTCCTGAATGTTTCTCAACAGAAACAAACCAGCATCAGAAATATGTGAGAGGAAATACAGGCAGCTAATCACAGCTCCCCCAACATCATCGCTCCGTTGTGTAGTTACACTTCGGAGGTGGTGTCAGTTACACTTTAAAGGTGGAGGCAGGAGCATAGATGGGCCTTCAGGGAGGTGATTTACATACTCGGTGAATGGTGAGCAGGTGATTTTAGGACAATATGCAAAACATCACAATAATACAACCACTGATTTTTTTGACCAAGTAGAGAAGTGCCCTTGACCTGGAAAACCTTTGACCTGACCTAAATCCTAACAAGGTGAAGACCAGCCTGACGACAACATTAATCTCATACATGCAGCAGTTTCAACTGTTACATCCACCGGGCTGACGTCTACGGGTCACTGACTGCACATATTGATAAAAAGAATAACACCAGTATATTGTCTCCAAATATCATATTTATATGAAGAGACTAAATTTTGATCCCAGTTGGATTATCACCAGATTAAAAAGGACAACACACTCATGTACGTGCTGTATGTTAAGACTATGAAGACATGTTATTGTTGTTGTTAATATTTTTATTTATTTAAAAATATTTCTGATACCAACTAGATGTTGTCGAGCCAATACACAGTCTTGCACTTACTTGTGATAACTAACTCCCATGGGTTTGAATTATGTGAAATCATGATGTTTAACTAATTTGCCCACTTCCTTTCAACTGTCTGCATGGTCGCCTCATGGTCACCTCATGGTCGCCTCATGGTCACCTCATGGTCAGGAGTGAAATGTCATTTTCAAGTGAATTATTGATCAGTTTTGGACTCAAGTTGTCTAATGTATGCTACAGCACCTACTGTCCCTTATAAATCCATTAATCCATCATCTTTAATCAATCATGTTGGTACCCCAAAAAAATAAAAAAAATCCCATTAACTAGTGAGAAGTGACAAAATGGAATTAATTTTCTTTGACATTTGCCCTCCTTAAAGAGGTCGAAGATGAACTTTCTTTGGTTCACAAATCACAGTGGCGAGAACAAAGAGACTTAACCACGAGGTGTGACGTCAGTGAGGGACAACCCCGCTCTCTGATCTGTTTACAAATACAATCCTCCCTCGGTGGTCTTCTTCCCTCCCCTCCCCCATATGAACTGAATAACCTCAATGTGGGGTTACATACCCATGTCATCATTAACAAGCTTTGTCCCCATCCCTTTCCCTCCCTCCCTCCCTCCACCCCCCTGCAAAATAAAAACAAAGTCAAATCTGCCTGGTTACCCATGGCAACATCCTGCATCACAAATATCCTCAGTGTTGTCCGGTTCAGAGAACGATATTAAATTCTTCCAGCACTGTTATGATTTACTTTTATGAGGGTTAACACAGATACCAGGGCCTTATCCATGCTTGATGTTGGCCAAGTTTCTTATAAACACAACCAAACACAAACTAGTGCCCCAGGCTAGCTGACAAAGACGATCAACTAAATCAGATAACCTGCATTGCTATGGGTTTTTACTCAGTATAGGTCTAAGAGATAAAATGGTTGTTATATATGTTTGTTAACTATCATCATCAGGATGTGCGCTATGAAGATACAGGTGTTTAAAGTGCTGTAACCATAAATTCCTCTGAATATTGGGTACGATCCGAAAAATATTTCCACAGTTACGCAAATGTTTGGCTGTCAGAGGATAACATAAAAACATCAATCACAGTATTCAGAAGTCAAGGGGACACCAAGTGCGACCCTATTCCTTATATTAGCACTAAAAACCACTGGATTGGCCTCCAATCAAACGTATTAATCTCTTACCAAACAATTCCTCAATGATCTGCTTGACTCTCAGTCACTTGTCTTTGTCAAATAATACTTTACCATGAACTCTTATTCTCTCTATAAGTTTGACTATCCTTTCGGGTCAGTCTCTAAATTACTGTTGTCCATTCCTATAGTTGGGGTGGAGGGGGGTGAAGTGGGGGTGGGGTGGGGGCTTAGTAAGAGGGTACAATCAATTGGCGTCTAAACCTTGAAAGGAAAGTAGGGCAACGTTTTAACTGAGATTAGACAGATGGTGTTCACAGGAGCAGCAGTCACTGTCAAAGCTAAGTGTTTGTGGTCGTTGGCTAATCCTTGATCCGCCCCCCCTCCCCTGCTTCTCCCGCCCCTACCCCTAATAATTTTAATTTGGGGAAACGTGTATGAAATGTTATCAGCATAACATAATACTGGCAGTGTGACCGACACAACGAGCATGTGTTGGCATTTAAAAATGACTTCAGAAAGGGGGCTGACCCTCACTCACCATATCAATATCCCTCTGGCTGGTCATGGCTCAGGGATGAGGAGGTTTCGTGGACGTGGAGCAGAAAGGACAGGAGTGGTGTGCTTCAGCTGCTGGAGACGGGGCCAGAGCCCTGACACAAACAACACAGACACTGTGAGGCTGCTTCCCACAGCCTGGCACCGCAGCGGCACCGCACATCTCCATCGTACTGACATGTCGCTAACGTCAACATCTAACGGCACAGAGTTATAAATCAAACGCCACACATGCACATGATTCATCAATCACCCGAAGCTGTACAGATAGTGATCAATCAGACTGACGTGGTTTGGCAAATAAAAAAAAATAACAAACTGAGCGTCGCCGCTTCAGTCTTCACAGGTTAACAGTTTACGTGAGGCTAGTGGAGCTAAAGGGCTAACACTGTCTGTATTCGTTTGAGTCAGCCACCGCTGACAGTGGGCTTGGATACACTCATAAAGCAATATGTGCTATTGAAGTGTTAGAATACATGTCTTCCTCGAAGCACCGAGTTTCGTTCTGACGGATGTCGAAACTGAGCCGTGCCAACAGAGAATGCCTGTGCTAACGTTAGCGTTAGCTGCTATGTTAGCTTGTGCCAATCCTGCTATCGCTGGCTAGTTGTGGGCGAGCCTGCTAACTAAATGTGCAACGACGATTTTTGTGTTGTGGACCTTACCTGCATCGGATGAATATGATGAAATTTTGCATTCAGTTGAGTTGACGAATCAGCGGGGAGCGCTATTCGTAGGGAAAATATCGAGTGTACACGGATATCGCTGGCTTTGGGTATCGGTGGCTAATGGACGGGAAGACGCCGGATGTCAGCTGGTTGTAAACACAGAGAACGGCCACAAACGGTGCTGGGAGTTGAAGTCCAAGGCGAGCAGGCAGCTCTGTGACATCATCGCTGAAATTAAAAACAGTCACCTTTCTGTGTATGATATTCAATGTAAAACATAGGCGATTACAAATTTGATGTAGTCCTTGCGGAGAAGTGGAAAGTAACTATGTGTAGTTACTCAAGTAATATGTTTGAGTACCTTTTTAACAAATTGTACTTTGGCTGTTTCTGCTTTGTGTCCCTTGATATTCCTGCTGCACAAAAATTCAGGTGGAAATATTGATTTTGTTACTCCATTACAATTATCTAACAGAAAAATGAAATTTGAAATGTAGTAATCTTTCATTTAAAGACAGTTAAAGATTAAACCAATGCTGGCTTATCACCTTCAGAGACTCAGTGAGTTTACACTTTCACTGAAGAGCAATTAACCCTGTGACCTTGACATATTTGTAGTGTTAAGTAATGAAAGAGCACTTCCTCCACATGAAGTTCGCACATGATACATTCAACAGTAAAATGCAAATTATGCCAAACTTCAGCAAATAAATGGTCATAGAATATACACTTACAAAAACACTATGGAAATAATGGTATTACAAAACTGACCCTTTTTTTGGGTCCACTTACCTTTTCCTCAAACATGTCACACAGTCTTCATCTGTATATTGAGTTTGCTCAGTTCCTGGGAAGATTGTTGCTGCGGCAACCAAGCAAACTCCTGGAGCTGTGGTTGTTTTGTCAAAGACCAAATACTGTTCAGACAGATTGTGAGACAATGGGCCCCCAGGCACAGACATAGCAAGGCCCTGGTCCACTGCTGCACAGGATCAAAACCCTTTTTGTTTGGGGTATTTTTTTGTTTGTTTATCATTCCAGTTTTTTGTATCTCTTTGTGGTTGATTACATCTTTTTGTGGTCATTTTATTTTTGTCACTTTATGGTTGTTTTGTATCTTTTTGTGGGTTTTTTTTTCATCTCTTTGTGGTTGTTTTGTGTCTCTGATAGTTTGATAGACTTCAGAGGAAGAAATTAAGACCCACTTCAAAGATATCTTCTGGCGGGCCCATTCATAGCATGGCAAAAAATAACCCCAAAACATTTTACTCTACTTATGTGCTGGACAAGAATCAGTCACATGCTGTTCAAATTTAAAAAGTTAATGCTCACACCAAAAATCATGCACACACAACCTGAATCACACAAGAATGTATGTGGTTTCTGTTGTCTGCAGGTCGACCAGCTGTCGCGTCATCCTCCCGCAACATTCTTGTGGTTTCTAAATGCCTCAAAACTCAGTCATCCTGGTCTTAGTCAAGATAAGTGAGACTCTCAATCAGAAACAGTATTTGTGAGGACTCCTGTTCCCCATTCAGTTTGCCCTGAGGTGTTAGAATATGATTTATAATAGAAATATGACAACAAAATGATTTGTGCTGCAGAACAAAGTACAGAGCGCATTGTTTGTTACGCTCCACCGAGTACATTTTTGTCAAGAGACTTTCCCTGGAAAATTGTTGTGTCATGAGTCATAACTTGTTCCTATCACGCCTCTTGCCATAATGAATAATTATTAAGATAATTAAGTACCTGAATGGTCTGGGTGCATGAATGAAGAAGTTGCCTCCACCCAAGTGCATGAATCTTCATTTGCTAAATAAACCTGTCTCAGTGTAGCTCATATACATAAAGAGCATGTCTGTACATTAGTACATTCATAAGTTAAGCAAACAGGTAGAGTGTTAAGACAAAAACATCTAAATGATTCAATCCACTTGCCGCGTTTAACAATCAAGAGTGACATTTCCTGCTCTAACCACATCATCAAATTATGGTCTTGTGCAATACTGACTGGCATTGAACCAACGGATTACAACGGGGTGGGGGTGGGGGTGGAATAAGTTCTGAAGACCCGTTTTTAAAAAGAGGACCGAGGCTCATAATGTTCATTAAATCCATAGTTGGTTTAAGCAGTTTACAGGTTATCTTAACGCTTCACACTTCAACATAATAATAATAATAATAATAATAAAAAACCTGAGCAGACATATCAGTGTCTGTACACTGATCTAGTTCTGAGGATATGGGTGCAAAGCTCAGAACAGTAACACTAATCAACACAGAGGAGATCTCTGTTAACACACAGAACAACACCATGGTGGGTCCTGTCTAGTTCCTGGTTACCTGCAGACAGCACATGCTCTCTAGGTTAGTCACAGAGGAGCAACAGGAAAAGTGGGTCCACACTATCAGACACCTGGAGTCATTGAAAGATTTAAACAGGAAGTTAATCTCTGACTCAGTGGTGCATGATTCAAAAGCAAACCCAAGAGCTTGAACAACAGACTTAACGTTTTAAGCCCTTTTGATAAAGGTCTTAAAACAATACACAACTGTAAGTAATATCTAAGTACAGCTACTACTAACCACCCTTTGGCAAAAAGAAAACCCCACACTGTAGATACAGTAAGATGATTGCTTGGTCTATTTTTTTTTCATTCCAGATTTTCTAATTGATCATATCTGCTGCACATGTGATTTCACTGTAAATTAGGTTCCTGTTATCCAAAGGCCCAGACAATAAGTCCACTCAGAGAACATCATTAGAAACCCTGTTAGGTCTGAAACTCTGGTAACTGAGGCAATAACAAACTATGCTCAAGTATCGTAGCAAATGTAGCTCATCAAGATGTTAATCTTTACATTGTTAGTTAGATTTGCAGCAATTGGATGAACTCTCAAGTCAAGTCTGAATTAAAGTTAACAATGAAACAAGATGCCCTCGGTTTATTTGTCCTTCAGTGAAACTTTTAAGATCTTTACCATTTCTTTTTTGTTGTGTGTACACAGTAGGCTATATATTCATCTATATAAAATCAGCCAAGAGCATGTGAGTGTGTGTCTCTTTTGGTGAATGTTTTTATTTATTTCAGTTGGTGCAATATGAATATAACTAAGGACATAAACAATGTGGGATGTGTCTGAATGTACAGACACTGATAGGACAGTACGTACAGACATTATAGGGCAGTAAACAGTTTATGACACTTTATGACATTGAGCAATGAAGTTGAACTTACAGAGACAGTGTGGGAGGCCTCATCAAATACAAGATGAACTGATGAACAACATTTCTGTGGAAATTACTGTACTTTTCTCTCCACTAAATTCATTTTAGTTAGAAGTTAAGTTAGAGAGAGAGAGAGATCAAATGATGCAGTGATTGACAGATTAGAGAGGAAGAATCCCAGCAACAAGTGTTTCAAGGTTCACATGGACAACAGACTTTTATTTTAACACAGTCTAGAAATATTATGAACCTGTGACAAAGTGTAGGGGCTGATATATAGTTAGAGCTGACAGTACAGTTGAGCTATGAATTACCCAAGACGTGCGCACATGATGCTATATTTAGGGGGGTTGGCACAAGATAATACACAACATGAGAGCTGATATCTTTTTAAAGTTCTGTGAGTGGTGGCCAAGAAGCCACCCCCCTACTCTGAAACACTGGCTGGTCATAGCTGAAGAGATATACGATATGGAAAGACTCAGTTCCAAGAATCAAAAATTCACCTAATTTACTTATAGCAGCAAAGAAACTAGCTTCCTAAACTCTTTATAAAGAGACTGATGGAGAGAGAGAGAGAGAGACTGATATGTTATAAGCTTCACTCACACTGATTGATTTTGTCCAGTGACAATCATATGAAAGGCAATTAAATCTAAGTTTGAAAGGGTTAGTGTTAAGCACCTTAATGTAGCAATACTGCAAATGTGATGTAATTACTCATGTAGGATGTTCATGTTATAATACATCTATTTGAGCAGACAAAAAGCACTTATAGGCCAGTGTACTGCATGTAGGTTACTTGTAGTTCTTCTTGAGTAGGATTTTGAATGCAGGATTTGTAACCTGCTTGTACTACAGGTTTTTATTCATTCATTTATTTTGCCATTGTTTGTTCCTTAAGTAGTTCTTCCACCACTAATAAGGCTCCAAGTGAACCTGAGCCCTGGAACAAGGCCACAAACGGTTACATAATGTCCCACAACAGGTACATATTGATACCCTGAGCTGCTGATTTGTTTACGCTTGTGCGCTGTCACATGAATGACTCGGTTTCCCAGAAGTCCCCTGGGCGCATGCGCAGAGCGCGTTGCCTGACAGTGGTAAACAGACGTCAGAAGGGAGTCTTCGCCTCGAGTCAAAACAAAACAAAACAAAACAAGTCAAAAAGACAGCGAAGGAGTGAATATTTGGACAGCAACCACGACAGGAACTCCTACAAAACTCACCGCTGGTCAAAAACGGTAACTTGGAGGGAGGTATGTGCGGGTTTTCGCGGACTTTTTCACGGATTGTAAACTCTGGAGTAGCAGGAGCTTAACCAGCTAACGTTACGGAGGCTGTCGTGCTGTTTTCAAAGTGCTGCGAGTGGGAGCCGACTGAGCTCCGAGGCTGCCCAGCTTCACCCAGCTACACCAGCACCCGCGGCTCCGCTTCGTAGCTCGTTTACAGACACTTTCGAGCCGGTCGAGCTGTGGGCCGCGGTCGAAGAGGAGGTTTTATAACCGCTTCTTCGAGCATCGTGTGCCGCGGCAGGAGTGTGGAGAAACATGGCAGATGGTGACATGCGCCTGGCCGCAATGTGGCGGACCGTGCAGACCTGAAGCACGGACTTTTCTCAGCTCATTTCTGTCGCCCTCACTCAAACACTATTGAACTGTTACCCTGAATCTCTCCAGCCTTTAACTCACAGACCACGGCCTCTCGGTGCTGCTGTTTATTATTGTTATATATATATTTTTTACACTTTTAGACAGTCGGTGAACAAAAACGCTGCTCGGATAATCTCTCTGCTTTTACACTTTGATCTGTCGGACTGGTTTGTGACTGTCTGGGGATTTTTTTAAAAAGCTTGGGTGGAGGTATTTTGTCTTGTGGAGAGGCCAGACATCGCGTTGTTTACAAGTGGAGACGGACAGGGTCTCTCCTGAGAAGCTCCTCTGTAACCATAGCCAGCTAATCCCTGTTTGGACTTCAAAAAAAAAAAAAAATCTGAAAATCTTTATTTAAATTAATAATCTGGTACGAAACACATTTGTATATTGATTTTTGATCATATCGTCATAAATCGTTGCCTGGTTACATTTCAGGAAACAGCCAAAACTATAGTTTTCTGACTTCTACCCCTTTTGACAAACATTTAAATTCAGTGTTTATTAACCAGAGTGACATTACTGTGGATCCATATGCTTTCATGAGTTTGTGTGATTCATTTTGAGGCGAGCCAGAACCTCTGCACATCCAGATGTTTTGGTGCTCACCGCCTCTCTGCCACTTTTGTTTTTATGTCATTCAAACAAAGGGGCTCTGGTCGCAGCCCTCCTTCCTTCTATATAAATCGGAAGGTTTATGATAGTTACTATTAAGGAGATTATTTGGGTTCCCTAATCTCCAATCTGAGGATTAACCGAGGCTATTGGTGTGTCCAGATTATTACGTCTCTTTTCTAGACCCCTCAGTGGGTGAAGCATCTTGTTTTTGTGTCAGGACTTTTTTTTCCACCTATCATCCGCTCAGACTTTGGCCAAGTTTAAACTTCCAAGGTAAATGTTTTAAGTGGCCTCCATCTCTGTGCTTGAGTGGAAGTTGAGTGCACCGCCATGGAGGAGTCATCGGTGCCCCCGATTGACCCAGATTTCGAGCCGCAGAGCAGACCCCGCTCGTGCACGTGGCCGCTGCCGAGACCCGACATCTCGGCTGTCAAACCGGAGGGGGCGGACGGCACCGAGTCCGCCGCCGGTACCCCGCCCGCCGACGAGGATAAGCCCGAGCCGCAGCAAATCACGTCCGAGCCTGAGAAGGCTTCAGCGGCGGCCGAGGGTGGGGTCGTGGCCGGCGTGGGCGGAGCCGGAGCGACGCCCCGCAAAGGATCATCCCGGCGCAATGCGTGGGGGAACCAGAGCTATGCAGACCTGATCAGCCAGGCCATCGAGAACTCACCTGAGAAGAGGCTGACCCTGGCTCAGATCTACGAGTGGATGGTGAAAACAGTGCCTTACTTCAGAGACAAGGGAGACAGCAACAGCTCAGCGGGCTGGAAGGTGAGGGTGTGGGTGTGGGTGGTGTGTGTACCCGTTGACTGCACCAGGTGACCAGGAGGGATCTGATGCTCCAGGGCTGCGCCAGTAATCACAGTGAATTCAAATATATGGCCAAATACAATAAGCACAATACCTAAATCCCAGGAGCATTTTACAAAGTAAAATGTAGCTCACAGTTGCTGTGTGTTGTTTGCACCATCAGTGCCGTGTTGCTGTCGGACAGTAAATACTTCTGTATTAGTTTTTAAATTAAAATATCCCCAAAGCTAAAACCACTTGTGGCCCATCCACAAAGTTTGTGTTTTAGTTTTTACCCCACCCCCGTAAACAACAACAACAACAACAAAACAAGGGAAGAAAATGAATATACTCTAATTAGAGGATGTTAAACTATCCACAAGTAGTAAATGTAGAGGAAAGACCAACAGACATCTTTATGATTTTCTCCTTGGGGAGTCCAGCCTCCCAGATCACAGATGGGTGTGACTAGTTTAGGTTCAATTCTGTCTAACGATAATCAAAATGATCTTTTAGTGCCATTTATTTGCAGGCATGTCCATGATTTACTGCAGTAGGATAATCTGAACTTGTTAAGTGGAGATAAATCAGTAAATACAATAAAGTCTAATGAGTAGACTTCGACTCTTCGGCTGCAGAACCTACGTTTTTCTCAGTTTCTTTTTTATCTGTAATTTTCAGAACTCCATCCGCCACAATCTATCACTCCACAACAAGTTCCTGAGGGTACACAATGAGTCGACAGGAAAGAGCTCCTGGTGGATGCTCAATCCAGAAGGAGGGAAGACCGGGAAGGCTCCTCGTCGCCGGGCCGCCTCCATGGACAACAGCAGCAAACTGCTCAAGAGTCGCATGAGGGCCAAGCAGACCAAGAAACAGGCGGGAGCGGCGGCCGGAGGAGCTCTACAGGGCGACGGCAGCACGGGGTCGGCGGGCGCAGACAGCCCTAACTCATCCCAGCAGTTTCCTAAATGGGGGGTGAACAGCAGCAGCCCCTCATCCCGCGGCAGCCTGGACGACACCGACATGTGGACCACCTTCCGTCCACGCACGAGCTCCAACGCCAGCACCCTGAGTGGACGTTTGTCGCCCATTGCCCCCGGACAGGAGGACGACGACAACCTGCCTGAGGACGGGCTGCTGGGGAGATACACTGCCAGCGGCTTGACCTCCACCCTCACCGAGACCCTCATGGAGGAGCTGGACCTGATCGACGGGCTCACACTGATGACTGGGCAGCAGGGCGGGGCCAGTCCCAGCACAGCCCCACCAGCACCGCCCACTCCGCTGCCATCGGCCTCCACCCTGCTGCCCCGAGGCTCCAGCTTCCCCTCCTTCCATCAGCTGCAGCCATCCAGCCTCCCGCAGGCCCCCAGCCACACTGGGACCCAGGCCTCTATCTCTCAGTGTGGACCTAGCAACAAGGAGCCGTCGACCTTCAGCAACTCCCTCTTCAACCCCATGTCGAGCTCCGGGTCTCGGGGGAGTGGCCACTACAGCACCCACGTGCCCTCCAGTCTGGAGGCGCTGCTCACCTCCGACTCCCCTCCTCCCAGTGATGTCATGATGACCCAGGTGGACCCCCTAATGCCCAGTCCTGGAGGGGTGGGCCTGATGGGTTTGGGCACCTCCGTGGTGGGCGTGAGGTCCAAACCCAATCAGCTGCTCTTGGGTAAAGGGCTGGAGCAGAACACGGTGGCTCCTATGGCGATGCAGGCCCAGATGCAGCCTCAGCAGCACCACCTTCACCAGCAGCAGCCGCAGCAGCAGCCGCAGCACCAGCAGCAGCAGCACCAGCATCACTCTCCCATGGGGCTGGGGATGATCCTCTCAGGTATGTCTCAGGACCTGTCTCAGCTCTCCGCTCTCAAGGCCCAACATGCTGCGGCCGTGGGCTCTCATCACGCGGGGTCTGTCACCTCGGCCAATCCCGGCACGGGTCTGCAGGTGATGGGTCAGTTCGGAGCGCCGTCCTGCTTCCCCACTAGTCAGGACCGACTGCCCACGGACTTGGACATAGACATGTTCACAGAAAACCTGGATTGTGACGTTGACTACATTATCAACAGCGACCTCATGGACGGAGACGTTGATTTCAACTTTGACCCCATACTGCCTGGAGGCCAAGGCTACACGGGCCCGGCCACCACACAGGGATCTGCTCACAACTGGGTCCCCAGCTAATTCCTCCGCTGACCACACAAAGTTGGCCAGGTAAAGTGATGACACCCACAAAGATACATCACACAAAGACACTGAAACCATCAGGGTGCAGCTATTTATGTTTTCAGTATCAATTCATCTCCTGTTACTTTGTCATCTAGTGTGTAAGTGTGTAAAAACGGTGAAAGATCCAGCAGGTTTCCCACAGACTGAGGTGACAACTACATTTTAGTAGCTGAAATAAAGTCAACATTTTGTTCCTGGCTCTGTTCACAACTCATGTCATTTAGAGCAGTAATTTGTTTAGTTAAATTCTCAACAACTGCAGTGATTTTTTTTTCAGTCACTGACCAAAGATAAATGTTTTAGATTTTTACTGTTAGTAAAACTAACTGTTTACTGTTAGTTGGACGTAACAAGTTTGAAGACGTTCAGCTTCACATTTGACATAATATGCATCGTCTTGTCTTGCAGAAATTGATCCCCAATCAAGATGACCTCACAATATGACAAAAGAACCGGTGCATTCCTCCTCCCTGCTGGCCGATTCTCAAACACGACGCTTCTCTTGGACTTAAAAAGACAAAACCAGACCTCGCTCATGTCATGTGCCAAGGCATGCAGAGGACAGGGAGGAGATCCAGGCTACTATGCACAATTTAAAAAAAAAAAAAAAAAGAAAAAGAAAAACAAAATAACACTTGCAACAATTTGGCTGCTAGCCATTTTTATCTTTTAATCCGAACTGATGATTTTTTTCTTTTTTTTTTTTTTTTTTTAAAAAGACGTGTGAAATAATGTTTTTAGAGTGAAAAGACAAATCATGAACTTCCCTCTGCTGGGAGTTTATATCACAGTTATGTTTCACCAGAATAGCTTTAGGGTCAATACGGTACCCCTGATTGCGATGGCTTTGGTATTGAAGACTCTTTTTTTGTAGTTGTTTTTTTTTTTTTTTTTTTTGTTTTTGGAGAAGTGGCCAGTTTTTCCCATCAACTCTTGCCTACGATGACTTGCCAGACCAAATGCTGTTTGATTGTCTGAACGAGGTACACGTACTATGCTGCGCCGACGCCTCACCTCAACAGGAGACATTGCGTCGTAGGAGGGTCGGTAAAAAAAGCTTGAGGACCGTTGGTGTGTTGTGAAGGGGTAAAAGACAAAAGACTGGATGACTGGAGGCATAAAACATTTGAACATCGGCTACACATGTTGCCCAATTGTGTACTTGGACTGTGATTACATATACGATTTAATTTCTCACTCGAGAGAAAAGAAAAACTTAAAAAATGCTTTTCTTCAGTTATATTTGGTGATTCAGTTCAGAGGGTATGTATTTGCAGTTTGGCATTTTTTTGACTTCAATCCAGTGTGTAAAGGTAGATGTCAGTTAGATGGTGTTTCATTTTTTAAATCCCTGATGTGCAGTTAAACTAACAAAATGAAGAAATGTGATTTGTGACATACACGGGGCATTCAAGGGTAAATTTATTTGCCAACAACTGATTGGTTGGCCAAGTATTATATTGTCTTAGACAGCAATATGCCTCCACTGTCAGTCGGTCTACCTGAGTTTTCTTTTCCTTTTTCTTCCTTATGTTTTTTTTTTTTTTTTTTTTAAGAGTCTGTGCATTTTCAAAGCACTTAGGTTTCCTGCAACACAGGGACCCCAAACTAAGAGAATACATCCACATTAGGGTTGCGCCATTTCATCATAAAAGAGTTTAAATCCTGTAAAATATAATAACATGTAATGTACACATTGCACATGTACATGACGACACACTATGCAGATATATCAGGAGAACAAAATGAAATCTTGAAGGAAATTTGAAAAAATGGCTTCTTGAAGGGTTTTGCTATTTAACATTTTCCTGATGTTTTTTTGTTTGTTTTTTTGGGGGGGGTGGGGTGGTGGGGGGGGGGGGGCACTTCATGTCAGATCTTCTCACACTTTAATTATTCAGTACTAACATTCAAGAAATTAATTCACAGTGTGAGAAGTACAAAAAAAAAGAATATATTTGATTATAGTTTTAATATACAATTTAGATGGAGGTAATAAATGAGATATTAATACATATGAATATATTACTAATGACAAGTGATGTTTTTTTACATTGGAGGAAGCATTTTCAGATCATTTTTAACGGTAATTTTCTATACGTTTATTTTTGTAAAGGATGAGATGCATGTAGATTTTTTTTTTACATAACCAAAGGAACACTAATATTTTGCATTCGCATGGCATTTAGGGAGCGCTTGGGCCTGACACAGTATCTCAGTGTACATACGCTTTGCAAAAGACGCCTGTAACATGAAATCTGACTTTGAATGAGGCAAAGTGCATCAATACTTGACCATTTTAACTAAAAAAAAAAAAAAAAAAAAAAAAAAAAATTCCCAGTGATCTGCCTCATTGTTTTCTGCGTTAATTGTGGATCCAAGTTTAAAACAAAACAAAACAGAAAGACAAAAAAAAGAAAAATCTTCTCTGAAACGTGGTGGAAACGTCACTTTCTCATCTCACAACAAGACTAATGCAACTGTTACCTCTCAGGGTCACTTGGAAGAAAAGACAACAGGAAAACAACTCTGCACAGACGTAATCACAAAACACATGGCAATAGCGGAAAATGTTTATCCTACCCATTTATATTTGCTCTCTCTGTTACGACAGACTGGAAACCAACACGCAGCATCTTTGTTTTGTTTTCCTGGAGACATTTCTGTCATGAAATGAGTTGATCTCAAATTTGACTTCTCTAGAAAAAGTATTTTAGCTCTCCAGCCGTGTCTACCAGTACTCGCCTATCCTTTTGTTGTTCTTTTTGTTCTTCTTCCTCTTTGACTGCCAATATTTAAAAACACTATAGCATGACGTGACTCTGTAGCAGGATGGACTTTTATTTCATCATCTTCCCCCTCTTAAAACGTTGTTGTTTTGTGTTTGTATGTAATTACTTCTGTTCATAGCCGTCAGCATTTTTGTGATCAGCAGTAACATCCCAGCAGTTTAAACTTGTAATATTCATCATTTCACTGTAGCTATCTGGATATGTTATGTCTGATTTATATAAAGCACTCTCTCTCTCTCTCTTTTTTTTTCTCAAATGTTTTTTTTTTTTTTTTTTTTTTTTGAATGGTGCTAGTTGTCATTTGAGACGTACCCTGGAGGGAGTACGTCAGGATGCAATGGGTGCATATCAGGGCCCTTGAATCTCTGAATTTTCTGTATTCAGCAGCGGAAGGATTTTTGATTTGGTGTTAGCACACGATCAACAGTCCTTTTCCCTTCTTTTCTATGTTTTTTATATTTACGATGATAATCCCCGCAAACTGGTCACTTTAAAAAGATCTGGAAACAAGAGGACCAGCTTGTTAAAACTGCATGATTTTCTGTATTATTTTAAATCATAACATGTAATTATTTTTTAGGAAGTTGTATGTGCATCAAACCCCCTGTTTTTCTTCACTAATGGTCAGGTGTTGGAAATGTTATTAACAGTTGATAGGATGGGCTGCAGCGTGTTAAGGTGGTTGGTTGGTGAGAATCGGCCACAACAGGCTGTGACGTCTCTAGTTTACTTTTGCCGCCTTAAAAAGGGCAGGTGTGGTGTTATTACTTCCTTTATATCTTCCCCCCTCGATGTAATTACAACTATCTACATATTTTTTTCCTTCAGTTTTCTTTAAGTAGCTGTTAGTCCCTGTATGTTTTTTGCTTTTAAATTTTAAATTGCCCCATTTGGTTCAGTATTTTAGTATTCGGCGAGGGTTGTTTTGGTTAATTTTTTTTCCGGGGGGGGGGGGTGACAATACATTGTGCATAAGCCAATTGTGTTAATGATTTTCGATTAATGTCAATAGTTTTTCTTTTTTTCTTCTCCCCCCTTTAAGTCTTTTTTTTTCTCTTTACACATTGTAAAGTCAGCCACAGATGACAAACAGTTCTGAACAGCAGAAATAAATTCAATAAACTGTTTAACCCACTTTGTCTGTTGGTGTTTCATATTTTAGTCTGTTTTGTTTTTTGTTCTTGAATCATCAGACTGCATTTAGTTCTGCAGGTCTGCCACAAGGTGGTGCTACTGTCCAAGAATACAATAGAGTATGTAACCAAACATATACACTGACTAAACTGAAGAATTCAACTCCATTCTCAACTTGGGAAATAGTTTCCTCAAAATATATTCAAATCCAGTTAATCTTGCATATTGACGGTCACAGTGTTCATGTGTTTGTCTTGACATGATAATAGTATACTCACAGGGTCTTTGGTTGCTGTAGTCATTCCTCCTCTCTATAGAGGCTATGCGGATTCTTTCCCAATGCTTCAGTGATAGAGTCCGTAAAAATGTACATTTCAGTTACTTACACCTGCTGTAAGACGTCAGCAGTTTGATTTAGTCGGATCAAACGGGAACCCTCCAAAGTCACTGTGGTCCAGTGCAGTATTATCTTTGTTTCTACTGCCCACTACAGCTCAGCGTGGAAAAGCTGAGCAAACAAAAAGAGGAAAAAGACTGTAACTCTGACAGACATCCAGAGTTACAGTCTCCTCACAGCCACTGTGGCCAGGACAGACAAACTGTGAATGTCCTTCATAGATTATCTCTGAGCTCTGCAGGCAGCTCCCTCCACCTAAGGGCTCTGCTCTGATGTCCGTTTACTGCTGTGAAACCTTATTCACACAGGTGTGTGTGTCCCAATAATGACCAATCAGCTGATTGAGCACAGGTGGATCCCAGCCAAAGTGGGACGGACAGAAATTTAAGTGTCAAAGAGTCTGAATATTATTAAAATATTATAAGTCATTTCAGTTTATAGTTTTCAAAATTTGGATTGCAACAAAAAAAAATCTATAATTCTGTTGAACGTGTTGTTGTGTGGTACCGAATGTAGACAAGTATGTTGTTTTTATTTTAGTATAAAGCTGCCAAGAAAAAAGAAAAGTGAAAGAAGGAAGTGTCTGACTACACTGTAATTAAAATAGCAAATGTGCAACACCAAGTGACTGCCTGAAGCACAACATAAAGGTTTATATGATCTTTACACAAACAAACACACACACAAACACCTTCCTGTAGAAGAAAATAAGTGACAGCAGGCAGCAGTTATTTTCATAGAGCATCTTTATAGAAAACATTTCTTCACATTTTCAAAAAACATTTTTTTGTTTTTTCCTCTTGTTCTCTTTTTTTGGTCATTTTATTTTTAGATAATTGTCCTTTTTTTTTTTTTTTTTAAATCTGCTAAGGTTGAACATTTTGAACATCCATCTGTGTCAAAGGCTCTGGCTGAGTTGCTGGGGCTTGTAGAAGGTGCCTGATAGAAAACACGGGCGTTCACAACCGCAGTAATTTATCAGAAATGGAGCCGAACCAACACCAGGAGAAAACAGGTCCCCATTCATGTAAGGAAACACCACAAGTTTTCCATTTGTTAGGTGGAGGCGTTTCCCAGTTGCAACCAAAGCCCACATTCAACCTCCAGTAGTCACATCCCTCCACTTCAGCAGCACTCCAGTTTTAGCCTGAAGGCACCTGTGTTAACAGCGCTTTTGCTTTTGTCGATATGCACTTGTTTCTTTATCTAAATCTAAATCTAAACAGTCTGTCACACCTCTACATCTACCCAGGCTGCAGCACAACAAGCAGGTCCTACTGTCACACCCAGAAACAAAACAAAACAAAAACAGAGTGTACTCTATAGTTTACAAAAACTGTAAAAAAAAAAAAGACAGAGAAAAAGATACAAATGTTTGAACAACTAGTTTGCACATTGTTCTGCTCTCCAAGCTGTACCGTGGATTTTGACTTGATAATCGGCTTTGATACAGCTCACGCACAAAGAAAGCTTTAGCATAACGCTTGGAGCAAAAATCTGAACTTAACCTTAACTTATGACCAGTGCAGATCTACAACTGTGCACTTCTCATCTGTCCAATTCAACACTTTACAATTTTTTTTTTTTTTTTAAATGACCTGAAATTGAGTCTCTGATTTGATCGTTTCTGAAGCACGTCAGTACAAAACAACAAAACAATCATTCTGCAAATGGCTCAGCTTAATCTTCTCTGTAGGAAACAACTCACTGACCACTTCAGCTTAGTTTCACAAATTCTCTCCTCAGGTGTAAATTCTCTGTTTTTCAAACATCATTAACTTCAAAATCCTTCCAACAACTTATTGAAATGTAACATCTGGGATCAAGAAGACACTTCACTCAGAGATCTGGGGTTTAGCACAAAAGCAAAGTCCGAAAGTTTGAGGACAATTCTAAAAATGTTCGTTACACATCATACAGTGACAAGAAAGGCGTCAGACCCACACACTGTGTGTCTCAATGTCTACTAACGAGCTACCTTGCATTATAAATATATAAAGTTTTAAAAAGTGCTTATTAAAAGAAACTATAGTGATGTGATAACTTCCAGCAGTGTCACCGTTGTGTTTGTTCTTGACCAGCATTAATACGAAATGTCAGGGAGAGCAAAGCGGTCGTCCTTCACAGTCCACTTAATGTCCTCCTCCAACACTGACTAGGATTGTCCAAAAAAAAAAAAAAAAAGACAAAACAAAAGGCCCTGGTCTCCCATTAACATTCATTCAACTTGTACAAAAAGATATTTTTTTTTTTTTTGGGAAAGCACAGTTAATACAAAGGGAGACTGATTGAACTGAAAAGGAGAGTATTGGCCACTGTAACACGCTGCTACAACCAAGCAGTTTCTCACAGACTGAGCTGGAACACATGACAACAGGTAAAAATTAAAACAACGCTAGTAATAATTGCACACAACCTTTTCGAGAGCCGAGATGTTTGATGAGAGGACTTCACAATAAGAGAATCTGCAGAAAGGGCTGAGGAGGGGACTGTGGCACACTATGGTATAAATACATTAACTCTGAGAAAGAGAGAAGCACATTCATGAGGCACAGCCACTAAACAATGGAGCTCTGTGTCCTTAAAAGTGCCGCTCTCGTCCCACTTCACTGCTTCTTTATCCTCGTGTCTCTGGGTCTCTCTGTACCGGCGAAGAGTTTTGACTTTGTGCCTCTCCGAGCACTTAGGCGATCATGTATTGAGTGATGGCTCTCAGGGCGTATAGCAGCTCCGCCTGCAGCCGGGCCTCCATGATTAGTAAATTCACATGTATCTGAGGGAGAGAACATGGACTTGTTATGTTTACATGTCATGCCTCCTGTTTTCCTGACAGATCATGTTTTTGTCAGTGAACATCCATTCTTACCCTTTCTGAAGTTTTAAGTACAGCCCAACTCAGCGGACACACTGGGGTTTTGGTGGCGTCTGGAAAACAGGCCACAGCCTTGATGTACAGCTTCAAATCCCGCTCCAGCAGCTGGTTCACTTCACCATAATCATAATCATCATAGCTGTAAACACATTTATTCAAAACACATGCATTACTAAAACTATAAAGGAACACTAAAATGTTTGCATGATTTGAAACAATAAAGGCGTGCTTGTGTGTTTTATTGTGTTAGTCTCACCGTATTCCTAACACACAATGGATGTAATTCCAGATTGCCCTCTTCAGGTCGGGGCTGTGCAATGAGGGGAGGGTGGTCACGCTCCTGAATCGGTCGTCCAGGAGGTGCCCGATGTCCGAATATAATCTGTTGACTAAGGAGAAGCCGTGGTCCTCCCACGAGTAGTCCTGCAGAGTCAATGCAACAACACATCTGCTGTTTGAGACTCCTTCAGCCATCGAGTTGTATAGTTTTTCTTTGTTATCTGAATAGTTTTTAAAGGCCTCAGGAGGTTAACATGGTGGAGAGGAGGTAATGTGTCAAAAAACAACCAGAACTCTATTTTACTGTGGCATGCAATCACTTCAGTTACACTAAACAACTGACCAGGATAATACTGGCATGTTGGCAGGGCAGCAGCGGAACATGTTAAACCTAATTTAATTAATCAGTCTTGTGCTCCACGGGAAAAAAAAAAAAAAACACATAACAATTGCAATTCAAGGGGGAATAAACAAACCTTCATCCCTGTGATTATTTGTAATGTTCTCTTACACAACTCATTTGAGTTTGGGAACCAAACAAATGTATTAAACTGTCAAATCAATATTGATAAAGCTGCTGTGCCTGGGGCTGGGTGATGCCGGGTCACTGACCACCTCGAAGTGCAGTGTGTGCATTTATCTCAGGGTTTGTATGACACATAACATGTCAGTTTGCTGTAGATGAACTGAGGGTAAATAAAAAATCATGAAGTGTGTTTTGTTGCTAATAACTGGCTCATGAATCTACTAATTAACTATAATGGTTTATTACTGTGATCTCACCTGAACTCTAAATACTTGAAAGTGGTCCTCCTCCCTACGAAACTCCTCGTAGCAAAAGTCAGGGTCTGTGATAAAACGTGACGGATCTGCGAAGCATATCATCTCCTCCTCTTCTTCCATATCTAAAAAAAGAGACGATGAAAGCAAAGGAGGTGGAGAGAGTGCATCAATAAGTGCAACTGATCAGTGCTAATTTCTCAAGTTTCACACCATGTGAATGAAATATTACACTGAAGATAACCATCAGAAATGAGTGGGACAATCTTAGCAGCGTTTGTGTGTGTGTTTCTCTGCTTGTCTGCCAAGTAGGTTACCTGTTTGTTGGAGTGTCTGGGTCTGCAGAAGGCGCTCTTCTCTCTTTTCTCGCTCCTCCTGGGACTTCTGAATCCTCTCTTTTAGACAAACTACGTCACAACTGGAGTCCAGAGACTGTTGACACAAATATCAAGACTGATGAATTGAAATTAAACACTCACAGGGAACAGAAATTAACTATTAACTCTTGTGGAGGGAAATAATCTAATAATATGTCTATTGTCCTCTGTTATTACCTTACATTTATACAAATGAGCTCCTTCAAATCAAAGTGGATCTGAGTTTGTTCAGATTTAAAGCAGACAAATACCAAACTCATCTCCCTGTTTCACTCCACTGTATGAATTATTGTCTGTTTTATCTTTTCTGCAAACCAAGTATCTTCAAAAACATCATACTCTCAAGCAAAGGACAACTCCTGCAAAACACTCAATATTATCATGCTGAGGCCAGTTAATGCCGATTAACTGATTAATCAATGGACAAATAAATGCTGATTTTTTCATTAATGAATTATACAAAATATCAACCCTCCCCAGGTTTCAGCTCAATCACTGTGCTCATTTCCAACTCTACTCTGTCTCATATCATTGTATATTAAATATTTGTAGATTTTGAACAAAACATACAATTTAAAGAATTCACCTAGGATTAGAAAAGTAGTGAATAAATGTCTTGCCATCTTAAATGAAGCACCGAAAAATCTGTATGGAAACGTAAGCCTTCATGTCCATTTCCACAGCACATTATCGACTTAAGAAAAGTAAGAAGATGGAAGGTATTGGTTTAAAACAGATTAGACCATTGCTCTAATTCTCTATGAAGCTTCTGATAATAAAATACAAGCCTGGTTAGTTACCCGTCGTCGTGTTATGTGCTCCGAGGGAGTGGCAAGAGTCTGAGGCACGTTGGTGTTGCCGTTGGCAGCATCAAAGGGGCAGAAGGTTGGTGGGGTACCGTTTGGAGATTTGGAGAGAGGGACAAAGTCTGAGTCTGTGTCGCATCCAAACACAAAGCTGCAGAGGGCGTGGCAGTGAGCCAGGATCACCACAGCCTGCACCAGCTCAGCCAGTGACCAGCACTGCTCGCCTGACTTCAGCAGCGTCTGGAGGGAGCAGAGACGAGAGCTCAGGGTCACAGGTCAGATCGATCAAGTGCTTCAAAAATAATAATCATCTTGTTAAAATTCAGTGCACAATTTATGGCCTCTTTTTACATCCTGATCAATAATAATAAAAGAGTGATCAAAAGAATAACTATATTAATTATAATAAATAATTCAGTATCTCTGTAATTTGGAATATTTAGTAATTTAATGGCGTCTTGTTAATTAATGTACATGTTGTTTTATGGGGTTTGTGTGTATTTTGCTTTGCTGTACCTGGATGTGTGGGCAGGCAGTGAGCCAGGGTTGGTGAGCTAGCACCTTGTTGATGTGGTCAAGGAGGCGAAGGCGAGGGGGCGCTGCCTCCAAACCCTGCAACCACAGAGGGTCCCCGCCCACCCTCAGAAACTGAGCCGAGTGCAGACACACCAGGTAGTTGCAGTGATGTCTTGCTGCAGCCTGGAGGTCATGGGAAGAGAAGGTCGAACAGATTTAGAGAAATGACCAACTCAAACATTGCATCTTGTTATTCTTTCATTTTGAATAATACACTATGATCCCTGGTGATTCCTGCTGCTGTAACAGACTGTTACCAAACTATTATGTGTTTGTTTTGATACACTGCACAGTCGGCCCAGGTCACTGACCATGATGGCGATGTAATGGCGGTACGGCAGCGGCAAGGGGCCGTCCATATGCAGGATGTAGTGCTGTGTGCGCAGGAAGCTCTCCAAGTACTGAGGGTGAGAGGCCATCTGCTGAGACACAGCGTCCACGCTCCCCCTGCTGACCAGAGCCTTCATGAATAGCAGCGACACTCGCTCCTTCTCACCGTTCACCATCACCTACAGAAACCAGGACACAGAGGGCAGAGAGGATTATTATTGATGGGAACGGCAAAAGCAATTGGTTCTTTGTTGTTTCAGATCAAGCAGAAGATGTTGTTTTTGTGCAGCTCACATCTGTGCAGCTGAGCCACGAGCCAAGTCAATTAACCAAGCAACTATTTTGATCATCGTACATATCATTTGGGTCATTTCTTCCATCTGAACAGACAAATGTTTGCTGGTTTTAGCTTCTCATGTGAGGAGTTGATGATTTTATTCATAATACAGGACACTAAACTGAATGGCTTTTTGACTGTTGGTTTCACAAAAACTATCTAGTATTTTGTAAGGTTTTGTCATTTTATAGCCAAAATGATGCACTGATTTATGGAGACAACATTTAACTGCAATTCTACCATCTACAGACCTGTTTAAGCACAAAGCACAAAAAATAAGGTCAACAAAATATGCTGGCTCTAGCTGATTGAACGTGATGATTTTTTTTATTTACAAGCCCATCGACTAAGTGTCTTGGACCATTAGTTGGACCAAAACAATTTTATTTTTCTGTCCGTTCATAGACTTACAAATTCATAAGTTAGGTGTGAAAGTAATCAGCAGACTAGTCAAAGGAGCGGCCTGTAACATGGCTCGTCCATTGGGGAATTGTTGAAACTTATTTGGTAGCCAAAGTAGGTTGGCTCGTGATAAGGTCGGCCTTCAGCATCCACTCCATGTGATGACAGGCTCAGGCTGCTCTTTGGACTGCACTCATGTTCCACACCTTAAATCAGCCGAAGACAAGCAGTCTTGGAAGAGCAGCAGCCGCGATGCTGTGATACTGGCGCCACTGGCAAGTGAGTGCATTCCTTACATTATTCTTCCTCCAAATAAAACAAGCAAACAACGGTGCTCAGCTGGGAGCTCAACAGACAGACAGACACCAACTCCAGTGGGCTGCAGCAGAGTCTGATGCTCCACACAACTCCACTTACTTCTACCACTTACTACTTACACATCAAACGTAGATGAAGTACCATGCATGAGTAGGTATTCATTTCACTATTAAAATGAAAGTAAACCAAACAATAAAAGCCCAATACACAGCTGAAACCAGGGGCAAGAAAACACCCACAGTTGTCCTTTGAAAAGGGGATTTACATGCTGGGAGGAACCACAGATGAAGGAACTAATGTGACTGCTGGGCTTAGGAGGCCTTAAAGAGGGAAGCCGAGCAGCGGCAAAGAAGCGGATGAGACCAAACACACAAACATAGGAGTGACTAGGCTGAGCCCGGGGCCAAGAGAAACAGACCCATGTGGAGAGGGAAGCTGGCCTGCCCTCATAGGTACAGCCATTTATTACCTCTCTTACCATCATACAATAGCCTCTAGGAAAAGGTGTTTGGGAGCTCGGCCACGGGCGAGGACTCAGTTCCCCTGTATGTGAAACCTGAGTGCTCAGCGCTGATCAAAGCCAAATGGTTCACTGCAGTTTGAACCGTACGAATGTTGGCCAAGACTTCTCCTTTTAACAGCACAGGCTGCTGTCTAGGATTATTACTGTCCTGTCAAATCACTCCAGCTTATGTCACAGATAGTCAGACAGAACAGTGCCAAGTTAGGCCAGGGCAGCTCTTTAACATTCAGCACCGTGTTTATCTGGCTGGTGGCTCCATGTGATATTTCACTTCTTCCTGCAGTGAATGAGGGTTTCCTCCTGATCCTCCAGCAGGCTCCACCTCTTGACCTATATAAGGTCCAAGCCTGGATCTTAAAAGACATGTTAACATGCTACACATTAAACAAACCTCGAGTCTCATTCTGATGTTTATGTTCCCTCAATCTCACCGTTTATACGAAGCAACAGAGGAAAAGCCCCAAAAGGGGCAAGAGAATAAAAAAGGCACTGACTGGACAAGGGGAGTTTGCCTTAAATGAAACTCGGACACAGACCCTGACCCCCTCTCATCTGTCAACGTACATGGGAAATGGTGGAGAGGGGAACGGGGAGCGCACAGGTGCCTGCCAATCAAAGACCTTTTGACAAGAGTATGCTCACACAAGTATCTCTCTCTAAACACAAGAGCTACTGATTAGTATGCTGCACTGCAGAATCTAGGTTACTGCTCCATCAAACAAGGAATAGGGCTGTTTGACTAGCCTGCATGTCAGGGGCCTACACCATACAGAAAACATGCAACTTATTAAGTCCCCTAAAGACCACTTAACCTATTTTCCCATCTATGACTGCAGAAAGGGCTAGGACTGTAACATCGACTGATAGTTTCATCTGATTACGAACGAGCCATGCGAAAGTGTTCAGTGCTCGCTTCAGCCAATGCTGGATGTTTTAGGCAGATACATATTATCAAAATTAAAACACATATCTAATCACAATAAACTGAGGAAAATGTTTTTTTTTAAAAACACAGTTTGGTTTTGTAAGATCGGTGACCAAGATAAGAAAAAAGAGCTCAACTGGTCAAACCACTGGACGTAATGGTCACTTCAGTGTTGATAAACTGTTGTATATATTTGGTGTGGTATTTCAGCAGAGACCAAACTATTTCGCTATCAATGAAATTATCATTGGTTGCACTTTGAATAGAAACTAAATCCAAGTTTCAGAGTCACAGCCAAATGATAAGCATATTTGGCCTTTAGGTTTCGTACACGCACCGCTCTTCTGAGGGAGGCAGATGGAAAACATTTCAATCTGGAAATACATATCTGACACTGACAGTGGTTTATGAAAAGCCAGACGACTAAGATCCCACCAGGTCTAAATAAAACCTTATCGAAGTAGATCATCAGGAATGAACAGGTGATGTAACGAACCTGGGTCTCTCCAGTGTGTCTGTGCTATAGATCCTTTTACAGAAAATCAGGGAAAACACCGTTTCTGTATGAGAATGAATTCATTAATAGGTTACTGCTGTTGTCAGACCAGGAGAAGCTGAAAAGTGTTGTGTATATCACACCGAGCGCTGTGTGTGCCCACTCGGGACACTGTGACACCAGTGCCCACACCAACCATCGCCGGTAATAAAGACACTGCAGTTTTCATCGAGACAAAATCCATGTAACAGCAGCAGAGAAGGACAAACAGAGAAACGGAAAACAACCTCTACAGAGCGGTGATTTACCTGCCAGGTTCAATCAGTTATTCAGCCAGAGCTGTAAAAAAGACGGCAAAATAAGTGACGACACTTACTCTTGCGCAGACGAGACAGACGTGATTTGCCATTACTGGCATCACACAATCAAAGGGGAAATTGGTATTTTGTGTAATCCCACAAACATGTCTGAACAAATACACAGCAAAAGTCAAACTGAAACAGGAACTTCAGCTGACGTGCATGGTCGTGCAGCAGGAAATGACACATCCTACACTTTGCTGACACATAAACACAAAAGCAAATTTAAAAGCCAACTAACCTTCCTGTTCAAAATGATAAATAGCATGATAATTGATGCTTCTCACACATTAATGGAAGATCCATTGATTACCATGACATAGCCAGAGCTCTTTTTTTAAAGGTAAGGTCCGGCTAAAATGCCACTTTCCCTTTTTCATGTTTGCCAGACTCGAAAAATTGCAGTGTTTTCCACAAAAGTGATCCATCACACATCATTTAACTTTCATCAGAACTAATCAATATCTGTGATTTATACACACACCAGTGGAAGGTGGTTTAGGCAGGTGTCCTTTGTTAAATCTGTCCAGAGTCCAGACACTCATCCACCCTGCTTCATCTCTGCTGCCTGAAAACAAGCCACGAAGCTGCACGCAGCAGTATATTGATAAGACGAGACATTAGACGATTCCTCGCTGTTTACACAATTAAAAAAAAAAAAACAACACCTGCATAAAAAGACAAAAGCTGGTAACAAGTATGTGTGGGTGAAGAAACAGAAAACAGAGGAAAAAGGACTTCTTTTTTCTTCTAGTGAAAAACAAGCCCGAGGTGACAAACGCGAGGCAGCAATACTGATATTACAGCTGCTGTATTCAAATCACAGGATGAATTCAAACTTGTGGCCTGCA
Source organism: Caranx ignobilis (assembly GCA_021432705.1). Classification (NCBI taxonomy): domain Eukaryota; kingdom Metazoa; phylum Chordata; class Actinopteri; order Carangiformes; family Carangidae; genus Caranx; species Caranx ignobilis. The sequence goes on along the minus strand of MU269981.1, from coordinate 15,925,885 downwards.
AAAGATAAATAACAACAATTCACAGAGAGACTGTTGTGATCAAAAATTCATAGCTGCAGATCATTTGACATTCAAAAAAATGTTCTCCTTTCCCAGCACAGGAGAGGTCATTTGTTTATTGATCAGAGAGGAGCAAGAGGCAGGGATAAAATGAAAAACAGGGGTGACGTCAGTGAGGGGAGGAAAGGTAAATGGAGACAAAGACGGGCTTTGATAGCAGGCTGACAAACAAAACAGCAGCACTGTACAAGCAGGAATACGAAGGAGAGCGCAGGACCATGACAGACAAAGAAGTGGAAAAATGATGCCACCAGTCTTACCAAGGGTAAATGTGTCAGCTTGAGATGAGACGTGCATGTGTGCATGTGGTGTTTGTATGCATGTGTGTGTGTGTGTGTGTGTGTGTGTGTGTATGTGTGTGTGTGTGTGTGTGGTAGTATTGGTGGGCTGCAGGAGGGGGGCTGCTGCAGATACAGGAGAAGGACATTCAATCTGCATTCCAACTGAGCCTGGAAGGGGTCCATCCTTATCATGCACCGGCGTCCTGACGGCATTACACCCCCCCACCCCCCCCACCACCACCACCAACTCCACTGCTTCCCCTCCCTAAACACCAGAAACACAAGCAGCCGGGGACGATTTTGGCTCTGCAACCTGAACTCAGAGAGTAGCACAAAACAAACCAGCTGCAGCCCAAAGAGGTTTGGGGAGAGAAATGGGGTGGGGGTGGAGGGTGGCTGGGTCAACCAAGACAAACAAAACAGCCACATAGTTAAACCCACATACAGATGACAAGTGACTGGACCTGTCAGGAAACATGGCAGGCAGGTAGAGCAAGGAAGACACACAGCCAAGACTTCACTGATTACTGGGTAATTAATCGTGTTCATTAATAAGCACATCAAAGTCAGGTGTTTGAATTGTGTTGTGCCTAAACGGCTGCCAAATATTTTGTTGTCTATTTCCACCGACAGCGTTGGGATGCATGTTGGATTATTTCCCTCTGCAACAACATTTGCTTTATTACAGATTCTGAATGTTTGCGACAATTACAAACAATTATGTGGTCAAATACACAAGAGGCCAGTCAGAGCAAGCAGTGAGATGTTGTTGGTGAAAAGTAACACAAATCTGTGCTCAAAACCACAGCAGAGGGGTTTTGAATCCCTTGCTGCTCGCATTCCTCCCTGTTTTTTGCTCCATTTCTGGACTCTAATCTGCAGCAAACATGCCTTTTTGGACCGGAGTCGAGACAGCGCCCCCCATCTGTTGCAAAATGTAAAAACAGCGACAAAGGAGAAAAACAACTTTGATTGGCAGTCCAGTTCAGCCAGCAAAAACAGCACAATAAAAGTCGTCAACCTTCAGCAGGACCGCAAGCAGGAAAACCGGAAAATCTCCATCGTTCCTCGCGAATCAACAGCACACGGACTGCTGTGTCTCCTGCACCAGACATTATATCTTATTTATGAGTAAATAAGTGACACTGCATTACTTGAGACACATCTCCCCCAAATCCTCAGATGATGTCATCCTCACCTACAGCCTTCTCCTCACACTGCAATGACTTCAGGGCCAAACTACACTATAATGTCAGGATTTGGCAAAAGGAGAAAGGAAATACGTACAGAAACTTAGAATATATCCGCATATTACAAGGAAGCTTTTAAATCAGCGCTGGTGGAGGAACAAAAGGAGGGTCCTGGTGACACTGTTAGAGCAGCCGCTGTGATGTTAACGTGAACAATACTTGGCTGGTTTAAGAGAAACTGTTAATATTTAGTTGCTCTAACCGTTGATGTAGCTTAGTAACCGTTAGCTGGTTCTGAAGACTGACGAAACGCTGCGAGCTTTACGTGACGTTTTAACGGCTGGGAATGGAAACAACAAAATGTTTCTTGACGGTGAGGAAATGTGGCAGCTCATAATCTTTAACTGGATCACTCACACACAAAAACACCATTCAGTGTGTTTTTGTTACAGCGTTTTAACAGCACTACGTTTGCTCGATAAACCGTTAGCCGAGTTAGCTAGACGAGAAGTTTGGTTGTTCGCTAGCTTTCTCCAGCCGCTGTAACGTTACTCACTTGACAGTATTAAAAAGTTTACAGACTGAAAAACTATTAACCTTAACTTTTATGTCACACGTCGACTCTTAACTCCACAGATAATTCAAATAAAGCTAAAGGAACCAGCAAAGCAAGCGACTCGTTGGGGGACTAGCTTTTTTCTTTGATATAAAACAATCGCTTCGACAAATGAATGAACGTTACTTGGGCTATGCAGTTAGCCGCTAGCTTTTATTGTGTTAAAACTGTTTTTCAGCTTTCGTCTCATGCCAGCTTCAGCCTACCTGTTTCTGGACTCGCTGGCACTGGGTTCTCAGGGGGTACTCCATTTTATTCGTACAGATGATCATTTTCCAAAAAAGTGTGCTATTGCATGGAGGCGGCTCTTGTCTTTTCTTGGTGCTTTCCCAGCTAGCTAACAAAGGCAAAGAGCCTGCCGCTGGCCGCAGTCAGTCCGTCAGTCCGCAGCTGAAGAATGGACTGAGAGGAGAGAAAAGCTTCCCGGAGCAGAGCTGACAGCTCCGGTAACAGTGTGCCCAATCAAAGCGCAGGAGGCGGAGCCGGCTGACTGAGGGTAATATCCAAATGCTAATGAACATCTGCAAACAACAGCGCAGAGGCAAAACAGTCAGAGGCAGAGCAGGACCCTTTCAGTAAGACTACAACTTCAGACAAGTTCATGGAAACAAGGCCCCAGATTTACTTCATTTTGCCTCTCATAAACAATAAGCTGTAACATGTCCTCCATCTATTTTCTTTTTTAAAGTGAAAGACCTTAATTTTAGTTTACATTGTGGCCTTTGAAATGCCTTATCAAACTGCTTTAATTTGTGTGTGTGTGTGTGTGTGTGTGTGTGTGTGTGTGTGTGTGTGCCAAGTCATTAATACAGAGGAACCAGAGGCGAGGTAATTATTACATCATGTGTGGATCATGAGAAAACTGACTCCCAAGTACAGACAGGTAAAAGGCCCTCACCTCTCCTACACTGGACTGGACCTGCTCTTGTTTGTGGATGTTTTGTGTCTTTATTAAATTTAAGTGCTCCTCTGTTTTCACTGAAAAGTCCCTTGTGATTGTTTCCCATCTTTTTGTGGTTACATTGTGTTGTCAGGCCTGAAATGTATTATTGTTTTTGAACATATCCAGATGGTGCTTTGATGATATATCATGAGCTATATAATCAGTCAACACAACACCATGGGTGAGTATTTCCACAGAATGGATTCAGACACGTTTCATACATCACAACCAACCCTGTCATGTACAGTAGCCCCTTATTGGAAATGAGGGGTATCAAAGGTGACACCATAATAGCGTTTTGCTAGATACCTGCCCGTCCAGACTACAACACAACCCTAGAGCTTTCAAACTAAAACTAGTCAGCAGTATTTCCAAACTGCTTTGTTCTTGGTGCTTGAAAACAAAGGAGTACTGTGGACTAGAGGCCAAGACAAACCCATTTTAAATCGAAGCAGTGAGGGCAACAGTATAAGCTAGGTAAGGTGTCAAAGTCAGATTCCCAATTAAGACCAGTGATTATGTGAAATAAGCAGAATATTTTTAGCATTTTGATGATGTATTCAATCCTGAGCCTCACTGTATCAGTCCCATAAATCAACTTACAGCTGACCCTGCACAATTTGCTCTTCTTTGTCCTCATTTTCTAGTTCAAACATGTATATATTTAGCCCATGCCTTAATCCCCTTTATATTACCACTTTCCATTGTGCAGTGTACAGTAGGTAGCGATATGTGTTGGATGAGCAGAGCTGGGTGTAAATAGCAGCAGGGCCAGTTCTGCAAATACTAAATGAGGCAAAGGTGTAGAGTTACATCCAAGTCATTTTAAGTCCATGAAGAGGTTTTTTTTTCTTTTTCATGGAAATATCATCTAAATGTATTTGAGGGCCAGAAACTAATTTAGAGGACAGCAGACTCTACCACAGTGTCGGAAAAAGCCATGACAGACTTCACCAATTACTAACCAACTATTAAAGTTGTTGCCATAAAGTTTCTGTCCATCAGCGTATCTTTAAGAAATGGTAAGTGGTCCATCTAACCATGTCTGGGGCAGGGCATCTGGAGGAAACAGCAGGCTGTGGAAACATGCTTGGTGTCCTTGTGTAAACTCCATTTTGAGCTCCCTGCATAGTTTTAGCACTAACATATTCTTTGGTTAAAAGTATTGCATCAGACAGCCATTACATGGTTTTCTGGGTGTGCTGAGTAACACCTGGAGGCTCCTGTATCTGCTTGCAGGACTATAAAAAGCATCATATCCAGGTTTTGGATCATACACAACAACAGACTTAAGTTTACTTAAGTTACTTCAAGACAGATTTGGTGTATGGCAAAAGTATGGTAACCCAACAGGATTTAGTGATGTAGAGAAAGTGATACACAGCAAAAATACAGGCTCCTGACAGATTTGTTGAAATATTAGTTATTTATCATAGGGAGACGTTTTATGTCTGTAAGCTGTGACACATTTGACTGAAGGAAGGAACTGAAGAAAGTCATTTAATGTCGTCTAGAAACAAACAGCAGGGATATTCCTAAGAGGAAGTTGTTAATTCATCATGTACAACAGTTTGACACTTGACATTATTGCATGTTCTTCACACTAATGGTTGTCTCTCAGTTTGATGAAGACCAATGTCCTTTAAGCTTAGTTATAGGCCCAATAGACATAAATACACAACCAGGGGTTTTTCTGTGATACTAGACAAAGTCCCTTCAGAGACACATAACAAGAGTAGTCTGTCTATGACGTGTAAACTAAGAAAAATGTTTCAGTACTCGTGTGTCTCAAACTTTGTGGTAACAGTTTGTGAAGACTCTTTCCTCTTTGAACATAACATGCCCCTGTCAACAACGCCATGACCCTTAAAAGTTGGTTTTCCCAGTTTGGTGGGGAAGAACCTGACTGGCATGTGCACAACTCTGACACCAGTAACCCAGTAACACTGTAGTATCCAACTGGGTCGGCCTATTGAGGTCAAAGCTGTAAGTGGTTGTTTACAGGATTAAAACCATCACTGGATCTCAGCGATAAGATTGGTGAGATGTTTCTTATCTTTTTAAATATACCCATCCGTGTCGTGCAAGACTAAACAAAGGAGACAATAAAAACTATCACTCATCAAATCATTTAAATGTCCTACAGGCAAAGGGCAGATGCATCATTCACGCTTTGTTTGTTGATCTAAACATACAACAAGCATTGAAAACAGTCCCTCTTCCCATGTGATATCCACGGCTGACCATTGCATTCATGCTGGTTTGACGAACCCTCTGCTTTGTTTCTTCTTGTATGGACTTATTCAGCCCATTCTTGTCTTAATGAATGGGGAGTTTGTTCTTTATCAGAAATCTTGGTGTAGCATTGGTTCAAATCAGGTTGTTTTTTTCTCTCTAAATGCAGGAGTTGCGACTTTTCTTTCAATTAGTTACACACAAGAGTCCTCTCTGTGTTTTTGTACTTTCTTAATAAGCCCTAGGATAAGATGATCAGCCATGTACAGTTTGTTATTAACTGCTCAGTGCTGCAGTCTTCTTTCTTCTTCTTCTTCAGATTGCTCTTCCTGTGAAGAGTAACCACAGACAAAAAAAAAAAAGTTTGCTCTCTTTGGAAATTTCAGTTTGGTGGAAACAAAAATGAAAGCATAATGAAAAATGAACAAAACACAAAGGAAAGAGTTCACTGAAAAGGGACGTGCACTTTAGACAGTAATTTAGTGCCACCCCACCTGACTGAACTGTATGTATGAACTGATGTGCAAAGAAATTATATTATATAAAACCACATTTTGTGTAAGTGTTGAGACCTCCTGCAGACACTGTGAGGCCGAGGACTGATAAAATACAATACAACTGTTTTAAAGACTGCATGAAAACAAACGAATTCAAGCTCATAACCCAGCTATACTATTATCAGGGAAACTCAGTGAATCAAACAAGCTTGAGATGAAAATAAAGATGGACGACAACCTTCAGTGTGAGAGGAAAACAAGCTAAACTAGACTTAGTGTCCATCTCAATTAGATTAACATGCAGTTTGGACAAACATCATGTGAATCATACTGGGATGGCAGACAGAACCAAATAAAGAATTAAATTAAGGAAAAGCCACGCAAGGTTGTGACTCTGCCTGAAATATCTGCAGTGGGTTTTTTTTGTTTGTTTTTTTCATTGGATTAGACTTAAACATGTTTTAATGGAGACATTAACTTCAAAACCAAGTAGAGGAACAGGGTTGATCCTTGTCTGTGAAACTGTAAATAAGTCCCACTTAACCAACATTATTTTGTGTCCTTAGCTGGAAGTCTGACGAGGGTTGACAGACAAAACAAGCATTCTTGACCACTTGACTTTGAAATAACTGTGTTGTTGTGTGACCTCAGTCTGGCTTTCTTTTATTTTGTCAAAAGTAACCACTTCCTTAGGTGGTACGACAGCTGTCTGCTGTAACCACAGAATCAGAAACGAAAGACGTTACGCCTCAAATATTGCCTTGTTCAGAAAGACCTTGACTGAGGGAAGGAACTGAAAAATGTCACTGGTCCCAGTGAGCTGTCTGTCCCAACGGGGCCAGTGATTCCTAAGAAATTAGAAACAAACAGGAGTGTCATTCCCAGGAAGGAAGCCGGGAGTTATACCCAGAACCTAGAGGCTAGTTAAGAAACCACCCCCGGCCCCCACCCACCCCACAGTGTCCTATAATAAAACAGCTGAAAACAGCTAACGGTAAAGTAAAAAAATTCTGTTCCATCTTTCTGCCTCTCTGGCTTTTGTAGCATGAAGTGGACAACAGGTTTCCTGTGATGACTAAACCCTGATCAGTGCTGCCAACATTTCCTGTAAAACAAAAACTCTCCTGGTGAAGAAACTGCATCTACAAGAAATGATGAATCAACACAGTCTGGCAAACATCAGCACATCATCAGTATTGCAAGGATGCTTTTGCATAAATATAAAAAGTAGTTACTCTAAACCAGCTGAAACTAATCCCCAGCTGGTCCAATAAACACATTGTACACATCTTTGGTGCATCCTTATGATTTATGACCTCTCATACACTGATCACTGAAGCAGATGGTGGTGCCTCTTCTCAGAGCTAAGAAAAACATTTTACGATGCATCTTCTCTCAAACGAACAGTGAGGAAGACTTTGGTGAAAATAGGTCATGAAACATACGGAGACATTTTAGGATAGACTTAGTATCTTATTTGGTATTGATAATCATTGTATTGAATGGTTATTAACTGGAGTATGACACAGGTTGGTGCACTTGAAGGCACTTATAGGCTAAGTAATTGTCGTTGACATAATTAGTATGTTAATAAACCCTAAAAATATTAAAGCTGAAATTGAAGTGTCACCAGACTTCAGAGCTGAACGACAGGACCAGCAAACACATGGTAACTGGAGCACAGTGGGCCGGTGCTCCACTATGTGCTGGGAGGACAGATGATAAGCAACCTACAAGGTCATGCATTTAAACATCATCTCACCCTTGTGGCAAGAATTGGTACAACTTTCCTTTCGGTGATGCAGCAAATTCCTTTACTGTCTCTGTAGTGTAGTGTTTTAGCACTGTTTACACCAAAATGGCCTTTTGTCTGCTTTTTAAAATAAATGGAGGTTAGATGGAAATTAATATTCAGACAGCAACGTACAGTCTCGATTAGATTATTCAGATTTTTCTTCATAATAGACACCTTTGATGAAATATACTCTATGACCTCAATTTACATAAATTTACATTTTTATGCAGTTTTAGGTCCCTCCAGTGTGTCCTTGGCTGACAGTTAAAAGAAAAGCCTGCAGCACTGGGACAGGAAGAAACAAAAGAACAAGAGAAATGCAAAATGACCGACTTACAGGCTGAGCAGGTTTTGTCTGAGTTGAGATGTAGGTTCTCTGAAGAGAAGAGAGCCATCAGGACTTCACACACAGATATGTAGTGGAAATGCATAAATGGATACAATTAAATAAGCCACTGAGTGGTATGTTTTATATTAGCAGTCTACTAATGGAGTGTTAGGTAAGTTCACGATGACCTACAGATCAACTGTGTGAAGATCTGTGTGGCATATAGTAACAGCAATGCTTTTCCTTCATGCCACTAAGACTGACGCTGGTGTCATCCCTAAAAAACAGATACCATAAGTTGTTTTGTCTAAAATTAGAGGTTGGTATTAAGTATTTTCCATCTCTTGCAGCTGTCTTGAGGAAGGGTAGAAATAATATTTATTTATTTATTTATATGTTATTTTCCTGGCTGTGACATCATCAACAAAATCACCAAACACGTAATTGAAAGATAAAGACTGAGCTGTCATTTCAGCTGTATTTACTTTTTTTTACTTACACTAATCAGTGTAGCTTATGTTCAGTTGTTCCTCAGCCTCCTTTAGTAACAACACTGATATATGTGATTTAAGTTGTTTATTTGCTGTAATAGGTGAGAGGTTCTGTGTATTGGATGCACTCTTCAGCTGCCCTGCAACCTAGGCTCAACTGTGGTTCAGTCAGTCAGTGACATTTGTGATTTCAGGACTGTCCTCACTGTTGTGGTCCAACCAACACGCAGAGCCACTCACCTTGAACTCTGATGAGGATAAAAATCAGGAAAACCCTGAGGCTTGTGGGTTACGGAGGTCGAGAGTTTTCCAATCAGTGCGGTCTTTGTTCATCTTAAAGTGCAGCAATGCCCTCAGCCTCTCTGAAGTGTCTGTGTTATTGAACTCCAAGTCCTCAGGCTAGTACATGTTGTTTCCTCTCACTTGAATAATGTAGAATGGAAATAAACAAATGATTCAAAACATACATGGGAAGATGAAATCAAACAATATATTAGGCATATATCACATATATTATTACAGAAATAGAAAAGACTCAAAGTTCAGCAGCGTCACCATCTGCTACAACATGATATTCTGAAAATTATCATTCCTGCAAAAGTGCTATAAAAATTTAAGTATCACCGAAGGCCGACAGCTTTGTCTAGAAAGTTTGCAAAATGTTTTGGCTGTCCAGGTAAGAAGGGCTGAAGAACAGAGAGGTCCATGGTCCTCAGAGTTTCTGTCAGAGTCCTGAAAACATGATCAGAGGAAAAGAATCTGTCACTATTGTTGCACACACATAAACTCACATGTATGAAGTGTAGCAACTCTGTGAGGAACACATACTCGCATGTGCAGTACAGCAGATGTGAGTCTGTGTGGAGCTGTCTGGCCAGCTCCAGTTGGTGGTTGTTCATCAGCTTGTCATTGACGACGACCAGCAGAGGTTTACCTGCACCGAGCGTCTCCATACAGCTTCCTGCCCCTGAGGAGAAAAACAAGATCACGATCTTTATTCTGCTCTGGAGCTGAGGTCATTCTGTATCTCTGGAGCTGCTGATATTCATTTAGTGAAATATAAAAAAACTGATGCACACAGATTTGAAATAAGTCTAAAACTGAACTTATTATCTACTTTTTAATGTTGTTCATTAAAGGTCTGCTGTTATGGTTCTAATTTTTCCCCTGTCTTTCTAATAATATTATTCATATCTTTTAAATGTGAACAGTTTCTTCTGCCCTACATATGATGTTATTTCAAACAGACGTCTTACATCCTCAGTTTTCTCTATTTTCATGTATAAATCTGTTAACTAGGGGAAGAGCATGGTTGAGATGCTAAAGTGAAGTGTTGAGACTATGTTTGTCAGCCTAGTTTATCAATTTATTGATTATGTTACATGTGTTACACAGGTGCATTTGTCCACGGGAAACCATGGGATTGTTTTTTCTCATCCCTCCACATGTGCTATATGTTTTTTTATTTAAATATGTGTGCAATTTGAATTTCATCAATCCTTTTGTAATGTTAGAGTATCGTCTTCTCTTGGAGGGTAAGGGTTAGGAGGACTCATGCAAGAACAATCCTGTGAATGTTTTTGTCACACAGGAGTATGTGTATGTGTTATTAACTGCTTGCCTATCGTGTTGTTTTGTAACTGCTGCTACATCCTGTGTGACGCCCTTGTGTTGTAGCTGTCTGCTGCTGATTCTCTTCTGTATTTATATCATTTCTGTGTTTGATGTTTGCACACTGCACACATACCTGTATTTACTTTCCCTCTGAATTCTAGATCATGTTCAACTTCAGGAGAAGCAATGAGAATACAGAAAGTTCTTGTTTTGGCATGACACCGATTATTAAAATCAATGAAAATCTACTGCAGACCGCAGGTAAACTTATGGAACAGCACCAGCTGAAGAAAATATGTTTGACTAATGTGTGTCCTCCATTAACTCCTGGAAAATCCACCCTGAGTGTGTTGTGGTAAGAGGAGGGAGTGTCCTGATGAGGTGGTGACTGTTTTTGTTGTTTTACTCACCTGCGTGGCTGATGACGAGGTCCGCCTGCTTGATGTCCTCTGCTATAGAGTCTTTGAATCGAAAAGCCTCCAAGCTGATGTGAGCGCAGCTGTCGGCCGCTGGAAGGATAGATCCTCTTCCAACCTGAAGAACCAAACGCTCATATCCACGAGTCTTTAAAGCCTGTGGGGGAAACAAAAATAACCGGTCCCAAGTTGAAAATTTCCTTTGACAGAGAAGCGTTGTTTGGATAATAAAGGTATTTGTTGCCATTTCATATTTTAAATTAAATTCATGTTTCATATTTAGTGGCTATAGGAGTCACACAGACTTAGAGCTCCATGATGTTTAAGTGGATGGAGGAAGTATCCGTCATGTCTTGTAAATCCTTGTTATACATATTTCTCCAAAGTCAGCTGAGGAACATTTGGTATGTTTGAGAAGTGCTGTGACTTTCTGGGAAATTTCTGATCACCATTTGTCAAGATGTGACACAAAAGATCTCCTGAGAATCACACTGTTAATCGTAACACAACTTGAAGCGCTACAATCAGTGCAGAATTTACTCAAGTTGTTGTCTTTATTTTTAATCTTCATTAGTAGCTTTAATGTGGGACAGTGTCCACTGAAGAAAGTGGAATGGAAAATGGATATTTTTAGAGAAAAACTGACCATTTTCGCAGCAGACATTTTGACTTCACAAAAGTATGTGTAGTGGAGCCATCACTGATCTCATTAACAGCAACTGTATAGCAACTCAAACATCATTGAGTTTATTAGCTACACCTGTACAGAGAGGAAAAAGGTATTTGTATATGTATGCATATGTAATGAGTAGTAAACGTTTTTTTTAAAAAATGTCAGAAAATACTGAAAGTGTCCTGTTACAGTTTTTCAAAGTCCAAAGAAATGCCCAAATAACCGTGCTAAGGCCAAAGATTTTCAAAAAATAGTACTTACTCTTATGTGAAGAAAAAAGAAAACGTCATATATTCTCACATTCAAGAGGCTGAAACCATCAACTATTAAGTATTTTTGGGATATAACTTGAAATGTCAAAGTTAAGTTGATACATGCAACTCTGACAACTTAGACCACTCTTATATGTTACCTTGTGCAGAAAAAAGTTCAGTATTTCCATCTAAAATGTGCTGGTATAAAAATATAAAGTGAAGGCCTAAGCACCTCATATTTGTACAGAAGTTGAGTAAATATACTTCTATTTCTTTATAACAGTTATTATGAATAAAACTACACTACAAAATAATCGTATGGGTGCATTTAGGATTAATCATAACATGAAATTAAACAAAGGCAAAACAGCAGCAGTGGCAGTGTTGGGAGGAGTTTGACAGTAACTCAGCATCACACTGAACCTGCCTCTCTCACCTGAACGGCCTCTGATGACGTGATGTTCGTAATGAGCTCGTCAAAACTCGTCGTGCCGACGGTCACGAACGCCGTCTTCATGTCTGCTCGGTGAAAACCGACAGTTTCAACCTGTTTGTTGAGTTCAAGCTGTTCGCAGTCTCTCCTCCATCCAGCAGCCACGGAGCTGACGGATACTTCCGCCTCACGTCACAGCCCCGGTGTGACGACAGCTCAGTGCGCCACCTGCAGGACTGGAGGTGAAAGGTCCTCAATGCATGCTGATGTCATGTATTAGTCCGCTTATATATAAATAAAGATACTAGCTTCTGGGGATGGATGGATGGATGGATGGATGGATGGATGGATGGATGGATGGATGGATGGATGGAGACATACTGTAAGTGCACTATGCTGACAGAAACCCAGTATTCAGATGTTGCCTTTAAGTTGATTCAAGTTTTGTTCACACCGTGCAACTTAATAAGATAAGATAAGATGTGATTTATTGTCCCACTGAGGGAAATCTGATCTGGGTGTGAAGTGCATTTTGTTTGTTTAATAAATGTAGTTTGATTTAGTAACAGCTTAGTATTGGACTAACTGATAGCTAAAGCCACGTAGCCATGACTATCCCTACAGGTGAGCAGGTGTCAGGCAGGAGATGACTATATTCCACTTTATCTTTTCTTTTATTTATTTTCCAATGCTTTCATTTGCTAAGCTTTTTTTCTATTGATTGTGTCTCAGTGTCAGCTTTTCTACTTGACATATCCTTCTCTTTCTAGCTTATCAATCATCTGTATAAGAAATGTCACACAAATAGTTGGACTAATTGACTCCACCCTGCTCTGAATGAGACAAACAGATGCACTTAATCATCTGCTCCTCATTTTGAAGCAACAGTGAAGAGGAGCTTTGTCTATTTCAAAGAATTGCCATCAATTTATGCCAAACAACCATGACTGCAAATTCAGTCTGACCAGTATTTGATATGAAGACATCCTGTGGCTGGAACGTGCACGTGGAGCTCAACAGAGGAATACATTAATATTTATAGGTGACATTATTAGATTGTTCAGTACTTATGCACTCATTCATATGCAGTATTTTACTGCTGTAGCTGCTCATGTTAAGGTGGAGGGAGGTTTAAATACTATACATACAGAGAGAGAGTTTGGTCTTTTAGTGTGGAGGTCTGTAAAAGGTCCCAAGATAAACCTGAGGGGTTATGAGATGATAAATGGAAGAGGAAGTAGTCGATGCTTTAAGTATTTCAGCCCATATGAATTAGTTCAATTGGTGTGAAGGACCAGGTTGGATAATCTCTTCACTGCTAACAGCCATTCACTCGTGCATGTTTGCCTCTGCAAGGCTACAGACACTGGTTTACAAGGTACAAGTCCTAAAACTGTTGTGTAATTTAACATATTACACATATACACCCACACAGCAGCTGCTGCAGAGCTCGGTGGAGGATGCAAAGGCTCAGTGAGCAGCCAGCAGCTCCACCTGACAACTGCAGAGCGAGAGAAAGACGAGCCAGATTTTTGCTCCGTGGGATGTGAAAACTACGGTGGTGCCATGTGTGACAAAAATGCAAGAAAAAAAAAAAACTTGCAAAGTGCAATCAGCCAGGTCGGTGCATAAAACACAGACACACACAAAGCTATGAGGAAGTGAAAAGTGTGTTGATATTTTTAGATAATGAAGCTTGAAGAAATGGTTTATGGCTTTGTTTTCTATAACCAAGATATAACCAGAAACATCATGTGTGTCTATGTGGGCTCATGTGGGCACAGCCTTAAAAAAAAAAAGCCACAAGAGTTCAGAACTCACATTTTTTCATCTCCTCTGCAGACTGAAGAAGTTATTGATCACCTCACACCACCACCATGCATCATGGATATAACTGACACAAGTAAATCACTTACACATGACCAAACCAACCAAAGGTTTGTTCAGTAGGAGCATGAGCGTTGAGCTCTTCAGAGGAAACAGGTGCTCTGCCTCTAAAAATGTCACAAGCTTGGTGCTGAGTTGGGGAGTTTTTCCCCCCCATGTCATTAATATGCAAGTGTATTTTTCACCTAAAAGATCAAACATATGGTGACTAGGTTGCGTATTTAACATTTGGATTGGTGCCTTTTCTCCTGACACAGAAACAGGCTGAATCAAAATGTGGCCTCATGGTTTAATTCAAAAGGTTTGAACTTTCAGAGCCATATAGACGCAGCTGCAGCTGAAGGTCGCTTTCATTATCACTTCATCTGATCATCATTTCCTCAATTAACTGATATGTGACAATGTTGAAATGCAATAAGTCCACTGGGTAACATTTTAACATGTCAGTCCAAAACCCAAACTCATTCAGTTCAGTGAAAATCTACAAGTTTGAGGAACTTTTTTACTTTATCAATTGTCAAAATAGCTTATTTACATCTCTACATTTAAAACTCCAGCATCAGACGCCACCAACAGTTTAAAACAATGGAGGCTTAACGAGTGGGAAAACTGAGGCACGATGAAGGCAAAAGATTGAATTTGGCTGATTTGTAATGGTTTTCTGAGGTTAAAATGAGACATAATTGTCAAAGATACAACTGTAACTTTGTCCCATGACAAAAGCAGAAAGGCCAGCATGTTTATTACCAAATGATCACAGCGGTTTGTTTTTGAGAAAACAAACAAAAAAAGAAACATGAGACCAGGATGCAACAGAAAATATTTAAGGCTCTGTTAAATTCTCAGCTTCAAAAAAACAAAACAAATATACCATGAATCATGAAAAGTCACAAAAAGCAAAAACTAGTATAAAATTAAAAGTTTAAAACTGGCTACCCATGTCATTAGTTTTTAATAAATAGGTCACTATAAGAAAGAAAAATACAAAGTTAAATCTGATTAACTGTGCCAGAACTTTTCTCAAACCACATTGCGGCGGAAGTTATTTAATGACATGAAATCAGCGTCTCCTGCATTTAAAGCAACACACATCATGTAAGTTAACCACAAATATGCAATGTGAGCTTCCTTTGGTCGTTCCACAATCGTTCTCCTACAGGAGAATCCTCGAGAAAACTGAAAATGGAAGACCGGCGTGCACGCGACTCATGCCTTGTAGAGAGACCGACAGAATTCAGGCTAAAAACAGTAAAATGGCTCATCCTCATCACTTCAAGTTGATTTAGGAGAACATTTTCAATTTCCAGCATGCACCTTTTCAAATGAGTTTAGCTGCCTCAGGCTACTATGAGAATAAAATTGGTAAATTTCAGACCACACGGCAGCAGAGTGGACCAGTCGATAAAGTAACTGTTTGATCCACAGTCAGAAATCCTGTGTAAGAGTCCTGAAGGTAAAAAAAGTCCTAATACATATAGTGCTGTTTTTTGTGTCGGGATAATTTTAGACAAAATTTTCAAAGTAAAACCACCTGGGCAGCAAACTGTTTGAAATATGTATGCTTAAAAGTCAAAATGTTTCAATATTATGAAATACTTTGTAACTTTCAAACTTGAGACATAATACAAGTAATAATAAAGTATATAATAGTGATTAAAGCAGCTTTAAAAAGAAGCTGCAACCTCACAAACACTCCTGTTTATTATTTCTGGGATACTTCTGACTAAAAGGAGAAAAAATAAAATAAAAAATAAAAAGACAAGTTTTCACAGATGGCCAAGTCTGTCTGTCCGACTCCATCCTGGGTCATCACAAAGGCCGTTAAGGTTGCAGCAGAAACGTCTTTCATCAGTTGTGATATCAAAAATAGGACTGACGTCTTTCCTGTCAGATGCTCTGTGATTGACAGAAACCACCGCGAACAGAAGCTTTACCCGCTGTGGTGAGTTTTTTTGTCAGTAGGGTCAAAGTCAGCTTGTTTTTCGCGGTTCATCAAAAATGCTTGTGGTGATCCAGACATATTGTACATCTGTTTAAAAAAGACAGAAAAATATAAAAATGTGATTAATACAACAGGTTGAAATGGCTTAAAAGTGGCATATGTGTTGGCAGAGGTTAACAGACAGCATCTCTCATAGAATCTAAAGTGAACTTCCTGTTTTGGAACATAATTTCTTTTTCAGGATGTTACATTTTCCTCTTTCTACGGCTCGGCTCACAGGACTGCCAGCTTCATTAGTCTCTGCTCTTTGGGGTCGTTTTCCTCTCCCAGGCCCTGAGCTGTTCAAACAGTTGTGTTCTTCATGCCGCATACTTGCTGCGATCTTATGATAACAAACTAAACCAACGGTTTGCACCGACCAGCACCACCCACTCGTCTTTCGCACTCCCGGCCGAATAACTCCTCTCCCTCACACTGCACTGAAACACCACACAGTCATCCATGTGTCACATTTCTCCTCAGTTTGTGAAGCATTTTTACACAAGCACAGCAGGGACGTTTTATCATATTTTGTTAAAAAAAGGGGGGGGGGGGGGAGCACGTGGTCTGCTGTGTTGTACCTGTGAGCTCTAAGGTATGAATTCAACTTAAGAAAGGGGATGGGACCTGCTGCACTCGTACCTCTTCCTCACTGTACCACACAGGCCGTGCAGCACTGTTCCTGCTTCTCGGGCAGCGTGGAATAATTCATCTGTCGCACTATCTCTGCAAACAGCTCGTCCACCATGGTCTTGCTCTTGGCAGATGTTTCAATGAACGGGCAGCCCCACTCTTGAGCCAGAGCTCGTCCATCCGACCCGGCGACCTCACGCTCAGACTCCAGGTCGACTTTGTTCCCGACCAGGATCAATGGCACCTTCTCAAAGCGTTTCACTCTCACTATTTGGTCTCTCATTGGTCTGATGTCCTGAAAAATGAAGAGAGAGAAGAGCATGAGTGGAGTTTCTCCTGAAAAGCACAGAGCTATCTCTAAGGGACAAAAATGAGAATGGCACCATATTGATGTCCTAGTTCCACATAACATAATTTCTTATTAGGTATTTAACAACAGAATAACTAAGTATAAACAAAACCAGTGAGTCTGCAGAGTTAAACAGGTGACTTATCATACCCAAAATGCAATGCAAACAGAAAATGCTGATAAACAAATATTCCATCTAGAGCCCTGTGTGTGTGTGTGTGTGTGTGTGTGTGTGTGTGTGTCACACGCTCATTCACCATGTAGCAAGTGATAACAAGTTATCTACATAATAATGCTAACACTACACTAGAATAAACACACCACTGGCTTCAACTAAATGCAGAGTTGCAATGATAAACCGATTAATCAGTTCCACCCTTGTGCCAGCTTCAGCCGCTGAGGATGGTATGATGATTAAAGAAATAACTACTACTGGTCGGGTAAATAAAGACATTTGCTCACTCTGCTCTGGGCAACTAAGTAGGCGAGATCTTTTCGACTACTTTGTGACATGGTATAGATTACATGACAGGTCATTAATTAAAAAGATAATGGTCGGTTCAGGCCTAATAAAGAGCAGCCACTCGATTCAATATATTATCTGGACTAACTGTATTTTTGTTTATGGGTAATGAGGTTAAATGTGGGTGGTGCGAGGCTCTGATTAGCAACTCTTATGAGATGCAAGCAATCACAAGTAACCACATGAGGTGCATGTGGCTATGAATCATTTGTGTGTGTGTGATTTAAGTCGGATGAAGAGACCTGTAACCCTCAGGTACCTGGAATGACTGCTGGTTCACCAGACTGTAGACCAGGATGAACCCCTGCCCGTTCTTTATGTACAGATCCCTCATGGAGGCGAACTGCTCCGTCCCCGCCGTGTCCAGGATCTCCAGCACGGAGGGCGACGAGTCCACCTCAATCTCCTTGCGGTAGAAGTCCTCGATGGTCGGGTCGTATTTCTCGATGAAAGTGCCGGTGACAAACTGAACGGTCAGCGCGGACTTGCCGACGCCGCCGCTGCCCAACACAACAACTTTGTACTCTTTCATTGGGGCGGTGGAGGTAGGCTAACTTAGCAGCTAACGACTTAGCTACACTGCTGTACTCGGTCCAGAAACATTTATCAGGCCTTTATGAGAGCTAACGAGCGAACTGACAAATGTCATACGGTATAAAATAACCCCTCTTCATTCACTAAACCCAAGTTTATCGCTCATACTTGCGGGGTTTCTTACGCTGTGGGCGAGTAAAAGTTGATGACCGTTAACTCCGGTGTTAGCTAGCGGTAGAGCTAGCTCGCTGTCCCATGCTCGAGCTTCGAGCCTCTACATCGACCACCGGTACCGGGGACTTGCTGCCTAGCTATTGACAGCAAGATACACATTACACTTCCCTTACAGACAGCATGCAAATCCCGACTCACACACAGACCAACCCGCCGGCGTCGCGAAAGGCAGCGGTGGTTATGTCTGCCCGTCCGTCTGGGCCTGGTTCTGGTTCCGGCCCGACGACTCGGCACCCGGACGTGCTATCGATAGACCAAACCCAGATTATGTATCTCAGTCCGGGGGTCCATTGGCTGGAGTTTGTTGCAACCCCGGTGTGAGTTTGACTCCGCGCTGAGCTGGTTTGATTACAGAAAGAAAAGCTTTTTTCCACCAGCGGGTTTCCTGAAGCTAACAGCCTGGTTTCCGCTCAGGAGAACGAGACGTCCGGTGTGACTGCTTTTCAGAATAAAAGCCTCCTCCCCCCTGCAGGCCTAATACTGGGAGGGCTTCCCAAACAGATGTAATTGTTTACAAATGACATATTAGGTTGAAAGGGAAATACAAACACTATAGGAAACTGACACAAATGCTTTCCTAATCATTATGTCACTCAAACTTTTTTACATTCCTGAACAATTATAGACAAAGGATGCATGTCTGCAGCCACTGTGATTAAAGATTGTGATGCTAAGATTACTAATGGAGTTTTCTCTTCTGTGTTGTGTTACAGGTTGTTTTTCTCTTTTCTTTTGTTTTCAGATTTCAGGAACCACATGTTTTTTGTTTTTTGAAAGTGTAAGGTTTTAATCCACCCAGACTGACTGTTACCTGTTTTCTTAGGCAATAAGCCAACATAATTCATGTATCAGTGAAAATATGAAATATGATGAACAAATAAATAATTGTGTTATGTGCATAATGTTTTGGTACCCTACGCACTCTATTAAGTCCATACATACTGGAGAACCCTGCTGTTTTCTATTAAGTGGTGTTATATTTCATTTCACTGTATAGTCATTAAGCTACTGCTACATAATATAGAGAACTGATCATATTTCAGACATTATTGCATAAATACATCTAGTGTTCTAACATTATCTTGGATACAATGAATACTTTCTCAAACAGTTTATTCAGCCAATAGCAATAGTTATTTATAATGCTAATAAAATATTATCATCACAGTCAGGAGTGGTGACATGTGCAGCACTTGAAAGCGGTTTTGTATCATCTGGGTTTTGTCTCAGTACCCCAGTGCTTGAATAGTACTGCTACTGCAATAATTTGGATACAAGAATAATTTGGTTTGTTTGGTCTGATACACAAAGGCCACAGTCTAAGATAAAATATTGAAAATTGGAAGGTCCTGGAAGGTGTAGATGTTGGCCTACACATTTGACAGGTGATAATCAAAACACACAAACAAAAGTTAAAAGGTGGACCCCTCATTAAAGGTGAGACACACACAACAACAACAACAACAACAACAACAAAACCCAGAAGAGGAGGATCACAATTATGTGTTTTATTAAAGGTCAAACAGAAATCGCAGAACTCATCATAGGCACAGTAACTTACTCTTAATAGCGATACACTGCAAAATAAATTGGCATGTAGCACAGCAGCACATACAAGCACCACAAGCAGAAAACAGAGTGAAGCGATAGGTGACTAAGAAACAGCTGTCACTTTCAAGTCTGTCCTAGAGTGTCAGAGAGAGTTTTTCATATGGCTTTGTCCTGAACAGTCTTTGGCCCTCATCACCTTCCATAGGCTGTCACTGAGTCTGCGACTGTACCCAATGTAACGACTCACCAACTGAGGATTTTAAATAAAGGGATATGTTTTTCACACACACTTAACACCTGTGCTGTTCTAAGTCAATTCACATGTAGAATGCATTAGGTAAACTAGAGTTAGTATGATAAAGGCACAATTACAACTTAACTGTTTTAAAATAATGGTAACAATACACCCATTTCAAAATGAAACTGCAATCTTATTCCCTCGATGGTAACTCAAAACCTACAGTATGTTCATACAACTTCACAGGTACCTTTTCCCATACTGTACATTGACCGTGCAGTGATTATGGGAGCTGGTGAGTCACAGTAGAGAAGCTTTGGTGAGTTTGGGTACATGTCGTACAGAGATCCGTCTCTGTGAACAGACACTTTAAAGTCAATATACAACAGTCGGAGGGCTGTGAACCAATTCACCAGGATGACTCAGTCAGTCCACCACTAGGACAAGTGCCATGGCAACAAAATTGCAGGCTCTGAGAGCAATTGAAGAGCATCAAATGTCCAAATCTGCAGGAACACAGTTGCGTAAGGATGTTGCTGCTGCTGCTGCTGCAAGAATGACATTGGAAAACCAGGTTGTTTGCAATTTTGACTAAAATCCTGAGGAGAATTCAGATTTATTGTTGTTTTGGATAATGACAACAAGGGAGCAAAGAAGAACCCATTTCACAAAATAACAGAAATCAAAGTGAATTTAAAACTTTGAGAACTTATCTTACATCTATGTCCCTCTAAAGTCTGATTGTTTTTTTAATCTGCTCCTTTTTGTTTTTGACTGTTTTGCAGCCTTCAGGTGGAGCTATCCTGTGCTTTATTCTGGTGCATTAATGGAGTACAGGAATACACCTACATTTGTGTGATCATGAGCATATAATAACAAGGATAGTACTGGTTTATTATATATATTCCAGACCGAAGACTTCCTCAAATCCACCTCAGTTCTTTGATATCAGGGTCAGATATCACTTAACCAAAAATGCCGCTGTAAATAAACTGAGAGAAGCTTTTTTAACGCAAACTATTTGGGGTTTACAGCGAGGCAATGTCATGCTTGGGGAGGAACAGGGCTTTAGCAAAACAAACAAAGAAAAGAACAGATCCCTCAAAGCGATCGTTTTATACTGTAATAAAATGATAGACATATCATTAACAATACATTGATTTGATTTTTAATCAACTCTTATCTATATTTATTCAAAATAAATTTTGAGTATCTTGACATAGTTATGTACATAAGTGCAAACAAGGTGAACGTCACACATTCATATACACCTCAGTAAGGATCGACATCACCCAGCACAGCTGGGCAGGAAGAGACTTCTGGACCACGTTCTTGGCTAAAACTGAAAGAGAACGTCCTAATGAAACCTCAAACCTCCACACAGACATAACTGAGTGACTGAGGTCTTCCAGTCTGCGGGCAGGAGGATCACGCCTCCTCATCATCACCATGAGGATCGCCGATTTGTTTGACTTTGAATAAAAAAAGATGAAGATCTTTCAATTAGTCCAAAAGCCTCTTTACCTCCCTGACAAGTAGGTGTTTGCTTTAAAAGCCAAAGTCCATTCTTATTTCTCAGAAACACCATGTACAAGAACAAAAGAACAATTAAGGTCAAATAAACAAAACAAAATAAACACCTGATCTCCCCTAAGGACCTTTGGATATTACAAGGATTTATGTTTTCCATAAAAAATATTTAATCATGTTGCAATAACAAGACAAACTAATTAGACATTCCCTTCTTGAATAAGTTAGTGTTGTACGTTATTTCAATTAATGTGAAAAAAATTCACAATTAGGATAATAGAAAGGTAGCCATGTTGTCATTTTGTTGCCATAGCAACAGCAACTATTACCAATGACTCCATCATTGTATACAAATGATTTTCATATATCTTTTTTCTTCCTGGTCTACACAAACTATTAACTATATATATAAATGAGTTATTTTATTTTCATGCTGCGTTTTTCTTGAAGTCAGATTAAAAAAAAAAAAAAAAAAAAAAGCTTAACTTAATTACTTAACACATGTCATTTTCATACACAGTTATCACATCTTTATACAGTGATCGTGAGATAAGGCCCTTTGTTTGCGCCTCGGGAAAAGTATGTTCAGGACTTTATCAAATGTCCACATGCTAAAGGATCTGGTCACTAGACACAATGATCAGAGCATTTTGCACATAAGGAAATAAGGTTCAAAAGAATGAGAAAGGGAAAAAGAGGTGAAACGTAGTTTTTCCCAGGCCACACTGTAGATGCCATAACTAACACACTCTGGTGCATCAATACATATGTCTAAATGTACATTAAAATTCATTGGCCTCAAGAGGCACCATTTAAGTATCAAGTATACCATTTGGGTTTTTTTTTTTTTTCTTCAGCTGGACAGCAGTTAGTAAAGGCATGATGATGTGATGGGGGAAGGAGATGAAGGCTAGAGGGGTTTTCTTGGCTGGACAAACCTACTCTTTCAAAACTGTAAAATTAAATTGTCTGGATACTCTAATCATCACTTCCATCGAGCAGGGGACGAGCATTACGGTTCAGATTCTTTAGAGTCTTAAGGAAACGTAGCTGCTAAACACACTCAAAAACAGAGGTAAAGGAAGTGTTCAAGTGTATCTCTGTAACAAAGAGTACACTGCTGTACGACACTAGGCATATAACAGGCTACATACCGTTTGATACACATGTAGATAAAACGTAAATGATAGTGTAAATAAATACTTAAGCCTTTTTTTAGTATAGTTTTATTTATTTATTTAGTTTTTAGAAAACACCTAATTCAATTTCTTTTCGGGGTTAGATGAGAAGATTGAAATTACTCTCATGTCTATGTGGTATTATGACGCTTTGGAGACTAGAATCAAGGGCAAAGTATCAAATTTGATCTTATATGTTGGCCAATAATCAGAGAAACTGAATTACAGAAATGCTTAAGTGGATTTCAGGTCATTGAAAGACGAAGTCAAAATGACACAGTTTGTCCACCAGAGAGAGCTGATGAGTCGATCTTCTAAAGGTAGATGTCTCACATGGTATGAATGCTTCTTCCAGTTCTTGTGTCAAGGTTTTAAGAAATAGCCCATTATCTAGCTAAACAGGACCCAACTTGCCTCTAGCTTTAGTGCTGGTTGCTTGGCAACCTCACTGTGACAACAAGATTCCAGAATGTCACTGTACCTGGCTGTTGTGTTGGTTGCTTGGTAACCTCACTGCGACAACAAGAATCCAGAAAGTTGCTGTTGGCTGTTGCTCATGAAATAGCACTGTATTCAACCCCAGCTAAAACTATAAATTGTTATTTTTACATTGGTTAGTCACTTAAAAATAACAAGATGTGATGAGTTAATTACATAATTCATTTCAGTTCCATGTTAGCTTTGTCCTCTCTTTTGAAGTTTTGTGTTAAGCTGATTGGCTTTACATCTAACACGCAAACATGAGAGCAGTATTCATCTTCTAATGTGACATTGAATAATAGTACTGTTTTTCTTAAGGGACACATTTATACCAATTTAGTTGAAGTCATGTTTCCAACTTGCCCTTCCTTTAAACACAGTAGAAGGGTTAAAGGGTGGGAAGTCAGTGAGGGATTACATCCTTGTTGCACCACTAACTCCTACTTGATGGCCAGCTTACACTCTTACTTTTGTTTCTAAGACTGTAACACAGGGGAGAGCTGGCCAATCTACAAAAAAGAGGACCATACTGATTTTCTCAATTTTGCCCAATGATTATATCATTGTTTATAGGTGCATTTTGGGCACTTTGGGTACTTTCAAAGGTTGGGGTACAAAAACTGACTAGCAAGAAAGGGTACCGTAATGTACCTGTAGGGTGTACATTTGTACTTCAAAAAGTACAACTGAGCTATACCTTTTCTGAGAGTGAAAGATATCTCTAAAAGTAGTCACACCACCCACTGACATTAAATATAAATCTATATAACAATACACATACTTTAATATGTCTTAACACAGTATCAGCATGGTACCTGTGTGACCTCAGAATTTGTCTATATATAGTGAGTCATTACATTTCAACATGCCTGTCTTTTAGATGGGCATGTATTGAGTTTTTGCATTAGATACATTCACGACACAATGACATTATTTAAAATGAATAATGTTCAGTGGGAAATGTTGTTATATCTGCAGCATTTACAACTAACCAAATATGTGATTCATTGTCTCTGTCAACACACTTAACTATCCACACAACTCACTGATTTATTTACTTTACATGAACAATAAGACAGCACAGCTGTCTCAGAGAAGAAACTTGCACAGATGATTTACTGTTATAATAATGTTCCAAATAACACATCTATCTTTGAGCACTGGTCTGTTCTTACAGTGTATTGACAGCTGTGGTTTGAGGAGACTTGAAAGAGGCACATTTGAATTTGGATAAAAGTTATTTCAGCCCAGTTTCCAAAGCTGTTACTTTCAATTTGACACGCCGACAGAGCAATTCCTTACAGAGATTTGAAAACCAGGAATCCAACTGGTTTGTAATTTTTTTTTTTCCACCATCAGACATCAAACTGTTGATGTATTCCTCAATCTCCTGACTCAACAACACAACTCAGTTTGAACAACTATCGCTGGAATATTTAGAGTCTGACGACTTTTGACGGAAAGGACACATCAGTAGAAAAGACAACACATTTTAGATTCAGACAGGACATTTTCAAGTTCTAAGCTTTCTCCCTGAAGAGCCATAAAACATAAAAAATCTTGTGCCACTCATTCAGTCCAAGATTCTCCATGTATGGAGACACTTACACAAACAAACTGCCTTTTTTAAAATACATATCTGCATTTAAGAGGGAGACATTTATTAGGAGGATATATCCAGGTATTGCATCAAATGGGGAAGCTCCTTGCATATACCATCACTTGGCACACACAGACTTTAGGCACAATATCAGGAAACAAATCCAGCTTCCATCTCTGACATCAGGTGTAAAAGTTTAAGAGGTGCCAATGATAAAAGTCTGTAATCTTAGATCTGACCGTAGCATATATCATTTTGTCTTGATTTCAGCTAAGTTGGAAATCTGGGATTGCAGCTGAGGCCAGGACTCAATGTTGTATTATGGCGTCAACGTGACTGAGCTGGTAGATTGTCATTTTTGGACATAAAATCACAGTGAAAATGACAAACTTCCCTTTGCAGTCACAAGACAATTACAGGCAAGAATCACTGATCGGATATCATGGATCAAGATACTTCACTCAGATTCAACAGTTTGACTTATTTGAGCTGAGCCTTCACATAGAGAACTCATCTGCTTTAAGGCAGTTTGTGTCTTAAATCCACAAATTAAGTGCCACATTCAGAAAAAAATCTCTCAACTCAGCCCCTTCATTTCAGAAGTGATTGTATTCCAATATAATGTCACTCTTTCAATTTGTATTTCATTGTTAAGGTGGTTGCATTAGAAGTAAATAATAAGAAAAGAAGGTAAAAGTATTATCCAGTAAGTCCCACATACTGAGTATGAAACCTGGGGCCTAAAAACTGATTCAAATCATACTGAACATAAGAGGCAATATAAAGTTGTGATCACTGTCATTACTAGATTTTCTTACTATAGGAACTATAGACTAATACACAGTATTTTTGTAACAACAGATATTGCCTGTAATTGTAAATAACATTATCTATGTATGTTGTTGAGTGTTTTGAAATATTTTGGGGAAACTAAGTCTCCTCTGCAGCCGAGCTGATAAAACAAAGGCACAAACAAATTAACAACAACTCACAGGCATTTCTTCAGCCAAGTTGAGACTGAGAACAAACTGAATGGTATACATGGTACAGGACGAATGTTATATTTGTAGCCATCTTCTAACGTAAACATAACATATGGTATGAAACACTCTTCCATTTTGACAACACATAATGGTTGTAGACCAGCGGCTGGTCCACAGGTGCCGCTCGACTGGTCTGAATTTCCAGAACTGATTTTTCAGAGTTTCTGACTTTGGAACAGTCAAATGTGTTGGATTGCCGTATATAATGGCTCCAACCCATAAAGGGCTTTTAGTCTTCATATGTATGTGTGCATGTGTGTGTGTGTGTGTGTGTGTGTGTGTGTGTGTGTGTGTGTGTACAGTATGCATATGTATGCTGCACTTTTAAGGTGTGGGCATGTATGGCTGTAAGAACGAGGGAGCTCGATTGCTCAGCCTGATCAAGTCAGTATGCATCAAGATGGCTGCTTTAAAGCAACAGTAATACGTCCAGGCTTGTATTGCGTGAACCATCGCAGCTTTCCTACTTTCATAATATTGTATAAGAAGTCTGACATTGCCACTCAGTCAGTGTGCACCGTGGGTGAGGCACATGTTTGCTGCATTCAGAGGCATGACCACCCTGGTACTGCGCACATTTCAGGGACTTTAACTGGGATTTCGGGAAAGGCTTACTGAGTTTAGTGCCACTGGAGCCGCCACCAGCACTTTAGGGATGGGACAGAAATGGGTTTCCATGGGAACGCACTGAAGCTCCACTGGATCAGAAGTCAGAAGCTCCGAGGGATCTACTGGAGCAGAGAGAGGGCAGGGAGAGAGGAGGAGCAATGAATTCAAACAGAAACAAACATCTCTTAATAACCTTCAGTAGATGAACCTATAAGCTACAGCTAGTAAGTTTTTTTTCCCAGATTTGAACAATATTCATATTCATATTCAAGTGGTCAAGTGGAATATAAGTACTGAATAAGTGTTTTCATCATTGTTAGACTGAAGCAGCCAGTAATTAACATTTTGAACTATTTTATACAAAAAAGTCAGATAGTGAGGACTCAGATACTTCATCATTTATCTTTCTGAATGAATAAAGAAAACACGAAGACCTAAACTGAGCAGAAAATAATGTAAAATAATTTAATTTAATTTTAATTTGACTTTGTGGAAGTTTCCCTTGTCTCCAAGATGGAGGAAAAATGTTTGTGTTCAAAAACCAGGACAATGGCAAGAGACAAGTACAAACTAATTAAACCACTGGTATCTTGTGCCAAGAGGTTTTATAAGCAAGATTTTATATATTCAACTTTTGAAATGTTTACACAGCCAGTTCTGGGCTTTAACTATATGTTCTTTCAGCATCACAAATGGATGAAAGAAATACTCCAAAAATGCTCCAATAAATACTGGACAGAGACTTAGAAAGTAACTTAGATGTTTGATTCGCTTCCATATGTGGAGGGAGATTCACTGAAATGTAAGGAGAGTTATTATATTACAGCTACAGCAGCACTGCCAGACCACATACTGTATGTCCAGAGATTATGTAAAGCAACAATGAAGAGTGGGACAGACAGTGAGCAATGATATGGTTCAAACTGAGACATTTAGATGAAAACAGTTACCTATTTTAAGATTCCACTCAAAATAAAGTCTGTTTTCATTTGCTCACACCAGTGAAGACAGATGAAATGTGAACATAATACATGTGACACTACAGGCAGGTGTTTCTGTAACCTGATGGAAAGGACTCAGACCCTACAGAGCTGAAATAAAAGAGAACTGAAATGAAAGAGCAAACCTGATTCGAGCCGGCAGATTCAGCGAAAGGAACATTGGTGACTGGGGTCGAGGCCGACGAAACAGTGGAGGTGGTGGCACCGTGCATCATGGGAACTTTTATTCAGGCGAGTCAGACGAAAGACAGAGGACGAGGATGTGGGCGGGAAGGAGGGGGGAGGGGGGACAGGAATGATATGGTTACCATGGCAAAATGCGTAGGATCAAAAAGTCATGGCACAAGTCAAGTGATATTGGCAGGATGAATTTGAACAAGTATCAAGACACATGCAAACAAAATAAGAGATAAAGAAAATCACATATTTAATTAGCCAACCAGTTACAAAATGAAAAAAAAAGTTGTCCACTAACAAATGGTTGTCAAACAAGGCAATACACAGTCATACAATCCAATCAGACTGGAGTATCTGATAATTGTATTCAATGGACAGAGCATGTGTATGGAGGGAGCAAATGATCCATCAGAGAACAAAAGGATTTCAGTAATGTCACAGTTATTATGTGACAGTAGTTTATTGCTTCTTTAATAAAAAAGAAAACCTCCTGGAGCTCAATAATTACAATAATGAATGAAATCTGCTGATAAAATGTAACATATTTTCATTGATTTTTTGTGATTCAGTGCTTGGCTTTGAGCATTTCCCTCTCACTCTCAACTTCTGAACACGAATACGAATTACTTTATTAATCCCGAAAGGGAAATTCATTCATTCATATCCTGTGATGTAGTTACTGTAGATGAAAACAGCACTAAGACATTAGGCAGTAAAAAGAATTTCATATTGAGGAGCTCAGAGGAATAATCACTCAATAAGGCAATTCGATATTGGGTTGTAAAGAAGCACATGTATCTAGTGTCTGTAAAATCGACTTGACAAATCATTTTAAATGGCTTCTGTCTGACAAAATGTTTGATGAGGGAAATATTCCTCAAAACCTTTGATAAAAAGATATGATATTGAATATGTATTTTGCCAGCAATTATTCTAATCATTCCCATCAAGAAGAACAGATTGTTAATATTACAAGATTACCAGCTGTATCTGTCATATTTTTTAGTTTGAGTTTGGATTAGAGATAGAACATTTATAGTCACACTCAATCCAGCGTGTCAGATATTTAAACTCCTTATTGTCTGCTGAATGTTTCTAATTGCATTAACTCCAGCAATTAGACTGGTGCGACCCAGTAGACCTTTCTGGATTGTGGAAATATTACACATTAAGTAGGGGTTAATGTAGCGTGGCTAGACACCATTCATATTTTTAAATATACCCATCGTTCACAGACACAGGTGTGAGTTGTGCTTCATGGAACTCACACACACCTCTGCTGGTTTTGTTGGACCTGTTGGTACATAAACAATACCGTATCGCACATAGAGTCTAGTGACATCACATCATTATCGATCCAAACGCAGCTTCTCCCAGTTCACACCTGACAAGACGTCTAATCAGGCTGAGTGACTGGAAACACCTGTCAGGTTGTGCAAAGGCGTTTGATGTGTGTTTACCAGTTGGGAAGGATCTAATGAAAAACTGCTGTTGGTTGCATTATGGGAAACGTAGGATCTAGCAGTTTAAAAGACTAAAAGAAAGGATTTTTCAACCTTACCATTTTTAATCTCGTGAGAGTGCCCAAACATTATGAACATCGTACTCCTATCATTTCCGTGTGCAGCAGAGGTAGTATAGTGAGCACAAAGTCATGAAATGTATACAGAGAAGTGGTCACACACACACACACACACACAGAGTCAGATACACGTGTGACAATATCTTCACGAAACTCTGAACATCCTACATCCAAAATACACACATATGCTACAAATGACACTATGCCAATATGCCTATTCCTATTTGAAGGGTTTGGAGCTGATTCTTCTGAATATTTCAGTGTGATCTTTTTGTAATCAGCGCAAGAACTAGCTGGAAAATGATGATTTTTGCATTAATTTTGTGACTATTTCCATCACGCAGCTGTAGTACAAAACTAGGAAACACTACTCTGCACTCAGCTGTGTTTGAACCTGTTTATCTTAGATTTTGGGAGGTTTTATGGGGCTGGTACAGGTGTTGTCTAGACAGGGCTAACCTATAGGGAGTCCCCTCACCACTGAGTCCAGGTACTGACAGGAAGCCACTGGGGGTTTGCCTGCAGCTGCTCCACTCCCTCCTTTCCCAGCGGCTCTCCGCTGCCAGCGGGGCCGGGGTTTTCATAAGCCCTACAAGAGACGGGAGGAAGGCTTACAGCAAGAGCATCTACTGCTGGCCCTCGTCCTGCTTCCCTGAGCTACCTGAGGTGGCTACACCTGTACACACACACACACACACACAGACATGCCATGTATACACAAGCAAACACACCAGGCATTAACTGCACACACAATTAAAGTGACAGCAGACGGACAGACATGACATCATGTATAGACGAGATGCAATGAAAGAGTCTGAATGCTCCAAAATAAGTGATTATGATATTGTCCTCAAAATATTAATACAACCTGTTGTACTCTTTGAATGAACTCCTACATCAGTAACCTTGATAAACCTCAGCAGTTTGAGCTTTTATCTGAAATGTCATATTTTCACATTGCTGAAGACCAGCCATCGGTTTCTCTTTAGTTCAGGATGGTGTAAAAATCAACTTACAGGAACTTGGAGCTTGTTAGAGAGGGGTAGACCATCACAGCTTTACTCTCCATCACAGTGACATTATTACCACATAATGGAGTTAAGAGCAACGACTGCTTAGAACTCCCCATTGCAGGTTTATTTGACTCTGGGAGAATAAACATAAACCTTCCTCAGGAAATAACTTACCACTGCATTTACATCTGCATCTGCATCATGTCATTTCCTGACCATCTGATTCTTTTTAATGGCAAAATTTAAATTTTTACTGTCAGAGCATCCTTGTGTACAGAAGCGAGTTTAAAACATTATTCATTTAGGGCACCCTGGTGGTTAAAATGTTTAAGGCACTGATAATTTAACTGCAGTGTTACTGCCTCTTGGTCTGGTCTTGATCTTGGCCTGATGATTGCTAGTCTGGAAGAGTCCTGGTTGTTTCAGGAGAAATGAGAGGCAACTGAGCTGAATTTCAAGCGTGTGAATACGTATGTCAAAGTGATATTTCTAAAATTCAGTTTTTGCTTTGTCATTATGAGGCACTAAAACTGGATCGACAACAGAGAAACTACATTTTCTTTCATTTTAGAATAAGAGTAAAGCATAAGAAAATATGAAAACACCAAAAAAGTCTGAACACTTTCTGAACGCACTGTACTACAATATGATGTGTTGACAGTACTGCAAACATTACATGATTAGTAGTTCATTAGTTTAAACATACTTCCCAGAGCAGCCATGTTGTCCTCCAGTAAATCAATCACTCAGTAAAGGCCTCTGTGTACATGCAGTACAATAGCTGGTTGCCAGCTGTAATATAGCTGGTCTACCAGAGGCACCAGAGGGCAACATGCACAGAGCAGAGTCTGTCACAGTATATATAGCAACTTAAAACAAGAAACGGATGCAACAGGAAAACAAAATGGACAACCACTTGTGTTAAGAAGAATAACTGTCAAAAGGTAAATGCAAAAGCTTCAGGTAAGCACAGACAACACAAACCACTCCAATGCTGTCATAGTTATTGCAAATGTGCTGATATGCAAAAATATATAGACAAATTGTTGATAAGAGATAAGAGCACAAAAGACAATTGCTATCAGCTGACACAGAGATAAAACACTGAAGCTCTGAGTGTTTTTGTATTATTATCTCTTCAAAACAGAGTATGTGGGTCATCAGAGGCTGCAACTTATTGTGTTCTTGTCTTTTAAACTAAGTGATTAATTATTTAACCAAAAGACAGTGAAAAAATTGTATTATAAATCTTAACACCTCATGATGGCACTTTCAAATTGTATATCATTTCTGACTTACACCATCTAGATACTCAAGTCTCAGCTATTGCTCTATAAAAGAGACACAAACAGGAAATCCTCACCCTGAGAAGCCGTAACCAGCAAGTATTTGGCATTTGGCATTTTGACTTCATAAATTACTTAGTTGAGGCAATTACTTCTCTGTCAGTGAGCTAATCATTGAACTAAACTAATGGTTTTATCAAATTAAATGTAATTATACATTTCCAGGCATAATGTCAGTGTTTCAAGTCTTAATTAAACCCTTCAAATCAAGTATCCTCTGATTAAAACCGCAAGACATGCAACTTTTTTTTAAACAGAATGACTGCAAAGCTCTCCTAGTTCCTGCAAAGCATGCACCCAGCAATCCATGCACCTGCCATGTTTGTACTGATACTATAACGTGTGCTCTCCTTGTTTAGTGCTTCGACAATTCTTATCACACATCAAGCAAGACTGAATCAATTGCAGGCAGCACAACAGACCAGAGTAGGAAGAGAAGCATGCTGTGATAGCAGAGGTAAAGTTGAACATGTTAAAGAGATAAGCCTTGTAGTGCCTCGGTAGCCCCCATGTGTGTTAACAATGGACAGACTGTGTCTCGGTGTAGCTGATGTGTTCAGGGACTCACCAGTGGGGATAAAGGCCGGTTGCTGAAGCTGCATGTTAGCCAGGGCTTGTTGATAGTGAAACATGCTGGGGTTGAAGACAGCGGCAGCAGCTCCGTTGCTCTTCTCTAAGATGGGCCTCTTTGGTAGCGGCTGCACGACCCCTGGAGGCAGAGGCTGGCCAGGAGGAAGAAAAGAAAGAAGTATGTCTTCAACAACTGGCACCTGCAGGTCACAAAATTTGCCCTTGCAGTTTACAGCTAGAGTAATCTGAGAGTAAATGTACACTGGTGTTTCTAAGACTTAACATCCTGTTGACGTGAATGTTTCTGTTTACCACCACAAGAGGACACTGCAGCATCTAAGATTGGCTGAAATGATGTAGGACAATCCAGAGGTCAAGCCAAGAGCAAAATGGGATTGCTATGATTTCATTCTCTAATGGGCCCAGAGCTGAAACATCAAACTGTAGTGGAAGGTGAGAGAGACAACTCTGGCTCATATCAGTAACACAATGCAAGACGTGGAAAAAACTTAAACACATAATTTGCCATTGCAGGATATGATGCCAGGCTGGTGCAGGAATATACAACTTGTACAGAAAGTGTCTGTACAGCACAGTGGTAGAAATAGCTCAACACTTCAGTAGCATAAAACATTCGCAACAACAACTACTGAATAAAAGACAAAATGTTTTTACAATTTTGTATTTGTATTATGTTTTCCCAGTATTGCGTTTCAGTTTTTGTTTTTTTGCATCAGCACTGCAGATCGACCTGATTTTCTCACAGCTGCTTGCAAAGCTAACTTTAGCCCCTGTAGCTTGCTTCACTAATACAGGTCCAGACACATGCACGGGAGCAGACATTCATAAAAAAACATAATCCCCAAACTACTATCTCAAATTTCAAGCTGGCTAAGGGGTAGTCTGACAGACTGATCCTCCAATGCTTCAGTACAATATCCAAGTGCAAAACAAGAAGGACGTCTACTGTTTCACTGCAGTGTTAAAGCAGTTAAAAAATATTCAACCTTTGTCTAATGTTTACTTTGTAAGAGTTCCCTGTGTTTGCTCCTGTTGCAGTGTTGTCAAAGACTCACCAAGCCTGTGTTGTTGATTGTGTTTTGACTGGCTTGGTGCTGTGCAGCCTTGATCCTGGCCTGCAGGTGAGCAGGAGGATGGAAGTACTTGCACTTGTCTCGGCTGCAGCGGCCCTTGATGTAGTCCATGCAGACAATGACAGAGTTCTCGCTGCAGTCCACCATGCCGGCCTCCAGGGGGTGAGCGTAGCGGCAGTCGCTCTCACCCCGTGTGCAGTTACCACGCTGGAATTCTCGACAGACCTGGCAAGGCCAGCGGGAGCACAGATCAACATTTACCTTTCATCATACTTTGGCCAAACATAGAAACACAACAACTGCACACAGGCTGCATACCTCCAGCTTGTCTGTGCGCACATGTTTTTGTGCGGAGGTGCCGTTGCCCATGGCTGCCAGGCTGGTGGGACTCCCAGGGACCAGAAGGGGAGTACTGGGTAGCAGCTCAGGCATCAAGCCCATGCCTGGGCCCATGTGGCTGAGATATGGACTGAATGCCATACTGGGACTTGCTGCCAGGGAGGGTGTCACTGGGAATGTTGTCTGAGGGAGGGAGAGAACAGCAGAGACAAGAGACACATGAAAACAAGTTATAGCAGAGCTTTCAATAAAGCTAATGATAGATATAGAGATAGAGATGATTTGGTGGTAATACAGCTGGTACTGTGGATTTTACACAGCAGTGAGAACAACCCAGGTACCTTGGGCCACACTATTACTTTTTAAAACAAATCTGAAAAAATTAAATGTATAATTAATCAAGTTTTAATGCCACTTTTAATATTTAAGAAAACATGTCGTTTCAAAGATTGAAGTAAGACTTAGATGGGCCTTCAATCCTATTTCACTATGGCTGATGACACATTTCTAACAAAACATGACAGACCAGATTTACCACATTATGTGTATTACATGCCAAAACATGTTTTGTGAGGTCACAGTAAACTTGACCTTTGACAATTAAATTCTAATCAGTTTATCGTGTGAAGTCCAGCGTGGACATTTGTTCACTTGTATTTGGCAAAGATTTCTAAATATAATTCTCACTGTAAATAAAAAAAAGTCAAAGCAAGTAAGTTTGGATTTCATCTTTAAACAGTCAGAAGAGTCCTCTTTTTCCTTCTGTTGAAAGAGAAAGATTCAGCTTCTGCTTGTAAGCTCCACCCGCAGGCATGACTGGTGGCACTAGCATTAATTAAAAACTTGTAGTCTTAGTGTGGGCTGCTCACTATGGGTTGCAGCTGTGTCCCAGGCAGCATGAACTGCATTTGTTGAGCCAACATGGCTGCGGCTGCCTTCTGCTGGATCAGGTTGTTCCTCCCGTTAATCTCCAGCTGGGTTTTCAGGTGAGGAGGTGGGTGCAGGTATTTGCAGTTCTCACGTGTGCAGCGGCCCTGACGAGGAGAGAGGAGGGAGGATAGATGAGTGTGAGAGCGGACAGATAGAGTGACACTTAATAGTGACTTTTAGTGAGTAAGAAGGAGCTCAGAATAATGCAATTGACAACCTAAGTCAGTTTACACAGATGATAATAACTACTCAATACCAGACATGAAAATCTCCCCTTTGGCTGTAAGGATCTGGTTCAGCAGAGGACTTGTCTACACAATCGAGTACAATTTGTTAAGATAAACATCAAAAAAGAGTCAAGAGTGATTTCAAACAGTGTAACAACTATGTCTTTAAATCATGTTGGAGTAAAACACTAATGAAGTCCCACAAGATCTTATGCTGCATAATTAATGCATCACTTTCTGAGAGAGTTCATCACATTAACAGCATGTTATACTGGAAATCAACAACACATTTAACCAGCACTCATTTAACATAGTTTCTTGTTTCTATGGATAAACAGACACAGTGATTAACACTGAACAAGCAACATTAGTCCTTTTAATTTAAAAGTGTTTTTTTTAAAACATTGCGTTCCAGTCAAACTGGATGTTTTATTTTTATAAACAAATAAGTCCTTTTTAAAGCACTGTGAAATGACAGGTGTAGTATTTGAGCCAGCTTTGGATTTTCCACAGTGGCGCGGCTGAAATCAAATAAACCACACTGACAAGAGATAAAGCTGGAGAGTGAAAACATATGCTCGACTCTCACCGTCCTCTATGACTGGTTCTGTATCTCTGCCTTGTAGCTATCAGTCCAATAAATAACCTGTTTCTAGAAAAAGAAAAGGCAAAGTATTTGTGCATGACTGCAGCACACGCATGTATTATTTCAGAAAAAAGAATCAGGGAATCTGATCAGTTCAGCCTTGAGTCCATGTGAATGTTTGTTTGTGCCAAATTCTGAACAAGATGGACGGACGAACAGCCCGGAAACAATATGCCTCCAGCTCTGGTGGAGTGGGGACATAAAAATACCTGCTCTAACATGACTTTGCCAAGCGTGCTAATCTTACAAACACAGAGCAGCATTCATATGTACACACAAATACATTATGAAACATGTTGTTTAAAGAACTTCTGATGAACATATATAGTATGATTATACTATAAGTAATATATCTGCGCAAACCAGATGCCCAGTGAGCACCAGGACATAGATGACAAATAACTGGCTTTATAAATTAAACTGGTTACTGAATGGTTAAGGTATTAACACATTATCTAATAATCTGCATATTTTCCTTATCAATTAAAACCTCAAAAATCTAAATTACAATATTTCTAGAGCAAACAAGCAATCCTCAGATGACTTGTTTTATCCAAACAAAAATCAATTTACTATCATTAGAGACTAGAAGAAGCACTGAGCCAAAGGATGTTTGGCATTGGCTTGAAAGGTGACTTAAACAATAAATCAACGATCACAATAGTTGCTGATTCATTTGCCAATTTGTTAAAAAAAAAAACATTGTTTGAGCTCATTGAAACAAATGCTTCAGTGAATGAATACTAACTTAGGCTGACATGATTCTGTGTTTTAGGCAGCTGAAGCTTTTCCTGCATCAGCGGTCACTGCCACAAACCATTTAGATCAGACGTAATCCCTCATACTCCTTTTAACTTGTCACTTTTGGCTGCTTGACAAATCCTAAATCAGATTTTGAGCCATGTATCTAAAAGCAATTCATTTTGCCCCAGAATGTTGTTGAAGCAATGTCCTTCATCCCCGCCAGAGTGTGTGTGGAAGGTGAAGACAGTGCTGCAGGAACACTGCAGGTCAACACACACACACTCCGTGGAGGAACTGCAGTCTTCATTAAACCCCTGGGCTGACAGCAGCTGTCTCCCCCTGCAGATGAGCTGTTAACCTGCTAAACTACATCCACAGAGAGTCAGAGTCAACCACATGCTTCGTAATCACCACACCCACACAAGATAGCTCACATTTGGTGATCACAAGCACAGTGCACATCTGACAGAGCAGTAAAGCAATCGAAACACACACATACACACACAGAGGGCAAACTGACGTCATGGTGCAGATACTCTGACGGTGATGGATGATGTCATGCTGAGATGAGAGGACACAAAAAAAGTGTTTAGCAGCAGAACTACGCATGAGGCAGAAAGGACTTGTCTCCCATACCAGCACCCGAGAGGATTCGCATGACTTCACACACTAGACAGACAGAATACAAGCATGTAGCGGTTTAAAACACAAACACTCTCACCAGCAACCTCTGTGTTAGGGATGTGTCTGTAATGAGGAGCGAGGCCTGCATTGTGTTTTCCAGAATACAGAAGATGGACCCAAGTACTGTCAGGACAAGTACTGATACAGATACAGCAGCTTTATAAAATCTGGTGTTAGAGAAGGAGGCCAGTGAAAAGTGGTGTAGAGGAGAGCACTGGGTCAGGAACCTCCTTTTGGTAACCATAGTGACACACTACCTACACACTACACACACAACAGGGACAGAGAAAGTCCCTGTAAGTACAGTAGTGTGTTGTTGGTGCACTCAGTAGAGAGGGGATAAATAGGACATTGACAGATAGGAGCTGTGCTATTTCCTATATTAACACAGAACAAATTTGATGTGCTTTTCTGTGTTATCTCATTTTTAACAACTATTGGATGGATTAAGATGAAGTTTTGTGGTGGTGATGAATCCTGCTTTCACCTTGTGCCACCATTAAGACTGACATTTTGTTTTTGTTTTTCTTCTTGACATTTAGAAGCGTTAGCCCTGCTGCACCAGTGATGGTGTTCCCCTGACCTTTCATCAAACACCAACACCATCAGGTAAAAATTTTAATGTGGTCAGCACTTTGGTTCATGACTACATACCTGCAAAACGGACAGTGCTCTCGCCATCCTCGGCCGCACTTTGTGTTGGGAACTAATGCTATGCTAATTAATGCTAACATGCTAAATGCAAAACTTGGATCAAAGCACTGACGGCCTCCTAGAGCTGCTCGCATGGCTGTTTATGCTTAGCTGTGTTCATGTTAAAAGACTGAAAATTTGTGGTCTCAGCTGTTTACATACAAATTTCCATTGTTCTTCCATGATATGAGCTGAATATCTTTTGGTTTAAATTAAAAGAAGCATTTTAAAATAGGCCTGAGAACTTGGACTGGCCATTAAAAACAAAAAGTCTTAGGTCATGTTACACATCAAAAAAAAAATACCTGAGCATTAATTGAAAATGAAGACTTTCATTAGATGCAGCTCTTGCAATGACACAATCCAAAAGTGACACTGCTCTTAAATCTACTGTATGTTGGTTCGATGTAATGTCCACACTAATCATGTGAGATGACAGCAGCACTCCCGTTAACAAGGTAAAAAGAACAAGGCGGTGAGCTCCCCCTCCCTCCCCTGCAGCAGGTTCAGACCAACCAGACTGAGCTAATGGAGGAGAAAGAGGGAATAACGGTGGTCGGCTCGGACCAGGCTGGAGATGCCAGATATGGGAGGGATAGTAAGAAGGGAGGCCAATAGCAGATAAATCCATGAAATTAACAAACACCCTTCTTTAGGCGAGGAGCAGGAGGAAGGCGTGATGATGTAGTGCCTCTGTCTGGGAAATGGGTGGTGCGTCTTTTTTTTTGTTAGGTGACCAAAAACAACGACAGTCAGCTGAGCATAATCCTGAACAACAATGACGACAGAAACACTGTTGAGGTAGTAGCTGACACACTGTGCTGGCACCAAAGCCCTACTGCAGCTCCTGATAAATAAAGCCGCTTTGACCTTCAACTGTCACCAACTTCAGTTCTTTCTCAAACTAACAACATGACCCCGGGGCTTCAAACAGCCAAACATGGCCTTTAATGCTTGTTCACTGCCTTTGGTACAAAGCGGCTCGCCTCTTTCTCCCATCAATGCAACCAGTACAGAGCCAGGCTGTTGCTCTGTGCTAAAAACAGCCGTGCCACTCAGGAAGATCAAACTATCCAATGGGTACGCACTCCTGTGCTGTTGCTAGGCCCCCTCTCTTTTCCTCTCCCTCTCTCTCCCTCTCCATCTCCCTCCTGCTCTGGAGGACATAACACAGAAAAATGGCTGAATAATAAATTCTAACTCAATAAACGAGGAGACAGCAGCTGCACTCAGACAGAAAGCCCCTTGTCTGGGTCTCACTTTTTTGCTGCACGAAAGCTGCTTGAGCAAAAGCCTCTCGTAAACACACGTGCATCCAGACGCATATGCACACGCCAACACAGCAACAGTCTCTTCTCAATTTTGGCACAATTGGCCACTGATAGTCGGTTCTCTTCTAAAATACAGTAAAGCATCATCACTTGTCAGAGTGTTAGTTTTTCTGCTGTGTATGAGTAGTGCTAGTGTTGTGGTTCTGAGCTGGAGGAGAGGGGATGGGAGTCAGGAGAGCAGCTGCAGCAATGTTGAAGCAGCACGACTGACTAGCCCACATCAGAGGTGGACAAACAGCCGATCGCCACAGCAGCAGATTATGTCTGGGCACAATACAATCAATAAACATCTTGATTGACAGAGTGATTGATTTTTCTAACGCTGTAATATGTACCAATATATGTTTAAGTATAGGGAATCATATGTATCCTGGATTTACAGAAGGATTGATCAGTATGGAAATTTAGACTATAGCCACTGAGAAACTTCCATTGTCACTGGCTGAAAGGTGTGGATTAACCTCTTGTAAGTATGAGTGGACACCTACTGTATAATGTGTGTTTGAATATTTATGTAACTAATAAAAATTAGTTAAATAATAGCACTGCAAGATAGTTGGGTTTTGTACCAAACAACAATGTCCCTGAGAATGATTTGTTGACCAGCATCTCTGTAGCAGAACAACACTTGTGTTGCTATATATTCATTCATTCATCTTCTGCACCTTTATCTTTATCACTAGGGTCGCAGGGGAGCTGGAGCCTAACTCAGCTGACTTACACCTGGACAGGTGACACAACCACAGGGCTAGCATATACAGACAGATAACCATTCACTCTCCCATTTGCACCTGTGGGCAATTCAGAGTTGACAATCAACCTAACCTTGTCTTTGGTCTGTGGGAGGAAGCCGGAGTACCTGGAGAAAACCTACACATGCACAGGGAGAACATGCAAACTCCACACAGAAGGGCCCCAGCCGGCCGGTGGTTTCAGACCCAGAACCCTCCTGCAGTGGTCAGCACTGTCACCTCGATTTTGGTAATCAAAAAAACTGCAGCTCCTGCCTGTGATTTGGATGTAGCACTTGACCAATAACGAGATTCACATTACATTGTGATTAACTGTGCAACCTTTCTCAATAGCTAAATAACTGTACAGCCAAAGCAATAAAAAATCATATTTTACGTTTAATATTTTTGTGAGTCAGGACATCTAAGCAGAATAAAGGAAGAAGAATAGTAAATAATAAATATTGTTAGCTATTCCAAGGTGGTTAGATCGATTGTAATCATAATCACAACTTCAAGAGACTTAACGTATTCCTTACATATAAGAGACAACCATCTGTCAACCATCAGAGATTCCACTACTATTTAGACAATGGTAACTATTATATCAATATATAATTGTTGCACAACTATTATCATAGTCATCACTGCAGGCACGACTGCAATTTAGTGAACAAGACTTCCTGTTGGCAAAATTGAATTCACAGGATTTTTAATCAGTGCAATGAAGCACCTTGATTGGACACCATGGTAACCCAACGGCGCAGGACACGTACTGTGTAGCTGCAATATTGCTGGTTGTCATCTGGCCTTTGTATGTCATCCCCCTGTCTCTCATATTTCCTGCCTGTCTCTAAACAGTACTGTATCTGATAAAGACAAAAATCACCCTCGAAGAAAAATACATTCATTCGATATTTCATCTACAAGACGTAACTGTGCCATTGCAGTTAAATATATTGCTATCATGACAAAGAAACACTGAACTGTGAATTTGTATCCATCTAACTTGAACTTAGCCTAAATGATTCGCTTTAGACTGAACTGACAGATGACAAAATGACAGAAGAAAAATGTAATTTTTCAAATGGCTTCCTCAATGATTTCAACATCTTTCTGGAGTAACTGTGACTTTTTAAATAATTAACATAGATAACAAACATAATTCACATCATTAGAAAGTCACAACATAATCCCGAGGACATAAAATAATGATCAATATCCCTGTGGTACCCAGTCCCATGATCATTTGCTTTTAGAAAGATTCTGACAATAATAGTATTTAAAATCTTAATGGTGGTGAAAAGGGTGGATCAAGTGACCTAAAAGATTTTCCCCAGGAAATTTCCAAGCTTATTATGACGCACCCTTTTCTCTTGTATAGTTCTGGTCATACTCATTCAGTATATGGCATTTTATGTGTGGAGTAGCACCTCTGTTGAATACGTTAAGGTGGGCTACCTCAAATGACATCAACACCATCTCTACTATAAAATACCCCAGGCAACTGTTTGTGTTAAAGTGTAACGTAAACAGACACCACCTTAACTTCAGTATTTAAACAATACAACACACAGCAAAAGCAACCATCTACCCTGACATCAACCATAAGGCATATGTCTAACAAACATGATACAACATGACAAAGACTGATGAGTGAGATGTCTGTTGCATTGTTACCTTCAGTGAGTCAAAGCAGGCGATGACTCGGCCATTCTCCACATGGCAGCTACGGGAAGGGTGGGCAAACTTGCACTCTGCATCAGACCGTGAGCAGGTACCTCTCTGAAACTCACGACACACTTCCAGGGTCAGCCATTTGGTGTCCCGTCCCATGGTCATGCTGACAGCCATCTGAGACGCTCACCAACACTAAACAGCGGTGGGGACAGACGGACGGAAAACTGTGTGATGAGTGCAAGGGTGACTAATAGCAATGCAAGAAAAAGAATCCCCAGCAAAACAGAGAGGGGGAAAAAACCAGAAGCAAAAATATTTTCAGTTTTCCTTCAGCGCATACAGGCAGCAAGTCTTTTTGGTTGATGTATTTTGGGGGATGTTTATTAGTTCTTCCTGGGAAATGTGGCAGCTGAGGTTTCACTGGGGTGAGATAGAGGGGCTTGGTTGTGAGCAGAGGCCAGCTCTGTCTCAAAAAGAAAAAAAGAATGAGAAAAAAACAGAAACTACTCTGAGGACATCACTCTAGAGGGCTTGGATAGGTCATTGAGCATCTGTGCCTTCACCTGAATCATCTGACACCCACCCTAAGTCACTAATACATTCAAGTCAACATGGCCAAGGCTGTGGCAGTCTCTGTAGAGCTAATTCTGCTTAAACAGCCCAGAAAGGACGATTTGTAGAACAAAAAAAAAAGCAGAACCTTATAGGGATGGTTTCCTTGCACTGATGAGATGAGGTGGCAGCTCAGCTCAGGGAATGTGGGGACTGCAGCTCAGCAATATAGGATGGATGACTGTGTGGCTGTCTGGATAAAATATAGCCTCCATTCAAGGCCAACCACACACTGAGCCCCGTCCTGCTCTCATCCAGCAAAGTCAGACGACAGCAGCAGCAGCAGCAGCAGCAGCAGCAGCAGACAGCCCCTCGCAGTAGGCACTTCAGAGTTCTACTTCTTCCTCTTCAGTCTCTTTCTCATCCCTCCTTTGCCATTTTATTCTTCTTGTCATCTTCCTTACTGACCTCTCTTCTGCATGTCCGTGCTTGTTGTCTTGCTGTGGACTGTAGAAAAAAAAAACAGAAGGGCAAACATTTAACCAGTAGCATTAACACACCGTCAGCCTGGTGAGGAGAAAATGTTGTTAATGTAACGCAGCTACAACCTCGTGTGGAGCTTATTTAAACGCAGGGTGATGAGGAGGACCACGAGGCAGGAGGGTGGAAGTGACAGCGCCAAAAGGAATAAAGCGAGGACAAACAAATACGAGAGAAGAGTATACGGGAGGGAGGGAGGCAGCAATGAACGGCAAAGGGCAAGCTATGTCTTGATTAAGTGATACAAGAGAGCGAGAGAGAGAGAGAGAGAGAGAGAGAGAGAGAAAGAGAGGGGATGGAGGGAGATTGCAGGCAGGACAGAGACGTCACTTCAACTCCCCTAAGCTCCACGGAGCAGAAAGTAATTGACTAACTTGATATGAATCATGCTGCAATATACAGTGAAAAGCGATGTCCTTGAAGTGGCACGTGTGGTCGACACCAGTGATTCCCAGACAGTTATTAATGTGTAGGGAAGAAGCAGGAAAGAGAGAGAGAGACAGGGTGGAAAGGAGGAGAGATAGTTCTTCACAACTGCAGCTGCTGTGCTCAATGCAGGGCAGCAGCCAATCGGGAAAACTTTTGCAGGCAGGCTGTACACATCACCGACCAATGATGGTGTATTTTCCACAGCGGCTCCTCCCTCCACAGAGCCCGTCCTTGTTCCTCCCAGGCTTTTTTCACTTGGTACAGCACAGTCATGGCTGAGCCACATGGTAATATTCACACTGTACAACAACTCTCAGCTGACTCCAAACAGCTTTTCCTTTCACACACAAGCAGGAGTAAGTCACGTCTTTTTCAATCACTGCACTGTACTGCAGTGTGATGCAGGGGAGGAACGCATGCTGAGTGGGAGCAGGGTGACGTGTCCAGACACTAACTGAATACAGATAACAATCAGTAAGGT
Organism: Caranx ignobilis; assembly: GCA_021432705.1. Lineage (NCBI taxonomy): Eukaryota > Metazoa > Chordata > Actinopteri > Carangiformes > Carangidae > Caranx > Caranx ignobilis. The sequence continues at coordinate 15,882,899 of MU269981.1, read as the reverse complement.
GGCTCAATAAAGATACACACAAAGAGGGAACTACAATTTAGCTTACCAGAGGGGGGGTAAAGTCCAAACTGCATTTTGGACATGAGAGGAATTAAAGACAAAGAAACTATCTTTTATGAGGCATGGTAGTACATGAAGGCGCAGAGTGAATAAACAATGGGCGAGATGCAGGAGAGGAGGAGTACAAAAAATAGGAGGAGGAGAGGGGGTTGTAGCAGATATTATCAGTCCCTGTGTCTGATGGCGGCAGACACAGACGGAGGAAGCGACGGGGGGGGGGGGGTGCGTGTGTGTGTGTGAGCATGCAGCTAGACAGCCCAGTAGGAGCACACTGCAGTGGAGTGGGAGAAGGAGGGATAAGAGGGAGGTAGGAAGTGAATTGATACACCCAGCTTCAAACACAAGAACAAAGACACATCCCAACCCAAAAACAGAAGAGAGGCAGGAATGAGAGATGAGCAGGTACAGGTGCTTTCTTAACCATTAAGCCTGTCTGTGCCTCCTCCTCCTCCCAGCCTATCTACAGATCGATAGAAACTTTTCTCAGGGGGACAAGACAAGCACTACTCCTGCAGCTTTGCCTGTCCTGCATTCACAACCACATCAGTGTCAAGCACTCTTGCTTACGCACGCCCTGACGATGCAACTCAGCAATATGCAACCTGCATCATCAAAATGCTCCTCAGCGACGCCGCTCACTTCCTCTCCTCGTTCTTGCCACACCAGACACCAAATGGCGCACAGTTGCCATTACAACCACTCTTGGAAAGCTACGCAGCACTACTGGCTCCCCTCCAGAGCCATTGTAGTCTATAAAGCACCCTGTACGTTTGAATATGCACCACAATGAGATATTACTGACACATGCTTTCCAGGAGTTTCACCCTCCTGGAAAAAACTCACTCAACTAACCAGGCCTTTCCTTGTTAGCTTTTGCCTCTGCCCTGTAGCAGGGCCGTTACGGCTACTGGAAGACAATGGGGACAGTTAAAAATAGAGAAATCATGCAATGGCATAATGAGTAAGTAGGTTAAATGTGACAAGCCTAGTTTGAGGTTGTGTTTGTTACAACATGTTTATGAACAGACTGAGCAACCTGTGAGAGCTTTGTGTGCGCAAGCTAATCAGACAACACTGCAAAAACACTTTTATTAATCATTTTCTCACAAATGGTTGCAACCACTTTATTCCCACATTAAAAAAATACTGGGCCACAGTCTGTGCTCAGAATCACCTACACATTAGCTCTTCAAATTTTAATGTCAGCTTGTCAACATGCTGATGTTTAGTTTGAAAATGTGCAAATATTTGTTGATTAGGACATAAAAGTAGAGTTGGAGCTGGTGGGTTTGTCATGTGGTTTTTGGTGGGCTCAAACCAAAACACTGGGCGTAAATTACAGTTTTGACCTGAGGGTGAACTCTAGAGGAAAAGCCAGGGGATCACCAAACTTATTGCAGTTCAACTTTGGGGAGTCATGAAATGTGTGCACCCAATTTTATAGCTGTGGGGCAATATTTCCTTCTCTGGGGCTTAGGGTGGTGGTGGGCAACATTTCCACAGGTCACTTTCATGTAAACCCTGAAAGCAATAGTTCATGTTCTGTCTCAAGGATAACCATGAAAACACTGATAGAGTCAAGCTGGCCCAGTCCCTAGAAGCAGTTGCCATGAGCAACCAAGGTCGTAAAGATATGATGGACTGAGCCTCTGGGCGAGGGAGTGAACAGTCATAACACAGGGGGCCTCTTTAGCTTCAGGAGAGGCTCCCTTGGTAGAGAATTGCATGAAATACATGCTGTGTCTTAGGGGATGATTCAGTGTTTAGGTTTTAGTACTCAACAGAATCTACACGCATGAAAACAAGCTTCAGAAACGGCTGGAATAACATGCACTTAACTTGTATCACTCATCTGTATTCACCTCGGTCAAGCTTCGATAAATGCTTCTACGACTCTCTTGAGATTTCTTCCATTACAAGTGAAGCATCTCCATCACAACAGCAATCTATCCAGTTTTCATCAGATCAGGGTACTTCACTAAATATATATATAAATATATATAAATGAACTGCATATTAGCTCTAGAGGAGGGTCTAGACATCACCAGGGGAGGGTGAGTACCAACAATTTTTGTGCAAGGATACACAGGAGAAATAAAAAACTTGCTTGCTGGTGTTGCTCAGTGAAAAGGAAGTCATGCAGGTCATTGGGACCTAAAGGGGAACAATGCAAGAGTTTTACCTTCACTATGCTACATTTTTACGTTAATTAAACAGCTTCAGAGTGATTGTGATGGTCAAATAGACTTGTAAATTGTTACAGGGAGAATGGAGGCTCTCTGCCTTCCACATAGTGTCTCTTGGCCAAAAACCAACCTAACCTAACCCTGCCTAACCCTGGCTCCGACCTGGTGTGCCAGCTCTCGTCTCAGCGGCATCGTGACAGATACACACCCTATAACCCGTAATCTCTTGTTTATGACAGATAGCGCTACACAAATATTCATATCGTAACACGTATATGATAAATAACGTTATCCACCGTTCCATGGATTGCGTTCTCACCGGCTTCATTAAAGACAAATGCACATGGCCGGGAGGAGGGTTAGCAAAACAGCGGAAAATAATGGTCTGTACAAAATTTCACATCAATCAATTTAAAGGTTGCTGATACATTTCAAAATGGGCCAAAGTAGTGTGACACAAAAAGCCTGGTATCACCACCCACAGAGCCATGACAGGCATGTTTAAAAAGCAGTCAGAGTTTTGATGGACCCCACTGTGAGCGTACACCTTTTGACTAATCTGAGCATTACTCAATTAATGATTCACCACCAACATATTAATGAAAACACAGAATTTCATTCCAATAAAGAACCACACTTATCAACGATTTAGGCTATAACTATGATTTAAAACCCAACAGACGTAGCCATACTTTCTCAAACACACACTGCTACCTACCAGGGCAAATACAAAACATACTAGGAAGTGTTTCCCCTAGATTTTCTTTCAGCAGCTAATGAAATCTGACTTCCTATGAATTTAGCAGACATTACACAGAAGCCCACATATGTACTGTTAATATTAGCCTTTTATGTTTAAAGATAACACTGGATGCTGTCTTGCTAATACAGTGTGTGACTGAAAATCATTAGTAATTGGATCATGTGAAGTGTTACTGCCAAATTTAGCAAACAGCCTGGAGCAACCAATTAAGGGGCAGGTGAAGAGACGTTAAGTGTGAAAGAAACAAAAAGGGAGAGGTACTCTCTCAGTTTAAAAGTCGTTTTGATGCTTCATGGTTGAGGCGAATTCATTTTCTGCCACTGGGCTGCAACTACTTCACTGTAATGATTAATCTGGTCTTCTTTCTTTAAAGGAATTAATTACTGATCATGACTGTGAAATGTCAAAATTGAGAAAATGCCAGTCAGAATTTCTCAGAGCGCTTGTCCTGACTCCAAGTCTCGTCTGACTAACATCACTTAATCAATCAATCCAAAATCAAACGATAAATGATAAAAGTTAATGGAGCAAATCTTCACATTTCAGATACTAAAACCGAAAACTGTCATTTTTCAAATGCTAAATTAATCAACGAATCCTTTCAGCTCTAATTCACATTAGCAATGGCACCAATAGTCTCAACTGTATTCCCATTTAATTATAAAGATGTACATTTTGTACATAGGTTTGGCCTACTTGAACTTGCATGGCCTTTACAATAACCAGTCATACGCAAGGATACAGAAAGGTGAATAAATATAGACTGCCCTAGTTATAATAGGCCTGATGCTGCGGCCTGTCTTGCAGGTGTCTGCAGGGAGAAGTGGGGCTCCAGCAGTCAGGAGTCGGTAGGTGGAGGTCAACATGTGGTTGGAACAGGATGTGGGAAAGTATATAGGAGGACAGATGGGGCTGGCTGCTGTTGACTCCGGCGCACTGCGTCCCTCATCAAACACAGTGCACCAAAGGGCTACCGACCGTGTAACCTTCACCGGAGCTCTGACGTCTGCATTATGGCTGGTGGGTAGGCTGAGTGCCACCTAGACCGACTGCCCTGCACCTTATCTGCTCGTGCTAATAGACAGCTTTATACCAATAAAACTATAAAGTGTCTGACATGCATTCAGTGGAGGGCAAGGTTACCAAACAACACTTGGGGAGAAAATTAATCTTTTATTCCTACTCTTTGTTTTCTCCTTTGCTCCCTTCCAATGGGCAAATGCAATAATTCATAATACAGGAAGTGTGTATGCAATAAAAAATAGAAAAAAAATGAAGTACTAGGAAAAACCTAAAGATGTAAAAAAATATAAAGCTTAAATGACAGGAACAGAATGAGGAGTTCATGTAATTGTGAGTCCTGGGCCTCTTAAAAGTGTCTAAAACACTGTTTTGTGCTGGCTCCATGAACAGTAGCGCCTCTCTCTGCTAATGTACCCTGCTGCCTCTCCCACCTGGCAGCACGCTGATCCAAGTCTTCTGCAGGTAATACACCGTCTATGTCTGACTACCTCACACAACTCCATGTCAAAATAACCCAAACTATCCCTTTAAGCTCAGACTTCTGTGTTCTTATGGTTTCACATGAGAATCTGGGGTGTTTCTAGTGGGATTTTCTTTCGTAATCTGGAGTTTCCCCATTCCCAAAAGCCTGGTGAATTCCACTTTTAGAAAGTGTTGGTCGTTTTATAACAAATACTGAAGTTGTTAAAACCCAACTCTGATCACCATCTAAATGATTTGTGCTACAGTTCACTAAACAGACAACTCTTTTGAGAGCTGTGACAAGGTCAAGTGTGAAACAGGATAACATCAATGACCAGGTGATTGATTAAAAAGCACAAGGTGAAAGAACCATAAATCACAGTGAGAGTGAAATCCAGCAGCCTGGAGGGAGGGAGCAAAGTAATTAGGTTAAGTATCAATAATCCTTTCAGCTCATTAAAGCACCACAGCTCCCATTCAAGCAAGTGCACAACAAAGCCTATCCCATCATACAGGACAATCTAACCTACACAAATCATGAAATGATACAGCAAAACTTTAAAGCTTTACTTATGACAAAAAACGGAGTTAAGGGTAAATTTTATTTTACTTTGCTGTAACACTGATTTCAGTTTTGGGTTTTACATCCCTGTAGAGAAATCATTAAAGTTAACTATGTGGGGGGAAAAAAAATTACTAAACATATAATAACAGCCAAGCCAAAAACGCACTGTCAGCATAATATTTCTGATGTGTTATTGCCGCTGCATTGTTAGTGGATGGTTTTATTTGTTCCATAAAAAGATGGAGAGGCCCAGGCGGTTAATGTGTGTCTGTGTCAGAGGAGAATAAAAACTGGTTGTGCGAGAAATATGACTGTGTGCTTGTGACTGTGTTTATATACACATCGCCTTTCTATGGTCGTGTGGACAAATTTGAATTCACACGAAACATTGTGTGGACATTTTGGACACTTGTCAAAATTTAAAAGCAGACGTTTTAGAGTTAAAACTTGGCTTTAGAGATAAGTTTGGAATTAATACTAAGATAAGGGTTAGGATAATGGTTAAAGGTAGGCAGTATGCTACCAAGTGTCCTCACAACTACATTGTGAATCTGTGTCAGTTTATCTGTGTTTATATAAAGTGAGAAACAACTTGCTACACCAGTACTGAGCCTGAAGGGAGTGTGACCTTGTCTTGACTAGCTGTATTGTTACCTAAGACAAGATGTTGGCAATACATCCACTGTAAATGCACCCAATATGTGTAGGCACGTAGTGACAACACGGCATGGTGGCGTGAGCATCTGACCCCTTAAAGGTAAACCAAGGACAATACTCAACCGCCTGCATTGATTGCACACGTGCATGACTCCTGCACACAAATATCTAGATAAGGGGCAAACTGCATGTCCTCCTCACTTAATGGGTCTAAATTCACTAAACTCACCCAGAAAGTAATTTTACATATATATATTTTTTTCTTTTTTGCTGTGCACTCTGGCATGTTAATAAAACCAACTTGCATTTGAAACACTGGCACTGTAAGCACATCCAATGAAATCCAAAAATATTGCATTCAATCAAAACCTTATGTGCAGACAGCAGACTGAAATATGACAGCTGTTCACAGCAATATTTACATCCATCCAGGGCACAGACGCCAGTTCTCAGCAGACCTGCCCAGAGCATGTTAAATGTAAATGTTATTACAGTTTTGCCTGCGCGTGCCACCACAATTACGCCCGTATTAAAAATAACAAAGGCAGCTTTGCGCCTCCACTCAACAGGCACTCAGAGAAGCATTTAAACTGACTGCAACATGGATTAAATATAGAATTCACCGCTAACCTTAGTTATTCAAATGCGTCAGGTAGCATGGATATTGCTGCAAAGTCAACTGCGCCAGACGTGCTCAGCCTCTTACCTGTTTGTAGTCCTGTCGGATTGAGACTCAAACGTCTTCCCCTAAATTAACGTCGGCTGAAATGTTTATTTGCTGGTTATTTTCCACAGAGACGCGTCGGTGGTCGGCATTACCTGGAAGTGAAAGTGGAATAAGAAAAAAAAAAAAAATAGCGCGTTATCGCTCGGTATAGACGGAAATCAAAGCAAGTGAGAAAACGCCGCGTAGTGAAAGAAAGAAAAGAAAGAAGCGAGAGGTCTGGGGCTGGCGGCTGAAATGTTAGCTGCAACTAAATGTGCTCGGCTGCAACACAACAGAATGACAGATTTAAAAAAAAAATCTGAGGCAGGGCAAAATGGTGTGGGAGGAGTTGAAGGATAGGGCGTGTGTGTTTGCTTACGTTCAGAAGATAACATTATTAGCATTGGTGGAAACCAGAGTCACGACCAAAATGTGGGCTGCCATGTAAAACGTCGCAGGTAAGTACAGTTTAAGGTGTGTATGTATGTATGTGTGTGTGTGTGCGCATCATATTTCGTCAAGTGTCGACCTAGTAAGATGAACGATAACCAATAAAAAAAAAATCCAGTCATCACGATTGACAAACAACGTGCCAAGGATTTTAAAGGATTTAGTTTGCAAGCTAACCCTGTTGCTTTAGGATAGCTGTTGGGCTAAAACAACCCAACCGTTTATGTGATAGCTAACGTTAACAGTTAACAGTCAAATTTAAAAGTTAACGGACGCCTACATGAACATTCCAACAACCGTAAACGAAGATAAAAGTGACTTAGTCTTACTCGGTCTTTTAACAGTTTAAAGATTAAGAAACCGCCGCATAAAATCAATATATTGCATATTGGGCGTCTTACATTTGGACAACCTGCCCAGTGGAGGAGCGCACTTCACTTGATTCACCTGATCCGTGGAAGTTGGCTTTACACAGACTCAGCATTTCCGCTCGTCGTGGGGTTTTTCACAATAAAACAGCAGACACATTCTTAGACATTAGTTTTGTCCATCATTATCCATTTCTGATATTTTATCAGGGGTACGATTACTGGTCAATAAATCATCACAGATGCTTTCTGAATCAGTAAAAAAAACAAACATTAATTAAACTAACTAAACCATGGGTTGTCTAAACCATGACTGTGATTTTAGATCATTACCTCAATCAGGAGACCCTTCAAATTTGACCACCTACCATATAGAGGCCATCTGCTCCATAACTTCTTAATAAATATTGTTCCACATGTATGACTACAGACTTGATGAATTATAGTGATGGCTTAAATCATATATAACTGCACACTTGGGGGTTTGCACAATCTGGTAACCAAAATGTTGTAATTAATGGCTTATAACTCATGTGCAAAGCATTTGTGAAGTGACATTATCCATGAATGAAAACATTAATTACAGCATATTAAGATTTATAAAGATGTGTTAACAAAAGTGGTACCAAGTAATCTTGAAGCTGATAACATAGCCAATGCAGGTATTCCAAAATGAGAAATGAAGTGCAGGTATTTTCACGTAATAACCAGATAAATCTTGAAAATTTAGGAGCAGCTGTCAAAGCTGAGACTCAGACTGATAAATGGTTCATATCCTATCCACCCAAATTTGTGATGTCAACTCTCGCCTCAGTATCTGACTCATGAACTTTTGATTTCAGTAGTACTTCAGCACTCCCTGCTGGTGACCAAGAGGTTTGCAAGTGAAACACAAAAACGTACTGTTTTTTCTCTGCACATGATCAGACAAAAGGACAGTCAGAGCACGCTGATGTCTGTGTAGCAAGAATGGAGAGCAGTTCAGTAAATGTAAAAGGATTTAAGTAAAAACTGAAACTTAGGACACATTCAGTTATTTTACAACATTAGCAATTAATGCAACACATTGAGGTATATATGAAAATCCCATTCTCCTTCTCTGTCAGTAAGAGACGCTTAAAAAACACAGGTACATTTCAAAATGTACAAATTTCATACAAGACAACAATCTGGCAAACATATAGATTGTTAATCACAAACAGTAGCATATCGTTAAATAGAAACAGCATCACATTTTTCATTTTGACAAAGAAAAAAATTATCTTCATTTCAAGCTACATCACAAGAGATCTGAAGTGTTTAAAAGCCAGACGAACAGTCAGGAAGGCTTGTGTGAACACTAAAGGGGATGGGATGGGATTGCAGGTAAATAGAGCAGCCTTTCTTCTTGTCAAGAAAATGTTTCCATAATGAATGTCAGTTGTGGCAAAGAAATACAATCTGTATCAATAAATAAACGTGTCATTTTAAAACAGTTGGTGAGAAAAAAACATAGTGGAAGGCAAATACTAAAAATAACTTGGGTTCATTAACAACAGACAAGGCAGAACTTGGCACACATAGTTTTAAGACCGTAGTGCTTATTTCCCTCACTACCACTGTTCCACATTGTCCATGTAGTCCTCAATAGTACCATTCTCATCCATATCCCACCACTCTGGGAGTAGCATTTCCGACTCCATGCTGTCTCCAGCAGCCTTCTCTCTCTGCTGCTCCTCAGTTACTACAGAGTGGCTGTCATGCTGATGGGGTGTTTCTGTGGGCTTCAACTGCTTCCCTTGCTTTGTTGTGAATCTCCCACGTAGCCGCCTTCTCTCCTGCTGCCGCCTCTCCCTGGCCTGCCTGCGCTCCTGCTGTCTTGCCACCTGGAAACGCTGCAGGAAAAGGTCACGGGCATACTCATATAGCTCTACGTCCCACTGGTTTAGCTGGCGGATTCTGTGTTGTGTCTCAGTAGGGACGTCAACACTGGAGGCGCGTGTGCCATTGAGCTGTGTGAAGGGCGCTATGAACTCCAAGTTGAAGGTTCGCTCAAACAGGTACTGGGTCTTACGCTGGTACTCAGTAAGACCAAAAAAGGCCATTCCTCGCAGGTTACGTTTCGCACTCTCCAGTAGCACTGCCCAGCGCTCTTCTTCACTCATAGCAGAGACGTTGTAGCAACCAACCAGGCTGAGGTCAGCCAGCATGCGGGTCTGCCGGTTGTTGGCCAGGTTGTAGGGGCAGTCCATGAACTCCTGCAGGGAGCACCCTGACCAGTCATCTCCTGAGTAGCAGCTTGGTAGCTCAGACAGTGTTGGTGAACGACCATCACACACATGTAAGGAGGCTTTCCATGTGGCACCACGCTGCACATGACGCCACTCGCTCAGGTAGCGTGACACTGGGTCTCTTAAGATGGTTATGTAATAATAGTTCCTTCTGGAGAGAAAAAGAGGATTTTAGTTCTGCAATTTATTTATTTATTTAATCAATTTATGCCTTTATTAAGATGCAGTGAAGATGATATGATATGGGGGGGGGGGGGACTGACATGCCGTAAATGCAAACCCCTCTTTTTACTATTTTTGACAAAGATAGTGATGGTTCAATTATTAAACAGGCAGATAAGGTGGTGTTCAACTTTTGGCATTAAACACACGTGTTAAAAACCAGGTCAGATGTATTGACTAGTATTATAATTTACTTAACATGAGAAATGTGAAGTCACCGACCTGGGCAGGTTCTTGGGAGCCTCTTGTGAGTCCATACGTGAAGGGACACAGCTGGTCAGCTCAGTCCAGTCCGCATGGAGCCCGCAGCTCCAACCGGTGGAGAAACGTGAAAAGAGCCAGGTTTCCTTTTTACCTGGCCTGTAACAGGTACATTTCTTCTGACCCGCGTGGCACTCGCACGGCCTCTCTAGCTGAATGTTCCGCACCAAGTGTCGGCCAAACGTCGTGCCACCTGTTTTCTGAATATGCAGGAAAACTATAACATCATCCCCTTTGATGTTGAAGTCCACAACACGGTTTAAATCAGCTTTGGTAAAGTTGAAGCGAGGGACAAAGCGAACCAAAGCCCCGTCTTCTGCGATGTACGGATCCTTTATCCCATCTACGACTTCATTTCCACTGGTCCGGGAACCAGTTGCTCGGCCAAACTTGAACCAAGATCCCAGCTGGCATTCAGACCTGCCCGGACACACGTACTGGATCATGATGACTCCAAAGAGCAACGCCATGAGTAGGACGAGAAGAAGCCGGTGGTGGTGGTGGTGGCTGCTGCTGCTGGATTTCTCATCCATTGTCCCGGGACGGACAGAAAACCATCACTCAAGTAGTCCGGGCTCCTGCCTCGGCTGAGGAACCTCGGAGAGGTGTGTTTATATCGCCCCCAAATACACCGAAACAATAACAATGCAGCGGCTAGCCAGCTAACGTTAGCTGTTGAACCGGAGTGTAACGGCGGCAGTCACCCTCAACGGCGACAACGGCTTGTAGTGTTGCGGTATTGTTAGCAGCAAAGCGTGCCACTCCCATGTAAAACGACAGACTACTTTTACCTGGAGTAATAACTAGTCTTCGAGGCGCTACTATAGGTCCGTGTCTTCAACAGCCTGTGATTCTTGACCTTTCTTCCCAGCAGCCTCTGCGCTCCGTGACTGTGGGCGTGAAGTTACGTCATCGTGCAGGGGTAACGTCATGCCGACCCCGAGCTGTGGAAACACAATGCTACCTGAGTTACCGGATAGAGCTTTATCACTATTTATGTAACCAATGGTCACTGATAAGTATTTGAGCATTGTAACTTTAAATTTGTAAGGAAATCAAGTATCTACGTTATATCTGTTTTATCGCCGAAATAGCTCAGTTGGGAGAGCGTTAGACTGAAGATCTAAAGGTCCCTGGTTCGATCCCGGGTTTCGGCATTTTGGTTTGTCAAAGCAGATTTTGGTCCCTTTAAGACCCACTGTTGCACAATTACACCGATGCAGGCCAATGTATAAGCATTGCTTTAAATAACTATAATAAATACATATCACAAAGGGTCTTATTAGTAATTTTGTGTTATTAATGTCCGAATCAGCGGTGGATGCTTTTATTTTCCATTTAGATACAGATATGGGAGAATGTAGCAACTTGCAATCTTTAAAAAAAAAAAAAAAAAATTATGTTATGCCTATTCATTTAGGGTTTGGTGATATTTATTTTATTATTATTATTATTTTATTTTTTTTTTATAAAAAATGAGTGATCATACAATTTAAGGCAGAGATGCACGTTAGCAACTGACACCATCACAACCAACATGATGAACAAATTGTTATGTAATATCTTTATCAACAGCCATGTCAATTGCATAGTTAGGTGTGCTTTTACCAGTAAATACAAATCATATTAACCTAAAATACAGTAATGTGATTTGTTAAAAGTCCAAACAGTTGCCAGTTTATTAATAATTAAGCTAACACAACTCTAGTACAGCTAAGATACTGGCCTTCTGCAAAAATGCAGCCTGCCCTATATAGCAATCTATGATAATAACCTTATGAGAGTCCCTTTTGTTAACAGACATCCATTTCAGTCAGTTTTGTGGGAATTCAATTTGGAAAACTAGCCTTGCAGTATGTTTCCCATTAAGGTCAACAAGAGCGTGACCTTTAACTTGGTTGTTCTTGCTTCATTGTTTTTTTTCCACTTTTTTGCTCATTTCATGATTGATCAGCATTTTCATGACTGTCCAACTCAATGTGATTTGGGTTGGTAAGGTTAGACAGTGGTTCCTGGCAGATCAGTGTAATAATATAGATCAGATAAACAATTCGATATATTCTAAAATGAAATAATCAGTTGGTAGCAGGTATTTGTTTCTTCATGTAGCCTACATCCTTGGACAGACTATGAGGTAATGAGGTCCTGAACACAGATGTGTTAAAGGCCTCCCACACCTATAGGAAATGTTGTAATTTTTCATCTGTCTGTGATGATTTCGTTCCCTCAAAACCTCTGGCTCTGGTGGAGGGGAAACCAGGGATGGCCAGACAAAGTGGGAAGCTTTTTTAGAGGCTGAAATAACACAGGTCCAAGGGGGCAGGGGCTTCTGTCCCAGAAGAATTCACCCCCCCACCCCACCCCACATTCCTTTCTATACTGTTGCATCCAAACTGGACCCCTGGGGCAACATACAAGATGTAAACGCAGCGTGTAACATTCTCTCTCCGGTACCATGGTCAATCCTGGTCCTCTAAACCCACAGCACATTGGCTCATAACTTACCAGATTCTCTAGCTGCAAACTGGACTCACACTGTGACCCAGTATCTATGTGGGTTAGCAGTGAAACCAGTGTTAGGATGCAGGGGTAGGAAATCAATACTGTTGTAACAGATGATTCACAACAGCCAGAGAGAAAAAGCCAAATGTGTATTAGTGCATAATTTGATATTTTTTTTTGTGTTCAGTTGCATCTGAAAACTGGTTATTTAATTTGAGAAATTTCCTTTTTTAATGTTCATTAAAAGTTGCTATGTTGAGTTTTGACTGCTGTCAGGCTGGTGTCATTTGTCTGCGTCATTGTGATCATCCTCACATCTATCTTCTTGTAGACTGATTAAATCCTATTCTGCCTGAGCTGATAAAATAATAAGAGGTCAGCTGGTGAAAACATACGTCAGGTCCTTGCGATCACGTCACTGATTTCGGAATTTGTAGTCCAAACGATCGTTTGTATCAACAGATGTATCACTCCGTCATGTAGGCTAGTAAGTGAAAATTGAGCTGTATTTTACAGGTTTGCTTCTCGGCAAATTAATATAATTCCCTGAATATTTCATCTTACGTGTTACGGTGCAATTGCAACCAAATTTAGTCAGCAGGCACATATGAGTGATACTAGCCTCTATTTGAAACAGTTTGTGATGTTTCTTACTAGTTCTGGCGATATCTGCGGAGTGATACCTCTCGGCTCATCTCCGGTTGTGTAACAGACGAGCTGGTCCCCGCCCTTACTTCTTTAAATACCCATCAGCACCGTTATATGGGACAAAGGGGGATGTGCTGAAACAGCTGAAGGTTTTTATTTTTTTATACTATACTTTATACTTTCACTTTGTAGTTTCGTTTGACTTCTGACATGGAGCTGGACCGGCGGTTGTTGCTGGCCCACTGTGCTGTCCACGCCCTGTCGATCGTGGCGGGCTTGCTGGTGGTCGTCCCCATGGCTCTCAATGGGTCCGCTTTCAAAGGCCGCTGCGCACTCTTCTCCACCGGATACTGGAGGACAGAGGACCGGGCCGAGCTGACAGGGCAGCCCGGGGACGTCTCTCACTTGGTGGTGCAGCAGTGGGGCCCGCCGGCTGCCTGCCAGTTCGCCACATTTGTCGGTATCTTCACGGTGCTGTACGGTGCAGCGCAGGGCTGGAGGTGCCTCTTCTATCTGCACGGACGACACGACGAGTGAGTTCAACAAGACACAAACATGAAAAACAACTTAATGCATACACTCAAGTACTGCACCTAGAGTTTAGAGGTACATAGTTAACTGGGGTTTTGTTGTGTTATGTTATATAACACTAAACGGCAGTAAATGTTATAAATCATTTGATTATTTCTTCAACCACAACTACGCATTTATAGAGGCAGCACTTATGACGGCGGCTGCAGCTATGGCAACCGATATAATAACTTGTGGCGGGGGCATGTACTGCAGATATTCAGATAATAGTAGTAAAAGACTAGCTGCTGCAGCAATAGTAGTAGAGGTGTAGAAAATATTCTACAGACTGGATATGATCTAGTATTTCCAATTTGCACCAGTCTGCTGGTCCATAGCTACAGTATGTCTCCGCTGAAAGTGTCTTAATGCATGTGGAAAAATAATGCCTCTGTAAAAGTATAAAGAATATGCACACTAACATAATCCTTGTCTTATAGTCTTGCAGCTTTAATGAAAATGTATTATAATTAACTGCATAATCCATATTTCTCAGGTTAATAGGTGATGTCTTCAGATGCCTTGTCGTACCTCATTAGCAGCCTGACACCCAATCATAGCCAGTTAACTATGATACCAAAAAAGTAAAATCTTCACATCTGAAAAGGAGCATCGAGATGTTTGTAGCATTTTTGCTTTAAAAATAAATTTCCAGGACACTCTTGTAGTATTATTATTGATTTGATGAATTGTTCTTGGCATTTTGAGAAGTGATAGCCACAGTCAGTTAAAACAAGGAGTCTGAAGATATCACTCTGAGAGAAAAGGTTTGCACAGTATGTCTAATGTCTGTGATGTGTGTTTCTGCTCAGCACCCTGTTTTCGTCCTTTCTGACTGTGCTGCTGAGTGTGTGTGTGCTCTTCCTGTCTGGAGGCGCCAGTGTCATCTTGTCTCTGGGTCTGGTCTCATGGTGCGACACCGTGACTGATGACAACACGCGGCCATACAGGTGAATAGTCTGGGACTAAAACTCTTTGATGCTGTCCTAGCAGATCATCAGCAACAAACTGGTCCAAGTGCCCTTTAAAAACTGGGTCCATATAAGAGGTAATACTCTTACTCCTTGTGTTTTTTTGTTTGTTTGTTTAGCTGTGCAGAGTCGCAGTCTGTCCCACTTTACCTGGATGTGGACACATCATCTTTCTACACAGAGCTCAGTCTGGCACAGGTAGGAGTGCTTACAGTTGCACATAACAACCCACCACTGTAAGAACAACACCAAACCAATTGAATTTGTGAAAAACCAGCAGTTCTTCAGACACAGACACACACCAGCACCTCTGGTCTTTACTGAGTGTGCACACACAGTAGCTCCTCTGCTCATTTTGAAGTTTTCTTTGTGTCATTTCACTGTGGGACTGACTCAGTGACACCTTGTGTCCTCAGGCATCTCTGTGGGGTGTCACGGCTCTCTGGCTGGCTCAGTCCATCCTGGCCTTCCTTCGGCTCTACCACTCCCACAGCCAGAACATCAGTGGGCCTTGTCTTCCCAGAGAGAAGGAGCTGCTGCTGGGACACAGTACATCTCTCAGCAGCTCCCCTACGCCTCCACATCCTCCAGCAACACCCACTATCTTAATCTAACTGAGAATGGATGAGGTAGTGATAACACATGCCACACTATATGAAGTAAGTTTGAAATCCCTGCCCCCCCTTATCGATATTGATATTGTCCACTCTACAGTTCTTACTCTCGCATGGAAAATATGAATGTTTGAATATAAGCGTATGGTTTAAGACATAATATTAAAGGTATGGTCATATTTTTGATATAATCTTGCATCTTATATAATAGCTTGACTGATAAATCATAGTGGAGATAGAATCAGCCAGTAAAAGATAAACTCCCAAACAGACATTTTCACATACTTTGTCCTCCAGATAGCACTGACAAGTTTATGTATCAACTTTAAAACAGATCAAAAATACATAACCATATATTTAAGGAATGTATATAAGATTTTTTTCTTCACTTTGTGTGTTTTTGCTGATTTAAAAACCTGCCATTGGCTGATTTTTCGAAAATCTGGAATACTGAAATCAGTATCTGCCTGAAAAAATCCAGTATCAAACAGGCTATATTATATAATGTTATGATGTTTGAGCAGAGCCAACATCATTTATGTTACATAACACAACAACCTCACTCAAGCAGCCAATCACCTCATAGTCACCTCATAGTGACACAATAACTAAGCACCAGTTTGTACCTCTAATATATTTATAACTTTTCAGTGACAGAACAAGCATCCGTTATTCTGTTAAATATTAACCAATCTTTCATAGAAACTCAAAAATCAGTTTCTAAAATTCTTAAAGATTCTTTATCCATATAAATGGAAAATATTCAGTCCCCTGCATGATAAAAAAAAAGCAGTTTCCTCAGTTGTGACTCCTGAATTTCCTATTTGTTTGCAACTACATTATTACTTTTTTTTTTTAACCTATGATAGGAGTCTTAAAGAATTCTTGAAATGTGAGACTATTCTCAAAAGGGATTTTACAGAAAAAAATGCAAAGAAACCACAGTGTTATTTTGAAACTATTGCTTATGCTTTGTCATTTGATCCTGACTTTGTGAAAGAATGCATTACAGGTGTGACACCACACTCAACCAGGTTGTGTTTATCCCACATTTTGTTTTCAGTGTATTTAAATATGCATGGATGTTTACAGTTCTGCTGGGGTCTTAACATTTTGCACAGTTGTGGCCTCTTCAGGGACAATACATGTTTGTTGAATTGTTCTGAGTGTAATATTCAGATGTAGTATTGAAGCGCTTTTATTGTGAAGCATGTGGTGAGAGTGTGACTGAGCCACCGTGTACGTGAAACAGGCTCACTGTGTGAGCAATGACCTGGATGCTCTGTTGCGTAACAGAAAACTTGCTACTGACCAGTTCTCTTCGTTTGACGATTTTTTAATAATGATGCTGTTTGTGTGGATGCAGCCGCTCTCAGGGCGATAATGAAGCAGTCAAATCTTCTCTAATGATCTGTTTAGAGTCTGCAGAAAATAATTAGGAGGTAAACTATCAAGGATCTGTTATAGTTTCCTATTGAGATAGATTTATGTGGAGCATGAGGGGGTCACTGAAGAGTCTTTTTAAACAAATGTTTCAAAGTTGTTTTGAAGGTATTTCTCGTCGACCCAAGTGACTGTAATGACACACAAACAGTGGAGCAAGAAATCTGAAGTAGAGAGGAGTCAGCATTGTCACTAGAATTGAATTGTAACATAAGAAATGTTTTTGCATCATAACTGACAGTGGTCTTGCTTCTTCTTTTTTTTTTTTTTTTTTTTTACCTCTTATACTTGTTTGTGCTCACTTATTTCCATGTGTTTGCATTTGTCTTGTTTAATTGAATAAAGAGATTCTCATTATAAAAAATGTTGTCTTCAGTCATTTGTACAGAACTATATTCATATACACCAATAATCCTGATCATTTCCTCCTTTGAAATGTGCCTGCAACCAAAGATTCTTTCCAGTATTGGTTAATGTAAATGCTATTTGCTCAAGTCAACTGTAGGGTTTAGTGGAGTTCGAGTCCTGGAGGGAAACTGAATGCAATGATATACAGCACTGCTTGAAAGTTTGTGAACCCTTCAAATGTGGTGCCTGTGATTGTGGCCAAATAATTCAATTTGGACTCATCTGACCAGAGAACTGACTTCCAGACGTCTGGTTTGTCCAGGTGCTCTCTGGCCAAGTTTAAACGGGCAACTTTGTTCCCAGGGGGGTTCAATGAAACCGGGACACTTCCAGCTTCCCATTGAGTCCATTGCTGTGTTCAATAAGAGGCCTGTGTGCTGTCACATGTCTGGTTAAAAGCCAATAGGAGAGCTCTGTGCGGTCACTTACACTTTATTGTACCTCACAGGACTGAGGTTTAACAAGCATGCTTACACAAGGAGACCAGGTGAGAGGAAAACAGAAGAATATGCCATAGTTAGTTTATGTTTGTAATACTATATATTTATATATTTATATATATCTATATAATCGAAATATTTAAAGATTTCCTCATGCGGGGCATGTCCTCAGACCTGCTTCACAGGTGGAAATCTCAACCCCCCCCAATGTTCAACGCAAAGTTATGCCCTTGAAATCAAATGTATTTGGGTTTTGAGCTGTTATATGACACAGTGGGAAATCTGAGGGCAGCTCTTTATACTTGAAGAAATGATGATAGAAATTTTAATCAATTAATTGAGGAAGTAATAGTCAGCAATCAGAAATTATTATTTGCAGACAGGACAGGACAGCCCTGCCCTGCACAGGTGACTTAGGGCAGTTGAGTCCAAGCTTGGGATGAAACATGGCGATGTAGTTTCTTTCTCCATCCTCTGACCCATAGATCCATATAACCTGTGGTGGAGCAGACACAGGGTCAGTGGTTAGGATGTATTTAGTGACTGAGAAAAACAACAGACCTCTTTCATCATGGTGTTGATAGAAAAGAATAGAATAGAATAGAAAATACTTTATTGATCCCAAAAGGAAATTCATTAAATTCATTTCGTTCATTCACACTGGAGAGTGTTTAGAGACATCCAGGTGTAATTTCAATAGGGTCCTCCATCTGACTTCATGGGTGCTCAGGCCCTAATAATACTGGGGAAAACAAAAGGGTCTGGCAGCTTAGGCTGCCTGGCCCCTAACTGAAAGTTCCTAAGACATAGGTTACATTCTCACTATTTTCAGAATTGCCAGGAACAAAGATATTCATCATTTATAAAATGGTCTATCATCAGCAAAAGTATTAAAATTAAAAGTAAATTGTCTTGATTTCTCCCAAAATTTGGTAGGTTTTTCCTGTGCCATGCCCCAATCCCTCTATCAAATCTGGTGCATATTTATTCAATGCTTCTTTTGTAGACCTAGAGATATATCACCGCTGTGATACAGGAAGGAGGGACGAGGGCTGGCTGGCCAGCCGGTGGTCGCGGTACACCCATGGATCTATTATAAGAACTGTATACGGCCGAAAATTAAATATTTTTTCCAGTGGCCACGATTTAGCGTAGCATACTGTACACTGAACACACACTGACGACGTGCTGAGGAGGAGAGACGATGGTGAGGACGTCCAGGACGGCCTTCTCCTCAGGCCCGGGTGGAAGACAGGGAGCAGGCTGCACCACCTCAGGCCACAAACACCGACCCGTGGAGGCCAAGTCTCACTTTACATTTTACCACCGAGGAATATTAAGCCGTAAAATAAATTAACGTGGACGTTTTGAACTGAGGAACAGGTGTTGAACATCAGCCGCGATGAGACACTGCTAACACACACATAAACACACAGCATGAATGACTTACCAAGTTAAAATTGTTGAAAAATTTAAGGGTGGGTTAGTGAGTCAACATTTTAACGAGTTTAACAGGAGCAGTCGGGTAAAATCGGCCGATGTCACATTAGTAAATCCAGTTATTACGATGCGATCTTATCAATTAAAACGTTACGTTTAAGAATACGAGCTGACAAGAGACTGACAACAGAAATTAAACATCATAAAGTTAAATTAACTCCATGTGTCCAAATGAAAACTCATCTGAGTCGTTTTTTTCACTTTTCTGACTGAGTTTTGTGCCGAACAGAGTCCTCGTTAAGTTTCAGCCATCCTCGTTCACGAGACACAGCACGACCGCGCTTTGGGAGTGCCCGCGCACAGCTGTGACGTCACCATGGGAAAAGAGACTTTTCTGGGGCTTTTCTGGCCTTTTGAAAACTTTTTGATGGATAAAAAGTCCATGACTTAAAAATATTCAATAAAAAGATTAGTAATTAACGGTGGTTACAGCTGGAGGTGTCCTGTGAACAGTTTGACAGCCGTCTTTTTTACTATTTCGCTCTATGGGAAAAATGCTTTTTGGGCTCATGGGGATTTTTTGTTGCAATACCACGAGTGGCCACTGGGAAAAAGTTCATAATAGATCCACGGCCCGCACCAGAACGCTGATCGCGCGTTCTCATTGCCCAGAGGCATGATGGGAGGGGCCCAAAGCATCATGGGGGTGACTCTACTGCGCATATTCAGTGGGCCCATTACGCGGAAGTAAACCGGAAGCCAGAAACTTTTTCGGCATAATACATCCATGCAGCCAATCACAAACCAGGGCTCCATATTGAATCGTTGTGTTAACTGAAACGTTTTCCTTTTTACTAGAGTTTTTGAGAGGTTGACATAATTTAAAGAAACAAAACTTGAATGAGATAACAACTGACTGTATTTTTATCTGCGGGGTAACGATGAAGCTGTCGGATATCAAAAAGTTAAAAGTGGCGGAGCTGCGGTCCAGACTTAAAGAAGTTGGGTTGGACAGTAGAGGACTGAAGGCTGAGCTGGTGGTCAGGTTGTGGTCGGCTTCAGAGAGAGAACAGAGCGAGACCGACAGTGAAACACACGTAACACTGTCAAATGACTCACCGACGGTGGAGCCACGCGCTCCGTCCCCGTCACCACCACCGAGTGAAGTGTGTGTCACTTCACCATGTTGCCCAGACAACAACGCCAGGAGGGAGTACACAGACGCCGGGACACAGACCGAGCCTGATGCCGGTGGAAATGCAAATCAACACGGCCACGGGTTGTGTCGGAGTCGTTGAGGGAGCACCGGGCAGAGGGGGAAGAGGCGGATGATCCTGGAGAGGACAGAGGGCTGCTGTCGGAGGACACCGGCAGAGGAAGAGCTTTCTACGAGTTCAAAGAGGAGATACGGTACAAGAGGTAATGGCGTGCAGTGGTTTGTAGACTACTGTTAAAAACACACCAATGAGGGCTTTGGGATCAGTTCACTTAAAGTATTCTGTGCAGAAAAGTTACAGAAAAAATGTCAAACTATCCCAAACGTGGGCCGTAAGTATCAAAATCGGTTCTTTGTTTTATTTTTTCTGTCAATGTGTATTATGAAGCATCATCCTTTATTGTTTATCTCTTCACAACCAGAGCCAAATCAGCACAACCTCCAGTGGACAGAGGGGAGGTAGAGGAGAAGGATGATGATAAAGTCAGACTAGACACATGTGAGTCTTGGGGTGGGAAAAAAGAAGAAAACCAACCTGATGTAGACACAGAATTTTAATCGACAATAATCAAAGTAATTCGAGAAGGTGTGAAATTTCTTGAATCTCTCTTTGTTGTTTCTACAGATGACAGTCACCTCCATTTCGAGGTGGGTCCTGATGGATCCTGTGGGCAGCCACGGTTCTGGGCTCAGTTCCCTTCATTGTGGTCAGGCTGCAGGCTCACCCACGGGGTGCTGCAGGGCAGGGTGAGCTTCGAGGTGAGGCTGGAGAGAAAGTTGTTGATGACACAACCAGAGGAACCAGAGGTTATGGAGCCCTGTGGTGTAAGAGTGGGCTGGTCAGTGGCCAACACCTCTCTGCTGCTGGGTAAGGAGCATGTCTTTCTGCTTGTTAGGATAGTTGAAATGAGGCATCAGTTCTGGAGACGTTTTTGTTCTTGGTAAAATGCCTTTATTTCCCTCTGGTTGTCAATCTGTCTCACACCAGGTCAGGATGAACTCTCTTTTGCTTATGATGGGTGCAGTAAAAAAGTATCAGCTGGAAAGGAAGTGGAGTTTGGAGTGCCTTTCTCAGAGGGGGACATCATTGGCTGTTACGCTGTGAGTTACAAGTTTTTCTCAGTATATAGTCACTGTAATTACAGCTTAAGAGTAAGTTTTCTATCTCATCTACTTACACCTGCACATCCACAGTCTTTCTCCTCAGACGGTACAGTTCAGCTCTCTTTCTCAAAGAACGGCCGCTTCATGGGTGTGGCCTTTTGCCTGAGCGCCTCTGTGCTGCAGGGTCGTCCACTGTTCCCTCATGTCCTCTGTAAGAGCTGTTCAGTCAGATTCCTCCTGGACCCCATCGCTCCTCCCTGGTACCCCAGCCCTCCAAGTTTTACACCACTGGCAGCTCTACCTGCTTGCCAGAGGGTTCGCTCAACAGTGGCAGCTTCACCACAAGCACATAGTGAGGTGAGAGATGGAGTCAGTGAGTGGGTTTCAATGCAAAGTATATTTATTTTGATAATCAGATTATAATGTAAATACTTATAAAAACATATATAGACCCATCCACACTGTTCAACATTATGCAGATGAAACAGCAGCAAAAAAACATAAACAAAATAAAGGAAAACAGTTCAGTTTTTTTTTTTTTGTTTTGTTTTTTTTTCTGGGCAGAAACGTTGTAGAGGACAAAACTTTTTGTAAAGTGACAAAATGGTTATTGTGATGGGGATGAAAATATTCTTGTGCTCCAGTGTATTTTTTATGCATCTTATTGAAAGGCAGAATGGCACCACAACCACATCAAGGAATTTTTTTCTTTGTGTGCATAGTACAGCCTGTAAACATCTCTTTTTCTCTTCCTCCCTCCAGGTGTTGTTGATGGTGGGTCTTCCTGGTTCTGGGAAGAGTCACTGGGCCAAAACTCACATGAAGCAGCATCCAGAGAAACAGTATAGGCTTCTAGGCACCGAGGAGCTGCTCGCATGTATGATTGTCAGTCAAACCTCCTTTACTCATGTACTCTATCCACATTCAAAGATCACATTCTGAGTTTTCACAAAATGCTCCAAATAAGTTTGACCTGTGTGTGTACGTGTGTGTGTAGAGTGGTGGACAGAGGGACAGCAGGCTGCAGCAGGCCTGTCGTTGTCTAACTGAATTAATCAAGACAGCTGCTCAGATGCCTGGTAACTACATCCTGGACCAGGTAACCCTTCATTTTTACACGCGTGTTAGTTTAATCTCCCTAAATTCTTACCTCAAAGCACCTGAATGTGAGACAAAATGTCACCGACAGACTCACACCACATCACTGTGCATGACCTCACAAGCATGTACAATCAATTGTTTTGACATAATAGCAGTAGTTCAGTTCAAGCTGGTTTATTATGTTGTCCTCCTCAGTTGTTTCACCCTCTTCTCTATATCATTTTTCTGTTTTCAGTGCAACGTACTCGTCTCTGCACGCCGTCACAAGTTGCAGCTGTTCACAGGCTTCAGGCGGAAAGCGGTGGTGGTTTTTCCTCCTGCAGATGAGTGGAAAAGACGACTGCTGCAGCACCAGATGAGAGATGAGGAGCAGATCCCAGAGACAGCGCTGCTTAAACTCCAAGGTCTGACTTGTGCAGGTTTTACTGAGTGTATAACATCTAAATAGTTAATTAATGTGCTTGGCTCATTGCCAGTTTAGACCAGTATTGTGAGGTGAGATAATTCACTGTTGACAGTTGATATGAAGGTATTTTGTGATGGGAATTGGAAACTTGACCGATGTCTCTGAGTTCAAAGAGAAAATCATGTTTAATGATGACATACCCAGAACTGTCTCCTCACTTTACTGGGTAATTTTTTAATAATTTAATGATTCATCGTGTGTGTATTGGCCTGAGCATCAGACTGAATTGTCATTTAGTGTTTCAGACTATCTGTGGGTCTCAAAAAGCCTTTGAAGCTTTGAATTCAGTTTGCTTAAAAATCCCATAAAAGTATCAAAATGTCTTTAATTTAATTCACAATCATCTTAGCAGAGTTCAACATTGGCTCCTTCACCCTGAGCATATTCTGAGGTGACAGATGGGATTAGTAGCTGGGTTTCAATGCAAAGTATTTTTAACAATATCATTGTGAATAGTCTGTTAAATTACATTTTATTTGGTATTAAAAACCACAGATTAAAGTCTTTGCTTTTACCTGCTGAAACCTGAAGAAACCCTGGTTTTCACTCGATCCCTCTATCATGTATAAGTCCCTTGTAGTGTATGAAGTCAGCCCAATGAGTTCAATGCAGGCTGAGAATTACACACCCATAATCTGTCCATTTTGACTCCAGTGAGCTGCAGTCTACCGGAGCAGCAGAGTGAGCTGCTGGAGGAGCTGCAGTATGTGGAGCTGCCTCAGGAACAGGCACAGACGCTGCTGCAGGAGTACAAAGACGGTGCTCGCAGACGTCTCCCCCCCATCCCCAAACAGGAGAAGAAGAAACCCAGACTTCACAAGAGAAGACCCATCCCCTACGGCCCTCCATCATATAGGATGCAGTGGACTCAAGGTCACCCAGAGGAATGATGGACTGTATTTAGGAAAATTTGATATTCTGAGATGGAAGTTTATGTGTGTTTATGTCTCCATAGGGTGGAGAGCCCCAAGATGTAACATGCAGTCATGGAACCAGCACCCAAGATATGTGAGTAAATACAACTGTGAAATCTAACACAACATACTAAACCACATACCAAACCTGTAATGTCAGCTCTTTCTTTGTTGTTTAAACCTGTGCTGTCTCATGTCTTTTGAACCTCATTGCTTTGTCATGCTAGTGCTATATTTAAAGTTTAACATCTGAGTGAGTTAATTCCATTAAGAAAAAAAAAGTTGAGATTTATCTGAGAAGTTTAAGTTAATCCATTAATAGAAACTGTGGTTTAATTAGTTCACCAGTGCGGAGGACATGATGAGTGATGAAGTGAGGTCCATACTGTTTACTCATTTGAGACTGTAAATTAGTCAGTTGGAAAAATTATAAATGTAATGACACCAACTCCTGGAGCTATTTCAACTGCTGTGACGGAGTGTTGAATATTAATACCACAGTAGATGGTAATGATCTTACTGTTGTGAGGAAAGAGTACTTTACATGGTTAAAATGATCAGCTATGTTTGTAATGTCAGACTATTAGGAAGAGAAAACTTATTTGATATGATTGGTTACATTAAAAATGTATGGTCTGCCATGCCAATACTATTGTATTAGAATCTACATTCATTTTTTTTATTATTTTATTTATTACAGAGACATCTACTCAGTTTTCTATTCATTACAACTTCTTTCCCCATTAAACTGAATGGGATTAAATTTAACTTTGATGCTCACATGTTGAATGGATCATGGATTATAAAATAATGTTGTTTACAAGGCCAGGCCATTGGTATGATAATTGACAAAGAGACAGACCAATCAGTTTGTGTACAAAACACACTCAGAACAGTGTTTAGAGTAGAGGACTCTGCCACTTTATTAGTTACACACCTACCTAGTTTCAATATGACATTTGCTGCTCAGCGTCACAACAGCAGCAGTGACCAGCTTCTGCTTATTTCACAGAGTAAACAAACTTGTCCATGTGCATTTACATTTCAGAGTGTGGCTTATCAGGACCAGACCTACAGCTACAACAGTGACTTTGTTTCCAGCGGTTACGGGGGCTACTGGTGAAGAAACCGATGCTGCTGCATTTCCTGTGTTTACAAGGACTACAAGTCTGCTGATCAGTCATTTTATTTTAAAAGAGCAGGGAGACAGAGCAGGTTCCTGCTTTGAAAATCATGCTGCAGTATTTAATACATTTAATACTAAAAACCTGGCCACTTTTTAAGATTTTCTCAAATCATAAAAACATAACTTGATTTTATTGTACACTGATGATGAAAAATATACAGTATTTTTGTACAGTTTTAACAGTTTTAGTATTGATCACAATGTTTGATGTGCTAATAAATCCCTCAACTCTGATGAGGAACTCTGTTTGATCAGTTCTTAGATGTGATCAGCTGAGCATCAGGTCGTCTGCTCCGCTCTTGCTCCGCGTCAGGTTTCACTGTCTGATAAAGCAGCACTGCTCCTTTAGCTGAGGGACAGAGCTCTGACCACAGAGTGCTGTTCCTGTCCAGCTGCAGCATCTCCTGCAAAAAGGAAAAACTAAATCACTTCCACTATCACTTTGGGGTGAAACTGAAACTGAACTTTCCTGCTCAGTCTGGAGACATTCATACATGTGTGTCTGTAGTTTACTGACCGTTCTGCTGAGGAAGACGATGTCTGTGGACTCGTGGGCCTCCACTCCTCCTTTCCAGTACAACTCTCTGACCTCATCAGATGTCAACGAGCAACTGACATCACAGACACAACAGACTCATCGTTACCAAGCAACGATAAAGATGATGAGTTAAGATTTTTGACACTCTCTTGTGATGTAATTTAAGAACAGGTAAGTACATTTTTGACAATGTGCTTTTTAAAGTATGTTGTTTCCTGTTTTCGAGTAGGTTTGGTTATTCTGCCTTCTGAAATATTGTTTTGTGATGCTCTGTTTTGCAGCTCAGCACCACAGTACGATACAGATCATACCTTTCACGGTTGCTGCTGTGAGGAAACTCTGGTTCAAGAGTTTGCAGTCAGGACTAAAGTGGGAGGAGTGAGTACCTGACATAAAACTCAGCACTTGCTCTCCCGGCACTGGTGTGATTCAGTGCGACACCCATCAGGACCGGCTCTCCGAGGCAGCTCAGAGGGAGGTTCACCTGGAGCAGGAGGGATACAGTGTTCAACAATCAATAAAGTAAAGCATTAACACATAAGATCAATAAATCCAGTATGGATCTGGAAATGTCCTACTTTGGAAAAGCTGGATTTTCTACACCAGTTTCTCTTTTAATTACAAATCAGAGAGATATTGCAAACACTTAATATTACACACATATGTTTAAAGAGCAGTGTAGTTACTCTGCCTTTATTAATCTCTCTTTGAGACATGTAATCTTTTCTTTTGTGTTCACTTTTTACACTAACACCTAGAAATCTGTCAATTCAGATTCTTGTTTTGTTATTTTGGCAAAATCTGCTCTTGGCTTCAAAGAAATAAAGTTAGCATCATATAAAAAGGAGTAAATCCAGTGTGACTGTAAGTTTTATGAGTCAGCCTCACTCTTTCATCCTCCAGGTGAGTCAGACCCAGATGTTCCCAACCTAAAAGACTTTGGCCATCCCAGATTTACTGCACCTCTTCCAGCAGACTCTCACTTGGATTGATTTGACATTGGAGCTACCAGTACATGTTTTTGCTCTTCAAGCACCTTGCAGCAATCACATATCACCCTTGTCTCATATTCACCATACGCTCAAGACAAACTCACCTCATCTCTGATCTCAGCACACACAGACCTGAACAGCTCTGACACGATGGCCTCCCTCCTCTGCTGCATCTTGGCCATGCTGACCTCCTCACACACAGCCTGAAAAAACCAGTGATACTGTCAACAACACACCAATCACATCAGTGACATTCATTCTCTATTATTCTGCTTCACCTTAGGCTCTGGGTGACCCCCGGGGATGTCCAAGAGCCCCCCTGCCTCTGCCACCCTCTGGCTCCTCCGGATCAACACCACCTGTCCGTCCTGTGTGCACAGGATGCCACCCACACCCAGGGGCTGAGCCAGCAGCGCCAGGGGATCGTTAAACTCCGCCTCTCCACGCTGACAGAGCTCTGCCACTCTGCACGACCAGTTGGTTCCCAGGTAATCCCTGTAGCATGTGAGGCCCAGTCTCAGAGTGAGGAGAGGCCCTGTGTCTGGACCAGGTGTGTTTTTACCAAAGAGAAGTGGAGCTGCTCTACAAATGGAGGAGTGACGTTGAGGTGAATTTGCTGCCTGTTGGACGACATCCTCGATATTTTCTGTCTGATTTATAGACATGTTTCTACAGTCCAAACCGTCCTGAGCATAATGCTGAGGGTCAAGATCTCCCTGATTGTCCACACTGACTGTGGAGTAAGGCTCTTTAGATGATTGATTGCAGGGCGGGTGTTTAGAAGCAGCACAGGATGACGAGGGACACCGAGGGGAGGCCAAGCAGAAAGAATGCAGTCTGAATTTTGCCCCGTTGAAAAGCCATGGCTCTTTGGACACCCGCTCCTTCCACACGTCCTCTATGTGGCGCTCTAGAGCCGCATCTGTCTGCCTGTTAAATCTGAGGAAGAACATACAAAACTCATCAGGCCTCTGCAATGGTATCGCATCAAGACAAAATTAGTCTGCATCTATTTCTAAAAATCATGCAAAACATTTGTTGTTTCCAGGTACTCAGTTTTGAGCATTCGATGGTTTTCTTTGCTGCACATTTTTTCTGGACAAAAACCTTATACACCAAGTGTCACTTATGAATAAGGGCTTCGTTTGAACCAGTTTAGTTACAGTCCTACCTTTCAGAGAGCTCCACTTGTACTTGAGACTCCAGCAGCCCTCTCCAGTCTGCACAGTCCAGCAGCACTGACACCTCAGGGTCCATCGTCACTGATTGTCATCCAAGTCTTTTCTGCCTTAGCTCCTCACTAACAGCATTGCAGTGTGAGTAATGTCACTCCCTGAAGTTGCCTTATACATTACGTACAAAAGAAAAATCATTCATTTTATCAGTGAACATAGAATCTGTTATCATTAAGTATAAGACTCCAGATAAGACTCTTAACTCAGCAGCATGTTGTACACAGGACGTCTGTAGCTGTTCTGTCATCGCCCTCTCCTCCTCCTCAAATACTAACAGACCTATTCTGCTGATTCACTCCCAACTAACCAGAACAACCCGTAAAAAGCTGGACATTTATATTCTGCACACAAACAAACCTCACATACAAAAGATCCATGAGCCCAAGTGAGTCAAACAATACATCAACAAGCCACACCAGCACCAGAAAAGAAAGAACATGAGAGAAAGTAAAGGTTGAGTTTTTCTACACGAGTCAAAACCTTGGTCACTTTTTAATTATACGAAATTAATCTTTAATGTGTGTTTTTTATGTTCACATATCTGTCCTTTTTCTGTACACAAGGGCTTAAATATACTTGACATGAACATAACAGTCAAACGAAGCAAACACTGAAGCACAAACAGAAACAGAAAATGAAATACACTATCAGGGAACAGATCAAACACATTAGACCAGGGCAGGTGATTATAGGAAAACCACAGACTGAAGGTAAAATCAACAGACACACAAGGAAACAAAGGGTCCAAAGTCATTTCAGGAGCAAATCACACATCTGATATTTTTTATACAAACTACATGAGGACATGGATTATTGATTATTGATTGATTATGCATTTATTTGTGTTCTTGCTTTTAACTGATTGAGCACCATCTTAGCTGCTATATATTTTTAATATTATTTGAGTACAAAGGATATTTTTAACGCATTTATTTGTTTCCCTGCTGTTCACTTCACATTTGCTTTGACTGTCTGGCTGCACTGTTGTGTTAGTAAGAGAAGAAAAAAAATGACAGAGACTTATTTGACGATCACTTGCGGTATAGTGTCGTCAGACATGCAGACACATTTATTACAACAGCATGCGGTTTAATGTTCAATTTAGGTTTAAAAAAAATAATAAAAATCAGATCAAGCAGCTATTTGAGAAGAAGTTAGATAAGAAAGTGAAAGCAGGGACAGCCCGTGTTCAGGTGACGGTGACACAGCTGCTTCTGTGTGTTTGTTGACTATACTTAGTCAAAATGTTGAAAACTGTTGAACTGTTACCTGCTCATCTGAACTTCACTTAATTCATCCTGAACTGAGCGGTGACTTTAGTGTCACCGTGTAAAACATTAACGGCGCCGTAAGTCTCTGCTATTGTGCATCGGTACAGTAAGAGTTCAGACGATAATTATAATGTTACACATTTAGACAAAAGATCTGAAAAATAAAATGTTAACTTACCTTCCTGGGTGGAAGTGTCCGCACAACAGCGAAGCAGTTTCTTCCTCTTTTTAGACAGAGTGCACAGCGTGGCAATTATCACCACCTAGTGAGAGAGAGTGGGAACTGCAGCCAGGTACCGCAGTAAGTTACTCCATGTGTACTGATTGAATGGTTATTCAATAATGACATAATGCATGTCGCTCACTGAGACTGTTATCCTGTATCATGGACATTCAATTTTAACACTTAAATTACATTTTGACATACCTTTTCTTGATGAATTCTTGTAAATATTTTGTTTTTTGACCCTTTTATTTTATTTTAATTACATGGTCCGTGCCCTTCGGTGTTCACACCCTTCGGACCATGACTGTTTCCCACCTGCCAATAAATAAATAAGGGTTACTACACTTGTATATAGAGCATCTGACCAAAGTTTGGACGTGCCTTCATTTAATGAGAAACTGCGTCTTAACTCACAACTGACCCTGTATTTTCAAACTGTACAGGTGCCATGTTCACTCCAAGGTACGCAGTATAAATCGCCCTTGTGGAAAACGGCAAACACAGGGTTAAAAACCTGAAACAACAAACACGTGTAGGGGCGTGTTCTCATTTCATCAAGCTGCCTAAAGTCTACTCAATGCTTCCGCTACAAATTCCAGTGAAACCCTCGGTGCACGATGAGTCAACACTTAGGTACTAAATGCCAACTCTGCAAAACAAGGGCTGTAATAAGATAGTTCAAAATTCAGCGGTGATCTGTGTTATGACAACTATTATAGTTTATACTTGAAGTTATATCATTTAGCGTTAATTTTAATTTTATTTTGAAGGAACATCTCCTGTTTTCCGGTGTAGCGTTAGTTAGCTTGACGTTGTTTAGTTTACGCAACGGTCTCACAGTACAAGCAAACTGTTATGAAACTGAGCTCTGGTGGTATGTCACTCTTCTTCCTCTTAAATACTGGTTTTATACGTGGTCCAGTTTTTGCATGAAGGTCTTACCTTTTCGTTTATATGTTTACCAGAGCCACCACTTCTAGGTTCATTATATAACCATTAGCATGTAGCATTAACAGTAGCAGAGAATGACTTCAAGCTAACCGCGGCTAACACTAGCCTGTCCGTTCAGGTGGCAGAACAAAGTGTTCCTGCTGGAAACCATGAGGTCTGACTACTTTTAACTTGACCGATTATATAATGACACGCATCAACAGTCAGCTTGTATCAGACTGTGTAGCTAATGAAAGTAAATTCTGTTTTACAGTGTTAAAAGTAACTTAAGATTTTACACGGTGAACACGCCCCCAGGAACACAACTGCACGGTGTTGGGAATGAATGAAAGGCTGTGTGTTGTCTCTCAGCAGAGATTGACAGTGGCATTTTTCTGTACATTTGAGTTAAATTCTTCTTTTCATAAAGATGTCACTCATCGTCTCCTCTGTTATGGTCAACAGACAGGTCACGTGTCAGCTCATGAACCGCTGACTCCAACACTCTCAATGGAAACACCCTGAAAGGTAAAGACAATCGATATGTTTTCAAACAAAGTAGCTGGTTTGACATGGGCAACGCCGTTATCATACATCACTGCGATTTTTAATAATATGTGCAATGGGTTATAGTTTAAATGTACAGTCATAGTCAAGTAAGAGCTGAAGTCAAGTGGATCAGTCAGTCAACAGAAACATCATTGTAGTCAAGCATTTCTGCTTTTCTCTGTCACACATCATTGTAAAGACTGACTATTTGATTTGTTTATTTTTATGTAATTAGACTCTTGGTTGATCAAATCAAGACATTTATAGATGTCACATACAGTTTACAGTAACAACTGAACTTTTTTTTTTTTTTTTTGATGCAATATTGACCAAAAAATCATTATAATAACAGGGTGTGCAGATTAACTGACTATGTCAATAACAAGTCTAATTTATCAAGTGTTGTACATGGGTAATCCTGAAATAAAGGTCAAATAGTCTACATGGTGTGTGTCAGTGACAGTTTTTTCTAACAACCAAAATTATTGCAAGATATTTTCTTAAACCTGAGATTTGCCCGACTGTAATCGTAAATAATAAACTATCTAACTATCTCAGTGGTGACTTCGTTCTAATATGATAAATAAACAGCAACAAAAATGTGAGAAAGGTTTAAGCAGTCTGCCTCCAATAAAACAGCAGATTATACCCTTCTGTCAGAAGATTAATGTACCTAAAGGGTAACACACAAATATTAATAACATCTTGATGCTTGGGTCTGGAGCATTTGATATTTTGGGTTTAGTGTGTTTCTACTTCTCATGTTGTGGTCTGTCCTTTGATGTTAAAATCTGTTCACAGGTCTGTGTGGAAACTCGGAAATTACCCATCATGCAGTTGGAGGCTCAGCTGCGGCTATGTCAGAGCTGTCTGTGGTACAGCAAGTGTGGACTGCGTCTGCTCTCTCAGAGCTCTGCACACAGGTGTGTGTGTGTGTGTGTGTTTCTGTGTGTTTGTTTGTGTTGATTTTAATCAGAATTTCTGAGACCACCTGAGTGATGGTGGCGACGTACTCTGCTTTGAACAGGTCTGAATACAAGTGTGATTTTGAGTTGTTTGTCTTCTCACCGCAGAAAAGCTGTGGACTACTATGATCTCCTGGGAGTCAAATCTAATGCCACCATGGACGAAATTAAAAAAGCATTTTTTGACAAATCTAAAAAGGTAATGATGATTCTTGTTTATTTTCAAACTTAAAAAATATCTGGCCACTTGAGGGCAGCCTTTATCAGCCTGGTTTCTGCTGGTGAACTGTTCCCACAGTGGGCTTCCTCACTGTTTGTTTTCATGTTGTGGCTTCCAGGGTAAATATGGATGGACATGTGTATTTTCCTTGAGGATTGAGGAAACTTGTTCAGAGAAAAAAAAAGGCTTGGTTGTGAGCACAACCCATATGCATGTGTTTAACAGAGGAAGTTTAGAAGATTTTTGTGTGTTACTGCAAGTGTTCCTGTCCAGATAAGGTTCACAGCTCCAGGGCATCTCTGGGTGGGATGGTTTGTTTTGTATACCTGATTCACTGACCCACTCCTCCCATGTTACTGTAGCTGCACCCAGACAGTGATCCATCAAACCCAGCACTGCACAGCCAGTTTGTGGAGCTGAACGAGGCCTACAGAGTGCTGAGCAAAGAGCCGAGCAGGAAAGAGTACGACTTCAAAATCAGTCATAGATACAGTGGAGGACAGACCTTCAGATCTGCCTCCAGTAACACCGCCTACAGAGCCAGGTGAACATACACACAGTCTGTCACTTTGTGTTTGCTCATTTTCCTCACCTTCCTCCACACTCCGTCACAGTTAGATTGGGCTTATGTTGTCCTGCAGCAATAAATCCAAGAGAAGAGTTATAATTACAATGTGTGTTTCCGCAATGTAACATACTCATGGACATGATATTCTTGTGAGGACCGCACATCAGATCCTCCACCATGTATCACCCTTTTTTTTTTTAAATGATATTTCAGGATAAACTGCTTGATAGGTCTCATATTGAGGAATAAACAGACAACATGATTAGGGTAGAAGAACAAGAAGCAAAAACACACATAAAGAACCCAGAACCAAAATACCTAGCCTGGTACAGATATGGAAACTGCATGGTTGCACAGCGAGTAGAATAATGTGTATGCAGCAGTGTAAAATACATTACATACATAGCCTGATGCTGCTGTTTTTATCTTAACGTTAACATCCCTCCTCTGTGTATAATGTCTCCTTTCATTATCCCTCTTTGACTGTTTCATCCTCAGTGCGGATGCCCACAACAACAGTTATTACTGGGAGCAGTTTCATCAGTCCCGTACTGGTCAGACGATGGCAGAGCAGAGGCAGAACAGGAGGAGGAGGAACTTCAGGCTGGTGGGCTACTGTGTGTTGACCATGGTGCTCAGCATAGGGGCTCACTTAGTTTTCTTCAGGTAAAAACTACAGAACTACTCACTGTGTATCTATCGATTTGTAAACAATAATGATAATGCCAGCCTCCAGCCTCTTAATGTCCAGATTTGCCCATTGGTGGAGGAATGGAGGAAGATGACCTGAGAATCATAGTAGGTCGTGTTATTCATGTTCACCTTGACATGTGTGTTAATATACTAGGAGCCTTTGACACTTGAATGCCTGTGGGGGCCCTGGCTGCTGGAGTAATACATGTTGAAACAGGAAATGTTTTGAAAACAGAGGCTTACTTAGATATAGCGTGAGGTTGTTCTGAGGCTCTATATGTTGTCGACCTGTCCACGGTGTACCCTGCCCCCTCGCCCAGTGTCAGCTGGGACAGGTTATGGCCTCCCTGTGCCCCTGTATGAATAAATGGTGCAGCTAATGGACAGATAAATGGGAACTTACTTAGACAAAAAAGAAATATATTTTAAAAAACCTTAATGAGCCAGTTGTCCAGACTCAGCTGATAATTCAAACAGAATTTGACAGGAGAAGTATACTGGGCAAAGTTGCACTAGGTTTGTTTAAATGTTTACCTCTTTGAAGTTGGTAACCCATATGATATTGATGATGATGTGGTGATATCTGTTAACTCCTTAACACCTTCTGGCCTGTGGGTAGTGTTGCTTCTAAGGGCTTTAACATTTTGACTCATTAGCGCAAGGAAAAAACAATTTTGGTTTATTAATCTTCAAATTAAAAACTGAGAGTCCATCTGACTATCAAGACTGGTGAGTTTTCATGGGCTGCTGACAAAATATGCCTATGCTTAAAATTTAAATATTTAATTTTCTAATTGGCATGAGCACAAACATTTTTATTTTGTGTGCACAAACACATTGAGATGAGCTGCTGATGTTGAAGAAGTTCAGTGTTTGCACAGGGTTTGGATGTCTCTCTTGCAGAATACACAGATGCAATACACCATTATAATATCTAGTTGATCAGACACACCCAACCTGCTCATTAAATGTAAAATATGCAAGTGTTTCAGTACAGAATAGAGGTTGATATGCATAGGAACTTTATAGAGATAAGCTACATGTGTGTCAGATGCAGTTGTTACATTTCACTGTGACTTTTAAGTGACTTTTCACTATGGATGCATGCTGGAGAAACACTGCCCTTTTGTTCCCACTGCCACCCTTCTTTCATTTCTGTTTTCCCTTCACTGCTCTCCTGAGTTTTCTTTGCTGCACATTCACACCCAGATAAATGAGTCTGTTTGTGGACACGTCCCCCGTGCCATGTGTCTTGACGTAACCCCAGGGCTTGTGTCGTTGTATTTGTTTTCTCACACTGACTCGGTGCCAGTTGTGTTTGTGGAGAATCACATCTTTATGGTGTGAAGTGCTGTTATAACAGCTGTACAAACTCATAAATACAACTGAGCATGCAGAGCGCCTGCTGAGCTCAGAGTTTGTAGGTTAAGCAAATTGATTCTGTTCAGATTGTGACTCAAACATCTCTCTCTCTGTCTGGACTCTTTTAGTAAATTAGAAGACATTCACAATAACTTCATGGACGAGAAAGACAGAGTCATCACAGAAATTTATAACAGCTCCAAAGAGAGGGCCAGGTGAGTCCTTAACGTCTTCTCTTTCAAGGCACATTTAACTTGTATCAATAAGTTTGTTTTAGTGTTATGATGCTTGAATATGCAGGTGAGTCTGAAAGTGTCATTGTCTGTGCTGTTTCCCAGGGTCAACGGTTTTAAGAAACAGACGGAAATCCTGCGGCACAAACACGCCGAGTTCCTGGAGAAGTATAAAAACAGCGGCAGAGTGGACAAGTAGGAGAGTCTCCTGTCGTTGCTCCGTGACAAGGGAGTTTGAAGTGTCTGCAGGTGGAAGGTGGCAGGCTGAATGTGGTATGAATTTTTAGGATCTTAAAGTTTTTTTTTTAAACACAACAAGAACTGGGGTTTGTGTTCTGATTTCATACTGAGACTCTGAAGACGCACAAGTGCACGGGGTGTGATGATGTGGGAGGGTTTCATCTGGTGAAAGGGCACGAACCCGTGACCGACTGAGCCATTTGCAGTTAGTAGCATCGATCGGACTTTCAGAAGAATGTTCTCAGACCTTGTCCACTGTTTGTCCAAATGATCCACAACGAACAAGATCAAATTACCTCTAATGAACTCACAGGAGCATGTTATTTATTGTCCTCAGCCTCCTGTGTGTGGCACTGGGCTCACAGACAACAGTGAACTAATGGCACATGACAGCGAACAGGTTTTATTGGTTGTAACACCAGTCAGTTTCTTGGTGCTAAAAGAGACTGATACTGATCTAAATCATGTCTTGGGGTTGGACACAAGAGGACACTGTTTAATGTCCTCCTGCGGTTTATGAGCCTCACTCTGTTGGGGGGACAGTTGCAAAGTAGTTTCAGTGTTTATCCATTTCCAGGTCATGTGATGGAAAAAGGATTTGCTACTAGG
Organism: Caranx ignobilis; assembly: GCA_021432705.1. Taxonomy (NCBI): domain Eukaryota; kingdom Metazoa; phylum Chordata; class Actinopteri; order Carangiformes; family Carangidae; genus Caranx; species Caranx ignobilis. The sequence continues at coordinate 15,847,252 of MU269981.1, read as the reverse complement.
CCTGAGTGAAACTCTTGAACTTTTGGACGTTATAAATAGGAAACATTAAGCGATCAATGTTAAGACTTGAAGAGTGACACTGTGTCATTCAAGTGTATTCAAATAACACTGATAATAATAATGATAATAATACTGAGATTATGAAAGTATACAAATTGAGTGGAAAGACGGTTCATATCTAAGTGTGAAAGCCAACATTGCCCATTTTGCCTTTTTAGTTTTTAGACGTTGAAGTTTGTTATTTTTCTGTTTTCAACTGCCTTATCTGTTCCCTGGAGGGCTGTCATTGAGGAATGATTAAAAGATCAACTTCTTCTCATCAGCCATTACTTCCTGTCGCTGTTTTTTCCATCCCTTCTTCTCACATACTTTGGTTTTTCCGACACGGATCAATCTGAGGTCCTTTATGTATTCCTTGCACATATTCCTGCTTATTTTCATCCAGTAAACTTAAGTTAAAAAACGCTATAGTAACATTTTTGTACGGTGAAATGTATTTAACTTGGTCGGCAGGAGGCTTCAACATCCAGCTGTAGACAGATCTTTTAATGAGCAACCACACAGAGGAGGTAATTATTTATCTGCTTTGCTTTAGATTTCAGACGTTTTATTTTCCATTATTTCAGTGGGGAGAATTTCCTTTAAACCTCTAAACGCACATCTGGAGCTGCAGATGTTATTCTCTGTAAACTACCACATCACCTGTTTATTTACATGTGTTTCATGTCGGTCTTGAAACCATTCATAAATTTTCCCTGCATACGTGGTATTTGTTAGCAAATGACTTCATGGAAAATTAAGATTTGGTTCATAGATTTATTTTGAGTATTTCTGAGAGTATTTGCACAAGTGTGGACTGAACTTACACAATCCTGCGTCTGTGTGTAAACTGTTTTGGAGGATGTGATATTGCCTTTTTCTCTCACAGTGAGTCTTGTGTCTGAGACGTCAGCAGGAGATAACTTATCCCCGCATAGCACACAGACACCCTCACCCTCATGTGGCGTGTGAGTGCCCTGTCATAACCCAAACACACCATAATGACTGGGCTTCTGGTGTCAGCCTTGCCGACACACACACACACACACACACTGGTGGAAGACAAGGCTCATGGGAGAGGAAGCTACTACACAGGATAAACAGCTATGAAGATGATTTCAGGAGATTTGTATCTAGTTTAATGAGCTGCAGAGGAAAACTGTGTCAAACTATGCACTGACATAATATTCTGAGTCTGCCATTACTGCCCTCTGATCTATTATTTGGGAAACAACAGACAGTGATACCGAGTGGAAAAATAAATCATTGACATGGTCGACAACAACTTGACCCTCAGACTGTAACACCTCACTACAGTAGTGAATGTGACGCTGTCTCCGACAAACCTTTGAGAAGGTTTTCTACTGAATTATGTCTAATGATTGTATTATATCTAATGTAGCTCACATTTAATAATAGTCACCCACCAGGGCCATAGGCAGTGTGTGTGTGTGTGTGTGTGTATGTACTGAAGGCCCCACCATGATGACGGCCCACTCTCTGACATCAAAGTGTTACCAGTTATTGATTCAGTGAGGTTTTTTCACTTACATTTTGACTTTTAATGCATTTTAGGTCAAACTTTGTTTCATGTCTTAGTGGGTGAGTTGTCGAGCCAACAGGTTTTTTTCCACCTGAGTCATTTGCTCATGTCACAGCAGGAGAAACACAGGTGCTAATGATGAAATAAGCGATGGCTGAATCCCAATTACCTGCTCAGGTTCAGGCCTTCGGTGTTGTTCGTGCTGACTCACCATCCTCTCTCACAGAGACACTTGTTTGGAGCAGAGCCATCGTTGACATGATGAGTTACACCTGTGTTTTCTCTGACACAGTACGGCAGCTTCAGGGACTCGCTGCGCTCTACTTGTATTCAGTTAATGAGTTGTTTCCAGTGGCATGATGCTCGCCAGCAAACTTCGGAGGAAGTACTTTGATGAAAATCAAATTACTACTATGATTAAATTAGCACATAATTACATAATATAATATCTCACCAGATTTCATTACTTTGAAACAACCTTCCTGGCACTGCCAGGAAACCTACAGTCCACTGCTCCTTATTATTTTGTCCCACAAAATATTATTATTTATTCATTTTTGACTCAAATAGGCAAAATATAAAAAAAATATGGACAAGTTCTCATCCCAGTCTCCAAGGTCACATTGATTTTCATGTTGGACCAGCAGTCTGAAAACAATATATGCTGTTTAATGGGAGATTCATTTAAGAAAAAAAAACACTCAATATGTCAAAGTCAGTGTCTTATAGAATTAACCGATTTGACCAATCGGAGCAAAATCAAATTTGACTAATCACTTCATATTTAAATAGAGGGTGGTAATCTAAAATAACCAAACACACATGATTCAGGTAGGAAACTCAACAGCAGCATGACCTCAGTGTCCTCGGGGGCAGCTACAGCCTTGTGCCCCACTTGTACGGGGTCTCTGGAGGCCCCACCGACCCCCCCTACCCGGGGCCAGAGGAGACGTTGCACCTGTATGCAGTGCGCCTGTCCCGTCTGGAAAAAGTTGGCAGCGCAATGGTTACGCCGGCTGCGTCTCAAGGGCAAAGGAAATGAGGAAACCGATCACAACAACAAATGAAGACTCCCACCTTTTCAAACCTCTCGCTCCCTCTCCCTCTCCTCTCTGTCTGTCTGTCTGTCTGTCTGCGGGCTGCCCTGCTCTGCTGTAGCGGCGCTGCCGTGTCAGTGTCAGGATGTTATTCTAGGTTTATTTATAAGAGGATAAAAAAAATAAAAAAGGGACGAGAGAAGATGCGCCTGGAGAGGAAACGTCACATTTTCAGAGGGAGCGACAGTGTGGAGAGACTGTGACCGAGCCGGGCAGAGGAATATGCGGCAGTGTCACTCCGCACGTCGGCCCAGAGCGTCGGATCATTACCGGATGAACGTCCGATAGCTGGATAATGTGATTTCTTTTCTTTTTTTCCCCCCCTTCAGCCTGCACAGAGGATTTATGATCGCACCACGTTTCAGTGGGAACCTGGATGATCCTGCAGTCACGCCACCCCGGACCCCTCCAGACCAGTTTCATGGGATCAGGACCAATAGACTGACGGAGCCCAAAAATAAATATAGGGAGGCATCTCAAAGTTTAAACAAGTGTCACCAAAATACCAGGAATCGGAGCTTATGGCGCCACGGTTAGACAGCCTGCTGGATCATGACTTCAGAGAGGCGCATGTTGTCGGTGAAGCCTGATTGTTAAATGACTGGATGGATGGTTATTTCAGACGACTCCCTCCTGTGTGTCGTTAATGAAGGACATGTCATAAAGTGTCTTTAGAGTTCGTCCCTTTGTGTGGTTGACACCAGTCATCAATAAAATAAAGTTATTATTCCAGCAGTGATGATGCCACATGCGAGCGGGATTTCTGCGTCTTCAGCCGGACACTGAGGCAGAGGAAGGAGCCGGACAAGACACCTTCTTCCTTTTCCTCCTCTTTTTCTTTTCTTTTCCTTTTTTTCTTTCTTTTTTTTTTTTTTTTTTTTTTTTGTATTGGTCCAAATTTTAGTTTTTTTTTTTTGGCGTGGCCCTCGGACTCCTGCACAATGGGGATTATGCTTCAAGTTATTCTAGGAATGTTTCAGTTCCTGCTGCTGACCAGAATACCATCGTCTCATGCCAAGGTATGAACGTATAGACCATTTGACCTCAGGCTGTGAGTCTGAAGTGGGCAGCATGCTACCACACACGAGCTTGTGGGATTTATTCTGTTGTTCATGTTGATTTGCATTAAACCGAATAACATGAATTTGGTGTGCTGGAGCTCCTGTGGGGCTTTGGTGGGAGTTATCCCCCAGGTCAATGACACCTGTCACTTCAGGCCCTGTCAGAAGAAAAATCACTGTAGAAGATGTTTATGTTCGTCTGTGTCCATTGGTTGTTACTTTACAGTCACATTTTGCCGTGTATTGTCCCATCAAAGATTAATTCAATAGTACCGAGACACCTTTTAGAAGGAGTTCATAAACTACAATAAATAATTTACTCAAGCTTTGTAGATCAGTTGCAAGCCCAGCTTTCAAGTTGCCAGGTTGTGAAAAAAAGATCCTCCGCCTACATGGATTTGATTTTTCTCTTTCAGCTAACTCACAGAGACACGTCAAGTGGTCTGTGCTCTCTGACATAACAGCTTCTTCAGGAGCTGGTGTGGAGATAACATTCCAGTTAGCTTAGCTTAGGTTAGCTGATCTTATCTTAGCTTATTTTAGCTTAGCATAAAGACTGGAAACATAGAGGAACAGCTAGCCCGCATCTGTCTGCTCATGACAAAATCTGTGGATCTGTGCCTCTAAATCTTACTGTGTATCATTTGTTGAATGTAAAATGGTGTTGTCTGTCTGGGACCAATAGCCTGCCTACTAGCCTAGCTGTTCTCAAATAAAAGTAATCCAGCACTTAACCCTCCATGAAACAATGAAATGTTGTGTTTACACATGGATTAAAATAGCATGTTAATTAGTTAGCTTTATAGGTGCTAATAGGAGCCCTTTCCAACAGTGGGAATGAGCCAAGAGGCCTAACCTCATTTCCCCTTTGAGTTTTGAGTCTTTGGGCGAAGCTAGGTTAAGCAGTTGCTAGCATTAGCTTCATATTTAGCCTACTATACAGATCAATAGTGGTAACACAGTTTTCACATTCTTGGGAAGAAAGTGAAAGGCAGAGCAAAGTCTCTCTGAAGTAGGTTTTCCTGCAACCTGGCAACCCAAAAGTTGTAGCCCTACTTATTAATGACTTAGTTGTAGCTAATTTATGAAGCATTAGTGAATTATTTACAGAGCCATGGCTTTACATTATTTTAATTATGAATTAATGTGTGGGTTATTATATCTATAAGTAGCTACATTAGTCTGTGAAATGGCTGAAAGTAATTTAAACAAACTCACTGCTCTGGGGATCATGTTTAATGAAGTCAGACCAGCACTCCTACACTGTACCCATAAGATATTCAGTTTTGGTAAAACAGTTTGTTCTCACAGTGAAAAAAGATGAATAACAACTATTCAAGTATCAAAGTTGTGGGTAATTAATTATCTGTCAGCTGGTTAACAGATTAACAGTCAAATCATTTGTGTCCTAAGACCTTAATAATCACTATTTATAATGATTTATAAAGGGAGTCTTATTAGAGAGTGGTGCCCGTAATTCTTTATGGGGTTGAGGTTTTGCTTTGTGTAATTTAAGTACATGGTTCGCAGAGTTATAATTCACAAGAAATGCTCATCGATTGTGCTGTCATGGTCCTTGGTGTGATATATGAGCTCATTTTTCTACACACACACGCACACACACAAAGAGTAGCAGACACTCACACACACGGAGAGACCTGCATGCTGCTGCTTTTTTTTATTTGTGTCTGGAGACTTCTATCAGGAACAGGCAGTGCTCAGAGGGGGTGTGGGATCCAGACCTGACTTTGTGCCACTGTACACTGTATGTTTAAGTGATTTGTCATCCTAGACACTACAGGGCACACTGCTGCGTGCACAGAAAAGCCTTGTTGCCTGTTTGCAGTTGCTGCCTCACGCCCAAGACTATCTGCTGTCTTGCTGCCTGGTTCTGACTGCTTACTTGAGAAAGGGGTCATCCTTTTCTTCCTGTAGTGTTGAAGCTCAATGTGGGTGTGGCAGAGGTGGTATATAGCTGTAGGGCAGGATCCCTTTCACTTACACATACAATCACACACACACAGACACACACACTTGGCGCATCTGTACAGAGTGCTCTGGGAGTGGCTGGGAGCTCAACGTGTTAGACAGTAGACAGACAGCAGTGCCAGTGCAGATGGCACAGGGCTGACACTCAGGAGTGTGTGTTTGTGTGTGTGTCTGTGTGTGCATAAGTGTGTGTGTGCCAGCTCCTCACAGTTGAGGCTGTCTTGTCTCTAATACTGATAAGCATACAGAAAAGACACACATCAGCTGACATCCTACCAGTCACAAAATGGCCTCAGTCCCAGCTTAACACAGAATCAATGTGGGCCAAACCTGTGTGTGTGTGTGTGGGTAGACGGGGGTGGAGCAGTTAAAGGGGGGCAACTGGACAAAGTCTACATTCCCTTACAAGTGGCCTTGGTCTTCACACACACATAAGTCAAATAACAGCAGTGCGTGTATGAGGGCTGTAAAATTCAGTCTCTGTTTTGTGTTTTCGGTGGGAAGAACTCAGTTTCACTGCGTTCACAATCCTACTTAACTAAAAGTATCATAGCTGCAGCTAATTTCGTTATTTGTTGGGAGCTGTTTCAGTAATGAAGCACAACACCACCTGAAACTCATGTTTTGTTTTTATCACTTATTTTCTTCTACTGAAGTTAGCATGCTAACCAGCTAGCCCCATCAGCTTCCATCTCATCAGGTGTTTGCAAGCTACTGTAGCATCAGTGTGCCCTCGGTTAACTGACCATGATGACTTGAATCAAGTTTTTGCTAAACTGATATGAAACCACTGCAAAGCTGAATGCTATCAAACAGGTTGAGTTAATAATGACTCAGTGAACTTTTTTCACCATTTCTATTTCTCCCTCCAGCTTGCCCACTGGCGTCCAGCAGACTCCCCCAAGTCCAGAGAGGGTCGAGAAGGTACATCCCCTGTTCTTACAAAGGTTCCTCCTTCTTGGAGCTGAGAGATTTGAGTTAACACACATTATTTGTCTTTGTGGGTCCACCAGTGCGGCGGTGGTTGGAGGTTTACTCCAGGAGTGGCTGCGAGCCTCGGGATACCTTGGTGGAGGTCTGGCAGGAGTTGCCAGGGGAGACCCACCACCTCTTTGTCCCGTCCTGCGTGTCAGTGAGGCGATGTGGCGGCTGCTGTGCAGACGAGGCCCTGGAGTGTGTGCCCTCGCTAACACACACACTCACCATGGAGGTACCCACGCAGACACACACACACACACACACACACACACTAAATCCCTAGAAGTGAAACTGTGAGAGGATGTCTGTGGTTTAACAGTGATATCCTCCCATCTGGTTGCAGCTGATGAGAACCTCCTTCATGAAACATGAGCTCATTGAGTTGCCCTTTGTCGAGCACAGCCAGTGTGAGTGCAGGTAATAAAAACACATTCAGTGTCTGTGCACAAAGGTGGAGGCGTATGGTCTACCTGCTGTTCATGGTGCACCTGCTAACACTGACCTCACTGCACCTTCATACTGACACTGTCTTTTATCTCTGTGCAGATTAAAGGAACAGTTCCAGCCAACACCTACGACGAGGTAACACACTGAATTTCTAGATTTTAATCTTTCTGTTTTTGTTGTCAGTTGTCTATAATTGTGCTGAATGACCTGTTCAAATAATGTTATCAGTCCCTGTCTGGAAACTGTCCAAACTCTGCACTAATGTGGCTTTCAATTCTGCTGATGGTGCTACTAATGAGGAGGAGGTGTACAGAAGAGTGTTTCATCTCAAAGCAAATACCATATTGAAAAGAAGTCACATTCAGCAGTTAAACATAGTAAGGAATCGATGTGTTTGGGCTTGTTTGACTGGTGCATTTGACCAGAAAATGCCGTAACGTGTATTAAAGACTAATAGGACACTGATAACAGTTTAGGCTATACAACACTAATACAACACTTTTTTTGTAGCTGAGCATTTTGTTTGCTTTTAGCCATTATTAGATGGGTGACAACAGCAGAAAATATATTGATGTGGTGAAGGTGGAGTCAAACCAGACACATTGTGGTTACAAAGCATCCACTGACACTCACCACTAATGAAATTGGAAATAAAAATAGATGTGATAAATATTCCACTGTAATGACTGAATTTTAGCGGCTTCAGAGAGAACTAAAATAAAGCTTTAAGTTTGATAAATTCACAGTGAAAGTAAAGAAACTGTCCAGGACGTGGATGTTGTGCTGTTGAGGCCCTGTTGAGTGTCATCTGGGGCTGACAGACATACACTGTAAAACACACTCTGCAGCTGAGTCCCTGATGTTTGTTTGTGTGCCTCATACTGGTAGGACCAACCAGGGAATCGTATGATTGCATCTTTAATGTTTATGTCCCCGTGCTTCCTGTTAGGATGTGGACATAAATAAAGGATTCCAATGTATGTGTGTGTGTACATTTTAAAACTCAGTAAGGATTCGTGTGTGTGTGTGTCTGTGTGTGGTTTTGCTGAATTTCTCCACATACATGTAGACATGTATGGGCTCTCGTTATCAATATAAATGTATGTTAGACTTTTAATGTTTGTTTCTGTGTGGTACATGTGAATGTGTGTTTGTCCCTCAGTGAGTTAGCATCTGTGTGACTCTCTCCCAGCATCCCCTGGGATGGCCCTCATCCTGTTGTCACCATAGTGATGATTTTATCTCTCCTGCCATGTGCTCTCTCACAGACTGACGGAGCAGAGTCATGAATCCATGATAGTAAATTAAAGCTCCAAAGACAACGACAGCAGCAGCAACAGACTCTGTTAGTGATGTCAGGTCTAAACTGGGAAAAACTGCTCCCATAATAATTTTATATCATTTAACAGAGCTTATTGCAGAAGGAAACAGGGCAGCTAGAAACAGAGAAAGTTAAAGCTGGAAACCAGAGCTGCAGGCACATGCACTTTGCTCTGAGGGCATCCGCAGACATTCAAGTAAAACTGATTGTCCTCAATAAAGGCTGGACACTGCTGTGATAAGGAGGATGGGAATCAGCAGACTGGAGTACAGAGAGCCTTGTAAACTACAGGCAACAGGGACAAGACCCAGGGGTGCACAGCGGAGCCTTCTCCTGCCCTACCAAAATAAAAGAACGACTATTGTCATGAAAAGTAAAAAATGAACTGTAATTATGGAGCAGAATGGTTCTTTTTATTCACCATATCAAATATTAAATGATTATGATGATACAATACAAACTAATAGAGAATTATGTTCTATTAAATACTGTCTGTTCGGACTGAGTAGTCGTAATAAGTATCAGATACAGATACAGAGGTTGTGTGGTGGGTTCATGTAAGGATACTGTCAAAATATTCGCTCATTAAAAATTTAACTCCTGACATTGTCTGTGTGTGATATTCTCCAGGCCTCATGTGAAGCCACGAAGAAAAGACAAGAAAAAAGAGAGAGGAAAGTCCAGGCAGAAGAGTGGAGACATCCGAGCTGCTGCGTATGTTAAAAATTCACAACAAACTTTTTTATTTTGTTCCTTTTCTTTTTCTTTTACTTATTCATGAACTGAGAAAAGTTTTTACTTACGTCAGTCAGTATTTTCCAGCCTCAGTGTGAATGTTTGGATTAGAAAAGCAAACTAGGTTATCTGGTCTGTATTATTACTGAAGGACAATTTGTTTTACAGCCACACCAGTCAAGGTCTAACACACACACACACACACATACTTGTAGGGGTCACCTCTGTGTGTTAAGCCCATTAGATTGCCAAGCTTCTTAATAAGAGCAAAACAGTACATATCAGCTATTCATATCATGTGCTGTAATCAGTGCTTATTAAATAATTATCAACTCAGGCTGTTAAGAAGATGAAGATCAAGGAAATAACAACTAGAATTTGAAACTATTAATTAACTTGTACCACTGTGATCTGAGAGGAAGAGTTGCATGCACCATGATTCTCATGTTTCAGTTCAGAGTAATGAAGGACAAAGGGGCTGTCGCTCTTTTCCATACAACTTTTTTTTTTCTTCGTCAGCTTCCCCTTCACTTTGCTTGTCAATCATCTCTGTCCCCTGGGGGCCAGACGTAGCCTCGGTTTGGGTGTGATGAACCTCTGCACCCATCCATCACTCAGAACAGGCTTTATTCAGAACCTGGCAGGGGTGAAATCTGTGTAATTTGCTCCCAAATGCCACCTCCTCTGTCCATGCCAGTGGCAGGCGTGGTCATCGGGATATGAACAAAGATGGCCCCTCTCTGCCTCATTAAGTAACTTCATTAAGGCCGCCAGCCTCCCTGAGAGGACAGAGGCAGAACCAGCTCAAGTTAATGGACCAACTGATGCAGGCAACTTTCTCAGACACAGAGAAAAGTACAGAGAGTCTGGAAGAGTAACCGAAGGCCTCATGGGCAATGAAGCCATGGTAACGGACAGGCAGAGCAGAAGGACAGAAAGAGCGAAGAGTTTATCAGCAGCTAAAGGACCAGTATCCCACATTAGTCACACTTCTCCCACTCACTGCTTTGTGTGGGTTTGATTCAGACTGGCAGTGTGCATGCTTAGACAAGCCCTGCATTTCATTTGTAACCGTCCTAGAGATGTGCTACGAGATCAGCAGCAAAGTAACAAAATCTTGTAGTGTCTGCATTGATTCCAAAGACGATGACGCCTACCGACTCTGACGACCCCCTGACCTTTACTGTAGCCATACCATCACCATGGATATTAGTGTTTTATAAATGAGATGAGATGTGTTAACAATCAGTGGGTGGATAATGAAGCTCAGTCCAGACATTCTTGTGGAATAACTTTAGGCTTCCACAACTGTCACATTTTTAATTTGTTCAATACTTTATGACCATGAATTAATAAATAAATTCTGCAGCCACCCCCTCTCATCTTCCATCCCTCTCTCATCCAGGACCCCTGCTCCCCCAACTCTCCCTCCCCCATCCTCTCCTCCTACTCCTCCATCACCTCCTCCTACCATCGCCTCTCTCTCTCCGTCTCCCTCTCCGAGGCCTTGCTGTCGCCCCTGCAGAGGGAGGAAGTGGGCATTGGATCCAGCAACGTGCGAGTGTCGCTGCACCATCAGAGCTGAGAGCTGCAGCCAGAAAGGCCGGAGGCTCAACCCTCAGAGGTGCAGGTCAGTCCATACACAACAAAAACGAATGAACATAATCTGGTTTCTGAACATGCAGGTTTGTTATAACTGCAGCTTGAAGTGGATCTGTTTGTTCTCACTCCAGAGCATCTTAAATTAAATTAATTTTATGTGCAGTTATAAAAATATCTAATTGCTTGGTTGTTCACTGTTTCCTGTTCCAGGTGTGATGCCATAAGGACTTAATGTGTCCACCCACTTTGTTTTTTCGCCTCCTTCTCTCCAACGACCCCTGCAAATTCATCGTCCACTCTCAGCATCACTGCCATGGAGCATACAGACGCTTGGACATCCAGTATCTCAGACTGAAGGAAATATTAGCAGATGCACGCAAGAACCTGTAGCAGCGCTCTAGTAAACCAACACATGCAACATCACAGCCTCAGCGTACTGTAGATCTACGTGTGCAACAAAACGTCTTACCACCTCCTCGTTTCTGTGTAAAAACTTCAGTCAGTCCACATGTGCAGCACTGTACAGACGTGTAGAATCACAAAACTCATCCAGTGAGTGGAGGGATGAAAGAAGCAGAACAAAGGGGTAACTTTAAGAGACGTAAGGAAATGCCCAGAAAAACTCTTCCCTGGTGGATGGAGACATGCCCACGGTTGGACATGGTCCTGTCCTGCTGTGGTTTGGACGTTGAACCCAAGAAATTCTATAAATACAAGGAAACATTGGAGACAGGAGTGATCATACTATACAAGGACAACAGAGATGAAGTGGATCGGTCTTACACAGGTGTCCCATGTTGATGCTTCGGTGGAAGTTGTGACTCGCCGCTCACAAGGAAAATGCACATGGAGATGTTAAGTCAAGGCCAGTGTTTGTGCAGAGGGTTTGAAAAACACTGGGAAGGAGATTATTGGTGGATGTATGCACACTCAGACATACCAGAGGGACACAGGACATGCCAATGAACTGGCACCCCAGTGTGCGTGGACCTATAGTTGAGCTGAATGCTGGGACGGAGTGTATCTGTGTGGTCTCCCCACTGAAAGACCCAGATGGGTTATCCCTGCAGCCATTTTCTCACATTCAAAGCATATGACCACAGGCTGGCTCTCCAAGCCGCTTTCCGGCATTTGTTTAATTTGGGCCTTTTGTCTCCATCTTTTCTCGGCACCTCGATTGAAAGCAGCCGCTTTGCCTCTCTTTGCCTCTCTTTTAGGCAGTGAGGAGAATGACAATAATGAGGCCTGGCGGCTGTCCACTACTTCACACACAAACATTCACACTTATAACCAGGAACACAGACAACACTGCAAATGCAGACACATACATCCTCCCTCACTCTGTGCTATAGCAGACACACACACACACACACATATGTATACTGAAAACACACACACATACACATGCAATGTGAAATGAATGCAGGTAGCCATAAGCTTTTTTTTTTTTCGTGCCACACTAAGTGTGCAATTAAATGTCAGTTGTTTATATTTGCAATTTAATGCAAAGTATTGTGTTATATTCCTGTGTTTTATATTTTATTATAATTCTGTCAAGTTGATTGAAAAGATATTCTATATTGCAGAATGTGTCTTTGTTTTGTTTTTGTTCATCCTTAATCCATCCGCATAAAGAGTCACACTGGGTGGCCGGCTACGTACACAGTCAGCAACTAAACCGATACGCCAATGTATTGAATTTAAACAGAGACGGCTCACACGGGCCACAAATGGGAGACTATATACATTATAATGTGTAACTCAAACAATCAGTGGGTCAGTGTTGTCTGCAGCGCTCTGAAACCAAGCAAATAGCAGTTCCCAGTTCAGTGAAAGGAAAACATGGCTATTGTTGTTGCTGCATGTGCGTGCTGGGATGGAAAGAGTATTATTCATTTGGAACATAACTTGTTTATATTCTGACTGAATCTCATGGGTAACCTCCATGTTAGTTCATGGCTGCCTGGCTGCAGGGTGGGAACTGGGATTTGAACTGCAACTCGTTCAGAAAGGACGAGGTCTTGAGCAACTTGTCAGTCAGCGTGACGAGCTGAAGCCACAGCTCCACTGTCATGAGGAGGAACCATAATGGCAGGTCAGGGAGTTGAAACCCATTTTTGACAACCATTCAGAGCCTGTGTCCCGTGTTAAATTTCACCAATGACGTCTTTGCTTCGTGAGAACCAGAAGCTTTGAAACTCCATGATTCATGTTTGTACTCTCTCTCTCTCCTCCCCTCTTCCCCGGATTCATGCCATCCTGCTGAGAGAAGAATAGTCACCCAGAAGCAGTGTGCAGTCCTCAGTCTGAATTCATTGTGTGTCAGCCTTGAGGCAAAAGAACTTTGTTTCACTGGCTGGTGTGATAAGCTCTGTATTTATACTCTCTTTAGATTAGTTTTTTTTTTCACACTCGATCTCATTGTTCAGTGTTTGTTTTTACTGTCAATCAATGCTTCAATCACTACCTCTATGTCATAACATATTAATGACCAAGTATTAGTGCGTTGTTGTTACTTCCCCGTGTTATTTCAGACCTCTTTTAAGATAATGATATTTTTATTTACATTTAGCAATAAGCACAGTCTCCAATGCAGAGACTCTGAGCTGCAGCAGATATGTAGTAATAAGCACCGGTTTTGGAGGAACCTATAGGAAATTTCTGAGTGCGTCTTAGCAATCTGAAGAGCAGGATTGTTCACAAGAGGAGAGCGGACCTGGTCTTCTGACTATAGACCAGACACTGTGTGATACTGTGGAACAGGAGACGGTTTCCCAAAATGTTTGTAGCCCCAAATTAATGGTGATGGTTTAGGGAATATACTTGCTTGTTCTCTTGCTGAGAGTGAGATGAGACAACTGATGCAACTGTCATGTAAATGTAAAGCTTAGGCCAGCAGCAGTCAGTTGGTTTAGCTCTCCTCACAGAGTGGAAACCATGGGTCCAATGGTAACAAAATGTACGTAGCAGCATGACTAACAATCCCAGGTCAGTGTGTTAAACTGAATCTCTTTTCTTTAATCCATATAAAAGCCAGAGTGAGAAAATGACAAGTTGTGGTTTTTGTAGTGATTATGTGCCAAATGTTTGTTCTGAACATTAACAACCAGCACGGACTCCAGGAAATAACTGCACCCAGCCAGGAAATATTCCAGCCCATTGCCATCTGTACAATGGCATGCTGGCGTTTTTATGCTTTTAAATGGATTTTTAAAATATTAATTATTGAGCCTTAGAGGCTGTTTTGTCTTGTTTCCAGTCTTAATGCTAAGCTAAGCTAAACAGCGATGGTCAGTCCATAGTTATCAGATGTATTAAACTTCTCATCTACATGCAGCAGTGTGATTAAGTGCATTTCCAAAGGTTTTAAGCTGTTCCTTTAGACTATTTTGCAGTCATTTCTACTTATGTGTTTTTATCATTTTGGTAAACTAGAGTTTCCAAGTTCCCCCTCTTCATAATATTGTATTTTGTACACAAGGAAGCAAATGTTTTGGGAAACTGTGAACCTCAGTACAGATTGCACTTGTGTTTGAGATTGCAAAGCACATACTGAACAATTGTCCACTGGGTCAAAAGAAGAAGAAAAAAAAAAACCTCAGTTGATGGCAGAACTGCAGGACAAATGGACATGAACTGAAAAGCTCCTCTCATGCAGACATGCATGACATCAAAGACATTCCACCTTAAGAGTTGTGGCGCTGAGATGACTTCTTGATGGCCTCTGGGGCTTCAGCTGTTACTTCTTGTGATCAGAGTTTCTCATTTTAAAAATACTAATTCTGCATCCCAACTCTTAATGCTATACAGCTATACTTGGACATATTAGTATCCTAAATGTCCTAAGTTAGTATCAGTATCAAACATCAGTGTGCTTTGTATCCACACAGTCTATGTTGTACTGTAAAGGTAGCCCTGTTCTAGCCTCTAGTGTCTTAGTAGCCTATAGAGACCCCTTACTAACTATATAACATTTTATAATCTCTAATATCCAGCCATGACCTTGTGTATGATGTCCAACATACATTAGAAATGTATTTGTAACTTCATTTTAGCTGTACTTTGCAATGAATCTCTTCTCTGCAAATACAATGTACTACTGTAGCCTATGTATAAAGAAAAACCTACACTCTTTTTTTGCTGCTACACCATTTGTGCCCTATTATGATGTCTTTGTAGAAAACAATGCAGGTTTATGTTGTATTAGTATATAAATGCCAATTAATCGAGTCAATGTCCACGTGAAAATGTATACTGCATCGTCCAATATATTGAAAATGATACCAGGATACAACCTTGATGTTACAGATGTTATTAAAGGAAATGTCTTATTTTTCATATAAATCTCCCATTTTCTCCCTGTCGCTGTTTATCCACTCTGCTGTCCCTGCGTCTGTAATGTCCCTGTGGTTTGACCTCAGCTCCTCCACCCCCCTGTTTCTTTTTGTTTTAATCTCTCATTTGATGGTAATGAAAGGCAAACAGGCATTTTTGATTACAGTGCCACCCTGTTGTGACGTGTTGTTATGAGACATAATATTGTTCCCTCTCCTCCTCTCATTTGTGTTGCTGAGTCAGAAGCTCGTCAAGTACAAAGGTGTGCAGCCCCACGCTGCGTGTGTGGAAATTTACTCAATTGCTCAAGTACAGTAATGAGGTACTGGCACTTTACTCTTTATGAGTGTTCGCATTTTATATCACTTTACTGCTACATTTGTTGTTGTTTGGGAGTTATAGTACCTCACAAAGGTAGAATAGATATGACACCCAGCAATAATCAAAATGAGAAATTATGCTTTTTGTGCAGACTATTCATTATAGTCACTGTGGTACATTTAAAAATGACTTAGGCCTAGAGATACTGCAGCATATGAAAATGCGATATCCATAAACATCTGTGTTATCCACTTGGAGCTGCTTCTTTTAATGAATGAAACATAATCAAACACATCTAAAACTGATTGATTTTCAGGTTCTACAACCAATATCACTAAACAATTTCCAGTAAAGCTATAGACTAGTTCACTGAATGAGGACACTTTATGACTTAGTTCATTGTCCACTGTTCAATGATAGTTACTCTGCAGTTTTTTCAGTAACATGATGTTCTGTTCCCACATGACAGAGTCGACCACAATCAGGAATATTGTGTTAATAGGAACCAATTTCACCCACAGTTACTTTTTATAAATGGCATAAGTAACAGTATTATCATTGATTATTGATTGAATTCACTGTATAATGACAGTGGTCTTATTTGGTCTTCGTGACCATAAAAACTATATGAGGACTTTACAGTGTCTATTTGGAGGAGGGGACAGGGGGATGAAGGAAGAAAGGAGTCAAGGAAAGAGGGGAGGAAAGTGAAGAAAAGAAAATAACATGAAAAGAAAGGGAAGGGAGAACGAGGAAAAGAGAGATCAGGAGCTAACTCTGCTGCCAAGCTATCTGTCTGGAAGGGCATTATGCCAGTACTAAATATAGCTGCAAGATTAGGGAGACAGAGGGAGAGAGAGAGAGAGAGAGAGAAAAGGACATAGTGACTCATCCATCACATTACAGAAAAGATGTCTTTACTCCAAAATCTTCTTTTTTTAAAGCTTCTTTTCCCAAGAACAGTGTCCTCACACTGATGAAAACTGATGAAGAGACAAAAAGACTTTGTTCATGTGGCTATTTTGACTGTTTCCCTCTGGTTTCATGCATTTTTTTGACTTGTGCTCCCTCCTGCCTCCCTCCATCCCAGTGCTCGCCTCACTCCATCATCCATCTCCCTCTGTCTCGCTCAGTCTTTGCACTTGTATCAGGACTTCCTGTATTTTTCCACCTTGCTTTCTCTGCATTCACAGTTGTGTTTTCCTAATAATGTCAGCCATGGTTTCCTCCCTGCTTTTGTAGCAGCAGCTGTGTTGAAGCAGTTATATTGTGCACTATCTGGCCTGCGAGTGTGTGTTGTTAGATGATATCAGCACCACTGTGTGTATGTGTATGTGTGTGTGTGAGAGAGAGCAAGAGGTGGGGTGACAGCCTGGGACAGAAAGACTAAGTCCATTATGTGCAGTGCAAAGAGGAGCCATGTGTGTCTGCTGACAGGAAAGTGAGTGTTTTTGAACGTCTCTTGTGAACACAGAGAACTTTTTCATTTTATTTTACAGAACAAACAAACAGCGTTATCTCCAACAGAAACGTGGATCCACAGGCCTCGTCCGTCTCAGTTCACTGAAGGACGTCAACCTTGATGAAAGATGCTACGGCTGTTTTCACTACGCAGGAAAACAGTCTCTGTAAAGTCATGTGAACCTGACAGCCTACATGAGCCCTACACCACCACATGATTTAAAGCTTGTCATCAAAAGGCCTGTTAGACTAACAGGCATAGGTTAGGGCCTACTAGTTAACAATAGACAAAAGCTGAGGCTAATGTTTTTGCGATTTCCAATTTTCATATCTAATTGAATGGAAATTACCAATTTCCAATTTAACTTTCAATTCTCCTCCGGCCTGAACAACCACATAGGTTGTGACAGCGCTACGAATGTCAATAAAAACAAACAATTTAAGAATCAGTACAGGCTGTATAGGCCTAGTTCAACAGCTGAATGAAAAGACCTACAAAGGAAACTCAAAAAGAGTGTGGAGATTTGTGAGACTATTCTTTTCTGTCCTGAAGTGGTTTGTTAATCAGTTAAGTTTGTTAATCAGATTGAAACACTGAATAATGTGTGAAAGCATAAAGAGGAGTGTTGTGATGAAGAGATATGTTGGATATAGAAGGTGAAGAAGAGGCTAAATGAAGGGTGAGGGGGGGTGGAGGACATGGGGGGGGGGTGGGGGTGGGGGTGGGGGTGGAAGGCTGGTTGGTTTTGTGGTTAGGGGTCCAACAGGTAAATAGGTGAGGGCATAGTTGCGGTCTGGCGTGCTCAGTCCTGTCGGCTCAGAGGATGCGGGTACCAGTAGGAGTGAGAGGAGATCAGAGAGCGAGCTGAATGTTATCTCTCTTCCCATACCATACTGTACCTGTACTGGCACTCCAGTGTCCTCACATCCTCCACAGACGTGCAGGTTAGGTTAATAAGAAACTCTAAATTGCCCTTAAATATAAATGTTTGGATGCTTTTCTCTATGTCAGCCCTGTGATTGACCTGCTTCACTCCACCTCTGACCCAGTGTGAACTTAGATTAGCTCCAGGCGCCCTGCCACTCTCAAGGATAAGTAAGTATATTGAGAGCTAGAGCCAGCCTCCTTGTGTGCTTCAATATATTTTCCAAATGTTCCTATGGAAGTCATTTTAACTCACTTTTTTCCTCCCCTTTGTGACCATGTATCATTGAAACACAATACCAGCTGACAGGATAAGGGTGTTAAGGTGGGTCCTATTTCGTTTCCTAATCAAGACGGCCCTATGTTAAAGAGGATGAGGTATTTTATCAACTCTGTTGCATGTGTTGCTTGTCCTTGGATTAAGACATATTTAATCAAATATCCACACGGTAAAACTGGTTCCAGATAGTATTGCACACATGGCAAAATGAATAGGGGGTTAAAGGGGCCCACCAGCCTAATGGGCCTCAGTGTCACATAGGTTAATCCAACCATGTATAGGACATATTGTAGGTTTTCACATGAAATAGTTAAATACCCCGCCTTAATTCACACGGACTCCTGCAGCTTGACTTTCTTTTAATAAAAGACCACAACAGTGACGCCTTAGGTATTTAGATGGTTAGAGTCTTATCCATCATCATGCAGAACTGTTAGGGAAGCATCTGGTCAGCCCAAAGTTCATTCTGCAGCATGAAAATTAGTCCAAGCAGACAGCCGGAGACATAAAGACCTATCTTCAGAGACAAGAGGAAGAGGCAGTCCAGCAGCAGATGGTCTGGCCCCAATAGAGTCTTGATTCAACATAATGGAGTCAGTCAGGGATCAATTGAAGACACTGGGGAACTGTGGCAAATTCACCAAGATGGCTGAGACAGAAGTTAAATTGAGTGTAAACTACCTCGCATGGAAAAACTGTGCGAGAGGAAGCTTGATGCTGTTTTATGGTTTAAGTGCATTAACACCAAACAGTTTCTGATGTTTGCTGCACTTTACGTCAGTGCAGTGACTTTGAAGTGTTTCACTGTATTGTTTCTGGACACATCCTCACTTTACTTCTAATACCACACACAAAGTAGTGTCATCCTCAAGAGTGAATTAAGTGTGTACCACTGCGTGAACGGGCGACAGAGGACCCCTGGTGATGAGAAGGTGTCACTGCAGGCATCTTTCGCCTCGGTAAAGTAGACGTGGCAGTGACGTCAATGCCGGAAATGACCCGGATCGGAACTTTAACTCCTGGGTTGATTAGTTTTTACCAGAAACATCGAGAGCTCTCGCAATATGATCTAATATCGATTCAAGTAAGTTGGAACTAATCGATTTTTGTCTTTTAAATAGTCTGAATCCTTGTGGTGGTGTTTTAGGTCGAATTTTACCGAGGTAAATAACAGACGGTACGAAAAGCCAGTTTAGCTTTCAGGAGCTAACGTTAGCCTGTGGTTAGCCGGTCAGGCCACAATCAGCTGTGTCGTGATGGGCGGCCTTCGCTTTCCGACCGGGTTCACAATATGGGTAATCATTCTTACCTAATAATGTGTGCATATATAACGCGCCTGAGCCCTTTGTGGCGGTTGTTTGCTACGTGTCGTCTGGTTATTGTGGTTTAGCGTTGTGGCTGCCTTGTTCACAGAGTAAGCGAACCGAGCGGTAAGCTAACGGTACCAGTTGGCTCCTTCACCCACCACACAGCCGACGATCAAATTGTGTTTTTGTGTATTATTAGGTGATGGTAAAACCGTCGGTGGCCTGTGGTAGTCTAAACATTATGTCGACACATCCCCTTTTTCAGACATGTGTGTACATATGTCCATGAAGGATACCCCGCCTTGGATGTGAGTCCGTCCGTACACCGGGAGCTCTTCGTGTTTACCCATCACACAGGACTCAAGAAGCAGGAGCAGACACTCCCCAGGTGGTTTCTGGTCTACAGCGGGTTGGTCACCCTCTCCCGCCGGCAGGATGACGTGCCGTGACAGGACCCTCGAGTTCCAGTCAGCCTGCAAATCTCTCCAGGGCAGACAGGTGTGTTTGCGACACCTCACACCACAGCACAATAATAACAGACCGCTTCATGTAAAATTAATGATTTCGTCTAATTTCTTAGCACTTAAGCTCGACAGTAAACTGATCTGTTTTCACTTCAGTTTTCTGTGACGTTGATGGATTTTGCTTTGGTTTTGGTTTTGGTTTATTCCGCTCTCTGCCTCCTACCTTATCTGGTTTTGTCTTAGCTACTGTAACATATTTGATACCAGGTTCATGAGGTTAATTCTTAAAGTCAGAAACGATCTTAATTCACCAATGGCAATTCAAGCATTTTTCTACCACTTGAAATCCAAGCTTGTCATACAGGTGTCTGGATGACAGAAAGTAATAAGATCTACATTCATGTACACCAGTTGAACTGTTTACGGCCTTTGTTATGTGTATGAGTTAAATGTGTTTCTTGTTTGGAAGTCAGTGGCTCCAGTTTTTTAAAAACAACTTATAGTCCAGTGTAATTCTCCTAAACACAGAAGAATCAGTAGTTCATAGTTAATTCATGGCCAATGTATCCTGGCTCTTTTTGAGACCCATTACCCTTGGTGAATTGGTCTCAAACCAGCATCAGATAGATAATATTTACAATTTGCCATGTGTCCATAGTGACATCATAATAAATTATTACTCAGTTTAACCAACAGTCTAAAAGCCTGTGACAAAATCTTTGTTCAAACAATGAAGTAATAAAAGAGAGTATATCAGAAGAAATTATGGGAATGTTAAGAATTGATTACAAGGTGTAGAAGGTCAATAAAACAGGAAGCGATGAATCACCCTGTCCTGTGTGTTTATTAACCCAAAGTCAACGTTGAGAAGGGCTGTCATATTTCCACAGATGCTCCTCAGTGTTTTACTTTTGACTTCTCTAACCATTTCATGCTCTGTGCTTTTTGGCCCTCTGGCAGAATGGAGTCCAGCCCAGTAAACCCGCTCTCAGCGCTCTCAGGCAGCGCAGTGACTTTACAGTTATGGCCAAGTAAGTCACAAACAGTCTGTTTTCTCATGAGTGTTTGCTGTGTGAAGTTTGTGTTTTTATGTTGATTTTTGGGTGTTGCATTATTTGTATTAACACATGATTGTCCTCTTCATCTTTATTGCATATGAAATCCAACTTGATGTTGCTTGTAAAGGATACCTAAAAATACTGTAATTGTATAACTGAAATTGAAACGAGAGGACTGCTTTGTAAATTTGTAGTGGAGGCATTTTGTCAAGGACATGTTTGGTCTAGTTTATCTTTAAGATTGTGAGCAACAGGACACAGATAAAATCGATGTCATACCTTTATGTAACTCCTTGTCAAACTCCAAACAAACATGTTTTCTATCGTGATAAAGAAAGCTAAATATTTTGTTTGTTTCCCTGCAGGAGAATTGGGAAAGACTTGAGCAATACTTTTGCCAAACTGGAAAAGCTCACTATTTGTAAGTGTTCCCTTATTGTTACATTCACATCAATTATAAGTTGTAAGTTTGTATGTAGGATCCATCCATAGCTCTGATTTGTTGTGTTGTCATTTTGATGCTTTAGTGGCAAAAAGAAAATCTCTGTTTGACGACAAAGCAGTGGAGATTGAGGAGCTCACGTACATCATTAAACAAGTGAGTTGGAGGAATAACATCCCCTCAAATGTGGCTTTATTAATGAATCAAGCAGCTCTCCACAACCCTGTGAATATGTACTAAACTGTTTGGTACCCCTCCTGTGTTTATGATTTTAGGACATTAACAGTCTAAACAAACAGATAGCACAGCTGCAGGACTTGGTGAGGTCCCGTGGAACTCCAGGTGGCCGACACATCCAAACCCACTCGAACACTATAGTGGTGTCATTACAGGTATATTCAGTAATTGCTATATTGTATATTTGGACTAATGTGAACTTACCTCTTTAGGCCTGTGTGTTTAAATAATATGAAAATGATTTTTTTTCACATTTCACAGTGGTGGCCTGCAACAAATGTACTCAGCTGATTTAAGCTACACTTTACACACCCTGTAACTTTGCTCTGTCTTTCGTTGTTCACAGTCCAAACTGGCTTCAATGTCAAACGACTTCAAATCAGTCCTAGAAGTCAGAACAGAGGTGAGGTATACTTTACAGTTGGTGTACTTTATCATTCAATGTGAGAAAACATTAGGAGCCAAGTAAACCAAAGCTATCCCCTCCATCGTTTGTCTGTTGTCCTCCAGAACCTGAAGCAGCAGCGCAGCAGGAGAGAGCAGTTCTCCCAGCCTCCTGTAGCATCTTCTCCTCTGATGGCCAACAATTTCAGTAAGTCCATCCACACCGTAGCTTCGTGCTTTTAGTCGCTCAGTGATATTTTTTGTTCACAATGGCCTTGCGTTAAAAGTAATGGCAACAACAGGTAAATAAAGCACGCTGTTGTAGCTTAAGGGAGTGTTCACTCTACACTGATATTTTTGGTGTGGAAAGTTGTGCTGATTAAAATCCTACACAAGGTTTCCACTTTGTCTGGACCAACAACCAGCTGTTCTACATTCAAATTACAAATTAAAAGTCATCTCCTGCACGGACAAAGGTCTCAATCGGGTTTCATATCGACTGATGTAACAGTGTATGTAGCATTAAGTCCACCTTCATATATCATGTCACTGCTCGTGTCCATTCTTCTTAAAAAATGAAATCGTTTCTAAATGTCGAAATCACTCCTTTATCTAAAACACTTCCTGCTCTTCATCTGTTCATTAAGGGTGATAGAGTGAACACACCTTTATTTTGTCTCGGCTTTGTGGCTATATTCGACATGTGTGGCTCATGCTCAGTTCACCATTTTGCTAAACAAATCGCTAAACAGGCTATTCACTAGAAACCCTCTAATTAACACGTGGAGCTCTGACGCTTCCAGGGCACGTATTCACACTGCCAGTAAAGTGTACATGAACGGCCTGTGGTATTTCAGTATTTGTGACAATTTCAAGCAAAGTGTTGATTTTTTAAATACCTTAAGATTATATTCGCTTCCAAACACATAAACACGTGTCAGATGGAAATAAATTCTGTTTTACTCTAACTCTTGTTCTATTTCAATAATGTAGGTCTAATAAACTGTAGAGTCACAGTAACATCCAGTACATCAGAATTTTTTGTATTATTGTCCCATTATGACTAACAATAAGGTACTTGAATTGAAATATTACAATATATGAAACCAAAACAAGTCTAAAGACATACTGAGTTTTACGTTTCTCCCTCATTTGTGTCTTATAATTTTATGGTATTTACAATGGGCACATTGCTTGAAATTTATTCAGAAATGGCATGGGTTGAACAGAGACTTAAACTGCCAGTGTACTTCTCAAAACAACAGCTGTTGTAATAGGGAACTGCTCTAAGTCCTTGTGAATGAATATTACTGTATTTGGTCCTCGATAATGCAAAAATTAAAAAATATTTTAGGGAGCCGCAAAAAAGGGGCCCAGGAGCCGCATGCAGCTCGCGAGCCACGCAATGACTACCAGGGCTATACAACCTCAAATTTAAAAGGTATTTCCCTGGAACGTTTGACACTCTCAGCGGGTATAACTAGCTTCTGTATGTGCCCGCTGTTCTCACTGCTTTCCCTCTCTACCATTGAGGATTTCTCTCTAATCTTGTTGAACATGCATTTTTGTTTTGCTTCTTGTCTTTCCTCAGAGAGCTCAGTCCTGATGCAGGATGAGTCCCGGAGTCTCGGGGATGTGGCCATCGATATGGACTCTCAGACCAATCCCTTGCAGCTCCAACTTATTGATGAGCAGGTAGACCAAGATCCTCGCTGAAAACTGTGGCCGAATGTCTCGTCAGTCCATTTATGTTTCCCAACATGGCCCTCTTTGAAATCCTATTGCTTGTGTTGTCCACAGGACTCATACATCCAGAGCCGTGCAGACACCATGCAGAACATCGAGAGCACCATTGTGGAACTGGGCTCAATATTCCAGCAGCTGGCACACATGGTCAAAGAGCAAGAAGAGACGATCCAGAGGTAAGATGGAGAGCAACTAGTGTGAGACGACTTGAAAGAAAAGTGATGAGGTGTGGTGTAATTTTCGTGCCTGTCCTTTCTTTCCAACAGGATTGATGCAAACGTGGAGGACACGCAGCTGAACGTAGAGGCGGCTCATACAGAGATTCTCAAATACTTCCAGTCGGTCTCCTCCAACCGCTGGCTGATGATCAAGATCTTTCTCGTCCTCATCGTCTTCTTCATCATCTTTGTCGTCTTCTTTGCCTAAAGGAAGGAGGAGCGGCCGAGGGAAGGGAGAAAGTGCGTTGATTGAGGGGAAGCCGGAGCTAAAATTGAAGCTGGACTGAGACCACATGTCCAGACATCTTATTTGAAGGACAAACTTAACGTGGCAGTTTGATGGAGACTTGGGATCCACTCAGAAAAATAAAGACTTGTCGGTTATTCCCAAGCCACAGACTGTACATCATAATTTGACAATTCAGTGACGAACGAAGATGCAGAACTCTATCCAAATGAAAAATATAAATTATCTAAAATCCCTACTTTGTATAGAGAGAGAGCAGAAAGCTGCTCTGTGTTGTACTTTGACCAATTATTCATAAACATTTAATCGAAAATGGCTAATTTAATGGTTTGATTCTGCAAACTGTCTTTTTAATTTAGATTTTTTTCTTCATGTTTACCCCCTTTGCCACATTGTAATTATTTCAAGGCCAAACAACAGAACTGGAGTTCATGCTCACATTATTTTTGCTTCTTAGTTTACCTGCTTTTTTTTTTCTTGAAGAGAAAGACTGTCTCATTTATCAGCAACTATTAACTTACCACCGTTCAGTTATGATGTGACATTTTTTAATCCATATACACTCTTTTTTTTCTTTCTAAGTCTATTTGCCAAATGGGTACTCTTATTGAACTGTGACATTATACAGAGACACTTGGCTGCGGTCCAGCATTTCTGTCTCCTGAAGGCATGAGAAGGGAGCTTTGCTAGATAATTCATGCACAAGCTGTACCAATGTTGATAAGTGATGTAACAAATGTTTTAAATTAAACAGCGTGGTTAGCATCCATGAGGCAGGTTGAATTGTTGAGCAAGTGTAAACCTCACACATTTAATGCTGCAGAGAGACTTGAGCTTATGAGTCTGTGATCCAGGTTTTGACATCAGTGCTTATGAAGGGGTTACACTGGTTTGAAGGCCCACTGATGAAGTGACTCAATCAGCCAGATTCCCTGGAAGTGTCTGATTGGATGTCACTGTTGTGGTTACTTTTCCCTCTTTATCTAATGTACAGGATGTTATTTAAACGACCACAACTTTTTAAGAAGAAAGAATACATTCTTCCTATTTTCCCCCCACTGTTGGTTTTTTTTTTTAGCCAAAAGCCTTGACTTCAATGTACAAAGTGCAAATAGTGATAATGATGTATTGATAAGAAGGTGCATATTAATAAAATAATGGGGTGCTGGCAGTGATGGCTGAGATTTTCTCGGGATAAGAGGATTAGGCAGCAGTGATATTATTAGCCATGCTGGGCTATGAGACTAGCCAACAGAGAGGTGCTAAACAGGCCACTGCTGCAGATTCACACCACAAAGACAGGCCATTTATTTTTCTTTCCTTTTGTTTTATCACGCCACAGGCCCCAGACAAGTTCACATATAAATATTTTAACCTTGTCGACCACATAAAAGTGAGAAATGTCCTTGCATCTTATGTAAACACTGCTAGATTTGAAAAATGTTCCCCTAACAGATACTTGAGGGCCAAAATTACAAGAGCCGTTTAGTCTAAAAAAATAAACAAATAAAAAACAGAATAGACATATTTGTGGAAAAAAAACAATGTTTAACCACCTAGAAGTGACAGGAACATTGTATTTCATTGCACAATGTATTTTTTATTATTAATAAAAAATAAGATAACAGATGTTTCTAGCTATTCCCTGCTTGACAGGATTTGCTTAATGGATACACTAGGAGAGCAGCCACTAACTGGGCTGGTGACCTAGAGCCAAAGTGTGGCTGCTGAACCAGCCTGAATCCAGAGGGGTGGCCTGAGCTGAACTTCCTGTCAACTACTGACAGCTGTCCTGCTGATTATATAATATGTTTTTATGTGGACAGCCCATGAGACGTGCCTACGCTTCATCAGAAACTGTTGTTCAGAGAGCATTTGGTTTTAGAGATATCTGAAGCATGTGATGGTTAGACATTTGGTTGGTTGCAGTCATTAAATTTATCTTTGTTGAGCTTCCAACTTTCATTTAGCACCATCATCTAACTAAATACACACAGAGCTGAAAACATTCCCGTCAGCCTCAGCAATACAGTGTGTTTAGCATTAATTAGCAAATGTTAGCATGCCAACACACTAAACTAAGATGGTAAACATTATACTTGCTAGCATTGTCCCTGCTGGAGCATGTTAGCATAATGCTAGGGCAGCTAGCCTTACTGAAGACAAAAATAAACTGCTAACCTCTGTGCTTCAGACATCCTAAAACCACAGCAGTAATGCCTTTGGGCCTGAAGAGTTCATCAGCAAGTATTTCCCTTTAAGCCCTCTCTCTTTCTTGACTCTTGTCCTTTTGAAAGAGAAACCTTATGAATGAATCCTACCTTTCCCCCTCTGTTAATATTTACTGTGTTTCTTTCCTCCCCTGCTATCTCTCTATAACCTTTCCCTCTCTCTTCTCTCCTGACTCTCCTGCCCTTCCCTCACCCCTGGGCGCTTTGCTCGATGGGGGTAATTTCTGGCATGCTCCTGCTCCTTCCTTTCCTCGCCCTGGCCTTGATGGCCTCCTCCTCTCCTTCTCCATCGTCCTCCTCGTCAGACCAATCCACCTGCTGCTGCAGGTTCCCCCTGGAGCCTCTCATGCTGCTGCCCTTGAAGAGCTGCCCAGTGCGAAACTTTGAACGGAAAGTGACAAAAGAGAGGCTCTTGCTGCGTTGCTGCTTCTCGATCACCATGTCCTGGGCCTGAAGATCTTCATTTCCGCTCTGTTCATCCACACACTCGCGTAGCACAGAGCGAAACAGCCGAGGAACCTCTTGAACCTCGGGCTCCATCTGTGACACCAGCCTCCTGAACCTACGGTGAGAAGAATAAGGAGTAGTGACGATGCAGACCTAACCAGTCTTGGTTAACAAATATATTTGCAGTCATACCAAAACTAGACAGAACCAAGATCAGCTAGTTATTAGGCGGAGGCCATTGCACTGCAGCGTGTTAAAGACGTCTAGAATCCCTCTGTGCCCTTGGTAGGGAATAAAACCTGATCACACATGAGTTGGTGGACAGGACCACAGTGAACCAGTCTAACTAGTTAAAGTTGAATAATTTAAAAGGGAAACATCATGTAATGAGAAATTGTTTGCAGAAGTTATTAGAAAACCATGACCCTTGACCCTTGCAAGTTTCACCCATTGACTATTTTCATGATTATAGATCAATCTGTTCATTACACCAAACAAGCTGTGGACAGTATAGAGCAGGTTTTTGAGCCCTGTTTATGCATTTGACTTTTAAGATGTTGTCTATTTAGTCTCTTGCTGAAAGAACTGGTGATGAATGTATCAGCTTGCTTTCTGAGTTATAGTTAAAGGTGTTAATCTCTGACTCTCCATCTCCTACTTCTGTTAATCTTTGTGCATTTTCAGTCTGGCTGATGCTTGTAGTGACACTTTAGTCATGTCTTCCTGTCAGTTTGTACCTACAGCATATGTTCCTCTCTCTGTGTCTCCCCATCTTTCTTGCTGTCTTCCTCACCTGACAATCACAGGGCCACACTGTGCAGGAGGGATCTTGGCACAGAGGTCCTGCAGCTCCAGCAGGTCGTTCGGCATCAGCTTGTAGGGCTGTGGGGTTGGGGTCTTGGCCAGCCAGCTGTAGTCAGCTGTGGAGGATGAGCTGCGACGGCGGCGCCTTCCCTCTGTTGCCCTCTCTAATCGGATACGTTCAGTGCGTTTCACCATGGCCCCTAGCTCCAACATCAGAGTATTGGTTACCAACTCCTCAGTGGTTCTCTGGCCAGGCACTTTGGGCTCGAGAGAGAAAACAGCAGACCAAGGAAACATCTGGAGATGGAGGATATTACTGATTGAGATTTATTTCGTAGTCTAAGGTAGAAAAATCCCTTCTAAGTGGACATACCAAACTTTAAGTAGGGTTCATATGAGCTTTTATTATGTTAGACCTACATTGGAGGCTAAACACAAAGTTAAAGGTTATAGAAACACCTGGAGACCATAAAAATGGTCACTCTTTAGAGTATTTTTTCTACATTTAAATGCAGATAACTCAATCACAACTACTGCAAATATGTAGAAAAATTAAAATATTATATTGTCATACAGAAACTTATAAAGTGACCTGTGCCAGATCTATTTTTATCAATGTAAAGACTGTTTAAAATGTGACTCTTAAGAGACTTAACCATCCACCTGCGAATATAAGCAACTCATATCACCGCTCGATACCAACTTTTTCTGAAGAAGACTTTCACCATCTATTCTCTTACCCTAACCAAACAGAAGGTTAATTTTTGCCTTACCTTCATGAAACTGGGTTTACAAAACTGTAGTGTATTCTCGTCAAACAGAAATCCACCTGTTATCCAATGAAGACTCTGTTAGCAGCCAAATGAAAAGCAGGCCTCCATGGACATATGGCATTCAAAAAGGGATGAATCTCCTCTGACTCCAGCTGATGGCACACAACTGCCTGACTGCCTTGCTACCTTTGACGGTCCCTGGCAGACAGAGCGTGTACTTTTGTGACGATCGCGTGGAGTGTGTGTGTGCATTTGGGATTGAGAATAACTGTAATCCTGTATTAATAAAGAATGAGTGACGAGATGAGCTTACCCCATGACATGAGCATACACCTGAGCGAGGAGTGTGTGTTTGTGTGTGATGGACAGAATTCATGTGGGGTGTTTACATAACAGTATGGGTTAACTGAGCTATTTTTATTTCATTTTAACCACTTTTTGATTACTCTGCATGTGTTTTATCTCTTTTTCATATGACTGCTGAAGCTGTGAGGAAGCTTTCACCATGGACACACAAGCAAGTTGGACACCTCATTGCTGAAAAGTATTTCAAACCACTTCCACAGACAGAGAGATTTAACTGGGCCATTGTGATATTTTAACCAGCACACCATGGTTTCAGACAGTCAGACTACTGCCATTCAGCACAATCCTTGAAAATTATATGCTACAAAGCTGCGAGGTGGTCTCCCAGTCCCTCACGCACACCTCGAGCTCTTATGGCCAAGTATTACAGTAAGATTACACAACCATTCATGTAATCTCCCATTTGCACTCTTATAAACTCTCAAGTGTTGCTGTCTGTCTCACTAGCATGCACATAGTGTAGTATGTGGAGTAAATGCAGGCTAGTTCCTGGGTTTCCACACCACTCAGCACTGAGCCACCAAATCCCAGATTACATTCAAATCCAGAGCCTACCTGGAAGAATGACTTGTTGTAATGACTATTATAATCTAATTACAGTTGCCTACAGTGGATACTGTTACTGCTCTAACTAAACAGGAATGGACCATGTATTACTGTGACCAGCAATCAAATTCCTTTGATCAAAAGCATAGGAAGTACTATACTATTTGTAACCACAATCATCAGAGAGAAAAACACAATAGAGCTAAAAAAAAAAAAGGATTTTTCCACTGTTTCCCTTCAACATCCAATAAACAAACAAACATTCACGCAGTTGCAGGTTGGCTAAGATTACATGTTTCAAGCTTTCCTAAAAGTATGGATGAGGCTACATACGACTGAGACACCATCTTTTTAAGGCTATTTTGGGATGTACTCTGATGTATCATCCTTAGACTTTACAAAGTATTGTCCCTGGTACTGCAGCACAATTAAAGCTGTGTTTTTACTCAATGAACTGCTAAATTGTCTAATGGCATCTGTACTTTTTGTGCTCTTACTTTAGGCTACAGACCATGATCATTGATAGAAAATATATTTAACAAATAAAATTAGGTTTTCATAATTAATTATGCTACACATCAATATGTAAATAGTTTAAAATGAGTAAAAATTTGTATGTGTATGTGTAAATGTGTGAACGGACCTTTCTGCATATTCAGTGCTAACACTGAAGAGACACTCAGAATCTCTTCTGCACTGTCACTCAGTGGATTAACAGGCAGATCAGGTCACCCAGATACAGCAGGCACAGACTGAAGAGGGTTGATATAAGAAAAGTAGCTTAATAACTATCTATTCGCACCAATCAGGAATGAAGCTGCGTATTGGTCAAATTATCCATTATTGATATAGTTAGACCCAGAGATATACGAGGTTTAAAGATCATGGTGCCCAAGATGAGAAAACTATAAATGTGTGTTGCTCTTTTATGCATACATACATTCATATATATAAAACAAAACAATGAAAAGCAGTTTAGCAGCTACTCATGGCAAGTTAATTACTTGGTCATGCTGTCCTGTCATCTTGTTTATTTTCTGTACTTAGATTTTCTGGTATTAATATGTGGGAAAAAAACAAGATTTTGTTTTGGAAGAGTTTTTGGAGCTCCCAAAAATAATTAGATTTTTTATAAAAACATATATATTATAATTATTATTATTATATTCTATAAAGGAAAGTCACTTGCATCCTGCAGGGCACCATGCATGGTACCCCCAGCCCCACCTGCAAAAAAACCCTACATGCACTATGAGTTTAGCACTTTATGATGATGGCCATTGCACTATGATGAGCTCTCAATGGAGCACTGCATTATTATGAAATCCACTGAGCTTACTGTTTTGTTTATTATGATGTTTGAATGTGTTTAATAATAGCAAATAATTCAATGTATAGCTTATTTACATAAACATTAACACAAATCTTTATTGGATTTGTATAGAAAGACTTTTTAAAACAACCAGGAAGAAACTAGCTGCATTATTTATGTAAATATATGTAGCTATAGAAAATCTAGAGACATTATTTTTTTTATTGAAGAAATCCAGCACAGATGCCTGGGTGTTTCAGCAGGTTTCACAGAAGGAACAGCAGGTGTCACTATATCATTTTAGCATCAAAGAACAACTGTAGCTCTGGGCTACTTCATGTTGTTGCGGAGGAAAACCTGGAAAACAGGTAAAACAGATTCTACCCACAGTAGTTTCACACCAAAGATGAGGAGACAAAAGAAATTAAAAATGGATGAGAACTCCAAAAGGGGGGGGGGGGGGGGGGGGGGGGGGGGATCTCTAATAGGGCCTATACTTCTAGAAAATGTTTTACAGCTGACTACTGAGCAGCTGGGCCGTTGACAGCAAGTGATTCAGAAATCAGTTAAGCTATCCATGTAATTCATAAATGAGAGTTGTGCCTGATAAACCAATAGACCAGTTGAACTCTAGATAAACTATGGAGTATCTGGGGTGAGCGGTTGTCGCTAGAGGTCATCAGAGGTTCACGCCGCCGCGACGACTATAGCTCGCGCCCCGCCTCGTGCCACAGCCACTCTGGTTCGGCTCGTCAGCTGCACGAGACGCGCGGCATCTTGTGTCAGATATGAAAAAACTGTCAGTTAACGTCAGTTGTTACGTCGGTTCTGTTCAAAGCGACCTCGTTGTTGGAGAAGACCTGGACGCCGTCGTTGCGTTAGACAAGCGGTATCTGAGCACCGTCACCGCCGCCTGTGGGAGCCCGCCCGGCGGCTGGCGGCTCTTTGTAACTCCCTCAGCCTGAAGGGTAAGTAGCTCTAAATGCGGGGTTAGCTTGTAGCATCGTGGTTAGCTCGGGTTGTTAGTTGACAGTCATCAGCCGTGGATGCACCAAACACTAACAACCGGTGGGAAAGTGTGTGTGTTCGCTGGTGGTCGGGCTGCGGTTGTGGCTCGGTCACCGACTCTGTTCACGGTGGACGATGAACTGGCAGTCAACTTTTCTCCGCTCTCTGGAAGTTCACTTGTCTCTGTTGTTTTTGAACCTCGTGATCAGACGTTGGTTCAGCAGCACAGGCCAGCGTCCAACCTCTGGATCTCTGCCTCCTCCGTCCACATCCACCAGCCCCGCTCCTAACCACTTCACACAACCCTCAACATTTAACCGAGAGCGACTTTTAGGCGCTTCAGTTTGGTTAAACGAGTGTATCAAACAGATCACAGCGCAGACACAAGACAGATGTAATGTCAATACAAACGTCTGTGAGGCGAAAACTAAGGCAACTAATATTTTAAACCCTTTCTGTAACTTTATTTCAGATTTATAGCAGGTCCATATTAGAAGAAACATAAATCATTAACTCACTTACGTGGCACATGATGCACTGTGATTTATTCACATTTCATATAGTAAAACATTGTCAGTCACAGTGAGAGCAAAATAAAACAAAGGTTTGCAGCTGCAGCCAAACCACCTGTGTTGTACAGGCACAGTTGAAGTCAGAAGTTTACATACACTTCTAATGAAGTCATTGTTAAAATAAAGTTATGGCAAATGTACATAACACAAGTATGTTTTTTTCCAGCAACTGTCTGCTGACTGTTTTGTTTTGAGTTCATCCTATCAGTTATGGCCCATTGAAATAGGTCTTAACCAAACCTAAAGAGGTCACGTTTATTTTGAACAAATGTCAGGAACTGTGCAAAACTAAAGTTAAATATATTTGACTTAGATGTTTGAAAACGTCTGTCCTCCAAGCTTATCTGTTCAGAGTGGACGACTAGATCAGGGAAACACCCAACATGTCTCCATTGTGATAAATAATTGTTGACTGTGGAGCCATTCATGATTGTAAGAGGTGCAGGGCTTTGTTCTGTCTTTGTTATAGTCTGGTATGTTATCGTTTTGGGGTATTTTAGAATATTATAAATAAACCAGGCTTGAGATTTAGGCATTAGTTGATGAGAGAAAAAAGGCGACAGTTTTGGTGTTTGATTAATTATTTAAGTTTCAGATCTGTGGGATACACGCCAAAAGGATTTGGTTCATGTTTTTCCTTAATGTGAGGATGAATTCACTGATGTAGGTTTTGGACTATTACTTTGACAATATAACTAATTTCAAGTTGTCACCATGGGCTCTAGAAAATTGTGACATGAATTATAGCCGGTGCTGTTATTATGTTGTATTTTTAGGCACTACACAGAGTGTAATATGAGCGGTGTATTTCACCAACACATCTATAGGTTCACTTGAGTATATCGGCCAGTCTTGTTTGCAGCTGCGGGTAAACAAAGTCAGACAAGCTGTGAGCTATGGCAGAAACTGTCCAACTGGAGTTACAGAGTTAATAGCCTCGAGGCTGGAGTGCATGTCACAAATGAGTCTAAAATGAACCTCTTCAGGTTTGGTCAGCAGCAGGTAAACACAGCAACACGAGCTGCGAGCTATGACAGGAAGTATCTGACTGGAGCTTATGGCCTTGAGCCTGGCGTGCAAGTCAAAACCATGTCCAGAATGAATCTCTTCAGGTGTGTTCAGGCTGAACTTTTCACTTTTCTTCAGGGTTTTCCTCATTCCACTCTCATCTCAATCACTACATATGCGTGCCAGTACATATGTATTGCTTGCACATGTACAGTGCTGGTAAGTACGGTGTTTAACAGATTTAAGTCTAAAACAGTTAAAAGATGTGATGTGTTTTTGAACCAGGATTTTGTATTTTATGTGAAAACTGTTGTTGCAGTAGTCTGAAGGAGCAGGGATTCATTTTCAACTTGAAGTGCTGCTGGAACATTGCAGGCAGTTTGTGTTGGAAAACACTGAGTCACAGCTGCCCAGTGGAGACAACCAGTGTCTCTCTGGGGGATCAAAGCCTTAGCAACATAACATATTCAAGACAGGACACAGACAGGGACAAAGATGATTAAAACATCTTTGGATAATTGTGGTGTGGATCGAATCCTCTGTCACAACCTAACTGCGCTTTATTTAGCAGGCCTTTATATATACTTCCTCTTTGCTCAAGACTGTGTGTTACTGGTTTCTTCGTTTCAGCTACTGACTCCCATAGCTGAATCTGGATCTGTTGAGCAGAAATAGGACAAGTCAGCTGCCACATTGCCTTGTGCATGCCAAACACACTCATCCATCCCCTGTTCTCAGAACTCAAGTGGGCTTTTAGAAATGGAAGCAAATGCTTTCTCCAGAGTGTCTCATCAGGAAAACAAAACCTGACCAAGAGGATCTGATCTTGTATTTGATGTCATTTTCCAATCCTATCAGGCCCAGGCAGAGAAAGATGAGTTGGGCGGAGGAAGACTGGACAGTGGGGCTGTCTGGACGGGTCTTGCAAAAGGTGAAGGAGCTGCAGGTCCATTATGAGCGACTGTCAAGAGAGAACAAGCAGAAACAGCTGCAGCTGGACAACATCAATACGAGCCTCGAAAAACAGACGGTGAAGGTACAAGCAGCCTGTTGTATAAATATATCATGTAATGTGTAATTTTGCCATACACGGTCACAGTCTGGCATCTCCGGCGTATTTGTATTTTCAGTTTTTGTAATCCAAACATTTGCGGTTTTCTCTCTCCTCTTTCTCCCGCCCTCACCTGACCAGTACGAGGAGGCGCGTGGGGAGCTCCAGTCTGTGCATAGAGAGCTCCAGAGTGTTCGTGATGAGGCCAAGGCGGCAGTGGTTAGCAAGGAGCGCTTAACCCAAGAGTTTCAGACTAAGCAGGCCCAAGTATGTTCTTTAGAGGGTCAGCTAGATGCTTCTCGGACCCTCAACAACAAACTCAACCAGGAAGTCAAAAGGTTAGTGCTGTCACCTGGGGCAATGAGTTTCTCTGTCTGTTTTTTTAATGGGTTTTTGCCCTCTCATTTAGAACATTAGAGTTTTGTACCAAAGATGAGAAATGAGCAGCAAAATACAGGTATTATTAATATGATATCTCAGCTGAAAGATTAGCATGATAACTCTATGTACAACATGAAGAATTCATTTTCTGCCTTGTTTTTACTGACATGGAAATCCATTTGAGCTCCCTGGAAATTATTAGATGACGTGATTGAGGATGTACAGTAAAGCCAAAACTAATGTAGCAGTTCAGTGGAGAGAGGAGATCGGCATCAGTGGTGTGAAACCCCCGTTCTTGTCTACAATTACAATGCCCCATATTGTGTTCTGTTATTGTCTTTCCTGGTACTTTGGCTACTTGTGAGTATTTGTTTTTTAAATGGCATGAAACAGAATTGAAATTGTTGTTATTCTTTAATGAAGTTAAATGTTGCCATATTAAAATATAAACCATTCATATCTTCCACTGGGCCGTTGTTATTTCTTTTCTGAACTCTCACTGCCCATATTTGACTCTTTCACTGTGTTTTCTTCTCCATCTCTGTGGCAGGCTGGAGGCAGAGCTGGAGAAGCTGCAGAACAGCAGCAGGTCGGCAGATACCACTCTGTTTTCTACTCCCTGCTGGAACTCAACCTCACCCTGGGAACAAAATGGTACAGTACAGTAACTTTATGACTCCTATGTGTGTTCTCTCAGATGTTTTTTGTCACTATCTTGTCACCAAGGGACCGTGTATTTTGGAAAATTTAATGAAAAACCACAAGACTCTCAAGGGAGATGAGGGGTTGTAAATAAACTCTCCTAGCCCCTACACCCTCCAAACTGTTCACTCTCTGGGGACTGTCACATTTCTCTTTATTCTCTTGTCAGTAAACCACTCAAGTTGTTCACTGCTGTTGTTCCTGTTCAGCGTTGGCGGTTGGTTTTAGGTTTTAAGTCCTGTCCGTATGCTGTGTTTTCGGCCTGTAGGAAGCAGAAAGGAGGAGAGGCCCGGGCAACGAGATGAAGGACAGAGCCGGACACTTAACATCCGAGTAAGTACCAGCATGTACTAGCTATGCATAGACCACTTCAAGATCATGTTGTTTCTAACTATCTTTGCTTACTGATTGATTGGAATCAGTGCTGTTGTTGTGGCTTCTTGTTTAACAGCAAGGAACAAATTCTTCAGGAGAGGAAAGAGAGAGACATATCCTGGGTGTTTGAGGGAGTGAACAAACAGTTAAGAGTGATGTAGTGGTTTTCAGAAAGTTTACTCTAAAGTCATTGGCTGGACAGTATGGACTAAACTGTATTTACTGGGTTTAACTGGTTTGTTGAGACTGAGACTGACTTGTGACTGTGGTAGACTGATAAAAAGTCAAAAGCCTGACATTGTGAAAGCAGCGGGGGCAAACTGAAAGTTGAGACAGAAAGATTTGAAGGTTTTAACAGAGTCAGACAGTCTGATGTCAGCAGAGAGGCTGTTTCAGAGGATCTGAAACAGCCTGGAGCCCTAAATTCTGGGAACACAGGGATGGCATATAAGGTTTAAGGAGATCAGACGGGTGTGAAGGTGCAAGCTGTACTTTGTACGTCACTGAAAGCACCTTAAAGTCTGATCTGACATGGGTAGAGAGCCAGGGAGGTCACGCCATGCCATGAATGTCATGAACAGAGAGGACAATGATACAGCATCTCAGATCAAATTCAACTCAGAAAATTTCAACACTTCCAGATTTTCACTCTAACTGCATCATTTTAGAAGAGTCATTATTAGCCCTTATGGTACATACAGGTGAGCATCATCATCATCATCATAATGGGATATTAGTGCCATGACTGCAAGTAATTAGTTTACAACACTAATGATTAACTATTATTTACTAATATTAATAACTATTTAACTTTTTTCTATTTGTGCACTGTTTAGCTTGTGACTCACTGTGTGTTTATTCAGTACAGAGATATGAGAGAGTTTCACAGTTTGCCTTTACTCCTTACACTCGATCTATCATCTCACACTCCTTAGATTCTGGCAAGCGTGTAATTACTACAGATAATTTCTACTCCACTCCTCATGAAGGTTCTTCAGTATCATGAATGCAACAACACTGAGTTGTTCTCTCAATGAAGGATCTCGAGTCCTGTTGTTTGTAAATTCTGCTTTTATGCTCTTTCTAGTTTGACGTCCTTTTTAGGCTCACACCCTCTTTTTCTTTCATCTAATTCTCCTCTCCTCTTCAGCAGAGGCTCCAGTTCACAGACGGGCCCACAGCTTCGTTGCCACGACAACAACAACACAGGAGCACACCCCACCGCCACCCGTCCGACCAATCGGAGTGCTTCTCCACTCCCTTGGCTGCGTTTCCGTGGGAA
Organism: Caranx ignobilis; assembly: GCA_021432705.1. Classification (NCBI taxonomy): domain Eukaryota; kingdom Metazoa; phylum Chordata; class Actinopteri; order Carangiformes; family Carangidae; genus Caranx; species Caranx ignobilis. The sequence goes on along the minus strand of MU269981.1, from coordinate 15,810,157 downwards.
CGGGATGACTCCAGGCCAACGGGCAGGAGACATTCCCCGTCCTCTCCCCAGACGCCCTGCGCTGATGTCATCAGTCAAGGCCAGTCGGACCTGGGGGTTTGTGGGAAGGAGAGGGACCACAGGACAGAGACAGACAGTGAGTCTAGATGTCAAATGATCACCTTGGTTATGTGACACAACTGGATTTCACCTGTTTGCACCTTGAAAATATTCACACAGAGCTCAGTCTGGCACATTGTCTCTTAAAGCAGGATTAATGAAGCTTGACAGACAACAGTATAAAGTCAGACTGGGTATGAACTGAAGAGAAGTTATAGGCTTTATTCAGTGCTGATGAGACCTACAGCAACTCAACAGTTAATCAGTTTTGATTTTGATAAACCTTTTTCATATACAGTTAAAGTAATTTTTGAGCAAACTTGTCAGATGTTTGCTGCTTTGTTTGGTCTTGCATCTCAGTAAATGCAAGAAGCCTGGGTTTCGGAGTGTCTATGCTTTATAAACAAAATGATTGATTGAGATATTAATCTGCTGATTAATGAATAATGAAAGTAATCTTGCAAATCCAGATTTTTCTGTTTTTGGCGCTATGAATTTTGGATGTTCATCATAGCTCTGCTCAGCTAAGCTAATACAGAGTTTTACAGATGTCCATAAAAAGTCTGCCCTGGGAAATAAGGTTATAAAAATAATTCAGCTGCTGTTTACAACACGCAACACGCTGGCCAACCTTGTGTCAATAGCATGGTTTTTCCACAGCTTTTGGTCACAGCACTAAAAGCTTGAGCACAGCTGGTCTTGAATAATGAGTGAGGTTCTGACCAGTAAACTCTGGACAGAGGAAATTGGTTACTCAATTGCGTTTGCTGGACATGAAGTACTAAATAAAGCACAGTGCTTATGTTAATGCTCAGCACGTTTTAGCAGTGGCGATTCATTGTTTATTTTGTATTTTTTGTGTTAACTTCTTGTTCAACAGTTTTGATTAGCTGGTGTGTTGTTGTTACTGTGAAAAATATTAATGAGATGTTATCCATTTTGACTTGGCTCTCAGCTCTGATCAGACTACTTCAGCAAAGTAAAGCAATGTGATCACCCTGAGTCTCATGTACTCTGTGCTGTGTAACCTCAACAACACTTGTTACATAAGACGCTGTGTAGAAATCCCTGGCCCTGCCGGAGACTCCTCTGCCTGCTCCTGGGCCAGCTTCATGATGTAGAGTGGCTCTTAGTACACTTTATAGTTGTGATATAACACTGCTCTTTATCTCAGCTCCACTCTGTGGATGTGTGTTTGCTCAGAGGAGGAAGGGGACAGTTCACTGTGAAATAATAAATGCTTTTTTTTTAGCTGCTCGGACACAGAGGGGGAGGGATAGTGCAGTGTTTATTTTGGGTGTGGTTTTTTTTTCTTTGTTTTTGCTGCTGTGTTTTTATTATGCTTAAGTTGAATATATATGTTCCAGGATTTTATTCAGATTTGTATGGTAAAGGTCAAAATAGTAGAAAATGACATTATGTACAATAGCTTCTTTTTAGACTGTTAATCCAACAAATTATGCTTCGTTATATCTGTGATGATGATACATACATACATAAATATGCATTTTTAGATTTTAACAATTATGGTAAAATCATTTCAAAAGATGCATTTTAGTAGATTGTTTTTTTTGTTTAGCCGTGCGATTCTTCAGTATGGCCTGTTGAACAGTGGTCTAAAAATGAAGAGATGGGAAAATGATACTGAACAACATATTGGACAGACTGAAAATTGATTTCCTCCCTGACTGTGGAAATCAGCAGCCTGACATCCACAGGCCTGGTGGAAGTGAATGGTACAGATGAGAGCAGCTGGTTGTCAGCGAGCCAGTCTGTATGGATCGACCTCATTTAGGAAGACGCCAACTGTGTGTTGGTGTTGTGTTCCTGACCAGTGGTGGTCATTTAAGAGAAATCAAGCAATTTTTGCTGATAATATCAATACTCATTCTGGATGGGGGCAATGGTTAAAAATCTGATTTCCAGGTCTGATGGTTTCAGACTGAATTTATTTATATTTCATGTTTCATTTTGTTTTATTGAAATGTATTTTTTTCCTGGTACCTCATTAACCAGTGGGTCTCTGTGTGTCTTGTCCATACACTAGCATCTTTGTGTGAAATAAGGAGTCGTGTGTCTTGTCTGGAAGAGGAGCTGTCTGTGAAGACTGGCACGTTGAAGTCAATTCAAAATGAAGTGCTGCAAAACAAAAAGGAACTCGCTGCCAGGGAGCTCAGCCTGCAGAGAGCTCGTGACGAGCTTAGCCTGGCACACACACGCATTACCCAGGAGAGTGAACGGGTAAAATCACACTCTTCACCTGTCACTGACCCTGCTGGTGGTGCTACAGCCACTACATCTGTAAACAACTGTTTCATACTAGAGTCAATGCTCTATATTTCCTTTATGTCCTGCTGTTTTTGTCAAAAAACGGGCGTTGGCCTCGTGCGTCAAAACATTTCTCCTTGACAAACACGTTTGGAATATTTTACTTGTTACATAATCTGTTATTATCAGGAACTGTGACAATGTTGAGCCCTTGTTCTGTTCTGTGCTGTAAAAAATCCAACCTTTTGGCAAACAATGTACAGTAGTGATGAGAAACTGGGAGAGCCTGCCAGTTCTCTCATTGCATTGTGTGCTAAGCTAAGATCTCAAAATGTTAATGCTTTCCTGATGTTGAAATGTGAAATGCAGAGGCACAATTAGTATTACAAGATACAAAGCATTACAAAACAAACTGAAAAGAATAAAACAGATCTATTGAATCACATGCCTTAAAGTCAATAAGACAGGTTTCACATAAACAGACAAACAGATAGCTCATCCGTCCATTCACACCTTTATTTATACAGGGTAGGCCATTGAAAGCAAGCTGTCTTTTGAGAAGATGCCCAGAAACATGATATAGAATATGATGATTAACCAAATATATAAACATAACGGTGACAGTTTTATTATTTTAAGTATTAAAGTAAGTGTGTGTTTGTTTGTGGCAGGCATCAGGGGCTGAGCAAAGGCTGAAGCAGTTACAAGAAGAGCTGAAGTGTCAGAGGCAAAATGCAGAGAGCAGCCGACTCCAAAATCAACAGCGCACAAAGGAGATGGAGAAACAACACCAAAGGGTGAGACAGAGACAGATGGATCATAGACACTTGGAGAAACAACTAGAGGAAGAGAGAAAATTAAATTTCCATATTACAGTTGAATTATAGTGGCTCACATTTCGTCTGGTGCGTGTGTGTGTTGCCTCTAGGATTTGACAGAGCTTCAGAAGGAGAGGCAGTGTCTGGAGAAGCAGCATCAGCAGGAGGTGAATAAGCTCAACCAGGAGCTCCAGCAGGCCAGGGCGCTCCACAACGCCCTGCAGGCCCAGGCTGACAAGGTAAAGAGTTGTGCGCACAATGGAACACATGAACAAGTGTTTTGATGTGTATTTTCCTACATGTACATTTGGCAAGATGAAGCGTTTTATCGAGGTTTTAGCAACAGTGGAAACTGAGGATCAAAGTTATAGTCTGTGCATATAATGTTTATTCAGCTATATCCTGTTTCTCTTTCCTGCTCTCCCTGTTGCTATCCCCTCTCCTCTCTCTGCCTCTCTCTCTCCTGGGACTTGTATGATTTGTACCAAAGTTCAATAAACTTATCTCACTTCTTCTCCCACGCTTGCTTCTTGCCCTTGTTGTTTTCTCTCATTCTCTGTTTCACTCTCTTGCTCTGTGTGTCTTTTCTTTTTTTTTTCTTTTTCCCTCTCCCCACCCGCTCTCCTCTCCTCCGCTTCGTCCTCCCCTCCTCTTGGTTTCTCTCCAGTGGACAGGTTGAGCAGCGAAGGTAATGGCAGTGTGATTGAGTTTGACGGCACAGAATGCTTTGGTTATGGGAGCATGAAATAATCTCATAACTTGTGTGTGAGAAACAGTCTGAGTTCTCGTGGAGAGAGGCGTGAAGGCATGGCTGCGGGATGAGGGTGAGGAGGAAGGGCGCATCTGTGTGACGGTGCATGAATGCAGAGTGTGTTTGTGGTCAAAGACGTAGTGTTGTCATTTTTTACCTTTTTGTTTAGATTTGTTTTTTACGTGAAGAAGAAATGTGGTGTTTATTTCAATCAAAAGAACAATGATGTAGATTTGTACATGCACCAAAAAGCAAAAGAAAAAACATTTTTCATGCCTACACTTTTAGGCATGCTGTAAAAACTCAATGACCTTTTTATTCTACCCACAGTGGCTCTTAAAACCTTACTGTAAGTCCTTTGTAAACCACACAGATGCTATCTCGTTTTATCTGATAGGGTGACAGAGAGTAAACAGTACAGTTTGTGTTGTGTCGAATCGCATACAGCGGACAGTCCACATTTCCTGCAACTCACATGATCAATTTACAATGACTTTTGTGAAATACGTATTTTACACGTGCGTGCATGGAGCCTCCATAACTCTACTGACTCTATTTCAGGTGTTTGAGTAGAGTAGATGATGGACTAACAAAAGCATTGTCAACAGCAGGTCATTACAGCCGAGATGAGACTTGAAATATCTCCTAAGAAACTAGTCATTTTGAAATGATCTGCTGATTTGATTCGGATATAGATAAGATTTATGAGCATTGTTGAATGGATGCAAAAAATGCATAAAATATTCCTGCTACTTTTCTCAATAATAATAAACTGCTTCCTGAGAAAAGTGGGTAGGAAAGTAGGTTTTAGCATTCATGACATTTAGCTCCTCACATCAGGTCAATAGATATTATAGAGTAAAACGCTAACTAATGGCAGATGTTGTTTCATTTAAGCATGGCATTAACAAGTGTTTCAAGGTTATAGCAGTGAATTTCCAGCATGAGCATAATGGTAACAGTCTATTTGTTGTATTACTAGATGTAATGTCAGTATTACAATTGGATCAACAGCATTGTACACTAATTCACAATATTGCTACCAGCACACTGCTCTTGTGGACAATAACAGGAAATAATGTGCAGAATTTTACATGAGCACTGGTGGGAAGCCGATCAGCTTGTTAAGTCTTCATTATTTTCCACTGAGAGGAAGACAATACATTAGACAGGGCTTATGCTCGGTATTGATCACTGATTGCTCTCCTGCTTCCTGCTCCCTGTGCTGATCCTGACTCCTACACCTACAACAGCCATCCAGTCTTAATTTCTTCTTTGCTGTTTTACCTTCTAACTTGATCTTCTTTCTCGTGTGTCTTGTCTCTGTTATTGTCTTTGATTTGATTTCCCCTTATTTTCTAGCAGCTGTTGAGTCACACTATCCTCTGTATCAGCTGTCTCTACAGAAGCAAGCGTTGGACAAAGAGCTGGACACACTGAAAGAGAAACTGAAGTGGACAGAGAGACAGCTGCAGGATAGCGAGAAGAAAGAAGCACAGACACAAGCCAAACTGACGGTAATACACACACATACATGCAATGCACACATACGTGCTAGTGGTGGTCCTGAGTCTAGTGTGTCAATTATTCATTAGCTGAGTGGCTATGTAAGGAACTCAGTAAATTTTTCAAAGAAAGGTCTCAATGTGCCATATGTCAATCTGATTAATTATGAATAAATGATAAGTGAATTGTGGCTTCTTATCATTATAATGTTTTAATAAAGCTGTAGCATTAGAGAGAATTTTACAGAGCTAAGAAAGATGTGGTGCCTGATGATGAAATATTGAATCTACTGAACTTGCACATAAGGAAAACTGGTGTCCTCATGCATCACAAAACTTCTAATAAAGCGTAACGTTGAAATACCAGACCAAAGTTTAATACAGCCACAGTGCAGACGAAGCTCAACACTCCAGCGTTGTTTGTTTGTGCCAGGCGATCACATATATACCGGCTTTCAACATCGATGCTAATGCTGCCTTTATCTGTGGCTTATTTGTATGTGGTTTGTTGCTACTGTGTGCCTGATTTAGCTCTCAGTGCATAGTTCTTGAGTCATTCGTTTTCTGCAAGTCCTGCTTACCAAATACAAAAATTATGAAGCAGCTATTAGAATGACTCTGTTGAGAAAGTGAGGATATTCTGTCTGGACTAACTGCTACATACAGATCTAGATGCTTTAAAGTTGATAGATAAACATCTTCCTGTCTAACATTTACCATCTGCGCAACATTTATGAGGGCGATGTATATTGATAAGGTACAGATGAGGGCTGATCTCTCCAACATATCTGAACCTGTTGGTACAAACCTGAAGGAAATCAATCCTTACAGTGGAGCATTTGACTGTTTAAACCACCTAATTTGTATGTTTTACCCTCACATCAGGAGGCGGTGCGGGAGGCGGAGGGTGTGGCACTGAGTCTGGAGCAGAGCAAGAAGAGAGAGCACGGTCTGGAAGCAGAGGCGAGGAGACTGGCAGAGGAGAAAGCCGACGCCCTGCGTCTCCTCAAAGAACTACAGGGTGAGGAGTGAGCGGTTGGTGGGATGAAGTACAAATCCATCAGTCATGGGATGTTTATTGATAATTATTATACTAATTTGACATATAATTGAACCAGACATCAGGCAGAAAGCTTTTCCTCTCTCTACTCTCTTCAAAGGGAGGTCAGAAGATGCTAGCGATTCAGTGTGTTGTTGAAGACATGAGAACAGGGCACATAATTGTTGACACTGGTTGAACCACAGCTCTCTGGTGGAGCACTACCCTGATGATTAATTTATGATTTGATAAAGAAAAAATATGGAGAGTTATGACTAGTAATGACTTAAGTGCTTGTTGTCATGTGCACTGCGGCCTTTATCCCACTGCTGCCACCTGCTGGACAATTGTATATCATTGTTATCTCAAATCAAAACCACTAAAGCTTCTGATTATTAAAAAAAAATTGTAGTTTTTCATGCAAGCTATTATCTCTGAGTTCTTCTGTGGTCTGCTGAACTCATATTTAATTCTATTGTTTGTATCTCTGTCTTTTGAACTCCAGAGGAAAAGGCCACACCAGCAGCACCTCTACAAGCTGTGCAGTTTTGTCCGGTTGGCCAGAGTTTCTCCCCTCAGTCTTCTTACCCTCTTCATTCTCGACCATCACCTCACACCAAGAGGTCCAGTGTCACCAGCCGAGCCGAGCAGAAGAAGGAGGAGGAAGAGTGGGTGGATGAGAGGAGGGCAGAGATTACATCATCTTACCCTTCTGATAGAGAGCCGGGTGAGGGCATCGACTCTGAACACATCACTGTCCATATCTCCACGGACTCTGAGAGTTTACAAAGGGGAGGACATAGAAGAAAAAGAAAGGAGGAAGAGGACAAGAGTAGAAATGAGGCGGTAGAATGTGACAGCTCTGGGACAAAGACACACTACACATCTGATCATGTCCTGCCTAGTTCCTCTGACTCTACTGCTGATATTCCCATCAAGTCCTCTATGGATGGTAATGATTGCAGTTTGATGCTTTCGGCTGAAAAGACACCTTCCATCATGTCTGAGCAGGCCAAGGCCTCTGAAGACCTCCAGAGGGAAAACGCCATGTTGCGTTCAGAGATAAAGGATGTGCGTGAAGAACTTCAGAAACGACTGGAGGACCTTGAAACCCAAAGACGGGCAGAGGCAGAAGCCAGGACCAGGCTCAAACAGCTCAGCCGCAAACATGCCAGCCAGGCTGTGGAGAAGGAGGAACAAGACAAGGAATGGAGGACACAGCTGGAGAGTGAGAGGGCTGAGACAGAAAGGTTGAGGAAGACCATGGCTGCTCTGGAGACAGAGATGAAGAGCAGGGAAAAAAAGGAGAGACTCGAGCAGGAGGAGGAGAAAAACAAAGTGCTTGAAGACAGGGAGAGTGAAATGATAGAGCTTAACATCCAGCTGAAGAAGCAGCTAGCAGAGGTGAAAGCCCAGTTGGCTTTAGAGCGAGAAGAGAGAAAGAGAGAAGAAGAGGGGAGGAACCAAATAATAAACACAGACATAGACATGAAGAAGGAGCTGATCACAAAACTGGCAGAACTTGAAGCTGAGCTGGAAGAACTAAAGCGCAGCAGGAAAGATAATTCACTGGAAGAGGAGAAACTCTCAGCTGCCAACAGTCCTCTGACATACCTGACCCTCCATGATGACGAGCTCAACTCCAACGTTGTCCAGTGTGACAACAAACTCCTCCCTTCTCCAGAGCAGCACCTCCTGTTCTGCCAATCTACCAACCAACTCAACATGATTGTTTCTCAGGCAACAGAAGATCTCATTCATGAAGATCAAACAGTGATTGATCCTGATAGTTCACCTCTGCCAGATGACGAGCAAACGGGTCAAGTGGCCTCTGACCTGGAAGACACCAAACAAAACTATCTGGGTGGGTCTTCGCTGTCAGACCAGAGAGAGACACTTTCAGACTCGCACTGGGCCAAGGAGGTGGAGCGCCTGCAGAAGGAGAAGGCCAAGGAGACAGAACGTGCAAAGCAGTACCAGGTTAAACTAGAAGCCTTGCAGAGCCAGGTAAATAATAGTAGAACAACATTGAAATATTCAGTTTATCCAGCCTTGGTAAAACAGCGTATGTTGATAAAATACAGAGAAATCAATTTTACATATTTAATCATAAGAAGTCAGCTCACAAAAAGATAATTAGGACGGAATATAAAATGTCTAGATTCGACCCTCACTTCTAACACCTGGATGCTGCACACATGAAATTGTCTGTCAGTTTAATTATATGTCATTTTTAATTCTGCATTTCACTTATTGACCATGGTACCTGGGTTCTGATAGAACTGTGTAATTGTGGTACAGAACATTATATATTTAGATATCGCTGATTAAACGAGATGTGTTCCTCTCTAGAGCTGTTTTTATGAAAGAAGTGAGTCCATCAATGCATAAAGTAACATTTAAATGTACCAGAAAGCTATGTGACAGATAACAGTCAATAACATATAAATAAGTACAGTTATGAAAAGAAAATGACAATAAAGATATGAAAAGGTAAAGATGTACTTTGATAATTATCACCAGAGCTGAGAAAGCAGTAAACGAAGCCAGAAACCAGGGGATCAGGACAATTTTAAATACGAGACAAAAAAACACCTCACTGCACCAATAAAATGACCGGAGCTTTCCGTGGAGCTGTGATTCTATATAAGTGGTGAAGTTCACCAGAGACTGAGATTACTATATCAACAGATGATGATCAGTGTGATAATTGACTCAATAAGGAAGCAACTCTGTAACTCATTGAACAGATAATTATCAACATTGCAGTTTCCTTAGGGTTTGCAACCTTTGCTCTGTGCTGTGTAGCTTTTATTCTTATTTCTTATAAGTGAAGGATACTGTGTAGTGGTTCACTGCCAGTGTTTTTCTCTTTCTTCATTTTTTTTTTTTTTTTAATCTTTCTTTTTTTTTCTTCTTCTCAGGTGACACGTCAAACCCAGCAGCTAACCACGGCCTTTGAGATGCAGAGTCAGCACATCTCAGGCCTTCTAGCGGAGTTACAGGGGAAGGAGAGTGCCCTCCTCAGCCAGACAGAGGAACTGCAGCAGTGCAAAAAAGAGCTGGATGTGCTTAAGGCCAAAGACAGGGATGAGAGGTCAGCAGTGACCACAGAGCTCCAACCAAATGAGGAAAAGGACTGCACTATCAACTATGAGACTACAACCTCAGTGGCGGTTTGTGACTCTACTGCACAGAGAGATGCAGATCAACCAAAGACTGTGACACCAGAGGCTGAAACACCAACACCTGTTAGCAGTGAAGAAGACAGTGAAGCTTTATTGTTAGGGCGGCCAGGCTCTGTAGACTCAGACAAGACTGAGAGTAATCATGACTCTGCTTGTGTGTTGTTGGAGGAGACTGAGTGCGGTCAAGATGGAGGAGCAGCAGACGTGGTTGCAGAACTGCTTGCTCTGAAACAGGAAAATCAGCAGCTAAAACAAAAAATAGCAGGTTTCACTGTCGGCGGCAGCAGCAGCCTGGCATCACAGACTGTCAGTGGAAACCAAGAGGACCCATTCAAGCAAAGCCAAAACGCAGGAAATGCTGTTCTGCCCTGCCTGATGGAGCAGAGGCCAACAAGTGAGCAGAATGACATCATTGCTGAGCTCCAGAAGTCACGACTACAGAGAGAGAGGAGAGAAGATGAAGATGGAGGAGGAGATTTAAAACGGGAAGATAAAAGGACAATAAGGGCCGAAGAAGAGCTGGGTGAAGTATCTCAGCTTCATGTCAGCCACCTGGAGGAACAGGTACTGACACTGTACTAGGTCGTTATATCTTTATTTCTTACCGAAGAAGAGAGAAGAAATATGTGGCTAAATCTTTATTGTTATAAATCTTGATTGGCCCTGAAGGGCAATTCAAATGCAGCATAAAATACCCCCAAAACAAAAGACAAAACAGATATTTACAGAGCAAACAGAGACAAACAGTGAGCAGTACCAGCCTACTACAATTCTAAATTTCATAAAAGACACAAAAGGATACAAAAATGTAAACATCTACAAAGTGACAAGCAATGATATGACTCAATACATCATTATTATTAATGCTGGTTTATTGCAGCGATGGCCTTATAAGTAAATGAGCCATGAGCCCTGGAGCTCTTAAAGCCTGGCACTCCTCGACTGCTCAAATAGAGGGTGTGATGGGTGAGCAAGGACAGAGTAGGCTTTTCTAACTAAGTGTCTGCTATACAGAGCAGTCAGACTCAGGTGGGGTACCCCGTTATCTTAGAGCAGCAGTTCACCACACTCTGGAGTCTGTTCCTACTCTTCACTTTAAGATTAGTTAAACTTCCTCAATAAGAACAACATTTTCTGTGCAGTGAGTTGTATGAGTATTGTCCCTCCAATCGCATTTTGTCATGGATAATTGTGCCCAGATATTTGTAGGTGCACGGCTGACAGTTTTGATAGAGTTATTGGCAGTAACAGGCTGCAGGGGAGCAGATGAATTTTTCCTGAAGTCAATAATTGTGTCATGCAAGTTTTTCAGAAAGGCAGGAAATCAAATATATAATGGTGGCTACAATGTAGATGTGTGTCATTTTTGCTAGGATAGGTCACTTGGGTTGAGACTGATGTCATTATCACCGTTACATCTTTCGTTGGTGCATTTTGTTAAGAAGGTCTTTTTCATCCTCACTCAGTCCACACTGTCCTTTCTGTTCTGTCCAGGTGGTGGCACTGCAGATGAAGGTTCGGCTTCTCTCTGAGGAGACCCAACAGCAGGCCGAGGAGCTCGTGCTGTGGAGACTCGCCTCCCAACCACCTCCAACATTTGACCAATTGCCTCCCAACAAAGACAACCAGTACCAAAGCTCTACTGTGGGACAATCCCTGTCAAACCAGGCTCAGGCGCCCACACACGTTATTCAGGGAAGCTCTGGTAATGTCACAGTCATCAGAGAAGATGAGGTTCTCCTCTCCTCCTCCTCCAACAAACTGCAGGGCCGCATGTTGTTCTCCAGGTAACACATTCAAACATGCACTGTAGATGTAACTTACATCTGAGGGTTAAGTGCATGTCGTTGAGGTGATTATGTATATTTGTACTGTTTAATGTATGTCTATATAAATGCCTCTGCTGTTTTCCTGTGTGTGCTGGAAAATAAACATTTTTTTTCTTGTTTCACCACAAGCCTGCAGCACAGCAACCTTCCTGAACCAAAGAATTTCCATCTCTCTAAAAAGACTGCAGCTCCTCAGGAATACAATCAGGACACTGCCAAGATCGACAAGGTGATTTTTCTTTCACACTAGACCACTCTGTATCTTTGGCTCTTTATATCAACGTTTCCTGGAATATTTTAGTAGAGCTACATAAATGCAGTCCATTCAGAGGGGGTGATGACTGAATTTATTTTTCCAGGGACATGTACAGATCTACAGATCTGTAGTTTCCTAGAATTTCCCTGGAAGTTTCTTTGAGGGAGCTGACTGATTTAATCAGTGCAGGCCAGATGAATATATGAGGACAGTTTACAATAAATAAATGAAGAATGACTGAAAATGTATTTGTGTTTTAAATCGACCTGTTCCAATTTTTCCTGTATTAGTACCATGATTAGTGGTGATGATGATTCAACACTAGATTAGGTTTAATTTTTTCTAGAAACCTGGACAATTTAGTGTTATCTTCTCAGAATCCAAAGCAACCATGTACTTGTTGTTACTAGGTAAAATTCAGCAGTTTTCGATTTACTCTTTTTTTTTTTTTTTTTTTTGTCTGCATGTTAGATTGATAGGCCTTTCACTGCTGTATTTTCTGTCTTGGTGCAGGAATCTGAAAAAGAAAACCAGGAGATCAACATTTCACAGCGGTCAGATACCTGTCCAGCACATCACAAAGACAAGAGAGACACTGAACTCATCCAAATGTTATCGGAGAAAACGGGTCAACAAGACGTTACCAGAGATCTCCAGAAAGTCTCAGGACCAAATAAGACCAAAACAACAGAGTGTCACCCAGGGAACCCTGAGGCCAAACCAAACGCTTCAAGATCAACTAATGAAATAAACACAACCAATGATTCTTCAGACAGACCTGCCAGGACAGACATGAAAAGTGTCTGTAGTCAAACAGAGGAGACATTTTGTTCTCGCAGTGCTCCAACAGTGCCTGAACTCCACTGTGCGTACACACAGACAGAGGAAGAGGTGGAAGAGGTGGATGAAGATTTAGTGGAGTCCCCGCCTGTGTCTCCTGTCCCCCCAGCATCAGAGGGGGCAATGTCAGCAGACAAAATCTTGTTTTCAGGTTCCTTCCCAATCCCTGCCGACCCCGCCCGCCTGGCTGAGAGAATCCGTCGGAACAGGACGCAACTGTCAGCCGCCTTTGACGACACAGAGTATGAACCTTACGGACTGCCGGAGGTTGTCATGAAAGGTAGCTGTATTATCTGGAAAGCTGACAGTGTAGTTCAGCAGGCTTGATGAGTTTTCAGTTGCATATATGCACAGTGAGCACTAAACCTTTCTCACATTGGTGGTCCTACTTCTCTCACATGCCCTGTGAAAAGAGGCATCACACCTACAATGATCTTGTGTTTTCAAACTGTGCTTAAAGGAATATAGAAAAAAAGATTCATCTCTTGTTCTTTCAACGTGTCCTCACATAATGTTGGAGTTGTTGTAAAGCAGTTTCCACATGATAGTTAGACCAGTGGTTTCTTTGTCGCCCTATGTCAATACTGGATGCACTGTCTTCCCCTAAATGTCAGAATATTTGTTTAATGATACGTCTCTTTTAAAGAGCGGTCATGGTGGTTTGTATTGTGATAAACAAAGCAAAAGAAGAGAAGATTCACTATGAGCTTCTTTGACATTTGCTGTTAGAGCCTGCCCATAAAAGCCAGAAGTTTGGGTGAAAAGGTCATTTGGAAAAACAAAAATAAGCAACATGACATATTTCCATTTATGTTCCCAGGCACTGCACGATACTGTAACAAACAAAAACAAAACTGACTTTCTGACCCTGTAACGTACAGAAAACAGAAGTTCCTTCTGCCTGTGATCTCCTCGCTCTGTTTTATTATTTCAATGCTTTGATAGTCTGTGCTGCATTTACTGTCGTTTAATCCTCATTCATTCTCCTTCTCTTTCCGTCCTGCAGGTTTTGCCGACATCCCAAGTGGTCCCTCGTGTCCTTACATCGTGAGAAGAGGGTTGTTAGGGACAACGGTCGTACCTGCTCCTCAGAAAGACTCACAACAGGAGGATGAGACGGATTAAAGCACAGCTGCTGGTAAGACTGTAGACTAAAAGTGTTGTATGCATACAAATGAAGTGGAGGGCACAGAAGATAATTCTCTCTATCAGTGATAATACCAGGTTTATACTGTGTGTCATAATAAGGATATAGAACAAATGTTTTAGTGTGTCTCTTGGGAGACTTAAAAAAAAACTAACAGGTAAGCTTTCATGTTGATGTCTCCAGGTCTGGAGGACTGAACCGAACTGATCACTGTGATGTGAGAGTAAACATCAGTGGTGGATGACGGCAGCTCCACAGGGACACTCCAGCTTCACCAGCAACCTGAAACAGCTCAGCCCTTCATACCAAAACAGGACCTGTTTTAAAAAGTGCTGTAGTGTCCCATGGACCTCTATAACACGTGTATGCAGGTAACAGGTCCTACACTGGCAGAATAAACACCTCCTGTGGATCTTAAATGTATTAATGGTCACTAGTTTATCCTCTAACTGCTGTGTGGAAACTTTGCCATCCATCATGATGCAGTGACTTTACACCCACCTGTATATTTAGGTGCAGAGGTGGTGATTTAGTGATGTTTGTTGATGTTTCTTGAAGTTAACAACCACTTTTCCAAAGGGACTGTTTAGTTTTTAGCAAGTCAGAATTAAGTTATAGGTCTAGCCTCGACCTTCTCTGAATGAAACAGTGCCTACTTGACGTTTTTCTAAATAAGCACTTGTCTAGATAAGTTTGACTTGTTTTCCAAAGGGGTGAAGCCAAGATGGGCCTGATGTGAAAATGTGATATGTTTTTTTTTCCTTTCAATTCTTGAGGTGGCTTATTTATGGACACTTGAATGTGTGTTAGTAGAGGACGACTGTTTACAAAAAACAAGTGACACCATAGTGGAAGAGTGCGTGAGACGTTAGCTGTGAATATGAACATGCGTGTTCTCATCTTAATGTTACTGTTTGTATAGGTGTGTGTGTGTGTGTGTGTGTCTGTGTGTCTGTGTGTCTGTGTGTGTGTGTGTGTGTGTGTGGGAGAGAAGAGAGGCAGAGAGCCGAGCACATGTGTATGACTCAGACTAACTTCCATTGGTTTCCGCTCCATGTATGGTGATACACACTGTGCTCCCTCTCTCCTCCCTTTGTTGCTTTGCTTCTCTGTCTTACACTAACGAGTGCTCATTAGTCATTAGCTCTGTGATGAACTTACCACAAACTAAACATGTATTTACTTTATTTTTTCAGCAGAGCATGAGGCTAATTCAGCTTGTTCCTTATATTTAATCAGATCTAATTTATTTGATTGAGCATCTTTGGTAGATTTCTTCTCTTGCACTTGTTACTGTGCCATAGACGACAGTAGGCCACATGTACACTGTAGATTTTGTAGATGATTTTGGACTTAATGTACAGTTTATATTATGCCCTGTATCACATGATATTGACCACTTTGGTTGATTTCAAGGTTTGACTGCTTAGCGACAGGATAGGTCTAATTCTGCTACACATGCACATAGGTACACTGAAAGGTCTGCTGGTTGTTGTAACTGTTTCTCTAGTCCACTGTCTGCCTTTCTGAGCAGTTTCCATGAAGAAATATATAGTTTCTGTATAGAAACTGTATGAAACTTAAACGGTCTCAGTTTAGGGCCTGGTCACAACAAAATGATATTTGGTGATGTAGTGACAGTACTGACCAGTATATCAGTCACAACAACAGAGCAGAGAATCATGGAGGATTTTCTCCGTTTCACCTGCTGCTCTGTTAACCCGACACTGTCTTCACCCTTTTACAGGCTTCCAGTCTGGAGTAAAATCAAGGTTGTTGGTGATCGGACAGTAAAGTTACAGTTTATTTAAAAGACAAATTTGAATCGATTAGATGGCTTGCTATCGGTCAGTGGCAAGAATTTGCAGGTTGAGTTTATAATTCACGAATCTCACTAATCACACTTGGCCAAGCCTTCATGTTCTGCACTTTCGCCTCTTGACGACACAAAATCAGCTCTTTATGTTTCTCTGGGCAGAGTTCACTTGGTGAGCTTTGGTGGAGAGGTGGTAACAAAAAGAGGAAATTTCAATACGATTAAAAACTGTGACAGAGGAAGGTACCTGTTTGATTTGTTGAAGTCGGACCTCTGAATCCCCGCGTTGGCTTGAGAGCTAGGACTGGTGAATCTGTCCTCGTAGTGGATGTTGAACTTGCTTTCAGAAACAGGAGGAGCAAATAAAACAACCATTTTTTCTTTCTATGTAAATATCAGCATGTATGGATCACTTTAAAGAGTACCTGTCCTTTCAAACCTTGTTGTGCTGTCTTTAAGTGATGTTTGGGATTATTTAATATCAAGGTGTGTTGTCACACACACACACACACACTCTCACACACACACACACACACACACACACGTGTTTCAAGTGTGGAGTGTTTTTCTTTCTTTCTTTCTTTCTTTCTTTCCTTCTTTTTTCAAGACCTGTTGCTTTTTGTTTTCGGCTCCTTAAGTTGGTTCATAAGAGATTGGACTGTTACTACCATGACTTGATGCTACCACCATTCATCTGCCATTTTACACACAAACACAAACACAAACACACACACAAACACACACACACACACACTTCCCCTCCCTGCCAGCTGCCTTCATATCTCTGGGATCTGTAGTTTTTTGGCAGTGAGTTGGGACGTTGGGCAGGGAGCTCACTGTATATCTTGTTGCCTTGTTTTGGACACTTTGATGTGAATGTATCTGAGTTTTGTTTGCAGCTAGAATAAAAGGCTTGCTTTTTAATGTAACTGTTGTCTCTCCTTTTAATTCATTTATTTTCAAGTGCCTTTGAGTCTGAGAAGTGGGGTCGTGTTTTTTGTGCTTCATGTTGTCATGGTCGGTCTGTTTGGTTCGCTGTCAGTTGTGTGTGAGTTTTTTTAACTGCTGGTGTACAATTAAGCCTAAATGAGTGCCATGGTCCAATGACGAGAGCCTCAAAGTGTCTAACAAGAATATCTTGGTTAAATCACATAAGCATTTCCGCAATTACCAAAGTCCTCTCCCTTTGCCTCTCGGTCATGAGTACATCTCTGAGAAGGTGCTGAAAGCTTTTAAGGAGCAGACTGGGATCAAAGAATCGAAGGGTGAATGAAGGAGTTGGGCTCTCAAGCTTCAGAGCCTGTTTTATTTCATGATGCAATTCCTCCTCAAGCGCAAGAAAAATTGTGTAGATCATAACTCTGACTTTGAAGAAACAAGTGTCTGTTTTTACTTCCCAAAAAGACAGAAGTTGGAAAGGCGAGGGATTTAGAGAGCCAAGCCCCCCACGTCCAGCTCAGGAAACTCCAGGCCCTCCGCTCTTCCTCTGCGGTGACGGCACTTAATCACACTCGCAGTGCTGTAATGGACTTCACAGGCGCTCACGCCTCGGCCTCCTCCTCCTTCTCCTCCTCCTCCTCCTTGTCCTCCCTCCTCCTCATCCGCCGGTCTGCTCTCTTCTGTCAGAGTGATGTAGGGTCACGAGAATGGGGAAACACCTTCCAAGGAGAAAACACACATGCACTTTCATCACACACACACGCAGATCTCCTCACTGAGTGTTGAGTGGTGACATACAGCGTATTCTGCAGGAGGCGAACTTGGATAGCAAAACTTCTCCAGCCAGAAGGTAAGACGTGCAAAATGACTTTATTTTTCTGGTTACTGAGATTTCTAATATCATTGTTTTGAGAAGGGAATGTGTTTATTTTCACTTCCTGCTTGTAATTTGGGTTCAGTTTGTCCGCTTGGCTCGCCCGTGAGGCCTTTCCGCCAAAACTCATTTTTTTTATAATTAGAGGTTACAGCAGCAGACTGTGACACAAAGAGAGGATCAATTCCCAGCTCCAGCATTCCTGTCCATATAAATTCTCTCAACCCTGACACTATGGAAAACAGTAATTTAAGTTCAAAATTTAGAAAGCTATGTAGCTTAAATCTATATTTTAAAATTCATGCATCTGAGATGGAAATATTCTTTTTTTGGTCTTGTAGCCTGAGAGGAAAATGTCAGCCAGTTTATCTTTTTCTATGCTACTTCTGTTGCCCAAAACAGTCCTATCATTATTGCTGAGGATCCAGTTTTCCTCAGTGTGAAACCAAGGGATAGCAGTTGTAACATGTGATCCCCCCACTGACGTCAGTCTGGAGGCTCACTGTAAAAGAGGCAAATACTTTGGGGGGGTTGTTGTTGCATCTAAAGGAGCTTTATTTTCTCCCGTACTGTAAATTCTTTAGTAGATACTACATCCTCATCCGCACACTGTCATGTTCATCTCTGGGGGCTCGCCGGCTCAGATAAAGGGAATGAGACAAAAATCTTTTCTCCTGCCTGCAGCAAGTCGTCACGTTCACACACAGGCCTCTGTTTGTTAGCTGGAATATAGTAGGGAACCGAAAATGTAACAGTGTGAGCATTCAACTTTTCACTGACATTATCTTAAGTTATGACACTGGCTTTGAGACATTAGTTTCCTCATTGGTCCACAGTTGTATGTGTTATTTTTATGTGATGAAAGTAAAGTCAAAATCAACTGGATTTTTTCTTTACCCCTAAGCTTAAGACCTATATATGTTTAAAATACTGCTTCCCCTCTATTGATTGGCTTAATGTATACATTCATTATATGAACTATGGTTTTCCAGGAAGTTGAAAGAAGTGAATGACATGTGATCGTACATAATGATGCTGCTCATGTTTGAGGACAAATGAAAATCCTTCGTATTTTTATCTGTTTTGTAGCCGTGTTGAGAAGTATGACATCATGTGCTGTCGTAGACCTCTGGGACATGTTATCAGTTCAAAGATAATGTTACTAAGCATTTCTCATACCATTACAAAAATGTGTTACAGATGGTAAAACTAGGTTAAAGATCCCTAACATCATTTATATATGTGATGTATTGTCCATTAAAAACAAACTAGACCTGTGAATATGCAAATACAGTGAAAGCACCAATGATCACATCTATGTTGGTCAAATGTGATCCTTTTGAAACGGTAACTGTAAAAGTAATGGACAACTGGTCCAAGACAAGCTCTCCAACTTCAGCAGGTCAGTGTCAAAACAAACGGCACACACATCCCTATAGTGCAGCGCAGTGGAGCTCTAAGCTGTTAGAAAAATGAGTCTCACGAACAGAACATGTTGTGTTGAGAGCTGTTGTGGATTTTTCTTTTTCTTTCCTTTTTTTTTTTTTAATTTTCTATCACTCATCTTGGTTTGGCCCGATTTGTCTCACACACCTGCCTTAAATGTAAAACCTAAGAATAGCCCACGAACATCTTCTCCCAGCCTCGTGCTTCTTTTCAAACAGCTCACCTTGTGATTTATTGCCCCACCTGCCCCACTGTTTAACTTAAGATTAGATCGCAGCCCGTCAGCCACGGCTCTGCTCTTTCTAAGCCCCTCACTCAATATCTTAGCAAAATATCAAAATATGCCAGTGTAGGTTTAGACAGTGATAACTAATAGTATCTGTCAGTGCTGAAGCCAGGGACAGAGAGTGAGGCTGTCCACACAAACCAAAGCCAGCAGTCCATTAGCACAGAATGCTAACAGTCAGCCCGACTCTGGGAAATCTCAGAACATTGTCAAGGTTCGGGGCTGACCGACCCGGGACAAGAAGCTCCTAAATCCATTTCTGTGTGTGTGTGTGTGTGTATCTCAAAGGTAAACACAGTTCAAAGAAAACATTAGAAGCCAAATGAAGATAAGCGATAAACATGTTTTCGATTAATGTCAAGATGTATGTTTGGACTCCTGGCAGTGTGTAATCGTTCTGTGAGTCCACTGGCAGGGCGGCCTGGTGTGTGTCACTCCCTCCCTGGTTATTATGACAAACTGCCAACAATGTGAGCATTCATTTAATGCCACTCATAACCTGGAGGGACACGGGGAACTGTGCCAACTAAAAGCTGCTCTGTTTAACACATGTGCACTTCACACACATGGGTTTCTCGCCTGCATGTTTTTAATCTACAGTAATGTGTATTTCGTCTTCCTTAAAAGTCTTGCAGGCGCGAGAAATGGACCCACAATCCTCCTCTCCTGAACTCTCCTGAAAGCAGAGGAGGAATCTGAGAGAACCAGTGAAAAAGAATTCCCCGTCACCTGATTTGTGGAGCTTTAACATGGGATGAGCTGCTGACATCAGTGACTCAAGGTACTGTCTTTATCATCTGCTTGGTTATGAAACTTTCTTTATCCATCACAAAGGCTGTCATAAAAGAAGCCACAGAAAGCATTGAAAGCGAAGAATAGTCCCTTTCAATATTCCAATAAAGCTGCTGTGATCACATTGGATGCACTCATTAACACACTGCATCATCTGTTCAGCTCTTTGTCTGATTGGAGACAGAACACA
Source organism: Caranx ignobilis (assembly GCA_021432705.1). Classification (NCBI taxonomy): domain Eukaryota; kingdom Metazoa; phylum Chordata; class Actinopteri; order Carangiformes; family Carangidae; genus Caranx; species Caranx ignobilis. Next base: position 15,790,074 of record MU269981.1, on the reverse strand, counting down.
TCTCCTCCCCTGACGGGCTTAAGTTGGCTTTTTTTTAAAAAAAAAAAAAAAAAAAAGGTTTGTATTTGGAGCATTTCTGGGGACACTCCAAGTTAAACATGCCTCAGTTACAGTAAGCAACATACACACCACGTCAGAGGAAACGAGAAACTCTCTCTAGAGGAACGTATCTGTTTACCTGGTGACATTAAAGAATCACTTTATCTGTTTTTTTGGGGTTTTTTTTACACATAAAGTTCACTTTCAGGCATTTAATGTTCCTCTGCGGCTCTGATAAGTCCAAGTAAAATATGCCTGAGCTCTGTAAAGCACCCTTCAGATTTAGTGCTACTTGAGGTGTGTTGTCACAACAACACAGAGGATCTGGTACATTCCTTAAATTTCCCATTTTAGGCGGCATTTCCACCACGTTAACATCACTTCTTCTCAGTCTGACTCAGTCTGAAGGCGACCAGGGTTTATGGCCACAGGTTAAAGACAAAATGCACCGTCCTTGTTCTGTGCAAAAATGCATTCAGACAATTTTGTACTGCAACGTATGTGAACCTGAAGCGTCAGAGTTTTAGCTGAACTGAAATAGTATTACACTACAGAATTAAAGTATATTGATTCGCAGGTAAGTAAGGTGAGCTCTCTTTCCAAACACGTCCCACAAATACATTTTTCCATCACATGAAGACTGTAGATGTTCTCCCCTGTTTTTCTGTGTGTCATGTTGTCTGTTAAAACTGGGTCTCTGCCACTTGTCCTCACTGCATTGTCAGGAACCCTGTATTTTATTGTGTAGTTGATGACATGAGATTGATGATGAGTGTTTCAGTGAACTCATAATGCAGGTGGACTTGAAAGAGTCTGAAACTGTTCCAGCCCTACCACCAGTTCAGACCATATAAAGTGAGGGTATCGCTAAGTGTTAGTATTTTACACTGTATCAGCTCTTCTCCTTCTCCTCACCCCTCACCTTTCCTGTCACCAACTGTCTTTACATAAACCCACTCAAGCACTTTGGTTCTGGTTTGACGCACAAACTTATAAATAAAGGTTGTTAATATCTGTCATCCTTCCAAGAACACTTCTGTTGCCTGTTTACACGTTTCCTTTCTCATCCAGCACCCCTCTGAAGGAACTTCCTGTTTATGGCCAGCTGTGGCCCACTGTATCCTGACTGAGCACCCAATCAGATACTGGCCCCGAGCTTTGACCTCTAACCCTGGAGGGGCGAAGGGTGAGAAAATGCGGTACATCACCCTCTTGGCCCTGCTGACAGGGGTCATGCTGTACCTGGTGATGGGAGCGCTTGTTTTCAGCACCCTGGAGCTCCCCAAGGAGAGCTCGGCGTACGAAGACCTGCTTAAAGCCAAGCAAAACTTCCTGGATAATAACTCCTGTGTCACCGAGCTGGACTTCCATAACCTTGTCAAGGTAAAATCCAATTACATAATCCCACTCAAACACTTGAACACTGGATACAACTTTGAAATATTACAGAATTTCCTTGTAGGTGTAACTTGACAGGAGACACAACACACACTCATGTCCATTTCAAGGCACAGTATGTTAGCTTCCAAAAAAGCAGGCCTGTAATTATTGGGTGATGTACAAATTTGATGTGGTACAGATGTTGTATCTCCAGTAAAACACTGGGACATACCATGTTTGGTCAGACATGTCAACATGTTCTTGTCCTATTTGATATGCAACAAGTGAAAATTACCTTAAGTATGTAAATAATGTTTATTTATATAGAGCCACTTTTTTTTATTTAATAAAGCAATAATGTCTGTCAAACAGACTTACTGGAGAAAATGAAGACTCATCTCAGCCAAAGAAAATTATCCCTTCACACTAACCTGCTCCTTGTCAGACTTGATTCCAGCCTCAGCTTCAGGTCTGTCCCAGTTTCCACACTCTCAGTATTTGCAAATAGTCAAGTGCCTACTTGTGCAGCATATTTCCGGTAATTGCCACAAAGCCCACTGACAAAGTGCCCATTAAGACTACTTGGATGTTTATCAGACATAATTTGTTGATAAGAACATCCTGCCACTCTTACTAATACAAATATTTTGGTACATGGCACAGCTGAGCTCAGATGATCAGTATCAGCCATACAGGCCCACAGTTACACACTGAGGAACAGATACGACTCATGTAATGAAAACTTCAAACTATACAAAAAGAACAACAGGTTTGGTGTTTGGTCTGAATAAATAATATTCCTGGTGAATCTAACATTGTCATACATGTAACAATAATAATTCATAATAACTCCTTTACTTATGTAACACCTTTAAAAACAGGGAATTACAAAGTGTGTTGGTGTAAAAGCAGAAACACACAAAAACAATGGCTGAGGGACTCAAACAACAGCAACATAAAACCTATAAGAGCCCAAGCAACACAGGCAACATGAGACCCTGCCGACATAAACTGAGACCAGGAGGACCACAGCAGGATGTAAGATGATGTAAGCAGATAGAAAAAATAAATATGAGTTATAAGCACTTAAAAAACATAAAGCACAGGATGAGAATGAAAATGAAGGCATAAAAGATAAAAGTAGTAAGAAACAGTGCAATAAAATAAGAAATAAAGGATGAAATAAAAAATAGAAACAGATAAAAACAGATGAAAACTTCCTCACAGCTGCTGATTATTTTCAGTCTGAAAACGAGCAGCTTGTAGGGGCTCTGCCTCCAACACCTGGAATCAGTTGGCTGTGAACTGATTGATGATTGACGTGAAGAGCTGATCTCTACTTGAGCCAAACTGCTGCAGCTAAAAGGTTTTCTTTTGCTACGTTTTTGTCAGTTTTGATCTTCTTTACATTGAGTCAAACAACCTGTTGTGAGATGCAGACACAGGAGTAATACATGAAGTAAAAATAGACAGATACAAGTCAAAGCAGGAATCTCCACTTACATAAATAAATCCCGCCCCCTCCCTCCTGCAGGGTGTGGTGTCTGCCGTGGATGCCGGCCTGGATGTGAGCAGCCTCCCTGCCAACTTCACAAGCCGCTGGGACTTTGCATCTGCCTTCTTCTTCTGTGGTACCATCATTACCACCATAGGTAGGTGACTAGTTCATTTTAAAATGCACTTTATAGACTGGTAGACATCTATATTGTCATGTTCTTAATAAATATACATAAAGATCAGAGATGGGCTACATGAATATCAGTTACTCATTAGCGTTTTTGTCTTGGTTAAACAGGCTTTGGGAACCTGTCTCCTCGGACATGGTATGGTCAGTTGTTCTGTGTGTGCTACGCCCTGGTGGGTATCCCTATGTTTGGCATACTGCTGGCTGGAGTGGGTGACCACTTGGGCACGATGCTGCGGAGGGCTGTGGCCAAGATTGAGACGCTCTTCCTGGTGAGAATGGTCTGTCCTGCCCAGGAACCAAACCTCAGTGTGATTTACACCTGTCACAGTGTGAACTAGGCCTGGACCCTGTCTTTAGTTTACTGTTGTCTCAGCGGTGAATGATTCATGGTCATTCTCTAGTTATCAAGATTTCTTGTCACTTAATTTGCAGCTGGAGTCTCAGCTCTTAACTCTTGATAGTGTAAATGTGTGTTCAGCTTTGTGTAGTCTTGAAGTGGAAATGGAAATACTAACCTCAGTGGCCACAAGAAGCTGTGAATAGGACATTTGCAGGTGATAATTTATTTTAATCCTGTGAAGGAGCTTCAACCAAGAAATATGTTATCAGCTTCACAAGGAGCTCATGTGTACCTCTCAGTGTCTTCTAATTGACAAATGTTGTTTGTTCAGATTCAAAGCAGTGGAATAAAAACACAGAGGTGATTTTTAGCTCATTTTTAGTTCATTTTGTCAAAAAAGCTTATTTACTGAAATCGTGGACTGGTCACATATTTTATAGGATATGAATATTGATACAGAATATAAAATGACCAGCATATGATACATGAGAAAATTAGAGGAGCATAAAAAACTGTTGTAAGTGAAGTACATAATGTTTTATGAAATTTGAAAATTGGCTGCAATAAACTGACACAGTTGATGATACAGTGAGTTCACACCTTTTCTTGTTTCATTTAATCAAATTTATTCTTGGCCTCTTTTATCTGTTTTGAATTTTTTTTATCTTATCATTATTTATTATTTCTGTACTCACTGTTTTCTTTCTGTCCCATAGAAACGTAAGGTCAGGCCGACCACTGTGCGTGTGATCTCAGCGGTTCTATCCATCCTGATTGGCTGCCTCATCTTCCTCGCTGTGCCAACCGTCGTCTTTCAGAAAGTGGAGGACTGGTCGTTTCTGGAGTCGCTCTACTTTGTCGTCATCACTCTCACCACTGTCGGCTTTGGAGACTACGTACCAGGTACTGACACACAAGCCTCGTCTGTCTCCTGTCAAACTTTTCCAGAGCACCAGGGAGGACAGAGATAAGAAAGTCTGAACTCAACTTTCCTAAGTTAGAAGAAGGGAACAAGGTGCCAGGTCTGTATTTTGCAATTTGTCCTTTGGTTTGTCCTTGCTGGTCAGGGACAGTTTCATTAACCTGTAACTAAAGAACAACACAGATGAGTTATTTTGTGGAGGAAATGTACCTGTTCCTCAATTAATAATCAATAGTGAATATGTCCTTTATTTCTTTTTGGTCTCTGATATTAGGCATTTAAATCCTGTACTGATAACCCCATCACACTCCTCGGGTTGGTTTCAAAAGGACGACCTACAGGCTTTAAAGAGCACAGACGTAGTAGTAGTAGTAGACGTAGAAGTAGGTTCATGTCACCCTGCAGGGTTTATTTAGTTTTGTCTCTAGGACTGATGCTCAATAGATCCACCTAGAGCTGCAACATATTCCAGGGTATGTTTTTTATTGCAGCAGTCTGAGGTCAAAGTTTTGGTGCACTACAAACTTGAACACACGATTACTGCAGCGTAAACAATGAAGCTCAAACCATTAGTTGATTAATCAGTTAGGTGATCAACAGATCTCAGTCAAAACATGTTGGGATCCTTTGGTGTTGTGGTTAGAGAAACTACTTCTCAACCAGACCAACACTGGTAAAAGGAGGTCGATAATCAGTGGAACATCTCACCACATCTCTGTCTGTGTCCAGGTGGAAGTCGTGAGGGCGGTTTGTTCTTTAAGCCCCTGGTGTGGCTGTGGATCGTGTTCGGCCTCGCCTACTTTGCCTCCATCCTCACCATGATAGGCAACTGGCTGAGGGTGCTGTCTAAACGGACACGGGCTGAGGTGAAAGACTCATGATGTAATGTAAAAGACAAAGAGCTGCTTTTGTTCTTGTTTAGACTCTAATGTTTTCTACTCTACTGCTGACGTCTCCATCAGATGGAGGAGTTGAGGGCGCATGCCACAGACTGGACCCAGAACATCCAGAACATGTCCATGGACTTCCGGATCCCAAACCCTCTGGAGTTCAACGACCCTTTCCTGCTGCAGCGCCGGCGCTGGAAACGTAGCGAGCGTCGCCGCATCCGCCGCGGTGCCCAGTATACTCTGGGGTACTGGGTTCGGGGAGGGTCTGAGAACGGACACCTGCCAAACCGCTGGGCCGGTCTCTCCAGCTCCATGAGCCAGCTGGAGGCCCACTCATCTCTGGAGAGGGCAGAGGTGGCTAAGCCCAGGCCACGGGTCAGTGTTGCTGTGCCTGGACTGAGGGTCAACCCTGAGGTGAGTCTGCACGTGGAGGGCAGATCCTTTAAACACCTGCTGGCCCGCTCATTCTCCCTCCCTGTGGCCTGCTCCACCTCAGAGCTGGACTCAGCAGGTGCGGCCAGGCAGGTGGGGTCTTGCTCTGGATCGGAGTCTCCTTATGATTCCAGATCGGACGGCTCCTCCATCTCCTCATCCTTCATGGCGCTCCACCGCTTCCAGCCCTGCTGCACTGTCAGCAGCATGGAGAGGGGAGGGGCAGGGGCCGCAGATGAGCACACAGTACAGGACAAAGACAAACTGATTCCAGCAGAGAAGTGTGGATCTGCAGCAACCAACAACCACAAACACACACACACCCCTGACGTTTGCCCAGACACTTCCCCTCCTGCCACACTTTTCCCTCCTCCTCACCCAACTATCATCCTCCCCTCCCCTCCCCTCAACACCGCCTCCACAGCCAGTTGCCAGCTGCTGGATTTCTTTGGGGAGAACCTGGCGTACATTGACGAGTCCTCAGACACACTGAGCGACCGTGCTCAGCCGGCAGCGAGCGAGGAAAAGAGGCCGCGGCGGCCCAGGAAGCCCAAAAGGAGGAGCATGAAAAAGCAGCTGTCGCACAGGTGTAGTCCCCGGCAGGTGAGGAGGCTCAGCAGTGACATACTCCCACCGTCCAATCCCCCTACGCCACCTCCAGACCCTTCTCTCTCAGACCTGCAGTCTGAGAAGCAGCAGACAGATGCAGCTCCTGCCCTCTGACGACTGCCCCACTCACAAAGTCCAGACATGACAAAACATCATTGGTCCAGAACAAAGCTGTGGGTTTACAGCAAAACTGATACACCCACCCACCCACCCACACACAACATGCGTAGCATATCTAACACCAAACAAGTCAGGTATTTATGGTTACCCTCCCAGAGTCAGCCCACGAATGTTGCTTTGCTACTCAGTGTTCAGTAGACATTTGCTCAGGAGGTGAATCCCTTTAAGTCGACTGCACAATAGATGAGTTTCAACTGCTTCCCTTCACAGAGACGTCAACATGAACAAAACATGTGCGACTTAGTAAATGCTCCATCACTGCAGCTGCCAGGGCCTTTGAAATAAAGGATTCATACTTCACTTTGACACTGACAGGTACCTGGTCAGGAGCTTTACAGCTTGTTTCACGACTCATTGAGTCACATCATTATCCAACATCATTAGACATAATTATCCACTTGGTTCTCCTGGGTCTCAGTCACTGAGCTCAGTTGATTCTCGGCAGACATATTCATCACTGGATGTCAGGTTTACGCTGACTTTGTGAGGCTCACTTTTTGGCGATTGACCTATGTAGCTTTAAATAGAGTGCAGGGTTTCCCACAGTGTTTTTCAGCTGGGGTGTGTTTCCCCCTCACTCAAAACACAACTACTTCTGCTAATGACAGAGGAATAATGCACTTTCAGTAACTTTAAAATGAAAAGGGAAAAGGAATAGGGAAAGAGAGTAAAGGGTTGAATTTACACAGCTAATGACACATACTTCATAATGAGTGCCTTGAGTGCCTTGTTGTTTAGGCCGTGATCAAACCAAACTGATCACCATGTGTCAGCTTCTGGTTGGTTCACACCACCTTGGATAAAATGAATAATTCAGTGCAGTGGGTGGAGGAAGTGAACCACACCAACAGTACATCAGCATCACAGCTCCATCCTTCACCCTCCATCCTTCAGCATTTGTCATCTGTCGGAAAACAGAACAAGTCCTGACTATTGAAATGCAACATTAAAAGTTGTTTAACGGATAAAACAGGTGATGAATGACTTCCCTTAAAGGTTATTTGATTTGCTGCTTCATAAAATGGCTCTTGAATGTTTTTAAGTGTTAAAAAGGGTAAGAAAAAAAAACAGTCAGACCAAGTTACAGTCCACTGCTTTATGTTTAAAATGTTTGTGCTGCAGCACCTTCGTGTGCTCACCTTGGATCTAAGTGGTCGGAGAACCATTAAAGGAAAGCCAAGGTTATTTTTAAGTTTGTGGTGTTTAACATCTGTACGATCAAATGCGCTCAAGTCTCTCCTCCTCTTGGCTGACACAGTTTTTATTATTTTTAAAGACTCAACCGCTTTGCCTCACAAATCACCGTGCAGGTTTTTCAACTCGTATCCACGCCTCTCAACTGCTGTTTGTCCTCGGCTGAACTCTGTTAGTTTCCTCATATAATGTCTTGAAGTGACACATTAAAGTGATTATCATCAGACCTCATAACACACACACACCCTCTTATTTCGCACTGCCTGGGCTCCTACTGTGCAGATGTATTTGTGGTTTTTGACTTCGAAATATCATTATAACCATTTTCTTAAAGGGTCCGTGAAGAGTTTATAATCACTGTTTTAAAGGATATGGAGCATCTACTGTGATCACGTGCACTTGGATGACACAATACATATTTAAGAAAAAAAAAAAAAGCTTTGCAAATGTTTTACAAGGAACGTTTGATTGACTTCAGGGATACACACAGGGCCTTTTGTCATTGCCTTAAAAAAGACTCCACACGGCATCTTTAAGTTGTGCAATATGAAGTGATGTCAACCCAGTTTCACACTGCGTTTTATTTCTAGTCTGTTTATCTCTCAGTTCATGCTGGAAAATCTAGCAAAAGTTAGTAAATGATAAAACAGTTAGTGTTGGTGAGACATTTCCTGCATTTTAGAGATGTTTTTTGATGACATTTTCTTTCCTCATACTGTATGTCCATATCTTGGATACTAACCCCAGTAAAGTATAGTTGGTCTGTTGAAATGACCCGGTCCCTGAACTCTGAAAGTCCTGAATGAACCCGGCACTTGGTGGCTGTGGGATAAACAGTCAGTTCCTGCTTACTCAGAACCAGGAGCTACTACATGAGGCTGTTGTGGCATTATGCCCTCTGCCAGCGCCAAAATAAGTAACTGACTGAATCCACACTCAAACTCAGGCTCCCACATATTTTGTAATTTGTTGACAGAGGGCTGGAAGGAGAAGGATATTCACATGGCACTGAACTGGTGCGCTGACCACGGCCCATCAGCAATAATGCCATTATATAAGTCCGATCCCTGACCGATATGATGGGTGTTTCTCATCTTTCTGTGTGTTTTGTAAGTAATAAAAAACAAGGTGGAGAGTCAGGATGTTTGAGCTGTATTGTAATTGAAATGGATTATGTGGCCTTAAAGTTTTAATTAGATTTCACAATATAAGTCCCACATTTACAACATTTAGAGCCGAAGCTCTTTTCTAAACATCCGTCTGTTGCCTTAATACACCACACGTTTGCTTTGTTAATCTAAGTATTAACTTTGAATGTCAGTTTTAACATTTTAGTGTTAAATCTAAACTCTTATTCTAAGTGATACTCACATGCACTTTCCAAAGTGTAAATCTAAGTGTTATACTCTTAGTACATTTACATTTACAAAGTACATTTACTCCAGTATTGTACATTACTTTGGCCTAAGTGAGAATTCATCATATTCTTTTATTTTTATGCATTTTACACTTTGTCTCCACTACTACAGGTAAACCTCCTGCCTTTTTAATCTTCTACATTTATTTGATAATATAAATTACTTTTCAAAATAAAACTTTTGCAAGCAGAACACGAGCTGTTAGGTTCAGCTGAAATAAATAAAAGTACAGCTAAATTGGTTTAAAAACTGAACAGCAACCGTTCTGATAATTATTATTATTTTTTTTTAATAATTATTCATTTCTCGTACAAAGATGCCAAAAGTTTCACATTTCCAGCTTCTCAAATGTGATTTTTTTTTTTTTTTTTTTTTTTTGCTTTTCTTTTCAATAATCTTAATTTCTCTCACCATTTGTTTTACAACAGAAAGTAAAGAGGAGACAGACCTGTGGCCTCAGTGACAGCGTTGGCAGATTAATGTATAATGAAAACAATCATTATTTACATTCTTGTTTAATCACCTCCACTTCAACCAGCCACGACAGTAAAATGCTTTCACGCTCCTGTGAGTTATGATAATATAACACATTGAAGTGTAACAGTTACAGGACACACTGGTTGTACTTTTCATACTTAAAATTGTATTTCTGAATTATTAATTAAACCTGCTCAGTGCAAGTTTTCACTTGTAAAGCAGCTTTTTTTTTTTTTTTTTAACAGTTACACTTTTAGTTTTTCCGCTCACATCTGAATCCTGATGAGCTCATTTCCTCTTTTATACCAAACATGTGGCCCATCTCACATGGGATTACAACGCACCACTGTGTATTAAACATTGAAGACATAACAATGTGCAAAATTTCAGTTACAATGTGCTTGAAAAGCAAAATAAAGGAATAAAACACCACAATCCTGCTCAGATTTCATGGGTCCATCAGCTGCTTCTAGGAAATGAAAATATAACATTTAAACTTAAGACAGGACTTAAAAAAAAAAAAAAAAAAAGTTGTACATCAAGTATTTTTGATTTAACATTTATACTTAGCTTATATGTTACAAGTTTTATATGTTTTACAAGTTTGACAGGAGGTTAATAAATTTAACTGTAAGTTTCATAATATCTTATTTTCAAGACAAAAGTCCAGACCAGCTGCTTAGCTTGAGCTGATGCACATTGTGATTACTGTCATACATGGTCATTATTGTCATACACACATTGTCACATTTAGATTTCAGTTGTATTTTTTGATTAATAGTTTAGGTCTTTTTTGAGCTTCACAAATGTAACAGAGTTTTCAGGAGGAAACACACTCAGTGACACGTGTTTGATATAATGCAATCCAGTACAACTGCTCTGCCTTAAAATTTTACTTTAATACAATCATTTTTACTTTACAATATACAATCATACAAACATATGACGATAAGAGTTTTGTTGAAACTGTGTCAGAGATTTTATTCTGATCATTTGTGTTGACATTGAGAACATAGTTAGTGATGATCCTGTGTACTCTTCTGCTCCACTGATGTTGGTAAATATGAGAAAACAAAGACAGACACCAGTGTAATGTAGACCTGTGGAGCAATGATAAACAAATACTGGAATTTGAACACTTCTGACAATTAAAAAACATTACTGTAAGACATTCATTATTGTTTGACTCATTGGTGACAGCTGATCTTCCTGGGTCCAGCACATTCATTATAATGTAAGACTATTATATGCTTCAGAAAGATAAAAATCTATGGCCTCACTGTTTTCACAGATCAACTCAGCACTGTCACTGAACAGCGATCAATATCACTCTTCACACAGAGTCCAAGTAAAGGAGCCTGATGTGACTTTAGGGAGAGAAATCTCAGAAATGTCGCCCTCGTCTGTTTGCTGGGAGAACAGCCGGGCCTCTGTGGGTTTGGTCTCTCTCTCGTTTCTTCGGTCCCAACGGGGCCTCAACAGTGGCTCTGCTCTCCAAATCTGACTGCTCGAAGAGTATGGCTTGAATAACGCCGAGGCCACAGATCAGTATCTTCTGTTTACTCCTGTGTCTTGTTACCCTGCAGCTTGTATAACCTTTTATTTTGTGTTTACGGTTGTCCTGTTGCCCCGACAGCAGCATTTTAATTTAGCTGCCAGGAATAACTGGGAGCCATTTCAAATCTAGTTGAGAGGAATAAAGTATTTTCAAAACCTGTAATGTGAGTTATATTTGACACCGAGCATGAGGTGCATGTGTGAGGGAGAGAACTGCTTTTTACAACCTGTATCAAAGGCTCTCTTACATTTACGGTCTGTACGGGAAGTGAGGGAGTGCGTCAAGAACCAGAGCCATCAATCATGACATATTTTTTCTATAAGGCGGCCATACAAGCTGGATCTATGTATGTATGGGTTTGGGCGGGTCTAGATGAGGGTCTGCATACATTCCCTCTCAAGGTCAGCGAGGCAGACAGAGGGGTGTGTGTATGTGTGTGTGTTAGCGGGGGTCGATATCCACAGCAGACTCCCCTCCCAAGGACAGTGGGACCCAGTGTGAGACAGAGGAAGGCGCTCTACCCTCCACCGTGGGATAAGTACAGGTTGGATATAGCAAGAGGTAGTTAAGTGGAAAAGACTAACAGATGCTGGGGCTAGTTTACTCAGGGGGGAGGGAGCCTCACCACAGCTCAGGCAGTAGCACCCCGAGACACACACACACACAGGCAGACAGACAGACAGACAGACAGACAGACAGACACAGAACAACAGAGTGAGGCTGCATTCTCACTGTGGCTTACAAAAAACAACTTTTACAGTGATGGCTGGAGAACAGTTTGTATCTCTTTAAGCTATTTTAACAGCAGAAGCAGCTTGGATAAAAAAAAAAAACCTGACTCTTCACTGAAGACAGACATATCTCCTGCAGCAGAGTCAGGACATGAAAGGATCAGTTCAGCAAAATAATAAAGGGAAAACCATCTTCATTTATGTACCTGTTGAAGCATCTAATCATCTAGATAGATTTGGTTTATCAAAGTTTTCAAAAATATCTGTAAGATTGTCTGTGAGGGTTCTGCCTTGTTGCCAGTGCCACAGGAGAAAAGTCCATTTTATGTGTGTCTTTTTTTCTATATACATAATTTCTATATACATAAATTTGTCAGCAGGGAACAGGCCAAAAGAAAATCACAACAGAGCTTTAAAATGTTTCCTGTGATTCAGATGAAGAGAAAACAAAACCAGACATGTGCAAGTCATTAAGTCTCTCAAGACAGGTAAGTACAAGTGTGTGTGTGTGTTGATTTCATTATGTAACACACAGACACAGAAAGAACATCACACACCAACACAGTGGTGTTAATATCAGCCTGTTGCACTCAGTGGTGGGAGAAGTATTCAAAGTATTCAGATTGTTTACTTAAGCAAAAAGAAGGAGAGAGGGTGGTGACAGGTGAGGGCGCTTCAAGTATCAAAATAAAAGCCACTCATCTCTTCTGCAGAAAAATGCCTGATGTGAGTGGTTTACTCTTACCACCAGTGTGTGTTTGGTTATGAGTTATGTAAAAAAAAATCGAAGCCCTGCATGAGATGATGAGAACAAACAGGTTTTAATGTAAAATGGGTAATTTTCTTTTTAATTGCTGTAAATCATTATTTATCAATTATAATAAAAACACCTATAAATATTGCATTAAAATAAATGATGGATAAAGCAATGCTAATTGCTTGATTGCAAGAAACCGACATGTTTGGTTTATAAGTTTGGATCTTAAATTAAATTATATTGTCTTTTTCCTCATGACTGTAATGAACGTTTCTCAGAAAGTCGACCTGCTATGATATTTCCTCAGTTACACGGCCACTCGGCCTACAGTAAAACACACTTGTGCAAGTTAAGTTATTATTGATACAGATGTTAATACAGATGTTTAGCTCCTGTGGTCCCTGTGTAATGTTTTGTTTTTACAGTCTTATTTTGAAGGATAACCTGTTTCCACACTTGAATGAAAACTGGTGTAAAAACTCTTTCAACCTGAAAACTGTATTTAGCAGCTACAGTAATGACAAAATGTCTCGTTACTTGCCATCACTGCTTCTGTGTTAAACCTGAGTGTATTATAGCGTTTAAAACCATGACTCACACCACAGGCCAAAACAGATGCTGTTTGGATCCTCATCTACTTTTTAACATGTGTTTGCTAGTTTGCTGCCAACTATGACTGCAGGAGCAGCGTTGTCATGGTGACTGCCAGTGTAAAGGCTGGGCTCATCCACATTATAAAAAAAAATGGTAAAGAAAAAATATTAAAAAGAAAAAACAAAAAAAACCTCCACATTGTGTCTCTTACCCCCCTGTGGTTGGTACCAAACAGTTTTAGGTTTCTACACGCCCAGATCTCCAGAGCCAAAACGGGTGAAAGGAATTTTGTTTGTTGTGTTTGCAGCAGTGAAAAAAAAAGTGTCTCAACAAAATTTATCCCTGGAAGTGTGAACATTGGAGCACAAAGAAAATGCTTTGTTTAACAGATACAGATTTTCACAGCTGGTTCCAGATGTGTGGATCCCTGAAACACATCAGACTGGGGAACGATTCAAACATGATGAACAAAACGATGGAAAAACAAACAAACAAAATAAACAAAAATTCAAGATTCAAGAAAACTTTATTCAAATTCCCTCATAGCATTGAAACTATTAACTAAAAAAAAATACTAATTATCATCCATGAAATGTTTAATCTCCCCACGTAACTGATAAATAGAGATGCAGCAGTTTAAACTTTGTTTAAATTACAGGCTTCAAATACTCACTTATGTATCTGATGGTAATTAGTAACGAGAGATGACACTGAACTGTCTACATGTTCTGTCCCTGTGATACAGAGACTAGCCTGAACCTGACGTTGTGACTTCAGCTCTCAACAAGCACAGATAAGGCCTCAAGGAAACAACAATTAAACTGACTTTTTTTTTTTTTTTTTTTTGATCTTGAACATGAATCATTACTCTCTCTTTGCAACAGTTGCCACAAACCACGTCTCTTGACTGACGTGACGATGGGACAAAGAGACAACAGAGAGAATGAGCAGACGATGAGTAATGAGCTGAAAACATAAATACCACTTCTACCTCTGCCTCCATAACTTAAATTCCATGTGAGTGGAGGCGTACATGTCAAAACTGTCTGCAGTGACTGCGCAGCATCAGAAGGAGAAGGAGAAAATATGTTTTTCTGTGTCCTGTGTGTTTAATGCTCTACCTTAAACATTTATATTTAGTTTGGTGGTAACTTAAATGTTTGCATTGTCCAGTTATATAATGTTATTTGAACCAGCATTTGCCCAGCCAATCAGAGTTGAGTGTTTCCTGAGGCCATGTCACAACTTGAGCAAATGCAAGAAAACCGCTGGATGTGTTAACATATCCATGGTCGGATGTTGACGTGACAGCCATGTGGGCTGCTTCCTGTTCAGCAAAGAATCACTGTCAATCAAAAATCCTCAGTGTATAAAATGTCACTATCAATGTCACCACACACAAACACACACAAACACACACACACACACAATCACATTAAAACAGATTATTTTCTGCACTATCACACATGACCTCACCAGCCACACACACATACACAACAGACCCAAGTGCCCTCTGTCTGTCTGTCTCTCTCTCTCTCTCTCTCTCTCTCTCTCTCTCTCTCTCACACACACACACACACACACACACAGAAACCACTGGCATACCAGAGAGCCTATATTTAAAAAGAGCCCTGGGGATGTTTTTTATTTTCAGCATTTAGACGTTCTATCAAAAGTGGTCAATGTGGATACTTGGGTGTAGAGAGAGAGCATGTGTGTGTGCGCGTGCATGCGTGAATCAGTGAGACTGATGATAAACATAGGTATGACACAATATAATCACAGTGTAGAAATAGCAATGAATCAACAGCCTTTTACAATAAGATAATGAACACACATCCAGAAAATGAGCAGGAGTGTGATTACTGAATTTTTTGAGCCAGACCCAAATAGTTACAAATTTGCTAAGGCTGCAAAATACCACCTTCCAAACTTGTAACCGTTCCAAATACAGCCCTGTCATCCCACGTCTCATTTTCAAAGCCTCTCTCTCTCTCTCCCTCTCTCCTCCCACCACAAATCCCAGAACCTCGAGCAACAGAGAGAGAGATGGAGCGAGAGAGCGAGAGAATGAGAGAAGGAGAGGGAGAGAGAGAGAGAGGGAGAGGGAGAGAGAGAGAGAGAGAGGAGATGAGGGGAGCATTTAAATGTAGCGTTCCGTGAGTGGTCGGGTCGGTGTCTGGAAATCTTTCACATCCTGTTTACGCCGGGCAGATTTCAGCCCCGGGACCGCAGAGAACTGGCAGGGCCTCCGCCTGGACACAGCTCCCCTCTCTCTCCCTTGCTCTCTCTCTCTCTTTCTATCTGCTCCCTGCCTCCCTTGCCCTAAAGATCTGAGTCTGCAAAACTTTCCACACCACCTCGGCCCGATCAGCACCTTCAGACCTAAAGCAAAGCCCACGTCCAGCTGAGGTGGGAACAAAACCCTGATAAAAAAGAATAATTTTTAAGCAGCAGGCCAAATCACACAACACGTCCTCCTTTTATTTAATATCCAAGTACAGGTTTAATTCAGCTATGTTGTCGTATTTACAGCGTCGTATAGCAGACGGAAAGTTCCAGAGAATGAACAACATGACAGGTTTTCATGGCTGTAAGTCTTGATATTTTTGTGTCAGGTACGGTAAAAAAATAACATCTCAAAGGTCGGCTACAGGTGATCAAACAGTAAGGGTTAATGAACAAAGGATCCATCTGTCCTCTCGTTTTTATTTTCACCCTGAGCGAAGCAGTTTGAAGTTTCAGTCCTGTAATCATCCTCCTCCTCCTCCTCCTCCTCACCTCGTCCTCTGAACTGGCTTCCCTCAGCGGCACTTGCAGGATTTGACGACCATGTTGGAGAGTTGCTCAACGCGTGGCGTGCGACCGATGAAGTACATGATGGTGAGGGGCTCCAGGTCCTGAGGGACGCAGCAGGGCGAGGCCGAGGCTTCGGGGTTCAGTTTGTTGTACAGGGGCAGGATCTGAGCAGAAACAAAGGAAAGTTAAAGGGCTCTGACAACAGATACTGAGCTCTGAATAATGAACTCACATTTTCCAAAGTTACAGTTTTGGGTATTGCTGGAGGCAGATTTCCCTTTTTGTGTTTTGACTTTGTGCTAAACTGAGCTAACCAGCTGTGGTTCAGCTTTGTTTTGACCGTACAGATGTGAGAACACAGAATAAATCTGAAAATCCTACACATCTTCAGTCAATCTGTTATCAGAATTACAATCACTTTTTTGGATATTTTTTGTGATGGTGAAAGTGAGAAAGTTAGGGATAGAGAGCGAGGATCAGTAGCAGCAAAGGACCATTGGTCAAACTCATATTCATGGCCGCTGTGGTAAAAACCAGGTTCATATTGTACAGACTCTACCAGGTGAGCCGCCGAAGTGCCCCAGCATCACAGTTATTAATTTTAATACTCTAACACACTGAAAATATAGATGTAAGGTACATGTGTACATACTGTATATACAAAAAAAAATGGCTGAAATGACAGATTGTTTGTTGTTGCCAGAAAAGTGAAGATCTCTCTGTTTTATGTTTAATAGGATCATAGAAAATGTAATAGTTGATGTGACATGTGAGAATCATTCTCCACAAAGAGACTGAAAAAAATCATGCATCTCTATATTACAAGGAAAGATATAAAGGATGAGGAAGTAAAACCAGATGGATATGTACGTGATCTGTGTGACAGATGAGAGCAGCTTTATAACACTGGGACTGACCTTATCAGCCGTGGTGTTTCACCATGACAACCAGTGCACATATAGAGTGAACATCATCCATATTTTACATGTTTTTGTACAATGAAACTGTGTTGAAAGTTGACTGGAGTTTTGTCCAGACCACAGCATTTCACTACAGAGACTGCAGTTGTTTTTGTTTGGGGCTGAGCAGCTGTTTGTAGCTGATCAGTCACAGATGATTTCTGGTTATGTAATTGGCTGCTAGTGTCTCATGTTGAGAAGTCTGTCACTGTTTCCATTCAAACTACTGGGACAAAAAAGGTCATGAATCTCAAGATTGGAGCAAAATACAAGTTGAGGAAATACAGAGCACATTTGTTTTTGTTTGAATCTGATTTATCTGTCTGAGTGGTTAAAACAAATATTTTTGTGGTGGCGTGTGCAGTAGCAGTGGCCAGACAGACACAAAATCAAATGCTGCTGGCAAGAAACCAAAGTGTCTTTCTGAAATGTCAAGCCATTTTTTTCCTTTTGTGCAAACCCATTTTTCCAAAACAAAAGAAGATAAAACGTTAAGAGATGTCTAGACAATCAGCCATATGGAGACTTAATAAAATAACACCATACAGTAGGAGGTAAAAAATGGATTTACATCAGAAATTAACAGATCTAATCTTCTACAAGTGCCCACTCACCATGTTGTAGTGGTTGTTGGCGCTCCAGAGGTACGGACAGTTGCCAGCACAGAAGTTCGCTTTGTAGCCTTTGGGCTCATGGATCCACTTCCAGTTGAGGTCACGCCTGAAGTCAATGTAGAGAGAGCGCAGGCAGCAGCCCTGGTCTGAGCCGCTGAGACACACAAGAGACACACACTGAACCAAAGCTGGGTCATGGGAAAATGACCATGGATCACCAGTGAAGAACCAGCCATCAAAAAAGGTAATGACCATGCGAGGCTGCCAGAGTTTTCCCCTGCAGCGTGAGGTAGTCTAAATAAAACACTGCATGCCTGTTGGCCTGCAGTCTAAACACAGACACAGTATTGTTTGTTTTGCCACACAATTGTCTGCAAAGTGAGTTTTGGGGTCAAAAAAATAAAAAGGTACTGAAATCCAACGCCCACCACAACTACATTTCAGGGTTATATAACTACAAATCCTGGAACAGTGTGAGTTCTGTCACTCAGTCACACATAACCACACACATGTGGCTGCTTTGCGGCCTACCGGGAGCAGGTTGTGGTGTCTGTGGCGGCCGCCCTCTTCTTGCGGTTCTTCTTGGCCGGGTTGTCGACTCTGTCGCTGGGCAGCAGGGTGAGGATGAGGTGTGGCGTCTTGGTGCTGAAATCTGCCTGGCCCTTGACCTGACCAGGTTTTCTTATGCGACGAAGCTGCTCGTCATCCAGACCTGTGGAGAGCAGAGGTGGAAAGTTACTACAGTAAGTGTTTGTGTTCAAGCAGCAGCAAAGAAGAAGCTCATTAAGATTAACTCCAGCTTCACCAGCTGCATCATTTAAGTTCATATTCATTAACCATTAATATGAAATGTGGTAAATCATTCTGAATTGGGCCTCTCTGCATAATGTGCATTATCAAATTACTATTACATTACTAATATACTATTATAGTGCCAGTATGTTTTGATGCTAATGCTTTTGTGCTTTAGGTAAGTATCATTTTACATGTACAACTACAGTATTTCTGCTTTGTGGTATTGTTACTTTTACTAAAGCAAAGATCAGAGTACTTTTTTCACCACTGATGTTAATACAGTAGCTCTACAATGTGAAGGTTGTGACCCCCAGCTAACAGTTTACACAGTGATTAACAAAAAATTGTTTAAGAGTGAAATACTGATAGTGGTTGTCCTACCTCGGGATTGTAAAGACAATTTTGAAATAATCTTAGTAGAGGCAACATGTGCAACAAAACTGTTGGGAACCACTGATTTAATAACTTGAAAATGTGGTGGTTCATGTCAATAATAACCACAAACCCACAGATTATGTTCTTTAATTTCTTCTATCCATGGATTTTACAGTTCAGACCGGGGTTTTCTGGCTTCATGTATAACATTTTAGATGTGACATAGTTGTTTCCAAAGCTACCAATGATGTTATTGTGTTTGATTTCTGAGCTACAGGAGCACAAGTGTTCACAACAAGCCCCTGCTTGTCTCCCGGCAGTATCAGAAAAGTTGATTTTTTTTCCAGGTCTGGAAAAAAAAAACTCTGACTTGGCTCAGTTGAATGTAAATCCTAAGGAAGGTGCTATAATTTAGGGCCTAAATGAAGCAGCGCAGACAGTCTGGTATTCAGCAGTATCACAGTGCGTATGGAGGAACAGTTTCTCCATTGTTTCTGTATCAGAGTCTGTGAGGGACTCATGAATCATTTCAGAGGCGCCTTACAGAAGAGGCTGCACTTCATCTTCACACTTAGTGACCTGCAGGATTACTGCAGTGCCAGTAAATCTCCAACAAGCGCTTTTAATGCCATTACTTAGAAGTTTTACAACCAGACTAATGAAGATTGATTTTTCATCTGTATGGCGACTGGGTGAAACTGTTTGACTCCATTTTTCCTGTGGATTTCACTCCAATCCGTCAGAAAGCTGCTCAAATCACCAAACACATACACAGAGATACTATATGAGCATTGGCTAATGAACCTGCAAACAGTGCCTCCAGTTCTTCACTCTTGTTGGGAACGATGTTGTTGGTGGACGGGACGAAGGTGCAGCAAGGACAGTGGACGCCCAGCTTCAGGCCCAGATTATTCTCTGAAGTCGGAAAAAGAAAAAAGACACATGTGAGGAGGAACTGTACTGTTATGTATTCATATATATATATATATACATATACACACTGTATATCATAATGGGAAATGTCTGTGCGGTGGTGGTGCTGCTGGAGCTAACCTGGGTCTGACACCCAGTCCTTCACGGTCTCTGTGACGTCCACAGAGATCCAGGATCCCTTCGCCCTCGGCTGAACGGTGCGGGAGTCGATGTACCGCTGAGTGGAGGTGCTCTCTTCATCCTGCTTCAGCAGCTGATGCAAAATAAGACACAGAAAAGCAGGATGGAGCAACAACATGAACGATCACTTTCTTCTCCTCATCATTATAACATCATTTCTACCATGGAGGCAGGGGCTGATAGTGTCACTGTAAAAACCAATAATTACTTTAATCAGCCATGTAAATTATGTTAGCTCATTTTCCCGGGGCTTACATTTTTATGTAGGCAATATAAAATGTCTCCCTCAAGCCAAACTATAAATCTGACTTGAAGCTGCTGAAGATTTAGTGTCGTAATAGTCTCATTGGCCTGATGCCTAAAATCCTGGATGGAGAAATCTCTAGAAAAGACTTTAAGAATAAAAGATGTTCCTGAACTTCATTTTTCATACAGAAGAAACAAGTGACTAATCTTTACCTGTGGTTTTGACAAGACAGGACACTACCTCTGGGTCTTTTTTGTTGTAATAAAACAGTACAAATGGAGCCTGCTGTGACTTCGAAGAAGAAGAAGAAGAAGTCTGCTTTCTAATTGCAAGTTTTATTCGGATATTAGACGCTTAAACGGGGAAAAGTAAAGCACTATGTCACTGATGCTGCTGATTACATATTACTCTGGTGTTTTCAAGGTTGCGCTCAAGTTTCTTATCTCCTGTGTGTTTACCTGATAAATCTCCACTCTCTGCTCTGAGGCCCGGGCCTGCGGGTTGGGAGCTCTGAAGATCCTGAACTCAGCCTTGACCAGGGTGCTGTTGGTCAGGTCGACTCCACTGACGTCAAACTGGACCACTCTGTAGTGGGGGTTGGGTGCGACTGGCTGCACTGCGTCTGGATGGAAAGAAAAAACAAAACACGGGGGACTAAACCAACAACATCACAGCTCCTTGGACAGTGATGTATTTATACTGCTGGCTAAAACAGCCCCAAGGGACTGATGCATTGTCTCGGACATAATTACTGCTGATGACTGTCTGAATGATAGGTTTGGGTATAGTGGGTAAATGTGTCGTACGTCTTGTTGGATTGATGTGTTGTTACTGTATGAAACATGGCCTGCCTCTAAAGGGCCTCACTCACACTGTACACCTACAGGGGCTGTCAGAGGACGGGGGCAGGATAACTTCATTTCTCCACCCCTCCCTCATTTTCCCCCAAACACCGCTGCTTCTGTTTTCACGGGCAGTAGCGCCACAGCTCCCAACAGCACCCACTGACAGGCAGTATTTCTGTTGATGTACAGTCTGAGTGCAAATATTGTAATTAAGTTCAATTCTAAAGTACCGGTTCGTTTTTTTAGAGTTTCCACTTTGTGAGGCTGTTCTCCACGTCAGACCAAGATACTGTGCTTTTTACTCCATGTTCTGGCTCTGAGAGCTTCAGATATGAGTTAGTTTACAGATACAACATTTTATCAAATGTGCGGTGAAACTTTATTTTACGTTACGCTCAAAATCAGTGTGTAAAGAGTCAATAAAACCTCTATAACACACTAATCAGTCATGTATTCATCAACAATTTCATCTCCTCTTGTGGACACTGGCGGCTACTCAACAAACAAACCAGGTGACAATATAGTAAAATATTGAAATAATATAAAATGTGTCTACTTAGAAAGTGTTATTGTTGACATAAACACAAAGCTGCTTATAGCCTATATTATAATGTTGTAAACCACTGCTGTTAAAGACTTAACAGGGCACTCACAGTGAAGTGTGACCCAAATGCAGTGACCACAATAACCTCATAAAATGTGTTCGACTGAACTACCCAACATATACAAAGTAAAGTAAACTGAACAACCTGCACATTAAATAAAAAATCTGTGATTTAACCTGCAGAAATAAGCCAAGTTTGTGTTTTCAACAGATGATCGCTGCGGATACTATAAAGTTTTGCATGTAATAAATTGATACTTTTACTTAAGTTGGATCTGGACACTTGAACACACCATGAGAGGTACAGTCGTACCAATGTTAGTGGAGTCTGTGACTAACTCAGCTCATTTATACCTGAGGTAAGAAGATAACAGTGTTAAAACTGGCCTGTGTCTGTGTAGATCACTTCTACATGTCAGTGGAGCCCAACCTGAGGCTCAGCTCAACAGTGGGCCCTCAAGATTTTATCTGAAGGGCCACAAGATGTTCAAAGGGAGGAGAGGAGTCCTTCCACACTTTCCCCCAGTGTTTGCTTCTAAGAAAAACCTGCGTTTAATTTTGAGGGACCAGAAGTTGAAAGGCTGGGGGCCATTATGCACTTTGAGCAGGCTAATTTGTAGGTTCCCTTTGGGCCCTCAGAGGCCCCACACATTGAGAACCTCTGCCACATCTCATACATGGACTCACTTGTGTCGGTGCGGGGGGGCATCATGTCAATCCTCTGCACCTCTTTGGCATAATAGTCCTCCTCGCTGCTCTCGCGCTCGCACGCGGACTCGGCCAGACGCGCGCGCTCCTTGAGCAGCTCCCGCGTGCTGTTGTACAGCAGCATGACCTCCGGGGGCACCGGGGCAGGCGTCGGGGCCTCGTCCTCGTCGGGCGGGCTGCGGATCCGGAGCTTGCTGAGGATCTGTCCGCGGACCGCCTCGATGCGCCGGGACTTCTGCGCGTCCAGGTTGATGGACTGGCACGTGTTGAGCCCCTCCACCTGCAGCACAGCGGAGAACCGGAGCAGCAGCAGCAGCGCGAGACGAGGGAGCCACATTGTCCGGTGAGGAGGCGAAGAGGCAACTCCAGCTGAAACAGTGGACTGTAACTACAGCTGCTGCTGAGTCCCACAGCCAAGCACCGAGAAATATGTGCGTGAAGAGATTTAAAATTTAACCTGAGGGTTGAACCAATGCCTCAAAACCCAAAAAAAACAAATCCAATATCCACTTCAAACAGGGTATTTTAGTCAAAACCGCCTAATGTGTGAGAGGAAACCCACATGTGCTGACTTCACATTTATTCTGCTAAGGTAATTTTACAACGTGCACGCGCCTGCTTATTCCCACAGCAGACAAATAAACACTCATTGTCATCTATTCTTTACACTTAACATTGAAGTTAATAAATCTAAGACGGGCTGCTGTGGTCAGATCAGTACTCTGTAAATGGTATCACTCAACGACCAGACTCCAGTGGGAAAACCTCAAATTTAGCGACTGGAAATTTGGCCGCCGCCTCAGTCCCGCTCCAGCTCCGTGCCGGTCAAGATACTAAACTATAGTCTGTCCGATAAGTTTGTTTTTTTCCCCCCTTCTTATCCGTCTCCGTCGTCCATCCTCTGGTGATTGAAAAGCTTTCAGGAGAAAAGAGTCATCGCAGGAGCTCAGCCCATGTCGCAAACCCTCCAGAGAAAAACCTCGAGCCTCTCACTTCATCTGAAGCAGCAGGGTTCCTGTGCTCTCACCTCCGAAAGACCCATCTGTGCAGCAAAAAAATGGCCCATGCCCGCTTCCAAAAAATCTACTTACAGCCCTTAAAAAAAAAAAAAAAACTAATGAGATCCTCCCATCCCCTGTAATAGGTAAACAGAGAGCAGCCTGCACCAAAACGTAGGAAAGGAACTGTTGATTTATGTTGGAAAAACCATGGTGGGCCTGTTAATCCCCCTCACATAAACATCAAAACACGGAACAAGTCAGACGACGTAAAAAGACATGACGCAGAAAAAAATATATGAAAGAGGTCCTTGTGCTGGGAATTAAAAAAAAAAAAAAAAAAAAAGAAAAGAAAAAAAACTTTACAGTAAATTACAGATCCTGGGTTTAAATGAGCTCCAGCCTGGTCTGTGCTGAGCTGAAGGAGCTGCTGAAAACACTGAGACCTGCTGCATGATGTGACTCCATTATTCTGCAGCTCCTCTGTGGGAGAAATGCACAGAGCTCCAGACAGAAGGAGTCTGAGAGGGAGGGACTGGATGTGGAGAGAGGTGGTGGTGGTGGTGGAGGAGGAGGAGGAGGAGGAGGAGGAGGAGGGGGGGGTGGCCACCAAAGTGAAGGGAGTGTGTGATTATGTAGGCAAGAGCCATCTTCCTCTCACTAGGGGCACACACACACACACACACACACTTTGCAGTTTCTTTTCTCCACAGAAATGCCTGCACCGCCCTCTGTCTGCAGGTAAACATCTTCTGTGAGCCAAACAGGCTTAAAGCACTAAATCTGCATTTTTGTGGGACAATTAATCAATTTATTACAGACAATTAGACACTCTGATGTCTGTTCCTATTAAACCTCATCAAATCAATGTAAAACCACTGATACAAAGGAAAATTTGCAATGATACCATCAGTTTGACTTTAAAAGGGTTAAAGGTCAAATTCCTGGGAATATGTATATGCTGTATGTATTTGTTGCACATCCAGGTTCACTGTGGCTGGACGACCACTTCACTGCACAGTGTCCTTTTCTACTTAAATGTACAAGTAGAAAAAAGTGCAAAAAAAAAAAAAAAAAGCCATTCTGGTTTTCAGCAAACACTTTAAACAACTTAAAAGTTGTACTGGACCCTGGAGAACTGATTTTTATGAAAGCTCCAAACAAAAGCTGTTCAAGTTTCATCCAAAACAATGTGACAATGTGTGTGACCAATACAGTGAATTCAGCTCATTGTGAATGAGCCAGAGCTTTGTATTTGGTCTGGAACTGCATGGTTAACATTGTGTGAATGCTGCATCATATTTTTAACCCTCAACCACCTCCGTGATCACAACAAACATTCTTCAGTTGCTGGTGATGCTCACATGTCATTAACACGAGTATCTTTCCCATCTCCACCGACCACAACACGAGCGCCAGTTATAGCTTCATGTTCAAGCACAGACGAGTGTGGTTTAGATCTGGGCCAGAAATTTCCCCACATGTCAAACTAAATCTTTAAGCGTCAAAATGTTGAACATTACGACGGAGAAATTACGATGCATTAGTCCAAACCAGTGATTTCAAAAAGCAGCTTTAGGTGGAGTCTCAGTGTGACGGTTAAAGGATTATGCTGATTTTATTAAAGAGCCCTTCCCTTTTTATCTTTATCTTTTCAAGCTCTCAATTCAGCTCCTTTCTTTCCTCTCTGTTCCCCTTCGGTCTCATTGTTAATTACAGTTCAGAACTTGGAGAGGACTGTTAATCTGTCAGGGGTGGCTTTTATTGCTGCTCTGCTGCCATCCCATTATACCGTTATTATAGTTGCGGGCGCAGGCCTGTAATTGCTGTAAGTAGAAGGGAAAGGTAGGAGAGACTCAGCCTGCCTCGAGGATTCTGGTCAGAGCAAACACCCCTCCGCCTTCAGCGTCTGTCCTGGCAACATTTCTAAAAATGATAACGCGGTCTGCTAACAAACAAGCTCCTGTTCTGACATGACGGCTGCACAAACGGCTGGAAAGACACTTGGTTTG
Source organism: Caranx ignobilis (assembly GCA_021432705.1). NCBI lineage: Eukaryota > Metazoa > Chordata > Actinopteri > Carangiformes > Carangidae > Caranx > Caranx ignobilis. The sequence goes on along the minus strand of MU269981.1, from coordinate 15,764,797 downwards.
TTTTTGTGGACTAAATTCTGTCTTTCAACAGTGATTTTAAAAAATCTCGGATCACAGGAGCCTGCCCAGGTGGAGTGGTGTGTGTGTGTGTGTGTCTGCTATAAAGACGAAAAAAAAAGACTTCCTCAAAAACAACTTCTAGCTTGCCTGCTTTTTATTCCTCCTTTCCTCAAGGCCAAATATAGACAAGCCACTGCCACGTCATCTGGCCCTCAGCACTTTCTTCAACCCTGACAGAGGGCGAGCTGGGGTTCAGAGCCTCAGCACACACACGAGTGGGGTTGTATTTGAGCACGTCTGTAATATAACTGGATCCATATTTTCCACAAAAACCTGAGACAGTTTTGGCCGTCATGGAAATCAAGACAGCTTTATTGAAAAAAAGAAAGAAAAAAAAAAAGAGCTGAAACAGTTACAAAAATAAATACAGATAAAACCACGGGGGGTTGGTCTCAGGGAAACGTTTCCATCCCTAACTCTTCACATCTTCTCTCTCCATCGGCAGAATTAGCCACTTAAAATGTCATAACTACAATCAACCAAACAGTGTGGCCTATTTTGTCATGGCACCGACTCAAACCACAGTCCTGCCTCTCTCTCTCTCTGAATACCCACAGTCCCATCTGAGCGACACTTTGGGGAGAGGCTGTGCAGCGGGAAGCACTGAGCTGTTGTTTACACCTCGTCTTCGTTCAGCAGCATGTTGGGGATTCCTCTGGAGATGGGGAACTCTCGTCCTGACTCGGGACACTTCAGACAGCCCTCCACCACCTCCACCTGAAATGCAAACACAGAGGTGGTGTGAGACCGTCACTATATCTGAACTACATAGACACTATATGGTCAAAACAGGATGGAGACCCAAGCTGGCTTTTCACCTGGGTTGGTTCCAGGTGAAATTGAGCATCGCAGTTTACAATGATCTTTTAGACCATGGCTCCCAAACCCCGGGGTCGTGGTTAATAATAATACTTAACGTAACTTCAAAAGGGCTTTTTAACCAGTAATTAGAACTTTGTGAAGTTTCCACCTCATTTTTCCTCATTTATCTCCACCCAACAACAATATAAGGATTTTAAATTGCATGCAAAGAAAAACAAATAAGCACCAGGTATTTACTTCCTATGTGTTGTTTTGTTTTATCTACCTATGTCTTTCTCCCTCTCAAGGCTAAATTGACACACATCACATATCTGAATCTATCTTTAAATTATATTTTGTTATGTTATAACCCTTTTCTTCTATACCTTCCTTCTCAAATAAAATTATTTTAAATCATTTAAATAATTTACCTTCATTATCCAAAGTCACTGTGAACTGGCAACATTTCATTATTAACCATGCATGGAAATAGTCAGTGTATGTGCTCCCAAAAATTCTGTTGCCTTCAGTGTCATTACTTGGCACAGCGCTTGATACTTTCATACAGCAAAACACAAAGCTGTGCAAAAACAGAAAAGTCTTATGAAGAGTGGGCTCCTTGTTTTGATCAACAGACCAGTCACTTTACACTAGTCCAATGAGGTGGCAGTAATGTGAAAACAAACGCAACACTGCTAAAAAAGTAGTATAGAGCATATAAACACTGATGTAAATAAACACAGTACTAAGGAAGAAAATATATTCATTGTGTTTTAGTGAAGTTAAGAAGAAATCTCCACACGTCACCTTTAAACTTAGTTTCCGTCCACTTTATATGCACCATGATTTATATCCTTTTTCTCGCTTGTGCACTCTCCTCTTTCTCTCCCTCTGTCATTTTCCAACTTGGTATCAAAGCCAGTCAATAATGTCACTGTCAATATAAAAACTGTCTACAGTGCAAAAAAAGGATGGGAACCACTGCTTTACACAGTGTGTGTACAAGTTTGTGGCAACAGATTGGACAAACTCTTCTCCCAATTCAACATGATGAAGCCCCTCTGCATAAACCCAGCTCTGTTAAAATATGCTTTCCTCAACTCAGAACAGAACTGGACTGAACTGAGCCCTGATCCAAACCTCATCCAACACCTTAAGATCAGATCAGAGTTGGACCTCAGTGACGCTCTTGCGGCTGAATTGGACCAAATATCTGTAGCCAGGCTACAAAACATTGTGTAGAAGAGTGGAGGCTGTTATAGCAACAGATGAACGCCAATGGGTTTGGAATGATGTGTTCGATAATCACATGTGTAATGTTTGGCAGTCAACATTGGCCACACATTGGCAGTTTTTTGGCCAAACAGCAAACACACTATTCCTGAGCCCGATCGCTACAAACACGTCACTTTCCTCCCACCGATGTTGATGTAATGAAAACAAGACAGTGAGAAGGAGATGACCACATGAAAGCCTTGTTGCCAGTAATAGAAACAGGATGTCGGGCACACACTGCGACTTTGTGCACTGCCACGTGAGACTGAATATTATAAGCGTTCTACACAAAGACATCCCATAATTATCATAATCATTCACTGTGCAAGGCAAAACAAGAGGAAGAAATACAGCTGGGATCCAGATGGTGAGTAATATCAAGAATGGAAACACGCTGTCTGTTTGATGAAAATTATAAAGGAGCAGAAACAACAAAGATCTTTGTGAAACAACTGCACATTAAAAATGTATCTGTATCTATTTGGACCATGTTGACAAGACAAAGTGAATGGGAAGATGTAAGAGGCGTGTTCACCTATTTGGTGAATTTGCTAAGATAAAAAGATTAAATAAAAATCACGGAGAAAAGAATAAAAGCACTGATAACAGAAACAGTTGTCACCCTGAAGAGAAAACATTTAAATGCCAGATACATAAACACAAAGTACAATTTTAGTCAAAACACGAACAGGAGTGACTGAGCTCTTACCTCTAACAACACTCTGTGAACTTTCTTCAGGAAGTCCTCGTTCTTCTCGTAGTTTGGCACCAGCTCACCTGGCAGGTCCTCCCGATGACCCAGCTAGAGAGAGAAAATGATAAAAACTGCACCGCTGTACCTTCAGAGATAATGTCAGCTTCTCGAAATGGATGTTACTGGTTAAAATCTTGAATCTGAATAGGAAAATTGTGGGCGGAAGTCTTAAATGGGAAGAAACGGTCTAAAACACAGCAAGTCAACAGTGAGTGGTCGTTGGTCGTTTTAACAAACATTGAAGAGGTTGAGCTTTGCTTTTGTACGACATGTTCAAACACTCCCACAGGCGAGTGCTGTTGATACGAAGTAAAGTCTGCTACTGCGAAGATTTATAATAATAGCACATCATACCACACAGCTGTGGAGTCACACTCACCTCATCTGCAGCCTGGACCAGAGCTCCCCACTCCAGTTTGGGAATCATCCGGCTCACAAATTCAGGGTTGAACTCCACCTCGTTCACCTTCACCTCAGTTGCCTGTACAAAAAAAGAAAGATTGGAAAACAACATTACAAAAAAGTGACATAATAATGGAGCCTGGACGTAACAGAGAAAGTCAGAGTCTGATAATTTGCAACTTTGAAATGAAAGTCATGGAACGAGCCGTTCTCACTGATTACAAACAATCACAGATATTTAGAGCAAAGGTTGCTCACTTCTGTGTCACAGTAATATCAGGACAAACTTTAAGGCACTGGGTGAGAAATGCCTCATTATACTTGAACTGCTGGTCAAAGAAACAGCTAAAAACTACCTTAACAGAAATGACTGGTTTGCAACAGTCAGTGAAATCACTTTTATGAAGTGCCTGATCTTTACCTTAAGATTTTAACAGGACTTTTACTAATCAATTACTTATCAATAACATTGATGTCACCCAATACAGTTCATCAGTTTTAATAATGATTCATTTGTTGTTCACATTGTCCTACAGGTCCTCTATTAGCACTAAGATCATAAACAGTGTTGGTGTTGTAGACTGCATTATATTCTTCGGTGTCTTTACTTCTCTGCTCCGCTAATGTTTACAAAAGAGGAAGAAAACACCACAAGCGTAATGCAGGCTAGAGCTTAAACTATGATCATGGTAACTAACAGCGACTGACTTAACACATTTCAGACCATGTCAACAAAAACCGAGTATTTGAATTAATGTCGGAGCTGAGCCGTTGAGCCTGAACTAAACATGTACTGTCAAAATGTGTAGCTGAACGAAACGCAGCACGCTGCTCCGACACCATAAGATGTTACGTTAAACTGAGCGGTGTTAGCATCGATGCTAACCAGGTGTGTTGAGTTTACCTTGATGAGCAGCGGGTAGCCTTTGGTGACGCCCTTCACGTGGGACGTCAACATGTTGTGTGTCAGCAGCTTCATGATCAACGCTCACCGCTAAAACAACGCACAGTCAAAATCTCAGTTTATCTTTACCGACGTGTAAGTCACGCTGCGCCGTTTACATGTGGACCGGAAGCGCTGCTGTTGCGTCGCTAAAAGGTTCCCCTCGACTCTTTGGCCTCATCACCGTTGGTTCCTAGGTTATAGCTGTAATTACAATATCAATGTGTCACTTCATATATGAGCTTCATTAGTGCTTAACCCAGTCCTGGCTATTATATGTAATATTCATCATTTCAACATTTAATATTAGTCTATGTATTTCAGTAAATGTACTTAGTCACATTCCAACAGGAACAATAAGACTATGATTTACTATTGATTACCAGAAAAAAAAAACACTGGCCATTGAAGAAGTTCAGTTTTTATACTCAAATTTTTTATTTTTTGTATTAATTTTGTATACTCCTTGTCTTTGTATTATACAGGTCATTCATACAGTTTATGATATAGTAAATAGTAATTACACACGAGGTGTGACAAGCAACAGCCTGGCACCCTCACAGACATGCATCATGCGCGCACACAAACACGCACTCTCTCATCCACACACACGCACACACACACACACACAGAGGGACACCTATCCCTTACACTTATTAAACAAAAAAGGATAAAAATGTAAAACTTTTTAAAATCACAAAACCCTAATCATTTCCCTCCATTATTACCAGATTTCCATCCTCTCAACTTTTGTTTTGAAATTGAGACAATACTTATGTTTCAACAAAATAAAAAGTAAAATGAAACATGAAAAAAAAAAAAAAAAGCAGGAAGGCAACTAAAGAAGAGGGCAAAGCAATTCTGAGGACAGAGTAAATTAATTCAGATCACAGGCCCTGGTCCTAAACTCCTCATGGAAACAGAAGCACAAATGAGCTGTAAAGCAGGTTAAAGAGCCTCTGACTGACATCAATTCAAACCCAACTTTGTGAAGCTTCAACACAATCTGATGTGCTGCAGAATCTAGAGGCTTCATGTGATCTGGTTTTTCCTTCAGTCAGTTATGTATCAATATGAGCCAGTGTGTTGGATTTGTATTAGAGAGGGTACAGGGTTGAGGAAGGCAACAAACAAACTGGCCAAAAAGGGCATTCGCCAAGGTTTATGGCACAAATAACAGCACTGAGAAGAGTGGGCACGCTGTGGGTCTAAAGCTGAACCTGGGTTCGTGAAGTAGGGGTGAAAACCCTCTGCCAACATCTGAAGGGTGTTAGCAAAGAACACTTGATTGACGTATCATCCCCGTCCCCACCATCAGCATCCCGTAGACTGAAGATCAGGCCACTTCACTTGTCGATTCATCACATGCTGCAGCCAAAACGATGAACTGATATTTAAATGTACGTGAGATTTCTGACATAAATTCACCTACTTCCAAGGCTCATAAAATAATCTGACAAAGGCCAAAAGCTGAAACATGACGGTCTACCAATACAGTTGTTCTTTATACTGTTGCTAAGTGCTGCTGGAGTTGTGATGTGGCTATTTTTCACATGAAGTAGGTAAACTTACGCTAAAATCTCTACTTTAAAACTAGAATATTAACAGGTTAAAGTAGAACATGAAGTGCCCACAATCTGCATTTTCCTCACAAACAATGAAAAAAACTTGACTGATAATCCCTCCTGCCCTTGGTAGGATTGAAAATGAAGCCAGTTGAGAGTGACAGGTGATATGTTTGCACAAACAGCACAGAAAAACCTGCAGACTAGCATATTACTGAGAGGAGGAACATGAGGAGAGCTCCTGCTGAATGCAGGATGGGAGAATTAAATCTGGTTTGTCCTTGTATGATGGAGTCGCATAAAACACTGGGTGTCAGTAACTGCAGTAGTAGTTAGTCGTTGCTTTGTTTTTGCATTGGAGCACAAGCTGACTCATTAGTCCATACACACATGCAAATACACATTCAAACCCCAGATTCACCCCTAGCTGAGACTTTCCCCTATCATGATTTCATACACACACATACACACAAACACATATGCACACACACTCTTTCACACAGAAACAAAAAGCCAACATCATTCTTGGCCGTCCTCCGTGCGCCACTTCAGGAAGTCCTCCTTGCGGGCATCTGGTTTGATCTGGTTCCTCATACCCCCAAGCAGGTTGGAGGTGGCTTCAGAGGCCACTATCAGGGGTCGAACTACGGTGGGCGGGATCTGCCTCAGGACGCCGCCGACAGCACCAGGCAGACCCTTCTGTTCATGGCCACGGGATGCTACATCGCACAGAGTCTGAGCCGTGTCAATCACTCCCTGGAAGCACATAGGGAATAAACATCACGCACAGATAAGAAACCTGGTTATTATGGTAGATTATTTACTTTCCTCAGGGTCAATCTGGTGCTCTGACTGCACATGACTGCTTATTTCTGGATTATCTGCTGTCTACAAGGGTCTATAACCAATTCTGGGGGATTAAGTTGAGGGACGCACCTCTCTGACGGTGTCGTAGGCCTTGACCACACCTTCTCGGAGGTCTGCAGGTTGGGCAGCTCTGCGGGGCCGGTTGGAGGGGGCCCGGCCCTCAGTGATGGCGTAGCGATTCAGGGGGGGCGTTGGAGAAAGGATGTCGTATACTGTCTCTGCTGTGGCCTGTAAACATAGCAGACAGAAACCACTAAGATTTCCTCATTTGAATCATGTGTCTACTGATAGAGCAGGTGCTGTAGATAGTGAAAACTTTGTGGCCAATTTGCTATTTTGAGCTGAATAAACAGAAATGACTGAACACCTGTTTTTTCTGATCAGGTGTCCACACAGTTGGACACAAGAGATTTTCATAAGCATTTTCTCTATCTTGTGTCAGACGAGGCAGATGCTTTGTAACAGCTATTTTCCCTCTAAACTAAAAACTGAAAAAAGCTTTAGCAGTGGTAAATTAATATCCAAGATCGCTGACATGTAGCCAAGTCGTGCGTCTTTAATTCACAGTCACCAGGCAAACTGCTCAGTACCTGTATGGCCTGAACCAGTCTGTTGCTGAGTTCCAGAGCAGCCGAAGCTGTTGAGGTGCCAAAGGATGCTGCCCCCCTCTGGAGACCTCGAATAATGCGTCCATCTTTCCTGTACTGCTCGATGGGCAACCAGAACAAATCGCGCACTCCATGGACTGGAGAAAGTCAGAGATGGTAAAGAGGAATAAACAAAGAGATTAAACAAAATAAAGATCCTATACATGTTAAAATGAGGGTGTTTTTGAAGAAAAAATTAGCAGCATCAACTCACACAGCTGCACAACTGAGTGCATGGGGCCAACACCTCCCAGAATGCCCGGCAGCTGATTCTTCCTGATGTCGGTGAGCCACTCAGTGACGGCGTACTGGATCACTTTGTCTACACCGAGGAGACTAGGAAAAGTTTCAGAAGAGAGGGTGAGAGTCCGACAGCTGAAAACTCTACTGCTGATGAACTTTTCAAACATAATGACCAGGACTCTCTCAGATAACAGTAATAAAACTAAGACAGATGAATGTTTTGGAAAGGTGTGTGTTTCTACCCGTGCCTGCAGCAGAGCCTCTTCAGCTTCAGCTCAGAGCAGTTTAACTGAGCCAGGCCGATCAGAATCCCTGCAAACGTTCCCTGTGAAACAAAGAAGGAGAGAGGGGAGAGGAGAGAGAGAGAAGAGAACGTACAATCAGCTTTGACTACGACTTCCTGACTGAACACATGAGTCCAAGCTTCTGGTCCAACCAGGTGACCAATAAACCCTCTCACCTGCTCAATGACGACATGTTTACCATGATAGTCCAGCCAGATAGGCACTTCAGAGGTGAAACGAAACTCCCTGAAAAGAACACAGTAAAAATTACAGTGTTGACACAACAAGTGTTTTTACAACACAGAATAACACTCCTTTGCCTTTAACTGCAACACTTTTGATGCTTTCCACTCAGTAGGTGTCAAATTACCGGAAGTAGATTGGCTGGTCAGAGGAGGAGGTGGAGCCAGCAGAGGAGGAGCTTTGCTCGCTGTACGTAGTTTCCACAGAAGCCGTGAGGTCAGGTCCCAGGCCACCAGCTGTCTCCGTCTCATCGGGCGCCTTCTGGGAGGGGTCTGCCTTCACTGAACATAAAACATCAAGAGAAATGCAGAAAATTGCATATTTATCGTTGTGTCTGAAAATAAATGTATAATAAAATGTAAACAAAACCAAAATTTGCTCGAACTCCACAAAAAGTAGCTCAGAATTGTATAAATACATATTAATGCCCAAACCCCGTCACACTAAGTATGAAAAATGAATTGATGACGAATGCAGCAAAGAACAAAGAATCATTACTAGAGATAAGCAGCTCACCTTCAGTTGCAGGGTCCACAGGTAGGTAAGGGTTAACAAAGGAAGCAAGATTACTGAAGAAGTCCTTCAGGAAGAAAAGTGCGTCCTGGGTGGGAGATGTGGAAAAAACAATCAGGATAGATGTGGGGAGTGCAGAGGAGCTTTACTCAGCTCACCATGAAGACAAAGTTAAATTACTCATGGCTTTGAGTGTTTTTTTGCTGATGTTACTAGCAGCCACACCAGTGTACTTTAGCTGTTTACACTGTAATCAACTGCAACTGGAAATCAAGAACAATTACTGAATAATTATTTTGATGTTTTCTCTAATTTGATCAAGTTCTAGTGCTGTCAAACACCACAGAAGAGCTTTGACTAAAAATCACAACAGAGAATCAGAGTCAGTGACTCTACTTTTAGTGAGAGTGGGTTTGGATGCAGACACAGTAACTTCAGTGTTCAGTTACCTGGTCAATGTTCAGTCGTAGTGGCAGCAGGCTGACACGAAGACAGCACTCTGGACCACCGAGCCCAGACTCCGGACACACCTGCAGGGCCTTTACTGTCAGCTATAAGAAAGAAAAGACAATCCATATCATATATTATCACAAAATCAACATTGAGAGAGATCCCTCATCACATTTGTCATCTCAGTAACTGACTCCCTCTGTCTGCCTCACCATGTTGGAGTGGGCTCGGCGGGGCATGCTCTCACTGGTGTAGAGGTAGAGGAATTTGTTGATTTGTGAGGAGGCCAATCGGTCTCGGACCTCCAACTCCTGGACGATGAACACCTGCCTGGAGAGGGGCTGTTCGCCGCTTGGACCGACTCCAACCACAGCTGCCATTGAGCCCTCCCCTTCCTGACCCGCTACTACCACTGGATAGGACTCATGCTGGAAAGAAACCTGGAAGATAAACAGAAGGAATGTGTTGACAAATGTGTTCCTGTAGTGAAAAAAAAAAAATCAAATTTATAACGAGATAAGCCGTCTCATATTCACTATTCAGTCTAATCAACTAATGTCAACACAGCAGAGTAAAAATATTCCATTAAATGTAAAAGTCTTGCATTAAAAATATTAAATACTGAAGATATTTAAAGAAATATCACAAAAAAACACTAAAAACCTAAAAGTACCTAAATAAATGTATTTATTATGTAAGAAAGTAAAGTCCAACACTGCAATATTTGCCAGTAAAACTAGTAGTATAAAGTAAAAGTATAGAAGAAAGTATACAGAAAGAAAAAGTGGAAGTGAAGCACTTGACCACATTTTTCTCATTCCACCACTGCACCTTAGTGAGCTGGATCTCCATCAGCAGTGTGTGCTGACGCCCACTTCCTCCTGCCCACCGCCACGAGTTCTGAGGACGGGAGGAAGTGACGGAGCGAGATGGGGACCCACGAACACCAGCAGGGACTGAACGACTTCTGCAAGAAGAAAATGACAGAGAAAATAAAAACATGACAGAAAAACAACACGTGCACTTAACACGTTTTAATTACATGAAATAATAAAACCTGTGTGTGTGTTACCTGTTCGCCTGCTGGGCATGTATGGACATGGGCTTCCCACCAAAGTCCTTGCCCCCATACAGATGCCAGACCACAGAGATCTCCCGCAGCACCACCCGGCTCTGGGGCACAGGGAAGCGGCTGGGGGCTCGGAGGAGGTCTGAGCTGCCTCGAGGCCTCGAGAAGTGACTGTCCTTCACCTTGATGGGGCCCTGGGACAGCACTGTCACCACAGGCTCCCCGTCTCTCGGCTGTAACATAATCAATGTATGAAGATGTTGTTAAAAAAAAATCTGAGATAGAGCTGTATGGCTGAAAGGAAAAGTTTATCAGAAAGACTGAAGAGACTCACAGGAATGCCCATCCCAGGGGCCTCCAGGATGCAGAAGTCGTCATTGTCAGAGGAAGGCTCTGAGCCTTCCTCTGACATCAGATCTGCCTGAGCCTCTGTTGCTGTGGCAACCAGTCCATCAAGCTCAGCGTCCTCACCCTGCAAAACAGCGGGGCTGTGCTTTGGGGCCTCACCAGGGAACAGGTAAACGGAGACCGGCGAGCCTCTCGGCATAGAGGGTGAACCTGGGGAATCCAACAGAGTCTAAGACTGTGCAAAGAACTGCTGGCCGGGCTGTAAACACTGTAATCACCCAGCAGCACGTATGTATTATGCACACAGTTGTAAATTACACTACTTGTCTTATGTCTGATCTTAGTGCTGATAGTTTTAAAAACAATTACAGAAACCTGCCCACTGACCTGTTCCTAAAACACATACAGCCAGCAGCATTCATATAAAGGGTATAAGAAACCTTTAAAAGATATTAAAGGAACTGAAGGCACCTCTTTAGAGACTTAGAGAACATACTGTATGCTGAACATGCTTGCCGCTGTATGATCTCAGTATCACATTTGTTCTAAATTTGTATGCATAACGGGAGGTGTTGCTGGTGTCCTCTGATGGGAAGGTGAAAGCCTACAGCCTCTACAGACATGATGCTGTGGGCGATGGAAATCTAATTTAAACAAATCAGCCACAGTCATCTATCTAAACACAAGGAAGCTCTGTCATCACAGACTCACACTGACCCGTGTCCTGTTCAAACTCTGCTGTACCTGGATCTAAACTGTCCTCTCTCTGACTCTTCTCCGTGTCGATTAAGGCATCAGCCAGATCGTACTGGTTGATCTCAGCAGTTTCAGCTGGAGGGCAGGGCAGCAGAGAGGCAGGAGTTTCTGACAACTAAAAAGACAGAACATCACACAGACATCAGACATTTTCATGGTGTGTTTATACAAAATATGTTCATATTCCCCTTTTTTTTCTGGGAGGTTATATCCCAGAGACTTTATACTCCTCAGGTTGGCAGATTAAAACGATTCTGTTATATTTGACAGAGTAAAGCTGCTCATCTAACACAAAACCATTATTTAATTCTTTATTCTCCAGTGAATTCATATTCCTTACTGGTAACTTCTGGCCAGCAATTTCAGTGGGGGAGGCATGCCGTGGTGGGGGGTGTAGGTCACCCTGGGAGACCAGGTACTGCAGCAGGTTGACGAGGGCGGCGCAGGAATCAGCACAGGTGTGGAGGTGGACCACATTGTTGGAGCAACGGAGCTCAAAGAGAGGCTGAGACTGGAGGAGACAGAGAAGTCAGAAAAGGTTTAAAGACAAGAGGAGGAAACATGGTGACATAGAGTGAGGCAGCAGGAGAGAGAGGGAAGAGATTAAAAGAATATATCGACTGATTAACAGTCAATCAAATCATGCCCACATTCCCACGTTTTTGTAATTGGAAAACAGATTGCCAACACTCACAAGTTTGCCTGTATCACTGCCTTTCCATGTGGTGATGGCGAGCTCCAGCAGGTCGATGTCCAGAACACACACATAATCTGTGTGAGACAGAGAGTGTCACATTCTGGTTCTGTTACTATTGTACAACTATAATATAAGTGAACACACACACACACACACACACACACACACACACAGTGTCTTACCTCTCCTCAAGTCAACAATGTCAGTCTCACATTTGTCAGAGAGGTAGAGGGCAGAGTCATCCAGGATGAATCTGACCACAGCAAAACAGAAACAAAGCTTACAAAAAGCTCTCACACTGGTTCCAACAATCACTGTGCTGATTATCAGCCCAAATATTTACATGGACACCCTTGATGTTCAGCTTGAGGTGAACTATACCTGAGGTGGAAGGTGGCAGTGTCTACAATGATATTACTGGACAGAGAGAAGGACTCGGCTGTGAACAACACTCGTAGTGGCAGATACAGAGGTCTGGCAAACAAAAGAGCAGAGAGGATGAGAGAGGAATCATTTACACTTGCATTTTAAATCTAAATCACTTCTTTGGGTACGCACCTGTAGTCAACAGCACAGGTGACAAGGTGTGTGTGGAGGACAGTGATGACGGCAGGTGCTGTGTATCCCAGGATGGGATCATCAATAACATCCAGGAAGTCGACCAGCTGTAACAAAAAGAAACACAAACAAACTCACTTGGCAGGAAAGACAGCAAGAGAAAAGGCATTCATTCGCCTAATCTGATTTCAACAATGAGAGTGGCTCACATATTTCTGCATAACCCAATTGCTATAACTGGAAAATAAAACATGCCAAATTGCTTTTGACATTATAACAGCAGAGGCCTGCAGGTCTATTTGGTTTTGCAATTACTCCTATTAAATCATAATTCACTAGCTACAATGTAATAGTATATGCTTATTATCTTTGGGAGCAAGAAAAGGAGAGATTATGATTCATTACTGGTGGGTCCTATGAGGAAAGAACTAACAGCGCAGACAGGAAAATGTTCCTGGTAAAGTCATCTGTGTCCTAGGATTTTTTTCCCTATTTTTTTTTTATTGTCTAGATGGAAAGATCCTCAGCCTGTGAGATCTGATAAACTCATGAGTTTCTTTGTCATTAGCTATAATTTACCTTTCTTTGTGCCCCCACTTCCTTAATGACATAGTTTTACGTAGTTGGAACAAATGCTGGAATATCTCCCTCTTCCTCCTTCTTTCATTCATCTGTCATTTTCCCACATTCTCCCAATGTCTATTTCTGTATGAATGTGGAATGACAAAAATGTTGGTCTACAGAAAGAAAAAGTCATTTTCTAACACCAGATCCTTAAATCAGTCATTCTCCTGCTGAGAATGGCACAGTTGTTTCCCCGTACTGTTTTTTTCATCCAGACATCTGATGCATTATATTCTTTCACATTAAAGAAAAAGCAAGCGAAGAGTGAGAAAGTAAAAAAATCCCCCAAATACCTTGCCATTATATGATAAAAATGTGAAGAAATACACCTTTTTTGAGTGTTTCAGGTGAACTTAAAATTTCCAAGGTTAAGGTAGAAGTCACTCTGTCAATAGATATAATTCAGTGCTCCTGGAGTGAAATGGTGTATAAAAACAGTGAAAGCCCCTACAAGGAACTTTCATTTTGTGTTGATTTTGGCAATCACTGTGGACAAAAGCAGTAGGTTTCTCTTTGCGGATCCTGTCCCAACATCAGCCATGACGAAAATATAGTGCTGGAATTGAGCTCAGTTTTTCCTCACTAGCTTAGCAACAACTCAGTGCTAATTTGTAGCCTCGTCAAATGTGCCCTGTCCTCCAGTCTGAGTGCCATACATCATTTCTTCGTCTGGTGGACCAACCCATCCACTGCCTCCCGAAGGTGAAGAGTTACACTATTTAGAAATAGCTTATCTTCCCAATGGCCTCATTTGCTGTTGTAGGTCACACAGAGACATCAGCAGAAGCAAGAGACTTTTGTATATCCAGTTAAAAGTTTCTTGTAGGGGCTTTAAGATCAACTACATTGAAACTAATGCAATTTTAAAAATAACATTGGAAAACAAGAGGACTCTATGATCTGTAACACACTCCTTTTTAACCTCCTTGTGCTGCTTCTCACCTGCTCATGCCAGCTCTGATTGGTCTGCGTCATGTAATGTCGCATGGTAGCACCTTGAAGTCGAAGGGCAACGAGGAACTCCTGCAGAGATAAACACAAACAAATGTTACTTCATTTCCAACATGCGCCTACACCAGAACCGGATACACGAGAAGGACGTACCTTGACATTCCTCTGGAGGTCCAGAGTGATTTTGATAGCTGTAGATAACATCTGTAGCTCCCCCTCCCTGCCACTCACGCTGCTCACACCCACCTCTGTGGGGTAGATGGTAGGGTCCAAGTGCTTTGGTGGAGCAAAGTTGGGCATGTCCAACCGTGGTGGGATGGGGGTGTTTTTCACCACAGCTGCATTAATGTGAAGATGACCAAGAAGATAATTTAATATAGGGTATATACATCTTTTTGTGCATTACGATAGGACAGTTGGAGAGAGAGAGGAAATGGGTGAGAGTGAGAGACAGAAGGAACGACAACATGCAGCAAAGAGGGGTAGAACTGAACCTGGGGCCACTGCAACAAGGACTATAGCCTCTGTTCACGGGGCACATGCTCTACCAACTGAGCTATGTGACGCCCTGATACATTAATATTTTCTACTTGGCATTACAGCTACTTCAACATAATTTGAAGAGGAAAATATGAATTGTGTTCACAAATTAAATGTTTGTAGACAAGATGACAACGTGAACCTCGATGGTAGAGCTCTACTCGTCTGCTCTCCAGACACAGGAAATTGAGATTAGGGTCGTTCTGGTGCTGTGCCACGCTGAAAATCTTCCCTCCCTCCAAATCGAGCACAATCTCCCCATGACTCTCGTCCTCCTGAATCAATGAAATACAGTAGAAATGATGAAGAAAAACACAAGTTGTTTATTAGATCTGAATGAACAACCAAAATGTTCAAGAGCTGATTAAGTAAAACTCATTAAAGCCTCTTGAAATTCTGTGTACTGCTAATTCTATGTTGAATAACACCCTGGCTCACCTTCCTGTCTGTCCTGGCTTGGAGACGTCCTTTGCCAATAATCACAGTGAGGGAGAGGAGGCTGAGGTTGTGGTTCGGGCGGAGGACTGACTGTTGAGTCCTTCCAGCTGATTCACTGGCCAAGTAGAACTGAGGATCTTCCTCTTCTGAATCAGAGTCTGCGGTGCGGATCGAGAAAAAAATCAGAGGAAAACTCATTTCATCATTCATTTATCTGGAGGAATAAACCTCATCCATCAATAGAATATAAAGCCTGGTTGATCAATCATCACGACTAACAGATCTAAATGCCAAACTCACCCAGCCTGAAGGCTGACTTGCAGAGCTGGAACTCATCGTGGCGATTGCGGCTGTGATCGGGGCTGTGGGCTGAGGGGGGAGGTGGGGGTGGCGGCTCCCACATCAACAGATCATTGTTGATCCTTTTCAGAGAAACAAGTGGGTGAGGAAAATTAAGCATTACTTCTGATGCAGCATTTAAGATCAACACAATAACAAAGACACCAGCCGCATAAAAAGTCAAGACAACGTTTTTTTTTTTTAATCAAATTTAACTATCAGGGAACTGGGGGCTGGAGCATCAACACACCTGTTGTAGATGCTCTGGAAAGCCTGTTTGCTGGGCAGGAGGATGTAGGCCAGTGGCAGGCTGATGTCCACTGCACATTGACACTGAGCGACACACTGCGCCTGAAACTGACGCATCTCTTCCGGGTCGGCTGGAATCACCATCTGCAACAACAAGGAAAGAAGATGTAGGGAGGAAGAACGAGTTATTTCAAGATGGTTGGTAAGACAGCTGATGGATGAGATGAGTGTTGTTTCTCTCCGAATGTCAGCGCACCTCCTCAGTCTCAAACATGGTGCGGTTGGAGGAGAAGGGTGAGCTGGTTTTGTTGTTGAGTTCACAGTGACTTTCCAAGAAGGCGGAGCCCAGCTCACCAATGAGGCCCAGGTTTATCCCACTCAGACCTGCTGCTGGGCCCTGAGCCTCACCTCCACGAACGTGCACTGATATCCTGTTCACAGAAACATGAGAACAGGGTGATTCTGAATGGTGACACTGGTTGTGATGAGCAAGAACAATTTCATTTAGAAGCAGAAATTACTTCATTTCGGAGAGATTCAGAATATCACATGAAGTTCAACACTAAAAAATGGTTTCATGGTTTCTTATTATTCTCATAAAAATCACTACTTACCTGGGAAGAGAGTCAGAGTTCTTCCTCACTCTGATACAGGGGAAGGAGCCGCCTTCCCAGCCCTCATATGACCCTGGTGGGACACAACATCTCAATTCTCTACTTTGGGTTTCACATATAAGTTGAGTCAATTCATGTATCATTTATTATACGTATGTTATGAAAGGGGCTTATGAAAGGCGTTTTCCTTGTTTTCCCAAAATAAGTTATACAATTAAATAATTGCGGTCAAATGATTTGTAAAGCCAGTAAAAACAACATATCAGAGTGTGTTCCCACCGTGCAGGTCGGTGAAGGAGGCCTCCAGCAGCTGGGTGAGGCAGGGAGCCCAGGGCTGTCCTGGGGCAGTCTGACCACCCTGGAGATCTGGAGCCTCCTGGTGCTTCAGTTCCAGCTCCATCAGCTCCAGGACCAAGGTCTCCTCCCGCACCGCCCTCTGAGTTGGAGGCCGACGCATAGGAAGGGGTCGCAGGTCAGGAATGGGGAAACGAAGCTTGAGGATGGCGTGCGGGGAGAGGAGGGTGAAGGAGGAGCACAGCTCAGTGCTCTGGGTCTGGGAGGAAAGATGGCGAGAAATCTTTCAGAATTTATTTATGAAAAGTTGGCTGAACATGAATTTTAGGTGTTACAGACGGTCACACCTGCAATTATTTTGGACCACTGAGGATCTTTACTTAGAGCTGAAAGCCAATTTGAAGACTACTGTGAAAGTACTCATTTACCCTTGTGCCCAGGGGTTTCTCTTCATGGTTGTGTCAGCACAAATATGATTAGTCAGACATGACAGGATTACCTTCTCAAGCTTTTTCCAAAAAGCTTTGTTTTTCTTTGGCTTCCTTTTGTCATGCTGATGTATAAATGCCATGACTCAGCATAACCAAACTGGATTACATCAGCATTTAACCGCTTAGCTCTGAGCAGCCTGCGTCACACTACAGATGTACAGAGGAATAGCTCCCCACCATAATGAAGCACCATCAGTGAACAGCATACAAAAACACAACACTGATCATTACATTTGATGACAGGTTTACATTTTTGGGATCTATCTATATGTATCTTTGATGATGGGAGGACTGCCGGTGTCTGTAGAGCTGTACCTGTATGAGTCCAGGCCCAGCAGTCTGTGTGGGGCAGTGGCTAAATGCTTTGCTCAGGCTCCCGAGGCGACTGAGGATGTCCAGGTCCAGCTCGGTACTCAGCTCTGCCAGCTCCACCCGCACCACACTGTCCCGTCGCACCACTCGCTGTTTACCCTGGCAAACACACATGGTCTGTCTTAAAGACTCATGTATCCATCTTTTGACAAATAATATAATCATCCAGTCAATTACTGTTCATATTCTACGATTATACATAAAACTAATCAATATTACACAATGGGAAACATTTCAGAAATCTTTTACATTTCAATAAAAGGATTCAAGTTGGCACTATCTGGCACTATCATAGCCCAAGTTGTCAGTGTGTTGTTTTATTGCTGCCAAAGCTGTTTTTTTACACAACACAATCAAGGCAGTACAAAATGAATATGTATTTTGTATGAAAATTACTGGAAAATACATATGATTTTGGAAACAAAAGTTTTAGAACTTACTCGTCTTTAATATAAGAGTGTCACAACATACCAGTTTGGACAATAAATATTACATTAAAAAGTAAAAAGGGACTCTCTCACTACGATGATTTTTTCAAACTCATAATTACTACCTTAAACACCAGTCGGTGACACTTAATACATTACAAATATAATTTGTGCATTGCATCAATGTTAACTCATGTACATAAAAATACAAGCTTCCTAACACATAAATAAAAACAGACATTTTATCTTTGAGATAAGAAAGGTTTTGCACTTTCCTCTCAGTGCATGTGTGTGTGTGTGTGTGTGTGTGTGTGTGTTTGTGTATAAATGTGTACCTTACGCAGGTGTTTTTCACTGAGGCTGTAGTGTAGCTGGGCACATGGTCTGGCTGCAGCTCCAATTGTGAACAGACCAGATTTCTGGAACTGAAGCAACTGGAAAGACACAGAGCGACACACAGTGTACAGTCATGTCTTGCTTATCAGCCTGGTACGAGAACAACAAACACAAACTACTTTCAGCTGTGACAGCAGTGCACCGACACCTCACACCTCATGTGATCACTCATCACTTAAAAAGCTACACAAGGAGATTTTCTACCTCACTGTACTGAGGCTTTCCACCCTCCCAGAGGCACTCTAACAGTTCCAGCCTGCTGAAGGAGAGGTCAGAGGTCACAGCTCGACTGTGGCGCCTCCCACTCCGCATCTCGCAAGCAACCTGCACAGCTGCTCCTGTCAGTCTGTGAGAGAGGACAGCACAAGGAAAGAGAGTGTGATACATTGTAGTCATCCTTATACTCTTGATTTCTGAGAATCACAGCTAAACGTTTCAACTTCCCCAAATTTTCAACTAACACTTGAATAATAAGTCATTAAGGACAAAGTATGTTTGTGATTTTCTACCTGAGATGGGAGTGTGGGCAGGCCTTGGCAAAGCCGCCTCTCAAATGGTGGAAGTCTCTCTCGCTGAACATGCTGTCCTTGAAGAAGGCCAACTCTCGGAAGAACACCTGAGAAGCCTGAGCCAATGACGAGGCTCCATCCGGGCTGGTGGGCAGGTCCTCCTGCAGCAGGGTGAGGGTAAGCCCTCCAAGCGTCACACGCAACAAAGCATCAGGCTTCAGCTGCTCCACCTGGCCACTGTGCGAGCGCCCTGCAGGGAAGGGGGTGAGAATTCAGATTATTTATTTCATAAAACCTCTTATGGATAATACAAAAAAAGGAAACATGAGGTAAAATGTTTGTGATAAATTTGAGGTGTATTATTTTAAATAGCTATTGTAACTTCACCTCTGATCCGGTTGCTGGCCTGCGGTAGACTCGAAAGGCAGCCCGCTACGGGATAACGCCTAGGACAGTTCATCATGCCCTGACAGGAAAAGTTACAGTGGAACTCAGATTAACAAGCACATTTACAAGTTTCAGTTCTGTTGTTGTTTATCGCTGTTCTCTATAAATAAGTGACACAACATTAAAAATATTAATATTATTCTAGGTAATACCAGTACTAGGTCTCAATATCAATGTAAATATTGATCATCAAGGGATGTACATTTATGGTGCTGGTCAAGAAAAACATGTTGGCTGAACTGTTGTGGACATATGGAGGCTGTACCTGTGCTGTCAGTGTTGCAGGCTGTGTGAAGCTGGCTAGACTGTGTGTAGAAGACTCCATATCACTGTCTGACATCTCACTGCCGGAGCGCACAGACGTCACACTACCGCTCATCCCACCAGGACCCATAGAGTAAAACATTTCTGCAGGAACACAAACACACATACATAGCTGAGCTGAATACCACAATGTACACACTCATTGTGTGGCACATTGCTGCCATAAACAGAGGGTTATAAAACAAAGGTGTTAAAAAGTGAATTTTTCCAGCTCTGCAGGCGTCTACCTCCATTCTCCAAAGTGGTGACATAGGGCTCCAGGTCAGAGTCCATGTCCCACTCTCTGTCTCTGGGACTGGAGCCCAGCTGCTTACTAAGGTCCTCTTCAATCATACGCAGGTCATCTGAGTCTAACGGGCGACTGTGTATTCCTCCACACTTGGTCTCTGGCTCTGGAGAAGAGAGGACAGAGACTGTTTCATATACATAAAAGAGAGGCAGGCAAGGACCAAGTGTGTGACCTCATGTTTATGAGGCATTTACAGACGTCTGTGACCTTGTTGTCTAGTGCAGAACTACAGAGGAAACAGCACAGGCTTATCCAGGCTTATTATTAGTCTGCATTTCAAGGTGTCAGTTATCTCCTAGAAGTAATGAATAAGCCATGGATTAGTGGTCTGATTCTGTGAGTTCATGCATGAATATAGGCATTAGCACATTTTACTCATCATAAACACAGAGGATGGTGAAAGGAGTACTTGTCCTTCCTCATTCAAATGCAAATTTATTTAGACAGAAAATTGCTATCAAGGCTAATGTCCATCTGATTATTATTTATTCATGTGACCTGACCACACCTTGACTGGTTTCTGCTCTCACCTGACCAAATCCCCATCTTTTCAATCACACATGCATGTGACATAGTACTGTGATATAATACATATAAGCAGAAATGACAGAAGTTTCTAACCTTAATTTTTTGTTAAGATGTCATTATAAGTGTAGTTAACACTGCTAATGTACAATTTAGTGTTGCATGTTTATTGTACCAGTGTCAATGCAGAGCGCTGCCAGCAGGTCTGTCAAGTGGGTTATTTGATCTGGAGACAGCAGCATGTGGACACAGCCCACCTTCCCATCCAACTCCAACTGATGGACAGAGAGACAGAGACAAGAAACACATGTCAATACAACAGTTACATTGTCTAAAGCTGCAGTGTGTTACAGTGCACACACCTTTGGTCCAGGTAGCATGTCGTTCTGTTTGATCTTGACGATGGTCTCGATAAAACCAGAGCAGCTTCCTATGAGCAGTGGTTGAGACGGAGAACAGGGAGAGGCTGTCTGGGGCTTTGCCTCTTCCTCTTCCTTTTCGTCATAATCTTCTTCATCCTCATCCTCCTCCTCCTCTCCTTCACTCGCTGCTGCTGAATCTGCATGTTCCTCCTCAGGAGGATTCTGAAAAAAGAAATTACTTATGGTTATAGCGCTACGTTACCTAAATTATTAAACTGGATTGTCAGTGATACTATGAAACAGTTCCCTCTGTAAAAAATATGTAACTTCATGTACAAGACAAGAGGGTTGAGAAGACCACAACAGTCTTATTCTTCCTATTGTCCTTTTGAGTTTTTATCCGAGTGGGTGAAATAAACATCAAATTATAATCATGATAGACAGTCAGACAGAGAAAAACACCAAAAGAAAATTAAAAACAAAAAATCTGGTATAAGGATGAGACATAAAGAATCCTTAATAAGTCACTGTGGCGTCCATCACCTGTTCTGTGCCAGTGCTGTCATAAAACAGCTGAACAGCGCTTAGCTGGAGGATCTTGTGCAGGAAGGCAGGCGGCTGGTGGATGTCAACAGGCACGGCAGTCTGGCTTGCTGGATCTCGCACCGCTTCATCAAAGTACTCCAGCCTGCAGCAACACAGTGCAAACAAACACACTCATTTAGTGCTGTGACAAACCGAAATTCAGAGCATGTGGAAAAAAGGGTCGATTTTAAGAGTCGAGAAGAAAATGGCTGTTGTTCCTCCGTGCTGTGCAAATGAAGAGGTAGTCAAATCTTTTTTAAAATCAATATGCCTGACGATGATGCACTGATCAGTACAAGCACCTCTTATATTATCATTATGTGTCTGTTTACTGACTCAAGGTCTGTCTCACTGAAGTACAGTTATATTGCTGGCAACTTGATCTTGTACCTTGACAGATGATCAGAGAAACAACAGGAGCAGGAGCTTCTTGTTTAATTAACTCTACCACTCTAATAACAGGCCTCACGGGACTCAGATGCACAGATCTGTCAAAAAGTTCAGTCAAGATGACAAGGACTTCTGGTCATTGACCCCAGATCAATAGTGTCATGGTGAAATGCCATGGAGCATGTGAGGCATACAAGGACATAGGTTTGGTTTCAGATGTGGCTGAACTGTTTTCTAATTCTTCCTGAGATGATTTTTGATTTCATTTGTCATTCATTTAGCATTGCTTCTACAAAGAGCCCGATGCTTTACGGTCATATGATGGATAGTTCTAGTGTATTTATAGGACAAAATATACTGTAGATGCTTCAATAATTCTTAAAACCTAAAAACCTTAGAGCTAATAACAATTTTACCCCTGAGTGTTGTTGACAGGTTTTTAATCTCAGGCAAGATAAAATCCCAACATCCCTAAGCAATGAGGCAAGACAGGCTGGATGTAGCCTGAGAGCCCAAATACAGATGCATGTAAAATACAAGATGTGATTCATTTAAATACAATCATACACCAATTAATATTAACATTTACCATTGGATAAAAATAAAATGTACAAGTTTTGTCAAATTTGTACATTTAACAACAGTTAATTAACTCCAGAGTCAAATGTCCTGCCTGCCTCTGCAGGGGGCAGCTACACACAACCTTTGGTTGAGGCTGCCAAGTTGTGGTGACACATGTGCATGCCCAATATGGCAAGATAACATGCAAAACATATGAATGGATGGATAAGGATTATTTATAATAAATAGTGAGGGCCATGGAAATGATGATATTTACCAGGAGAAACAACAAAAACAGGAAGGCGCCAGGAGATAACCCTGGAATACAGGAGACTCCCGAGAGAAATGAGACTGGTGACAAGTATGCAAATGTAGAACTAATAATATTCTCACATCAGCACTACTAGTACGTCATTTGATGAGGAGTCAGCACAGCAGTTGAAAACAGTGAAGATATATTGTCAAAAATGATGCACGTCTACAAAGGCACATTTACTTCTCATAATTGTTTTCATGGTTACATTCACCATTACTATTTTACCTGTAGTCATACAACCAGTGAGCTCCACAGCAGCAGCTCCTGTGTTTACGTTACAATTATCCATCAATTTCAGGCTAACAGACTCCCTCACAACCCACATTGACGACACCTTAAGCACAGCCTGCAGTTATTTATCAACTCTGTTCAGGTGAATGACCTTGTCTGTGCTGACCCCGTGTGAGCTTCACACAGAGGCTGTCTGACAAGATAAGGCCAAGAAGTGCAAGTTCATAATGGAGCATGGGCCTCTTGTCTTGTCTCTATCTGCTAATGAGCAGAGAGAAGATGAAAACTAATTCCTGGCTTCCATTTCACTCTCCCTCTCTGCTTACAGTAACACAAGTGCTGATGTGGTAGAGTTACAACATTACTGATCACAGACAGACATGGTAGATGAGCTGACAGACAAATGAATTTCCCTTTGCGATTAATAAAATTACTTGTATTCGTGTTCAAACACACTGGTGTGAGTGATAAATAGTGAACTGTAGCAAATATGAAGCTGTGGGAATAAAGCTGGGTGACTGTATTAATAATAGAGCTCTAGAAAACAATAACCACTATGTGTCAGTTCACTCTGTGTTGTTTGTTCTTTCCTTTTGTTGCCTGAAGTGCTTGAGTTCCTCTTTCTGCAGACTGTTTTTATGTCTTTATGACCTCAAGCACACTTGTTCACACGTGCACTTTGTTATTGAAGGTCCATATTACTGTGTTACTCTCTTTGTAACAGTTGAATGAGAACGGTCTCATCTGGTGCTCAACATATTCAACACAAAAAAAACTGCATGATGAGTTTCCAGTAAATTGTAAAGTAAATGCCTGGAAAAGGCTTAGAAATGAAGAGGACAATATTGTTTGATTTGCTAAATGCACTCAAATGCAGGGTATAATTTTAAGCCTCTATAAGAGTTCATACCACAACTGCCTCGTATGTTTTGTTATGATCAGGCCTAAGACAACTAAATACACTGTCCATTGGAGAAATATGCCATAATTAAAGAAAACAAACCAGAACCAGAAACTGCAGATTTCTTTGTTTTACAACTTAACCAAGAAGCCAATCCTGTTACAGCTACAGCTGATGTTAAAATGAGATTGAGAAATTACATGTTCACTAGTTTTACTGGGACCATGTTGTTTTGAAGAATAAATCACCTGATCCTACTTCATATTTCAAGAGCAATGTAATCAATTAAAAGGCAACGCAGGTAGGA
Organism: Caranx ignobilis; assembly: GCA_021432705.1. Taxonomy (NCBI): domain Eukaryota; kingdom Metazoa; phylum Chordata; class Actinopteri; order Carangiformes; family Carangidae; genus Caranx; species Caranx ignobilis. Next base: position 15,740,839 of record MU269981.1, on the reverse strand, counting down.
CTTTCTATAAATATATTATTACTAGATGAACTGTAAAATCTAAAGTTGCATTTCTAAAAACCCCATGAGCTGCTCTCTTTCACTTTGTTTCAGTAAAGGACAGCACCACTAATTTCACACATCTATGTTTCTCATAGAAATGAATTAGCAGCAGTACACATAAATCACACACTCATTGTAGCTTTAACAAGGAAAACACACTGGATTTTTAATATACAGAACAATGGTCATAACAACCAAAAGGACCTTCACATAAGTGTCCAGTTTTTCTTTACTTTAAGTGAATGTCCAACCTACCGTTTGATGTGCACCTCTAAGGCAACGCCTGTATCCAGGTCCAGGGGCTGGTGTTCAATTCGGACAATAGTGTCTAGAAAGGTGACTTTAATACGACGAAGGACTGCAGACACAGATGAGATGACAAACATGCCAAGTTTCATTAGCACTTATCTTTGAAGTAATTAGTTATGAATCATGAGAAGATTCTCACTGACACTGCAATAAGAGTGTGCATCAATACTGTAGGAGAACAGTGATGTCTACACATTGACACTTACTTGTTACAATTTCAGGACGCACAAAGCTTTTACTCACCCGTCTCAATGGTTTGTGCAAACATCTCAAGCCCCTCCAGTGGGGCAGGCGGCTCCTCGGACGCCTCTGGGGGGTCCTTCAGGCACTCCTGAGCCAGCTGCATGCTGGAGGTCATGCTGGATGACCAGCCCTGGGAGTCCCAACCCCCAGCTGAGTGCAAACAAACCACATTGGATTCAGTGATTTACGCCGTGCAAATCCTGATTCACAATCAGCTTTCCAATTGACCATTTACACTATTTTACCTTTTTTTCTCATGTGTTATGTACAGTACCTTATGGTGCCTGGCACACTTTCACAACATTCAATGAAATATTGTGACATACTGAGTTTTCTGTTGACTAATGGGGGGATTAATTGCAATTGTCATATAACAAATTTGTTTGTTGACAGTTTGTCATTTTTGTTATTTTCAAGCAAGAATGCAAAACATCATTTGATGCCAGTTAAACAAAAGAAATGATTGTGATTATTTGGGGATTTTTGAACTGTTGCTGTGACAAAACTAGTTTGACTAACTCAGTTTGTGGTGTAGAAAAACACAACAGGCTTTAAGTTACAGAGATGAGCAGAGACGCTGCAGCTGCAGAGAGATGGTTTGATTTGGTCTTTGCAAAGGAAGAGGACTTGCCATCCTCCCTCCCTCACATCTTGATCTTTTGCAGTTCGATATGATGTCTATGACTTAATGGGCAAATGGACATGTATCTCTGCTCACAAAGCAGCAACACAAAAGCTCTGCAGCAGGAATAACTTGGGTAAAACTGTCTCAAAAACAGGGACAAACAGTCTTCACGTTATCATGACTCCGGCCCACACAAACTGGGACAGCCTGAGTCTGACAAACCCTGGAAGATCCTTCCTCGCTCATATTGTGTCTGCCTAACTGATGTGTTTGTTAGTAAATCCAGAAAAGGGAAATCTCATGGGTTGACTCATGAGTTATGTTATTTTTCATGAACTTACAGGTCCTGTACTTGGGTCGACATGTTATCTGTAGACCAGAAACTTCTAAGGTGCAGTGGTCTGTCAGGAGAGCTTGCCATGGGATGGTCACTGCTATGCTGCTCACAAAGCCATCCACTATCTCCAGAGGAGCTCCCAGAGACTCCAACAGCTCATTGACCGCCTGGTGTAAAGAGGAAGCAGTGAGTCAGGAGTGGGGGGAGAAACACAAAATGAAAGAAATAAGAATAACTAGTTTCATATTTGACTCATCCTTCTTGATGTAGCAGCACAGTTAGCATAGCATGGGGGTGGGGGGGTATATCTATTCAGAGTGTTTTGACACTGATGAGAGATACAGCTAATGTGCAGGGCTGGTGATGTGTTTCACAGGAGTGTATTTCCTCGAAGAAATGCGAGCTCGGCTCAGAGCATGACGTTGGAGATTGTTGTTGAACTCCAGAGCAGTTGCGAAACAGTCAAGGGTGCACGAGTCCGACAAAAACACACGATGACTGCTGCTGCTGTGGTGGTGGTGATGGAAAGTTGAGAACCACTCCGTCCTCTCTTGATCAAAACTCACCCAGACATCGAGGTTGATCTCCTTGATGACACCACTGCCGTTGTACAGGTCCAAGCCCAGCTGGTCCAGGCTCAGTCGTTCCTGTAAAAAGTGACCGAGGTAGTGCTGCAAGAGGTATCGACAGGCCCGCTTCTTGATTGAGCCTGACCAGGGGAAAAGCCAGCGAGACATAGGGCCAGAGAAAGCGGGGAGAGGGAGCGAAGAGGTGGCGGAGGAGAACGAGTGCGAGTACAGTCCTCTGGCAACTGCATAACAGACTAACACAGAGTGTGCAAAAACAAGGAATGAGCCACAGCTAGCTACAAGGGGCTAAGGAAGGGGTAAACCGTAACTCTAGTTCTCCCCTAGGCTTGACACCAAAACTAGAAAATCCTTTGTGTCAGGACCGACGACGCTCCAGCGCTACGTGACGAGACGTTACCACAAATGTGTGCAGTTGTCTCGGCTCATATTTTCTGAACGTTTCGGTCGATTCGGAGCGACAGGTCCTGTTGGTGCGTATCTCCTGTTTCAGGGTTGTTTATTGTTATCATACGCCAACTGATGGTATGGTGAACGTACATGCGTCACACGTAGACCGCGACGAAAGGCAAAACCCGGAAGAGATGCCTTTCACTCTCACCGCCATCTTTGTAAGGTCAAAAAGTAAACCAGCATTCTAACGTGGGTATATTGCATTTCACTAATAAATCATGTTTAAAATACGGACACCAAAGCACCAAACCATAGACTCACGTTTTCAGTTATTCTCAGGCTATAAGTCATTATTGACAACAAAAAGAATATATAAAGTAATTATTAATAAATAAAATAAATATAATCTAGGACGAAGAGAAAAAAGTGCAATTATTTACAATTTCTTATTTAATATTTCTGTGAATTTTGTAAAATTGTGAATTAATGCACATGTGTGCACATTAAAAAGTTAAGGCAGTAATAGAAATATTGCAACAATCTTTGGAGCTGCCTGATAAATAATTATTAGGAAAATAAGTAACATGGATGAAACTTCATAACTTCTAGGTTTTAGGTCAAATACACTCTCAGGAACATACGTGTCACTGACAAAGCCATTTATACAGAAGATTCACCACAAGGTGCAAAACACTGAAAAGCACCAAGTTTTTGCTCAGTTCTGCAACAAGGCTCTTTAGACAGATTTAACAAATTAAACAGATTCATACCAGAAGCAATGGGGAGAAGTCTACAGAGAAGGAAGGAAACTGCTCAGGATCTAAAGCATACTGTGATCTGTCAAATACAGTGGAGGCTATGGTATAGGCAGGTACAGTACTGCCAATGGATCTTGGTCACTGGTGTTGATCAGTGGTCAGATTCTGCCAAATGCTGCAAAATTGACAGACCACTCCTGCAGAGTGCAGATGGATAATGACCTTAATGTCAGTTTGCACAGTTACCTTAAGCCACTTCAACTGTTGGGACTTTGGCTATAAATATAATTCCAATATTTTTTTATCTTATTGCAGCAGGAGTAAAATGTAGCAGTTGCATGACATGTATGTATGAAGTATTTTTATTGTTAAACACAATAACAAATAAACATGAACAGGGTAAGCCATCTGCCTTTATTCCTATGAAAACATGTAGTGATTTCTATACAAACGATCAATATCCAAAATTATGATGACAACCAAAGATTGTATCATAACACCAGTTTTTGGATCAAACTGGAAAAACATTTGGCTGCTAAAACAAAACAGTATTTAAAGTAATTGGATCAAAAGAAACTTGATCTACATTGTTTTTAATAAAACAAAGCTCAACAGTAAGTGATAAAACAAAAAGGATAAATAAAATTTCCCAATATTTTATTTCACATTTGTATGATTCAATTCTTCATTTGATGAAAGCAACATCAGGGATCTGGCCTTCCGTCTGAAAAGAGAGAAAAGACATTTTAGGGTCTGACTTAAAAAACTACACCTGTACAGATATTACATTTATCATTGTAAGCTAAATAATATTACCTTCAGCTTGGTGAAGATTTGTGCCGCCCTGTTGAAATCCCACTCATTGTCTTGCAGACACCTGTGACAGGTCAGGTATTAAGATATTTTAAATTATGTAAATAAATAATGTCATGCAACACTGCAAACACTACCTACACAAAAACATGACTTACTTTTGGGACCATTCCAAGTTCATGCCAGACTTCTGTGAGAAGGCTGTGAGCATCTCCTGCTGTGGTGCAGTGAGGGTGGGAACAGGGCTGGAAGATGGAGTCGGGGCGGGAGCCACAAAGGCGCGACGGATCTCCTCTGTTGTGGCCATGCGGATGAAAAGCTGGTCGTTCACGATGCACAAACTGTGTCACAAGAGAAAATAGACGACAGACACACAATGAAGCTTCTGTGTTTCACATATTCCTGGAGGTGGATTTCCTCCTCCTCCTCCTTCCCCCCTTAACTGGCAGGTAATTAGGTTCACGTCGACATCAACAGCTGTGCAATAAATCCTGCCTTAATGAAAGTGACAATGTGTTTTTTTTTTTTAATGGTTTTAGAAAACATGTAGTTTTAAGACTTTAATAGCTAATTAACTGCCAGCATGAGAAACAAAAACAGAAACAAAAGTGAAAAGAAACAAAAATGTTTCAACATTTAGACCTTTACTGGTCATGAAGAAAAATCTGGGAACCTGCATATTTGAGAAAATAATTTGTTTGGGACCAATTGTGGAAAAAAATTAACATGGAAACTCTATGATGCATCAGGTGACCTTGTAGTCAAGATGCATTTGATATAACCATTCCCTGTCATTCCCATCAATTTATTAAATCTAAGGCAAGGATGTTTCTCTTTATGCCAACTTAAGTTCCTTAATGCCAACTGTTGTTTGCACTTTGAAACAGGCACTTCCACAGGGAAACACAAGATGGACAACAGGAAGGTGATAAAAAAAAAAACCACTGGGAGCTCACTAATCTTACCCAGAACCTCCTGCTGGGACTGTGATGAAAACTCGAGAGAAGGCCATGGTGGAGTCTCGGGATTTACCATCAACAGCAACTGAAAAACAGACACGACACAATTTCAACACCACTCATCTTTGCACTGAATTAGGACCACATAAAATCATGATGAACAAACATCTCACCTTCTTTGAAGACTCCACTCACTGTGAATGACAGTAGTGTGTTCTACAAACAGAAAACATTTTTGGAGAATGAATACAAAAGTGATTCACGGTGAGACAAGGCAGCTCACAGCCTAAAGAGAAATACATGAACTCACTGTGTAGGTGTTCACATCAACAGTAAAGGAGGCGATGTCGTGTTGAGTTTTGGGCAACTCGTTCAGGAAAGCCACCACGTTCAGTCGCGTGTGCTTCAGAAGTCGAAATCTTATCGCTAAAGATGCCGATGTTTGAAGGGGGAAAACACCAAAATTATTAAGTCTCAACAACTCACATGCATTGACAGGTTGAAAGCCTAATTTGGAAAAGTCTCAACAATGAAAAAGATGCCGTCACTGCTGCTAGGATACAGCCTCTGAAGACCTGACTAAGAAGCCTACTCACTCACTGAAATGTGTTTGTTTGTTTCTTCCCTCTTCCCCTCAGTGGATAATGAATGTATTGCCATACATTAATATCTACACAGTTAGTGTAATGTATCATACACACATCTTGCTTGATTTTAATTGTCAACAGGAGGATTATTAAACCAATACCACCCACATAAAAAGACAAACTCACTTGAGTCTTTGAGCCTCTTCAGGTTTCGACTGTCTTTGTGATATTCTCCCAGACTGCTCCTAAACACAAGAGGACAGAGACAGGTAAAGTCAGAGTGAACACAGCATGAAGCTACTCGGAAATTTTCAGATGAATAACTTCTACTGATTGAATTCCACCAGTGAAAAAACTGATAAAACTAGGTCCCACTCCATGGCACATTACATGTATAGAAAAGTGTATATCTCACCTGGAGGGATTCTGGGTGGAGTATGGTGTTGTGAGGGATAACGATGCTCCGTCATGGTAAGCATCCAGAAGCGGTTGTCTGTCGCCAGAGTCGTATATACTGTAGTACCTGCAATGTACAGTCACATAATACACAAGTTAATTTTTTGTGCTCTTGATATTCTTTCATGCCCACACAGGTCATTTTGGAGGTAATGTTTATGAAATACTAGTTGCTGTGGAAGAAAATATTCCTGAGTGTCTCTGACTCCACACTTGTATTATGGTGCTACCTTTCCCAACAAAGCACCTCATCTCTGTCTTCCTCTTAATAATTAAGTCATATGTCTCTTGTTAATCCACACATATGTGTGACAATAGGACTTCCCTGTCTCTTGATGATTAAGTTATACATCGTTTATTAATTCCATCAATACCTTTGTTCCCCCATGTAACTCTATGTGACGTCCCTCTTTTCACAACTGTATATCTGTCCCCCTGCACTTCACTCTGGGTCAGTCTATTGCCATGGACGTGCTCTGTGACACTAGGCTCACCGTTTTCCGGATTACTAATAAACTCACTACTCCGGGGCAAACACTGAAACTATGGACTTGAGTGATTTTTCTTCAACATTACATCACATTGCTTAATAAAGACCTGGACACTCACTGTTGCAGAAAGCGAAGGATGAGAGCCTTGATTTCATCGGAGCCAAAACAGCTGCCCTGGATTATCAACAGGTTAAACAACTGTCAGGTGCATGGAAACACGTAATACTAAATGTCCCATCATGAATATGTCAGTTGGAGAGCAAATATACTTCTATAAATGACGTGCTAAAATAAATAACCTTGCACGGAGGAATAGTGGTGGGGGTCTCCACATCAAATCCAATGGGTGGGGGCAGGTCCTGACCATCCTGTAAAGGAAAGCACAAATGAAGGAAGATACATTACAGAGAAATCGGCACTGAGGGATGGCTTGACGGATCAAAAGATGGATAATAATAGACTATTAGAACTATGAGAAGTTGAATTGAATTTCTCTCCATCCATCAGATACACAAACTAATAAACAATTTGAAAAAAAACGATTGTCCTCGATAACACTGTCATCTACTATAAATCCAATGTGACAGTAAGAGCATACAGAGATGTAAAAGGCAGTAAAATTATAAACACAACACAACAGCCATGAGGTGTATGTACACTGGTACACTAAACCTACAGCTCTTATGACTTCTGCAGCCCTGACTAATCTCCATATTATGTAAATTGTAGAATGTAAACTCATCATTATGCATATAAAACGTGATTCATCTGCAACCAGTATAATGGATCAAGAAAGGAGGCTGACAGAAGGATGAAAGGATTACGTGAGATAAATATGTGGACTTACCAGTTTGAGAAGCCGGGGAAACCTCTGCCGCACAGCACTAGTATAGGAACAAAAAAATCAAGAGAAGGAAAGTTACAACCACAAACTAACACAGCACACACACAGAAGACCATGATCACTACATTGATACCACTGTCATTCACTCCTGCTGGCCCTCTTATGTCATTTTGTGTCTTTCAGTTGCTGTAATCTTGAGTTGTTACGCTGTCAAGAACATTTTGGGGGTGTACAGATGAACATAATATTACTACAACCAGTATCTCATGGGATTTCTTCTTTGTTGTATGTAAGTACATCGACAAATGAAGTCGCTTAAATTTCGTGCCGTGCTGTTCCACAGTTCTCCCACCCAAAAGTGTACTTACCAGCAAGTATACTCACCCTCTCCCCCAACATGGAGATATACACAGATCTGACATGGGGAGGCAACACAAGCACACTTTTCTAGGAGCACACACACACACAAACATGCAGAGACCCACGATCTACCAGACCCCACTGGAAACCAGTAAACACATCCAGTGTTAATTAGTAAAATAAAGAGGTTATGCAGTGTTGGGGGAGAGGTGTCTGCCAGTCTCCTGTTAACTTCCCCTACCCCCCAAACTCTGGCCGAGATGAATCTAAAAAAAACAGGGGTTGGTTAAAAAGAAATATTAAAAAGTAAATTGCACACAGACACAGTTGGTACAACATTGGTACAATAAGTCTGACATTCACCAGAGGTACCAATCACTATCGAGCTTGTCGGTGTCTGTGCACACGATTATCAGCAAAGAATAACAACCTGAGAACAGAGCTGAACAAAAAAGGACAGCAGGCCCCAAACTGAGCTGGACCCAGCAGTCTCGCCACTCATCCTATAGCCGTTCCCTGCTGCACAAGCAAAGCATTTATCAGTATTTTATAGCCACCATCAACTCTGAAGACATGGATCTTCTTGCACCAGTAATTTTAGGCATTTCATTTTTAGCCAAAGAGGGATGCCATACCTCTGCTTACAGAGGGGCTGGAATATCATTGGGTTTTCAGCTATGGTAATAAATCTATATTCTGCTCTCTCTGCTTGATATTTGAGCTTTTTGTACTGATCACAGCCATCAGAAGCTGGAAGAGGAAGTGTTATCACATTTTCTTCATTTGACTTACTTCGGGCAAAACTGAACTTCAATTTTCAGTTCAGAGGATATCTCCCTCACACGTTAGGTTAAGGGTATTTGCCAAACTCTCCACTTCATTCGCGGAAAAGCAGAGGCCTGTTTAGGCCAAACAGAGAGACCGCCTTTGATCTTTGGGTCATCATTAGTCATTGATAATGACAGGTATCCCCCTCCTTCTCAGCCCAACAGCACTTCCTGTGGAGTCCCATCCTCTCAAGTTCTTCTGGGTTGCGTTCTTGGTGAGTCAGAGCTCACAGGGACTGAGGCCGAGTAATCGTGACTGTGCCTGCCTTAGGTTGTCCCAGGGTTTTGAGGTGGGATCTTACCCGTCATAGGCTATCCAGCCTTCCATACTCGCCTGATACAGGGGGCCAAGTGGGCAGGGGTGCTACGAGGGGATGGAAATCATTGGCTGCAGATTTTCCTTACTTCATCCAAACATTTGTCAACACAACTGTGGATTGCCCTCTCTCCAAATAACAACCTATACTGTTATACAGTACTGCTCAAGAGTTTGTTGTGGATTGGTATTTTTGACAGCAGTTCACAGTAGATTGTTAGAAGTCATGAAGGCTTAATGTCTTCTTCCTATTATCATTATTGTTATTTTTATAGTGCTTCTTCTCAGCGTTATATATCAGCAGCAGTGTGATGGTGTTTCATAGCAGCCTATGGGATAATTTAACAGGATGCTGGCAGATGAGTGCTGGGTGCAGCATCACTGAGGACCATAAAGGAGACCAAAGCATGAAAGGATGTCCCACAAAAAGGTGAAGAGCTGGCAGAGAGAAGAGGGCTGTTCAAACTGTGAAGAATCTAAGCAAGCTATAAGGAAAACAAAGTGCATCGCAGTTCGATGGTCCTCCCAGCAACTTTTAGAAAAAAGAAATGTTTAGATGGCATTGTGAAAGGGAAATATAATCACCCAGTGGAGAGAAACATGTAAAATAAAACAAAACTCTTTTTCATTTGCAAATGAATGTATGTGCTTCTTATCTCCCCCTGCCTTCCTCATGAACAACAACACACAATATACACAAACACAGGGAGCTCATGATGAGCGTCAGCTGGCTCTGCTTTGTCCTAAAGTTTGTCCTTGATTGTTAGGGAAATCATTTTTGTTATTATAAAGGCATCTCTTGCACACACGACACAAAGGCTTGCTTGATCCTCTTTTGTAGCACACTCCCGCTTACTCTTGTTATTTGGTGAGAGACCCTTGGACACCACTAGTCACACACAAACAGTCACACCACTGTGTCCCCCTCTGTAAAAGCTTCTCCACTCACCCCCCAAAATTGCTGACTGACCTGATGTATGCCGCCTGATCCCTGAAGTACACGCAGAGGGGGTTCCTGTTCAGCCACAGCTCCACCAGCTTCAGGCCTTTCACCTTGTCCAGCTCCCGGTCTGACTTCAGCTGGAGGACCCCAGAGAAACAGAACAAGACGGTGTGAGAGGAGGGTTTAGAAAAATGTCTGGTTATTATTTGAGATTGACTGAGCAACAAGCCTCACCTCATTGTGGGACAGGTTGAGGGTCTTCAGATTAGGCACCTTGGTGACCAACTCAGCAAGTTCATCCAGTTTGTGAATACGGTTGTTGCTCATGTTCAAGCAAGTCAGCTGGCAACAGCAAGAGGAGACATGGGTAAACACAATACGTTTGACACGTCATTTCATAAGAAAACAGTTTGGGTGTGTACCTGCATCATAACAGTCATAAGTTTGCATTGATTACCTCTGGAATGTTTTCTTCAATGATCCTGATCACAGCTTCCATATGTGTCTTCCGATTCAGGGTGACTTCAATTTTTTGGGACACCAGGTCTGTGACATGAAATTAGGATAGCAAATCTAAACACTCCAAATTGAAAAAACGATTTTACAACTTACAATTTTCATTTGTCAAAAGTCTTTGCTGGGTTCAACTCCATCAACAGATTGCCACGACCATCTATAGATACCTAACATGCAGCAACAATTTGAGAGAGAGAACATAACTACCTGGGTCTGTTCGAATGTTGTTCAAGTCAAGTGCCTGCTGGGAACCATCAAAACGTTTTGCCATACATTGCTGTGAAACATAAGAATAGTCAACATGAGGAGCCAGATCTGAACAGCAAAAAAGAAAATTGACAGAATTGAGAAGCTTTAAAACCTCTCTGACCCAAAAAATTAAAAGTAAAACAAATAAAACATAATAGTCACTTTACATATAGCATGTTTTTCTTTCTGGATAGTGTCATTCAAGTATTACTCTTATCAGTGATACTTGGTGAAATTTGAACAACCACATATCTGTGAGTAATGTTCATTGCTTTCTCTAGCTCTTTCTCTTGCTTTCTCTAGCTCACCTTCAGGTGCTCCAAGTGTTCAGGCTTCAAGTCAGCGAGGAGGAAGTTTGGCGGGGCACTGTTGTTGACATGCACCTCCACCTGCAAACATCAGATGCTAACTTGATTTAAAGTTGTTATAAGAACCAGGCAGGATAAGGGCAAGCAGTATAGGGTTTCAACAAAATGTAAAGATTCCCAACATACCTTATAACCATCTGTGTCTGTGATTTTGTGAGAACATTTGCGTAAAGCATTGGCAGCAGGGGAATCATCCACGTAGAAGTGGGCCCTCTCATGATCAACATGGTACTGGAAGAACGGGGAGAGGACATAATAAAGACCCATCTACACAAACTCCTGGCTTAGCAATGTACTGGGATGGGCAATATTTTTTCAAAATTATTACTTCATTGAGAACTACACAAAATCATTTTTTCAGATCTTTTACTTAACTAGAAACATTGATAAGGCTTAAACTCACTTGTACAGGTGTAAAGGGAACTGAACAGATGTTCTGAAGAGCTGTCAATAACCATTTTTTGTCATATTTCCTGCCATGTGGAATCTGTCAAACAGACAAAAAAAAGTAAAAATATGCTTTCTTTTAATAGATTAAAAAAGAGACCTTATGGTCTGATGGCAGCTGTTAATAATACGCACCGTTACTTTGGACCAGCCTGACTGATTTCTCCCTCCTCCACTGCCACTTCCACCTCCTCGGTCCCTGAAGCTGCCACCACCTCTTCCTCCTCCCCCTTTGTTTTGTCGTCTGTCTCGGTCAAACCGTCCTTCTCCCTTCCGAAAAGGTCTTCCATACGGGTTACTAAAGAAGACAACACAAGAACATTAAGTGAGGTCTTGAAGTCTGAAACCATGTTCCCATTCACTTGAATCCACAGCATTTGTGCCTCTGACACAGAGCCTGCTTTTAACCTCACATTAACATGCTGGGTGCTCAGATCACAAGAGGACAACTCTGGGACCATAACTTCAAAACTGACATTAGTGACCACTTGTGATGGATCTCATTTCCCTGTCCTGTATGCAAATGAACTTATGTGTTGTGAGGGGTTGGCCCAGACCACCTCCGAATGTGGGCTTGGAGATCAAATCTCAAATGTAATCTAAATGCACCTTGGGTGTGCCAGCTTCCTTTCTTGTCACTGAATATATACCAACTAAAGAATACATATACAACGAAATTATGTTGCACAAAAAGGCCTCAGTCTGAGCAGGGCCTTAGTTCCTCCTACATACTTCCTGCTTTGCTGGCTGAGGGTAGTATTTTCCAACAGCCCAGAACCAAATGAAGCAGTTTCCTGTAGTGTTTCTAAATTTCTCTGCAACTAGCAAATCCAAGAAGTACGGAGTTTTTGTATTGTTGCAATTCTTTATCTGCCAAAACCAGTGCAGAGTCCCTGTGTTGGCATTATACATTTACATTAAATGTTTTGCACATTCCTTTAAGGGTTGACAAACATTTTGAATTCTATGTGACACTTTTCACCTCCTGCACAATGATAATTTTGCTACCTTTTAAAGAATGCATTAATTGCACCAAGTGTTGCATCACGCACATCATGCCCAAAGGGTCAGTGTGTGTCCCAATGCCTGAAGTAATGCAAATACATTTACACACTGGAAGATGAAAAATCTCAGATTGCTAGCAAGGGATCCCTAAAAAGTAAGACTGTGAAATGCACATTCAAAAGGATCATCATCAGGTTAATATAAAATAGCATTAAAATAATGGTAAGAAACGGTTCAACAAAATGACTGAACTAGGCTCCTTTCACTTTTACAGTTTCACTTTCATTTTATTTTCCCTGTGGTACTATTGCATGGGTAGACAGCAAAGTGAGGTTTCATATTCTGCACAGTACAAGGATCGTTGAAGATTAAAAAAAACTTTTTCTTCTTCCTGTATCTGTATAAAGCTTTGAAGGAAATAGCTTAATGTGAACAAGGCTCTATCCCTATTCACATTCAGTTTATCATCCTGGCACAACATTTGAAAGCTTCATTTGGCTTTTACACTAAGCAACTCTCCAGCCCCCCCCCCCTACTTAAGTGAGGTTCTTGTCTTAGAAATTCTCCTTCACTGTCACCACAACAAACATGATGACAGCTGGATGCTGATCAACATACTTGCTTAGTGAGTGATCCATACTTACAATCTGTGCTGGGAGTTGTTGTCCTGAGGGCCATCACTCATAGTTACATCTCCATCAGCATCTTCAAGCCTAGACCGTGGTCCTGGACCTCCAAAGCCACCCGAGTGACCTCCCCGTTGGCGGTCTCGACGGGACCTGTCATATGACCGACCTTTGTGGGAACCTCGGCCTTTACGGTTGCGAAACTGTGATGGAGCAGTTCTATCATCATGTTCTGAGAAGAGGACCAGAAAACAAAGGTTAGTCAGTCTGATATGAATGTCCCATCATAAAACATACATTACATTAAGTTCTACAACTTTATCAGCACATAAGAGACCAGATGAGAGTTAAATACATGAAATAATACACTATTATAGATAGAACAATTAATAGATCGAGCCACAGTGACTCTTATTGCTTTATGTGTATGAACTGTAAAGAAATAAGCACATCTTCTGCATTAAGATTTTATAAACAGAATCATCAGGAGGCTCTTACTGAAATGTAGTCATATTTATAAACATATATCAAAACCCTCTTAACATCAAGTTGTAAGGAGTCCTCCACGTGAACATTACGAATAAAATAAGCTGTAGGACAGGCCTGGTTAACATCTGCAGCGCCTGTATTCCTTCTATTTTATTTTACATTAATTAACAATAGTCTAAGTAATATACTAATATTGTCATAAAATTAAACGTTGCTAGTAACACTAATGCACAAGGTAAAATGCTCGTGTCAGTAAAGTGGCATAGGTGGACCTTCAGACTGCTTATATATGCTCTTTTACCTCCCGAGGCCATGAAACCAGTGCTTCTGACCTCTCTCTCCGACATAAAGTCCTCATGGTCTAAGGAAAAATAGTAAAAGAAGCAAAGAAAATGTGAGATTAATGTTTTAGTGCATAGGTTTTCTTACCGTTGTAGTAATGCCCGCCATCCGCCATATTTCTCTGATAGTGTCAGACTGGAGAAGAAAAAAAAACAGAAAAAACACACACGCGTGCTCCTCCCTGGATTTAAAAATCAATATCGGAGGGGCTTCTCTTTCATGAAGCACAACGGCAGGGCAGTGGAAGAAGCCCCGACATCACAAGTAGCTCAAAGAGGCAGACAAAGACGACGCCGATCTGATGGCAGGGAGTGCTCTTTAACTAGCCGTTAGCTGTTAGCATGGCTAGCTCCTCCGACTGCGCGTTGATGAAAAGACAACGGAAGTGCTACCGACATAGCGTTTCCACTTCCGGGGCACGATGATGGCGCAGAGGATCAAAAAGTAAACCAGTGAAAGTGAAACATAATACAATATAACCAAAGTATACTAGTATAAAAATACTTAAACTTTAAATGCTTCATATAAAAATCGAATTTGCATTACTAATAGTTGTAAAACATGGTGTAAGACATCCAACCTCTTGCTGTTTAAACCCCACTGACAAAACTAAACATACTAACCACCTACTAAATACGTGAGTGACATTATATACATACATTATACATACATTTCGTTCATCTAGTCAAAACCAATGCACTCTAACAACTGTGTTGCTTTAGACGCGCGCGCGCGCGCACACACACACGTTTTCTTGTTTTAAACATGTTCCCTGTAAGTCTCTATTCATCAACCCTTCATCATAGTTGCACTGGTTTGTTTGCTGTTGTCATGATCAGGTGTTGATAATCCTTACAGTGAAAGCTCAGAGCTCATTGCCTTTAGTCAAGAAAATAGATTATTTCTGATCAAAATTAAAGTGTTGCGTTCACATCAACTGTCAAAACCATCCCGCCATCTCCGACAAGTTCAACTGAGTAAAAACAGATAATGTAGGCACAGGCTTTGTTTACCCTCAAATAATTAACCTTTCTACGATCTCCATCAGATCTCCCCCACCATACTTTAACACTGAGCTTCAATCACATCTACCTGATGCACCTGCCTCTGTGAGGCCTGACTAGCCCACGTGTTTGTGATTAATGAACCAAACTCACCTTTATCCAGCGCACGTGTCACCACAAGGTTGGGGTAGCAAGTACGGAAGAAAGTTACACGATCCATCCTCTAACTCGGCTTACTGAGGGAAAGTGTCACACATTTGGATAATATTCAAAAATAAAAACGCCACATGGTGAATCTTCTATATTAAACCATTTTTTTCTCCGTTTTACAGCTTCAGCCCAGTCAGGTATGAAATTGCATTAGCTTAGGCTATTTGTTAGCATTATGGCGGCTTGGCATAGTTGCAGACTGGCCTACATAACCTGAAAATATTTACCGATTACTTTCTTTTTCCGTGGTTACATATTTCGTGATGCTGTGGGAACACCTGGCCACTGTCTCCTGGTAGGTGTGGTGTCTGTCAGCTCTGTCCAGCCTGAGTACGTTCACTCCAGCACGTGCAACAGCAGGGCGCCGCCCGGTGGAGCTGCTGGGTCTCTACGGGTTCATCCTCGGTTCGTACGTCTCAAGTCCAGAAACGATCACGTCACACATCACGCACATTATCTGTAATAAAAACGTCTCTAAAACTTTAAGTATTACGTATCCTATGTAATATTCATGTGGCTATAGTTAAGTTTAATTTTAAAATATTGTCAGACTTTTATTTTGGTTGTTTCAACTACAGTAGCTAGTTGCATCCAGCTTATTACTCAACTTATTGCTCTTTCATTGATTATTGTATTTTATTTTTCATTTATTCTCAAATATGTCAGTCTACAGATACATTTCCTCAGAATGCCCACTGACGACTTTCTATTTTGTCCATAGCTGGTATCAAATCATTTTTTTTCTCGAGGATTCTTCTTGGGACATTGTTTTTAAAATAAACTGGGATTTACAGACTGAAAGTGTGGTTCCCTTTTTGTGTGACAATAAAAGTGACTAAGATGAGTTTATATTTTACATTTAAAAAAACATAGGCCCACATGACTTTGTAAAATACAATGCATTGATGTGTTTGGAATAGTTGAAATTTCCAGTTTAAGTGTTTGAAGTTGTGTGAGATTGAGCCAAATCTGAAGCTGTTCCAACACCACGGTCCAGTCCATTATGTGTGATACTATGATAGAGTTTTTGCTGTCTGCAGTTTATATGTCTGTAACCTGTTGGTGAAAGAGGTGCATGTTTTGGTGTCAGTGATATGAGCATATGGAGACTGAGCAGATCAAGGCATTCATTGTTTATTTCACTTAGCCACATAATATGTGATGGTGAACATAACATTTCAGCTGCATCACATAGATAATTCAAAACGCTGAGAATAATAATCACATCTGTTTCACCAATGTGTCTTCATCTGTATTTCAGATCTCATTTTATGACATTCTTTCTAAGGCACACTAATTTATAGCAGATATAAAAACAAAATGGGAAGAAAAAAAGCTTAAACTCTCTGAGTCTGTAACACCATCACTGTCTCCACTGTTACAGTATAGGTACATGCCAGATGTACCATATCACATTTCTATAATTTTAGCTGAATTGTGCTCCCTTGATCTTCCTCAGCCTGTGAAGATAGGTTCACCATAATCATAATTCTCCTCTCTCATCTCCTCCAGTGTATGAAACGAGGCGAGTTCAAAGTGTAACAGCACCCAAGTGTCCTCTTTAAGGGTCGTCTCAACCACAACCCTCAGTCTGCTTCATTTAACACTGTTCTCATCTCCACCGTCGTCCTCCTGTTGCCAGGAGACCACACTAATGGCCTGGCCCAGAGAAGTGATGAGGGACGTAAGGCCGATGAGGTAGCCGTCCTCTCTGTTCCCCTCAGCCCACGGGATGTTGTGTTGGAGCTTGCTCGTGTCAGGCACAGGAGTTGTCTTGCCAAAGTCAATCATCCACACACTGGCTTTGCTGCTATGGTCGTGGACAAAGAGAAGCGAGCTGCCAATCACCTGATTTGGTCAAACATATAAGAGTAAATATTAAGCAATGATGAATGTGAGCGAGGCAAAAATAAACCAAAAGATGAATGGTGACGGGCAGAGAAACCTTACTTCCATATCTATTAATTCTTCCATCTTTTATTACATTATCTGATATTTCAAACCCACTTTCTTCACTTCAGTCAAAATCACGTAAACCAGAATTTTTAACAAAAGGAGGTGAGAATTTGTTTTTCTGAACCAACCTCATGATTTCTGAAGAATGGTGAATTCTTCAGTGCATCATTCAGGGCCAGGAGTCTGGAGTGGTACGCTTTCTGACAGGAGATTGAAAAACAGAAAAGACTGAGACATCTGCAGTGTAGCTGCAACGAGTTGTGTTTACATGGATAGACTGAGGAGAGAGGGCAGAGAAGTGGTATAATAATCACTGACAAGTTTAAATTTCCATTTAGATTTAGTGTCTGTTCACACTGTAGTACATGTAAGGACTGACCAGGATGTCCAGCTGACTCCTGGTAAAGTAGAGCAACGCCTCTGTTACTTGAGCCAATGTCAGAATCTTTCTGAAGTCCCGTTGGACACTGCCATCCTCCATCTGTCTCACACACACACACACACACACACACACACACATGTACAGACATTTGAAGATGGTTGAGGGATAAAAGTGGTCAAGTGAATGGGTATTCATGAGTTATGCAGACTCCTACCATGATGCCCTCTATCCTGAATCCCAGTGTGGATGTAGATGTTGTTGTATCCCTCCACTGAAGGTAGCGCCACTTGGTCACACCTTTCTGTGCGTGTTCCTCTGCTGATGGAGCCGACGGGTCTATTTTCACCATCTTCTGGTACATATCAGTCCGCAGTGTGGCTTTGCTACGAGCTTTGGCCAGTTCCTCCTCCTGGTATGTCCTGACAGGGAAACTCCCATATAATTCATTGTGTAGAAAAACATACTGCTACATGGAAAACAGTGATGTGAAGACTTATGATTCTCATTCATAATTTAGTAATTAGGGATGAAAACTTGAGATTATTTTACCATCTGCTGTTTCCTAGGCCAGAAATGAACTTCAAGAGTCAACATTATGGTCAAGTGTTTCAAGTCCTCAGTAAAATGGAAATTTAATATCTACGATACCATGAAGGTAAAAGGTAAAATCCATCTGACAAAGATCACGTAATATTGTGAATCAAAAAATAATCATTTAAATAACAGGCACCACTCTCTGTACAGTAAGAAATGTAAGAATTGCTTTCACACCTGACTCCCATCTTGCAGTCCATAATCACAGGTCTCCTCAGGCCAGTCAGCAGGTCCTCCAGTCGGATGTAGCGGTGCTCCCCCCTAGTGACCATGCCATGGTATTGCGGGACAAAAGGTCTCAGCGGGTCTCTCATCAGGCAGTCCAGGCAGTTTGCCTCGACCTCACTGTACAGTTTCAGCACCTCCCCTCCTTCACTCAGCTGGAAGTTACCTGCTGACACCAGTGATGAAGGGAAAAACCGTAAAATAATAATCGGTCCAAATTATAAATAAATCATGAGGTCAACATGCTGTCCTCCTCTGAGGTGACAGGCCCAGATTTTTTAAAAAGGTGTTTTCACAGTTTCTTAAAAAAGTGACTTTGTGGAGATAGAAGTAGCACTATTGTGGGCTAGAACAGGCTCACACTTATCAGTAGTGTAGAGAAACACAAGCAGTAGTTTCTGTTGGTGTAACTGTAACACATGCCTTGATGTCCAGCCAGCTGGACCCAGGAGCTCTGCCGCCGCAGTGACCAGTGCATCATCGTCAGGTAGGTTTTCCAGGAGCGACACTGAGGCACAAAAGAAAGCAGATTATGTTGTTGCCCTCAAGCTAAGTGCAGATTGAGAAGGGAACAGAGAGATCCCTTGCTGCTCCTCGTGTCCACAGTATGGTCTGACCCCACATCCATTTTCCACATTGTGGAGCTGAACCAGAGCCTTGTTACTAAAAGGTCTAAGTAGCAGCTCAAGGCCAGATGTTCATCTTGTAGCCTGGTTTGTACTCTCTCAGAGGAAACCCTGACAGAAATACCTCATGCAGACCGTTGGGGAACATTATACAGTATTAACACCTGCAGGTCAACAAACAAGTGCCAGTACATGTTGTGTTTACAAACAATACATTCCTCGACAGTTATGAGCTGTTTTGTATATACACAAAGCAGCTGCCACTCTAGGGACAGGCATTGCATTGAACACCCATGGGAGGCTACAGTCAACCTGGACATACTCAGCAGAGAACCCGTTACAATATGATGCAGTTTGCAGTTTGAGGAAAATGTTTATGTTAAAGGCCCCTTTCTTCCTCTTCTTCTTCTTCTTTTTTTTTTTTTTTGTATTATTGCAGGTGTTTGATCTTAAATCCTAAATGTTAGTATTTTGGAGATGGGATTGTCACTTCTCTGTGAAAGTCTTCACCTTTGATTCAGTCATAATGGATTACTGCTCAAGGTCCGACAACAAAAAAACAGACATTATACACCAAAATGAACATGCTCCTTAGTTCTCCTGTAACCTTCAACCCATATCTGTAGCAGCAGCAGCAGCAGCAGCAGCAACAGCCAGAATGCAAACACCATTCAAATCCATCCTCATCAAAGTCCTCTTTCAAGCCCATGCAAATCACCAGGACCACAGGTGCAAAGAACAGTTGAGAAATATAGTTTTAGGCCTCCCATCAAAAACCATAGCAGCCAGTGCTTATACTGGGACATAGTTTTAGATCTCATCTGTCATCTGTTCTGTGTTGTTTTAGGCTTTCTCACCTTCCTGAACGCCTTCCTCTTTTTGCCAACATCCTCTCCTTCACTGAAGACCTCATCGCTCTCGGCTGAGGAGAGGTTGATGGAGGAGCAGGAGGAGGTGGAGGAGGATGAGTGCAAAAGCTTGGAGAAGATTGGATGTGGGGAGGACCTCTGTTGTGTCAAGGAGGCCCCTCGCAGCTCCTCGGGCTCTTCATCCTTCCCCTCGAGGGTTTCCACACTCCCCTCCTTCTCTCCTTCCATGGCTGGAACAGATCTCTCCCTCTCTTCAACCCCCTCCTCTTGTCTCTCCGTCTCAAAACTTCTCCAGTGTTTCCACTCGCCGCTTGTGCCCCCGTCTCCCCCTTTATTGTCATGCTCCCCTTCCCCTCCAGTCTCCTCCACTCTTCTTTTCCCACTCCATCTTCCCCTCTCACATCTTTCTGTGTCAGCTTCACAGCTCCCCCCTGACTTCTCCTTCCTCCTCGCCCTCCATTTAGCCTTCAGTTCATCCCTCGCACACTTTGTAGTTGGTTCCCCATCTTCTTCCCTCTCTGTGCCTTGATCTTCTTTCTTCTCTGTGGCTTGAGCGACCTCATTCCTGTTTTCGTGCATCACCTCATTGTTTCTGAGATGCTGCTGGTGAGGGTTGCATTTTTCTGAATCAAACTCATGATTGTCCCATTCTCCATCGTCCCCCAGTCCACCTATACACTGACTGTAAGGTGGGAAGCTCTTTGCCAACTGGAGTCTGGGTCTAGTTCTCACTTTGACTTTCCTGCAGCTGTTGGAGGGCCGCTCGCTGATCGTCAGGTGTTGATCCGTCTCGTCTGACAGTGTGGCAGAGAAGTCATTATTCATCATTTGCTTATTGCCTATCTCCATCTTCATTCCTTCTATGATGTTATTAGCTGCCGTGTCCGCATTTGTGTCCATTGTACAGTGTAGACGGTGAATCTACTCCATGAGTCCAACATGTGCTTGAATAGAACAAACAGGAAATGTTTACAAGAGATGCTCGGTTTTGAATATGTTTGAGGAAATGCATTTACAAGTCTAAACCCCCTAACAAAGCCTCAGTTATATAGTTTTCTTAAAATGACACATATGGTCACATATGGTGTCTAACTTACCTCACCTGTGTCTTCCACCTGTTGGACGTCAGTGACAGAAAACTCTGTGCCCAATGAATTTCCCTTTCGTTGTATCTACAGGTGACATATTTTGCATGCAGTGACGTCATTAAGTTTCCAAAGCTGCATAAAGAGGCAGCTGCACCAAGCTAAGAGGACATCTAGGAACAATCCCCGCCTGTGGAGGAGGTGTCCTCCCACCACAGATCAGACTGTGCACATTGTGGGACAACTGTAAACAAACAGTTTTGATGAACATTTTTAAAGGTTTATTGCAGAGACTGAACAGATTATACATTATAACTAGGTACTTGTAGTAAGTAAAACACATTTTAGCTGAAAGAAAGTTTTAGAGCAACACTTCAACGAGCATGACAGTTATAATGTTAAAAAGAAACACTTTCATCTGTTCAATGGTACATAAATAGCAAAAAAGTCATTTTATAATGGATATTCACATGTATAAATGCAGACAACATGTGTGATACAGCCATAACCATGAAAATGTAAAGTCATGTAATACAGTTTTAAAACTCAGCTTGTTATCACTTCTTTGTACAATAAGGAATTATTGGTCATTTTCATTTGATTACCACAGTGTTTCATTTAAAAAAAAAAAAAGGCAAACAAGACAAGCAGGATTAAGACTGACTGACTGTGCACTCACCAAAGCAACAGCCAGTCACAAAAGTGACTGTTTTGATTGTAATGTAAAGTCCTGACATGACTTAACTGGTTATTAAGAAAATGGGAGTGTAAAATAAAAGAGAGTTTTAAAATGCTCACCTTCGCGTCTTCTTTGTCTGTGTAGTTACTGATATGCGTTAAAATATATTTTGCATTTACTTAACATGGAACAAATCAATAGTAAACATCAGGTCAGGATTATAAGGTGCTAAAGAGGAACTGACAGTGAGGCATTTCTTTGAAATATTGAAGTTTCAGATGTGTCAGTCTCATGAATCACACGGTGTTACCATTATAAAAGCAAAACACCAGTGGGATTCAAAGTACATGGAATGGAAACGGCTGCTTTGAAGATCTACAGCTCAAACAGAGCAGCTCAGGTCATCCCTCGACATATCTGTCAGCGCTGCACGGCCGCTTTCTGAATCACTCTCAACCACATATTGCTCTTAAATCATCATTACATCTAAGTACAAATGTCTCTGTCTGCACTCTCTCGCTCTCCATTATTAATGTCCTCAGGCCGCCTCTGTCTCATTCATTTCAACGTGACTAAGTGTATGTCTGTTCTGCAGCTCTGTGCCGTTGTCAAAGTGCAACTGGGACTTCTCCGGGCTCAGATTTGTGGGGGTTATCTGGAGGGGACCCAGCAGCTCTGCAGTACCTGTCAAAGAATGTGTTACTGCAGTCAAACACACACTATAACACATTCAGGTTGCCAGTACCAAGTGAGTGATGCTAATAGCTTGAAACAACATTACATTTCTGTGTGCCTTTGTGAGTGTGTCTGTGTTAGTTCTTTGTACCAGCAGCAACATCTTTTTCATCCTCTTGCTCATTGCTGTTCGTGTTCTCCCTCTCTGACACCGATCCATCTGTCCTGAGCTGTAAACAACGAATTCACACAAATTCATGAATTGCAAAATGTGTCTGCAGCATATGTTCAGTGCTGTTTTCAGTAATAGACCTGCCTGCTCTGGTTTCCACTCCACTCTCAGCAGCAGCCTCATGTAACTGAGGATGAAGAGGACGCTGAGGAAGATGAAGTTGCTGGAAACACCCACCAGGGCCGAAGAGACAGGGAAGTAGAACAACAAGTATCTGATGTGAGGACACAGAGGGAGAGAAAAAATGTCACTATGTGGGATTTGCCTCAGTTTCAGCCTCAGTAGCTGATTTCCTGTCGACATCTTCAGCGAAACATAGAGAATACATCTGAACTTAATGTACCTGTGCTGTGTCGTTGGAGATTGAGAGAGTGAAAGTGAGAGTTTCTATAACTGAAAGCAGAAAATGTCTTGTTGTTGTGTTTGTTTCTCCTCCTTAATAAGATGTGTCTGTTTATCACTGTGTCTTGTTGTTTTAAATGGATTTCTATGGTGGCCCTGAGAGCTCACAACACAACATAATGTTTAATGTTTTTTTGACATTAGAGGTTATTAAGACTGTGATCTATTAGTAGTGTTTGAAGAAAGGTCAGTTTGTTTGGTTTATCTGAACATAATTAGCACATGATTCAGACATTTTTGGAAATATATGTTGTTAGCTCAGCCTTAGTCTTTAGCTGGGCCCGTATGATTTTGACACACATGCACTGTCTTTGAATGTGTTTTCTGAAGTTGCAGTGCCTTGAACTCTCAGAGCTACAGCAGACATATGCAGTATATGAGTGAGTCTCACCTTATGCCTGTGAAGTGTGCGTGAACGTACAGCTGAGACGAGTAGATCTGCACCTTGTTGGACAGGATCTCAATGACGGCTGTGACCGAGGGGGCATACTAGGCATGAAGAAAAACTTGATGGCTATTGGCATGTTTTGTTTTACGTGCACAAGTACACACACTTATGCAGCAGGGCACTACTCACAGGGTCGTCGGTGTAGTCGGAGAAGAGCTCCACCTCTAGCGCTTGTTTCTGCTCGATGGCTCCACTCAGAAAGGCTGGAAGGAAGAGAACCGTTCCCAGGGTCCTCAGCAGGCCTGAACGGTACCGCAGCATACTCTGTGACCACAAAACAACAAGACAGTCACCTCTGCAGCACAGAACTAGAGATGACTTTATTTGGTCCTCTGGGGATTAATTAATCTTCTCTTTTTGTACAAATGTGTGGTACCATGTCCCCAGAGGATTTTGTCAGTGATGAGATGATGATGAATATTTTAGGAAAGGATGACTGAGTCGTGTGCTCTGTTTAATGAACACCAACAAAAAATGGATCCCTGTGGGCACTATTTTAATGAGTTCATTAATTTAGGCCGTGGATTTAGCTGGAAGACCAATTTATGAAGCTTGTGAGGTGGAAGAATATTTTAAAAATCTTATCTTTTGGAACAGACCAAGACAAAAACCACCTGTGTGGTTTAGTTGTTACTGTTGCACCCAGTTGCATTAAAGAATACAAATGGGGTTTCTGATTTCAGTCAGTCATCAGTCATTCTTTCACACATCCATCCCATTGTCTCATTGCAGTGGAGCTCTGCAGCAGGCATAAGCAGCTCTAATCTGGCTCTGACCAGGTTATGTGATTAAGAAGTTATTGTGCGTCAGAGCTGTACTCACAAAGCGAGAGCTGGAGGTCGACAGCAGTTGTCGTGCCTGAGAAACACACACACACACACACACACAGCAATGCAAATACAGTGAATCACCAGAGTTTTGCAGATGCTAGTAATGGAGGTACTACTTGATTGTACACGAGATCACCTATAGCTGAGCAGGTCTCAGTGCAACTCACAGAACGAGCAGAGGAAGCAATCTGGCCTCCATCCCGAGAGAAACAGGTTGTCTTGACCATGAACATCCCCAGCTCCTGATTGGTTGGGGACTCGGGCATCTCCAGCTGCAGAGAGATCTGATAAGCCTGGCCAAAGGTCAGCACCTGGGTATATACATAAGAAGATGACACCCCTATATGAATAGAGCAGATGAAGATACATTGACTAGATGTATAGATAGATGCATACACACACACACACACACACATTCATACATACATGCTTCTTGTTTCTCATTAGGGAGATGTTGGCTACTGGGTAAGAGCACAAAAAAGAAGATGGAGACTCACAGTCTGTCCTGCACAGAAAAACATGGAAGACTTAATGTGAGTAAAAACAAGAAAGAGGGAATAAAACACAGAACTGCAGTCTGTGTTTTCCTGATGCAGCTGCTCATCACATACACACCTGTAGTAATAGTGCACAGGTGTCGAAAACGCTGCCTTGGGCATGTAAGAGTAGTAGAAGCTCCCGTACAAAAAGGCAGCGAGCCAGAGGAGTAGCAAGATGACAGAGAAGACAACAAAGCCCTGTAAAACTCTCTTACGGATTCGTGACATTGTCGTAACTACGGCATTTTGCAGCCTCAGGAGCAAAAGGCCAATGAGGACGGAGGGGTGAATGTCATCATTTTGTGAGGGACTTTCTTGATCCATAAGGTCTGAAAATCCAAAAGACAACAAAAATAATGGACATAGTAAACCAAGAGTAGCTATAAAATTGAATAAATATGAAAATTGATTGAATATTAAGGCATAGC
Source organism: Caranx ignobilis (assembly GCA_021432705.1). Classification (NCBI taxonomy): domain Eukaryota; kingdom Metazoa; phylum Chordata; class Actinopteri; order Carangiformes; family Carangidae; genus Caranx; species Caranx ignobilis. Next base: position 15,715,723 of record MU269981.1, on the reverse strand, counting down.
AATAGATACAGCATAATTACAACCATGTTTTAAAAGTTGATTGAATAGAATAGCATGGTGAAATGTTTTGGTCCACACTTTTTCCTCAGTAAAGATCACTGCACACTATATACAATCACATGAAGCTGAAGACACAAGCATCACATTCATAACACTGATAGCCAAAAAACCACTAAGTCCAATCCAAGTCACAAGCAGCGGTCTCTCACATCAGATGACACAAAAACTGTGTCAATGGCCAAATGAAACTCTGACTATAGGCAAAAGTTTATTAGCGACACACCTTGTCAGATTTTACAGAGCAAAAACACTTTTGTTTATTTCACATAATTCATGAAACTAATGTTTGGTCATATTTGTACATTAAAAAGGGAAGTGAGTGGTGACTCGCTTAACACACAAAGGACCATTAACATACTGATTTTCAGATCAAGGGTTACATTGGGAGGAATTTCAGTGCAGGGATACTAAATTATCCATATCAAACAGTTTCATTAAAGCAACCGTGTGGTATCCAACAGCAGCATGTCTGACTGTCTTGCTATTAAAAAAAACTTACCTCTGGTTTTAGTTGGCTAACTATGAGCTGTTAGGAAATCACTTCTCCTTTCCCTCAAGTGTCTTGGTCCACGGTGTCTTCATGAAATGTTGTGAACGGAAGTGAAAAGAAAAAAAAAATCCTCATCCCCAGCTCTTAAAAGGCTGCCATTGGGCAGGGCTCAGTCCGTCCCACATTAAGAGACATGCTGTTGCCAACTGGAACAGAGTGCTTGGTGTTGAACATGACACTGACAACAGGGCTCAGGCTTCAGGACTTGACTTTATACTATACTAAAATACTTACCAGGCAGGCTGCATGATATTGTTATAGCCTACTATGCCCTGCTGGACACCACCACTGGAAACAAAGCAAAACTATGTGGTTTAGGAGTTGCTTGATTTCATATTTCCCTCCATCGCTGCTAAATTTACTGCCATGCTCTAATTTTCCCCACACTGTAGATCATTCTGGGCAGTCTGATACTGCCCAGTAGCACCAAATGGTCAAAAATGTTGATCACCCCAAAATGTTCACATTTGTATGAAAATCTGTAGAAATAATCTTTAAGTTTTTACACATATTTCACTGGTTTTAGAACAGCTGTTTTAAATGTGAGTGGACTGATTTCCTGTTAAATCACTTTTCTCCAGATTTTAATTTTGCTAGCTTAATTAGCCTACTTAAGGTAGTTGGAATATCTAGTTGTCTAGAAAAGGAGCAGCTCCTTCCAACATTGCAAAGTTATATATCCATGTAACTGCAATAAAAACTGTAGTTATTTACTGTAAAAATTCCACATAAGCGGAAGCTTGACAGTTAGCCTATGTAGCGTAGGTCACAGTAGCCTGCATAAATTGACCCAGGTCTCACAAAGTAATAACATATAGTGGGTGAATAAATGAAAAGATGAAAATGAGAGTGCATAAACCAAGTCCAGTCGACCTGTTTTTTGTTTGTTTGTTTGTTTTGTTTTGTTTTAAAACAATTTACGTGTAACCCTTTTTATATAGCTACAGCATGGATGTATTATATGAACTGGATGCCGGATCGAAAATGGCCGCCGTTGATTTCAATTGGACTTGCTCGCCTGGCGCATACGCCAAAAAAGTTTCTGGCCTCCGGGTTTATGCGCAGTAGAGTCACCCCCCATGATGCTTTGGGCCCCTCCCATCATGCCTCTGGGCAATGAGAACGCGCGATCGGCGTTCTGGTTTTGGCGCTGCGTGTTCATGATGATATTGATATTGATTTTGATATTTGATGATATTGATATTGAAGAATGAGTTTTAAGACTTTTACAGGACTCACACGGAAAGAGTAAGACGGTATGATTGTAGGTTTATTATGATCGTTGATATGATCGTTACCTCGTTCTGATTATTATTATTTATTTATCTACGATGTTACACTGAAAAGGAGTTGATTCGAACCTGTAGATCGTAAATCACAATGGGCAATAAATTACAATCAACTCTCTTTTGTGCATTTTTAATGAGAAATTAATGTTAAACATGACAGGTTAGCTCAGAACACCTCATTATGTTATCATGAGGGCTTTACTCTCTTACCTTTCAATATCGAAGAGTATATTTACCCTACACATAATTTCTTTGCTGCACAGATCTACAGTTGTATCTACAGGATGCTGGCAGTGGTGTTATAAACTCGGCCACATGTGGTTTGTTTTTGTAAGCCATACTGTGTGTTTAAGGAAAATTACAGCTCTTTGAATTTCATGTACTTACAGTCAGAAAAAAGCATCTTCCTTGTCTTTACTGCGTGTGTTTATAGGTAGTTTCATCATCATCATTAAGCCTTCAGGTGGCTGTGACTCTTTGTTATTAAACAGTTTAACCGTACAGTATTTCCACAACACGTAGGACGTCAGTGTCCGTTCATGCAGCTGTTACACAACCAGGTATATCAGTATATACATGAATGCCCCAGACACTGCTGCAGATATTGGATTTTGGGGGAAAAAAGTCACAAGCATGTTTTTCAAACAATTTAATAATGAATGTAAGTGAACATACTGTACACTGAACACACACTGACGACGTGGTGAGGAGGAGAGACGATGGTGAGGACGTCCAGGACGGTCCTTCTCCTCAGGCCCGGGTGGAAGACAGGGAGCAGGCTGCACCATCTCAGGCCACAAACACCGACCCATGGAGGCCAAGTCTCACTTTACATTTTACCACCGAGGAACATTAAGCTGTAAAATAAATTAACGTGGACGTTGTGAACTGAGGAACAGGTGTTGAACATCAGCCGCGATGAGACACTGCTAACACACACATAAACACACAGCATGAATGACTTACCAAGTTAAAGTTGTTGAAAAATTTAGGGTGGGTTAGTGAGTCAACAGTTTAACGAGTTTAACAGGAGCAGTCGTGTAAAATCGGCCGATGTCACATTAGTAAATCCAGTTATTACGATGCGATCTTATCAATGAAAACGTTATGTTTAAGAATACGAGCTGACAAGAGACTGACAACAGACATTAAACATCATAAAGTTAAATTAACTCCATGTGTCCAAATGAAAACTCACCTTTGAGTCGTTTTTTCACTTTTCTGACTGAGTTTTGTGCCGAACAGAGTCCTCGTTAAGTTTCAGCCATCCTCGTTCACGAGACACAACACGACCGCGCTTTGGGAGTGCCTGCACACAGCTTTGACGTCACCATGGGAAAAGAGACTTTTCTGGGGCTTTCTGGCCTTTTGAAAACTTTTTGATGGATGAAAGTCCATGACTTAAAAATATTCAATAGAAATATCAGTAATTAACGGTGGTTACAGCTGGAGGTGTCCTGTGAACAGTTTGACAGCCGTCTCTTTTACTATTGCAGTCTATGGGAAATATGCTTTTTGGGCCCATGGGGATTTTTTGTTGCAATACCACGAGTGGCCACTGGGAAAAATCGGCGTGTCGGCCGTATCCAGTTCTTATAATAGATCCATGAGCTACAGTGATAACCATATCATAATGCAGAAGTGGAGAAAGCGTAAAAACGTAAACATGACCTCTCGTCGACAGGGGGCAGCTTCCTCTAGTAGAACAGAAAAAACCCGCCAAATGTCCTCCAGCGTAGAAGAAGACACGCTGCTCTTCCTCCCTCCCGTCACCAAATACATGCAGTGACTGTTGCAAAACCCAGGATCTTCAGAAAGGTAAAGTGTGACGCTTGTCTTACATCAATGTAAAGGTCGTAAACAACGTGTTTAATGATGTTTATCAGGAAGTGAAGAATCACATCGATGTGACAGTATGAAGTAGCGGAGTCGTGTTGTTTTCTTTGGGAGCGTGTGTACTGTTTGTTGTCATGGAAAGCTGCAGAGCTCCATGGTTTCCTTATAGTAAGATTATTGATCTGACCATTGTTTCATAGATTAGTCGTTTACTTGATATGAAGTGTCAGATCATTGTGGAATCATTGTGAAAAATATGTATCCCAGTTCGTCAAGGTCCAAGGTGATGTGTACAAATGTAGCTGTGTGATCAACCCCTACAATGTTCAGTTAAACATGACAATAACAGAGAAATGCTTGAAAGGCTGGGAATATTTTTTTTCTATTGATCGACCGGTTGTAGGCTAATCATTGCACAATGGACACTGCTGATCAATCGATTAATCAAACTATTTGAATAGCACTTTCCAAGGGGGTGTAATTCAAAGCACTATACTGAGGATTGACAGGAAAACAGATACAAAAGTAAACAGATCCTCAGTTGACCCGATGCCCAGCCAAAAGTTTTTGTCCTGCACTTTTCATAAAGATTGTTATTCATAGGTCTTGTGCTCTCCTGTCCTCTGCTTGCAGGATGTCCTGTAACAACAGTGTTACTCATGTACTTGTGTCATCAGTGGATCAGACACAGAGAGAGCCAGTCCACCTGTTGCCCTGTGAGATTGAACACAATGGTCCTGCCCAGGTCTCACAGTACTTCACTGCTACCACGAAAGACCGAAAATATGGTACACTCAGATTTTTTGTTTTTTTTACAGCCTCTCTACCAGGAGACTAAAACTAATTGTTGTGACAGAAACAGTTATTTTTTTCAGAGGTAAAAACCACAAATAAATGATTATACTGGGACACAGTGATGAGTCTCTCAACAACTATCCTTTGTGCATTTCTTCCTTTACAGAGAAGACAGTGTCGTTCAGAGGCCGTGGGCTGAAGGGGCAGGAGCTCAGCTGCCCACAGGGCTACACCGGCCTGGTGCTCAAGGAGATCAACAAGCCTGGCTCAGACGAAGAGGTAAACACCACTGACATTTTCTGCTATTGTTTTTTTTATCTGTAAGGCGACCTTGGGTGCTTTGAAAGGTACCAACAAATGTGTTGTTATTATTATTATTATTATTATCTGACAAGTGGTCTGGGTCGGTCAAACATAGGACAAAGCACTGACTGTATGGGACTCAGACATGCAGTTTTGTGGGTGTGAATTCACTTTTTACTTCAGAGTTGCCCCTTTTTTTCATGCATGGATGTTTTTGTGCTTGTATGCATGTCCAGGACAGGACAGTGAAGGTGTCCTCTGTGTTTGACAAACTGACTTACTGGAACTTGGAGACTCCTCCGAATTCTGACGACACTGTTGTGATGGCAATGGATTGGCCAGAGCTGGCTGAGGCGGTGAGGAGTTGGTGTTTTGTTTAATGTAGACTGTAGTTTAAGATAAGTTCATTTAGTATGTAAAAATTTAAATGGCCACTGCATCATTAAGAAGAATTTAAGTTGTCTGGATAACTAATGTTGAATAGAGCAGCTGCTAGGGGTAGGGGGTCAATATTTTATTCTCTACACTGATCCCTTTACTTATTTGACCCTTCTTATTCTTGTGAGGAGATAATTAGTGGATAGTCCAACAACTTGATTCACTAACAGTACATTTATTCAAACCAGCAGTTTCCAATTTCCACAGAAACAGAAGCAAGTGTTGTAAAAATTATCTCCACAGCATTAACTATTTCTGACAGCTTGACTTGAACTGCAGATGCAAATAATCTGACTTGGAGATACAGTATGATTCAATTAAAATGGATTTCTGTGTAGCAGCTTTGCTGCTGTATTGTGGTACTGTCGTCTTTATTGTTTCTGTGTGGTTAAACAAATTTTGACAACAACAGTTACTTTGACAACACTGTTTAATCAGAATATTTGGTTTGAAATACAAGGATACAGAGGCAGACAGTTTTGTAAATGGACACTGATATTTTGTCTCTTCACAGATCCATGGGCCAGTAGAAGACTGAAGAGACACAGCGCTTCCTGCTGGCTGGCTGATGTCACCTCATTGTGTCAGGCTGAGATGTACAGTTTGCTAGTTACTGTCCACAAGACTTAAGAATTACTAGTCTGTATAGTGTTACAGTTGGAGAGCAACAGGTAACAAGTAAAATGTTTATATTTTTGTATATGCTCCTTTGTGCTGAAATAAAGAAAAATAAAAGATAATGTTAACTGAACAACCTGTGCTTTGCGTGATTCACTGAAACATTACAACATCTACACATTGTTAAGTCTGAACAGTGTTTATTCACAAGGTAACATTAGATTTTACACACTTGCTACCATGAGTCCTAAATAACCAATGACTCAACTGTTCATTTTATGTATCCACTCTAAAACTTTTCGGTTTCGGTTATACTGATACTGATGAATTCATTAGATCAGGTCCTTAAACATATAAAATGATGCAGAACAGTAAATTCCAAAGAGTCACCGAGGCACAATTAAAGTTTAAATTTAAACATTTAAAGAGAAGACAGAGTTTCTGCATCTGTCCTCCAAGTGTGCTTGTAAATATATCCAGTTTTCTACAGGAGAAACACTACAGAACAAACAAAGCCAAACACTTCAATGGTGGATCCTGAAAGTTATTCATTTTTCTTCCCTCACCGCCTTGCTACCATACTACGGGATGAAGGCTAAGAAAAATAAATATATCCCATCTCTGACAACTTTTAGTTCCCCTGATAGGAAATTTCAGGGACAAGACAGGCACAGTGCTAAAAGAAACCAACTCTGTAATGTTTGATCAGAGCAGGTGTGGAGCAGCAGTCTTCATGGTAAGTTTGTCTGTACAATAAAATTAAGTACCTTTCATTATCATTTTGAAATGATTATCATCATTTAAAGACTTTAAAGTCTGTTCAGCTGCCACTTTGATATTTCTGGTCAAATGAGTCTTCCTTATCAAACAATTTTACTTCACTGCTGAAGAAGATGAAGAAACAAGGTAAAGTACAGTCCATATAGCACCCATGATTTCCTACTTCATCAAGTATATTGTATACATCTGCTATTGATGATGTGACTATGTGAAAACTTACGCATATTTTAAGTTTCTTAAGTTGTAAAATGGCACAATCTGATTCTATTTCTGTCGATATTCACTGCCACACGAACAACTCATGGTTTCACCCTGTAAATAAAACACAAGACAGTACAATGCTACTACATTTACGATCAGTCATTGCTGGCACAGACTCACACTTAAAAGGCAATTAAATCTGCTGAAGTCCAGTGAACATCTTTGCCTTGTTTGTGTTGTGATATAGTAAACAGTAGGTTTAGATAGGTGTCACGGAAGTCATTCATTCAATTCCATACATGTCCTCTATCGTCCTGTCTTCCAACAATTAAAACTGTAATCATTTTCATACTCATAAAAATCTATAAATAGATGACCAAGATACTAAAACAGTACAAATGCCTCCTCAGTTTTACAAAGAGCAGCACAATAGCAAAGGATTTAGCTCAGTTTTAGGGTTCTATAGAGACAACAGTCACACAACATTGAGTGTGTTAGTTGGATGAATGAGGGCCACATGGCTGGTGTTTACTCTGTGTGTGTATGAGTTATTGTATGTCTGTGCTTGAGGGGATCCAAATCTCTGCATATTAAAAGATAACAAGGATGTCTGGAGGGAATTTGCAAATGTAAAGCAATTGGACAATATGTGGATAAACTGACCCAAGTGGTAGATAAATAGTGGGCAAAAGAGGGGCTTGGGATGACCTTATATTGAGAAACTTTTACATTTTCAAAAATCTGATGAAACAAGGCATTTGAAGACGCCATCCAAATCTGTGGGGATGTGTTAAGGTAACTGTTCTCCATTTTCATTTCCAGGCAAAACAATCCCCACCCAGGAGATTATGTTTTCACCTGTATGTGTTTATTTGTCAGCAGGATTACACAAAAAGTACTGAACTGATTTGCACTGAACTTTTTGAGCGGACTGAGGTGTGGGCAAGAAAGGAACTTATTCAATTTTGGTGCAGCTCCAATAATTTTTTAGTCACTCTACTCGATAATGTAAGACCTCAGGAAATGATGTATGGGTCTTGATGTAAAAAGAAATATGACCTATTCATGAAATTGATGTGTATGGATTTGTACAAGTAGTAGTGGTGTAAATATAGAGTGGAGGAATAAAATGCTCATTCCACATGATTTAACAGAGGTGTAGCTAGTGTTACATCTGCTGTTTTCATCTGCATTGGCTTTTTTGGTCTGTTTATCTGTTTGTTAGGAGGATGTGTAGAATTTATTGGTCTTAGCAGAGGCATGTGCTCCACTGAGTGCCATCGTTGTTGAGAACATAATTTATGACTGTAGAAGTAGAGTCAGTACATTAGGTTAAAATTTGGGTACGTGTGTTTTAAGTATAGAAATAGAGGAGTGTGCCTATTTGTGTGTTAGCTAAGAGGTGGTGGTGGTGGCTGTGGCTGCAGGGAGGGCTCCACATCTGCCTTGCTGCGTTTGGCTGGGAGCGTGTGGTCATGAGCTTTACGAATGTGCCGATATAGGTCGCCTGATTGTGTGTAGCTCCGATAGCAGTAGCGGCACTCATAAGGGCGTTCACGTGTGTGCACAATTGCGTGACGCCTTAGTGTGTATGTGCATGAGAAAGTCTTCCCACAGACACCACATGTGGGGACATCGTCCACAAAGTTCCCCATAGAGTCCTGGAAGTCCTGGAAGTAGGTGGGAGGGTCTGAAGGCTGCTGGGCTGAGGATGTGGGGATGAGGGAGACTGCAAAGGAGGAGGTCTCCTGGGAGGAAGGGGCTGCACCAGAGGAGGACGAGGAGGGGGAGAGAGCAAAGGAGTAGTCCTGGGAGGTCATCTGTTGGAGGCCCTGTGTGTGGGAATGGAGAAACTGAGGGCTGTTCAACTCCTCTTCCTGGATGTCATCTTCAAACTCATCCTCCACTTCCATCACTGGTTCTCTCTCTCTGGTTCTCTCTTTCTCCTCCTCCAGCTCCTCATCAGATATAACAATAGCCTCCACTTTGACTTTCACATTCTGTCTGCCACCATTGTTTGTCCTCGCTCTGCTCGCCTTTCTAGTGGTAGGTGAAGCTCCGGCATCCTCTTCAGGTCCTTTAAGGGTCTGTTTCTGAGGAGCAGTGTGAAAGTCAGAGCTTTGTTGTAGCAGAGACACAGTGCTCTGGATTCTGATTTGGGGAGGTGCACGTTGAATTGGCGAGTGTGTCGGGTTGGTCTGTATATGTGAGGTGGGTGCTGAAGTTTGGATTAACATGACTGCCTGTTGTTCTCCACCTAATGCACCTCTGTGGTTGGTCTCTGAGGGTTTCCTGACAGAGTCATCGTTATGGAGCAGCCGTGGTAAGTCTTGATGTGGGCTTGGAGAGAGTCTGGATTCTGAAAGAGCAACCACTGAACGACCTCCAGCCTGACTAACTGCAACCAGGGAGGAAGAGGACGAGGAAGATGGCTGCTGGTTGCTGCTGTGACTATTGAGAGACAGAGAGAAAGATAGAAAGAAAGGAATAAAGATAAACAAGCTTTGAGTGACAACACAGACATAATGCCATCAGCACCTGTAGATGTAGCATGTGTACATGTTTATGAAAAGATGGTGATCAGACTATAAACTTTACACTGTCAACGAGCTTAAAAGAGAAATCACTTGTAAGAAATTTCAAATTTAGTTTTAACTGGATTGAGATTGCAGGGTTATTTTTTCAACATTTAATAAAACAATCTATGAATTTACACAGACCTATACCTGTATGTCTCTGTTGTGCTGCAAGGGCTACAGAGTGCTGACCCATCCCCCTGACCTCCAGTCCCCAACCTGGTGTGACCGAGGACAGACTGGCCAGCCATAAGGCCCTGCACCAGCTCCCTGCCTGCAGGCGGAGGAGGGGCGTCCATGCCTGGCTGGGTAGTATCAGCGAGGTTAGGGCTCAGAGGAGTGTGAACTCGTGCCTCTGATGACCCTCCACCAGTCCTTCGCTCAGACTTCACAGACTCCAACTGCCTCCTCTCAGCCACAACAGACACTGGTGAGAGTGACACTGCCATGGCAACTGGATTCATGTGATCTCCTGCCATGGCCACCGCAGGATCAGCTCCACTGTCACCGCCACTTTCTCTTTCCATTTCTATCACCTTCCTCACACCTGCGCTCTCCTCAGAACGAGTGCTGTCTGCCTCAGCTAGGGGCCCACGTCTCTGCAGCCGTCTCTTGCACACTCTCACCACCTCGTTCATGTGCAGAAAGCTTGCAGCTGCCAATATATCCTCCAATGGTGGAGACTCTTCCAGCTGTAGCACACCTTCGTAGACAAAGTCTAGGAGCAAGCCAAATGCAGCAGCTGTGACAATGTCGCTGTCAAGTGTGACAGAGCTGTTGGTGCCGTTTCCACAGCTTCCCCCAGGGGAATCTGAGTAAAACATGTGGAAGAATGGCGAGCATGAGGCCAAAACAGCTCTGTGAGCCAAGAAACGGGATGAGCCCACCAAAACGGTGCAGTCGCAGAGGAAGCCCCGCTGGCGCTGGGAACGCAGAGCTGACAGTAGCTGCTGGGAATGCTGGGGGAACTCCATCACCTGAACAGAGAGGATAAAAACAACAAAAGCAGAGATAGAGATGAGGAGAAAACACTGCTGTCGCTGGAGCAAATCACCACAGACAGCTCTATAGCCAGCAGCATGAGGTATCCTGAAAAAATATACTTTGGTAGTGCTCTTATGATTTCTTCAAATAAATAATGGCTTTCACAAATCTAATATTTAGTAATGGTTTTTAGGAAATATCATATATGTTGTTTTTAAACAGACTTTAAACCACTAGCATATAAAACCACGTGCCATGTGCAAGATCGCAAGGGGTAGTGGTGGGAGAAGCATTTGTAAATAAAAAAATAGACATACCATAGAAATACTCTTTCACAAGTAAATGGCCCAGGGCCATTAGTTTTACTTCAATACAATTATGTAAATGTTAGTATCCAAATATTCTTAAACTACCAAAGGTAAGTAAGCAGTCATTATAATCACTAGCTGATTTCAGCACAATTTACATAATGGATAATAACCACAGATGCATTCATGTAGGCCTACACATCATATCATAGAAACTTCTCATATGAAATCATATTTTATATTATTACAGCTGTGTTTTACTCCATTGATTTCATTGTGAGTCATCAACAACATCCAGGTATAGGTGTGCACAGGAGGAGTTATAGCTGTAAGATGTGGACACCCATAACTGGATGATCATTAATGATACTGAATAATACTGACTATATGTCTTGACGACAGTGTAGAAAGTTACAATAGAGTAACTTCCACTTTCAACTACTAGCGCTATAGAAATAAAAATATGAAATGCTTCTTTGCTTTGGGGATACTAACCCTAGTGTTAATCTATACAGTTTATCCCTTAAAATAGGAATAACGTCAACATGTAACAACAAAAGCGGGAATATTTTAGGTCACAAGTTGTAAAATCATCAAACACGACACATTTAAAGGCAGGATACTCACGGAAAACTCGTCTGTTTGTCCCTTTAAACACTGTTTACTGACAGTGAAGTTTCCGGACAACTGCCATCCTCTAACGTATCTAAATGTACGTCTCCATGGTGATGTGCTCGGATTTCTTGTCCACTTCGTCCTCGTCTAAGACCTCTTCATGTCGTCTTTTGGGAAGCTACATACAAAAAGCACAGCTGGCGGTTAGCAGGTGAGGTCGAATAAGAAAGAGCAAACGGCATCAAATACACTACAGAATATAAACTGCTCCAAATATCAACAAGGGAAACATGCAGCTCCTGCTCCCAACTATGCTAACAGCAGTTAGCCAAGTAAGCTCAACCTCTGTGTGAGACACCAGCACCGGGAGCTGCTGTGGCGCATCTGTCAGTGGGAGTTGTAAGTTACCTTGAAATAGAAAGAACCAATTCTGATCTGAGGCGCCTTATACTTTCGAGAGGGTGTTGGATGTTTTTCCCACCAGCAGCTGCTGGCTGCCTGAGTGTTTTCCTCCCTGACAAAATGTAGCTTTTCCTCTGTGGTGGCTGGTTACCGCAGCTCCCCTCCACCCGCCACACTGCCACCTACAAGCGGATAACACGAACAGACAGGAAGTAGAAGCTAACTGCACGTTGTTGACAGCAGTTTGTTGACCACAGGTGTGATCCTGTGTAACGTTGCAGTGAGAATTAAATTCACCCCACTGTGTGATTCAATACCCAACAGCTTACGATCATGAATAATTGAGCTGCCTGCATTCAAATCAATGGAGAGTGACAGAAGAGGAAGAGGAGGCAGAGGAAGGAGAAGAAACCGTGGTGGAGAGGTGAGAGCTGCAATCAAAACACTGTCCATTTTCTCCAATGATCCAAAGACTGGTTTGTGACCCACCTATGATTCAAAGCAAGCAGTGTGGTTTGTTTGGCATGGTATAGTCTTAGTCCTATTTTTAAACTGTAGCTATATTTAGACCTGAATTTGTGTGTGTGTGTGTGTGTGTGTGTGTGTATCCCCTAATAGGACAGAGATGTCCGTCTCTCTAAATCCATATCTTATGCTCTTCGCCATGGAGCCAACCAGATGGGTCTTCAAATGGGCACAGGTGAACTGCACACAGGCTGGTCTAGATAACACATGTGGCCCTTTACTGATACGATCAGTAGTTTTTTGGTTGTTTTTTTGCTTAAGCACATTTCTTGAAACCTTGCATGACTTTCCTCAATACTGTTTTTACAAAACGCAGTCACTGAACCACATTCACAAAATCACTTCAAAAACCTTTTATCAATTTTCAAAATCACACCAGGCGATCAAATAAAAGTACCACTGAGCCTTTATTAGACACTTCATACATGGGGAATACATATTGTATATAATATGATAAAGTAACACAACTCTGAACATTTGTGTTGTTGTTGCTTGTTGTAAGTATTGCAAGCAATACAGGGTTGAATGTCTGGATTCAGCACTTGCATAGGCAAGGCAGCTTTATTTGTACATCAAATTTAATACACTAGGACAAATCATACAGACAAATTCAAGGAGCAGTTAATTCAGTCTCAGCATCATGCCTTTGTACTGGGTCAGGTCAGAGGAGAATACATCACAGGCTACATTCTTCTCTCTATATATATTTTTCTAGATAGGCAAATGTTGCAGAACTCCACAGTTCACCAATATTACATGACTATGAGACATGGTTTTTTGATCTTGTAAATTAGTATTGTTTACACAGGTCTGGACATGACTTTCTTTCTACGTCATTTATAACATAAGCATCTGCATTCTGAGTCAAAAAACACATTTGCAGTCTAGGTTCCAGTGCAGTGTGCAGTGCAAAGAGGTGAGCTCAAGAGAAAAAGTCTGTTGTGGAAATGTGACCATAGCCATAACAGCTCTCATCCTCACAGATGGCTTTGTGTTTGTGGAGGAACTCCTGGCTCACCCGCAGTTTCGCTCATACGCACTGGAGGACGTTGAGAGAGTTGTGGCCACAAATGACAAGCAGCGCTTCAAACTCCGCCCCCACCCAGAAGATGGCCGCCTGCAGATTCGTGCCAATCAGGGTCACACAGTGCAGGTGAACAGAGAAGTATATTTTAGATGAGGTGTATGTATTCCTGGAAAGAGACATGTACACACCTATGAGTGGTATTTGGTTTCATGAGATCCAGGCAATAGAGAAGTCGCGTCATTTCTGCAGTCACTTGTAGAAATTCAAAACCAAACAATAAAATGAAGTACACAAAGACTTCAGGCCCAGTCTGGGTTTTATATGTGTACAGTATGTATTTAAGAGTCAAAGTGAAAGACACCCTTTTTACATCGTATATAAACTTTACATTCTACAAAAACATTTTCCATCCTGTTAAGAACCCTCCATCCTCTCCCACTGAGACCAAATTATAAAATGACGTATGTCTTAAGTACTCACTTGAAAAACTCATCTTAATACACTGAAAAGAACTGTGTAATCAGTTTTAGGTGAGTGTAGAAAAGAGCGTTACGGATAGCAGCACGAACTCAGTTGAAGAGGTGGATCTTCAAGTTTAATTTGAATGGCTTTAACTATGACAGAGGCATTTATTATAAAGACTGACATACAAACGCTCACTAGCATTTGGTTACATTTTGAATGAGTCCTCGGTTTTTCTCCCAGTGTTGCCCTACTATTAGTTCACTTTCATGATAAGATCTTCACAATTAATTAAACAACAAAGCTGCAGTTTCAACAAATCCCTCTCTCATCCAAAAAGTCCAAAATGATGTGTTAATACCAGTTTCCTCGCTGTGGTCAGGTAAAGGATTTGGAGCTGAAACCGGTTCTGGCTGGTTCTCCAGACTGCCCTGCTGAGGCTGTTCATGGCTCCTACCTGTGCAAATGGAGCTCCATCCAGCAGCAGGGCCTGAGCTGCATGAAGAGGACACACATCCACTTGGCATCAGGCCTACCAGGGGAGGACGGCGTCATCAGCGGTAAGCTGTGTGTGAGAGTGTATGAGAGCGAGAAAAAGAAGCTTGTCTGCTGAACAACAAGGTAAATTGATACTTGAGTGAGTTATTTCATTTTCCCACCAGGCATGAGGAAAGACTGTGATCTAGCAGTGTTTATCGATGTCCCCAAAGCTCTTGCTGGTAATCTTATCCACTGTCTACTGTTTCTCAACATCCTAAATTCATTCTCCACATTTTGGCCAGAATTTCTTTTATACGTGTTTTATTTCTACATTTGACTGTGCAGACGGTATAGAGTTCTTCTGGTCAGAGAACGGTGTGTTGCTGACTGCAGGAAACACAGAAGGAAAACTTCTTCCCAAATACTTCAGCCGAGCCTTAAGACTGAGACCTACAAGTAAGTAAAAGCTATCTCATGAATTAATTCAATACAGATTTTGCTTTAAAACAAAGATTGAGGGATAATATTTACTAATTTACTGAGGTCTGTCTTGTCCTGTGTTTCAGGGAGCATCCTGCCACTGCAGTAGCAGCGGGGGATACTGATTTGTCATTGGAAAGCTCAACTTTTCCTAGTTCCCTTGGCAACATTTTGTTGTTTGGCAGGCAATTTTGGTCAGAAATAGAAGGCGACACAAATAATTTATTCTAACTGGGACTAAAAAGGAAAACTTCTCCTTTTTGTGTCATTATCGAAAGGATCAGGATGGCTGAAGAAAATCCTCCTTTATTTATTACATGAGAGTTCAGTCAGTTTACGCTGGTGACTTTTTATTTACCGTATATATATATATAGAGGCTGTGTTCTTTCTTTTTGTTTGTAATAATTATGTACCAAGACAATTTCACCAAGCAGCTGTAAAATATGTAATAATGGTTTCAAACAGACACAATGACTCCTGGCAACAACCGGCCTAGTGTTTAAATAAATAAACATTCAAAGGTGTATTGTGTCTGTGGTTAGTCACATTGGTTAAGCATGGGAAAGCAAAGGATGCAGACTCTGTGGTTTTAGTTAACGGACTGCATCAACAGTTTCCTAGGAAGATATGTACGCATATGCTGCATGTGAAAGCAGATAATTGGTTTGAAACTTCCTGTGTAAGATACAACAGAAGTTAGTTACCACCATATGTCAAGATGGGAGGGAGCAAAGGAAGCAGAGAATGGAGACTGTGTTTATTTATAGTAAACATTTCATATTGGAATACATTTTTTTTATCACGTTTTTTAATTCTTATCTTTAAAAACAATGTGTCTGCTGTAATGTGTCATTCATTTCTAACATATGTGCAGCTGTGGCCACAGTAAGGCTTTGCATCCTGAACAATACTGATAATGGGTTTGGATAGAAGGAAAGAAAAGTAGCTGCTGGCTTATCCAAGTGTTTTTACATTTCCATGAGTTTGATTTGGTCCTGCTGATGGTGAACCAGATGACCAGCAGTTTGGCCCAGAAGCAGTCCATCCTGGAGGAAAGTGGAGGTCAGTGTAAGGACCGCGGAAGTCTTGAATTGTCTTTTGACCTCTTTTGAACAACAGTGTGTGTGCGCGCAACAGAAGCTAGATATGAATGGATAGACAAGGTGGGTTTACACATGCACACATGAACAGTTTATCTTATTTTAACAACTATACTGTTGTGATCTGTAGCAGTTCCCTGAATGCAACAGTAAATCCTGTTCCACACAGTTCTCCACTGTTGAAAGGCACACGATCTGATCGGCATCTGTCTTACAGGGCTTCATGGCCACCAGTCAGCTTGTGGAATAGTTCCTCGTTGAGCGTGTCACTCTTCTCACGACTGCGTGTCGACATGAAAATGTAGCCTCCAATAAACTCGTGGACGATTTTGCAGTCAGCAGTCACGCAGCTAAAAGCTATGTTGACATTGCCTTCGAATTCAATGGCCATCTGAAGGGAGTCAGAAACACACAAGTGAAGTCAATTTTCAGTTTTTTTAAGCTGAAGTCACACCTGGTTTGTCAGTTACAGGAGTTTGAACACAGAACAAGTCTGACCTGTCGTATGTCCCAGTTAACGTTCCACTGCTTCATGTTGTTGTAGCGCCAGGTCTTCACCACATCACCAACACCCAGGTCGATGCGGATCAGACGGTTTGGAGCGATGCCCAGTACCTCGTCTTTTCGGCTACCCTTAAACCTGTTGATCAAAATTGTCTTTCAGGTTCCTGCATTTTAAAATCTTAACAAAAGTCACTTATCTGCCCTCCAAACTGAGTTGTATAAAATGGATATCACTCGTTTTTCTGTCTTTTCTACTCTTATCAACACTCAGATTTAGTTGCTGCTACTTCAGGAGCAGGGGCTGCAGACTGACTGTTTCAGAAGTTCAGAAGTTCATCTGCAGAATCGTGTCTAGCGGTGACTTAGCACAGCAATACCTAATTCACCTGAAACCTATTTTAGAAACTCAAAAAATTTACTAAGGGTTAATTTTAAGTTTTCAATTCTGTGTTTTCTAAAATTATGGCTGCTATTGAGATCAGGTCTTCTCTGAAAATACAACTTAAAGAGTTGAGGGTCAATATTTTGTATATTTTGTGTATGAGTAAATGTTTACTTACATAATGCTTACTGTATAAATCAACTCAGTGGCACTGTATGTGACATTGATAGCCTAGTTCTTCCACTTTTGTGATAAAATGGGCTTAAATTGATGCTGACTAGCATTAAATCAATTCTGAAAAACCTTTAAATTAAGCGTTAAACTTAACCTGACAACAACATATGAGAGGCCAAAGTCAGGCAGGGCCTGCCAGATCTGCAGGAAGCGCGTCAATGCGTCTGTCAGTGAGAGCTGAGCCACATTCTGGTACGCGTCCAGAATACGAGGGGTCAGCTAGAAGAAAAAGCACAGGAATCAGATATAATCTCTTCTGGATGAAGGTTCAAGCTGCAAAATCATTTCCATTGCTAACTGTGCCGATTGGTAACTATCATCAGTATATGGATTAAACGAGTGAGCAATTGCTGTGAGCAAATGGTGGTGAAAATGACGTATCATATCTAGTATTCTGATCTCTTTGTGTCTGGGTACAGATTCCTCCTCCTCTGTGGCTCTTCTACCTGTTTGGCTTTGTACTTCTTATGGTAGCGTGGCGATACCAGACTGTGGGTATTGATGCTTTCATCGTTGGCAGGTGTGTTGCCATGGGAACTGGAGTTGGTCTTTTGCATTGCAAGGAATGTGTGGATGCTCTGTATTTCAGCCTGGTAACTGCTGTCTGCGAGGCTCTTGCCTTTGGAGGCCAACCGACACGCTGCCATCCACTGAGCATACTGCTGCTCCTGGAGGGTGAGAGACAGATCACAGAGAGAGAGAGAGAGAGAGTGTGAGAGAGTGATGGGACTGTGGCCAAAGATGTTAGATAATGGGACAAAGACAGAGGTGAGGTGTGTTCTCACGTTTTCACAGCGCAGATAGACCTCGTTCATTCCCTCAGGTGCTGGTATCAGGAGTTTGATAAGGAACTTCTGTGCGGCCATGTTAACGTCTGGAGCCACTTCACATCCTGTGCGTGAGATGAATATCAAAGCGACATTTAAATGTGACATTTACCAGTAAGACAAATACAGTGAGAACAGACAGAAGACATGGATGATATAAACACTGAGTCAGACTTCCATGATATCTTGAGGACATGGTCCACGCCTGAATCCCTTGAGTCACACTTCCACTTAATCCTCTGTGTGTGTGTGTGTGTGTGTGTGTGTGTGTGTTGTCATCTGCATTAGTGTTGATTCCTCTTTTTATATCCAAGCTCAGAAATTTGTTTTAGGACTATTTGAGCAGTGATGTTACACAGGTCTGAATAAACAGACTTTGCTTTATGAGCTCCTGATTCATATATATTTGTAGCTCAATTGCTAACTGAGTACATGATTGGTGACATGGCAGGAAAACATTATAATGATGGAAAGTACAATTATATATCCATTACCTTTGAGGTTTATCTGCTGAATGGGCTCTCCAATGCTCTCCTCTTTGCTCTTGAAATAGGAGATAGAGGTATCCTGGAACTTAAACCAGTACTGCTTGTATCCCTTCAGTGTCAATCTCTTTGGCCTGAAATATACAGTCACATGGCTGAGTTTCACCAGAACACCTTGATCATTTTCATCAAGATGTTTACTCCTCATACATGATAAAAAAAATTACAAATACAGTTTATGTTCTTGTTCTTTAGAAAACCAGTGCTTTCTGAAATATCTAGTACATAGTTTATATACGTAGTTGTAAAGAAAGCATTTCATTTTGAGTGATTCGAAAATGGATCTCACCTGAATATCTTCAGATAATCATTGAGCTCTGGTGCAGTCATGTTTTCCTGAATTGAGGATGAAAACATTTCCTTATATTGATAAACTAATTTAACATTTTACTTCAGAGAAGATAACAAAAATGTCTTGTTTTCTTTATATTATATTTTCAGCTCTTTCAATGTAAAATCTCTATTTGAATTTGTACCTCAAACAAAATTGAGTTCAGATTTTTAATTCTAGCTTTATTTCTCAATGTAAGAAATAAATAAATGATTACAGCCAAAGTTATCACTAATCTTGGACCCTCTGAAAGCAAAATTATAGCACAATGACGGAACTGCTGCTGAGGCTTTTACACTTGTACGGCTTGTGTGTGTAGCATTTCATGTAATATTTCTGATGGCTGGCAACAACCTATTTAAAACATTTGATGGTATCGATAACCAGCTGACATGTCTTTTTCACTTCAAGCTTGCTGCCATGATTGAATGAAGTCTAAGGCCTGCATAACACAGGAGACACATAAGTAAAGTTAAAATGTCTGACCAGCATCTCGGATGCAGAGCTGCTCTCTCCCTCCATCTTGACTTCCAGGGACTGCAGGGCTGACTCCAGGTCATCCATGGCTGCACTGGAGCTCATCAGCTGTGGCTCTGACTGAGAAACCTTACTGATGTGGTACTGCATGAATTTGAATATAAGAGAGGAGAGTGACAAACTATCAGCCATGTACAGGATGTTAAAGGAGAAAATGATTGAAAACTCTGTGTTGTTGTTGTTGTTGTTGTCACCTAAATTTTGTGAACAGGGCCAGTTCTTTGTAACTGTACATTACACTATGATTTTCATGATTTTCAATGTGAAGACAGACATACAGTTGGAATCTGACTCACTGGCGTCTTCATTGGATGCTTTTGACTGTATTTGTAAATGAATAATGGGATGTTTCATGTGGTTCATCTGGTATTTTTTTCCACTTCCTATGAAGCATTTTGTCACCATTCCTGTTGATACACTCATTTCCCCTTCACGATTAGTGCTTTCTACCTGCAGAGCTCCAAAAAGCATCATCTCCTCCTCTGTGCAGTCGATGTCTTCCAGTAGGATGGCCCAGCGAGCCTGCTCATACAGCTGGGTCAGGCGCACAACATCATACTGCAGGGCCAGAGAGGATGGGGAATGGGAAGGTAGAGGTTGAAGATAAGAAGGTCTGCCACATACAAAAACATTCACATGCTCTTATCTATTACACACACATATGCGCACACACCTTGGGTTCCATGTCATAGAAGGCAGAGTATTTGAAGCGAAGCCAGAGTTTGTCATTTTCTTGGATCCCCTGCTGCATAAGACAGCGGGATGAGTCCAACCACCTGGGAAAAAGTGACAAGAAATACATGTTTACAAATTTATATGTAAAATATATGTCTGAGTATTTTCATCATTTCTCATTATTTTCTCATACCTGCCATTGATGTGGGCCTTGTCCACCACACTGGCTGGGCGGTACTGCTTGGCTATGACTTCTGGGGCGGGGGGAGGCTGAGTAATCGACAGCATCTTGTAAATGGCCTCCATCTGAGGTGAGTCAGCAAAGTGAGCTGGCATGCCATTATACAGACAGGGCCGGGACACTGCAAAGAAAGAGGGAGTGGCAGGGTAACTTTCAAATTCTCCGGGGACTTAACGTCTCAGACTTCAGAATATAAGTTTGACCACTGTAACAAATGGTTTAATTTTTGCTTTAAAACAGTCATGGCTGTCAGATGAAGACTGCTGTTTGCACTATTTTAGACTGACCACATAAGACTCTGTGGCTGTAAAGCCTTTTGAGGACTACTGATTGAGTATAATATGAGAGCCCCAGAGAGCCTTTCTCAGAGGCAGAACTAATACTAGAAAACCAAGATTTCTCAGTGATTGTTGTCACCAACTCATTTGTTGTGGCTCTGCTAAAAAAAAAACTGCAAGGACACTGTAACTTTTTCTGTAATGATGGGACAGGATCAAAGGGATGAATTCCTCAAAGATGCACCTACTCCAGTGAAAATTTTGAGATTTTAAGTATTTAAATATGTTTGTTATAACACATCACTTATATTGTTGTTTAATATGTGTGAATGTTGGGCCTGGAGTGTGAATGGAGTGTGATGAGTGTACCCGAGGAGAGGGGCACCTCGGTCAGGTCGTAGATCTCCTCTGTTGAGTCTTTATCTTTCTTCTTCTTTTTCTCTTCCAAGGGCCGAAGGAGAGAGAGCTCCTCAGGGTGGCGGATGTCTGTAGACATAAAACAGGTGCAGTGGGTGTAAATAAAGTGTGTAAGAGTATAAGCCTACTTTTTGTTCACTCAAAACCATGTAACACAAACTGTTGTCTGTCTGGTTCATCAGCTCATTGGGCAAGCACTGGAAGGAGGACTCTGTGGCGCAACGGTAGCGCGTCTGACTCCAGATCAGAAGGTTGCGTGTTCAAATCACGTCAGGGTCAATACTTTACTCTCTGCAAAATACCTCAAGTGTGAAGAATGGCTGCAATCCTTACTAGATGCACACCTTCAAAGTCTTGTGATTGGTTTAGAGGATTGTTGGAAAGCCCACATTTACTCTGTGGTATAACAGTAGCCCACCTGATGCTCAACTGGAAAGTAGTGTGTATATATCACATGACCACTTGTCCAGCGTTTGATTATATAGTGGATTTGTGCCATGGCTGACTCCCAATTTGAAAGTTGCCTGTTCATATCATATCAAGGCCAGTAAGACAGTTTTTTAATGATAATGTTTTACGCCTATCGGTGCTTGGTTTATTAGCTGATGAGTTGAACAGTGAATCATACACTGTGGGCTCTGTGGCGCAACGGTAGCGCGTCTGACTCCAGATCAGAAGGTTGCGTGTTCAAATCACGTCAGGGTCATTTCTTCTACTGCCCAAAATTATAGGGAAGCATCTGGTTTATATAATTGATTGGTATCCTTACCAGATGATTGTCATCAATAACTGCATTTAGGTTAGTGGATTTTGGGAAAGACGAACATTCATTTCTGGGGCTTGGTTCATCAGCTCATCGGTTGGCCACGATTCTGTGGCACAATGGCAATGTGCCTGACTCCAGACCAGAAGGTTTTTTGGTCAAATCATGTCAGAGTAAACTATGATTGCACATGTGATCAATAAACACCAAACTGTAATGTATTACCGTATGTAACTGTAACTGTAAGAAGTTACATTTAAGAATGCTAATCTCAATCTCTCTTTTATTTCCTGTGCTTTGCATGTATCAGTGAAACACATAAGTACAGGAGGGAGCAGTCTCAGTGCTGTAAGGTTGCTACCACTAGTAATGAGCTTCCTGATAGACTGACAACCCTCAAACACACAGTATGTAAATTCATTGTGAATAATAGCCTAATGGAATAACTCACGTGCAAAAGGAATCAACAGTTTTGTTTTGATTTTAAGTAGCAAGTATTGTTGAGAGCTTCTGTTTTAATCTGCTTTACATGGGAAATGTTCCCTTCATTTTGATCCATGATGGGATTTATCAGATATGAATCTGTGTGTCTGTTCCTCCTCTTCATGTTTGATCTACCTGCTGCATGGTAAATTTGATACAAATCAGAGATTTCTTCATCTGTATCTCTGCTCCCTTTAAGCAGCTTTTCTACTGACAGATTTTATTATTTCCCCTCTGCCTGCTGCTTTTCAAAACCTTTCCAGTTGGCTGTCACCTCCTGGGGATTTCTGGTGAGGAATTGAGACCAAGAAGTGCCAGAATTAGACTAAATGAAAGCATGAAGCAGATGGCGAAGGTCTTATTTTCTGGCAGTGATGTGTGTGTGTGTGTGTGTGTGTGTGAGAGAGAGAGTGTGTTGGTACAGCCAATTAGACAGCAACATATTAATGAGACACTTTTACACATCTTGAAGAATAATTAGGTTGTGAACAGCTATTACAGTGTGAGTTCTTACAATCAGCAAGACGACTCAGAGGGAGAAGTAAGAAAAGGAACTGAAGGAATTCACACTGTGAAAGCAAAACTTTAAAACCAACTGTTTGGTTTGGAAAATAGAGATGGAGCAGAAAGAAAGAAAGAAAGAAAGAAAGAACAAAAGAAAGAAAGAAAGAGGCTTACTGAGCATTCTGCAGATGCCTATCACAGTCTTGAAGACAGGGCTGGAAAAGCAGGCAAGGAGTCTCAGGGTAATGCCGTTGGGCAGACCCAGCTTCAGTGGCTTGTGCTGGGGCATGAAGAGCAGCCGGGCATCGGCATGGATTTCATATTTCTCCAGACTCCAGGCTGTCCGCAGCAGCCATTTCTGCTTCTGATCCCACC
This sequence comes from Caranx ignobilis, assembly GCA_021432705.1. Lineage (NCBI taxonomy): Eukaryota > Metazoa > Chordata > Actinopteri > Carangiformes > Carangidae > Caranx > Caranx ignobilis. Next base: position 15,692,797 of record MU269981.1, on the reverse strand, counting down.
ACAGTGCATGGTCCGACCAGTCGCGCTTGATCTCTGCAGAGGATGGACACGAATTACAAATCACCACAAACCAAAGCAGCTTTAACATTTATTGCCCTCAAGATGTGTTCATTTTGAAGACATTCAGTGTAATGGTGTATAACACATGTTTTCAAACATACTTCCTACTGACCCTCTTACAACAGAGCAAAGGACACTATTCATCCCTGTTACTGATATTTATATATATATGTATATGGGTAACAGAACAAAAAGGAACAGAACTGACTTTTTTTTGTTTGTTTGTTTTTAGCATATAATTAGAAAATATATGGAACTGTGCCATGGTGTCCATGCTAACAGCATGAGGTCACTGAACACATTCTGTTCATTAGTGTTGTTAAAATAAGCAAATAACATATAAGAAATTATTTGGGTAACAAGACTGAACATTGAGAATTTTAAATTTGCAATTAGATTTTTTTTTTCTTTTTTTTTGGTTGGTGAGTAATAACACTGTGGATACACACACTCACCGTTCAGTTCATTGGGTTGCCTTCAGTCTAATGTAATACAATCCAAAACACAGCCAGACAGGTGATAGTTACACAGTAAATGCTTTTGTTTTTGTGCTGTGACGTTGGAAGCTAATTAGCAACGTCTTCACCGTCCTGAAACCTCGTCATTTGGTTTGAAACACGTTCAATTTAACGGTGTTGCAGTGACGATGGTCGAAGACTCTGTGGCGCAACGGTAGCGCGTCTGACTCCAGATCAGAAGGTTGCGTGTTCAAATCACGTCAGGGTCACAGTGCGTCTTTTACCGTGACTGGTTGACATGGTTGCGTCAGTGGCACCGGTGTGCGTAACGCACCAGCTCCAGCTAAACCTAAAACTGACGCTTCTCCCACCTCAACAGCTGCCGAGTTACTATGAATGAACTCACGATAAAATTGCGCGAGCTCACGATAAAACTGATACATAGAGGAAATCCTGCACATTAAGGAGGAGGTAGATAGCTATTTGGAATATCACCGTAAAATGCATAATAAAATGCCTTTTGTATGATTTACTTTACTATTCCCAAAGGGGATATTACAGTATAGCAGCAGTCACTTAACATATGTAAATCACGAAAATGCTGAGACACATGTTGGTAGGAGGCTAGGTTATAAAAAAAAAATCACCACACATGGTGTACAAATGAAAAAAAAAAAAAAGAAAAAAAAAGACAAGAAAAGCACAGACTAAAAATAGACATATTGCAAAACATAACAGGAAAGGTACTGACTAAAGATAGACACATTACTTAATTAGGAACTGAATATACAAAATAAGGGTGGTAGTAATACCCCACGATGTACATAGGCTAAGTGCAAGTTATGTAGGTACAGTATAAAAAAAACCTTGAAAAATGAAATTACATTTAGTTTTTGCTTTTTTCATTATAGCATTTTGCTACTGAAAGAAATGGAGGAAGAGAAGACTACACCAAAACCAAAATCAAAATGTATGTCTATGCAAATAATGTAACTATTTTTAGCCTGTCATTGAGAGAACGATTGAGACATACAGAGGCAGACAGACAGTGACCTACGTGTCTTTTCCACCAGCTTTAGGATGACCCCTCCGATGTGGAGGTCGGAGGTCACGCTGAGGGTGACAGCTGGAGCGTCAGGCCCCAGGTCCTCCACTATGACTGACAGGTCCCACGCCGCCATATTGGGAGAAAGAGAGGAAGAAAGAGAAGGAGAACCGAAGGAGACAGGTCTAACAGAGCAGAGAAGACAAAAGCACAAGGGACAAAGATGGAGAGAGTGAGTGAATGAAAGATTTAGTAAAACTGTCAAAGTGATAAGTTGATATGAAAGGCCGCTCAGCAAAGGCTATTTAAATGATCTATCATGCGTGACAAATGCAATTTTTGTGTGTTTTTGTCTTGTGGAAGTATGTGAAAGCTCAGACAAGACGGTCAAGGACAAGAAGAAGATGAACAAGACGAATAATTAATCACTTAAATAATTTGTTTTTCCACCACACTGATTAAACTGCCAACACCATCTCCGTGGGTCTGACATGAAATACGGTCAGATGTTTCTTGATGCCAAACCCAGTGTTTTACCTATTATTATTTTAGAGCCCTATATATGTCAGGACTCAGGAGTGAGAAACGACATGCTTTTATGTGTGAATAAATTGTTAAAATGCCTGGAGAAACATTTAAAAACTCTGTAAAACAGGGTTTTAACATCACATACCTGAAATATAAAAGACAATTTCAAATATTGGACTAAATATTAAAGCTCTCTGTTTTATTTCATATCATATTGGTTCATAAAATTCATTGACTCGTGCATTTATAATTCATTTTCAAGAAGGATGAAACTGCTGGTTTAACTGTACAAGAGACACAGAACTTAGATGTGATAATGTAAAACCTACATTAGTTTTCCATGTAAGATATTAAATAAGACAGAGATGGTAGATGAAACGCCAGTCGTCCTTCAGGGTTTAATATTTTCAAATTCACATGATACTGAGTAACACAATGAGTGCACACACACACACACACACACACACACACAAACTGGATGGGTGACTTTATTCTGACATGTCCAGCCTGAGGAGCACTTCCTGTTTCTGCCAATCACCATGGATGTGCACACTTCCGCTTTCTGACCCACCATGTCTTTCAGTAAACTACATTATTATATTTGTGTGAGAGTATTTAAGCTCATCTAAAGGATATTGTGTTTAAGGATTAAAATGTATTTCTGCGCTATGTAACAGCATTTTCAAGGACTAGTATCACAAACAGTGCCATGACAATGAATAAATGACATACCTGCATCACTCTTCGGCTTTTTTGGAGGCCTACATTTTCCTAATCTGTGTATTTCTAAATTCTGATCTGTGACCAGTTAACCTGTTATATGTTATACTGATGATAATAGTGATAATAAATGACCCCAGATCAGGACTTTTTAAGAGAGCAGTCTTACACATAAACACACTGTGCTAACTTTCTCCCTGCCCTTACGCTTTCTCCCATGCTGTCACAGACACACACATCTGATACAATATGAAAGACAATACCTTCAGTCTCCTCTGTCCAAAGGTTTGAGATATTGAATCTGGGGGACGCGTGTGCCTCTGTCAGGTCTCTGAAGAAGTTTCCCCAGTTTTCTGCAAAAGTTTTACACAGCAGTTTTCGTCTCTGTCGATTTGGGCGGGTTGTGGTCTGTGCAGCTATAGCTGTGCTGTGCTGTCTTTGTCACTTCTATCAAGACAGCCTTGTTCCTTTTTTCTGTCAGTTTCCGCCAGGCGGAAATGTGTAAACGACTACTTTTTTGACTGACAGGCAGTGCGAGTTGCGCATATGAGGCAGTGTGCATGTGCATGCAGCATACGTGGGAGACGGGTGGACAGACAATATGCATTATCACTGTCCTCCACTTGTCCATGTCAACTTGTCAAAAAGGCAAGTACACACACAACTCATGGTAGATTAGTGATCACATTTTGTGTGTGTGTTGTTGTTGTTGTTTTTTTTAGAGGACCAATAGGGTGTATGATATTAATTATAAATTAACTAAAGGGTTTTTAGCATTGTAGTGGCAGCAATTTTGTTTAAATAATAAGAAAGAGAAAAAGACAAAAATGGAGATGGGAGAAACTGGTGAGGCCAATTGTAACTCACAAACCTGCTTGATTGTTTAATGTACTACTGTAGCCTAATTAACACTGAAGGTTTAAATAAAGCAATAAAGCAAACATACATAGGTGGACATGTATTATTTTGTATGCAGCAAATCAAAGTTATTATGGGTAACCCCTTAACCCCGAGTTTACTGTCTAGGGGAATATATAACCCTAGCTTCAACCAGCAAAAGACATGGACAAACTGAATTGGTACTTAGTTATGCAATCCGCTAGGGGGCGAAAAAAATATTTGGGGGGGGGGGGGCACAATGTTGCCTTCAGGGGGTTTGTATAATCTACGTTGAAAAGGTTACAGTGACAGTCAAACCAATGGTCACACAGCTACAGCTGGTACAGCTTTACAACTATAGTAAAACACGATTATACGTACAACTCATTAAGCAAATTGTCCTGGTGCGTAAACATGTGCAAATGTTTAAAACTGATCAAGTGAATACCTAGTGTTTATTTCCCCGTGATATACCTGCCTGTTTCACAAGGAGTTTACTTTATCATGCAATTAAAATTCAAAGATACATCCCAACTTTGCATATAGTTTCAGAAACTCTTTTCCCTCGGTACATGATTTTTTAATTTAATTTTATTGTATTTTTATTATCATTTTGATCAGAATCTAAAATTTCCCGTAGTTCTTGAAGGAGGCCTAAGCTTGTGATCGTTGGCTCCGACCCTCTCATGTCATGCGATTTGGGTTTACCATCAATGTGAAATTAAAAAAAAAAACGACAACACCTGTTATATTGACTCGCACTGTTCTCACTTAAAATAATGTACGTGTAAATGCCGGAACTACAGCCCACGTCTAAGGTTATAAACTGTTTTATTTAGGTTAGTCGGTAAATGACAGTCAGCGGACACCCCTTCTTGGTAGTACGCTCCACTCGTTAACGTCCAAAACGAAAATGGTACGCGGTAGCTAAACGCGAGGTATACATCACAAAAGCTTAGGTGTTTTCTGACCGAAAACGAAACCTAACGACGTTGTGGTCGACATTAATCTCTGCAGAGCTCTGGTAACACGAACCGTTAGCCCCCCTCCCGGTGTAATGGCACTGCAAATGTCAGCTCTATTTTCATTTGCCAGAATCCTCCCCCGTGCCACCGGCCCTCTGTCCCGTGTCCGTGCTGACTTCCAGAGAGTCAGTGCCAAGTTGAAACACACGGTAGCTCCTGGAAGCCCCCGGCCGACAGGGACGCCGACAACAAGTCTTCTCCGCGGCCATATTAACGCTGCCCGCCGAGCTGAGAAGTTCTCAACAACAACAGCAAAAACACTTCAGAAGCACAGTCAGGTGAACGGTTCCTCATCCCGGGAGAGGAGAGGCTGGCTGGGTAAGGTTGCCCTCGGTACAGCCGTTGGAGTGAGTACAGTCGCACTTGTCCAGTCTCTCCACACCGGGACCCTGGCCGCCATGGCCCACAAAGTTGACCTGAACTCCGCTGAGGGAGACTGGAAGGAGACCAAGGGTGAGACTGCGAGCAAACTCACTGAAATTAAGATTTTATTCTACCAGAGCTACCCACGTGCAAGGAGCAGTGTTGTCACATGAGCAAGAAACACATGTCCAAACTGTCACTGGTTGATGTAGCCCTAGCTACCTGTCAGTTGTCACCAGACTTTAGCTAGCACCCCATGCTTTTAATGTGGATGATGATACAAACACCTACCACATTACCGGCTTAAATCCTTGAAAACATGAGCCCCCAAAATGAAACTACATTTATTTATGTGCCCTCTGTAATATCAAAGTAGCGCCCTAGTCGACAAAAAAAAAAAAAAAAAAAAAAAAAAATCACAATATACACACCAGTAAAGACAATTTAACTCAGTGACTGTAACTAATGATCATTGTAATTATCTAGAAATTGCTTATTAAAATGACATGCTAATTACAAACTGCAGGAGGCCAAAATAATGTCTTCAAACACAATTTTAGTTGACTCAGATTGAAAAGCAATTAAAGTTATTATAAGAATACATGGGATAATAAAGAAAAACAAGAAAGTTACTGACTCTGAAACGGTAGCAGTTTTCACCTACTAAAGGAACAATAATCAGAAATACTCAATTCACCAAGTGATTCATTGACTCAACATTTCGGCTCTGAAATATATATAACCGTATAAAGAAGAATATTACAAAATAGACAGAGAAAAACAAACAATTTATTGTGTGATATGTTATACCGAAGCTTTCCACTTTTTAGTATTTTGCTATCTTCCCAAGGTGAGTCTGCACTAGAACAGACTTAAATCATATTACACTGACTACAGCTTCTGCTGGGATTTTGCTGATGATTAAATGCTGATTTATGTCCTATTTTTTGTCAGGCCTTCCTTTAGTATCATGCTCCCCTGTTCTTTATCCCAAATATACATTTAATGAAATATCTTTTTCTCTATTGTCTCCCTCAGACTTCCTGCTGTCTCTGTCGGTGGAAGACAGGCGTGGGTACTACAGGACATCTGACTTTGTGTCACTGGCCAAGATCCCAGTGTGGACCCCCACTGCAGGTCAGACATCCAACATCAGTCAAAGTCAATTTCAGGCTCATTCAAGGTTGGGTGTTGTGGTGGTGAGACTTTCTGCAAGGGAGGTGAAGACGTGTGTACCAGTGTTATCACGCATTTGATTTGCCTTGAAAGTTTGGAAACACCTTGGATGCAAAATGTAGTAGTTTTCTGACACAGAAACATATATGTAGACACAAAACATATGCTTATCTTATATTATGTGTATGTTTATTTTTTATACTAGCATCAGATTTGCAACACATTGAACCTTAAATCTATATATGCCATTAATTATAACCGGTATAACCGGTGCAAATTTACCAAATGGCAAATTATGATCCTGGGCCTGTGTGTGTGTGTGTGTACGTCTCATTATCAGGTGGTTCTGAGCCAAGCCGCTATCAGAGGAATGAAAAGTTGGACCAGAAGATTTCTCTCTACACTGGTGACATCACCAAGCTGGAGATTGATGCTATTGTTAATGCAGGTATGTGTATGTGTGTGAATGATTTAGTGTTTGTTTTCATTCATCCAACATGTTCGCTATATTTCCTTCCACAACAGAATGAAATGAGAAATGACATGGAACATAATTTTATTTTATCTGTTTGCAACAAAGGTAATAGTATTCAGTAGGGAATAAAAACAACTCACGCACAAGAACAAAATGAGGAAGAAAGCCATCCAGTTGGAAATATGAGAAAGGATTAGGGATTTAAAAGCTTGGTGCTAAACTGAGCGCAGCCTCCAGTCCGTTTGTGCAGCGATGTGCATGTACTGTACATAAATTTAGCACAAAGCACCTATGAGGGCGGTTTGTGCTGTGATGGCTGGTATGATGCTTTCTCGGTGTGTGGGAGGGACAGCTGCAAGCTTTTGTATTGGTCACTAACACACTGTGAAGTTTTCTGTAAACTAATGTACATACAGAGGAGAAGAACAAAAGACCAACACAACGGTTGAGAATCAAATGAACTGCCGACTGGCCACCTTGAAAAATCAGGAGGAGGCCTAACAGAGCTGCCGTTTATGTGAAGTCTCAGTACTAAACAGACTGAGGACACACTCCTTTGAAAGTGAACAATATAAAATAACCAGAGTAAAACTTATGTGACTTTACTGTAAAACACCCACATCAAATCTGTAGATTAAATCTAGTCATAGCTGCTTGTGTTCGTGAAGGACTGAACTGACTTACTTTATTTGGATCACACCAAACACATTTTTTTTCCTCCTGCTTATTTTTTGTACCGATTGCCTGAACATTTGTTCTGGTTGCATTGACTGGCTAGTGTGGCAACTGACAAAATTTTTCATCATCTATTTATCTGTTTATTATATTTTCCCATATAAGCACTGTATTGTTCCAGCCAATTGTTCTCACAACAGAAAGAACCGAAACCTAAACATATTTCAAAAAATCTGATATTTGAGGAGTGAACAGATATTTGTTATTTCTCTACTGGTGACTCCACTTTGTTACCAAGACAGGAAACACATTCTGTAATGAACTGAAGACCAAATATAGGTAAAAGAAATTTCCAGAGAAAAAACGTTTGTGCAGATATGTAGTTTGTACCGTGGTCAATAAAACAAAAAATATCAAGAATTCCTTAGAAGAAAATCTATGTTGAGTTGTTATCGTTTGGGGCTTTCCATCAACAAATTAAAGAAATTGTAATCTCATCTGTCATAACTGAGAACTACAAAGATGAGTCTATAGCTAATGTGCTATGAAAAATTAATTCTTGACGCGTCCTTACATCTTGATTCAAGAGATGCAAAAGTTTTTAGAAGGATATTTTGCTTACATTATTTCCTCCCATAAGTTGTGGCTGTTTTCTAGCAGGTAGTGGTGGGATGGTGTTCCCCTACTGACCATTAGATGGAGCCAGAAGTCAGTTCATGTGCTGAAGACCTTTTCCCACAAGGCTGTTTGGGCATTTGGGGAAAATTTAATCGGTGTCTTGGCACAGATGCTGCATCAGAGGAGACTGAGGCAGGCCAGCACGCCTAAATGATGCTTGATGATGAGCCTTTAGCAGAGAATGATAGATTTTCATTGGCAGCTGACTGTCAGCAGGTGTATGCTGTGCCAGCATCCAGTGAATATGCTGATCGTTGACTCATTTATGACATTACAGCTTGTGTCTGTGTGCTTGCAAGCATTCATGCATTCATGTGCCCACAAATCTCAAAGTAATTATGTGTCTATATGCAGTAAGTAATTGTAATTTGTTTTTGCGTGGCCGCAGTGGCGACTGTGTCTTAGGGGTGTTTTTGTGTTTTTACGAGAGCTTTTACAGAGTCGCACGATGCAAAGTAGCATGGAATTAACAAGAGGAAACAGCTAGTAAAGTGTCATTTAGCAGAGAGGACGAGGCAAGGTGAGGGAGGGAGCCTGAAAAACACAACAGTGCCAGAGGAAGCATGACTGAGAGACGGAGCGTGAGAGAGAGTCAGCACACCGGCTGACAAAAAAGCGAGGGCAGAGTCTGGAGGAGTGGAAAGAAGAAGATAAAAGAGAGGCGGGGAGAGGACACAAGCTAGTATTTAAATCTCAGACTGCATTGCCATGGCAACAAGCAGGTACAGGGTACCCACAAAGGAGTTTTGGGCAGCAGAGTCTGATCGTCCTTCTCGGTCTGACTGATTGGCTGGCTAGCTGACTGTCTCTGTGGTCATTTTGGTGACTAAGCAGCTGACCTTTTCATTTGATGACTAACTGAACCTACTGATTGACTTAGAGGCTTTGCAGGGATGTCAGTCACTCTTAAAGAGATATGATATTAAAAGATACAGAGAGCAGCAAACAGACATCTAGGGACAGGAGAACAAATATGAAAGAGACGGTTAGTTATGCTCATTTAGGAAGTTATCATAAACCTATTCTCCTGTTGCAGATCCGACAGCAAAGCTCTACCATTACAGAGCAGCCAAAAGCAGTGCCTGTGGTTTTTGACATGTTGATGGGAGTGTTGTGGATTTTTTCTGGCTGCTCTGAAAGGCCTTGAAGCATCAGTTAGCCCCTAAGGCAGCAAACATTCAATTGAAGCCAACTGTGGCCAATTATACGCTATACTGGCAGAGTGGTAGGCAGGTTGGAGGGGTTGGGGGGGTGATGGAGGGGGGGGGCGCTTCCTGGCCTGGTTGGTGGTGAGCAATTGACTGCAGACACACAAGAACACACACACACACACACACACACACACACACACTTGTATGTGTTGTGTAGCTCCAGACACATGCTTGTGAATTAACAGGTGGAAACTTGGTGATGTGCTGCACCATCCTTCTTTCCTTTCTTCTCTCCTTGCGTCTTTCTTTCCTTTCCTCACTCAGAACTCATTGATCAGGTGAGAGGGGCGTTGCAGGGAGGCCAGGCGCACACTGTTTGTCGTTTGCGTCGCTCTCAATAAAGATTGGATTTACAGTAACTCTTCCACTCCTCCTTCTTCTCCTCCTCTTCTCCTCCCCCCCTCTACACTTTTACAGCTGCTGGCTCCTGCCCACTCCTATAAAACACTACAAACATAAAAACCCACAAGCACTTAAGAGCCGTCCTGGTGAGGGGGCGGGGGGCAGAAACATCCTCCTCTTTACACCCCTCAATCACTCCGTCCGGAGAAAGAGAGAGAGATGGAGGGGAGGATATATTGTCTCTGATGGGCTAGCTGATTAAGATGGATTGCGCAATGAAATGTCGTTGGAGTGATGAGTTCTTGGAGTGTGTGTGTGTGTGTGTGTGTGTGTGTGTGTGTGATACTTCGTCTCAGCAACTAACTTTGCATTAAAACCTTTTTTCAAATTGATTAAATGCAAATTTGCTTAGCTCTACTGAGCTGCATTTTCACTCGCTAAAGTTTTATTCCTTATTTCCATTCCATCTCTTACTTTCAGCCGCCGTAGTGTTTATCCTGTCTGACATTAAATGCCATGTATTTTTGGCCTACCTTTTTCTCTGCATAGAATTGGAATTTAATTGAAAAAGATTTAAAAACTAGACGAAGTCCTCTCAGTATTTTTCGTGTAATGTCCTTTTTTTTTTTTTCAGCCGAGCTAACTCGCTGTATGAGAGTAAATGCAGTGACAGAGTAGGCTGATAAATCTTTCAGGCTAGACTATAAAAAACTGTCCCTAAAATTAAGCCGTGCACCGTCAAGTGATAAAGAATATTCTGGTCCTATCTCAGCCTTTAGAGCTGAACCACTTGTCATCGTCACAATTTTTTGCGTGCAGAGAATCTGTGGGAGTGTGTGTGTTTGCGTGTGTGTTTATATGGGTAGAATGTGTGTCATGCCTTTGCACATATGTTTAGATCTATCGACAAGATCACATGATGTACGTGTGCACCTGTGCGCTGCTGCACCTGCTTGTGTCAGAAACAGACAGCAAACATAATCCTGATGCTATGAACGTGAGTGTGTGTGTGTGTGTGTGTGTATATAGTATGATGTCTTAGCTGGTGCAGTAGTGTTCTGTGTTTGTGTGTTTCATGTGCAGGTGCTCTATTGTGTGTGTGTGTGTGTGTGTGTGTGTGTGCGCACGTGCATGAGATAGGGTCTCCCAGGTTTTCCTCTGCAGGTCAGAGATAAAGCTGTTGGTTGGCACTGGAAACCCACTCACTGTAGAGACAGCTGAGAGATACAAGATTAGAGCCAATAGTTTTCCTGGCCCGTAGGTGACAGGCAGGATGAGCAGCGAGCGAGAGAGAGAGGATCTATAGACTGTACTGTAACTTCCTCAGTGATAAGAAAGCAAAAAAGAAAGGAAGATAGGAAGAGAGCACTGATGGATGCATGAGGAGATGGATAGCAAGACAGTAAGTTGACAGGCAGGAAAGGAAGAACAGACAGAAAGCAAGGACAACAATACGTCATGTCTCACCTGCAAATTGCACAAAATATGTCATGTTACCATCACTGTGCCGCAGGTTTTTAACATCTGTAAATCAATGAGCCTGTTGTGACGAACAGCAGACAGGAAAGGCTGAGTGATATCCACAGCGTTAACCTGCTCTCCTTTAATGATAATAAAAGTTTGCATGTGCAGCCGGTCAAAGGAAAGAAGAAGAAGGTCAGAGGCAGACTCGGCTCAAAGTCAAATGACAGCGTCAAGAAGCACAAATCAAGCTTGTGTTGTGATCAATGTAAGAAGCAGAGGACGGCCAAGACAACAGCCAAACTCGTTACAAATATTGCATTTACTATATGAAATAGCGCATCCACTTTTTTACCCAGAAGGTTGATTTATTGTATTTTGTTACTTAACAGTGTCTCTTTTTTTAAATTGTATTTTATTTTTTTTAAAGATGGCTGCAATCATTAGTGGAACAGCAGAAAAGTAACCAGCTACTGCTCTGAATGAGCTAATGGTTTTCTTGTTCGTCATCTTTAAGATGTCCTAAACTTCTGGACTGTTGGACAAAATAAGCAAATTGAAGCTGTCATTGCTAAGAATTCAAAATGACATTACTCTTTAACACTTAATAGAGATGACTAGGAGATTAATCATCAATAGAAGACTGTTACTCGTTGAAGCCTGTTGTCATTATAAAGCCTGATGGCCATCAATTTACATTATCTCACTTTGTGTGATAAACGGATGTAAAACAAATAAATGAACACAAGAGCTCTGTTTGAAAAAATAATCAGTATAGCAGAACCCCTCCAATATCAGCTTAATTTTTCATTATTACAATGCACTATATGAGGATGGGTGCATGGGTAGTCATCAATAATTGAACATCAGTGTTTTTTGAGCTTGGGTGCTTCCATCGGGTGCAATATAAATTCAACCCAGCGGTGGAGCATCTTTTATTGATTCCAGTCCATGGCAGATGATGGCTGATAGCTGCAGTGGGGCAGGTTGTGGGGGCTTTGGGGTTATGGAGGATGAGGGGACTGGGGTGTTTGGAAGACATGGCTGACTGGACTCAGACAGACAGACAGGCAGAAGGACACTGGCTCGAACAGCTGGAGGAGAAGAGTGAGAGGGATGTGCTCAGTGATTCTGTTTGGTGATTTCAAGAGGATAAAATAGGCGAACCCGTGGCTCTGCAGGTAGAGCCCCTTACAAGAGCATTACCCTACACTGGCACAGTGTCACACTCCTTCTGCAAGGCTTCACTGATTCTTAGCTGGCTTTGTCAATGGGGCTTAGCGCTGCGCTTAGCGCCGAAATCAGCCTGGCAGACATCCCTGCTTTCGCCATGCTGCTAGACTGTGTATGGAAGATTGTCAGGCCTGACTTGTTGTTTTAAATTGCTTCAGAGCTGGCTAAAATTATTTCTCAGATTTCACCTGAGCTGCATAGGGGACATACAAGAGGAATATTTGCATGCTTAACCACTTTTATAAGGGATTTTCCAGCATCAGGCCAAGGATTAAGTGATTTTTTTTTCTTTTTTTTTTTAAGTCCTCAGATCTATTTTGAATACCACAGTATCTACTCCAGATTTTAGTGCTTCATCTGTTGATAGTCTCTTTGTTTTAAGTATGTACATCATGTTGCGTTTATTAGAGGATAATCAAGTATAGCCAGCTGTAGCGTTGTTTTTTTCCGCTTGAGGAATTAATGTTCTCAAGGCAACATTTCATCTGTGGATGATGGCCACTCTGTCATCAAGTCATTTATCGGAGGTATCTTTGCCTGAGGTATTGAGGCAAGTTGTTGTGATCCACTCAGCCTCCGCCGTAGTACCAGAGGTCTGAGGAGGTGATGGAAAGCCCAGAACAGAGACTCCTCGTGCTGCCGGGGTCCCACAGGCCCCACGCTGTGTGCTTTCTGCCTCTCCCTCTGCTGCAGTTACCATACGTCTACCCTGGAGCCCATGTCAGCTCCTCTTAGGACAGGCTCATATTACAAGATGCAAAATGTCACACCAAGTTTGCTTTTGCAGACAAATATTTTACATGTGTAAAATCAAAAACAGAGAGTCTAAAATGGGTCTGAGTGTGCTTATGTGTGTGTGTGTGTGTGTGTGTGTGTTGTTGGCATTGCAGTGGTGCTTAAATTAAAGCAAAATGCAAAATCAAAATTTTCTTCCTCTCAGCTGATCTTTCAACTTCATTAAAATTTAATTTAGCTAGAGATGTGTTGTTTATTCAAACATAAAATCAGTTCTTGTGCTGCTGTTGCGGAGCAGAACAGGTCACAGATCCCTCATGAACAGTGCTCTCTCTCCCTGCTGTAGTAACTGTACTTCCTTAGCTTCAGTTCCTATAGCAGTATCCCCACTGCGCTGACTTTTGTGTTTTGTGAAGCAGCGCTAATGGACACATTCTCACAATATGCCCGTCAACTGTCAGTACACAAGAGCACTTACAGAGGCAAACTGGCATTACTGATGCTGCCTCAGTTTCAGAGCTCTGTCATGGCCACCAAGAGGACGAAAAGCGCTGTGGTGAGCATCAAGCAGAGAGCGCCAAATGGAGACTTTAACATTTTTTTTTTTAAGTGGAAAGAGGATTTGCTGTGCAGAGGCCAATAAAAGAATATGAGTGGAAAATCCATCAGCATAAGACTGATCTGTATGGATTTTAATGAGTGAGGTCAACAGTAAGCAGGGCTACTGATAGGCTGGGTCGGTGGCAGGGCCATGTACAGTATATGTGGCGATGATGATGAAGATGAAATAACAAAATCACATGTTCTCGTGCAGGTAAATATTTTCTGTTTGTTTTGTTGAACGGAGCAGTTTTTGAGCTGATTTTCACCACTCTCAAATTAATAACATTCCCATTAACTTACAGTGGGGCTGCAGCTCACGGTTATTTTCACTATTGATTAATCTGCCAAGTGCTTTGTTAATTAATTGATGACTCATTGAGTTGAGTTGAGGAAAAATCATCACATTCCCAGAGCCCAAGGTCCTGATGGTAGTGGACGTGTTAATGAGGTGAAACAGAGTTCACTTTGTCCAAAGAGAAAAACAGCGTACGGTATATCTTAGTGTATACCAATTAAAAACAATTATTATCAGAAAAATGTAACAAGAATATCAAAAGTAAAAGTGTGATATCATTGTATAAAACTTATTATTATTATCATTAGTAGTAGTAGTATAGTAGTAGTAGTAGTATTACTGGATTATTAATGTGTGGGCAGCATTGAAATAACTTGTAAAACCTGCTGTCGAGTAAATGTAATGAGGTTAATTTAAACAAACAAAAGAATTGCTTGACAACAAGCGGTGGAGTACAAGGAGAAAACAGCATGACAAAGGACCTCAAAAGTTACTTGAATACAGTACTTGACTGACAATGAGTCAGCGGCGAACAGAGCAACAGAGTAGGTAGAGATTTTACAAAAACACACAAAACACAACAAACAGGTAGGTAGAAAATAGGATGACTGGACAATAAAGCAAAAGTAATTTTGTGTCAAATCTGCAGTTTACATCATGTCAAAGAGTACAAAAGAAAACCAGGAAAACTGAGACTGGAACCAGAAAATGTTGGATTTTCTGTTTGAAAAATTCTCACATGATTAAATACTTATCAAAACAGCTGATAAAAAATGAATGGACTAACAGATGCTTTATAGGCTGTGGTGTGTAGTCGATCGTGTCATCCATACTGAATACAGAGACCAATATTGCAAAGCTTGAAAATGCTTCAGGATGGATTTAAGCATCGGGGCAGAACCACTTGGTGTCATCTTTGATTTACAGCCACAGAGAGACAAGACACTTCTGTGGACCTCTTGTAAATTACTGGATTAAATGTACAAGCACAGCAGCTAGAATCTCAATTATAAATGTTCCTTAATATATATTTCTCCTCTGGACTGGACCTTCTGTAAAAATGTATTTTACAAGTCTCTTTATAGGCCTGTTGGTGTAAAATTAAAAATTAATTTTGGATCTTTAATGATAGTGCAGTAGCCTTTCACAAAGGTTGCTGTAATTACTGTGGTCCCTGAACATTAACATTGTACCTGGAGAGAGCTATGTTTAAGCTGTCATAGTTTCTTCCTGTGTTTGTTTGAGTATTTTCAATAAATCGTCCTTATGATTTATAAAAACCCACCAGATGAATAGGAAATTACTCTAACACTCTCTTGAAGCGGATTGTTTTTGATGGTAAAGTAAACGAAAGGCTGTGGGCGTATTTAATATCATGGCGGGCTGAGCGCTGTCGCTCGGAGGAATCTCTCCTTGCTTTATATTCACTTTTAAAAGTTGCTTTTAAACAGTGTTTGTGACTGACATTTTTCTTTTATGTTGAGCTGGAGAGTTTTTTTCTAGTCTCTCTACTTTTATAAGGTTTGCTTACATGCACGCTGCTGACCTTCATCTTTTTATGGCTGAAATCTAGATGATTGTATCTCATACTCTCCATTGCGGCAGTGAAGTCGTGTCCACTCTTGTCGTCTTGTATCTGTGTCTTTGCCATGGGCGAGTATTTGGAAACTGCAATGGTTCTGCGAATTGGCTGCAGCATGAATTTAGACAGTGCTGCTGCTCTAGTTTTCCAGTCCAGATCTGTCCGAGTTAATTACGGTACAACTGTCAGAAAGACCACTTTACTGGTCATTTGGGCAGTGACATTAATGGTCTCTGTGTACTGAAAATTTTTGAGCTTTCAAGGTTCAGTGGCCCGAGTTTCCGCAGGATGATCCAATGTCCAGTTTATGTCTCAATTTGAGTGTGAAGATGGGAGAAATGCTTCACCACTGCTTTGTGCATATCCACAGTTTCGTACTCTCCGTCCCCCTTTTTGCGCTCTCTCCTCCATTTAGACACTGCAGGGCTGTGACCTCAGAGGAACGAGACGTTGGCATTAGACAAACGGGCTTCAGTTTACAGCTTCAGATTGATTTACACCCTGACACTGAGAAGTTAACATACCCTTGGAGAGTTAATCCCTAATGTCGTCTGGGTCAGTAAATAAGCGGAAAAAGAAAAGCCAAACTGAAGGAGTTTGCAGAAAGGCTCATTCGTGCTAATTATTTCTCTCCCACCCCTCCCTTGTTAAAAGCTTCCCCACCCCTCCAATCAATCGCCACTTTAGCAAGCAGGAAGGGATGGAGGAAGTGCGAGCCTCATTAGTCTGATTGGGCCAATGTGGGAGATGGAAAGAGATCGAGTGAATGAGGGAGTAAAAGAGAAAAGGAGTCAGCTTGATCATCAGCACTTGGCCCATCACAGCTTCTGTTATCAAGACAAGTGCTGTGTTTAAACGTGTTTTGCAGAGTTGTGACTCTGGGTGTGGAGACGATCTTCTGATGGTACCTGGCCTTCACTGATGGAGTTTCTCTTTTTTTTTCTTTTCTCTGTGTTTTAAGTTAAAGATCACCAGTATCAAAGCTGATGCACCCAGAGAGGAATGATTGAGGGGCTAATGGTTTAGCGTGCTTCAAACAAAGGTCGTGCGATATGTCATCTGACTGTGTGTAAAAGCAGAAGTGGAGAAGAAGTATACGTCTTCTTAATGGCCACACTCTTGCGAGACAAAAAGCCTGCCATCATAGCCTTTTTATGATATATTATAGCCTGATCTCTGTGCAAGAACTTATTGGGCCAGATTTGCTAAATAAATGGCATTGCACAAACGTGTGCCCGCCCCCCCGCCCCCTCTTCCGAGCTCCAAGCTGAAGACTGCGGGATGAAGAGGAGCTCATACAGTAATCTTGGCTCAGCAGTGGGATTTCTGAGGACAGAGAGCTCAGAAAAGAAATAATAACATATGGATTTTCAGTTCAATTCATTTCAGTTTTATTTGTATAGCACCAAATGTTATCTCAAGGCACCTTACAAGGTAAGGTCACAACCTAACAATATTATAGAGAGACACCCAAGAGCTCTGACAGTGAGCAAGTACTTGGTGACAGTGGGGAGGCAAAACTTCCTTTTAACAGGAAGGAGACTCTGACAGAACTGGGATCAGGTTTTCTGTCTTGACAGGCTGGGTTCAGAGGAGAAAGAAGGGGAGAGAGGGAGAGAGGTGGAGAAAGAAAAAGAATAGAGAGACTACAAAGCATTTACTGTTACTCAAAATATTACTTTTACTTACTTGCTTATTAAAATTATGAAATTATCATTTTAAGCCTGTATCTTGAGTTAATATATAACCACATTCCAACTCAACTTTGAACATAGACGACAGCCGCCCAACCCAACCACTACTTTTTCTTTCTAATAATTTTTCTGAAATACGTGTTTGTTTTTTCCGTGACAGCCTCTCCATTGATTCACGTGAATCCCACCCTCCTCTGTGTTCACACTCGGTCTTAAAAAGTGAAGAATGTTCCCTGCAAAAACTGACAGTTGCATGACCACAGTAAATCTCACAGCATATAATCAACCCCTGTTAACATATGTCTCCCTGTTATTTATGTGATCCTCCCGTAGATGCATATGCAATGAGGGGAGATGCACACCTTGCAAACACTTGCACAAATGACATGCGACTCCAAGCCCGTGGTGTCTTTTTGATAAATGCAGCACATCTGTTTTGGGCAGAGCGTGTCACATCTGTGCCTGAAAAACTAATGCAACACGCTTAGTGAATGTTGCCCTGTGCCTCTTCTATGTTGTTGTTGTTGACTAAATGGACAAAAAAGGCATAAGTGGTGCACAGGTTCAGATAGTCCACCCTTGATGTTTGTGCTAAAAAAAGAGGGATTGAAGTAGTAGGTGAAGAATAAAAAAAGAGGTCAACAGAAGATCAAGTACTACTGTCACTCCTCTGCACATCTCAATTTAAAGAGCACATTTATTAGAGGATTTAAAAGTGGCAGTGGCCGGGGGAGAGCGAACAGTTTGGTAGTGACAATAGAAAAGTCTCCTACTGTGAATGAGGATTGGAGACCGGTCATTGAACTGAGAAGATCATAAGCTGGTGCAAGTGCACGCAGTGCTTTACAAACATCGTGATCTTAAAAGATGCCAATAGTTGATCTGACGTTTGTTTGAATGATTCTTTGGCCACTTCGCATTCAGAACAGGGCTATTGATGCTGTATAAAGCGAGTCCACCGAGGTTGTGCCGGTGTCACGATAATGTGCAGATTGTAAAACAGCAGGCTGTCAAACTTGTATGTCTTTCCTTGTGGCGGGCAGAGTTCAATTTTCTATGCTGTCTCACTTAATGCACTCCTTATTATAGCAATAATCGTTTGCATCCCCAGTTCTTTATGACAATAATAGTGTGCTGCCTGCCCTTTTTTTTTTCTTTTCAAATATTCCTCTTAGTGCCAGACAAGTAATCAGTCTAGCATCAAGGCTTTGGCTCCGCGTCCAAAGTCCTCGTCTCCTTGGCTGCTCAGGTCGAATACTTGAGCAGTTCCCAAAAAAAAAGAACCCACATTAAGTACGTCCACAATCACCTAATAAATGGCTTTTTTTAATGAGTTTATCAAGCTTTGATGATTGATGTTTTTCATTTGGACTTTTGGCATTTAAATTCAACCAAGTTTCACTGAACTGGCTGTGCAAATAATGTTGACGAGAACCGAGACACACAAAACGGAATGAGAAAAAATTAGATATGGAAATTAAAAGCACATTGGGGGAAGATTATCCTCATTGCAGGCAGCGTTATTTGAATAATAAAGTATAATACAGCCTGACAAAGCCTCCATTTTCTCTCATCTTTGTAATCATAGCTTAGTGAACAAAGTACAAAGGATGTATCATTGTAACCTCCAAAATGGGCTTTAAACTAACCTCACGTCCCCTTCCCCTCTCTCCACCAGCAAATACAAGGGGCGCTCATTGTCTGCTCACATGTCCTCATCACAGACGACGCCTTTGTCACATAATCACACACATGGACAGGCAGAGAGTACAGGCAGAGCACACGGCACACACGGCACACAATTACAATCTTGTAATTATCTATCAGGCGTCGTCGTGAAGTGGTGCCCGATGCACACACTGTCGGCCCCGCTGCATTATCAGAGCTTAGGAAATGACAAGACTATTTATAGGAGCTATTTATCCACTTATCTTGTTGTTGCTATTGTTCACAGGTGAAGCGGGCAGCCCTGGTTAGAGCTGGACTGACAGACAGACAGGTTGATCAATCAGTGTGTACAGTGAGCTTTCACAGATCAAATGGTGTGTCTCATGTTTCCTGTACAGTTTCTGACGATGATGCGAGCCTGGAGGAGAGAGACTAAACACTTGGTTGTAGCCTGTAATGTCCAGAGCATTTAATCGTCACCGATTTGTATAATCCTAGTTATATCCTGTTACAGTTTATCAGGCTTTTTAAATGGTGATTTGTTCAACCGGTTCATTTGAATTATTCCAGATAATTAAATCATAACGTTTTATTTTTAACATCTGAAGGCATAGATTGGGTTTCCATGGAGAACATTTACAATTTGATATTTGGTTCTTGATGCATATCAAGATAAACTGAAAGCAAACTGCAACTTTGTCTTTCATTGCATGTCAAGGGCAAAATGATGTATTGAGATTCAAACGATACCTTAATCATGGTAATGTCAAGTAGTGAGAAGATTTATGACACCCTTTACTTGCTGTATCTTCTGGTCCACAAGTGTATGTACAAGTGCATGTTGTTAATCTTTGCACCTTATGTTGTGAGTGTGTATAATGTGAAGGAGTGTGGCTTGAGGCCTTATCTTGCTCAAATGCTGTATTGATTCAAATGCAAAAGGTGCTCATGATGGTTTAGTCTATTTATAATCAACAAAGGATACGGCTGCCTTTTTTTTTTCCTAATATCATAAAATCGCATGGAAAGGCCAATTATTCAAATATCTGTCCAAAATATTGTCATATAAGACAAATGAAAAAAAATCAAATCAAGTCCTAACATTTCTGGATCTGATTACAGAGGATATTTGATATTTCTGCCTGAAAATGAAAAGAAATGGTGGACTGGTTATCAAAATAGCTGCGGTACCTTGCAGCAGTAGCTTCTGTCAATTGACTGATCAATGAATCATCTAATTGTTGCAGCTGGAGTTCATGGTCTGGCCTTAACCGCTGGGCCACCAGGGTACATTGATTTATCACGTTTTTAACAGCCTTTGGACAACAATAGAGTTCTACAGAGAAAAAAGAAAGGGAACACAGTCACCGTTAGAAGGACACATTCATTAGTTTTTGTCCTTTCTCTGGATTTATTGAAAAAAGAGAAATATAGAATATCACCTTCATTATACTTTGTCAGGATCCAGCAGAGCAGTGATTTTCCTTCTGCATTTTTCTTTGTGATTCATGTACTCTGCTAAATATTTGTTGGTATTTTTTTATTCCTAGTTTTGCTTCCTTGAACCACGTTGTTATCTTTAAATGAAAGGAGCGTCCAGCAGCACATTGTGTGTGCTGGACCTGTGGTATGATCTCAATCCACTCTGTGGCATTTTCTACTAAGTAATGAATAATTTACTGCGCTCCTGGAATTCATTTATTTATTTATTTTTATTTTCTTTGGGCTGCGATGTATCTAAAGAAAGGCTGAGAGTCAGTGCTCCAGAGAAATCACAAGTTGCCATAACTACAAGTGCTGAGGTCTGCGAGCGGTCCAGAGTGCAGCTCAGCAGCGGTGGGCAGTAAGCCGACCATGAGTGAAGGCTGAAAGCTCTGGAAGGCCACATCCAGCAGGAAGCTGCCACCTTCACAGTTTGCTCATGTGGGCAGCAAATGAAACCGAGTGCCTGATGCTGCTAATAGGAGAAAAGGATCCCATCCCTTGTTTACTTAATGCCAGCTGAGGACAGATAATGAGGAAACCAGCACAAAGACTACTTAAGTTTATAAATGCCTTTCATTTCTTCAATTCCAGATGCTCTTTTTCTTAACAACACAGTTACAGAAAAAATCCAGCAGTATACAGGCTCACAATTAAACAAATTGACAGATAAACACAAAAGGCAGGGACATTCAATGGAGAAGGATTTCAGTACCAGGGCAATTTATTTATCTTTTTGTACATGCTTTCATTGTGGTTATGGCAGAAAAATTTTGGATGGGTTTTTTTCCTTCCCTGTCACAAGAGGCTTCTTGCAGTAGCACTAAAGTGGCTCTCTCTCTGACAGACAGCCTAATTCATACAGTTGGTGTTGTTATAATCCCCTGGAGGCTGTCTTAGTTTGCTCTCTGTCTTGTTTATTCCAGTGTAGTCCTCTCCATATGTTGCTATAACGGAGCCCAGACCACCACAGCTTAATGTTTTGTAGCTGCTACTGCTGCTGCTGCTGCTGCTGCTGTTGTTGTTGCTGGATCACTTCATACCTCTGAGGTATTTTACTGGTTTCTTGCAGTGTGTCTGTTGTGAGGAGGAACGTGTCAGTGCTTGTTATCCAGCTCAATCGTGGTCCTTCGGGACCACAAGTCCCCTGTCACTCACAGGTGCACAGGTGTGTGTCAGACAACTGTGACTTTTAAAATTAATTCAGAATACATGTATATGTTTGTCTAGAGTTGGAGTTACAGCTGAAGTGAAGCGTTGGGGTTAGAAGTTTGTAAGTCTGTGGAATATGCTTTGTGCTTGTCTGTCTGTGTGTGCTTGAACTTGTTGACTGATTGTACGTGTGCTGATGTTTAAGTACCGTTTTTTGTGTTCTTCCAAGTGAGTGAGACCCTGAGCTCCATTGAGGACTGTATATTGAATGGAGTCCAGTCCGTATCTTCAGCACAGACACGTGAACTTGTCATCATTTAATTTCAAGTTTGCCTTCAGCAAACACCTGAATTTCGTAGGAACACGTGTATCCGAACAACCAGTGCCTTAACATGGCAGTGCTGAAATATATTCAGAGTATTTTTCATAGCTGGCGAGATGTGTATATGCATGCATACATACATTCTCCTGAATGCATGCATTTATAGGAATACATTGACCTTTTGCTAAAGGAGCTTCTAATGCATGCGAACACCGGAAGACATTTTACTATGCAGTGCAGATTTACATTGTTCTTGACAGGACTGTGGTGGAGAAAATACTGAGCATGCTGTTCATAACACAGCTGACCATTTTATCAAACATCAGTGAGTTGAGATCATTTGTTCAAAGACATAGAGACCAAGTCCTCAAAAATGCATTTAATTCAAAGACAGTGTGCCGCTGTGTAGCCTGTGCTGTTATGTGTAACACTTTGCCTAACACATATTTAATATGTTGAACTATTTTAAACTTTTCAAAAACAAAATATGTGTTGGATGTTATTATCTTCCAACAATAAAAATGAAATAAACATATAAACAATAGTGATTAAAACAGCTCTGTGCAGGTTATAAGAAATACTCTGTGTTGCAGGTAAATCACAGGGTACAAGAATTCAGATTTGCAGATTGGCACTTTGTAAAATAATGGAAGAGGAATTATGATGAAGATGATGCAGACAGGGCTTCCAGCCTACGCAGACCTCATCTGCTCAGCTCTGGTCCACTATAATGATATACTTCTACTACTTTTGAATATAAGAATGTGACGTCTGTTGCCCAAAATCTTAAGCTTTATGTCCATTTCTAAATCTTTGTCAGCTATTTTTCATTTTCACATCATATTTCAGATCAGTGCTTGTGTGACAGAACATGACCTTTGGCAGAACGTTCAGATTTCTATTCTGGTTTTAGATTTGAGACACAAATGTATGTCTGTATGTGTTCTATTTATAGAATAGCAGATATCGCAGGGTGAGCTGTAAGTCGTATACGTATTAATTATTCACAAGTTATGAAAAAAAAGGTGTTTTGGTGGTTAGATGATATTCTACTAGTAAGACTCCTAATTTGCCCATAACTTTGTTATCCCAACGCTTGAAACCAAAATTCAACTTTGTTGCCAAAAATTCAGGTAAACATGGAGTAATTTGAATGTCTCCTCCTGATGGTGGACTGGTTACCATGACTTCACTGGTTATTATCAGAATGGCACAATTACCAGCCATACCCCATACCCTATTTTAACGAGGGGATGTTTGGGGTTGTGTGTGCATGCGTGAGTGAGTGAGCGACTGTGCATGTTTGTGTGTATGTGTGTGTGGGAGGGGTCGGGTCTTTTTTTTTTTTTTTGGTAACTTGTAAAGCACTTTGTGTTGCACTTTATATGTATGAAAGGTGCTATAGAAATAAATAAAGTTTGAATTAGTGGTAATTCTTAAAAAGGTATAAATCTAAAAATCTTGATTTAAAAATGGTTCCTAATTTACATCTCAATAATGATGAATAATGTCCAGCCAAACAGAGAAGTTTTGTTCTCCCCTGACCAGATATAAAGCTCCTGTAAACTGCATCACTGCCATTTCAGTGCGGGACCTAGCTTACTCAGTGTCGAGGTGCTGAGGCACGTAAATAGATAAATGGTAAATGTGCTGCATTTATATAGCACTTTTCAAGTCGTGGAGACCACTCAAAGCGCTTTATAATAGGTGGCTCATACACAAACACACACATTCACGGGCATCATCATACACACACTGATCGAACAGCCATTTGGAGGAATGTGGGGTTCAGCATTTTGCCCAAAGACACATTTACCAAACTGTCCTCACCAATCGTGTCTGATTTCACCAAGTAATGGAAGAATATTGGCTTTGCACATTCAATGAAATGATGAGGTAATACCATAATCAATATGTGACCATTTGAAAGGAAATGGTTTGTTTAAGTTGACCTTTCCAGAAAATGTACAAAACAGACTGACCATCCCATTGAGAGCTGAAGCAGATGTCTCTGGGCAGAATAACAGCATTGGTCGTGAACATAAAACGACCTAGTTTCAATCACTGATTTACAACATCTCATTTTCAGATAGATGTTGCACCAGTAGATGTAACATCATGGAAGCTCATCAGAAAAATCCACTTTAGTTCATTTATTGCTGAGCAAAAATGAAATTCTGACTCAGCACATATTTTCCTGAATCTTTTTGTTGGGTGTAATGTGAGGCGGAATAATAAAGATGGAGGGCTAGATGCTAGATAATGGACTGCGACAGTGAACGGCCTCCATCTTGACTGATGAAAAGTCAGGGTGCTGCTGTTAGGAGCTCAGATGTGGAGATGCAGCGGCATCACATTCACAGGACGTTACACTTACGATAAATGCTCATATAAAGTCTTTATCCCTCTCTCAGACACAGACGGTGCACAATGTACGACAACTCACTTTTATCTACATACAGTATATTTCCTCCTCCTTCACAAACACCTATCACAAGCAGTTACTCCAAGATGGACACTTATACACTCCCCCGTTCGTTATATTGATCCATGCTTACACAAGCATTAGCACTCACTTAGAATGAGAAGCATGTCTTCACCCAAACACAGAAGCACAGAGACTGAAAACACACACACGAATGCACTCACAACCACACGCTAACGCACATGCACACATCTGGGGAGAAAAATAAAACTGCTGGCAGATTCTTCCAAACTGAACTGGAGCGTGCAGCAGCTGATGTATTCATCCAGTGTGTGTGATTTAACGAGGTCCGCTCCATCTCGTCATAAATCATATTAATAATCAGAGCTTCCCATTGATTTTTATGTTTTTTAAAGGCATCCCAGTGCATTATTTGATAAGTCCAGCTTTTGTTTCTGATTTAATGAACCCCACACTGACACACACACACACAGAGGTTATGAAACTGCTTTTCCTTTTAGAAGTCTTTATTCATCTGCGTAGAAAAAAAGACGACAGACCAATAAATGGAATAGCATTTTGCACCCATTTTTATGTTTATACATAAGAGTGTTTTCATGACATTTTTTTTTTCTTTTTTTTAAAGGAAAAGGATTTTTACACAGAATGAAAAGAAGCTTCAGTGATCTTTAAAAAAACAAACAAAAACAAATGCAGACATAAATAATAATAATAATAAAAAACAAAAATCACATCAGAGCTTCCAATATTACTGGTGCACAGTAACACAGGCTGGAAAAGAGAAAGAGAGCCACTGAAAGTAAGAATGGGTTTCAACACTTGCAGGCTCTATCTAAATCACGCCATCCCGTCCTCCCCTCTACGGTCTCTTTATTCTTCTCTCTCTACCTTTTCCTCTTTCTCTATAAATCTCTGGCTGTTTGTTGATGGTTTCCTTACAAGTTCCTCCTTCTTTAAAGTATTTTAGCGGGGTCAGGGAGAGGCAGTCAGAAAGCAGGTGCCCTATGCTTGGTTTGTGTGTTTTTTGTGTTGAACTGCACAGTGTAGCGGTCAGGCCATGATCCCTGTTAAACACAACTGTGTCTGTGCTGTGTGAAGGCTTATAAAAAAACTGAATGACCACAGTCAGCTAATGTACCTCATCTCCCAGAATGCTTTGTGTCAAGTTGGAAATGTTCAGTTGTTTTGAGTATGTGTTACTTTGACCTCACTTTTAAATACTAGAAATTTGAATTCCCTCTGGGTGGGAAACCATTAGTTGATCCAGTTTTGAAGCAACCCATTATTTTCATGATCAGTTAATATGCCATTTGTTCTTTTCAATCTATTGATGGATCATTTGGTCTATAAAATGTCATGAAAAAACATCACAATTTAGATGCCATGGGTAAGATAGTTAAATTGATTGTTTGGTGTGACTAAGAGTAAAAAAAAAACTGCTTACCATCACATAAGATAATCAAGAAAAGCAATAAATACTCTCAACTGGGAAGCAGAAGCAAGAAAACATTTTGCATTTTACCTTAGTTGAATGATTAATTATCAAAATTGTTGCAGACTGAATTATCAAGTCATTTAACCAACTAATTGGATCAGCTCTACAAATTTGTCAGATGTTTTGTGGTCCCATTTATGCCATGGGAGCTCCCGCTTTAATTTTATGAGGCCCCTGTGTAACAAACAATCAAGCACGACTACTTCATGGCAACACTGGAGTGTCATATGATGTTTGCATCGATGTGATGAAATAGTATAATTTGTCAGGTTTTTAATTTACTGAATAATCAAAATGCACACAAATCCCTGTCTGGCAAGTTTATCTGTAATCAGTTACCCAATCAATATATCCAATAATAAGTACTTAATTTTTTTTTTGTATTTATTTGTATGTATATATTTATATACAAACATCACAATATAAACCTATATATACTGTGATAGATATTTTTATCCACATTGCCCACTCATTGAACTTTCCTTATAAATACCAATAAACACAATGGCATTTTTTTTTTTTTACATAACATTGAAAAGATGATGTAATGAGTGAATTTTAGTAAATATTAATTTGAATACAGTGTTTCTGACTTCCACCAAAAGATTAGCTGCTATATTAGCATTTCATTCATTTAAATCTTAATTGAAAAGAAATTCAACCAGCCTCCAGAAGGGTAATGTGGTTACTGTTATGGGGTACATGATTAGGTTCCTCACTTTCATATGCAAAGGTATTTGAGTAATTAGACCAAACCACAGAAAATCGGCACATGCAGTAGGTTTCCTAAATTTTGAGAGGGATTTTTGATGGCTGTTCTTCTCAAGCTAGTTGTTTCACTTTTTTTTACAGTGTTATTCCTGATTGTCTTGGTGTTCATCTTCGCCTCCTGTAGTCCTACTGACATTTCTGAAATCATGATTAGTCTTTAACCCTTTAATGATCCCAGTCTTTGGAGGAAGTGTGCTGCCTGTTATCACTCAGAGTGCAAAGTGGATTCACTGTGGGTGAAACTTGAGCCACTCTTTGGATGAAGATGTTACATTACTCCAATTGTCAACTCTCCTCTTTACCCCGCCCACGCTCTTCTTGATTCCCCATCTTCTATTGCTTTTGTCTGCTTTTTTACCTCCTGCCGCTGCATTTGTCACACGCCCCGTTTTTCCACTTATCCTCCTTTTTTCCTCTCTTTTTTTGTCCTCACACTCTGCTTTAAGCCAACAAACCTCTCAGCATCTCCATGCCCAAAACAGCACTCTTCTTTCTCTCCCCTTGTCTTCATTTATGTTCTCCCCCTCTATCCATCCATCTATCCATCACTCCCCACTCTGCTGCTCTCTCTCTCTCTCCCTCTCATTAGTCTCCTCATGCTGTGGTTTGTGTCTCCCGTCTCTGTCAGAACTGTTATCACTGCTGTCAGCTCCCTTGACGAGAACAAAGTCGTCCTCTGCTCACGGCACCACAAAAGACATGAGAGAAATAAAAGGAAAGAGCCTCAGCCAAAAAAAAGAGGTGGAAAGGAGGAAAAATTAAAAAGCAGGGGAGTAAACCAGAGGGAAGGAGGGGGCTAGGAACACATCTTTTCATGTCAACCATGATGCATTGTCATCTGTGGGTTATAACAGCCATTGATTTCTCCCCTCTTCATCCTTTTTATCTATACAGCACAGAGCTTACAGTTGGTAGGAAGATATGAGAGCTATCTCTATACACATCAAGTGCCTTTTCCTCATATTATAAATATATCTCCCACTAAATCAGCTAAGCCTAGTATATCAACCTCAAATAAGTTACTGTGTATTATTATGAGCTGAGAAGAACAGTAGGTTTGAAAGACACTGAGATATCCAAAAGAGAAAACGTAACCATTTAGAACTATAAGTAGGCTAGTAGGACTGTAACTTCTGTCACTCAATAGCAATGTCCAATCAACATAGCTGGGATCAGTCTCTTTTCTACTTAGCAAACCAATCAGAATTGAACCAGCAGAGGCACAGAGGGTACTTTGGAAACCAAGGACAAAATGGCCACTAGCCAAGGGTCGTCATCCTTAGAAATGGCGCCTGGCATTCATGGCCCAGGGAGCATGTCCCCTTATCATCACGTGTAGGCATAATCTATGTCAGGAATGCCACCCTCTCTGTAGCCACGGTTGGTGCCGTAAGTGACATGATGGTGGCTGGTTTGGCTGAGGATGGTGCCATTGAGGCTGCCCCCTCCGTGGCTGCTCCGGTAGGTCCCGTTGGCTTGGGAGGAAGAGGAAGAGGAGGGGAAAATGGTGTGGATGTAGGTGACATCCTCCAGCTTCGGCTGCAGTGGCTGGTGGGCCATTGCTGTCATCTGAAACCCTGCAGGAGGAGCCCTGATCTCTAAGATGGAAGTGTCTTTCTTGGTGCCTGACTCTACATAGTCATCATAATGTTTTCCACCCCGACCCCTGCTGTATGAGCCAGAGTCCCCAGACATGTAACCTGCTCTCTGTCCATACCAGCAGAAGATGCCAAATATTAACAGCAGGCTTACTAATGCTGTGGCACCCCCTATGATTCCAGCCAATGGCAGGGCTGTTAGCTCTGAGTCCTGTCCCTCTTTATCTGACCCCTCACCTGCTGAGCTGACCAGAGCCTCTCCAGTCTCTATCTGAGCACAGGCTGGGGCTGAGTCTTTACTGTCCGTGTCCATGCTGCCACCTCGAGATGAACCCATGCTGGAACCTCCAAAGGAGGGCTCCTGTCGTAGTGGCAACAGACAGATGAGGTAATGTGAACGTGGGGTAAGCTGGGTAAGGAGGTACTGTCTCCTCTCTCCAGGAACCAAAGTCTCTGTTATTGAACCAAGAGCTGCACTGCTACCCAACCTCAGCCATGACAAGCGGAAGGACGGTGCTGGCTGTGGGCACAGCCAGCTGACCAATACACTGTCCGAAGAGAGAGGTTTTACAGTCAGCTCTAAGGCCTCTCCAGATACCTGTCCTCCCTCACTGGGAGGAAGAGGCATAACAAAGCCTGGTCGCTTGGCTCGCAGGGTAAACAGGGAACCTTGTGTGGGGACCAGGAGAGAGGTAGTGGTGGTGCTACCATGGGGGACTGAAGCCACTGATTGGCCCCCTTCAACACCATCTTCACCTTCTCCATCTTTTTCTGCTGGGTTTACCCCGACTCCAGTGCTGGGTCCAGCAGGGGGGCCTTCGCACTGGTCCATCAGGGAGGTTAGGTCTCTTAGGATCTGGCCCCTTACAGGCTCAGGCCCCTGACAAGTCAGACCTCTGACAGTCACTGCTGCCCCTCTGCCATGAAGCCAGGCGTGCAGCCAGCGAAGGTTACAGCCACAGTACCAGGGGTTTCCACGCAAAAGTAGCATCTCCAGGCTTTCTGTGTCTTTCAGAAGTCCTCGGGGGAGACTGGTCAGATTATTCCCTGACAGGTCCAGCCTTTGTAGGCGCCGCATCCCATCCAGGGCCCCTCTTGGTATGTGGGTCATCCCGTTGTCTTGCAAATGGAGTCGTACCAGGTGAGCTGAAGGCAGGTTGACAGGTGGTGACTGCAGGGCATTCCTCACCAATGACAGCTCTGTCAGATTGGAGAGACGGGAAAAGGTGTCATCTGCAATGCGAGTGTTTGCCAAAAGGTTCCCATCCAGGACCAAGCGTCTCAGCGAGGAGAGCCCCCGGAAGGCGTGAGTCGGAATGGTGCTGATTCTGTTGTCGTCCAGTCGCAACTCTTCCAAGGAAGCTGGCAAACCCGCTGGGATGCTTGACAGGTGGTTCCGAGACAGAAACAGCAGCCGAAGCCGTGGAGTCCCAGAAAAAGCTCTCTCCTGGATGCTAACTGTGGATATAGAGTTATCATCCAGGTGTAAACGTTCTAGTAAGGGTAACTTGGCCAGGGCTGACCGCGGTAACGTTCGTATATTATTATCCTGCAAGTGGAGCTCCCGTAATGAAGGCGGGAGGTGTATAGGGAATTCATCCAACTGGTTGGCATACAGGTAAATCACTCGTATGGAAGAACTGCGTTCCAGTGAGGGAGGCAGCCCAGCGTTACTCAGCCGGTTGCTCTGCAAGTAGAGTATGGCAGCCGTTAACGGTAGTGGAGGAATTATGCTGAGGCCTCGGTCATTGCAGTAGACAAACCCCTCATCACAGCGGCACACTGAGGGACAAACAATGCCCTCGTCTCCTTCGCCTGTCTCCATGGCAATTGCCGCTGCCGCCAGTTCCAGCACCTCAGCCAGTAACGTGAGGCACAGGAGGAGAAGAAAGAGCCAATCACGGAGCTCAGCGAGACTCTCAGCTGCCATGTTGGTACGCAGCTCCTGAATGAAAGAGAGGAAATGGGAAACAGGATTAAAATAAGTGCAGTGTTTATAATTCACCGCTTCTAAAATCAGGATGTATAACTCATTACATTCAAAAGAGAGAGTAGAAAGAGTTGTTAGCAAGAGGGCATTAGATTTAGTTAAATATGGTGCACGACAAATCACATAGTTAACCTCTTTATCTAAAACTGTTTGACTAAAGAGCTGTATTTTCCAACTGCCCTTAAATATAATGTTTTTTTTCTCTAAAGTGGAGAAGATTTGTGGATTGAAAAGTCAGACATAATTTAGAAGGCCTATCCACTATTATATGGGTCAGAGCAACCATGCAGAAGACAAATGGACATTTACAGGCACAGAGTGCGATGAGGGGTGGAGTGAGTGGGAAAGAAAGATTACAAGAATCAGGGAAGGCAAAGGGACAACAGAGATGGAGAAAATTGGGCAGTGACAGTTGCAGGGAGTGAAAATAAGTGGGGAAAATGTTTTTTTCCGGAGAGATTAACTGAAATGCTGCGAGTGAGTGACATGGAACTAAAATGGAGGCCAGATCGGGGGCAAGGAAATCAGATTAATTGCCCACAGTGCTGTTGATAGCTTTGAAGATAACAGAGGCGCTAAACTTGGGACTGCACTACATCTAAACCCTCAAATGAATATCTGAGTCGCTGTGAACGGAGAAATAGAACTCACAGACACTCACAGGTTCCTGACTGTGTATTCACAAACACATTGCGTCTGTTTGAGGTTCTGACCAAAGCACACATTGAGAAATGCACAGGCATATAAGTAAACATACGGAGCACAAAGCATTCGCAAACAGAATAGAAGAGTCTGGGTACAAGCTGACATGTATAATGCATGTTTTCTTCTTGGTTGTTATTGTTCGTGAAATTTCTATAAATAATTCACAAAACTGGTCCTGAAATCCCCTGAAATGTTTTAGTGAGATGTTTTACAGAGAAGCATTTTTCTGCAACATTAATACGTTCCTTGGTCGATGTTTTATGACTTGTCTCCTAGCGAATCCCTGACACCAACATCAATAACATAAATTTACAATTCAGATAACATGATCTCTGTGCACTCACATTCACTGCACACTATTTATAGAATATGAATAATATACAGTGGTGAAAGTTGTGGAAATTACATTTGTGGCACACTCTTGTTTGAATCCTTTCTTTTGGGTAGCCTGAGGCAGGAAAGTGTGCCCTGACATGAAATGCCTGACATGATTTGACAGCACATTTGATAAACAAATCCTCTAAAGGCAAGTGTTTTTTTTTTATTTATTTTTTTTTAACCCCCCCCCCCCTGCACACGCACTTGTGTGTGTGTTCATATGTGAACCCAGTGCTAGATGCAAAATTGCCTCTTGGCTGCAGTCAAAATCCATGCAAAGCAAACAAGAGATGGCAACAATAGAAGCGATGGGGGGGGGGGGGGGGGGGGGGGGGCAGATGGAGAGTTGGACAGTCAGTCAGAGGAGAAGAGGGGGAAATGAGTTCCTGACAGTCGAGACTCAAGTCAGTATCAGCTGAGTCTGCTGCACAAAAGAAGGATAGTCCCAAAGGACTTGGATTTTGTTTTTTCTTCTTCTACTTAAAAATAGGTATAAAAATAGACTTCACTTTGTTTACCTCTACATGTTTATGTGAGCATCTATGTGTGTGCATATGTGAAAAAGAGATCTGTATCAACAGCGAGCTGCCCCTGTCTCAGCCTGACACACGCAGTGTTTGATACGTGACGGTGAAAAAGAGTGCATGCCACACAATTCGGCACAGACCCAGAATATTTTTTTCTTTTCTTAATAGTATTTCTTTTTTTTTTTTTTTTTTAAGCTTAGATCGGGACTGTTTCCAAGCATTTCTAGCATTTGAGAGACAGAAAAAAAAGGGAGAGGAACACATGCACACAAGAGGGAGTGTCAAGGTAGGAGTCCATATTAGGAATACTAATGAGTATCACCAGCGTATGCTTCTGTGCCACACTTTCCTCACTTCTCTTTCATAAATACCATCTTGGCACAAACCTTTATGTGTGTTTTTGCCTTTATGCCAAGGTTTCCTATTGACATGTCCTCCTTATGATCCTTAGATTTTCTGTCTTCTCCTCTCCAAGCTTATTCCCTCACCCTTTCCAACTGTCGCTCTGTCTCTCTCATTTTTCATTATATCCACTCTCAGGTTTGTTTACAGAAGTGTCCGTGCAGTCACCCTCCAACTCTCCTCCTCTCTCTCTCTTTTCTAATCCTCTTTTATTGTTTCTTCTCCAGTTGTTCCTTGATTCCTACACACTGAGATTGGATCAATCAGCTCTGGTTCTCCTCTCCTCTCCTCTCCTCTCCTCCACAGCAGCTTACTTTCTCTTTCATTTAGATGCAGCAGACCCCCTGCACCTCTCTTTCTCACTCACTCTCGGCCTCAACCTCCACGCCTCCACGTTCGCCTCCTTCTTCTCCCTTTGTGGTGTCTTTTCTTTTTTTTTCAGCCTACCATTTTCCCCCCTAACATTTCAATCATGTTCTGAAATAAAAGGCTTTGTCGGAGCACAGAGCCTGTGTGTTTGTTTTTTTTTTCTTCCTTTCATGTAGCGGAAAGCAAGATGTAAGTGTGGTGTTCTTCGTTGCAGTGAATGTGTGAAAAAAGCATGTGTATGTGTGTGTGTGTGTGTGTGTGTGTGTGTGTGTGTGTAACAGGTCTGATCGACCCAGGGTGTGACTGTTGAGGGCTTGCTAACCTGTTCAGTCTCTGTGCCTTTCACGTCCGCCGCAGCTTTGTTTTTCCTCAATCAAGGATTTGTTGGAAGGCGTATTAGTGTGTCTTCAAGTGTGATTGAGGACGTCACCGTGGATCTGTGTTTGTATGTGTAAGTGTGTGTAAGCGCAGTTTCCCAGTCGTCTTTGAATTGTTCAGAAGTGTAGCCTTGTTCCTCGGGGCCGTTGAATCTTCCTCAGCTTGGGTGAATGATGATAGGGATGATGATAGCCTGTACTCCAGGGCTCCACGAGTAGCAACACCAGCATGGCTCAAAGCCGCCTCGGCACCCACATTTCTGTGTAGTTTGTGTATGTGTGTGTGTCCTGCTGCCAAGCTCGCTCGCTCTCTCTCTCTCTGGGTAAGGGGCTTTTAGGCCTGCCAACTCAAGTCATCTTCAGTGAGTGTCCAGAGGCCTAATTCAGAAACAACCCCCCCACACCCAAATGCTACAGTTTGGCAAACAGTCAGAAGATGGTCGAGGGCTCAAGGGTCCTTCTTGGAAGTCAAAAGCAATCCTGGATATTCATGCAAGCAGTGGGTCATGCAAAAATAGGCCTGTGCTGTGCTGTACTTGCTTTGAATTGCCAGGTAGTGGTCTTAATGAGCAGTGGGCCGAGAATCAGTGGGATCAGAAAAATCCATCTGAAAGTCCTCAGGAAAGTCAGATCTGTTATTACTATTTGTATTATAACAATTATTAGAACATAAATTTCACAGTTCAGTGATGGTAATGAGCACGTTTGGAGGCTGTGATGGACAAGTTGACCTGATGCAGAATACAGGCTGTAACAATCTGATTCCCTCTCAGTTTCAGCCTCTCTCTCTCTCCTCTGCTAAACGTTCGGTCACTTCTTTTTCAGTAGACACAGATCATCTCCAGAGGCGGCAAAGCCAGATGACAGTGTGTACCGTGCTGTGTATGTAGTCCACTCTAAGGAGCGTGGTGATGGCCGGTCATGCGGATCAGTGTGAAAGGTTCTCCCACAGGTTAGCAGAAATGGACTGCCGTCTGTTCTCCTAAAAGTGGACTTAAGTGGCGTTCACTGCAGCAGGATAGATGGCTGAGTATTCATCAGCATGGACCTGAAAAGACAGAACAGACAAGAACAGTCTTAGAGTTTTCATTTGGGATTTGGAAAGGATTTAAGCGATTTAGTAAATAATACACTCTCCAATTTGGCTGTATGTTGTCAACCAAAAGTAATGGATTTTTTTTATTGGAATCAGTCGGTGTATGAAGTAGAAACATATTGTTGATTATATTACCCTGCTGGCACTTACTGGACTGATTTTTTTCTCATGACTTTTTGCTGGTAATTTGATGATGACTGTTTTTACCTCACTATAAAAATGTAGTTGAGCTATTCTACTGCAGTGAAATGCTTTCTGCTATTGTTTCCCAATTTAGTCAGTAAATACACCCTCCGAGCCAGCTTTTATTGAAATTTCAATAGTTAAAGTAAAAAAAAAAAAAAAACCCTAAAATTATGCAAAGGCAAGAGGTGAACTTATTAATGTGAGAAAAAAAAGTTTTGGTCACCATTTTTTTCTTTCGGGGTGAATCAGTTGGTGAACTTACAACTTTCCTTTCCAATGGAAGAAAATGAAGCCTTTTGTCTGCACAAGGCGGTGTTGAATGTACAGTGCTACACCCTTTGATGCATTATCAAGACAGTAGTGTGCTGCAGGTAGTAGTAGTAATGCTGTTATCACAATGGTGAGGAAATGCACCAAAGAAAGACTGGTTCAACTGACAGAAAGATAATAACCCACGACTTTAGAAGAAGAAAAAAACAGATGTGGCTTCAGGTGATGGACGAGCAGCACAGTCTCTAGATTCAAACCTCTTAGAGATGCTTTAGGAAGAGCTGCACAGGAAGTGAAAGCAAAGCAAAATACATGTAAAACATATTCTGCAGCAGAGCAAAGATGAACTGAACAGAACTTTAGAAACACTGAGACACT
This sequence comes from Caranx ignobilis, assembly GCA_021432705.1. Taxonomy (NCBI): domain Eukaryota; kingdom Metazoa; phylum Chordata; class Actinopteri; order Carangiformes; family Carangidae; genus Caranx; species Caranx ignobilis. The sequence continues at coordinate 15,657,947 of MU269981.1, read as the reverse complement.
GTGTAAATTTAAAGAACTGTAAAAAGTGAGGCACTGCAAAAGTTTTGATAAGCAGTGTAGACTTGTAGTGTAGACATATGATGATGAAGCCGCATGAAAATTGTCATTTGTGTAGGTCTGGGGTCACTTTATTAACTTCTCCAGTTTAGGGGGGAGGACTGAACTGAAACTGTCAGATATAGCTTTTCTTTCTGCAGGGGTTCTCAACACTTCTGCTTACCACCACCCACTTATGTTTCTGCATCACCGGATGAAAACCTCATACAGCGCTGTAAACTTTTAACCAAAGAATAGTGTTTCATAACTGTGATACACAAGATACACAGGATCTCCTATGAATTATTATGTGACATGTGAAATGCAAGTTTGAGAACTGTTGTTTGAGAGGTTAGAAGTAACAGTGACCAATGCCGTCCTCTTGACTGACGATCTCCCTCCATGTCTCCAATGGGTCATTATCTCCGTAATGAACTGTTCTGATTTGTTTACAGATTGAATTTGTGTCATGGACTTTTAAAGTCATCTAATTTGTTTAAACTGTTTAACAGTTGCAAGAGAGGATTCAAGTTTTCACTCAGATATATTATAGTTTTTAAAAAGGCTCTCAGTTATGAGCCAATCTGTGCTTTCTCACATTAATTCAAACTAAGGAATTTAATATTGCCAGTAGAGTTAAGTAACCACACATATCAGTCAGGTTTATTACCTTATGACTTCAGCTTGCATACTGTTCAAATATTGGCACAGCAGCTTGTGTGTTTTTATTACTAAAATGAACAGAAATCTGCTTTAAAGGGTGTGCATAAATGAAATGCTTGCCTGTCTTGTTTGTTTATTTTAATGTGGACTTTCTTTAAATGGCATCAAGATGCAATGTTGGGAATCAGGCTGGCACAGTATGGAATACTAAAAAGCACAGGCTAAATAATTATCCCCATCAGAACGGTTATACCTTTTAAAATTAAGTACCTCGTGAAAATATTCCTGAAGGTCAACGCTGCATGCGCGCAACACTAAGCTCCCAACGGACACAAACCTCCCATTAACGTAACTCTGTGTTTTATATCTTTTTTTTTCCCTTCACACAAAACTTTGGAGCTTTCATTAACCACCACGTGCTAAGTGCCTGCATCTTGTGTGCAGAATCAACCCCCCCCAGTGAACACTGGCTTTAGAAATATAAGGTTTTCATCAGGCATACTGAGTGTACAGAGACAGATTCATCAAGGCCATTAACTGCTCCGCTGCTCACATTCGCCTGTTCACTTCATCCCAGAGTAAGTAGACTACATAGCCAACTGGGAAATTATCATGCACTTTGCTTAAACACAAATAGAGACAAATAAAGCTGTCCTCATTTTCATTTTCAAAGAACACATGCTGAAGCCGAGAAGGACTTGGTGGACAGGCTGATGCCTGTGCTTGTATGAATCCTTGAAGGACGTTTAAAAAGGCTGTAAATTGTCCACCGTGCACTCTACAGTCAGAGTGAAGCGTGTGTGTGTTTCAGTCTTAGGTTTAGTGTTTTAAGTGGGTCCACAAATGGAAAAAAAGGACTGTGTTTAACTGGATGTGCAGTTTAGAGGGTTAGATATGTGGTTGCTGTGGGATAAAGTGTGGGGCAGCGTGTGGTGCGATAAATTGCCCTTTTTTATAAAACAGCTCCAGACTGATATCCAGTTTGTGGCATAGTAAACTGATTTATATGTGCAGAGTGTGCCTAACATGCGTAATGAAAACAGCTCGATGTGGGACAGAATGCTAAACAGACATTGTTTGCAAAACACACCGACTTTGTGATTGGCGTTTAAGGAGAAACAAGATAATGGTCTACTCAAGGACAGTGGCGATGTACAGAAAGCTTTATGCATCATGCTGTATGAACATTATTAAGCGCTGCAACCATCATCATTCCATTCATTTGTAATCCATTGATTGATGTCTAATACTTCAAAAATAATGAAACCCTCTTGTGTTCATATTTTGGAGGCCAAGGCTTTTAAGTGGCTTAGAAGTCAAATCATAATTCAAAGGAAGACTTTTAATTGGATGTCATCAGTCATGTATTAACAGTAGATGTCACCCTTAATAACAGTAACTGTCGTTTTAAAACACGTCCCCTTAATTGGTTGCAGTGCCTGGTCCAAACCCACCCTTACACTCTGCACTAATCTTTGCATACCACAGGCAAAATGTCTGCCTGCATTGGACAAGATGTGAATATTGAACATCAGCAGCATTTCCACAGCTCAATGCCGTTGCCCATTAGACATCAATATGTGAAGCTCTATCTGTGTAATGTTGTGGCTGTCCTTAAAACCTTTTGTGATGGATTTCCAGGAGCAAACTTTGCTAAGGGGGAGTGTGCTGCGGAGGTAAATGAGGAAATGGGGGACATTACTAGGTAGCGTCAGAGCTGGGATTTTAGAAGGCAAACCAAGACAGTGGTCGTTTAGGACGGGGGGAGTACCTGAGAAAGATTTCTACAGGAGGTTAGAGAGAGGTAGAGAAAGTTACTGGCTTCTTTTAGTCATACAAGTTCACTGTTGTAGAAAATTTTAGAAAACCACTTTTCAAAGGAAATATCTCAATTATCCGTCAGCTTTTATGCAAAACTCTGAATATACCTGTTAACCCCCAAGAAAGAGCGGAAACAAAAAAAGATGAATAGTTGCACCTTGACATGTATCCAGCTGCCTTTTCCCTGATCACAAAGAGCTTTGAGTTGTCTTTGAGTTTATTGCGTGTTTTTATATAATTTTCATCTCTTTGATGTTAATAGGTGCAGTTTTGAAAAGCTCACACTTCCAAATTCATTTAAAAAAAAAAAAGAAGATATTTTCAAGTGTTTGAGCAGCACACTCATTCACATAACAACCAATATGGGAAAAAATGTCCCATTCAGGTGGTTAATGTCGGCAGTTGATGTCAATGAGAGGTCAATAGCTGCGTGTTTTTAAGTTCCACTAGAACTCCAATATCAGACTGTAAGATTACATAATCAAAGACCAAGTCATCAAACTCAGTGGTTCTCATGGTAACAATAAAGGAATAACTGCAAGAGATTGAGTCATTAACTATTTTGATGATTGTTTTAAAAATACTCAGGTTCCCTCTTCTAAAATGTGAATATTTGAATATTGAATACTCTCACTTAAAATATATTTGTGCTTTCTTTTTGAATAGCTTATTCCCATAGGCAGCTGTTCCCCTGCAAAACAAAACAACAACAAAGAAAAAAACGACACATTTTATTCCTTATTACTTTTTCATAACCCTCACACCATTAGTGAGGAGTAGGAGCAGGTAATAAGAGTGCAGTTACCTATAGTGACCTAGTGTTGAGGTCAAAACATTTCTGACCAACCCTCCACTCTGTATCTTTTCCATGTATTTATTTTTTCTGCATAACAGAGAGCACAGAGAACGATGCGTTCCTCAGGGGGACAGAAATCACTCTGCTCTTGTAAGCCAGTCAATGACAACTGTGTAGCCTACAGGCACTCTACAGTATGTGACTTTCACTGTGGCTTCTGTGTCATCCACATGCTCTGGCTGATATATTTTTCCTCTTTCCTTTGTACAATAATGATCAGAGATTCGCTTTTTTTCCCTCTCTGCTTGATGGGCACCAGTAGAGGAAGCTGGCAATAAAACAACAGCATAAATTGCAAATTTTATACAATATATACAAACAGGTAAAGATGATCCATCTGTATCTGACCTGGGGGCCACAGAGGAGCAGTATAATGCTGAAATACAACACATCTGTTGAGAAAATTGTACTGATGTGCAAATATGTGAGGTAAATGCTTTGTGTTATTACAGCTTCACATATGGAGCCGACATGTTTACACAAATGTGGTCAGAGCATTCATATATGCATTGTTGTAGATGGAGGTAAGATGCACAAAGAAGATCGTGTGACCACAGGTCTGTTTGCATGTGTCTACATCTTTGCTTTGACAAGAGGAAATGATGGAAATGAGACTTAGAAGGCTCTAGTTAAGGAAACAGCACAAGTGATTTTTTTTTTTTTTTTTTACTACTTTGATCAAAAGTTATGAGAAAAAAAAAAGAAATATGTTGCTCCTTCAAATTCTCCTCCAGATGACCTTCCAGCTGCATTATCACAAATTTGACACACTGTGGTGGGTGATGGCAGCAAATTTTTTCCCATTGCCATCCACCCTTTGCTCCATCAGGCTGTTCAGAATAATTTGCAAAATAGGAAGCAAAGAAAAGTGACAGCTGTGATACTTGGCAGTGCGCTCACTTGATGCACTATAGGGAGCTGTATAGGAGCTAGGAAGCGAGGGAGTAGGAGCTAGGGATTAATAGTTGCGGGGCTGGGGACCAAAGTCTGAGTACTTTGTAATCATGTGGCTGCCTAACCCCAGTGTTAGCGAGGTTGATGAGCATGCGTCCCTGCTGACACACACTCTCTCCACATCCACTCTGCTGAATATTAATATGGAGGAGAGAATTCCTCTGAGCCCCATTGTCAGACGGCCCTATTGTTCTCTGCTGGCCTCTGCCTCGGCGCGTGTATGTGTGTGTTTAGTATTAATGCCTAAGTTGGTGTCTACATTGTGTGCTCATGCATATTATGCCTGCGTCTTGATCGTGTGAGTGCAGGTCGGCTGCAGCAGAGCAGCCGTTAAGCCGGAAGTGAGGGAGATGAGGGGTGCGTTCACGGCCCACCATGGCCCATAAAGACAACTGGCCTGAGAGCACTTGGACCAGCCATCAGGGCCCAACACTGGCAATTATTTCACCTAGAGGCACTATCTGAAAAATGAACACTCTCATTAAAATGGCAAAGAGTGTGTTCATGAGTATGCATGTAAATGTTAGTGTGTGTGTGTGCGCACAAGTCCATTTGGAGACACAGCAAATATATGGCAGCACAAATGCTTGTCTTTCAATCAAAGCGTAATGTGCAGTTTATGATGTTTGACTGAGGGATGTGTGCTCATGTATGTGTGTGTTTGCACATTTCTTTTGTGTATGTGGACACATCTGTGGACACATCTGTTCGTGCCGGTGTGCATATGTATCTGTATGGATTTGTGTGTGTGTGTGTGTGTGTGTGTGTGACTGTTTAACCACCCCACACACGTAACCTCCCCATCGCTGCCTCCCAGTTTCTCATTTACTGAGCCAGAGTGAAGGAGTGTGGGGAAACGAGAAAACAAGTGATAGGAGAAGGGGGGAGGGAGAGGGGGGAGAAAGAGAGATGGTGAAATAGAAGCAGGGAGGGAGTGAGGAGTGAGGGAGGCGGGAGGGAGGTTTATACAGGAAAAATGAAGAGAGACTGGAGTAAAAGGAAGAGGGGGGGGGACGGCAGAGAAGAAGGGAAGATAGAGAAGCAGAGGCAGGAAGACGGGGGGAAAGAGATGGAGGCGGAGGAGGAGGCAGCAGATTTATGAAGCCATTGGAATGTAATTTGGAGGCAGAAATTACTGTCAGACTGAGCAAGGTTTAAAGTCAGTGAAGCCTGAATCCAGGGCCCTGCCTCTGTGTGCTAGTGTTTGTGTGTGTGTGTGTGTGTGTGTAGCTAGTATCACAGACAAATGGATAGCAAATGTGATGCAGAATAATACCACAGAAGCTCTGCAGTTACTTGTCATACACACCGAACGCGTTGTGTGTGCGTGCATGTAGAATTGCATGCACATTTTTACTACTCCGCCATGCATGAGTGACGTGACTACATGGCATCAGAACATAACCCGGCATTCATATTTAACAGCTCATATTTCATCTATGCTTGAAGACACAGATACACACACACACACACACACACACACACACACACACACAGGGCACTGAATTCTTGTCAGGCTCTGAAGGCCGTGACTCCAGCCGAATCAGTCGAGGGTGTCGGCATGGACAGAGCGAAGGCTGGAGGAGGTGTGTGTGTGTGTGTGTGTGGGGGGGGGTAGTGCGAGAGAAAAAGACAGAGAGAGAGTGTGCCAGGGATGGACGGAGAGAAAGGTAGAGGTGGGAAATGAAACAGAGGGAGGGAGAGACTCTAAGAGGGGCTAAGAAGAAGAGCGAGAGCGATGTGACTAGCTTTCTAACGCAGCAACACACAGCTTCCATTTAGCATGAGAGGGAGGGGCAGAGACGAAGAGAGATGAGGGGAGCGGCAGAGCAGAGATAATCAGTGAAGATCTGAAGGGAGGGAAAGGCTTAATACACTGATTTTTTTTTTTCAATCACTTCTAGCAATCTCTTTGACACTTGGCTGTAACACACACTCACACACACACACATGGGGGTTGGCTCTAATTTTGCTGCTAATTTCTTTCTTCAACTAACAGACTCCTCATCTGTTGGTTGCAGTACGCAAACAATTAAATGGACATGACTGCTGTTTTTCTTATGTTTTTTTAATAGTCAATAAATTCTTGAGTAGCTGTGGCTCAAATAGAAAAAAACAAACAAAAAAGCTGAAAAATGCCTTAAAATTTTAGGAAACTATTCTCAAACAGTGCATTTTTGGGGCTGTTTTCAGTTTTACATGACTATATATTCTGATTCAAAATAAACAGATGATGTTGACTGGAATGAAAAAAAAAACACTCCGAGTACCAGTGTGGCTCATTGGTTTGTTTTTGTACAGACATGAATGTAAAGGGCTATGACGTAGAGGAATGTGGCGTCTGAGCTTTGGCCTTTGCTGACAATTAAATAAGTACAGAATATGATGATTTCCAACATTATCATTTAAACTATGGTCAACTGTGATTTCTAGCACCGGTTCCTTCTCCTAGTTGGGCAATAGCTCCCTAGGTGATATGACTGGCTGTGATCAAAACAAAATGGCTGGCCCAGATGTGGACTCTCGTGCTGCCTAAACTGGAGCTGCGTAGAGCATCATCCAGATTTAGAGCAGAATAAAATAAAATATATCATGTACAACAAGCCCAACAACTCCCCCTCCAGTAAGGTGAGCTTTAATCTGCCCCTGACTCTCTGTCACTCAGAAATGGGGCAATTGTATTTCGAGAGATCTAAGTGCGCTGCTTTATACAGCAGTGTGTAAAGTGGCTTACGAGTGGCAGTGATGTACCAATGTTCTGATCACTTTCATCTCATATTTGATCCATTTGTTGTGACAAACCGTTTTGGGCTTTTATTGTGGTGGTAAAACGTAATCGGTGATATCACGCTCCTTTTGTGGTGGTGCTGTTTTTTTGTTTTGTTTCGGTTTTTTTAATCCCTGAAAATAAAACCATAGGGATTTCAGGAAGCGCACTGAAAATTGCAGCATTTAATGTTGGGAAAAAAACTGTCACTGTGCTGATAAATGTCAAAACAATGCGCTTTAATATGGAAACATTTTGGTATCAGCGGCTTCGTAACGCAGATCCGTGCCTGCATGGTTTGTGTGCCACTGGTCTCGATCAGCAGCTGCTCTCTCTAAAATGGACGTCACACACACAGACACAAAGTTCTCTAGATCTTTTCCACACAACAGCGACACAGTCACCCCTCAGAGTCTCTCTTACATGCACGCACACACACTCTCTTGCTCTTTTGACCCGTGAACTTTCGGTGACTTTCTTTCTCTCTCACACACACGCACACACACACAAACTCACACACCAGCTCTCTGTTCTTTGTTCTTCTAGCCAGTGTTAATGATATCAACACCATTATGCACTGTGACAACACTGCCTCCCACTTTTATGGCAGTTCACACCATTGTGCAGTCTCTGCCGCTGTTTCCCTGCTTCCCTCCGTTTCTCCCCTCTCACTCAGAATAGTGTTGAGGTCAATTATCTCTGAATTTGCTTATACAGTTAGGCTGACTACTTCATGCTGCTTGAAGGTGTTAAGTAGCATCTCTAGATTATTTGGCGTGTTGCTTTTTTGACATTAATCCTCCTTCAACACCTCTTTCTCCTCTTTTAGATTCTTTGTCTTTCTGCCTCCTTTTTTGGCATCCTCCTCTCTTTCCTCTTGCTTTATCCTTCCTTGGTATCTTTTTTTCTGTCTGTCCACGTCAGATTCAATCTGTTCTCTTGCGTTTCATGTCTTATTACCTCTCTCTCATTATTGCTTTATACATGACCTCAGCAATATGTCCTAACGAGGCGAAACTACAAAGTAATGTTTCAGTTTGTTGTGAGCGCTTTTCCCTGAGAGCCTTTGCTGCTACTCGTTCCTGGGTTTGGTTCTAATTACTGGTGAGAGTGCAAGCACTTGCAACTTCAGGTCACCTTCACCTTCAGGTTATTTTTGTGCTGCTTCTTGTTCCTTTGTTGGAACAGGTTTTCAGCCTCATTAACAGTATACATGTGTTTTACGTCTGAGTTTAACTAAAGTCAGCCTCGTCCAATTTGGGACTGTCTCGTCCACTTTCAGAAGCCAGAGTGTCGTCACACCACCGGCGTCTTGTTTCTCCTCCACAGCTCTTTACATTGAAGTAGTTGTGAGTATTGATCTGTCGCCGCTGTGCCAACTTAAAGAGGCAGCAATCCTCTCTTCCATCTAACTGTCTGAGGTGTTTTTTGAGGGCAGGTATTAGTACTTTTTCAAGCAATGCAAATTGTAATACTTATCAACCATATATCAAAGTTTCTAATTTTCTTATCCTAAGTGCTAATATCATTTCATCGCCATCGTCACTCAACCATACCTTTGTCGTATACGTTCGATTTATTTCAGTTTGGCTCGGGTGTATGGGAGGGAATCTGTGCAAAGCAGGAAAATCACAGATAAGCTTTTTACATTAAATCCTTTCCTGCTACCTTATCTGTGTGCGTAAGTGTGTGTTGGGAGTGCTCCTTGCTGTGTTTCCTTTTTCCCACTCTGTGCATCTCTTCCTCTCCCTCCTCTGAACAGTAAAGCCAGGACAAAACTCCAGCAGTGATAAGATGAGAGCAAGCTACTGAGAGGCAAGCAGTGCAAATGGGAATTTTCAATAGATGGGTCCTGAAACCTATTGTCAGAAGGGGAGAAAAGATGAAGAAAGAAGTGAAAAGGAGTGAAAGAGAGAGGATGTGAGAGGGGAGCATAGATGGAGGCGGACAGGGAGACAAAGTGAGCTGTAGAGTTTTTGCCCTGGAGGAAGCCAGCTTCCAAAGAGGGGGTGAACAACAAAAGAGGGAGTAAACGAGACAGAGAGAGAGAGAGAGAGAGAGATGCCGGAGAGAGGAAAACAGAGCAGGAGAGGAGGAGATGGAGGGGACAGACTCAAGAGTGGAGTCGAGGAGGTGAAAAGGGAGTGCAGCAGAGGGGATGAGAAAGAGGGAGAGAGGGAGAGATAGTCATGAGAGAGGAAGGAAGGAGGTGGGCAGACACACACACACACACACGACACACGCCCAGAAATACACACGACACATGAGTGGAAGTGTTGTGCATGAATATGGTGAGAATAAATGAAAATGCTGGCGGCTTTATTTTAAACACAGCAGCTAATAATTAAAAGTCAGATCTCACACTGTGGGCTACAGAGACAGCACACAGATTTTCTTATGCATAAGCGGTAAATAAACTGTATTATCTCCTTAGGAAGCTGTAACCTTGGGTGCTGACAATATATTCACAGTGCTGTGAGCCCGAGTCCAGCTTCTTCACCCACTTGCTTCACCTCCAATTAGGGTTAGACAAATATGCAGGCTTAATGATGAGTTTTCACGTTTTCTGACGGAAGCAGCTTACCCAAAAATTCCTTGTCTTTCAATTAAAATCTAACCATACTAATGGCAAACAGGAACTCACATTTAAAATGAGTCACTGTTTGCTCCCAGCATGCTATTCTTGGAAGGACAGAAAAGCCTTCCGCAATGGCAATTACGCCATGGGACACTGGAAAGCCAGTGAAACTCACAGATGAAAGCTTTTAGGTGGGTTGGCAGCTCCTTAAGGCAGGGTGAGGCAGGTTTCATTGCAGGTTTTTACAGACTGACAACCCTGAAGCTGTGAGTAAAATCCTCCCACACCATGCTGGAATGATTTCTCTCCTTAGCCATCTGTGATAAAGAAATAATATTTACGAAAACATATTCCCTAACTGCGGTGGAAGAGGAGCCTCCATCACATCACGATGTGGCCAGGGCCAGAGTCTGAATGAAACATAAACAGCTTTAATATTGGCTTGTTATATTAGCTCTAACGCCGGAAGAAAGCATCAAATTTATCTGCACCGGAAAAAAACGGAAACAACAAACAACAACTAACAACAACAAACAAACTACACACCCATCCGCCTGCAATATTATGTGCCAGGAGATGCTATGATATACCCCATCTCTCAGGAAAACACACATTTCCACACGGCCCAGCATGCATAAACATCGTCTCATGACAGTATGTGGATAAATAATCCCATTAAATATGATTGAGGGTTTTTCCGGCTCAAAGCATTTACACTCTCTCCATCTCTCTCTCTCTCTCTCTGTCTAGCTCTGAATGAGGTATGCACAGGAAGTATCAACAGATAGGCAATTTACGGGCCGGACACCCTCACACACACACACTTAGACCTACAGATACACACAAACACACGTGTGCACACACACGCACCCTTGTGCACACACAACAGTCCACCAGAAGGCACTCTTAGATAGGTCATAATAACTCTCGCTAGGTTGAGCTTGGCACTTATGCCTTTAGAGCAGAATCCCTTGAGTCTTTTGCGTGTGTGTGCAAAACAATGTGTGTGTGTGTGTGTGTCTGTGTGTGTGCAAAACAAGTCATTTTAAATCCAATAAGATATGAAATACGTGTGGCCTCCTGGTGGCAGACTAAGGCACGTAACTGAGGGTTCAAATCCAGCTGACAAGCTTTGTTACCTTTTACCCACCAACGCTCGCTCTCTCTATCATTTCCCTCACTCTCCATTTCATTATTATCTCCGAACGGGAAAAAAAGACGCCACTGGAGCTAAGCTTTTCAAAAATGGAAAAAGAAAAAACCACAGAGATATTCTGTTGCTGAGTAAAGTGAGGGAACTAAAACGGATGCAGCCGTCTGTCAGTCAGGCGTAGCTCTGTTTCCTCTGTGTTTACCTTTGTTCCTCATCATAAGGAGACAATGAGCTCGATCCAGAAAAGGCTATAGGATGATTATCAAAGCAGAGTCAGACACTATCCCTGCCTACCTGGGAGATGTATTGGAATTCAATACATCAGGTCAAACACATTCCTGCCAGTTGCCCTCACAATGAAGCACCACCCTGTCGTGCTCTGAGTGAGAGTGTAGCGCTCTCTGAGCACGGCTCGCTAACTGGCTTGTGTACTTATTTATTTATTTCGTTCTTTGATCAGCTCAGATGGTGTGGCACTGTTAACCTTTCAGTCTGTTGTTGCCATGGTAGTTGGTGGTAATTTGGCATTCGGTTCTACTTCGTCGCTTGTTTTGGTCCAAATGTAGAGATTTTGGTTCTTGTGTAGGTTGTAGCTCTATGAAACAGAATTAGTGTTATTATGCTTAATTGCCGGTTTAAATCTGGTGTGGGTACACGAAATTGACTTTTTCTTGGCATTGTGTTGCACTGGTTTTGAAGACGTTTGAGCATGTGCTCAACATGAGGCGCAGACAACTACTGATATATACAACTGATCTTTAAAAAGCCCCGAGATATCTAGTTACTGATATATAAAATAAACATAGAGCTTTGCAACACGTAGCAACATCAACATCTTAGTTTGAAATTGGACACTCGGGGCTCCAGAATAACTTTTTTTTTACTAGGAACAAAGTGGCCCCTAACTTAAAATTTTAGGAGCAAGCTGAAAATTTAGGGGCGCACACTGTAAATCGACTTGCAAAGCAAATATTCACTTTCCTTTTCATTCATGATCCTCACACACATTGGCCCGCCACCTGTTTGACAGATTCCAGATTCTTTGAGTCGCAACTTCCATGTTTCACCAGGGTTAAAAATAAAACAGCAAATTTACGGGTTGCACATGTGCAAGTGGATGAAAATTGTCCTTACACTGTCTCAAATTTTAGGGGCGAAATGCACCCATTTATGGGCAGTCTGGAGCCGTGACACTATCCAGTACACAAGCTGCAAAACAGACGCACACACGTTTTATTAGAACACCCACTGTTTGTCATGAGCAGTGGGCGACGTCCCAAAATCAAAAAATTTAGCTTCTTCTTTGTTCATCCTAAGTTCCAACTGAATTACATGCCCCGCACGACATTGCAACACTTTTGCTGCAGGCGACGCACTCAGACTGCTGTGATGTGAATTGTGGTGCAACTGATACGAAATTGGAAAATATAGACAATGTGAAGCTTGTGGTGCGCTGATGCCATTAGCAATGTTACCAGGGAGAATCCAACTGTGTCACAGCAAATGGTTAGGCTTAAAAAAAAACTGTCTCTAATATCAGTATACAATACATTAAATACTGGTCATTAACAAATACTCATTGCATTTTGATGTGGAAAACAGGAACACCTTTATTTCCTCATATTCTGAGTAGGTGCAAATAAGATGGAGAAAAAAGCTCACAAAATTAGATGATGAATGATTCTTTATAGCCAAAATAATCAGTAACCCCAGGCAATAGGTGCTTGATTTATTCATTAATACTTTCATACCTGTCCCTGTCCATTAGCTTTCTCAGCCTTTGATCCACAAAGGATCAAAAAGAAATCACTCTTTGCCCCAAATGAACCTCCTCACTAGATGATCACATCTTTGGTCTTTGCTTTGCTTTATTCTCAGTACAAACTTTTTCTCTTTTCTTCTTCTGTGTTTGACAGTTTCCATTTTAAGAACTGTCATTTGTGAAAGATCTCACCTGTCAATGTGGAGGTTTGATCATTGGTAATTACATTTCATTAACCTCACTATAAAAGATTAATAACAGATGTGGGCTGAATCTGTCGTCTCTCCAACAGTGAAAGCTGTTTTTTTTTCTCCAGAGGTGAAATAGTTAATTGTTTAATAAATTAGCTGATTGACAGCAAATAACGGCCAGTTAGTTTGATGATAAGTTATTTTTTATATTTCAAATTCAAACATCTGCTGTTGTTTTTGTGTTACATTATGAATAACACAATGTATTTGCACGTTGAACTGTTAGTTAAGTGAGACAAGCAATTTGACGGTGTCACCTTGAGCTCTGGGAAACTGTTTTCTAAAATGTGGACAAGATGAATGATTGATTCAATCAATTATAAAAGCTTTGTTTAATTATATGGTAGATCAATACTTTTCAGTTTGATAACCAAACCTCTCACTTTTTTTATGACACCTTTATATAAAATATAGTGTGTTAAACAAATGAAGGATACACATAAATTACTGCAACTAACACATGCATTTGCTTGTATCAGTCATTATTTGCAATACAGCTGTTAAGTCAGTGTCTGAAAACCGTCATTACAGAAGACATGGCTTATTGAAGAGCTTCTCTACAGCATCTTCCATACAGATTGTTGCTTCAATACATCACTTTATATTATTACTGTTATTTTTTTTTTTTAAGGATAAAAGATGTATTTGTATATTCTTGTTTGGTTTGTACCATAGTCCTTTTTCTTTTAAGAGTGAGAATAACCTCTTCAGTTTTAACTGAACAGAGCAAAGCTAATGTCTCGTTTTTACAGTTATTCTGCTCGTTTTAAGCGGCACTATTGAATCAAAGGTGCCAGTATTTCTGGAGGCATCTGTGACTTGTTTAAATCCAGGTAAAGTGCTCTGAAGTCGTCTCTGCTGTTCAAACGAAAGCTCATCTCTGAACTTCTCTCTGTGTGACTCCTACTCTGAAACCTCCCTGCATCTTCCACACAGTTCCTCTTCTCCAATAATGGACTAACACAGGCACACACACACACACACACACACACACACACACACACTCACATACTCAGACATAAAGCCATAATGCAATATAACAGCCTAATGCAAGGCCTTTGTGCTTGTCATTGTGTGTGTGTGTGCGTGTGGTCATGCCTGTGTGTGATAAAGCCTCCCAAATAGTTAAAGCCTTTCCTTGTCTAATGCATCTCTCTTATCTGGCATCTAGTCTGGGTTATATTTATCTCAGGTTTTCTGGGGATCGTATTTATTATGTCCTTTTGGGACAGTCTCAGCCAAAACATGGCATAACCTCAATTATATAAAAGCAGTTTGCTTCAATGCCATACTACCTCCTACAATGGATTGCATAAGACATCAACTAAGACAGTAACTAGACCTACACAGAATCCATTTTGTGAAACGTCTGGATACTAAAAATCTGTTGTGCCTCTTATTTGAATGCTACAGACTGTTGGCTTTTAAAATAAAGAGGGAAACAAAATGTGTTCATCTTTTCATGCAAAGCGTCGTTATGCATAATAAATTCACCATATAAACTTTGTTGTATGTTCACCGGACCTTTGTCTGTTATGTCTGGGCTGTCCCAAGACCCTGAGCTGACATGATTAGTCCAATTACACCTGACATTAACATGTGACACGTGCTCTATGTGTCTGGATATCCCATCTGGATATGGAAAATGCATGTTAATGCAAGGTGTAAAGTGCACGCAACATTAGCACTCATCTGGAGGTCGATGTCTACCCACCTGGCAAATGTAACTCTCTCTCTCTTTAGCTCTGTTTCTGGTCTCAACAAACTCCAGAGGGAAATATCTGGATCTTTAGCTACTAAGTGCTTCACTACACCAGCTAGTCTGTGTCTTGTCTGCCATTTGGTGCTGAGCATATAGTGTGCTTTGGGGTTTTTTAAAGCTTTTTTTGCTGAAAGCAGCTGTCTGTTGTGGCTTAAAAAAACATTACTGCGAGCAGTGAGAGTGAAGAGAACCACCAGAACAGTAAAGTTGTATTATGGACAACTTTAACGATGAGCCACAACTCACTCTAAAGCTCCATAATGCAGAGGTGAACTGTGGATTCATGTTTTAATTACCTGTAGGTTCATGAGGTTCACAGTACATTGTCATTAATAAGTTTAGATTATAGCTGCTTTAAGGCAAAAAAATCACTTAGCAAATCGAGAGATTAGCCCGCTTACCTGCATGCCTCTTTCTCGTAGCTAAAACAAGCCAGGTAAAAGCTGCAATTACTGGCTCTATCTAGCATGCCTTCTGCCCATGGTGCTGCTTGCCTTTACCAGGGTTGTGCTAAATCCGTTGACGAGATCACCAGCACTTCCTAAGTAATTTGCATGTGAAGAACCAATGACAATATGGGCAGAATTTAGATAATGAGCGCACTTATTAATACAAGCTGTGAATGCAAAGGCATGTGGATCAGATGTCATTATCTAGATGTAGACCGCGTGGAAATAGCAGGTGTTAATGGGGCCTATGTCATTTAGCGAGCATGTCTGCTCTCCATTTACAGATAGGATTGTTTCTTCCACACATTTTCAATTATTTCTTTGAGCCAATGTAGTGCAGAGAAACAGATCTGAGAGATGAGAAAGGTTCAAACCCTCAGTTAGTGAGAACATATGATACGTGCCTCAGGCTGCAGAACCACCATTTACATGATGATTTTCTATCACTGGTATAAAGTATAGAGCTGCATTTACTCATCAGTTTGTCTCATAATGTGAGACAGTGTAAGTATTACCATCAAACATGTTTTTTCTGGCATGATGTTAACTGTGAATCTGAGAGCTAAGATTAGTCTGCACTGACACAGAGAGAACAAGTTCAGACTGAAGGTGTTGGCTCAGTAGATTCACTCATTGTCAGTTTGAGTGTTTACATCTAAACGAGCTTCGTGTTCCACTAGTATTTGTTATAGGGATGTGAAAATGTGCCGTAATCCTCAGTAAATCATCCTGGGTGCTGTCTCAGTCTGAGTATCTGTACATCTGTTGAGGACACAGTTATGAAATCATTGTTTTGAGGGCGGGTGAAACTCCAAATCTGGCTACAAGTGCAGTGTTTCCCACACACAGGCTTTTAAAGGGTGGGGTGCCTGGAAACATTAACACGCAGGTATATTTTGAGACCCATGGTGTGCGTGTGTGTGCGTGTGTGTGTGTGTGTGTGTGTGTGTGTGTGTATATATATATATATATATATATATATAGAAGGCACTCCCCTCCTACTTCTCTTTCTTTGCATTGTTTTACTTGTGTGGAGGCAATATGAGATATTTTTTTAACCGTAGTGAACTTTTAAATTCCCACCTGTATTTTGTGTGTGTGTGTGTGTGTGTGTGTATGTATATATATATATATATAATATATATATATATGAGCATTGGATGTTTTGATCTGTGCCATCATGGTGATGAAGGTGACAAGGCATTTTCATCTGTCACAAATCAATAGACCACAACCTGTTATCAACCTGGTAATAGTTGGACTATTGTGTTAAAATACAAGCTTTTTTTAATTCGTATTATTTCTTACTGATAAAAAAAAGCCATAAATGAGGCCTCAGGCCAATTGTGGGTAGCGTGAATAATGTCCACATTGATTTGGATGGGCAGAAATCTCAATATTAAATCATTAATATAAGGAAATATTAACAGCATGCCAAAGTCGACAAGCATTGATATGCTTAGTAACAGTCCAGTCCTGGTTTCATACTGCTCAATTATTTACATTTTGCACTAAAATATTCATACTGAATGTCATGACTGTAGGCATGAAAATAAAGCCGAGGACACTCTTGTGATGTAAATGTATTCACAGTTAAAACTGATAAAACTGACAATACGAGCTTTTATGGACAAATGAGGGTGGGTTGTGTAAAATAATGTATTAATAGATGAGTGCAATCGGAAATCATTCAGGTAGTCGTAGTCAAGACGCCTCAGGACAGAAAGCATACTGCTCAGACACATGAAGCACAGAGAGTCATCTCTCCCTCATGACACCTGCTCTTACTGACCCACACTGCTCACCACTGAACAAACCGCCTGCAGGGAAAACTGCCCCCACTACTGAACAAAACCGGGGTACTTTTAACTCCCGTGGTCGCAAACCAAAAGAAACTAATCACCCCTCCCGAAAACTCCCCCACTGGCGACGGTCGGCCCACAGCTTCACTGTTTCCAGCAGAAAATCTCACTGACAGACAAAATATCACAGTATCAACTTTATAAAGTTATAATATGTCAGTGGTGTGTTTCCAGCTGCCCCAAGCCGCCGAAGAAAATCTGTTTGTGCAGCTTTAAGAATTAACAGGATGTTTTTTTATTTTTCATGTGCTGCGAATCAAATGTTTTCCAATAAATCTTTCACTGTCAGACACATGGAGAATCAGTCTGCACTGTCAACACGTTGGAAGATGATACTCTCATGGGGAACATTGTGTCAATTCACCATTTGGGAGGAGAAAAAAAGGTCTGAAAATCAGATTTTGGGATCATATTTCATTGGCCTAATATCGGTCTTGTATTGGCATCGGCACCCTGATTGCACAGCTAAGTCAACAACCTCATACAAAAAGACTCAGATGCTTTAAAGATGAGATTAATCTGTCAGAAATACTTCTTTGAGTTCAGCTGAGGACCAAACACCTACGGTCCTCAAACGTGTTTCCAGCCAACACACGCTGCGTCGAGCATGTCTGCACTTATGTGTCTTTCAACACACATGCTGTTAAAGACTTAACAGTAGTTCAGTCAGCTGAGTTTCATGCGGGTTGCTGAGCATTTTAAACAGGCAAGAAAGGAAGGTGTAAGCAGGGGCCCTTGTTAGGATGAATGATGCCTGAAACAGATCTCAGGAAATTAAAACCAATGCCATTTGGAGGCAGTGACCACACTGATCTCTCCTTTTTAGGTTTTGTTTGGCAATTTAACCATCTGCAAGGTGCCTTTTTTTTTGTTCAAACCCAGCTTGGCTTATTGTGTTTCAAATGGAGAGTTATATAAGCAGCGCTCCTCTCCTGCTGTCGGATGGGTGAATAAGAGGAGATCAAAAGGGAGGCGATAGAAAAAGAGTGTCTGCTGCCTTCTCTTCTTTATTCTCGCCACATTCTGCCAATGTGCAGTTCCCTCTAACTGCATGACTTGCCCTGGATTCTCGCTTTCTCTCTGCCTCTCTAGGACATTACACTTTAATCTCATGTTCTGTGCTGCTCTCTCTCTCTCTCTCTTTCTCTCTCCTGCCCCCCTTTTGGTCTCTTTGCCGCTCACTCTTGTCCCTTGTTCTCTGTCCATCACTCCATCCATCCATCCATCCATCTCTGCCTTTCTTCTTTAATCCCATGTTCTGTGCAGCTTTGACCCGAGGATCTCATTCTAATCTACTGTCTCAATATGGCCCTGCATGACTGCTAATCCTGTGCTTGTATAAACATGTGTGTGCGTTCGTGTGTGTGTGTTTGTGTTTACGTCCAGTGCTGAAGATGTGAGGCAGTTTTGCAGAAATGAGAAGGATGACGCAACATTTTGTTTGTGTGTTTTTAGTGTGGCTGGTGTCCTGCACCCGAGCACCAAAGCACATATTCCCCTGTGTATGTATGTGTGATGGGGAAGAGAGGGGGGGGCGCATTGTCATGAAAGAATGGCAGGTCCACTGGGAGTCGGTCTTGGCCCTTCTGACGAGTGCAAACACACACACACACACACACACACACACACACACAGGAACAGAAAGACCACACGCAATCACACACTTATGACAAACACACTACTGCTCACATGAGGGATACAGAGAGGGAGGAGGAAAGAGCGATGGGAGAGATGAGAGAAAACATGCAAGTGGGAATTCTGTCTCTTTACAAAGTATAATCTCTCACTTTAATCTCCCTCTGCCTGTAACTCTCTGAAGCCCTGCTGTTTAAATCTCAGACTTTTTTTGTTCCATATTTCCCTGTGTTAGAAGCTGGCCCAGCAGCGAGCTGCACAAATGAACACACATCCATTTGTGCACATACACGCACGCACTCGCAGTAAAAGCCTGTTAGCATTAACATGCCTATGTGACAGAATAAAGGCTTGACAGTCTCTCAGCCCAAAACCTGGAGGTACAGTCTCTTCCCTGTGAGTGCACAGTCATCAAATCGAAACAGGTCGTACCTTTGTTATCCATTTTCTGCCTCTGTCCTGGTCGCTTCTCTCTAAGCCACCCTTGTCAAATCATCCTCTCAAGTTGATACACATTCATGTGCGGGGTCCGTTAAGTCCCGGTCAGGAGCCTCTGTGCAGCGGCGGGCGGCAGAGCGGACCGGGGGAAGAGGATGCTCGGTCTGCCCGCACCGCACCACCGTACCTCCGCGATGTGCACTAGTTATCTCCCACCCTGTTGTTTCACTCCGGGGCTCTACTGTGGGTTAATGTGTTTGGAGCGAGTGTGCGCGCGGGTGTGTGCGTGTATGTGTTTGAGTGTGCGTGCGTGCATGCGTGTGTGTGTGTGTGTGAGAGAGAGAGAGAGAGACTAACCTCGGATAAAGTCGCGTTTTTCTCTCTCCCACGTCTTTTCGCTCGCGGTTCTCGCCGTCAGTCAGTTTCCATCAGCCGACATCTAACCTGCGTCAACTTCGCCACTTCAACTCCAAAACGTCTTGTCATAACGACAATGCTTCACACGCTCGTTCCTCTCTCCCCTCAAAGGGCTCCGCTTCTTTCCCCTGAGCGCAAAACAGCGGCAATAGGTGCGACTTATCTCTATTTCCACCTCGGTTTATCCCCAAAGTCTTCGGGGCGCCCCGGTCTGTTATAAATAAACCAACTGTGTTTAGTAACGACTTGACAGGTGTCGCCTCCAGCGCGCGCTCTGTTCTCCTCTTCTTCCTCCTCTTCTTCTTCTTCGTCTTGTGCCGAGGCTGCGCGCGGGTTGTTTTCTCTCCCTCTCTCTCCCTGTCTCTGTCCCCCCCCCCTCTCTCCCTCTGTGTGTGTGTGGTAGGGGGTACTCTTTACAACGGTTTTCTGAGCTCCGTTACAAGGGTTCAGCAGGTCGCCACGGTCCAGCAATTACCGACAACTCACCGAGAATTAGACTGACAGGTGCACACGCGCGCGCGCACACACACACACACACACACACACACATATATATATACACACACACACACACAGCGCCATAGAGTGTAGCTGGTGGAGCTGGGGGGGCCGCCCACATGCAGCACGTTTTGAGGCCCTTCAGATGGAGAATGAGTGGATTTGAGTCCTCAAAGGGAGGAGAGAGAGAGGTTTCTCACACTTGGCAGTGATGTAGAGGAAAAGCCTGGTTCCATATGTCAGAGTCAGTTTTGGGTTTCACAGCCGGTATCACACGGATACTGTCATTGGCCTACTGTAGCTGAGGTGCCAAAAACAAGGTTAGTCCACCTCTTCAGGGCCCAGATTCTGGTCTTAGCCAATGACTGGGAGACAGTACTAGTTAAATGGATATTGACATGTCTTCATTGTGACCAATGATTTTTATTTGCCTGAGAGGCATACCTCACAATTAATTTGCCTTTATTACCTTTGGGCTGTTCATGCACAAATCAGTTACCACAGCTAAACCCCCTTTGGCTGCTGCATACACAGCTCTTAGATGCAAGAACATGGTAGACCTGCAAAATGCTGGCACATCCCTACCCTGTCTAAACACACACTTTTGCAATTCATGTGCACAGCTCAAAAGTGCAGCACACAGAGCAGCTGTAGGGGACCTGTGTGGGCCACTTGGGGACCTGGGTTCGGGTGCAGCTGCATCACCAGCACCCTCTGGCGCTCTTCCAGAGAGAGCTTCCCAGGGTTTAGTCTGCTTCAGCTGAAGCGACAAATGCAGTGAGCAGAGGCACAACCACATTTAGAGTGAGGCAGTATGACTGCTGACAGCAGAAACTGCAGCCTGGCCAAAACTGAATTTAAGATACTGATGTCACTGTTTTATCATTACAAAAACTTAATAATAGGCATCATTCAGATTTTGCTTGAACAAACATTCATGTTAGCTAAAGATCCTCTTACGCTGTTGACTTGAACTGAGTGGGAAATTGTACGGTTGTGCTCCTGGCCTGTCTGCAGCAATTTCATGTTGACATACATGTTTATGTGCACTGATATGATGCACCGAGGTAAAATACCAGGTATGAAAGTGAACCTCTGAGCACCACAGTAAACTGCAGTTCAGTGCAACCTTCCTGCAATGACTTGTACGTAGTGAGTTTTTGTGAGTTTGGTCTATATCTTTGACTATCCATGTGTGTGATTGTAGCGCTGTTGATTTGCATATTGTGCTACACAAATACAGTGTTTTAATTTATCTGTGGTTAAATGGGAAGAGGATCACTTTACAATTAATTTAATGTTTTTTTTTTCATTTTGTTTTACAATTTCTTTAATGATAAATAGCAGTAAGATTCCTGTAGGAACTATTAGTGCATCTGTGGTAAATTACTGTAATTTATGGTCTGGTAAATTCTCATGGTATCAGTTTAATAGCCTTGTGCAGTTATTATTGTCTAAAGTAAAACTAGGTTAAAGCATGTTAGCTGCTGCACAATCTCTTTAAATTCCTTAAAAACATGAAAAGAAAACAGAAGAACATGTGATTGTGTGAGCAGAACCTGAAGATACAATGTTAT
Organism: Caranx ignobilis; assembly: GCA_021432705.1. Lineage (NCBI taxonomy): Eukaryota > Metazoa > Chordata > Actinopteri > Carangiformes > Carangidae > Caranx > Caranx ignobilis. Next base: position 15,636,468 of record MU269981.1, on the reverse strand, counting down.
TTGGGCTCTGGAGGTTGTAACGCATCAAATATTGATTTGATTTGATGTGATGGTGATGAGACTTCTCATGATTTGATTGTGTACTTATTGTACAGATCCTCCTGCTTAGCTCTTTACAACAATGCGAGCCTCCAACAATCAATGTTGGTTTAATAAGTAAATACCTTACATTTAATTCCCTCTCTGTTGAACTGTAGGCCTTTTGCATTGATGGCTGTGAGTTTGTAAATAAAATCCTGTGGTTACTTTGCACCTTACCTGACCAGACACCATGTTCACCACCAAAGGCAGCATCAAGTCTCAGTCTCCAAGCACCAAGCTAATGTAATCTTCCTGTCTGGCACATTTGGATGTTGGTCAGATTTGCAGCATCTTGTGTGTCTGTGTTAATTAAAGTCATTTTTCAGGATACTGGCGATTAGAGGAGGCAGCCTGTTAAGGTTTGGTAGATCGAACCTGTTGAACATCTGGATGATGTCTGGTCAGCTCAGTGGACTATGTTACATCACAGTATATGAGTGGTGATTCAGCTTTAAAGAAACTTAACAAAGCTGTTTTTGTCCCTTAATGTTTTTTTATATATATATATATATATATATAAATGAGCCAAGTAAGCTCTCAGACTGCCGGGCTGACATCACTTGCCTTTGTGTTACACTGTGATCTTCACTCGAGTGTTACATTAGGATTTACTCTATTTATTTACAGAATCTTAAGCAATTCAATCAAAAACTGCTATGGAGCATCATTTAAAAAAATCACAGTGCCCACCACTGCACACTCTTACTATTCATTGGTGAAATCAGTCTTTAATAGAGATTTTATCTGCGCAGCTCTCTGTTGCTAGGATGAACAGGGCAGGCCAGGTCGTGCTCAAGGCTAGGAAGGAGACACTCAGCTCAGCTAGAACTATGAAATGACTCTTTTATTCTTATTTTATTGCTTTATTCACTGTGCAGCATGCTGTTTCTGAAATACCCTGCATGTATTATTTAGTTTAGGAAAAGATCCATGGTGATCCTGTAGGTAAAGGTTACAGTGCACATGCAGGTGTATGCTTCATTCTTCTCTTACTCTCATAGCCATTTGCTCTTGTGCCTTATATTATATGTTACATGCTGTGACTCAGAGCAGTTGTACGTTTATGTACACCTCTAATCCTTATGGAAAAAAATCTGCCACCCCTCTTGTTACAGCAGATGGAAGGGCAGGGCATAATGAATGACATGAATGCAAAAACTGCACTTGTTGACACCACAGAGCTGCAGAAGGACGGTGATGTATCTTAGTGAAATGCTCAAAGTACTGTATTGGCTCCTGTCTCTGAATTACCTCCTCCTTTATGTCCATAGATTTATAGAGGCAGTATGTAGGTACTGTTGAACATTAAAAAATGACTCCCACAGAGACCCAGTGGGAGTCAAGTAATCAGACAGAGGAACAATAAATGAACATAGAAACAACAATTACTACCTAGAATAACAAGTGGTTAAGTTATGAAAAAATCACATCTGCAAATTTATGTCATTAAAGTATTTGTATGGTCTCACCACTGGCTAAAAAACACAAGACTAATTGATAGTAAATACTATCAGCCTGATTGATTGATCCACTTATCATTTTCGCATCATTAAATGTAAGTGGATTTGGCAAATAAAAAACTGCAGTCTTCACAGAAAAGAAAACAAAGAGGAAGATCCATCTTTTCACTTTTGCACGTTTTCTTCACTCTGTCAATCAGCTGTCCGAGGCTTAATATAAATGTAAATGAATGTAAATGTTATTAATGCTACAATTCAATGATTTTGCGTCACACGTTTTTGACGGACTTGTCGTTTGGTGCCAAGTGGCTGAGTGTCTGTCAGAGCCAGCTCTGCCTGCTGCTGTCAGGGTTTCTGTTTTGTGCTGGGAAGTTGCAGAAGGAAGAAGACAAATGGTAGCGAGCTGTTTAGTAGCTGTCTTTACAGGGTTTAGAGTAGAAGACATGAAGTGAATAGATCTGCCCTTCAGTGTCTCCAGTGTCCCACTGCTCATTTGAATAAAGTTGAACACTGGTCAGATTTCTCCTGTTGCTAATTTGTTTGACATCGCCCTGCCCTTGTCACTCCTTGTCATAATAAGTGACTGCCAGCTTTTTGTGTTGTAAGAAGATAAAGGTGAACAGCATTTAAAACATTAGCTTCATCGAATGATGCTCACAAATCTATCTTCACACCAAATCAGATCAAATACATACAAACTTGGCTGTAGGCTTTTTTTTCTAGCACCTCAAACATTCATTTCTGAAGAGCAGCATGACGAGATGTTTGTGCTGTAAAGATGAAACCGTGCGTCTCTGTTCACCCTGTGAACCTCGTATGTCAAAGTCACAAGCTTGAGGTTAAACACAGGTCTTTTATGAGACTGTAGGAAGCTTGAACACACACTCACAGTGAGTAAACCTCTGGATCTACATTTGTTGAAGGGCCGAGGAAATCCAATAACACCCTGTAAACACAGATGCAAACAGTAGGAAGTGCAATAAAATGTGTTTCTGTAAAATGCAGAAAGAAAAAAAAAACAGGCTTATTGTATTTTCACAGTCATTGTGTAATTATGTTGTGCCATATTTATCCAGCTGTGCTATTTGATTAGTGGCAGGGTGGGGCAGCCATGAGTTACCCCATGTCATCATGGACATAATCAGTTATAGGATGGTTTGTTTGATTAACTCCTGTGTTTTATTTAATCACTGTAGGTCCACTGTCTTCAGTTTAATCTTTGCACCTTTCCTCCACTGAGAAAAAGATGCTTTATTTCATCCTAGGGATCAGTTTATCCGCAGTATAATCTTACTTAATCGCAGATAAAGTTGTCGAACCATGTCTGCATTTATCCTGCACCATATCGGTATCTTTGTCCTTTTTTCCATAAGGACATCAGCAAATTGACTGGCATCCTCAAGTGGACCAACTAAATGACGGATAGAAATTAAGTGACTGGAAGAGGTATAATGGTGGTTAGGACAAGTGGGTATATAGGAGAGAGAGAGAGAGGGAAGGAGAGGGAAGGGGAGAGGGAAGGGGAGAGGGAGGAATACACAAACAGGTTGCACTGGGACTTGGGGAATAAGGGGGTGAGGGCGGCAGAGAGCGGAGAGAAAGAGAAATAAGATGGAGGGCCGTGGAAAGCAAAAACAGAAGAGTGGTGGTTTGACTCGAGAGAACTACGTGTAAAGATTTGAGCCAGTTTTCATCATCATCCTCAGTGCTCCTGACTTCTGACGTGATAAAACACGCGCACACGCACACGCACACACACACACACACACACACAGGTGGTGGTTATACCCTGATTTTCATTCTGAGTCAAACAGCAGATGAGCCTCTCGTCCTCTGTGTTCTCGCTGTCACAGCCAACTTCTTCCTCCTCTGTTTGGCCACGTTTTTAAGCTATTAGCTCTTGTCCTTCACTAATGCATCAATCTATCCAACCCTCCATCCTTCCCTCTCTGTATGTGCCCCCCCCCACACCTTTCTCCTCTCCCCCTCCTCAGTGTGATTACTTACCTCCCAAGAAAGAAGAAGTACACTCCATCTTGTTGTTTTATGTTCCCAGCAAATTTAGTCCTGCGTCTCCCTTCTCCACCCTCAACTCTCTTTCACTTCGTCTCTGTCTCTCATTCACTCACTCTCCATCACCACTCCCTCCCTCCCTCCCTCCCTCCCTCCCTCCCTCTCTCTCTCTCCCCCTCCCCGAGCCCTTCCTCTGTTCCCCTGACACCTAGCACTCTCCTCCTCCTCCGCTCCCTCCCTGTCAACTTACCACCACCAACCCCCCCCCACCTCGCTCTGTGTGTAGTTGTATAACTTATCACCCTGATCCCTTCCCCGCTCCGATAATTGGTGTGTCTCGGCAGCAGATGCTAGCACGCTTTATTTAGCTTTTCAGTATTAGCTATTCCAATTAGTCATCTAATACCAATAAGAAAAAGTAACTGTTAGTCTCCATGTATTCAGCGCCATGGGAGTGTGTGTGTGTGTGTGTTGTTTTTGCCCATGCAGCAAATGTGTCCAGTGTGTGTGTCTCAAAAACTCTCACATACACACACATGCAGTTACACTCAGTCCACACTCGACCGGGTAGAGGGTACATGTGGGTTTTAACAGATGGTGAAACACTTTCCCTTGAGTATCGACATTACTCTCTCTCTCTCTCTCTCTCTCTCTCTCTCTCTCTCTCTCTCTCTCTCTCTCTCTCTCTCTAATTAACTAGGTTTCAGTAACAAACCTTTGGGCTTTGGCGTCACCATGGTTACCCAAACACCGAAACGCCACTGTCTGCATTTGTATCTGTGTATATGTGTGACTGCTGGCGACTCTGGTGTACGCGCGTGCACACCGCTTTAGTGTTCACACGAATGCACCCTGCTGTGTGTGTGTGTGTGTGTGAGCGCGCACTTGTATGTTCCTATGTATGTGAGTGTGTGTGTGTCCACACAACTGCAACTGCGTGATTGTGCATACACATGAGTATTTTGGTTGCTTTGATGTCTTTGTTTCCCCACAGAGCTCACAGCCTGGTTTTGTCTCAAGCACCTATGTATTTACACGCAGAGCAGTAGTATTACCTGGGATCACTGATCATTTATCATAGGTCTGCTGCTCCTTACATAAGGCAATTTTCATAATTATATAATCCATGATTAAAGATTACTAGCAAGCTGAATGCAAGTGGAAAAATGAAATAACATGAATTAAATTCTGGTTTAAAGGATACGCAAACTTGAACTTGATTTTTGTGCACCTCCTCCGAGAGGCAACATGAAATGAAAGTGGGTTATAGGACTGTAGCTTTTGAATTGTCGGTGCAGCCAACCGTGTGTGTGATTGTAAACTCAGTCAAAAACGCATATAGTGACTTAAGTACCCACCATAGGAAATGTAAACTGTAACACTACAAGAAGGGTCCTAGGCAGTGAAGCATAGAGAGAGAGAGAGAGAGCACAGAGACGAGCATTGTATGCTGGAAACAAACCAGGAGGGAACACATGTCGTCTGTCCACATCTAAAGGTGGAATTGTTTATAGCCGATTAGAAACACACACAGTGGAGAGCCGGCTGTCATTGCCTCCTCCTGGCTGCGTGACACTTCCTGATCTCTCTCCAAGACCCAAGTGTCTGCTGCATGTCCTTGTCCTGATTCATTAGATGCACAAGTCTGGTGTTTACTCTTAGACTGTCTCTCCTCACAATGTTGGACACTGCCACTTCAAAACGACGTCAGAAAGACATGTTGTGTTGAGAAATAACGTTATTCGTCCTATGTGTGGGGAGAAAAAACACATCCCTTTTATTCATCTTAGAGTGGGAGAGCGCTCTGGCAAAACTTCTGAACCTGATTCAACTTCTCCGCTTCATCCAAAAATAAGATGCATTTGTTAATCAGGCGCATTTATGGACACGTTCCTGGGAGAATACTTTATTTTTACTGTTTACACACTCATTAAAAGATAAAATTACAGATAGTCTCTCTGCACTTGGGTAAGAAATAGTCAGAGAGAAGCTGTTTGGCTATGTAAACCTGTTTAGAGCAATGTCTCCCTAAGTGACTTGTTTCTTTGTGCTGTTAAAAGACGGCATACAGGACAGTGTAAGTTTTTAATAAACATCTGCTGCTAACAGTTAAACGAGTTAAGCGAGTTACACACCACCACAGCAGAAAGGCTGTGGGTAGTCAGGTGAGATAGTAAACAGAGGGTGGAGGCTGTGGATGAAAAGGTGAATCACAGGACTTTCACCCAGGAGACCTTGACTCATTTCAGTCCAGGAGAACCTGAAACCTGGATGCAAATAGAAGTCTTAGCTGCAGTGTTTGTCTCTGTCCTGCCATACAGTATAAAGCCACTTTTCTGTATATATAGATATGTACATAGATAGTGGAGCTGAGTCACTTAAATGATCCAACAAACATACAGAAGCCCATAGAGACGACATGACGCGTGGCATCTATTTGTTTCAAACGACAAATACCGTAGGTGTGGAAATATTCAAATCATGCAAATCCATATGAAATACGCTGTGAACAATTCATCCTGCAATTCCAGGACCATTTTCTTACATTTGAGTGTATTTTTCTTATTTCTGAAAGAGAGCCGGCCAAACACAGTGTCAGCTCTCACTGAGACATTTCCACCAGCTACAATTGAGTATGTGATTGTAGGAGAAAAAAAAAAATCAGCTAAAATCAGTTACAACAATGGTGATCCAGAGGGTGATGCAGCTCCAAAACAGGGTTTGTTTTTTATTCACTGGATTCTACTACCACCCTGAGTGTCGTCTTCTGAGTTTTTATGGCGATAACATTTTTGGGAAATAGATGTAGATGGGGCAGGTAAGAGGAAAACAGGTGAATTTTTTTTTTTTTAACTTTGCATCGCAGGATGAGATCTGAAATGCTTTAGAAGTCATAGGCTAATACATAACAGTAAAAGCATCAGGGGCTGTATTTTTCATTTGAAGTGTAGTAAAGGTGAAGGTAAAGCTTTAGTGCTGTTTGTCTGATATCCTTGGCAGGATTTATCTACCTAGTCCAGGTAGCTAAGCTGTGACAACTTTTCAGCCTCATCTCTGGACCGCTGGTCACATGTGACATCTGTCAAAATATTTCATTACAAAGTTAAAACCAGTGTTACTGGTTTTGTTTGTTAAAAAAAACAAAAACAAAGAGTTCACCATGCAATGGGTATTAAGTGAAAAAAAAAGTAGCTCTGGAAATGTTTGCAAATTTCACTGAATTGCTTGAGATCCTCTTGACACTCTGACTGCAGCCAATTAATTAAATGCTTTTTCACAAGAATGAAAGAAGTCAGTCACCTGTGGAACGGACAATCCTGGAAAGACACCATCCAATCATTTTGAAGTCAACTGGAACGTGATGTGTCAATCAAACTGCCATCTGTCCGTCCCTCCCTCCTCTGGGCGTACCGCTCTTCGTGCACTGATCACATGTGGTGCTCAGAGTCTTCAATGAGTTATGCCACCGAAAAGACAACGCCAGTCTGGTAGGTGCAGGTTCCTGCGCTCTGAAGTCTGAGGAAACGGGCTTGGACTTTTGAATTGTGTATTTTCAAAACGTGTCCAGCTCCAACCGTTTTTCCAGGATCTCCAACCCTACCTTTGAGTCTGAAGCACACTTATTTGCCCCTGAATGCAAATATACATAAAACTAATTATTCTCTATATTTAAATAGGACGTGTGGTTAGTGTCCCCTAAACTTTTTGGACAGTGGTGTTTATTCCCATGTAAAAAGCAAACATGGTAAAGTTAGTACAGCATCCACAGCGCTACTGCTGCTTTTTTTAATACAGTCTTTTCACTCTACATTTTCTCTTCTCTACAAAAGTCTTCCTGATATTTGTGTTTGTTTTTTTAAAAGGTAGTTGAGTGTTGAGTTTTATTCAGTGTGGTTCAATATTATTTGGGGAAGCAGAACACCTGTTGCTGGACTGTTGGCATCAGTGCTGTGGAGGTGGATATTGTGAATTTATCATGACAAAAAATAAACAGGAAAAAAAAGTTTTCTCTCACTGGAGAAATTTGAAGTAAACTCCTGCCACAGGTTTGTGATGCTGATTCATCTTACTGTCAGCAATAGCTATGTTTACATGCGCAAAATTTCTTAATCTGATTAAAAACTTGAGGGATTGGAAAATCTGAATCCACTGTTTACATGGGCGCAAAATCAAATAATCTGATCATGACGTGCGAACACAAGCACCAAGCTTTATTCAGAATAGAATAGTCCTCTAATTTCCCTAAAACAACCGCAGAAGAAGAACTTGCACTTCCGGCTGTGCTGTAAACACACCAACAAACGCTTTTGACCATCAAATCGTTCAACGATTCTGAGCTCAATGCAAACAATGCAAAGATGCAAAGGCGCAAGTGCATCACGTTGACATAGGGCACACATGCGCAGTCGGGTTAGTTTTGTCCCAAACAGAAAGTCACGATTGGAATAAGTGTGTACAGGGACGCGGTTCGGAATAAGGATCGGCATAAACCAGCCCTCTTGATCGGAACACAATTTCTTTCCGATTGAGCTGAATCGGATCAGAATCTTCCAATTGCCGTGTTTACATGACGCATTTTTATTCTGATCAGACCTTTATTTTGAATATTTGTGTCGATGTGAACATAGTGATTATTGAGTGGATGCTGGTACTGTGTCTCCTAGCAAGCAATTTACACTTTACAAACGTACTGATGTTTTTCTTTAATAGATGGTGCAATCTAGTCCTGGTGTCTCGAGCATGCTGACGAGTTCGACAAAAACCGCTGTGATAAAACATGGTTCTGGTTCTGGTTCAGTGTCTTTCTTTTAAAAGAAACCACTTCCACCACTCAGGAGCCCCGTTGTACTCCACTTGGCCTTGGGCGTGTTAGTCTGCCATAACCAGACCCAGTATATGATACTACTCTTACTGTATGTACAGCCTGCAGCTAATCAGAGGATGAATGGGAGACATTTTATTTGTCTGGCACTTTTACACCTGAATGAGTTTCATTTCGGTTCATCATGAGATCTATCAGCTCTCAAACAAGCTGTGCATCTGAAATAGTCTCACAATGTCACATTAAATAGCGTCCTTTGTTTGAGCTGCACATTTTCAAGTCATAGAGCTGTAGATATTCACGTCGGGAGATGTTAGTGAAAATGTAGCTCACATACAGAGAAGTATGGCATGGTGTATTTAAAGACTGGAATGAAGTGAGATTTAGCATTAACAGGGAAAATGGGGATGTGGAGGAGCAGAGGATTCTTGAGAGAGAGAGAGAGAGAGAGAAACAAAGACAGCTGTAGGATTTAGCCTGTGTTCCTCCCTCTCTAAAACCAACTTGCCTGATACAGTATCTGAGTGCGTACTGATTTGGCAAAATGCCTGTTGGCAAAGAGTAACTAAAATGAGAGACGTCCCCTGTGTGTTCTGACGTAACTTTGTAACTGTCCCTTTCAGACAGATTATGTGCTTATCCGATTTTCCTAACATGGTCACGGCAACTAAAATTCAATCCATGAGCAGGAAAAGAATAGAAGGAACCTGATTTTTTATGAGTTTGTGGTCAGGTCTCAGTTTTGTGAATGCACTGCAGATGTCCCTGGGTATAGCACTGCTGACTCCACACGTTTATGGATATGTGGGTGAGAAAAACTCTTGGATATCGCATATGTCAGCCACAGCCAGCCTTAGCACCCTGCCAGCAGTTTACACTCTTCAAACATGCGCAGTGACTGGATGCAAACTGGGAAGGTAATGATTTGGAACACACTGATCAGGCTGCAGAGATTAATTTACAACTCTCGTTGCTTGGAATAAAAAACGCTCATCACTGTATATTGTCGTTTTATTTACGCTACAGTTACCTATTTGTCATCCAGGAAGAAAATTGTTGTGTGATTGACTTTTTTCATAATTAAAAGACAAATTGAACCATAATGCCTCGTGGCTTTCTTATCACAGAGTTGTTTATTTTTGCTTTGGACTACAGCCTCAGCATGAGTTTATCCATTAGCCTCCCGGCAGTGAAGCTACTTGTTCTCATTGTGTTCTCATTGTGCAGTGATTCTCCGTCCTCGGTGACAGGACTCAGAGCCCGCTGATTCTCATTCTACCTGTCTAATCAGTGGCTGAGTTACACCTGCAATGCCAGGTGAATGCAATTACCTTACTGGTCGGGCGAAACCAGCAGAACTGTGAACCCTGAGGACTTGGATCGGGGAGCGCTCTTGTAGAGAAATGCTGACACCATTAACAAATGATGTTGTGAAGGACAAATGTGGAGCATGTTTATGCCCCCAGTAAGTAAATACGAGCAAAAGCCGCAAGTTATTTTTACACCAAAAGTTCACCCGCTTAGAAGTAACATATGATCGAGTCTCAGGAGGTTCTCTCACACACACACACACACACACACACACACACACACGGAGGGGTGCAACAGAAGAAATGCTGTGTTAATAAATACAGTGTTAATGTGTCCAAAAAGATTACACGTGAATCCGAGCCATCATTATATTATTATTATTCTTACACAGTCCAGAAAGCATGATTTCTTCACTTCTCTGTTGCAAACACATCAACAAATCAGAGCTTCCAGTGAATTCACCAGTGGCTGATATTGTATTTTAAATTGTTTGGGCAGCAGCGGGTGATTATTTTTTATTTTTGCTTAACCTGTTGATTTGTTTTTTCTGGCCACCAGAAGGCAAAAACCCAAACATATATATAATTTACTCTGAATAATAAAAAGCTGAAAATCCACACAATGGAGCAACTGGAGCCGGAGAATGTGTGGTATTCTTGTTTTGTTTTTTTGTTTTTTGAATGACAGAATGAATAATTGATTGTCAAAAACAGCTGACAGTTAATTTTTTGGTCAGTTAATCAACTAATCAGGTTTTACACAGACTGGATGTATTGGAAGATTATTTGTTGTTGTTTCACAAACACATAATTAACGTTAATGGAACTGTGACTTAAGAGGTGGTTACTGTTACATTGTGTTAGCTGCGAGTCGGGCAGCATCATTATTAATTCATCTGTTCTCATTTATTCAATTCGTCTGTGAAAAATGGAGATCACATTTTCTCAGAGCCTGGTGTGATTTCACATTCGTCTACGTTTTGTATGACCACCGGTCCAAAACCCACAGATTTTCAGTTTCTGTCCGTCCACTAGTTGATCCATTGTCTAATTGTTTCAGCTCCGGCTGTCATGTTCTTTTGATGGGGCATTTACATAAATGTTTCTTCTTTTCTGTTTGTCTTTCAGCCAACAACAGTCTGCTCGGTGGAGGTGGAGGTAAGTCACAACCTGTCTGATCTGTTGGTTGTGTGTGACAGAGCTTGCCAAGATACTTGTAGGCCTCAGCTGTTATTAATAACACAGCTTTGTGGTGCAAATAGTCCTCTCTGGGCACAAAATAATTGGAAATGTTGTGCTTCTTTTAATCAGATGATGCAGTGCGATGTACCAGCCAAAGAGTGTGTGTGTGTGTGTGTGTGTGAGAGAGAGAGAGAGGCTTTTATGTTTTATGTGTGGTGTGTCCGTCTGCATTTTCTTTGTGTTTGGTAGCAGGTAGCTCTTTGTTGTGGCAGGTGTTCAAGGTGCGTTTGCATGCTGCGCAGCGTGTATGTGTGTCCGTTCGTGTGTGTGTGTGTGTGTGTGTGTGTGTGTGTGCGTGCAGGTGCAAAGTCGATAATTTATAATTTATGGGTGTGGAGTGCTGTGGATATAAACAGTCATTTTTCAGTGTATTGTTGACTCAGTGCTTTGCTGCGTTCATGTGATGTCGGATGTCCGTGGTTAATCGATACATGTAATAAATCTGTACAACTAATGCGCCAGCCACATTTGCTCAAACATGTAGACACACACATACACGCACACATACCCCTTCTCTCTCTCCTCGACCTGTGTGTGTGTTTGTTAATGGTTGCAAATTTGGGTGCTGGTGAGTTTGCCTGTGGTTGTTTTCTTTCCCTCATTTGGACAAACAGCTTCAGCCTTTCATACCGTCTGACTCACACTGTAGTTTTTAACCTCCCAACTTAAGTATGCATATGTGTGTGCGTGTGTGTGTGCACGTGTGAATGCATGTTTTTTTTTTTCTCTCCAGTCTCCATGGTGACATATCTAACGGCACACCTGTATCTGTGTGCATGTGTGCATAGGGCATTGATATGTCAGTTCATAGCAATGCATTTGCCGGCTTCAAGTGCTCTGCTGAAACTGTAAGTCTCAGGTGCGCACACACACACACACACACACACACACACACACACGAACACATACAGGCTCCACCCTCGCTGATATACACCAGCTGAGCCTCAAGTCATAAAAATGGACTGCATACTCTTGTGTCCTGTGGCTTCATACACACACACGCAGCCAGGCACTTCTAGATCTACGTCATCTTTGATGTTGTCCTGAAATCTCTGATGGTTTCTAGAGAGACCACAAGTGTGTACATGCATTCAGCTGTGTGCATTTGTACCAATGTAAAATATTGTTGTGTAATGTTTATGTTGTTCGTTCTGGTTTAGTTATTTCAATTTTTTTTTTTTTTTACTTATTTTTATCCTGTTGAATTGAACGGCAACATCTGTTTTGCCCTGTGACTGACTCAAGGACGCTACAATATCCAACAACCACCATCTGCAACTGTCTTTTTATGGCTCTCTGTGTTGCTCTTTGTAAATTTCTCTTCAGTTGAGTTCTCTCATGTCTTTTTTATTGTACGTATTTCCCTCTCTGTCTCTCTTTCCAGCTCTGTCCTTGGGGGTTTGCTAAGGCAGATAGAGCCTACAGTAGGTGTTAATTAGAGACAGCGAGGTAAGGGTAGAGAAGAATAGAACAAACAAGAGAGATGGGAGGTAGATGATGTTAGAGTGACAAGAAGAGAAGGAGGAGAAAGAGGCAGTGGAGGTCCAACAGTGTTTGGAAGGAAGGCAGTCACTGGGGACAGACAGATGCAAGGAGAGTGCCGAGTGGAAAAAACACACAGAAATCATTCGGTGCACATCTCCATTCGCCGAGATACCCACTCTGCACTGAATAACTGAATGTTCATTCAGCTTTAGTAAGTGTTTTTTTTCTATCAGAGGAGAGGCAACAAAGGGTCTTTACAGTGCTTTACTACTTAGTCTCAAGGGTACCTGGGTAAATGTCATTCAGCTAGATCAAACGCACACCTGCCGACATTGTTTTCTCACTTCAATCTGGAGGAGTGCTGAGCTCAGGCAGCGCATCAACAACAAACTCAAGGGCAGGAAATTAACCTTTTTTTATGTCCACTGGCTGCAGTTGCTCATTTATTCCACAGCTTATCTTCCATTTCAATGTTTCACTGCTTTGATTGATTTTCCAAATGGAAAAGAAATGCCCATATGATGGTTGCAGTCTCATTGCCATGAGCATTGTGTGTATATACATAAATGTGTGTATAAATACAGGCAAGATATTTGAAGCTTACCATGTTTATCATATTTCAAGTCAGAATCAATAATCTTAAAACAGTAATGTCCCCCAGAGCCGTACAAGTTGTGTGTGTTGACCTACTGTAGCACACAGATCCTTCAGTTACCGACATCAGTTTTGTGTTTCGCCAAGAAAGGAAAATATTACATACACTGCTGCTAAGTCATAAAGTAGTTTGGTTTGTACTTGAATGAGCCTGGGTATTGACATATTTTCCGATAAATAGCCTCTACAGTGACAGACAGGTGTATTGTTTGTGATCTGGTTGTATCATGCGTCAGTTATATTCCCCCAAGTGTGAGGCCCTGTTCAGCATTTCACTCACTGTGGGATGCTGAACGATGGTGGCCTCTAAAGTGCTTATAAGTGGAGTTACATCCATGTGACTTCTGTTCCGTCTCGTCTCATTACTGAGCAGGAGAGTACTGCAGTGCAGGGTGTTTACATTCATTCATTCACTGTTACCGAGCGGTGGTGGCAGCTAGGAGCAGGTTTGCAGAGGAGACGACTTTGCCTGATGCATAGTACTTGCGTTGTCATCAAACCTCTTCTGCATTTCTTCTTCAGCTTCAGGAACTTGTAGGAAAGAAGACAATTTTTTTTTTCCAAGGGCTATAAATAGGAACACTGTGGCAGCTGCCAGCTTTTTAGGGTTGATAATTTAGCCTTGGTTAAGAGGGATGAACATCACATCCATTGTTATGTGGGCAGTGTGTTAAGATTAAGATGTGAAACCCAGAAGTTATCCTTGACATACTGTCTCAACAAATAATCTTTGCAACAAATTGAAACCATCTATACCGAGCGCTCACCTGCTGTGGTGGTTGTACATTTGTGTAATAACAAGTTCGTGATCAAACGCAGGCACACAGTTACAAACAGGCAGCTGGTATCAGAGATCGTGCTCTGGGTCTGTGGGGACACAGTGCACAGGATGAGAAGCAGCCACGGAGACGCTGCCTGCAAATGATTGGTTTAGGTGTTTAAAGACATCCTTGCTCTTGATGTCTTTAAACACCTAAACCAACAATAGATGAACTCGACCACAATTAAAATTTCATCCACTTTTTTTTTCATTTGGTAGAGATGAAAAAAAAAAACAATATCCTCCTGCACTGGATTTTCTTTTTCTTTTCTTTTTTTTGTCCACAGCCAGAAACCCAGGGTGAATTTGTGTGTGCTGACATCTATAATCAATCCTCCAGAACAGGGATGGGGTTTGATGCCCTGCACTCCCTCGGCTGTGGTCCCTGAGTGTCTGCACCTCTCTCTCTCTGTATTTCTTTTTCTCTCTGCTTTCTACTTGTCTGTATGAGGAGAAAAATGCAGGTGCAGGATAGGCTTGTCTGCTTCCCTTTCAGAACAAATGAACAAGAGAGCATGTATTGTGAATGAAGGGAGAGAGCAGAAGATTGGTTTTAGGGTGCAGAGATGAGCCGAGCGGCAAGGAGCACTTAGTGTACCTTCCACGCACAGACAGTACTGTCACTGTCTCAGCTGCATAAATAAATACACCTGTTTCACCATTGTTAGCAACAGTCGTGTTTGTGTGTGTGTGTGTGTGTGAGCGAGTGTGTGTGGATAAGTTCATCATGGTCTAACAGGTTGCTGCATGTGCATGTGTTTAAGTGTCTGTGTGCATACAACTGTGTGTGAAGCAGTAGCAAGTGTGCATGTGCATGTGCATGCGTGCATTCACCACCAGACCCATCTTAAATGTTGCCTTGGCAACAAGCTGACTGAAGTAAATGAGTGTCCTGGCTCTGCTGAGGGATTGTGGGAAAGCAATATGCCAGCGTTCCGCCCCATTAGTTTGACGGACAGCCTGTTTGGCCTATAAGAGGTCAGCTGGCAAGGGCAGCCATATTAGTATTCCATAGGCAAGACCTCAGGATTGGTTTTACTCTAATGTCACTCTACCTGTGTGTGTGTGTGTGTCTGTGTGTCCGCGTGTGTGTGTCCGTGTGTGTGTGTAGTTGTGTCTGTTAGAGTGGGTGGTGGGTGTTGGCAGGAGGTAAAGCTTGCTGTGGTATATAACATTGCAAGCAGGTGTGTGTGTTGTTTATGTGTGTGCACACACATCCATGTATGTTCACGTCTGTTGCCTTGCTGGGGGTTGCAGGCTCTCCGCCAGGTAAGCATATCGCCAATTATCACCTCCTGGTCCCCCTACTTCTCTGACTCCCTCCCTCCCCCTCTCCTCCAGAGTCAGTCAACATAGAGGCTGCGAGGGTGACGTGATAACACCTTAACTGGTCAGCCGCCTGCTCAGCTGGCTCTTGACTGGTCTAAAGAAGCCAAAACATTCATTTACCCCCCCCTTCCTTCATCCATCCATTCACTGCATCCTTTTTATCCTTTCCCCTCTCTGAACCATCGTTTAACATTCAATGCTTCCCCTTTTGTTTCCTCCCTCCCTCCCTCCCTCCCTCTTCCACTTCTCTCGTTCAGTCCCCCATCTCGTCTTTCTCTGCCTCCTTCTCTGGTTCTCCAGCTCTCCATTCTTTTTTTTATATCTGCATCCCATCTTTCCGTATGGTAATGAAGGCTAAATAATGGATGTTTTTTTAAATATGGAAATGAGTTTGACACTTCCGAAAAGATCTTTTTAGTGCCTAGTAATATAAATTAAATTCATGACTAATTCATTATAATCTGTTGATGTTGGTTAGTGGCATTAGGTGCAGCCAATTATGGCTGATTGTTGAGTAGTTCAGGTACGCTATTTGCATGCGACAGAGTCAATGGAGTGTGAACAACTTGTATCCTTTGACACTGCAGTGATGCTAATTTGGTTACGGCTTCCCATGTCTCCACAGATTAAATGCGGGATACATCAATACTGATTTACAGTACTATATATTGTGCTGATTCAAGTTTGACTTTATTATGTCCAAAGACAGGACGTAGCAACACAGAAACTGAAAACAAGATGAAATTCAGTCTGACGATGCTCCCATTTTCTCTGAATGTCTCAATTCTGTTTGCTTAATTATTGCACTAAACAGCGCCCTAAAAATTCACACAATGGATGGTAATTAGGGATGTGTGGATCAGCTCTGATGTCATCCTAGTCTGCATGTATGCATAAATAATCCACCCGCCTCCCACCCGAACAAATTATGTTGCACTATTTAGAGACCGGCAGTCCATCACACATTACCAGTATTTCTCAGTGGGATATGACATATATAGTAATATTCTGCACTGGAATAAGCTGGTTTTTAAGTAAACAAGCAGTAATAAAGTAGTATCTTAAGTAAAAGTTGCACTTTTCAGTAAAGTCCATATGGCAACAGGTATTTCCATAACAGCCTGGGCACAGGCCGACATTTTCAATCCAGCTACACTTGTGAATGTTGCTGCTGCTTGGTGATCACAAATAATTTAAAAGCTCATTACAACATTTGTCCACAGCTCAAAAATAAATAATAAATCATAATGAGTTCAGCAGACTAGAATATGTTCATGTTTTTAAGAACGTACTTAATATTTTCCCCACTCTTTATACCCGCAACCCAGCTGCTGTTAATCAGAATATTTCTTCTTATTCCCCAGTCTGCCCAGGCTGCGGATTACCCACAGTGCCTGTGGTTGTAACTGCGATCTGCTCATCTCGACGACATGCAACATGTTGTTACTGATAGCAATTGTTTCTCATTCTGAAAAGCAAAAAATGACTTTTGTGCGACTCCACACTCAACAGCGGTGACGCAGAGGTGTCATAAAGTGTCCATAACCTCAGTTAACCGCTCTCTACTGATTGAACCACTGGATGTCTGTTAGCAGGTAGTGAGGGAGTGATTGCAGACACAAGTGAAGCAGCTCTGTCAGTTCCACTCTAACATGCTGACAATGACAGTATTAACATGTTTACCACGTTCATCATCTTGGTTCAGCTCGTTAGCATGTAAACAGCTAATTAGCACTAAATTACCGCTGATGCGAGGATTGGGAAAATTGACATTTTGGTCTAATGATAATGCAGAAAAAGTTAAAGAGATCATCAAAGTGATGACAATTCATCCTGAGGGATCCATGAATGTTTTTTACCAAATTTTATAACAATCTATCCAACTGCTGTTGAGATATTACAGCCTGTGGTGGTGTCTCTGTCGTCTCTCGAGCCAGGCCATTCACAAGTCAGTTCAAGTAACACATCACCACCAGTAAAAAAAAAGAGGCCAAAGTAAGCTACCAGTATAAATGCAAATTCTGTTACCAACAGCATGTGACACTGTCGACGTCGCTGCAGAGCAATTCTTAATTTTTTCCATTAAAAAAAATAATAATAATTTCAAAAAGTTAAATATTTAATGGAGAATAGTTTTAATGCAGTTGTGCCACCCTTTGCAGCGCAGCCAGATGGGCTCCATTGATATTGTTCAGTGGAAGTAATAAGATAATATTGATATTTGAGTCGCAGGCCGTCCTTGAGCACTAATTATGTGCCTGTGCTGGAGAAGAGTTGCTCCCTCCCTTCATATTTCGGCCTCTAGTGAAGTGACAAAGTAGAGTCTGAACCTACTCAGTAGCATGCAGTGCTCATGCTGGGCTATTACACCGGCTCCCACAGAGTCAGAAGTTACCACAGTGTCAAAGAAAGCTACCACAGGCTGTCTCCCGCCAGTGTAGATGGAGGGACAGCGCTCTTCATTAGCAGGTGGGAGCCACTGACAGACTGAATCGGTGCGTGGATATTTATTAGCTGCGCTCAGCAGGTTGGGGCTGTGTCCAAAGAGAGTGAGAGAGCAGTCTCCCCTGTCTCGTCTCTTCTCCTCTCTCTTCTCCATCTGACAAGCAGCGAACTAACTTAAACATGAGAGCATCAAAGGCTTGTTCAGCTGAATGCACAAAGTGTGAAAGCAAATACGGCAGAGACGTTATTTGCAGCTGAACGGACAGGATGTTTGCTGCAGTCTGGAGTCGTTCAACACCTGAAATTAAAAACAAAACAAGACATGAATGACACCACTGCAGTGATGTGTCATAGTGTATCCAGCGATGCAGGTGGCAGCCAGTGTTGGGAATAACAAATAACTATGTAAATGCATTACTGTAATTCCACAACTTTTTACAGTAACAAGTGGAGTAAGTTTTGTAACTTTTGCATATTAGATCAGTTTATCATCAGTGTTGGACATGTTACTTTTAAAAAGTAATCAGTTATAGTTACTTGTTACTTTCCCCAAAAAGTAACCGAGCTACTACATTATAAAAAAGTAACTAATTACCAGGAAAAGTAACTGTTGCATTACATGTCTACACAACACTGCACTGTTGTGTGGGACAATGCAACAGACACCAACCAAATTCAGTGTTATAGATATGATGCTACAGTGGAACACCAGAAAACAACAGATGGCCATTGTTGTAACTCCTCCTGATAGTGAGGTGTGTGAACAAACACACGTCCTACCCTGCCTCTGATTGGTTTATGATGAAATTTTACTCTACCTAAGCCAGTTATCATCACTTATTATGCGGTTGTCTCGCCCTCCCCCTCACCTGCCCTCACTAAAGAAAAAAAACGTAAGCTCTCCCATCACTCAGAGAGATCCTGCTTGGGTGAAAGCCACTCCAGTGAGTCAAGTACAGCCGAGTAATGGTGCATTTTATCATTAGTAGTTGTAATGGCGTTATAACAGGGGAAACAGTAACTTTTTTAAGACTCGTTGCTAAAAAATGTTAGTAATGCTGTTTATTTATAATGCCATTATTCCCATCACTGCTTATCACTCATTCATGGTTTATGATCACTGGGCTTGGTAGGTGTGGTCACTACCAGCCCAAACAATGGAGGACCATTCAGGCTTGAGTTTACTCAAATATGAACATTACTTTTCCCTCATCGAGATAAAGGACAGGAATATTGTGGTGAGCTGTCGTCTTTGTGCAGATGTGAAAACAGCAATCCTAGTCTTCTGAAGCACCAAATCAAACAACACGCTTCGCCTCGTTTTAAGGTCCTGTCAGGGCTGGAATAAATGCACCTATCCGAAATTTCAAGACACATCTATCATGTTTCTTTCCGCTGATAATTGGTACAGTGATAGATGAACGTTTCCAGTTGTGGACTGTGTCTCTTTGTGGTTTTTTTCTCCAAGAGCTGTTAACAGTCACTTCACACACAGGCTGAAAACCTACTGTAGGCCCAGGGCCAGCAGCCAGTCAGATTATGCAGAGGAAATATGCATCGGAAGTGAGCAAACTGTGCATTAATCAGGTTTCTGAGGGTTATGGTAACGCGCAGGGATTAGTGGTTGGACATCTTTATGCTCACGTGCGCTGTCAGTAAACTCCTAAATTAACTGTCTTCCACACAGCTTTTCTATGCTACGACACGTGCTACTTAATTCACACATTTAGTTGTATTTACAGCTTGTTCGTGTTGTTGTGTACATGTGATGAAAGCATCATTGTGAACTTCATTTTCAACCACTCACAGTACACTTGGGACTGAAAACAAATCAGGTCATGTCAAAAAGCACCTCTGTAGCTCAACGCTGTGCTCGGGCAGTCCATTCATAAAGACAGTAAACTTCCAGTTTTCTCCACTTCACACACACACACACACACACACACACAAACACTTGCACTTACACACAACACAAAATTCACATATCTGTCAAACACGAAGCATGAAACAAAACAAAAAATATTGTTGGTTTATGTTTCAGTTCAATTTCTCTTCCTCCTGATTCTGTTTTTCTTGCCTGTTTCCTTATCGCCACTCAGACTATTTTTACATCGGCTGCTCTCTCCCTTCCTCCCTCTTTCTCTTTTCCATCTCTCCGTCTTATCACACTTGTTCTCTATTTCAGAGTTGGGCTGCTTCAAAGTTACTGTGTGCAGTGTGTCTGTGTGTCACCTCAAGTACTCTTCACACACACCAACAGACCCATGCACAGTAACACACATACTTTGCCAAGGATGTACACACAGCAATATTTCAAACACGTGCACGCACACACAGCTTGAGTACGGTATCTGAGCTTCTGTTTCTGTGCACCCTGAGGAGGTAGCCAGTGTTCAGAGCGCGCTTTTCACACCCTCTCACTTGTGCTTAGCTCACAGTGCGGCCCAGTTCAGCATGGCACAGCATGACAAGGCACACTACAGCTCAGCACTGCATGTGATATGCCAACTAAACACAATAACGTTCAGATAACACCAGACCCCATGCCTAGAGTTACTCAGTTTGGCAAACCCCACCACTGTAACAGCTGGTCTGTGTACAGTCAGACAGAGATAAAAGCCACAGGCCAACACGCTGAGCTGTGACATATGGATGGGTGTTATTGTACTATTTGCAGCAAGTGTTGACAGAAGTCTCGCAGTGCAGAGACAAACTCATTCCTGACAGATGTGTTTTATTCTGGGTTAATTATAAGTTGTTCACATCAAACTCCATTAGACCTAAGTATTCTTTCAAAGTAAAACTTGAGCAAGGGTGTATAAATATATACAGCCTTTCAGGCCCGTCTGCTGGAAATGACATTTATACTGTGGTGTATGGTAATTTGTTTTGCCCGTGACATTTTGAGGGAAACATAATTGTTGAGCAGCGATGTGCAGGAAGTGCTTTTAGTTGTGTACTGTATGCAAGTCATAGGGAGGTGGTCAGGGCTGAAGGTGGGCGTACTGCACAAAGCTCACAACTTTGACTGTGGAGCCCGGTGTGTTTGAAGGTGCAGGCAAATAGAAGCTCCTTGGTTTGTATAAGGAAAGATAGAGATTTGATTAAACATTAAGTAAGTAAACACATCCATGCTTTCTAGTGCCTAAAGTCACTGTTGACCTTTTTCATTATTTAACCAAGAGGAGAATCTCTCTCAAACCTCACCATTGTTCTCAGTGCACTAAGATAACCATGAAAAAGTCTACACTACATTTTAAAGGAGACATATTATGCTGTTGCATATTTTAGAACATCCTTATAATGTTATAATGTCATATGTCCATGCTGAACCTCTGCAAAGTTGCACAACATGGGCTATAGGGGTCCTGCTGTAATCCACCACCCAGATTTCACATGATTTCCAGTCTCTCTGAACACTCGGTAACGAGATCTCCACAAGATTTGTGCAAAATCTGACGTTAGGTTTTACTGTCCGATTAGGATGAATGCCCAGACTGCAAGGGATCTGCCCAAAACATGCCCATGATGCCCACCCCCAACCGGCATCTATACGGAGAATTGCAACAGTTTTTCTTCCCCAAAGAAGATGAAATTGAAATTGGGATGTTATTGAAACGCAATATGTCAGAGTGCAGTTTCCAAATTGCTAGAGCTCCTGTTTATTGATAAAGACCACATTGTTGTGCATTGTTAGCATCGTAAGTGTTGTATTGTTACAGAGAAGCCCTGGCCAGTAAAAGTTATTCTCAAGATGTAAAGGGAGATTTGACACAACAAAATCATATCAACAATCTTAGATTTTAAAAGTCACAATTAAAAGCAAGCAAAAATGACTATTCGCTTTTGCCCGTATAATCACACTGTGGTGTTTTTTTTTTTTTGATATTTTAGGCTATAGATGTTGATATTGATTGGGAAAACTGGACACTGAAGGGAAACACATTGTCTCATTATGTGAAGTGGCAATATTTTTTACAAAGGTAAGAGGTGCTACAGTTATGAACAGCGTTCAAGTCATAGCAAGGTGGTCAGAGCCGACAGTGGGTGTACAAACACTGCCGACATTTGAAGAAGCTGTTATTAAAAATGTATCCTCAGGGTGCTTTGGTGGCCCAGCGGTTTAAGGCAAAGACCATGAACCACACCGACTCTAATTTGCTCTTGATCTTTGTTACAGGTCATTTCCCATCTCTTGTTTCTCTTTAATTTCCTTTCTCCAATTCCAACCTTCAGATAATAATAGAAATACTTTGAGGAATTAGTAATAGAAAGGCATAATTTCTAGGAGACAGGGTTGGGACTGTAGCCTGTACCTGTTAACATTACTTTGCTGACCATTAGAGGATCTCTCAATCCAGTTAAATGTTGATTTTTACACTGCCTAGGTGGTTACTGTTATTACCTGACTACATAAAAAAATGTGTTGTAAGAGTGTGCTTTCCTCTTCTTTAATGTCTACTTATCTCATTGGAGTAGATGTGTTTTCAGTTCTCAGTTGAAGCATTTTGACTCACCATTGAATTAGTAATATCTCTTTATATAAGAGATTGAATAGACTTTTTTATGTTTTTATGATTTTCTTTACACCACAGACACTGAAATACAGTTCATCCATCAACAGTGTAATGTAATGTAATGGCTTTGACGAGTCATTCAGTGGAGGTAAATCCTTGTCAAATAGGATTTACTTTAAGTTAAATGCTGCTTTCTTGGGCCCATAATGCTGAAAATCATAATTATAAAGCTGTTCAAATCAAGATTGTATGAATATTAACTTTGAGGAAATGTGTCTAACTGCAAAGGGGGCAAAGATTCTGACTGAATCTGTAATTGGCACAGCTGTAAAATTGCTTTTCCTGCATCATTGCCCTCCTGGAAATGAACACAGTCACGGTCTTTAGATGTGGTGTGGATCAAAGGTAGATACACATTTCTGAATATTATGTAGATTTATGAAAATGTAATTAATAAAGACTAATTGACCAAAAAGTCAGAGTCAGCTGAGTCCTTAATAACACATTAAATCGAGCAATTAACTACTGCAGTAGCCTTAAAAATCCATTAAATAGACTGACATGCAGAGAGACAGATGCTTTTACTTATTAAAAGAAAAGAAGCAGGATTTGGGGTGAAAAGTTAGCAACCAGCAGAAGACAGGAAATCCAACTGTTCAGCACTAATGTCAACTTTATCCAGGTCCTTTCAGCTCTAAGCTTTGACACCTGAAAGTGTGTCCGCTGGACTTCAAACAACATTCTGACTCCCTGTAAGCAGTCAGATTGCAGGGAATTCACATAAGTAGGCCAACTCTCTGAATCTCCTGTCGTCTCCTCTCCAGTGGACGGAGCGATCCACCGTGCTGCAGGTCCAAAGCTAAAAAAGGAGTGCGCTTCCCTCCACGGGTGTGAGACCGGAGAGGCCAAGATCACCTGCGGCTACGGCCTGCCGGCAAAGTGTAAGTATGAACTGTGTGAGTGTTTGTGTGACCTCCAGCTACTCCAGTGAGCCTGTTCAGTGTGGTTTTACTGGACTGTTTCCAAGTGTGAATATGTGGGAAGCTGTGACAATAATGCAGAGCATTGCTTAAAAAGAGCAAGCTGCAGAGTTGAGAAAAATAAAGCTTAAACTCCCTCATGAACAACACTTTTTTTTTTTTTGCAATAAGTCCTTAAAGTAGATCAGTTTTCCATTTCAGTCCAAACTCAACCACCAGCAGAAACTCATCTAGGTATCCATTTATAGCAAAGTAAATGGCACTCAATTATTAAGTGGCACTCCATTGCAGCGTGTATAATGTGACGAAACTGAAGATTCAACATGACAGGAAAAGCTTTTCTAGGTGTTTCAGTTCGGGGGGAAAAAATGCTCCTCTAGCTTTCCCTGACGTCTAAAACCCAGAGCTGGGATCAGTGCATGATGTCGACATAACATAAGAGGAGCTGAGCAACAACTACATCTTGTGTCTGAAGGTCAAAACAGGCATTAATGCGAAACTTTTAAGTTAAATAACACTGAAGTACCTTCCAAATTGAGAGTAGAGTCTCTTTACACCAAAGACATTAAAGGAATAGTTTGGGGATTTTTAACACAGGGTTGTATAATACAGTCAGTACAGTACCTACAACAGTTTCTTATCTAAACTGCTCTCTGAATGACTCAGCTGACCTGTGGTTGTGGTTTAATACAAGGCACTCCATAGGTGGTGCGCTTGTGCGTAGGAATATTGTAGTTCAGTTAGTCAGTGTTTGTAAAATGGTGCCAAAGCAAAGAGCTGTTCTCACAGGGAGATGAACAGCGGAAAACACTGTACATGAAGAGCACATTTAAACTGAAATTGGATTTTTTCTGTGGCCATTTTTATTTTATTTTTTTTAATTTAAGTGTCTAAAACACATTGTTTTTATCGTGGCCCTGTGCATGGCAACACACAGCTCAGCCACTCTGCCAGTGCTCCCAGTCAGCTCCTCTAACTGTGAGCTCGCTGATTATCATCCACTGTGTATATGAATGTCTCTTGAAAAGGGAACTATGCAAGTCTGGTTGCTTTTTCACTGTTTTGGTGGGTTTTTTGTTTTTCTACGGAGCTCCCCCTACAGTTTCAGAGTGCATATTTTCATTGTCGTAAAAACTCACCGCTAACCCTTCTCCCTCCCCCCTGGCCATGTGCATTTGTTTTCAACAAAGCTGGTGAGAAGGCAATCCGTGGAGCAATGTCTACCAAGGTGGGTAACGTTAACAAGAGATAACGGATTACCAGGCGTGTTTGTGTCATAGTGCCATAAAGCAGCCCATGTTTTTCGTGAGATGAGATCTGATACACCTGGTCGGAGGCGCTGGTCTTGCAAGGTTGGTTTTTGGCCATTTTCCCCGCAACAAGTCATTGAACCATCATAATTACTCCAAAGCTACAGTGCCTAAGTTACAAATCTTGCATTTTTCTTTTTTAAGGGTGAATTCTTCGGGTCAGTTTCATGCATGCACTGATATACCACAATACCACACCATACAACACCATGTTTTAAGAGATAACTGCTAAGTCAGTAGGGACTGTTTTAAATTTGCTCCCTGTAACATGTGGGTTAACATCATAACACAGTGTCTGTCATAAAAGACTGAATCAGGTCCTCGCACAGTGTTAATCATCTCATACTGCAGAGTGTATATATAGTGTTGTGCAAAGTTCATATCATTCACATGACATTCGAACAGTTTCCACCGCCCACTCACCCAGGTTTGAACTTGATCTTTTGTCAGGTGCTAATCATGGTATTGATATTTGTAATGGCAAACACACATTAATAGGTATTGCAGTAATGTAGTTGGCAAGCTTTGTACCTTATGACCACCCAGGTGTATGTGCTGGTGTGTGTGTGACAGAGATTAAAGGAGCACTGAGTCTGTGTGATATCAGCTTATGGTTCCGTGGAGAGTTTAAGTTCACGGAGGAAGAGAGGAGAAAAAAGGCGAGAAAAAAAGAGGGAGAAGCGATAATAAAGGCGAGCTCAAGGCAGAATGGAGAGCAGGAATAGAAGAGATAGATAAGGAAGGAGTGGGAGAGTGGTTAAAAAAACGAGGCAATGTGGGGGAGGGGACGGATGTGAGCCGAGCCGAAGACAGGAGGGAATTAGGAGGAGACGAGTTCTTACGCTGTCTGTTCTCCTTTGTTAGTTCAGTTGTTTAACTTCGAAGATCTTAGCTGTAATTTTTCTGTGGGGATGGATGCTGCTGCTCATCACAGTGCGTCCTTATCTGGGCATATTTGTTGTGTGTTTGATAGGTGGGGTGTAACAATTCTGCAAATCCACAAACACAGGTGTAATATTTGTAAATGATACAGACTGCCCTCACTTTACACGTGACAATAATTTAGTGGTTTACATGTGTTATGGTGTTAATTGTGACATGATGAAAAGCGAGTATTGTTATTTCAGTGAAGTACTGAGAGCTCAACAGGCTGTACCTGCAGCAGGTTGGGGTTGGGCTTTTCACAGTTTCATTGTTCAGTATTGCAAGATGAGATGGTGGACGTTTGTGTTGCACTTTCAGAGTCACAGTTACACAGTTACAGCCCCAGTGTTTGAGCTCATAATTGGGTGCATGTGTGTTTCTCTCTGTGCTGTACTGTGCTGCCTATCATTCTTCTACCTGATACTATCTACCAGCATGATATCTCAGTGACTGGCTATCTTTCTGATTCACTGAGTGACTAACTGTGCGTGGGTGTGTGTACATGTGTGTGTGTGTGTGTGTGTGTGTGTGTGTGCTTGAGCCTTGCTGCTTTACATTTGTGTGCGCATGGCTGTTACCCGCCATGTGGACTGGAGACCGGCTCTGTCTTTCCCACCAGACAATATATTAAGTCCCGAGAATAATTCAACATGTATCTGCTCCAGCGCTTAAACACTCACAACAGGGCTTGATTACCTCTCAGCAGGAGGGAGAGAGAGGTGAGACAGCAACAACAGAGGGAAAGCAAAGGGGAGATAACAAAGCAGGCGGAGCACTATGGAAAAATGTGGGGGAAAAGGGGAAGAAATGAAAATGAAACTCGACAGGAGATAGGCAGGGCGGTTGAGAGACAGGTCCAATCTCAAAGCCAACACTTTGATCTTGATTTGTATGGGCTTGCCACCAGATGTGGGATTTCAAGAGCGTCTGACTCACGGGTTTGCCAAATGGTCCAGAGGACCTGCTGTCAGCCCTCCATGCAGAGTGCCCGTCGATGATCCCGCAGCCACTTAGCCACCAGCATCCCAGTCCTGTAACCTAGCAACACCCGGAGCGCATGGCACACTACCGTTGCTGTTTAGCAAGAGTCGCATGCAATTTGGGATGTTGACAAATGACAGCTGGAAAATTTCAAGCAGGCTCTGCCTAAATTCAGATATTAACCAAAACTTAAAGGCATTTAAATCAGCAATCTGTCAACTTTGGACCATATGAGCCACCGTAGATGAGGATTTGATTAGGAGTTGAACACTGAACACTGTGAGATCAGACTGTTTGTGTTTGTGTGTGCAAAAAATTTGACTGATGCTCACTTGTGTGCCAGATGCATGCTGTAAGATATCCATGCGCACTTGTGTAGGCGTGTGTTTGTGTGTGTGTTTTGTGGTTGCCAGACAGGGGAGCGTGGGCTGAATGTGTTGTCCAGACGACCCAGTGCCCGAGAGCTCACCTGTGTACCGATAAAACACAGCTGTAACCCCGCTAACCTGTTCCCCAGCCGCCCTGCGCTCCCCTGCCAAACGCACTGGGATATAACATTGTGACACGCTGGGGAGGGAAGGAGCCGCAGGCCGGTCTAAAGAGAACGGGTGACAGATAGACAACACGAGGTCAGAACCTTAATCACTATCCATCCAGCAAAGGAAACTCTCTGCTTTAGTGACGTCAACACTTACGCACTGATATATCATCCTCACAGAGAGAAACACACAGTGTTGCATCTTTAATAGTTTCTAATGAAAATAATACAGATTTGTTTTTTTGTGTTTTGCTGGTAGAAATGCTAAAGACTAGTTCCAGTGATTTATATTGGGTTGATCATGTAGTTTGAAAACAAACACCTGGGTCAGCCAAATGGACTTGGACGACAAAAACAAGGTGAACTGTGAAATTATTACCCAGACTGTCTGCAACCATCCATCTCTCCCAGCACACCACACTCGCTGTGGTCGTGCCCACTCACATTTTTCATGTGCAACAAGGGATCATTAACGACGTTAGGGATGTGCTCACTTTCAGCTTTATTTCCAAATAAAGGGGGGGGATAATTTGGCTATCCAGCGTGGACAGCCACCTGCCAGCTTCTGTGTAACATGGGTAATTGTCTGACTGACCGCTCACATTTGTTGCCTGTCGTCCTTTTCCTTTTTCTTCTCTTTCTCCTATTTCTTTTTTCTTTTGCAGTGGCACTGTTTTCTCAGACTTCAGTACGGCTCTGATCTTTTTAGATCAGTCACTTTAAATCCGCAGCTGTTTACAACCTGTGAAGTGCACAAGCCTTTTAAGTAGATTTTTTTTTTCAGACTTGCTAGAAAACAGCAGCCCAGTCTGAGGGGAGCTGCAGATTCAGGTGATAAGTCTCTGTGGGTTAATCACCCTCCAGATATAAATAGACATGTGATTTTTTTCAGCAGCTTTAAGATTAATTATAAACAGTATTTTAAAACAAATTCTTTTCAGATCTTCTCAGGATAATTGTAAACAACCCCTCGTCACGCCTCCTGTGCCAGGCACCTTACAGTTTACTTGCAGTCTCCTGTATTTATGGGGAAACTGGCAGAGAGTGGGAGTAACACGGTTGGAGGTGGAAAGAGACGGAGGGAAAACAAGATGGAGATGGTGGGGCCCGTATAGAAAAAGAGCTGAAGGAAATAGAGAGGTACAAAGCAAGAGAGATATCAGTCTGTCAGAAACTGGCTGCTATGCTCCCTTTTCTTCCCTCCCTGCCTCCCGTCTCCCAGTTTCTGTTCCCTCGGTGGCCAATTACTGCTAATTAAAATCCTCACTGCAGCTCTCCCAGACTCCCCCTGTTCCTCTCCTCCAAGACCTCCATCTCTCTGCTTCTCCTGTCACCCTGTCGCTCTCTCACGTCTGCCTCTCCTTCCCTTTTGAAGACATGTTGTTTCTGCCCATTGCCATCGACAACTTAAACACCTTGTTTCCCTCTGTTCGTCTTGTCCACGCTCTTTCTTTCTTTCTTTCTTTCTTTTTTTTTCTTTCTTTCTTTTTCTTTCTTTCTTTCTTTCTTTCTTTCTTTCTTTCCTTCATTTCTTTCTTTCTTTCCTTCCTTTCTCCCTTGCATCTCACTCCCGTCCCCCCTCCCCTCTGTTCCTATCATCATCAGCAGCAAGGTTTCTTTAGTAGTGCCAAGAGACTTGACAAGGCTTTGGGCTAAAGACTGTAGCACTCTGACTGTGATACCTTGCTAGTTGGGGAGTTTTTTCCTATCTTTTCCCCCCCCCCTTTTTTTTTTTTTTTTTTTTTTTTGACAAGGTTGTCGACATCTTTGCTTCTTCCTGCCTCGGCGTCAGCAGTGCGATCCTTCTAGGTGTTAAAAAGCTTCGTCAAAGCTGCTGCTGCTGATGAGGAGGGGCGTGATGATGATGATCATAGCAGCAGCCCTGGTGTTAATTCATTCAGCTAATTCATTCGCCTTGAAGGAGAAAAAAAAAGAGATCAAAAAAAAAAAAAAAAACTCCAGTGTTGCTTTGCTCAGGGAAAGAGAGTTGGAGGGTGAGATGGAATAAAGAACGTCTTTGCTGCTGCTCTCAGATGAAGAGAATTATGTCCGCTCCTTTTAGCATCGGCATCTTGCCCTCCTCCCTCCCATCTACTCTTGTCCTCCTGTTTAGAATAACTACCCCTCTGTCTTTTTCAGAGAAAGGTGGAAAGAGATAGGGAGAGCCGTAGGGGCCTTTACAAGACCCGAGCCTTCCTTTTGTGCCAAAGCCCAGGCCTGGATTTAAGAGCTGTGTCCGCTTGGCTGAGCATTAACTGAGGCCAGGCACACAAAGGACCAGCTAGCCTTTTTCCTGCCTCCTGCTTTAAAGGCAGATAAAGAAAGGCGAGGGACAGATGGAGGTATGAGAAGAGAGAGATGCGAAAGGCAAGGGTTTGGACGGGTAGGGGAGAGGAGGGGACGGACGGATGGCCGTTGAGTATGAAAAGCAGAAGCAGCGACTCGTGGCCTCCCAGGTAAGAATGGTCAGAGGCCACAGGGGGGAAAGGAGGAGGAGAGGTGGAGAAAGGGGAAGAAGGAGGGACAGAGCCCCCCAAAATAGAGGGGTAATGACAAAAAAGCAGGGAAAAAAAACCTGGAGAGGCAGACAAAAAGAAAAAGACAGGGTGGGTGTCACCGGATGGCACTCAGTCAAGTTCTTTAAAGGCTCATGCCAGTGTGACGCCCATTTTTGAAACGCCCCCCCCCCCCCCCCCCCCCCCCCCACACACACACACACACACACACACATACACGGTTTCTCTCTGCCTCCTTGCTCAGCTTAATGTGCAAAGCAAGTCAGGTGTGTGATGAATATAGTTTGAACTGCTCAAATTTATTTTTACTTTTCCTTCTTTTTTCTTTTTTCTTTGTGCCATAATTTCACCTTTACTTTGTTTCCTTTCATCATGTCGCTGAGCGTGTGGTTGACGATCATAGCACATGATGAGGCCGGCATGAAATGCGTAGAGCAGTTTGTTTTATGAAAAAGCTTCAATGAAATCTGTTAGAAATAAACCTTTGTGTAAGGCAATATTTATATAATAGATTGAAATTAATTTGATGTTTTAATCAATATGACAAGAGCTAGAATATTTGCAGGCGTAGAACCAGAGAGGACAGCAGCACTTGTGAGGACAAAAAGAGTCTGACAGAGAATAACTGTTGTAAAAGAAGACGACTGATGGGACTGATGGATCTAGTCAATGTCAAAAGAAGTGAAAAGAAGAAACCCTTGAACAGGCTGGACCTCACTTTGAATCACATTTTTTTGCACGCACATTTATTACATTTGAAAGCACAGGTTTCATTCAGGTTGACAGTCAGAGAGCAGTGGATCTACATGGGTTATTTTAATTGTATTAATCTACATTATTAATATAATTACATTCACATTGAATTCATAATGACATAGTGTGCTCTAGTGCAGTTCTGAGCTGTTTGAAGTGCAATGTTAAAGACAATAGATATAAATTACAGTTTCTCAATTAAAAGACTCATGTAATCTGAAGATAACTGACTTTCAGTGTGAAACTTTTCAGTTTGTAGAATATGTTGAGATATCACAGAGTTTGTATGGAATACAGGGTTATTTTGTTCTGTAGTTATTTGTAAGACTTGTCTTCAACGTGTGTGAAGAGATGGAGATAAAAGAGGCATTTGAAGTATCACACGAATATTAAATTAGCACCAGCGGTCTTCACATGACACACACACAGATAAAAGATACTGTATGTACACATTACAATGTTGATTGTATTACCAGCTGGGCTAAACAAAGTGATTTCTTAATTGGACCCAAGGGCAGAAATCAATAGAACATCTAAACCTGGTTGGAGCCTTAAAGAACTGTTGGCTTAAACAAATCTGTAAGCAAGAGCAGAGGGAGAGGAAAGAAAAATTGGAGCTCCAGTGAGAGAGCTGCAGCACTAAATTACGTGACATTAGGCCACAGCCACATCGTCGCTCAGAATATCTTATTACGATTTGATGAAGCCTGTTATTCACAGCTTTTGGAACAACAGTCTGCAGGGTAAAATTCATAAGGCCTCACATCTGTTTAACAGTGGGTCGTGATTCCCTCCTCCGTGTGGAAGTTTGACCTTTTTCAGTGCCACAGAAGCGAAGACACAGTGCATTGCGGAAATGCACAGTCACAGGGTAATGACAGCCATTAATTCCTATTGCACGCTAATGTTCATCTGCAGGCACTTTTAAATGTCTTCTCTTCATATCATAAACTACCGTGCTATATGCTCAACATGTGCACACATTCCTGCAATGACGATTTGGAAATGTTTGACCTCTAGCAGGATGATAAAATCTGGTCATTACATGCATATTTTTGCACTGTATGCAGCTACCCACAATGATAGCTGGTGTTAGGTAGCAGCATAAAACTGCTTGTTGGGGAAAAAAATGCTTGTGCAAAATCAGCATGAACAAGCTGGTCTGTTAAGTTTCTCCCTCATTAATCAACAAACAGAGCCAGAAACTGAAAAACATTGAGGCCAGAGCAGTGGCAGATGTGATGGGGTTGGTGCAATTTGATTAGTCTGTGTGGGGCCATCGAAATTATTTCAGATGGTTTCCAATTTAACTGGATAAAACCTGTTGATGCTCTGGAAGCTTTAACATTCAACCAAAATCATCTGTTGAAAGGTACAAGAATAGATAGAGGCGTTTTACTATTTATATTTTCAGAATACAGCAGTGCTCTGATATAACTTTATTATGACTTCCTGTGTTTCAATCTGGATCTACTCAGAAAAGATTGCATCTATCATCCAAGTGTTTCTGTAAATATTCATATTGTGTAAAAGCCTCTCTGAGTTTCTCATTTAGTTTGGAGTGAGACAAGGTTGTATCCTCACACCATTTATCTTCTCCGCCGCGCTGATTGGATCATGTCACAGAATCCAGCGCGCACAAACTCAGAGACATTCAGCAGAGCTTGAAGATTTGCCTGACTGACAAACTTGACAAATAAATAGGTCTCAACACTGACAGCTCCAAAACTCACAGCGTTTTATGGAGAACTTATGTAGAAAGTGTAACCAGTGAGGAAACAGAAGAAGAAACGCGATCTGCAGGATTGTCCTGAGACTGATTCACCCAAGCAAAGGGTGTGTAAGGAGTTAGGAAAGATGAACGGGGGTTCAGTGTGTTGTCTGTGATAGGCTGATTAAGAGAGCCTGATCTGTCCTTTTTTTCTTCAGATAAATAAATAGGATTAAGTGATATTTTCGACCCCATGTAAATTACCAAATTAAAGGTGAAGGTCCTTTCCTGTTTCAACATGATGATGCTCCTGTGCATGAAGCCAGGGCCGTAAAGAAATGATGTGGGAAGGATTTGATTAGCTGTACACAACCGTGACCTTAATCCCCTCCAACAACCACTGTGAGCCAGGCCTCATCACCCAGCATCAGTGGCTGATTGCCAGTTTTTGGAATATGCTCAATTATCACGTGTGGGTATAATGTCTGTATACTTT
Source organism: Caranx ignobilis (assembly GCA_021432705.1). NCBI lineage: Eukaryota > Metazoa > Chordata > Actinopteri > Carangiformes > Carangidae > Caranx > Caranx ignobilis. The sequence continues at coordinate 15,604,081 of MU269981.1, read as the reverse complement.
TGGCCATAGATCCCTCATTTTTTAGATAAACCAAATCACATGCGGTCAGTCACATTGGGTTACGTGTAGAGTTTTTCAGATATACAGTACACACGTGTGCACTCTTACTGTCAAACTACACACCCTCTCAGAGGACACACATCCACTCCTTTTTTTACACACGCTATCCACAACATGCTGTCTCCTTCACACATAAATCCCTCACACATCCTAACATGCTCCGCTAGCTTTCCATCTCCCCATCGAGGCGACACCCACCACCACCCCTCACCACCCTCTGTATTTCTGGGTAATGTGAGCTAGCAGCCGTAACATTGGGGTGGTGGGGAGGAGGAGTAGCAGGAGGGGGATGAGTGTGGGCCGGGGGGGGTAGAGAGCGGGGGTTGATGTATGGTGGAACTAAAGCAACCCTGCCGATCGATAATGTAAACAGGAGCGAAGAGAGGCGGTAAATAAGGCCGACTCCTGACAAAACCGTCTACCTCAGGTGACGGAGAGAGAGAGAGGGAGGAGAAGTGAGGAAGAGGGGGGTGAGGGGAATATCTAATAGAGGAAGGAAGGAATGGATAGAGGGAGAGAATAACCCAGAGCGAAAGAGGAAAATGAAGAAAAGAGGAAGGAGAAGTGGATGAGAAAATAAAAGAGGGATAGAGAGGAGGTGATGAAGGAATGGAGGAGGAGAGGGTAATGGGGGTGAGAGGAGAGGTGGGATGGCTGGATGAGGTAATGGTGATGGAGGGAGACAGGGGGTGAGGACGAAGGACGGGGAGTGAAACGAAAGATGGAGTGAGAGGAATGGAAAGAGATGGAGAGAAAGAAGGTAGGGGAGAAGAGAAAGGGTGATGGAGAGGAAGACGAGGAGGATGAGGAAGAAGAGACGGCCCCTGGTAAACAGAAAAAAAAGGGCAGAACAACCGATGATTGGGTTAGCAATGAGGAAAAATCACCGTGGCAATTATAGATCCCAATTCAATTTTTGCAGAAACAGTGAATAAATTTGTTTGTGTGCCTGTGTGTGTGTGTGTGTGCGTGTGTGCGTGTGTGGTGTGTGTGTGTGGGTGTGTGTGGCAGTGACATTTAGCAGATGACATGCAGATGAATGACCACCAAGTGACCCACTGTTGAACCGAACCAGCACAGCACATACAGTACTGCACACACACTAACACATGCACACACACACGACCGAGTTGTGAACCTGACCACCGCTGAGTGCTGCGTTGATGCATTGGCACGGCTCAGCGACTTTTTGAGAGTGAACACTCACTCTGGGCTACTTGACTACTGGAGTAGTTCAGGCCCGAGTGAAGAGTACTGTAAACACACACACGTGACAACATAAACAACCACACAACTCACAGACAAACACACATGGAGAACAAATATGTGCCAAACTGTCTTATTGTGATTACACTGTCCTCCTCGTGTTTGTACGTTCCTTTTTTTTTGCTCCCTCATGCACGACTTCATGTTTGACCACAGTAATTAAACTCGTGTCAGTGAGTGTTTCATCTGCTGTGTATTTTATCTATTCACATGTTCTGATCTATCTGTGCTGCTATTTAAAGAGTCCTCCGCTGCATTCTCAATCCCTATAAATAAAATTGTTGCCTCTCAACAAGTAATGAATCATGATAGTGATTCATCCCATAGTCGGTTCATGGAAGCTCTTAAATTTCACTTATAAACCCGCGTTTTTCCTGATGTGACAGAATAATGGAAGGTTTTCTGATGCTCTTTCAGCAGCTACTAGAAAATGCAGCATGAAGTTTGAAGGTGTTGATGCGACGCTGTTTATGAATTTAGATTCATTTTGCATCAGAATATTTCACTGATACGAGCAAAACTCAAGATAAAGCTTAAAAATACCAAATATCATGATCTTATTTTGGTTTCAATGGAAAATCTGTGGAAGCTTCAATGAAAAAAAAAAAATATATATAAAAAGCTGAAATAGTTGGTCAGGTATGAGCCCGCCCTTTTTCAAAATCAATTTATTGTGTAAGACAGGCCTTAATGTAAATATTATTATAAATACTGTATTTTAGCCACAATTGTAAAGACAAAAAGTAGTTAATATTAATAAAACTATGCAAATAAATTCAATTGTCAATGCAGATTTTGCCTTCGGTCACTTTTCCATTGTTTATTAGATGTTAATGTTCTTTTGCTCTTCCTGTGTCAGGCGGAGTATGGTACTGTACGTAACACTGTTGTCGGCGAAAAAATTGAAAAAATGTAGTTGGTTGATTTTGTGGCACTTAACATATAATCAGGCTGCAGCCAGCTCACACTGGGAAAACAGCAAACCGTGTCTGGGTGAGAATGAACATAGACACTGAGCTGAGGTCTGGAACGAGTCGGTCAGGCAGCAGCGATGGAGTCATAGAGGTTATCAAGTGTGATCCTCCCATCGTTCATTACAGATGTTTTTCTGAATTAGCCCCATGACACCTCCAGAAGGATCATCACTGAGGCTGAAGCAACATTTGTCACTCACACACAGACACAAAACACTCACACACCCGCGCTCTTGCTCCTACAGAGCCAACTGTTGCATCAATATGGCCTAAAAACAACATTGAAATGCATCATACACTGAATGCACAATGAGGGTGGACAATTTATCAGGCAAATCAGGGAAAATCAGAAAATCTGAGCTGGAAAACACGAGTCAAAGAAGAATTTTAACACTCTGACACAATGGAGGTCTGAATCATACTCGAGCTCAGTTTCAGGAAACCTTCATTAAGGTGGTCTTCCTTTAGTGGTCCGGATATTTGCCTCACATTTCATATAATATAAAAGATATTACACATCATAAACCTTTGATGATCTATGCAATTGTGGAATATTAGTGTCTAATGTCAATGTCTAAACAGGCTTTGATTGGAGCACTTACTATTCTTTCTGTGTGGGTTCATGGACTAAGTGATTTCTCAGGGACTGCACTCTCCTTCATCAGCAGTAAGCAGTTCAATGATGGACTGTCACGTTATGCAGATTCAAAGTTTCCTTCAATCTGTGCATGTTGACTCCACTGTAGCAGCACTCTTCTAGACTTTCATGATCCATGCACTTCTGGTCGTGGGGGTTTAGTGAAGCATCGTGGCATATAGGTTTTGATAAGCTGACATTGCAGCAGAGCTCCTGGTGTTCTGTTAAATGATTGCAGACCGAGTGTGTTTTATTGAGACTGCTGCTTGATTCATAAAAGCAAGAGAAATGCAAATGCTGTTTGCATAACTTAATTTCATTTCGTAATTTAGCAACTGTGAAAAGAGAAGAGTGAAAAGCTCCTGGTCAGAGGTGCCAAAACAGCAACATGACTTGTCTGTCAAGCTGATTATTTTAATATTAATAACTTTGTATCATATGAAAGATCTTTGACTTAATGACACACCCACAGTTTGTAACCACAACTAAATTCTACATTCTCCCACAGCACCGTTAAGTGCTTTATTGTCTCATTGTTTTGATTTTATAGTTCACAAATGTACTGTTTTGGTCACTCTCATTCACAAACATATTACAAACTAGATGGGAAACATAGTTGGTCATCTGTCAGCTAAATGGAGGGTTATTTCCTGGAGGAAATGGTGGGGACCAAAAATGAGCTAAAATTAGTTGTCTTGAAACATTATTCCAGATAAATGCTAGTGCTCAGCTTGTGTTCATAACTTCACTGGAGAGAATTGTCTTGTCAGTGACCTTTTGTGACATTTTTATTGGAAAAACACAGCGCAACTGTTTTTTTTTTTTTGTTTTGTTTTGTTTTTTCCAGGAGGATGTCTTGATCGGCTGGCCGTAATGAGCAGATCTGATACCACTAACCACATATCCTTCATTGATTGTGGTTATGTGGCAGAATTTCCTTGTCAATGGATACAACTACAACAATTTATAACATCAAATGAGCCTCTAACGGATATTGGGGGGCTGGACATTTGGTTTTGAAATGGGATCATTTTTTAAACAGATCATGTTTCAAAAAGTCCCAAACACTGTGTTAAATCTTTCTGTCTAATGCCCTCCGATCCGCTGAGGGTTGGATTAAAGTGCGTCTTCCGGGCTTCTTCTGTGCTGTGCAATCTGCAGCCTGTTCACTCTGTGTGTGTGTGTGTGTGTGAGTGAGAGAGACAGAGAGAGACAGAGATAGAGTGCTCGATTAATGTCCATCTCAATATAATTAATAATTAGACTTATATTGTTTTGAATTGCACTGAGCTGATATCAATATCACTCAGTTCATTTTATGAACTTTTGGGGAATAAGGTCAATATATTGAAATACAGCAGCTGCTGCCAGATCAGCAGCCTTGCCAAGTTGGGTGGTTTTCCTCCCAACAGGCCAACTTTTTATTTGATAGTGCTGTTAAAATGGTTTCTATGTGGCTTGCGGGCTGTGGGGTGTTTCCTCTACCATTTGTGGTGTTTTAGCCATTGAGATGTTACAAGGCTATAGCCCAATGAACAGCCACGAGATGTGAGGCAAACAGGAAGTTAGTTATCCTAGTGTCACAGGGTCAACAGTTGCAGCAGCGGTGGTGACGCTCAGCTCATGGTGGCAATTATGGTACCGTCAAATGCTGAATATCAGATAACCATCACTTCCTGTCACTGTTTCCTCTGGATTGATTATCTCCCATGTCCATCATGAATTTAAACTTCCTTTAAAATCATTTAGAAACATCAGACAGAAAGACTTGCCTTATAATCATCATGTTTGCGTGTACATTAGTGAATAATTGCAAACTGAAACTAAAGTGAATACAGTACAGCCTTGCACACAAGCTACAGTGTGGACTACTGATGAGATATCACTGTTATTGAGGTGATTTATTTACTGACAGGCAAAAAAAAAAAAAAAAACCTCTCTCCTGAACGGAGGTTAAACATGGGGCTACTTTTATGCTGATAGGGAGGTTTTAGACTCTGGTTGAGTTATTTGATGTCAGTCAGATCTGGCAACGTTGCATATCAGTCCAGTTGTAGCTATTGCAAAATTGACACTTGATTCAAGACTGACGTGTCAAAATTGATCAGCAAAGGAAAAGAAACTGAGATTATTTCACTCCATGGGGTCCTGTTAAGAAAAAAAAAAAAGAAGTCTCAATACTAGATTAATGTATTGTAAAAATGGATTTTATTTTTCCTGGATATAGAGGCAGTGGTCCGGCTAGGTTTTATCACAGTGGTGGGAGTCACGCTGAGAGCAACATGCTGAGCCTCATCAGAATGTGTGGTGGAGATGGCGTAGGCGTGTAGAGGCTGGTTAAACCTCATCTCCACTGCAGCTCTCTGTTCCTCACTCAGCTTGTGTTTGTTAGCTGTTCTGTTTCATTCCCCTCCTCCTTCTTTCTTTCCCTCTCCCTCTCTCTTTCTCTCTCTCTGTCTCTCTGCCTTCAATTCAATACCCTTCAGTTCATTTACCCTTTATTTAATCAATTCTCCCAACTGAAATTGTTTTTTAGACCAAAAAGAGTCATTAACTTGACAAAGAAACAGTATGAATTAGTCAAGCGTTCCAGCTGCTACATGACAGAAAAACATGAAAAATATATTGTTCAAAGCAATTAGACACAGTGAAAGACATTATTACTGTAAACTTCCTGAGACAGACAAAATGATCTCTTCTCAGTTGTTGTTCCAGACAAACTTGAAGTAAAACCTTTAACTGAGAGTCATTAAGAATCATGAGGAACGAGAGGGCGTCTTCGGTGATGTGACTCTGGCAGTGGAAGTCATCGGCTCTTGGAAACAGTGGCCGCTCACAGGCTTGTTTGGTCAGGTAGCTTTGCAGGCTAATTGGCTGGCAACACCAAACAAACCCAGCAGATTACACACTTTGGAAACAAATGAACTTCTTCAGAGTGTTGACTTATTAATTAATCACAAACACCCTGGATGTTTATGTGCATGTAGCACTTCAAACAGTGGCAGCAGTGTTTTTGTGGCTGCACAGGCGTGCTGTTAAAATCACACATGAAATGACACTTTGTAGACTGTATATGGATGCTGTGACAAAGGGTGGCTTTTCTGTGGCTTTATCCCAGACTTGTCTCTGAATCACTGCCCACAACTTAACTCTGTCAGCTATTCAGATGATGAATAATGGCGTTAAAACGGGATGTGAAGTCAATCTGTTACTGGGTGAAATGTTAATGGGAAATGAGGGAAAAACATGGGTCTGCCTTCCACCTAATGTGCTCACAACCGAAGAGCCTGTCCTGCAGGTTTGATGTGAGTGCGTTCCTGTTTGTCTTCTCTTGATGTAAGCAGTTCAGATTTTATTTCATGGGTAAAAAGATGAATGGCAAACTTCAGAGCTGCTCCACAGCCCAAAGCAACAAATCAAACAACTCTGTCTGCAGAATCACCTCAGGATAACACAGCTCACTATCTGCCCTTGTTGTCTTCTTCCCTGTCTCGACTGTAAAATCTTATGTTTTGCAATTTGAAAAAACACACAAAATGACCCTCCTTTTCACTTTTTCATTGCTCACCTGGCCTCCATGAGATGTGTTGCATTAACAGCGAACAACAAGTTTACTAATGAGACAGATCTGTGAGGCCACTGCTAACCTTCGAGCCGCCTCCCACACACACTCTCTAATCTACAAAACCAAAGCACATAAAACACACTTTATTGTGCTGATTTTTTCTTTAATGGGTTAAAGCCATTAAAGTCCATTTGTGCTCATCAATGTACACATTCATTAAATATCAGAAAACAAAATCTCTCATTTACAGAATCAGACGCTTTGCTGTGGGAATCCAATTTGTGATCAGGTGCATCCTGTTTGCTTTGATTATCTCGAACTTGGCTGGAGTCCATCTGTGGCTAATTGAATTGATAGGAGTTAAAGAGGCACACACCTGTAGTGTATAGACGGCCCCACAGTTCAAACTGTATAAATAAAATACCAGAAAATCTCAGTGGACCTTGTGGCGGTGGTAAGGATATTAAAAAAAAATCGAGTTTTCCCAGAGCACAGTGGCCTCTGTAATTGCGATATGGAAGAAGCTCAGACTCAGCAGGACTCTTTCTTGTGCTAACTGTTCAGTCAAACTGAGTAACAGAGTAAGAAGGACCAATAGTGAGTTCAGCAGCCTCACATGTCCTCTGCAGAGATGGAAGAGTTTATCGGAGGGGGTGCCCACATCAGTGGAGCTCCATCATTGACGCCTTTACGTTTAAAAGTCGTTCAGCACAGTCACTCAGTTGCAAACTGACAGACCTCAGGAACAGTTACAGTCAACATCTGTCCACCTCAGGGGACCCGAGCATCTGAAGGAGATCTCATTTCTGGAAACTCCTTTTTGGGAATGGGCTGACCATGTTTGAACAGCGTGCATGTGGTATTTTCACAGTTGCACAGAGGGCAGAGAGGCACTCATGAAGTTGACAAATAAGTGAATAAATGAGTAACATTTGATGCTGTTTTACTTCCACAGATGGAAGGCACTTTGGTTAAAAGGCATATGATTGCCTGTTTTGAGTTTGCCAAATGACATTTAAAGGACTCAGAGAGCATGAGGAAAAAGATTCTGTGGTTTGATGAGAGAAAAATTGAACTCTCTGGGCAGAACTCCAAACATTATGTTTGGCAAACAGCAGACGCTGCTCATCTTCTGGTTGGTACCATCACTAAAGTAAAGCATGGTGGTGGTGGCGGCAACCGGGGATGGGAGCGTGACTGGGACACTGAGACTGGTCAGAACTGAAGAAAGGATGAATGCAGCTCCTTGAAGAAAACCCGTGCCTTAGTGTGCAGGATGGTGGCAGTTCACCTTTGAGCATGACAGTGACGGAGAGAAAACAACTAAGACAACACTGGAGTGGCCTCAGGACAAGTCTGTGACTGTCCTTGAGTGACTCAGCCGAAGCCCACACTTAAACCCTCATCAAGCATCTGTCGAGAGACATGGTGATGGGAGTTCACAGATGCTTCCTGTTCAATTTGAGGGAGCTTTGGTTCCCAACCAGGGGTCCGGGCCCCCCTCTGGGGGGCGCCAGAGATCTCAGGGGGTCCACAGAGCTGTTGTCTGTTCTGAGGTTGTGAGGTTATCAAAATTATATTTGTGCATATTAAAATTTTAAAAATCCCAGTAACACACCCAACTGGATAATTAAAATCACAAATAAACAAAGAGAATAGGAACAAAAACCCTACAGCTGTTTATTTTTGTAAATAAGAGTTTGTATCACTTTGATGCATCTGTGCAGGCAGGGGTTGTGGATGGGGGTGCCTGGCTTGACTTCGACACAAGCAGGGGAGGCTTCAAGGAGAAAAGGTTGGGAACCACTGCTTTAGAGGATCTGCAAGTAAAAATGGGATTACTTGTACAAATCCAGGTGTGCAAAGCTTGTCAAGACTTACCCAAGAAGACTTGAAGCTTCAGTTGCGGCCAAAGGATCATCTACAGAAACCTTAACTATAGCTCTGAATACTTTTGTTAATGACAGATTTCAGGCTTTTATTTCTAATACATTTATAAAACATGTTTTTATTTTGTCATTATGTGCTATTAAGCATCGATTCATGGGCAAAAATCCATCTTTATCCATATAAAATTGAATCTACAACCCCATGAAGTGTAAATAAAGTAGAGTGCTTTAAGTATTGGGGGATTCCTCTGGTGATGTTTCTGTGCCATGATAAGATCAAGATCTGGGAATCACTCTTGAAGCCATTGACCTCTGTGATGGTTTCAGCCTGGTTTCTAATGAAAGAGGTGACGTCTGCAAAGCTCTCGGGAGATTTAAAACCTGATTTGATCTACTCAGCTCAGGTCTACGACTGTATCAGGACTGTTTGTGTCATCAGTAGGGCTACATTTCTATGATTCATGTTCATATTTGATCTATTTTTTAAAAATTGGAACCAAATTAAATATGGCTGCCATAATATACGCTCAAATAAATGTGGAATTTGACAGGATAGAGCATGAACTCAAGGGTATATTTCACTTATATTTAACTCGTTTCTCATGCACCACATAAAAATTGCTTCATTTTCTCATGTCTCTGCAGATGTGATCCACACCGTGGGGCCCATTGCACAAGGAGGAGTGGGAGAGGCGCAGAGGAGTGCTCTTAGGTCGTGCTACAAGAACAGCCTGAAAACAGCCACTGAAAATGCTGCTCGTTCTGTGGTAAGCAGGGAGGGATGAGATGAAGGGAAGATAGGAGGGAGTGAGTTTTTGTTGCAGACAGAACAAGAGAGGTTATGGTGAAAGAGAGAGAGGTTAAAGGAAGGAAGCTGCTGAGGACGGATGGACAGAAAAGAGTGACAAGTTGAAAGAAGGACGAAGAAAAATACTGCAGTCAGTCATACTGTGTGACGAGATTCCATAGGCGAGATGGCCGACACCAGAGGGTTCTTAAAAAAAAAGAAGTCTGAGCTAAGAGAGAGGAGTTATGAAATAAAGATTTTCAAAAGAAACTACATTCACACTGAGATAGATGGAAGGAGGGAAAAAGGAGCTGCAGGTAGGAGCACTGACTTGAAAGAAGGTTTTATGAAACACTCCAGGCAGGAGGTTTCACAACTGAACCAGGTGTTAAAGTCAAAGAAAAACACCAAGGCAACATGGAAATAAAGTCAGAGCTAGAGTAGAAGAAAGGACTCGTGGAGGCTGTGGGAAGATAAACGCTGTGGTGTTGTGGTGCGACAAAGAAGAAGATTTTAAAACAAAACTACATTTTACTGTTCGCAAAGAGTCTGCATATGTAACAACTATAATTACAGTAAGAGAGGCAAATGTTATTGTGACTACAATTAGATCATCACATGCATTTCTATTTTATTTAACCTTATTTCAATCCAGCAATAGCATTGTCTGTTTTTTACACTAAGCCCTATGAGCTTGAAGTTGTTGATTCACTTCCATGGATTGATATGTTTACTTCTCGTCTCGAGGAACTTGTGAGTCATGTCTGCGCTCATCCTGAGTTGCCAGCTCCGCAGTCTGGTTAACAGCACAGTGCTAGAGACACAGGGAGCGTCCTGGCATCTGCTCACAGTTCAGCATTTGACAGCAGGTTGAAAATCAGTCAGATTTGTTTTATTTTGAAGTTCACTGGCTGCTTGACTCAGACTCAGAACCAAGGATGTGGCATGAACCTGTCTGACATCGATTTCAGTGACGTACAGTTACAATCCTTTGGCTTTTTTCTTATGTAGAGCCCCGTCTTGATACTGTTAAGCCATTCAGTGTATTTGTATTCTGCAGCTGCCTCTGTCTTTAGTACTTCTTATTGTTTCTGGTGTAGTCGGCCTTTCCTGAGCTGGTTTTAAATTACCAACTCACTCAGGAAACGATGCATGCATGTACTTAAATGTTACTGTTTGTAATTTTATCTAATTGAAAGGAATCTCATTATCTACTGATGGTTCTCCTAGACCCGATCAGAGGTGTCTTAGGTTACTGCTAATGCAAAGTGAACATTTCTTCCAGCTGCTGCTGCTTTAGACTAAAGAATAGGCTCACATTTAGAACAATACTCCCATGCCCACAATGAACAAGTTATCTCTATTTGTGCTGTAATTGTTTCTGCTGCCTATTCTGGTGGTAACAAAAATAAGGACTTTGGTAAAAGGACACACCACACTTAATTTGGTTAATTTAGACAACTAAAGCCTAATACAGTATTAGCATCGCTCAACTCGAAATCATTGAAATTGTTTCAAGAGGAGATCTTTTTGCAGCCAGTAAGTATAGGGACAATGAAAGTGAATAACAGTCCATGTAAACTGACATGTAAGGATTGTAAGGTAAGGCTTTTAAAGTTATTTTTTGAAGGAATTGTGGGATTTTATTATATATAGAGAACAGAGCAAAGACAGGAAATGACCGAGTGAGAGATGCAACAAAAGATCAAATGAAATATGCCTCATGGTCAGTATCTCAACCCCTACAACATCAATTTAAATCATAAAAACATCTCTGAAAAGCATTCGACTGCTGAGACACAAGTGGCTTTTATTATAGAATAAACACAGTGAGCTGTTAGATGAAGAGCAGCGGGCGACAGGCTCTTACTGCCATTTTTGAGCATGAGCACCCCTCCAACATGTTATCAATATAAACAATTCCATTTACCAATCTGTCCTGTGGTGCCAGTTGCGCAGTTGGTTTGGTCTCGTTGTGAAGACATACCCTAGTTGCTGTTTTTCAGTTTTTTGTTTTGTTTTGATTGCCACTCAGGAGCCTGTACTGTTAAACCAGAACTGAAGTACTACTGATTATAACTGGACCCTTTTCTTACTAGAGTACAATAACTTTCACTAAATAAGTGATTGTTTCCATTGTCATAGTTGCTTGTCATGATTACTGTAAGAATTGTATTAATAATGCCTGGTGAAGTCCTCCCACGCCAAGCCTCACCAACAAAGGATAATCAACAGTTTGGACTTGGGTGGATGTAAAAATCAAAGCGAGAAAAGAGGCTGCCATAAAAAACAATCAGGGGAAAGACACTATTGAGGCACTGGAGAGTGTGATTTCTGAGAGAGAGTATGAACGCTATGTGTTAAGCAACTGACTGTAACCACTTTGTTTTCTTTCTTTTCTCTGCAGGCCTTCCCGTGCATCTCCACTGGAATATACGGTCAGTGTCCTGTGTTTATTGGGGGCATGGCTCCTCCTCAATCAGAAAGAATTCATTTTTATCTGCAGACTGAAGCAAGTCCCCATGCCATAAATAATACAGTCTTACAGTGAAGACACATTTCCAGGATAGGTTAAGGTTTTAGCAAGTACTAGATATGGTTAAGCCTCCAGGAAATGGTCAGTGTAATGTCCTCTGACGTCATGGGGATAGGACTATGTCAGTGTTGATAATGGGTTGTTATTATATACTAATAATGAGTAAAACAGAATTTTCCTTTGTTTTACTACAGTTTCTACACTTGGCAGCTAAAGCATGATGAATGTTAAAGGGACAGTTTGGGTTTTTCACTCAGTAAGGTAGTCATATAGTCAGTGCATCCCCTGCACTATACCATGCCAAAAACAACAACAACAAAAAAACTAACCCTTTAAGGACAGATCATGGTCTTTGTTTAATATTAATAAAGTGACTTGAGGCAGAAGACAGGTTGTGTTTACGTTTTAAATATTTAATCAGAGGCATGATCTTTCCTCAACCTTCAGCAAAGTGTGGTGGCCCATACTAAACCACACGTGTGATAAAACATGCAAACTACACAGTCACAACCCTGCAACTTGTAGTTCACCTATAAGACTTTTGTGCTGTACAATTAACATGACATCCTGAACTAGGGGGAAAAAGTTGCTGCTCAAAGTAATCAAGACAGCAATTAGACTCCCTCCACAATATATTCCCACCATCATTCTGCTCACCTAAACTCTAACAAGGTTTAATGAGCCTGCCACTGCCCATCACTGTGAAATGGTAAACACTGGTGAATTTTTATTTTTTTCACAAAAAGCTTCTCAATTTCTTCAAGTTAATTTTGATTTTCAGTGTTTCAAAATCAGCCTAAATCAAACAGGTCATCTGTAGCAGTACTGAAAAACTACCTCTGACACTGGCTGGAAGTAATTCTGGCACCGCTGCTTACCCTATTTTTCAATTTTATCACACCCCAAGTGAATGATACAGCGCTGAGTACCAGCTTCCAGCTTTAACGGATCTCTAATGGTAAAACCCCAAAACAATTCTTGATTCTTTCCTCTTACAAAATGAGAAAAATTAGGTGTGGGACCTTTTATTCTGCATCTGTTATTTAGAAGAATATTCTTAAAAAGACAATGAGTGAAGATTAAAAGCTTATATGTGTTTAAAATAGGCAGCCCTTTGTTGCACACTGGAAGGAACAAGAGAGACAAACACTTCTCCATGTTTGTCAGGCACAGATGGAGGACATTGATACCTCCCTGAGTCAGTCAGAACTTTGACCTTTTCCTCTTTCTAGTAATGGGAGACAAGTGTCGACAACAAGCCCTCACAGCCAAACCCACCCCTGGGGGAGTGTTTAAGCACTATCCATACCTCTCCCTCCTGCCAGTGTGAAGAGGGATTACAGTCAATCTGACACAATCTCTGGCCTAATCTGTCTTAATCTGCTAGTCTTAATCCAAGGCCTTAATCTGAGAACCACCTCTGGGCTGCAGGATATAATGTGACAAGTGGCACCGAGTGGCTCAGCACTCTGGTTAAACAGAAAGACTGATACTGGAAACAAGCATGTGATGGGAAAACATAGCTATTGTGTACAACATTAAACAACCAGTAAACTCATAAACAAGTAAAAATAAAAAGTGAAATTATGTCATTCGCACACACACATACACACACATCCTTGTTGTAGTACAATCATGGGGATTCATCACTGATGTAATGTATTTCCTCGCCCCTTATCCTGACCTTAATCATTATAACTGAATGCCTAACCACCTAGTTCTAACCTGAGTGAGCCTCTACACACATAGATGACACCTCTTTCAGTGTGAATACTCTGGCCCTTTATTCTGATGCTATGCTAAAATAACACAATTTGAGTGCTAATTTGTTCCTCTATGTTCTGATGTCCTCTATGTTCTGATGTTCCTCTATGTTCTGATGTTGAACACACTCACTTGATGTATGGAATAATTACTGTATCATCACACAATGTATGTTTGTTTGGGCTGAGCAGTTTGGCCAGTTGATGAATTTTCACTGCCTTTGTGTTGCTTCTCCAGCGGTAGGGAGATATACATACATACATATATATATATATATGTATATATATTAGCAATGAAAGGTCTCTGCAGCTGAATGACTGAAGAAGCAGCATTGTAGTCTTTCTCTGTCTGCCCATAAACCAACAAGTGTGTTGTGTCTGTATCTTGCCCAAATAGGCAAGTAAGAATGAGAGGAAGTGAGAAAAACACAGAGCATGGTGCTAGAGTAGTGGAAAGATGAACAGATACCTGCCTGGGCAAAACAAAAACAGACAAAGAGACGACTGAACACGACTGCACAGATCTGTCATGGCACCTGTTCCTGCAAATTGTGTGCATATTTTTGATGTGTGTGTGTTTATGTAGGATACCCACCTGAAAAGGCTGTGCATGAGGCATTAGCAACTGTGAGGGAGTATCTGGAAGAACATCATGACAAGGTGCGTGTGTGTGTGTGTTTGTGTCTGCATGACTGTCAGTTTTACCCTTCCATTTCCTCTAGGTATTATTCCTTTCACAGCTGTTGTTTTTGTTTTCTGGTGAGAGCCGGGGAAAGGGTGTATTGAGAAAACACACACACAGACACAGTGACATATACACACACACACACACATAGACACATAAACGCACATCTAAACACACACACCCAAGTTCTGGCGCTCATGCTCATGGCAAAGTCTGCGTTTTAATTAGCTCCTTGCGGGACTAAACCACATACACGCACACACACTTTCTCTCCGGAGAAACAGCGAGCGGAGAAAAGACAAAATGATGGAATAGATGACTGGAGGGGAGGAACAAAAGGGGAAAGGGGGGTGATGGGACATTGGAACAAAAAGGAAACTTTCCAATCAGTCGTTTACATGCTTTAATCTCTCCTCCCCTCTTCCTCTTTCTCCTCTCAGGTCTCCTCCCTCTCCTCTTTTTCGGTCTCCCTCTCTGTAAGCACCGCTCTGTATCACCTCCCAGAGAGGGTGTTGACGATGTTATTGTTAGTGCCAGGGTCTCCAGAGTCTCTGCAGCAATACCAGTCAACCGATGCCGTCAGCTGCTCAGAGCTCAACAAACGAACATTAAACGTTATATGTCTCGCCATAAGGACAACAGTCAACAAGCCTTAAACGGCTGGAAATAAGACCAGAAAGCCAAATCAATGAGACATGTATTTACATTCTGCCCAGAAATAGTTCCGCTGTGTGTTTTTTAAGGGGGAGAAGGATTTTATTGTAAACAAATGAGGATGTGAGACCTAGTTAATTTGCATACATATAAAGGAGGAATGCTCACCAGAGGAAATTGAGTTTACTCTTTAATTGAACTGCCTCCATTTTACAGTGTGTTTTGTCAGGCTTGCTCTGGCTTGAAGTGCTGTAATGTAGAGAATGAAACTGAAAATTGCAGACACACTAAGAAACAAGATGGACCCAAGACACGGGGCAAAGTGCCAATATGCCGCATCAAGGGTAATAATAAAAAATGCTGCGAGAAAAAGTAACAACCAGGGCAGTTTAGAGGTATAATACAGTGGTTATGTTTTACATATTGGAGTCAAAGTTGATGGGAACTTTCAACAAAACCAGTATCTGGCATTTGAGAAAACATTCACATGTGGAGGCTATTTTCTAACTGCTGTGAATATCAAATCACCTGCTCTCACCACCATCCCCCCGGTTACTGTTGCTATGCCTATGATGTCCTCTGCTCTTTCACAGCACAATTATTATTATTATCATGATGAAAATAATGCAATAAACAGTAGAAGCAAAATGCTGAGAATTCTTTAATCATGGTCTCTTGATTTCAGACAATGGCAGGCAGCTGTCAGTCTGGATGGTTGCCACACTTACTGGCACATTTCAGCAGTTACTGGCTATAAGTGTATAGCTGGCTATAAGTGCTTACTGTATGTAAATGCAATAGGCCAAAACTGGCTGCTTGAACTGTATTTAAAAGACACTGTAAATTAGGAAACAGGATAGTTGTTGTATTGCACTGTGGATCTGGGTAATCCTGTTAGGTGGCTCCGTTTGAAGGCTCAGCTTACATCCATCCATCCATTGGCTATACCGCTTATCCGTGCAGGGTCACAGGGGGGCTGGGGCTAATCCCAGCTGACATAGGGTAATGGCAGGTTACAACACCATAGACAGGTTGTGAACAGGTCACCAGTGTATCACAGGGCTGACATATAGGCACAAACCTCACACACTCATTCACAGCTGAGGGTAATGTGGAGTCGCCAATCAACCTAGGGTTCATGTGTTTGGATTTGGCGAGGAAGTCGAGGTAGCCTGGCTTCAGCCATATTTTTAGTAAATGTAACCCTACTTCAGGTAACCTTGGCTGGGGTTGTTTGGGTGTAAGCCCTCCCATATCTTTCAAAGAGTGGGACAGTGCCAAAATTTTATAACTCATACAACTAGGCAAATGTTGCAGTGTGTGTGCTGACTTTATGTAGCACACTCATTCGACAGTCACCGTTCATGGGAGGAGTTTAGCAATACGGTCTGTTATAGGCGTTCAAACTGAGCTTTAACACAAACTGAAAAGCCAGTAAAATAGAGCCTCAGATGTAAGGATGGTTACGTTTTCAGGAGCTAATATGTGTTTAGAGTCTGCTTGTATCAGCATGTTCTTCACAGCAGATCAGTGAGTACAAAGCGAACCGTCCTAAGTGTGAAAAATAAACTTTGCTGCAGACTGATTTTGTATTTTATCATGGGGAATATTTACGGACGCTGTTCTTCCTTAAAAGACAAGTAGTTCTAAGAGAGCCCATTACATTCACTTGATGTTATTGTTAGCTTTAGCATCTCTAGGGTTTCTGTTGCAATAGTATCAAAATGAGCTCCCCACTGCTGCCATTTTCTGGAGGCCATTTTGCATCTCCCCTCAAAAGTATTTGCCTTAATTTGAATGACGGAGGCTGCAAAATGGCACAAGTGGAGGCAAGTCGGCGTGGAGGTTAGAGATTTCAAACCTTAGCCCAGGGGATGTAGTTACTTACCGCACATTTCCATATCTTCCCTTTTAGCCTCCATTCAAATTCTGGCAAGTGATGGTAATTGTGCAACAAGCTGTTACTGAAAAACAGGGGCTGCGGGCTAGCAGGCTGCTGAAATGACTTTGAAAGCAATGAGACTTAAACTCCCACACCAGGCAGAAAGTGATAGGAACAGCCCGGCTATAAATTGCACTACCTCGCCCTAAACAGAAAAATCTAAACCTTTGTGGAGACATTAAGTGGTAATAATGTTTGTCAAGGTTTGAGAAATTAGAGAGTACAGTGGAGTTTATATCCCTGGAAGGATTAAAAAAAAAAAAAAAAAAAGCTGCAGTCAACAGGGTCCATATGGCCTTGTGCACTGCTCTGTATGTCCAGTTATATAGAGCATACTGTAAATATTATAGACTGCAGAGCCAGGATGTTAAGAACACAACAGCAGAGAGCATAAAGAGTGCTGTAAAATAGCTGCTCTCATACGACCAGTGTATATTATTTGAAAGTAATGTTTATGTCTCTTTGTTTGTGTGTATGTCTGTGTCTGTGACTTTGTGTGAGTGTATCTGTGTGTGTGCATGCCCGTGTGTGTGTGTGTTAAAATGACGACCTAGTGCCAAATATGCTCACACTCAGTATAACACTCAGGGGCATGCACTAAAACACGCAGTTACTTCTCAGTCTATTATACACACTGCATAGACACACACACACATTCACACTCATACAATACAAGTACTTATAGACAGACACAGAAGTCCTCTCTCTACCCTCTTCCTTTCATTCTCTCTCTCTTTCTCTCACACACACACACACAAAACACACACACACACACACACTGTCTCTCTCCAGCACTTTGTCCCCACACGCAGTGTAATAAGCGCTGTCTTGTGTCATGATCATAATGGCGAGCTAATAGGGGAGTAATGGACTGATGCATTAGCTGCGTTCTCCAGATATCGCCGCGGCACAATGTCACACACTGTTACATTGTTCACCCTCTGCTATTGATGAATTCATAGTTATTGCATATGCTTGTAATAAAGGTCATTGTGTGTGTGTGTGTGTGTGTGTGCGTGTGTGCGTGCATGTGTATCAGCTGGACAGAGTCATCTTCTGCGTGTTCTTGCCGACGGATAAAGAACTGTATCTGCAGAACCTCCCGCTCTACTTCCCTGCTGGTGAGTTGTCTTGCTTTTGCTCACTCACAGAAAAACATACACACACACTTGCCTATATTCAGCAATGACAGCTCAGCCCAGCTGAATTTAGCTGCACACACTAATAGAGACACACACAGTGGTGTGATAAATACTCTGCATCATCCACTGTGTGCCATTTGCACATTCAGTACATTCACACATACACAAGGCCATTAGACTCACTGTGTGTGTATATACAGCAGACTTAACTCTGTTTAATTAGAGTAAATAAACATACACATTGCTGCACTCACACAGTGCACTGACAATACAGTGCACATAATCATGCTCCACGGGACATGTATGTCATATCAAATCATTCTAATGCACAGAGCACACAGTGACACACTTGAGCACATTTAGACATCATTGACATACTGCACATATGATGCATGTTGTCTATTCACTGACTTGGCCTTTCCCATTGCTGACAGCGTGAGCAGGGTTAGGGTGATTTCACTCCTGAATTTATTTCATTTATTTATTTATTCAATCACTTTGGTTCATCAGAACACAAATTCCAGTGATTGATGATAATTGTCAGATGTTCTGGTTCTGTGGGAGTCAAGACACTGTTTCAAATGCAAATAATGATCTGTGTTTTACACACACTGTATGTCATGTAAGTCATGGTGTGGAATAATTTCAGCAAGAGACGACAAGATGTGATCTGCAAAACATATATATTTTTTTCATATTTATTGCGCCACTAAAAATCAGACAGTTCTTTTGTGTCTTTTTCTGACGTTTTTATCGGAACGGCCATTCAGGTTTCTCTGAGATGCAAGAACATGACAGAGAACTATTGCTGTAATCAGGTTCAGGGACATGATTAGGACTGTAAACATACTCACAATCGTCAGTAGCCTGTAAGGGATCCAATCATTCAAAGGTCAATACAATAAAAGGATTTAAAGAAATTTTGGGGATACACTTCTAACTCTTTTCCACCAGAATTTGCAGATATAAGCAGATTTCTTTAACATGCGTGAACACGCTAATCAAAGTCAACTGACCCTCTTTCCACTGCCTGTCATGTTTGCCTTTCTGTTTGGACTGAGGGCTGGAAAGACACAACTGCAAGGAGCAGATCACACATACAGGACGTAGGTGGGGAAGAGTGAGCTGCCAGCTGCCGTGCAAACTGTAAAAATGGATCTGTCACATCTCGTCGTCTGGTTGGTGCTTCCGTAAAAGCGTCAGAGACTTCGATCAGTTATTGTGTGCTTTAAAACCTAATTACAGGGTTGCGTTCACGCTTTCATCCCTAGGCACAGTGTCGCAGCAGTGTTTCTGCTCTAACCGCACCACACTGGACAGGTCACAGGTGTGTTTACAGAAACTGTGCTCTGAGGGACGTTACAGCAGGACAGGGATGAAAATTGGTGGAATCACCCAGAGTTGTTTGGCCCAGATGCGAATGGTGAATGAGCACTTTTTTATTGCCAGCAAAAGTGTAAATGGGGTTTTAATTAATTTGACAGGGACCTCGTGTCATTGTGTTGAGTACAGAGCTGGAGTCAGAGTATCTTGGGTTAAAAAAATCTGTCAGCACATTTAAAGGCCATTAATTCACGTGTTCACAAACACTACCACACTTATCGTCTTTATACTTAGCCACTGTGTCAGCGCATGTGAGAGAGCATTGATTTGTGTGGGTGAGGGAGGATCTGGAGTACTTTTTGTCCATCCGTGCAAGTCAATCATCTGTTGTTGTCATGTGTGCTTTTAAAATCGTTATTGTTATGGCTGAAGTGCATTAGTGTTTCTTCTTCTGAAGATGTTTAGTCGCTGCTGCCACCACCTTCTGAACTGGAGCAGGACCAACCCTGATTTACATGCAGCCCAGCAAAAACAAAAATGCAATGGGATTTTTAATTCTGGCAAACAGCGATAGAGGCACAGATGAGCCAAAAAAAAAACTGTGTCCACTCACAGATGGAAGTAAAATTTGTTGGTTATCTCTTAACAACTATGCATGAAGGCAGTGTATTAGAGGCAGGAGAATAAAAACATAAGGGGCCATCGCAACTTAGGGGATCTGCTGCTAACATCTTGGTGCCAGATCCCACAGAGCACCCAGCACCCACACCCACTCAGAGGTTTTGACGAGTTTTTTGGCTTTATGCAGAGGAA
The DNA here is from genome assembly GCA_021432705.1 of Caranx ignobilis. Classification (NCBI taxonomy): domain Eukaryota; kingdom Metazoa; phylum Chordata; class Actinopteri; order Carangiformes; family Carangidae; genus Caranx; species Caranx ignobilis. The sequence continues at coordinate 15,584,045 of MU269981.1, read as the reverse complement.
CCAACAGCATATTAGGCAGGTGTTCATAATGTTTTGGCTCATCAGTGTATAAATACCATATGTGGCTAAGTGTAAACGACATTACACCTGGATTTTCCCAAAGCATTAGACACCTGATGTGAAACGTGTGAATGGGGAAACAGTGAGGACCACACTAAGCGAGACTAAGCACAATCACTACACTCAGCTGTTGTTCTTATCATCTCACTTCAAGGACAAAAGCAAAAACATGTTGTTTTCGAGCATGTTGAACTATTCTTTTTCATGGTGTGAAGACCCTGTGCAGGTCCTCGCACCTGTGGTGCCCTGTGCAGTGTGTGTGTGTGTGTATTTCCAAGTTAAAGGTTTGAAAATTGATTTTTACCCAGTCATCTGTGTTTTGCTTTCATTTCTGTGCCCACCCCTTTAGCCTGACCAATGACACCAGCTCATTGTTCAGGTAACCAATACGTCGTTTGTCAACATGTATAGTTTGCTCCATAAAGAGAAATAACTGCATTTAGTGTGGTGGTTGTCGTTGTTGTTGTTGGGCAGCCCTAACCCTTGTGTGAATACTAAATTGTTTGTCATAGAAGGGAACCCTAACATTTTCTCCAACCAGCACTTGTCATATTTTGGGAATAAATTGCCTGTTTTTGTGCCTCGGTTAAATGCAAATGGCTTTTTGCATTCTGTGCATCCCTGAATGAAAGTAATGGGCACTGCTGGCCTCAAGCTGGCTAGTTTACAAACTTTAGCTGTGGGAGAAAATGTTAAAAGCATTTTCCTCTAAAGGTGAAAAGTGTTGTGTTTAAATGAGAAAGTTTGAAAAAACAGCCATGCTTTGAGCCTCCAAGGTCCCTCTTTCCATCTGTGAGCTCTGTCTAACATGCTTTTCAAAATAGACTAAAAAGAAAGTAGTGTGCCATTATTGCAAATTGATCTGTGTGGTTAAATGAAGTTTGGTAAATACGTAAATTTTATGTTGGCACAGGCTGTGACATGATGACTTCACCCATTTGTTTTGATTACACTTGTGATTGATAGTGTTATAATGCCCAGCAGTCTGGGCTCCTAAACATGATCAGTCATTCACTCAATTATTCAAATTAAGCATTGGTATTACAACTGCAGCCATAACCTCTAATGACATGCTTTACCACTGCTATAAATCAAACTCACCTCTCGCCTCCAAAACATTTTGAGTGCAAGGTCTCAACCATCACATGCTTTCTGCCTTCATAAAATAGATATTTTTTCTCCTATGCCTCAGCACACAGCTGCTGCTACATCAACAACCTCAAGACCAGCAAAACAACCAGGAAACTGCTGAGGAAGAATCCTATAAATGTATTGCTGCACATCCCTCCATCTAATTTGGACAAAGTCTTGCATTTACCTGAATTATTCACGTAGAGGGGAGTCAGTCAAACTCATATTCTTAATACACAGTAAGAAGTTAGCAGAGTAAACAATTGAATTGGTGCCTTTAAAACCTTTCTCTCTCTGCGATTTGAGACCTTAGAAAGCAATTACAATAATCAGACTTTGTTCATTTTAGCAATTCCACTTCCAGAGAGTTATGTGACAAATGATAGCAGCAATGAATTAACTGAAATGAGAAAAGTTAACACCAAAGATTAACTGACAGACAACCCTTCACTCACTGACAGCAGAAAAGAAAAGCCAACGCGGTGGAGAAAGGGCGACACCGAAACCAAAGCAGGGAGAACTGTGTTTAATTTTAAATGAAAGGAGACATTTCATGGTTCCAGTGGCAGTAAAGTCAATGCAACAGAGAAATGCCCCTGGGGTTTGAATATATCATTCAGTATAACATTAATTTGTTACTCAATTACCTTTACAATTCAAAGCATGTTTGACTAGCAGTTAGCCACAACGGCAGCAGGCAGTTTCACATAAAAGAAAAAACCAACACAGTTAAAGACGTAAAAAACATACCATAAACTGAGGACTTAAAGTATTTCTTACATGACCTGACAGACATGGAGTTAAAGAAGAGCAAGAGACAAGAGAGGAGCAGCCTATTAAAAATACAAGCAGAATCCAATCAACTCTGCAGCTGTATCTCTCACATAAGCTTTAAACTCAGACACTGGGTTAAGAGTCTTAATTTTTTGATCTTTTTGCAGACAGTAGTGGATGATACCAGGAAGGATTTCTCTCTCATTTCGTTGCCAGCCTCAGGGAAGATCAGTTGCTAAAAATAATGGGATCTCAAACTGCGATGCCCTTATAGGCTCTGCTTTATACAAAAAACTAAATACAGTGTGCTGGGTATGAGTTTATTCAGGAGGGTTTTGGAGGTGAAAATGTAGCAATGACTAACGAAAAACAAACTCAAACCAAGCCTGCATTAACACATGAGTATGGGATTAACAGTTTGTAATACATTTTAGTTCTTGAACTACACAGAACTTCTAAAAGACAAAAATGAAACCTAAGCTCACTTCTAGTTTGATCTCAAAGAGGAAAGTTTGTACCTGAAGTAGAACTTCAATTTATCTTCAGGATGAACTGTAGTTGGAGAGAAAGTCTGCCATCTTCCACAGTTCCCAGATAAGCTCTCACTGAGCGGTTACACCAATACACCTATAATTAGCCTAATCAATATATTTACAATGTATCAAACAAATTCTTGATAATTTAAAGTTGCACTAATATTCACTTCTCACTAACCTGTACTTATATTAACATTTCGTGTTGCTCATATAGTGACAAAGCCACAGTTATAGTGGCTCTAAGATCTTTGCTTATGTGTTATGGTCAGCATACAGCAAACAAACATACTGTATACTGGTAATACTAAATGGAAGAAAGGCAATGTAAAGTTAGCCACTACCTGGTGAACATACTGGAGCATACAGCAGCTAAAGAGGCAGTGGAGATGTTTCCCTTAAGAGTTGGTGTAGAACAAAACAACAAAACAGAACAAGAACATTAGACTCCAAATGATTTCTAATATGTTTCGCAATAAGCTTTTAGAGCATTATATATTAGATTGTGTTCGGAGTTTGTTTCTACAGCAGTTAATATTATCTTTGATTTAATTGTCAAGTTGTAGAATCATCTACCATCCAGCTTCAGAGTTTTAGGGCCTATTTTCATGCATCTTTGATGAAGCTAAAAATGATATTTTCCGCTCAACATGCTAAAGTTTCAGCAGCTCCACTTGATTGCGTGAAATCGGCACCCTCTATCTTCACACTGGGTCAGTTGGCTAAAAAGAGGTTATTTTCCAAAAAGGCAGGTGTGTCCCTTTAAAAAGCCTGTGCTAGCTGTTGGTGTCTTTCTCCCCTAATGGATGTGCAGCAGATTTTGTAGCAGCAGTGAGCAAGCAGTAGCGGTGCTTGGCTGGTAGATGGACCGGAACTGTCTGTCTGTGTGACAGAGCTGCTGCAGGCAGGCCTCCAAGTCTCCGCTATAAACCTTATGTGTCTCCAACAACTGGCACTACCCACACTAGCTGTCTGTTTGATGTGAGTGCGAGTGTGCGTGTGTTTGCATGTTTTGAGTGTGTCTTTAGCCATGTTGGACTGAAAGTGACTAATCCTCACTAACAGATCCCTCTGAAGCAACCAGACGCCCCAAAAGCCAAAATGCTATTAACTGCTGCATGGCCAAGGTAAAATGCTCTCTTCCCTTGTTTTACAATTTGTTCTCTCTCTCTCAGCTCCCACAGAAACTGCTGTCAAGAGTAAACTCTAAGAGAGTGGAACTGTCAGATTTTGCTGCTGCGGATTCACACCGCTACGCTCAATATCCAGATTCCTCCTCCCCGCTGTTGATGCAGATCAAGACCTTCCTCAGCTGGAGGATAGCTCCTAAATGGATGATAGCTTTTTTTTTTGAAGTGCTCGCTGGCCTTCTGCTGATGTTGATTCGTTTCTCTGTTTTTCCCCACTAATGGCTGAAGTGAAGAGGAGTCAAGATGAAAGTATGAAATAATGTTTATAATCCCCATGAAAAATGGACTGTGTGCACCTTAAGCTGCACTCTAACTTGACCTTTATTGTCTGTGATCAGTGGTAGCTTTGCAACCTCCTGTGAGTTATGTGCCCCATGTGCTTTTTGAATATTGGGATTTCACTGTGTATGCATGTGTGTGAGACAATGACAAAAAGCTTATTAAAACGAATCACACAGGCCTCTGGTGTGTGAATTGATTATTTCTCAGGATGCAATACGAGTCAGTGAGCTGAACATCACAAGGGAACACATGAATATTTCCTTCCTCGTTTTCTCTCGTCTGTATGTGAAGGAGACAGGAAGAGGGACTTTGTTTATCTGTTGGCAGAGGTGGAAAGTAAACGTATTCTTCACTTAAGCGTAGTTTTAAGATAGCTCTAGTATATCTATTATGCTTCTTTATAGACGTTGCACTAGATTTCAGAGGGACCCCATAAATGTTGTATTGTGCTATATGTATTTGACCCCTTGAAGATGAAGATTTTTCACAAAGCACGTCTCGGAAAATGATTTGTTGGCAATTTATTAACAGTAAACCTGGGTCAGATGGTCAATACCAACATGATATTTATAGTGTGTTTATTGTTTTTTCACTAATATAGTGCATCAAGATAAAATAAATGTAAGATAATAAGAGACATAATACATAAGTCTCCACCGGTGCAAATCAAGTTCTTGAGCTGTTACTTTACAATTAAAAAGTTAGTATCTCTTTGAGTTGTAATAAAATCTATTTATATTGTGAGCATACAATTCCACTAAATGTTGATAAGCTATAGGCCTACTGAATTATAATTGAGGCCTTTCATCATAAATATCAATAACTCGTGATAATTAGACTCATACAGCAATAAAACATGCATGAAATGTTCCTATCAATCGAAGTGCATTAATTGTAGGTACTTTAACTATAACTGGCTAATTGTAAGTTTTATCTGCTGCCAAATGTCACCTCTACTTAATGACAGCTGCGGCCATCTTTGTTTTTCAAATACTGACAACTGCCACGCGCCCCTACAAAGTGACGTGGCTTGCGCTCCGTGGTTGTTGGCACGCTAACTTCAGTATGATACAACAACAGAGACGAGGGTTAACATTGGCGTTTCTTTTCACTGCTGGAGAGGCTGCTGGTGACAAAGGAGAAATTTTGAGGCTGGACTCACAACATGTCCTCTTAACCGGTAAGTAAACAACCGCTAATGCTAACTTTAGCGACTATGGCTAGACTGTGGACTTGTTAGCTAAAGGCTGCTAACTGCAGCTGGGCTTGTTTACACACTGAGTTGCATTAGCGTTCAAAGCAGGTTCTGTATTTGTTCTATCTATCTATCTATCTATCTATCTATCTATCTATTTATCTATCTGTCTGTCTATCTATCTTTCTATCTATCTATCTTTCTTTCTTATCGGACTCTCATTTGCTACCAGCGATATTATTTCCAGTTTCCCACTTTCATTTTTTTTTAGGTGACTGCAGCACCTGTTCTTTTTAACAACAATCATCAATCCTGCCCCTTTCTCTTCTCCTTTTCCCTTTGTTTCATTTTTTCTTTTTTTTTCCCGCCCCCATGCTGTCCAAATCCCATCTACCCTAGCTGCCTGTCTGCCTGTCACAACACACCATATGTGTATTTATCCGGGCACCATCACGCTTTTCCCTGCAGCGCATCTGTATGAGGTTTTAATTGTTTGTTGCGGGATGTGGCCGTCACGTGTCGGCGGGACGCAGGCGGTGATTTGTGTGAAGCGAAATGAGTGTTTAGCGAGCCACCGTCCCGCCCCATGACTTTCATCTGCCAACAACCATCTTTATTGATTCCAAACAATCTGCCACGGTGGCGCAGACGCACGGGGAGGAGGGAGGCGGAGTGCTGGGCCAGAGGAAGGAGAGTGGTTGCAGGGGAAAAAATAAACTACAAAGAATATCAACAGGAAATTGGGAGAAGCCCCCTTTTTTGTATAAGAGCTTCATCTGTCACAAAGGGGATTGTCTTTTCCTCTCCTGAGCTCTTTGATTCTCCTCATGTCTGGGCCTCTTCTGTTTCTTCTGCTTCCTCCTCCTCCTCCTCCTCCCTCCTCATCTCTCCTTCTTGCTGTTTTACTCTACAGGATGGTGGAAAAAATAAACAGATGGAAGAGGGAGGGATAGAGAGACAGAGAGAGGAAGGATGTAGGAGTTCAAACTGAGAGAGAGGAAGGGAAAAAAAGGTGGGGATGAAGGGATGAGAGGATGCAGAGCTGGCGGGAGGATGAAGGGATGGAGGGAAAAGAGGGATGGAGAGCCTGATGAACTCATCTAAAGGCACTCTGGGTTTTTTAATAAGCAGCAGACTGTGAAGCTACTCTCCGACTAGTCACTCTGAATAATGAGAGAGATGGGGAGCGAGAGACAGAGGATGGGAGGATGAAAAGACAACTAGACTCATTATCCTCCGACCAATTTTCATCACTGTCCCGTCAGTAATCTCTCCCTCCCTCTCTCTTTCTTCCTCTCTCGTCCTCAAACAGTCCACAGCTCTGTTTGAGATGACAGATGAAGACCAATTACGCTAACTGTTTCGTTAACTTGAAGGCTTATCCCCTGCCATCTTCCTGAACATACACTGATAATCCTGTTGGCCCTGGAAATTACTCGCTGCTCACCACCCGCCAACACACCTGTGTGTGTGTGTGTGTGTGTGTATGTGGATATGTGTGTGTGTACTTTTTTTAATACCTTCAATGGCAAAGACTTAATGTGCAAAAGGCTGTGGAAGTGTGTGTGAGGGAGAAAGTGCCGTGTGTGTGTTGGGAAATGTCAACTGCTTGTTCTGTTAACAGTATCTGAAGGCAGTGAACTCTCAGGTGTTTGATGAAGAATTATTTCAGGCTGATGACTGCTGTTGCTGACTTTGTTCCTTACAGTCTAGTAGGTTACTGCCTTGTCAACATTTCAACACTTTCTTGGCACTTAAACATATTTGGTGCCGCTCTGCTTGAGTTTCTTCCAGCAGGGAAACGTGGAATAAACTTCAAATTGTTAGTCTGTCTGTTTGTTTATTGCTTTTGCATTGTGTCATTTTAATCTAAGTGGTTCTTATTCAGAAGCAGCGTTTCTCTGCAGTTGCACTGTTTCTGGTTTGGCTGAAATGCTCTTACATAAAATGAGGGGAATTGGCGGTTTTGCAATTCTGCTGAATGGTTTTTGTTGTGGCAAGCTCTCTGAATGTGGTTTTCATTATGCTGTGTCTCAGCTGTTCATTGTGTTGTTGTTGCAGGCTTGGGTAGTGCAGTTAATTGCAGTGTGATAAGCTAATTTATTTATATGCATGTTTTGTCAAATACAGCAATGTGTATCACAAGGTGTCAAAAATCTCTCAGTGTGTGTGTGTTGTAGATTAAGATTTATTTATTCAGCGTCCTCAAAATTAAAGTTGCAAAGTGCTTTGCAGTAAATACATTTGACTTGATAAAAATTTAGTCCTACCTGACGGCAGCAATTGTAATCACTCAAAGTGGGAAGACTGTCACTCTATTAACTTTGTTGAAGTAAAATTATGGGCCGTAAGAAAGGAGGGGAGAGCCGCACATTGTAGTAACTCTGACGTCGTCTTTTTAATTTTTCAGATCTACCTTTTGGCACATCTTGCCTTCTTAAAGGTTGAATGCATTGTCTGTTTGTGTTTTCACCGAGTGTGTGAAATTTATGCTCTATATTGCCCTAAAAATCCCCCACAGCCAAAAGAAAGAACAGTGTTCATCTCACATACACTGTTTTCTGCCAACAATCCCACACTGGATGTATTGCATTATACAAAGATTAAGACGTGTGACTCCATAGCTGTCAGTTATGATGCACAATCAGTCACACACTAAGTGTTTTCATGCTTACTATTGTTTGTTATATAAGAAGTGGTAAATGGGGGTGTGATGTGCGGCGCAGCTCTCCTCCTGTAGGGGTATACACTTCAGTATATACAGCACAGTACTACGCTTGAACCGTATCTTTGTTGTGCCACTCAGGGCAGGACAAATAAAACAGTACAAGTGGAGCGAGTCGACCTCACATACACAGCTCCAGCAACCTCCCAGCTGAGCATGTCTTTAACAAGACAGTGACTTAAAACAGCCTTGAGGATGTGCAGAGTCTGAAGTGTTTGTCCTGAACACACCAGAGTTTGAAATGACAAATCAATTAATTCTAATGGTACCATCATAGTCAGAGGACCCGTGTGCCGTTCAAGAGCTCTGACACAGAAATGTGCACCGTTGACCAATACTGCTTTGATCGTGCTGAAGCGCCAGAGAGTCTGAAATAGAGGAAATTATTGTGGATTATTAGCTGTATGACAAACTGTGTTGACTCTACTGTTGGAGGGAAAACCGTTCCATAAAAAGAGTAGTGATTGCACTTACAAAACAGGAGTCGATGGTGCAGAGATTTTCTTGTTTTTTTGACAGAAGAGTCTGAACTTATTGTCCTGTCAGAGCCAGGGCCAAGCTAAGTGGCCGTCAGCAACTTTGTTAGCTGTGACAGCTCTGTTGTCCCTCTTCAATAACAGGGCGTGGACAAGCTAATGTCACTTTGAGTCAACAATCATCCTACTGACTTACAGCACGCAGCGTCTCAGACAGATGTTTCAACTCAGTGAACACAGAAGTGTGTCACATTCATGTTGTGTTGTTCGCACCATAATTACAAATGAGGAAAAACACTCATGTCAATTTCTTGTGTTTGTTCGTGTTATTCCCAGTCAGCTTTATCGTGGGATTTTGACAGCTGCGTTTTGGCAAAAAGAATTACACCGAATAAAAAACAAGCCTGTGGCAAAATCGTTGTGAAGCCACACTGCTGTCACTTACTGTACTAAATCTGCAGTATAACACTATCAATTTAACTGAAGGAGCTTTAGTTTTACTAAACTTCCCCAAATACTTGCCTGTGGAGATGACGTGACGATGAAGGTCAGTCAGGGTAGAAATACTGGAATAATGCATGAAGATCCCTAAATTGGTGCGATGGGAGTTTTTCCCACTTTGCCAGCATTTTATTAATGCAGCATCTAAAGTCATTGATATCCAGGATTTTCTCTCCATTCAGGTTGTTTCCTATTCATGGTGGGAAACTGAACCAACATCCTTGAATCAACTGCTTTTTTTAATAGTACCACAAAACAAATGCTGGTTTAAGGCACTATTAATCACAATTGCTTAATCACACATAATCATGGTAAATTGCGATCATAAACACTGCTTCAAAGGTGGCTCACGTTAGACTAAATGCCAGTTAGCATTGACAGTCGCCGCTGTGGGAGGTGTGTGTTTTATAGGCTTTATGAGGGAAACCGACAGAGCTCCAGAGTTTTACATTTCTATATCAAGAAAAATCATGACAGCAAATCCCAAACAGACACGGTGGTTTTCTGAATGAAACAGTGGCCACTATTTGAAATGACTGGCAGCTGTGATAAACACACTCACTGGCCTGTGACATTAAAACCATGTTTTCATGTTGTAGCTACACCTGTGTTGGTCTGTATGTAGATACAGTGAGGAACTGGAGTCTAGAGATAAAAATTTATGAAGTGGGCATGATACAAAGTTATCGTGGTACACAATAGCAACTCCGGGCTGCTTGTCTCTCTTGTGTTTTCCATATTAAATAAGGCTTAAATTAAAAACCTACCTTATAGACAGGGAAACGTATTAACAAAGTAGTCCTTTCACATTTTCCCTTCATGCTGATGTCAAAGAAATGATAGAGACCGTAAATTAGTTAGAGCTCATGGAGCCCATTTAAGGAGCCCCACTGTGCTGTGTGGACCCTGGTTGTGCAAAAACGTAGGCACGGTGTATAGAGTGTGTGCAGTCAATATGTATTAGTAAAATGTTTCAGGCGTTTCAAGACATTGCTCTTGTAAGAAAATTGAGAGTCGGCAGCAAAAAGTGGGGGAAAATAGCTTCACTCAGGGAGGATGAGGATCTGGCAGTTAGGTGAGATGGGTGATGTGTATGGATGAGGCCATGATGGAGAGAGCGAGAGAAGAGGGAGGAGGGTGATGTTTACGGGTGGGGGGCAGCGAGGCCAGTAAACTGCTTGTGAAATGAAAATGGCTCTTTAGCAGAATCCAGGACACTTGGGCGCTGCACTGGATCAATGTCTCTGATTTACTGTCTGAAAGCCTGTCAGAGGGAAAGAGGCAGAGGAGGGGGAGACGAAGGCCAGAGGAGGGGGAAGGCCGGACAGAGAGAAGTTAGAGCTTGGAGGTAGAAGAGTCCTTTTAATGGAAGGAGAAAGAGAAGAGACAGGGAGAGGTAAGGATGAAGAGGGAAATTGTCCGCCAGAGTGACAGTGCTAGGAGGCAGAATCAGGGAATGCTCCTCAGGTCCTCATGGCTGAGATACAAAATCAATCTGTCAAGACAATGGGGAAGGGCAATCTTGTTTTGTGCAGGGAATTGGTGCAGTCATTTGGGGTAAAATCAATAGGGGACACATGGTGCTTCTTAAATCCTTACTATCCCACAGAGGCAGGTCGTATTGACAAGCCGGAGTGTACATAGGCAGTACACAAATCCTTAACTTGACCTGTCTGGGAGGAATCTATACTCAGTTGGTGGCTAAAGCCGTGGCAGAGTCCATCTAATCTAAGAAAAATCTGCAGATTATTTTCACAAGTAATTGTTTTGTCTATTTCCTCCTCTAAACAGTGATCCGTCTGTATTGCCATAGATCCCTCATTATGCCAGTTTTGCTTGTTTACATTCAACCAAACCAGTGCCGCCCCAGTGTGTGATCTCAGTTAGCATGCTGCCGTCTCAGAGACAGAGATGTGACATGGAACACAATGGCCTTGGTGTCTGTCCCGTCATGCTTGTCCTCCTTTTTACCCAGACGTCCATCCAGCTCTGTGACTGCTTCTGCTGCACAAAGGAAGAACTGCAGTGACCCAGACGCCCTCCCACCCTCTGTGTTCATACCTTTCGCATACAACGACAAGGCCTAGTAAACACACGTCACCTTGACTATAGGGTTTGTAAAAGGGCCTTAGAAATGTCAGATAGGACTGTGAGTTTCCAGCCGTGCTAGCAGCTGTAGGCAGGAAGCACTGTTGTCAGGCTGCTAGGCTCTGCACAGCAGTGGTTTGAGTTAAATGCTGGAAAGCTTATCATCTGACAGTAACAATGTGCATATGTTCACCAGTTTTGTTTTTTTCTTATTTGACTCTGACCATATTGTGCAGCATGTTAGTGCAAATGGTTATAGAGCAGAGAACATCTTACATCTTAGTTTGGTGATGACACTAGATTCATCATCTCATTCATTTTTTAAAATGACAAACCAAAAAGCAGATGAGATGATGTTTGTCTGCACTAGATTTCATGGCAATCCACCCACTAGGCACTAGCTGTGAAAGAGTAAAATTTAGGAGATCATCAAAGCAATTGAGATTAATCATGTGAGAGCCATGAATGTCCATCAGCATTTCTGAACAGAAATGAGCAGAAACTGAGATTTTTTTGCAGAATAATTGAAAGCTTTTACCCATTGACTTTTATCCTGGAAAATGATAGACTGACATTATCCCCAGAGCCACGCTGGTAGCACAGCTAAAAACTAGAGAAGAAATCCTCATCTGAATTTGTCAGAGCCCAAGGTGACATCACATAAGACGATGTCTTATTTTGTCTAACGAACCTTTAAACTCAAAGACATTCAGCGAACAATGATACCCTCACTTTTGACAGGCTGCGGTGTATGTTTGATATATTTGCTTGTGTACAGCAGGTCACTAAAATGATTAATTTTATTGATCGGTTAATCAGATCAGTTGTTTAACCCTTTTGGCCTCTAACATTAGTGATTGCACACATTTGTGATTCTGCGTGCATTTGCCTGTGTTTGATATCTCTAACCTGCACCAGACTGTTTGAGTGTGTTTGTGTGAATTAAGTGTGCTCCTGTAAGTATCTCTATGTTTGAGCCAGTGACGCACACACACACAACCAGGTGGAGCTCTGGGGCCCAGGACGACAGGCCGGACGTCTCGACAAGAGTGTTTTCCTGCACCCGTAGGACACGGGGAGTCTGGGTGGTTGGGTGGGTGGGGGTTATTTTATTTTTATTTTGAGTGTTTAATGTATTAAAAGGGGCTGGGGTAATGAATTATAATCTTTAATGCAGAAACCGATCGATACCACCCAGAGAATAAATCAGCTTTTACTGAGAGCGTCAAAGCCCCTTAATACACTAGGAGAGAGAAAGGGAGTGCATGAGAGTGGAGGAGAAGGAGGGGGAGGAGGGATGGGAGCTGCAGGAACAAACTGTTTGGGGAGGCGCAATCCTGACTGAAGCACAGAGAGAGGAGGATGATGAAATAGCAGGGAAGGGGGGGGCGTGGGGTAAGGAGGTAGGGATGGAGAGATGGATGGAAGCAGAGGGAGGGAAGTTATAGATGAACAGACTCACCTTTGGACTAACCTCATTGAGTAAAAGCCCAGTGAAAGCACCGAGATTTTGACAGTTTTGTGAGGAGGCGAGGTTGCAGGGTCAGCCGGTGAGCAAGCACACACTCTCCACTTGTTATTTTTCCACCTGGTCGTTCTGTGCTCCCTCTCAATGATCCCCTCCCTGACTTCTGTTGCCTGGAGCAAAATATAATTAATTGAATTACACCACCACTTCTCGATCAAAGATCACCTCACCGCTCTGTTGTCTTGGTGCGTGCCCCACTAGGGGCCTCTGCTGGGAGAAAATTCCTAACAACAAACCACGGATTACAACTTTTTAGTAACCCAAATTGAAGTTTCAGTGGTGTGCGCTGATTGTAAAGCAGCCCCACTGCAGAAACAAGTGAGAGAAGAGTTGAGCAGCTTGATTTGGATTCTGTTGATAGTTGCACAGTTTCATCTGAGGCACAGGCACCAGGACTGAACAAAAATCTAATGCCCCTCTAAGTCTTTAGGATGTCCAGCCTGTGCAGTTAGTAGACTTAAGGGCTTTAAGTGAGGTTTTTGGTCACTGGAGGCTCTTTAGTAAGACACAGTCATTAGCACAGGCAAGGAATGGAGGTAAACAGGGCAAGAGGGTTGGGGGGGGGGGGGGGGGGGGTATACAGGACCACAGAAGTAGACTGAGCTTTTTTGGTTAGAAAAAATAGAAAAAAGCGAAGGAAAAAAAAAGAGAGAAGCCTTCAGAGGGAGAAGAAGATGAGGGTCTGAATAAAAGAAAGTTGGCTGAAAACATAAAAAAGCTGAGTTAGAAATGTGATTGTTGTGGATAGTTTTAACATCACTCAGGTGCTCAATTACTGAACAACTGAGCAGACTCTTGAGATCGAAACGTGATGGCAGCCGAGGCAGCTATCAATCATTCAGTGATCAGAAATCAGAAGTGGAGATGGCACTTAATCACTCATTTTGTGCCAAGATTTTTCGCTCACAGCTTTTTTTTCTTTTCAAGGCTTTTTTTTTTTTTGACTGCTTTCATGTCACTGTTGCTTGTTGTGCTGTGCTTGCAGGGACAACTGCATCCTTCCAAGTAGTGGTTTATTTCAGTGAGTGATAATGCTGCGTAAACAAAGGTCATTTTGCGAAGGAAGCACACGTCTGTTTTTTTATTTGTCTTGCTTTTCCACTGCTCCTCTTTAAGAATTTCTTGATAATGCACACTGTTGTAAATGGAGAAAAATAACTTGCCTGCTGCGTGCTCAACCACAAGGCTCCTCCGTTAAGGGATTTAAAGCCTAACCCTTCACTGTTTTTCTGTGGGCACTGTCTGTCTGTGTGCCTGAGGGCGTGTGATTGTTGCATTGCACTCATAATAAGCCTCTGAGTGACTGGCAGAACCAATATCTTGCTATCGCTTTGCCCTGCGCTCACTCAGGCGGTTCGGTGTGCAGCCCCCGTCATGCATCTCAATTCCACAAACACAATGTTCAGAGCTGAGAGAAGGGCCCTACTTTTTGATTAATGTCACCATGACAACTACATAATTCATGAATTGTATTAGCGATCCATTTGTCATTTGCAAATCATAATTCAGGATATGTGTTTGGGGAGGCATGGCTGGAGAAAAAGAGCTATGGCCTCCTATTATCCTTAGAGCTGTCTCCTGTGCACACGCAAACACAGAAACAGCAGCCACCGGAAATGCTGACGTACCCTCATCCCAATCTGGGTAGAGGAAGCTCTTTGGGAGCTGCATGTCCTATAAGAGAGCCCTTTTAGCTTCATGATCAACTCTAAGGCCTGCTCATTTGAAAAGCTGCATGCTAATTCTCCCCTCTTCATCCGTCTGTCTGTCTCTCTGTTGACAGCGGCCTGGCCAGCTCCACACTGACACCATTTGGTGCAACAGCAAAAGGAGTTAAGGAGGATTCTCATTAAAGCGCGAGTGCAGATCATTTGCCATTAGATCAATGACTGGATTTCCACAGGAACCCTAAAATGAAATGGGTTTTTCAGCCATATGTGAGCCAGATGGCAGGGCTTCTCCATGCTTATCCTGCTGCACACAGATCAGATCCAAGGGTCACAAGGAGGTTTATCATTAGATTTGTGTATTTATCTTGCTGCATAAATCCAACCTTCAGAGAGATGCCTCAAAATCAACTGCAGGTGAATTAATAATTATTTTCCTCACTCTGTTACTTAAATAATAATCTTAATAGATTTCTGTGGCGCCTTTGTTTTGTGTCTCAAGTTCATCTTTATGCTTATTGTTCACCTCGTTTCTTCAACATTACATGAGCAGCTTGTGTCTTAACAGCTGCTTCAATTTTCCTGTCTTAGAAAATATGTGATCAGCACTTAAAAGTGATACTTATTTTGACTTTCAGAGAGCCAACTTAAGGAAGAGGCAATCAGAGGGAACAGCAGGAACACGAACATTTTAAGTTAATCCTATAAAGGTTTATGGAGACGAGATGAAGCACTGAACATTAATGCTAAAGTGAAATTTGCACAAGGGCTTTCATGTCTGTCTGCTCTGCTCCCCTTCTTTACATATTCAACCATGTAACCACAGACTGTATATGTTTACGTTTGCGATGCCCCTCATGAATCTACTTTGATATTCCCCAGATTTCTTCTCTAAGCATTTGTAATTGAGTGCCTCCACACACACTGTCGACACACTGTCGACACACTGAGGGTCTGAAGTGACAACATGTTGTTGAAGGGTGGGTCGACAGCACATCTGAAAACATCCATAAATTACAGCTCAAGTGACTTTATACAGTGACACTACAGCAGTCTGTATTATAGCACATTGATGACCAGCATCGAGTGGACCAGCTGCTGTAGATGTACGAATTAAACTGACTTCAGCCACACAGTTGCTGTTAGCTCCCTGGTGGGATGGTCCAGTCCATGACGACTCTTATGACGTGGCCAGTAAGTCTCCAAATTAAACATCCAAATCTATCATTTCTAGTGTTTTCTGATTTGAGGTACAGTAACTCTTGTGTCATGGTTAACGGAGGATTATTGTGGCTAACTTGAATTAAATCATTCTGGTTTGATTGATGTATTCAGTTTTATTTCTGGTTTGGCTTCAAACAGTTTTAGTATTTTGTCAGTTTTAGGGCTTCGCACTAGAGAGATGATTAATCTCTTCACAACATGGCAACACTGGAAATCATTCATAGTAATATTTATTTGTTCATGTATTCAACAATTCTACAAGGTCCTTTATATTTATAATAGTCACATACAAAAGAAGCTGCATTAATACAGCTTGCTGGAAGCACATAATAAAAGAAAACAACATTGTTTTTCTTTAATTGAGCGTAGACGGATGACTTAATTGAGGTCTTTCTCAGGCCGTTGTGGTGTCATCACTGGAGTGTTGATTGTCTGGAAGGCAGAGAAGATCACAGTCTAATAGGCACAGCCATGTTTTAATCAAACCAATATTATCTGCATTTGGAGTGATGGTAGATGTAGACTACTCTCTTGGCACTGGCACAGCTTGACATTATACTCAACCCATAGATCTATTTTAATGCGCTGCACATAACACAAAGGCAAACACACAGTTTTAAAACTGTCCAAGCAAACAAGTCATTTACATATTTATGTAAAAAGTGAACATCTTGCAGTATTCCTTTCATTTATTGAAAATCCTGCATTAGTGCGCAGAAGTGAGTCCCTCATTCCACTTTCCCTTCCTCACCTTTCCCTTGATCATCCTCAACGATCCCCTGACTGGTCAGCGGTACGTCTGCTACCTGAGGTGCGTTTGTTTCGCTTGGCTCTCCCTCCCAGAGGACAGTGGCAGGGTTCTGGTTTGAGCACAGCCGTTGGCGGGGATGTATCTTGTTGTCACCAGGACTGAAGGATTGGGAAACACCAGACCCTCCTCTGCTCAAACCGAGCCCGTACCCGTGACGGGACCCCAGCTTACGACGGCCCCCAGAGCCAGAACGCAAGGCTGGAGACCCTGGAACCGAAATGTCTGGCTCTGTCTGGGATGGAGCCCTTCTCAAGGGAGAAGGAGAAACTGGAGCACTGCGGGGATCTGGAAAGAGTATGACATTAATTCATAGTTGGTTAATATTAGTTTAAGACAAACAGGCACCCACACCCAAACAACGTGCACAGCTGATAAATCAAAAATCAAAGTTAGGGTTAGGCTGCATTTCAGTCCACCAGAGATCTTCATCTGCCACTGACGGTGGATTTGCTGGAAGCTATTAGCAAAGCATGCCAATCTTTTGTCCGACCTTGTCACCAGTTAAATCCAATGTTTACATACAGTAAAGGGCATGACAGTGATCTTAGGTGATCACATTTTGACACCTGCTTATCATTGGCTCATTCACTCTATGTGACTGTAGCCTGCTCAGTAACTCGGCAGCTCAAACCAGATATGATCAAGAAGAGGAGTTTCTCTTCCATTGCAAACACAGCCTCAGCAACTCTGACAATGGCAGGTGCAGAAATTAATTACAGCAATGTGATAACTATGGCTCAGGTGGTGGAACTTGTCTGCCATTAATCACAGGGTTAGTGGTTCGAATCCTGCCTTCTCCCGTCCACATGTCCAATTGTTCATGGGCAACACATTAAACCTGAAACCTGCTCCTGATGGCCACTCAGCTTGGCCACCCATCAGTCTGTGAGTGTGTGCGTAGGTAAATGAGAAGCATTGTAAATCACTTTGTTCTCCTAAAGTAGAAAATAACTGTAAACCCCCTATTTTGCAATTAAAGCAGTAGATAAATACATGGCATATGAACCATATCGATGTGTTTCAGTTCAACACATCAAGTATTTATCCATGTATTTGTGAACTGTGACTCCAGAGATACATTAATGTTTGAAATACAGCAGTCTCTTTTTATGATTTAAATTGTCTTTGTCTTTATGCCATTGAAGTCGCACAAGGTCTTATCAATGCATAGGTGAACGAAAAAATGGAAAAACACATAATATTATTAAAAAGGCACAATTTAAGCATCAAGCTTGAAATGAAACAATGCCATTGTACTCTGAAGCTACAGAGAGAGTTTAATGCTTGATGGAGTCTTTATCGGTGATATTAGTGCTGACCTCCTCTTAACCCTCTCTTATGCAGTGTGGTTGAAAGGAGAATTGTGATAATACTACAGATACAGAATTAAAATGTGATTAGTGAAAATCATCTATAATGAGTTATTAGTTTTCTTTTTACTAAAATGCATCAAGTAAAAACATGTCTCTCTAGTGTATTTAAAATCAGATACATAATGTGAAGAGCTTTACACTGACACAGGCTTGGCCTTTGTAATCAAAATGGCAACCCTTACCTGTTTAATAGCAGATTACATCAAACTGAAATGAGTAAAATTTATTTATAAAATCTGTCTTTAGTCTTAATGAGATGAAGAATTACCATGGCAGAACTTGTTCGAGTCTATTCAGAGTCTTGTATCACTAAGAGGCCCAAACTGACCTGAGACCAGCGGTCACAGGCCACAATAACCAGTCATTAAGGAGGTTAGTTTCAGGGTTAAATGCAGGTGTTAAGGAAAAGGTCACCACAAACAAAGAAAAGGAGTTGCTGTGGGAAATGTCTCGGCTGGCTCACATCACACGAACATCACTTATCTTGTTGGTTTGAAGTAATTAAGCAAGGATTTGAATTATTGTAGCTTTACATACTTTCTTTGCCTCATGCACCATTTATAAAATACAACCATTCAAATCCACTTTGGAGAGATTTTCTGCTTCCACCACTCCTAGTGCAGTTTTGCGATGGAGTGTCTCTCCGGGATGCAGACCTAATAAAAAGAGCCGAGCCTCCCAGTTTGAGTCATAACACATTTTAAGAAAGCAGGGTTTAACTGGGGCATAAGAGAAAACACAATAGAGAGGAAAATAAAATTAAATGGGCACACTAATAGTATGTCTGAGTGAGAAAAGCATGACATGAATGCAGGTGGGCAGCTTAAATCTTGGCTTTGAAAATGTCTGCAGAGAGTTTCCCCTCACTCTCTGTCAGTAAATGCATTCCACAGTCAAGGTGCATGAAAAGAGAATGAAGCCTCGCGAATCTTTTCCTTTCAACATTTGGTTTGCAGAGAAAGCCGGCCTCAGTAAGTCTTGGCACTCTACAGGGAGACATCTAAGGAGAAGAGAGCTGTATCAATGCGGACCACACTTGGTAGTCATGAGATGATTTGTATGCATGCCTGTAGCCTTGCTTGATGGGTTGAGCATGTGAGCATATCTTTGTGAAAACCAGTCGGCTTGTGTTTGTGTGTGTGTGTGTGTGTGTAAGAGAGAGAGGTGGTGTGTGTGTGTGTGTGTGTGTGTGTGGTCTCACCAGGCTGAGGTGTGTGTGTGTCTGATGTAAATTCAGTGCTGTCGGCCAGGTTTTCCACGCTGCCCGCGGCGGTGAAGAGGGCGCGTCCCTCTCTTCCTCCTCCGAAGGGTTTGATAAACTTCTTCATCTTGACTGCAATCCAGTTCGGTTTTCTGTGAGGACACAGAGGACAGGGACCATACACAGAGAGGGATGAGCTAAGAGAGCGTGTGTTTTCCTCGGTGTATGTGTGCCCATATTTTCCAGAAAAACACTAGGAGGATGCCAAGTGTCACTAGTTCACATCTTCTTCCCAGTGATACACCGTGTGTCAGGCAGCGTTTGTTCTCTTACATGAAATTTGAAATGAGAGCAAAGTGTTTCCTAAGGCGCCAGCTGTCATTGAAGGAATCGCTGTGTAACATGACATCAAAAACTATTTGGAAATCTTATAATTAAAATGTCATTACAATATTAATTTGTAGCACTGGGCACAAAATGTATTTCTGTGTCATTTGAATATTTTGTACACAATAACGGTAATTGGTAAATCATTATGGTTTAAAATGCCTGTCAAGTGTGCGAGACAGGTTTCCTTCCTCAGACTGTATTGGGCATTCTGGCAAAGTTACAGCCACTTACGAGCTGAGATAGCTGCAATTCAAACACACAAAAGACGTGTCAATATGGCCACAGTTCAGAATTTTGTTTTCTTATTCATTTCTTCAAGAAGCCTTCACAAGAGCATCACAAAAGTGACGGGCCTCTCCTTCAACAGAGTGACTCCAGTGTTATTGTAGTGGAACAGAGAGAGTGTGCTCCAGCTTTTAGTCATACACATACTTAAAAAAAAAAAACATAATAAAATACAAAAGAGGTACGAGAGAGAAATGTCACCATATGTGGGGAAAATGTAACATCAGTGACCATAGTGAATAATATATAATACGTAGTAGCCTTTCAACCAATTGATTATAGATACATACATTTTGCTGTGTCCTCAAAAACCACAACATTTCAGAGAATAAATACTGTCAAGTCACTAAACTGCTAATTAAATCACAGCTTCACAAACAAAAGTTTACAGGTGTTTAGCTGAGATCAAAATGAAAGTGAAATTACTGTGTACTGTGTTCTCACTCATAATGTAGTGAGATGTGTTTATTCCTCGTCAGCACTTAAAAGAGTGTGGTTTCAACGACTGTCACACTAGATTGTGGTAGCTCTGTACAGGTGTAGGTACACACACACACACACACACACACACTGCACATATGTATGTATATAGTACTTGGCTTTGGCGACTGGAGATTGCATGTTCGGCTCGAGGACTCGATACTGATCCATAATCTTCTCCACCAACTTCTGCTTCTCCCGACGGAGCTCGCTGAGCTTCTCCCTGAAGGAAGACATGTGAAGCGTTTAAAAAAAACGCAGCTGAGAGGAGGATAAAGAAAAAAACTGAGTAGGAAGGTCTGTTTGATTTATTTCATGCATTCATTATCTGCGTGAGTAGATGGGATTATTCTGCAAGTGTGTATGTAATGTGGCTGATGGTATGTGATTGAACCAGCCTATAAAGTCAGTGCTGAGAAATGAGACACTGAAGTGTTGTTTGAACTGGATTCTTTTGAAACCAGATCAGAGAAGGGATTGTGCGTGGATGTTAATAGTAATATGCTGGTGATGAGTAGAGGGTTCAGGGTTCGTGCTGCTCTGTGGACAAACACAAAGCAGGACAGTTTTAGCCATGCTAGCAGGATGAGTTTATGGGTGGCAGTGCTGGTTGTCTGATAAGTCTGATAAGACTGAAATTCCCAGTGACTGGTTTTCTGTTGTTGTACAGTAGAGGTCATGCTCAGCTACCCCGAGGTTCACTTTTGTAGTTTAGGTCACATTCCCAGTGGATTCAGATATACCTTGTATTTATTGCCAATTAGCAAATGTTAGCATACTAATCCAATAACCTTTTACCTGTAAAGCATTAGCATGTTAGCATGTTGACACAAGCATTTAGCTCAGCCAGCCTCTGAGTCTATGTACAGCCTCACAGAGCTGCTACCTTGGCTGGAGACCTCGTTTTGATATTTATGACTAGCCCGTGAGGCTTTTTGCATGTTTTCAAATGTAATACTTTGGTCAACAGCTGGTTATTTTTGTGTCCTTCAGATCTGTGCGATATCTTCAAACAGCCCGTCTTCAGAATGTGCATCAGCTCCAAATCAAGTCATCCAGCTTGCAGCAGATCAGTATCAAATTTATGAAATAAGACTGAGTTTAGAGTTTAATGAAGCACCCTTGAAGGCCAGTTTGATTCATTTTATGAAATCTTATGATGCCTCTTCATGTTTACTCGCTGGATTCACAACATTTCTCCCAACACTTGTCTGGAGAAGCTCAGTCAGTTATTTTCTCAGTGCCACACACAAGCAAAAGTGATTTCGTAATCTGAACAGTCTAAACTGAGTTTTGCATTTTCAAAGATCGTGGATATATTTTTCCAGACTATACTTAATAAGTAAAAATATGCTCTTGTCTCAAACTGCTGAGAGGAAAAAGGGTGTTTATATCTGCTTCTACCTACAAAGTGTTATGTTTTGAGGTATTTGATGTTAGATATTTGATGTTCGGGATCTGACCCACACTGCACCTGTGATATTAGCTGTAGTTTGTGTCTATGTTTACATGTAACATTGCAACACTCAGTGAATGATTATGCCAATGTTATCCTTCCATGATGTTTTGTTCTTTGCTGACTCTTTCCATCCACAAACATAAACAATTATGAGCCTCAGTCCAGCCTGTGATTCGCCTTCACTTCATTTCTAATTCCTGTTTTTCTAAGCAGGAGAAACTGCCTGCTATGAGATAATAACATCCGTCCCCTTCTATCCTATTTGGACTTGTATCCTGGTGTTAGTTTGGATTACATCCTCACTCCTAATGAACCACACCACAGTTTACTGGCTCAGGACAGAGAGCTGCAGATCCACCTCAAATGACCTGAACCACAGGAATGAGCACTCCAGTTTGAATAAACTGCTCTAAGATGCACTGTATGCATTTGGATCTAAACCTCTGACCGTGGGATGATTAAACCGCATTAAAGGAAGGAAAAACACTGATCAGGGGAATCAGATGAGGCTTTGTTTCAAAGTTTAGTTTTGTTTTTTTTTTACCTTTATTTTGAAATCGACAGTGAGAGAGTGAGAGAGAGAGAGAGAGAGAGGAAGGTCAGAGAGATGGAGGGGGATGACATGCAGGAAAGAATGGGTCGGACTCGGACTCAGGCTGCTGTCAGAGCTAAGCCTTCATGGTAAACACTCTGCCAAACTGACCACGTTTAAAGCTTTTCAAACAAAGCCCTGCTGCCACCTCTTTCTGTTCTTTTCCTTATTCCTACTCTGAACAACAATTACTGTCTGAAACGGCACTGAACAAATAATATGTTCATGCAGTATTTAATTTTTGGGAGTGGACAGGTCAGATTTCATATGGACTCAAGTCAAACTATCCATATACAAACTACTTGGCAGGGTCTCATTGACACGCTGAAGGTCGCCTCTGCTTCTCCAACAGCATTTTAAGTAAGTCCTGTGTTCACCAGTTGTGCTTGATATTAACAACACCTCGCTGATTGTGTTGCTCCAGCCAATTAGATTTCAGCAGTGTCTGTCACCAGTATGTGCTTACCCTCGACCTGTGGGACTCTGACTTTTATCTGATGATGAATTTTTAACAATAATGTGGCTCGAAAACAAATTGTTTTTTGTTTTATTTGGTCACGCAATGAGCTGCACACACAGCACAATCTTATCAGCTTTTAAGCTGAGAGTGGGACCCTAGCAATCAGCTGCTCATTTATACAACTAATAACTACAAGACTAGTCATTATTTGCTTTACCCAGCATGCATCTTGTTTAAGAATCTTAACCTTGAGAGATTTCAGTGTTAATTGTAAACACAATGTTCTTAATCTTCTTCTTCTTCAATTTTCGATACTCCGATATCCCAGCATGCATTTGTTAACATGTAGGGCGTACTCTGGACGTGTCATCAGCAAACTACCTTTGAGCATTCATTTGTAAATGCTTTTTGTGTGACTGTCTTTTTTAATAATATTAATATGCTGTCAGGGAGTAAAATTAATTACCGGTAACATTAATTTTTATGGGAATGAACAATGAACGGCTGTTTAACATGCATTTATAATATAGACCCATCAGTGTTACAGGTGTAAGCCACAATAGACCTCGCACCGCTGGGTGCTGAACTGAAATGTGCTGTGAAACACTCAGAAATGTGAAATGTTAACAGTGACATTTTAATCTGTGATTTAAGAGGGGGGAAGCAAACCTGAGCACAAAAATGATCTTTTCAAGAATGAAAGCTTAAAATTAAGCCTCAAAAAGGTATAATTTGTGAGAAATTTGGCTCATTAGACTTGAAGGGTGAAGCCAGCTCTCCATGCTCACTATTAGTTCTGGATTAATCCACCAGCAGACTATTAGTCATTTAAAAGGACGACTGCTGAGTGCAGTTTCACTGTGAAATTGTTGTCTCGCAGTCGGAAACCTTTACGTAAGTGTTATTTCATGTCTGGATACGAGTTCAGACTGTGTCAAATTGGAAAATGTTAGTCAACTGCATTTTTTCTAACGCACATATGTTCCAGTATGTCGCTATAGGCTAAACAACGCTGTGATGCCGCTTCTCAGAAAAAATGTTTTGTGTATGTGAACTCACTGGTATTCCCTCTGCTCTGAATAGTGCTGGTCGCGGTGCTCCAGACTCTGCTCCAGTAAGGCCCGGTTCTCCTTCAGTAGACCCTGGTTCTGCTCAACCAACTGTCGGTTCTCCTCCTCCATGTTCCCTTTCAGCTGGGTCAACAGCTGCACACACAAGACCACAAGGTAAAATAAATGTCTTAAGACCATGACATACACCACTCACAAAACATTAGGGATTTGCAACTTCCAGGTGAACTTTATGGAAAATGTAACAAGTACATGCTTCAGGCATTGAAGTAGAAGTATGGAATAGTGATTTCTTCATCTCAAAGTATTTATTGAAACAAAAGCAGTGGTGGGTATCACAACAAAAAATGTCAGTGTCTCAGTAACCAGTCATGTGGCCAAAGGACGTCCACTTCTCAGCCTTTGGCTCTTCCAGTTTCTCTGTGTCTCTGTTTCAACCTGCTGATGACACACTGTGACACTCTAACTCAGTGGACACTTCCCTCTGACAACATCCCGTTGCAATGGCCAAGTACTGTTGATGGATTGTTAGGTGTTTAAATACAAGCTGTCACTGAACCAGAATATTTAGTGGTCAATTCATGGATCAGACACTTGTTGCTTGTGATTTTTGTGGTTAATCACCTTGTTGGAGAACAGCATGTTATCAGTACTTTAACACTGAACCGTTGGACATGTGCGTTCATAAGTTTAGAGACGGTCAAAGGAAATTCACCTGTAAAGATTATAGTGCATTTTAGCTGCACTCTGAAATTTCATCCGAAAGCTGAATATCCCTGACTTTTTGTGAGTAGTGTTGCATATAAGTATGCCCATTAATGTATCCCAAGACAGGGTGCATGTGTGTGACAGGAAAAGAACTGGAAGCTTTGAGAAAGTCACAAAATCAAGAGTTTCATGGTGTGTTAAGATGTCAAATGTAACTGAAAGGGGAACAGAGACCCAGTGGCAGCTGGCATATGAATGGCTGAGGTATTCATCATAAAATCTGCTAATTTATTTCACAAAACCAGGCATGACTGAGAGGCATGAGTTCAGAGCTCGTCGACACTGACTGACTGCACATTCACCAAGTGTATAGTTCATATGAAGCATAACTAGGGAGTGAAAAAAGTAAAGATACCTCATCCTTGAGCCTTTTTCTACATCTGAATAGAAGCCTAAGGTCAATAACACACTCGGAGAATGCCCTCAAACCAACAACCTTTTCTGTGATCTGCAAGCACTCATCATGCAAGATTATAAAGATCTCTCAAGAGGGTATGACCCCACCTTTACTGAACAAGTGTCCTCATGTCCTGTTTGTGAATCTTTTTCTAATTGTATTGACTGTAGCATTGTATGGTGCAAAATATGGGAATGCCAACACTTGAGTAGTTTTACGTTGGGCTGGGCAACACTGCAGAATTTGATTTTAATCTGATACCAAGTAACATCTGAACCAGCATCACTGATATCATGTCCATACTGATCTTGATACTTGTAATTGTTGAAAGCAAATAAATGACTGTCATGGTAACAAAAAGAAACATAATCATCAACATCATCATAGGTGAGACTCTGGGTATTGATCTGACCAACCCTGTTTTTACCACTGTTTACGATTAAAGGACATTTTAAGTTCAGTGGAAGAAGAACTGATGCAAGACGAAAAAACCTGGATATAATGTAATTTGTGGGGGAAAGTGGTCTATTAGTCTCAACAGCAGAAGCCAGTACTGTGTTTTTCATCATTAATCCATTTAAAGGTCATTCTGGGGAAAACACTTATTTGCTTCCTTGCCAAGAGTTAGATGAAAAGTGATATGTCTGTACAGTAGGGATCAAAATACAGCCTGCAGCTTGTTAGCAATCCACCTCCCAGCACCTCAAAAACTCAATAACTAACATGATTTGTTAAATATGTACAAAACCTTACAGGTGGTGGGTAAAGCAGGGTAGTGTGTCAAACTCTATGTATTTCTGCTGCTCAAAGCCAAATCTTTACAGATGCAGCCAGGTGGGTTTTCTCACCTCTGGCTCATCTTGTCAAACAGCCATGAGAGTGGTCTCAGAAACATCTGTTCCTTTAAAGGTTGGTGATTTCTTAAAAGTTGTGCACCTGATACGAACAATCGACAACGATAAATCAACAGTCTGGTCTGTACGTGTCTTGAATTTAACGTCTCTGCCTTTTTTTTTTTTGTCCAAACTTAATTTGTACACATACTGCATGTCAGCAGAACAAACGTCCTTTACTCGAACAGATGATTCAGCAGTGGTTTCACGAGCAGCTGGACCAAGCAGCAGAACCAAACATCTGCTGGTTGACTCCTTAAACCTTTTACAAGGAAGTCAATTTCCACCTGTTTCATCCCGCAAACAGACTAAAGAATCTCCTGCTTGAAACATGTTTCCAATATTTAGCACTTGTTTGATAGCATAATGCAGCAGACTGACTGAAGCTCTACTGAAGACAAAAGATGTCCCTGCTCATTATTAGCTGCTCAGTATTCGTTTCCTGTTTGATATGTCAAGCTGAAATGGGATTTCACAGTCACTGTTCCCCTCTAATGACACGATAGTTGTTTGTCCCTGACCACAACAATGTTAAGTACTCAATAAAAGCTGTAATGAAATCCTAATAAATTTTGGTTAATTTCCCAATAACACTTTAAATAGATTTATTTTAATATTTCAAGAGGGTGATGTATGTGAGCGTTTCCTCTGTGAGGCACTTAATCCCTTTTTTGCATGTAAATAGTCAACCCACAGCCTGAATACTAAACATCTATGTGTATCTACATTCCTGTGTGTGTACATGGTTAATACCTGGTACTGGCTGGTGAGGCGGGCGTTGCTGAGGTCCAGGCTTTGGTTGGTTTCCCTCAGGGTGCTGAGCTCCCCCTCTAGTCGAGTCCTCTCCAGCTGGGAGGTGCTCAGTTCCCCCCGCAGCACAGAGCCCTGAGCCAGCAGCTCCGCCTGCGACGCCAACCACTCCTTCTGGTGGGCCTGCAGCCTGCAACACCAACACACACACAGGCTTTACTCATCACCGTCAATGTTACCTGTAACTCTCTAACTAGACCTCATTAATTTATTATTGCAACACATGATGAGTCTGAAGTCTAAACAATAACCAACAGATAAATCATCTCAGACCAAAGAACACATTATGGAGCAGCGCTGGAGTCACTCAGTGGTTCTGGACTATTGCTTACAAACAGTAGCAGCATAGAGGTAAGCAATCATGTTTTGCTTTATTTTGTAATGAGAACAGTAATGAGACGGGATGAAGCACATAATGATCACCGAGGGGAAAATTTCTCATTTTCAGTAATAAACAGTGGAAATTTTATTTCCCCAATGTGAATTCAAAGTGTTCCAGAGTAAAACTTTCTGAAGTAAGTTGAGATTGGACCATTGTGCACAATAGCTCAGCCACTGTGCTACTTCTTTTAAAGCCACAACTAAATATTAGATTTATTATCCTTTAATCTACCAATTATTTTCTAGATTAAAGGATATAAATGTCTGACCAACAGCACAGAGACCAAAGCTATTAAGGTTTCAAGACAAAAAAACAAAGTATCCACATCCAGGAGGCTGAAACTAGTGATTTTTTGTAAATTGTATGCATCAGTTTTTCAGCTGGTTGAGGGCAGTGGAAACGAGCTGCACTGATGAAAAGCAACCTGTGTTTTTAGATACCTGATGAAATGATCGATGGCATAACTCTCTTTTAGCTCTGTTTTTGGTCTCCACCAAGTTTGAGGGAAGCATCTGGCTCTTTAGTTGTTAAATGCTGCTCTGTGTTCACGAGCCTGTCACAAACTGTGTTAGCTGAGCAGGTCGTGTGGTGGGTTTTTAAAGCTTTTTATCTAAAAGCAAATGCCTGCTGTGATTGTAAATTAAAATATAAAAACAGCGCGAGTGAATCAAAACAGTAACATTTTAGGCTGGAAAATCAAAACGAACCTAAAGATGCTAAAAAGCTGAGTTGAGCAGAACAATCAACACCACAAAAAAACTCTTCTCATATAAAAGTAGTCACATGATCTTATTTTAACAAAAAAGTATTTATTAAAGCCACTTCAAAGAATTTACTGTACTGACAGTTAAAAGTCACTTGTCCAAATAATTTATGGTAGTTTAGGTCGCATCAAGCCCAATTCTCCTTAATTCATTCAAACTGCCATATTAAACAGGTATAATGGACATCGATAAATGCAGCTGACGTGTGTGTGCTATATTTAGATGTTTCCACATCTGATAAGTGGAAAATGAAACCTTCCTGATGCCAGCTCTGGAACCAGTCAGCCTGTAATCAATAATGTCAATATGATGGTGAAAACCAGCTGATGAACTAATTATGCAGCACAAGTATCTTATGATTACCACCACCATCATCATCATCATCACCATCACATACTTACCATCATTAAGATGGAAAGTAATCTAAGATTTTACTGAGCCATGTGTGAGACTTAACCAATATTCACCAGGCGGACATGAGGTGACCTGTGTGCCAAAGCCTATAACATTTGATGTTAAGCTAACGTGGAAAAAAAACTTACTAACTCGTGGCTCCTTTTTTACTATTTTTTGATGTCAGTGCACGGTGGCTTTACCTGCCTCCTGAATTCTGTACATTTCTATCTTACATTTGCATTCAATCTAATGCTAGTGTTGGTCCTGGTGTGTGTGTGTGTATATGGTAGATAATACATATGTATATACAGTGTATAATGCTGCTGTTTCCTGTATTCAAATGATCCTGTGTGCAGTGAAAAGAAATGAGCAGAAAGAAAGAAAGATCTGCTCTCATGAATGTGATGCTGAGGAAGCTGACTGGATTGCTTACCTCTCGTTGTCCTCTTTCAGCCTCTCCAGCTCTCGTTCTCTCTCCAGTCTCCTCTGGGCTTCTGCTTCCATCTCCTCTCTCTCCAACTTCATCTCCTGCTCTCTCTCCTCCAGCTGGGTTTTTCCATCCAGGAGCTCCTTGTACCTTGAGATTGCAAACACAACATTCAGCCCCAACCAAAATAAAATAAATAAAAAATACTTCCAATGTACAGTATGACAGGAAGAGGCACTGTGTATCTTTTAAGGATGTGGGGTTTGTGTTGTATGTATTTCTAGACAGGAAAAGTCCTCATAATGAGATGAAGATTGTAGATCTATAGATCTATAGTGACAGTTTGATGTTTTTCACTTTATAATGGAGTTTAATTTAATAGTCGCTGTGTGTTTGTACCTGGCCTCCAGCTCCCTGTGCTGGGCCTCCAGGCTGCGATTATTGCTCCTCAGCTGAGAGTGTTTGTCCAACAGCTCCTCCAGCTCCACCTCCTGTCGCTGCTGCAGTGCCGTCATCCGCTCGTGATCCCGCCTCAGAGCCTCCATCCTGGCCACTGACTCTTCCCGCTCCCGCGCCCACACCTTAGCCTCGGCCTCCAAAGCCGCACACCGGGCCTCGCTCTCACTGGAGCGCGCCAGCACAGCTGAATGCTGGGAGCTCAGTGATGCTTGTTCCACCTGTGTGTGGTTTTTGTAAGTCAGTCATTTTTAACTACATTTTAAATTTGATTTGAAATGTTTAGTTACATTTATGAACCTTTTAATGCATACTGCTCCACCCATGGGATGCTAGGACCTTGTAGAGCATTCATGTACATAAATTGTACCATGGATATGAATATGTAATGCGTTAGAACATATTCATCAACAGTCGCTCTCAACCAGCGCGCTGTTGAAAAATTCATCCAGATACAACACAGTGCTGTGTAGTCTTGAAACCATCAAGGAATAGTTTGACATTTTGCAAGTTTCCACTTCCTTTCTTTCTCTTTTGAGTGACGACTCTTTCGTGTCTGTGAAGTAAATATGAAGCCAAAGCAGTTGCTGGGCAACAGAGACTCCTGGGAGTCAGTGCACATGGTCAGCAAAGAGTCCTGCCTTTATATTCACTTTTTGTATATATCAAACAAGTGGCGTGTTACTGGTACTAGACAATGACTTTTACTACCTTTGTTGGGAGACAAGCTGTTTCCCCTTGTTTCTTCCCCAGTTTCTTATGCTAAGCTAAGCTTACATGCCACTGGCTTCCACTACGTTTTTACCATGCAGACAGGAGAGTGGTACTAACTAAATATGGTATGGAGAGTCACTGTCACTTTTAACTTAGGATGACCAAGTTTTAAAAATATTGTGCATCGATTTTCTACAACTCTGTTCAGTTAACTTCAGATAAGTGTGCTCTGTCTGTGTGTTAGGTCACCTGTAGCTGGGTGTTGAGAGTCTGCAGTCTGGTGCAGGAGTCCTGCAGGCTGAGGGAATTCCGACGCAGAGCCTCCAGCTGTTCCTTGATGTGCGCACACTCCTCCTGGGACTGGGACAACCGCGACTGCAAAGCCTCCTGTCCTGCGATGGCCACTGCTCTCTGCGGGAGAAAGCCATGGATTGAGAGGGCGTCCACATCAGTTTACTGTAGCAGCTGCATCACAGGCTGTGCTACCTTTCTGCAGCCGACCCTTCCTCGTGCTCTCAGGCAGGTGGCAGCTTTATGTGACATTTGTGTAAATGTATAAATACAGAGATTAAATCCATCCTCTGAACTGAGTCAGTTGTAAAGTCTGCACACTTTATTGTGGCTGTGACGGTGTAATCTGCTGTGATAAATACAGGAATAAGTTGATTGGGCAATGTGATGGATAGATTAGATCGTAAAAGAAAACTGCTTTAGTTTAAAAAAAAAAACTTGTTTTTTTTTCTGATATTAAAATGAACTTGCAGCACAACACAAGTCAGCTCTGCTCCTGCTGCACAGGAGGAATTTATATGAGCATTTTTGCAAGTACTGGCAAAGCAGCAATACGTTTCATGAGGGCATCGTTTAAAGAGTCTGCAGCTGATTTCTGATGTTGAGTGGCTCTTTTTTTTTTTTCCAGCAACACCTGACTGAATCACTGCTACACTTGGGATTTTTACATCTCTGATTTTTCTCACAATACCATTCTCCCAGCCAAAGTCAGTAGCTATGTAAACTCACTATACTGTGATATAACTAATGCTTTAATATTTCCATTTCATGCTGCGTTATACTTCTAATCCACCATATTGCAGACGGAAATATTGCTCTTTCATAATTCTACCACCTCACTTGGAAGATATAGATGCCATTTATCACTGCAAAATTTCAGTTAAAGCTGGTGTACACTGCTTTCATGGTAAATGAAATCACCCTTCTGCCTTTTGTAATTCAAAAGGATTGAGAGCAAATTAGATGCCTGTACCTCTCTCTGTCTCTTGGTTCTCATTTCAGTCTTTAGCAAAATGTAGTCCTGTCTGTCTTTTCAGAGGGAGACAGAACATTTCTACTGACTGTTGTGCAAAAAATGTAGATGCATGTGCACGTCACTATGGTGACATGCACATGCACAAAATTGACAACTTGGATCTACCATGCCATGATAGCAGGTAATGTCAACAGTTCAGCCTTCAGCTAACCGTTGCCAAAGGCTCACGGCTGCAGCTGTGTTTCTCGTGTCTCGTGTGTGTGAAGCATGTACATGCCCTTGAAAGTAGAGATGCAGGAGGATGGAGTTTTTTCCTATATCTTTGTATGAATGGGACCAGGGACTGAACTCTCAAGGTGACAGGGCTTTGCTTCCTCCAGTGTTATTGCAGTACCATACCTACTGAACAGTGCACTGAATGAAATTCCTGACCTTGGCGATGCCTTAGCCGCCTCTTACAGTTTGATGCTAGAGTTTATGCATGTGTGTGTTTGAAAATTAAAGAAAGAGTGAGAGCTGAGGCAAGAGAGCAGCAGAGGAGATAAGGAAGATTAACAGTAGCCGAGGTGACATTATAAAAACTGATGAACAGAGATAAAGCAGTAGTTCTGGAAATAAAAGTGCCGCTCTTGGGGGAGGTGGCAGTCTACTGTGAGCTGATAGTCGTCAAACATCCCTAGAGCAAGAATTTCAACATAATATAGATCATCTCCCTCACACAGAAGTTGCACTGACGCACACAGACATCCTGTAAATGAGATTCAAAGTTCCACACATCATATTCATTCATCACTGTATTCAAACACAGAGACGTACCTCTTTTTCAAGCTCTCTCAGCCTCTCACTCAGCTGCCTGTCTGTCCCTCCTGGTGAATAATCATGGCTAATGGAAAGGTCGTGACCTTTGCTGGCTTCAGGGGATTGATCCAGAGGTGACGTCTCCTGGGTTTGTGTCTGACAAATGTGCATTTTGTTCGTCAAGTCAGAATTCGATTTAGCATCCTCATCCAGACTTCGGCTTTGCTTTTCCAACTGAAGAAGAGATTCGCTTTTCTTTAGGCTCTGGGAGAGCGACTCTATTCTCTCCTGTGATTGGTTGAGAGAATCTGTGGCTGTCTTTTTTTCTGCTTCGACTTTTTGCAGCTCCTGGCTCAGACATTCAACCTCAGCGGACAGTTTCTGAGCACATGCCTGCTCATTGGAAAGGTCCTGATAAAAGAGACATAAAGGGGTAATAGTAAACATTGTGCACTAAAGACGAAACAGGGAATGATCTCAGACACTTCTTTTCTGTCCCAAATTTAAGCAGCTGCTCCCAGCAGGTTCATCCGTTTTCTTTCAAAGTTTTTTTTTCCCTTAATTACAATACAGAGAAAAAAATAGAGGCTGACATGACACAAATGGCCACAGGTTGGACTTGAACCTGGACTACCCCAGTTAAGATCACACTTTCCCCACCCTGACACTTCACACATCCATGGTGTTGTGGGGGTGTATTTGCAGTGTGTTTATTTATTTACATGCACATGTGTTGTCAAATAGGCTCAGATGAAACAGCCTTATGTCACTTTTCCAACATGAACAGACTGACTTGGTATCATAGAATGGATGATAATTACTAAAACTTTTCATTTTATGAATAAATCTTTAAAAAGGTCATTTTTGCCATCTAGATAAAGTTAGAAGTGCAGCAGTGATTACTGTCTGTGACTAAATTACCATGTTGCACACACAGACACACACCTGGGACAGTGAGCTAATCTTGGCTTGAGCATCTGCGCACTGCTCCTGCAGCTGCTGTTTAACCTCCTCCATGCTGGTTAATCGAGTGCTGAGGTCTTTCTCCAGGTCTTGCAGTCGAGTGCAGAGCTCCTTAGACTCAGACAGCTGCTGACAGACACGTCTACACACACACACACACACACACACACCGGTCAGACAGGAGGTTGAAGGATGAGAGTTGACATTATAGATAAATGTGTGGTGCAGCCAAGTTGTTCCCTCTGATGCCTTGTAAAGTTAATTGCTCCCCTCAGCTCATGATCAGCTCATGATCAGGGTTAAGTGTGTCTACAGGAGTGCGTGTACCTGTGCTCCGTGTCCAGGGCCCGAGCTCTCTGGTTGCTGTGCTCCAGGGCCAGGGTTGTGCTCTCCAGCTGCTGCCTCAGTCTCGCTGCCTCCCTCTCTCTCTGCCTCCCCTCTTTCCGTTGTCCATCCAGCTCACCCTGACACGCCTCCTTCTCCTGCTCTAGCCGCGCGGCTTCCAGTAAGGCCTGGTCTCGTGCCCTTGCCAGAGACTCGGCCTCCAGCGTGGCCTCGCGAAGCTCTGCCTCCAGCTCCTCCTCTCGACGGCGAGAAGTCTCCAAGCTGCGGCCCTGGCGTTCTAGTTCTGCTCTGAGAGTTTGGATGGTGAGCTCCAACTGGTCACCCTGGGAGAAGAGGAAAAATGGACAATAAATGGTATTTAGATTCCTACTGGTCACTTCAGATTAGTTAGATTTATTGTGAGGATAATTCATTTATTTTTCTTTAACTTGACTACACTTAAAAGACAAATATTGTACATTTTACTCCACTACATTTCTGTGAAGTACTTTCCACTTTAAAGCAGAGCTTTTAGTCAGTGGAATGAATTTTGTTTTAGACCGTGCTCCACTTCACAGGAGAAAAACCAATCACAGTCAACTCCTGTGCTGTCAGTCATGTTATGCTTGCTGCATTTTTATCTCAATTTGAACTTGGCAGTGTCTTAAAGATGGCTACGTTAAATAAAGATGAGGTAAAGGATTCTTCACCACAGCACCTCTGGCCTCATCTTGGCCTAGTCCGTGATGAAAAATTTTAGAAATGGAGGAAAATTCCTTGTATCAGGAAAAAAAAAGAGCAAGTATTTTTGAAAGCACCTCAGTGTTTAGGAGTAGTAGTATTAGTAAACCAACAACAAGTAAGCAAAGGAGAGACAGAGGATGTGGTTGAGTTTAGATTTCCAGTTTGGATTTAATCTGCTGCTACAGCTGAGAGAAGTCGAGTGTAGCCCACTTCATGTTTCATTTAACACATTCATTTTCTCAAGCTTTTGATCTGAATATGAAGTCTGCTTCAAACATAACTGGAAATGTTTCTGTTAAATATTTTTATTTGGTGCAAACTGTGCTGAAGTACAACTGCAATTAACTGTGTTTGGTCATAGACAGATGACACCAGACACTGATCTAAACATAATACTAGTTGTACTTCTTTTGTTTTTCCTTGCTTCCAGGTAATTGTGTTGAACACAGTTTCTTTGGATATATATAATCATCATTGTTCATTTCCATAGAATGATAAACTGCGCTGTTCAGTCAAAACATGTCTGATATAGGGAAAAAAAAAGTATTTTCCTACCTAATACTGGGCGTATTTTAAAAGATATGTGCAGTAGTGTTTGGGTGAGGTAGTAATTAGATATACACAGTTCAGGTACGACACCCACAATAAAGACTGGATTTTCAGAGGGTGGGAAACACAATAGAATATTACAACATCAGAAGAAGGATTATCTACCACTCTGTCTGAATGGGAGGTATTCATGAATCCCTTTTTATGGTATCTTTTTAATGCTGACTAAGCACTGCACTTTTCCTTAGCTTGCAATTTCTCTGATGTCTCACAATTTTACTGCAAATAGAGAATTAAACACAATATTCACAAAGATTTAAACAACCTGCAGTGGGCTTTCTGCTAAAGGTGGTTTTCTCATCCTCAGCCTGCCATGTCTTTTTTTTATGTTGAGTTCTTTATCAATATGTGCACAGTTCAATACAGACTCGCTCGCACAGTAGTGGGTGTGTACAGACTTGTTGTGTCACTCTCAGACCATTTTAATCATCCGATTCACTCCATGCTGTCAAGTCCACCTCCCTCTGAACTGCTTCTCCATGCAGTATTATAATTAGTTTTCAGAGATGCTGAGATAAATTTATTCGGCACGTAGAATCCCTATCTAATGTAAAGTA
This sequence comes from Caranx ignobilis, assembly GCA_021432705.1. Lineage (NCBI taxonomy): Eukaryota > Metazoa > Chordata > Actinopteri > Carangiformes > Carangidae > Caranx > Caranx ignobilis. The sequence goes on along the minus strand of MU269981.1, from coordinate 15,549,281 downwards.
TCTAATGTGACCGAGTAATTGTTTAAAGTGATTACAGAATAATGAGATTGGCTATTAAAAATGGAATTAAATTGTGTCACTGCAGGTTTGTTATTACATCAAAAAGCCTCCTCTCCCTTTGTACATTTATTTTTGATCCACCCTGGTCCGCCCTCACTTAAGTGACATGTGCTGTGGTCATGAAAACATTTGGTTGTCACAGCTGTCATTTCGTGTGTGCTCTCGTATGCTCGCCAAACCTTGCGCTGGGTGCTGCGGAGGGCATCCACCGTGCCGCGTAGCGTGTCCCTGTCTCTCTCCAGCGCAGCCCGCTCTCCCTCAAGGGTGGCGATGACCGTGGTCTGCATCCTGTGAAGCTCCGCTTGGCTCCGCAGCCGACACAGCTCCTCCTCCATGGCCAAACCCTCAGTCTGAAGGACCTGAGAGAAAGATGGTGGGAAATTCACTGAGTTGTGCAGCTCTCCAGCCGCTCATACAGACATTTGTATGTACATTCAGCTGCCAGTTTATTAGGGGCCGAAACTATGCAAGGCGTTGCCTCATCTTTGTGTTTGTCTTTGAGACTGTTGGGCACTTTCATGACAACCTTTCCAATAACTGTTTACGTATTAACACTAGAACAAAAATGATTTCAAAGGAAATTCTCATAAACTAGTTAAATTATACATATAGTAAAATATATCAATGCAGCTGCTATCTGCATGATTTAATGAATCATTACCTTGATATATTTATCAGATCATTTCAAAGTTTTGAAAATGTGAATGTTCTTTCCATCCCTCCATCCCTCCATCCCTCCATCCATACCTCTATCTGTCTGCGGGCCTCTCCCAGACTCTCAGCAGCTTTCTTCAGACGCTGCAGCTCCACCTCCAGAACCACCAGCCTCTGCTCAGCCTCCCAGGTTTTCCTGCTCTGCTCCGCCAGTTTGGAGTGCAGGTCCTGGGTCACGGCCGCCTGCCTGTCAGCCTCATCCTGAGCCTCTTGGAGCTGGGTCGTCAGAAGCTCCACCTCTGAAGCAGGTAGGGAACATCCAGCCTGGTCTGCAGCTGAGGTCTCTGTGTTGTCTTGTGTGCTTTTTGAGCTGGATGTTAACACGGTGTGTTCTTCCTTCAGTTCACTGTCTGTCTCCTGTCTCTCCCCGTCTTTCTGTCCTCCCTCTGCCTCCCCCCTCCTTTTGGACTCCACATTACATGGTTCATCTTTTCCACCTTGTACATGGAGCACCTCCTCACCAACTCCTGCTTCCCTCTGGGTCCCAATGAGTTCTCTTCCTTTCTCCCTCCCTTCCATCATCCTCACCCTTCCTTCGCCCTCTCCTCGGGAAGATTTGGATTCCTGCACTCCTTTCTCCCCCTTCTTCTCCTCCTCCTCTCGGCCTGACTTCTTCATTCCTTCCTCTTTCATCTTGTCTTCCAGGTGTTGCAGCTTGGTCACAAGTTGTTCTATGTGCTGCTTCAGAGTACTATTTTCATTCTTCAGATTTTGAAACTGAAAAGAATAATGAGAGAGAATTTTCTATGCTTTTCAGAGCCTTGAAGCCTCTGCCTTTTTGCTTCTTTTTGTCCTTGTTTCTTTTCTTTTCAGTTCTGTGTATTGAATGTGAATGAACTGGAATCTATTATGAGCAAAAAGATTGCAACTACCCGTTGTTCGTTCTTAAAGTGCATTCATGTTCAACACAAGGACGTAAAAAGAAGCAAGCAAGAAGCAAAAGATCAAAGAAGAATAAATGCTGACAAGGAAATTAGAGATTGATTTAAATGATGTTTCAGTCAAAGATAATCCCCTTCAAAAACAACCACCTGAGCAGTCTGGACTGGGCATCAGGCTGCAGTTATCACAGAGTATGGTACAGTTTAAACAATAATGGGAATGTGGAAAAAATATAATTTATGCAGCTTTTGTGCATTTGAACAGGTCGTCTATGTTTTTCATTGATCTGTATGTCCATTGATTTTTGACCCAGTTTGATGGACGGTTAATAAGAAGCTTCTGCAGCTGGTTGTATGTGTTTTAAATCACAAAACCACATGAGACTTTCAGCTGTGAGTTATATCCAGACACCACGTACGCTTCTTCTTGTCAAGTGGTACTTCAAACACCAGGCTCCATTTCTACTTCATATTTTTGCGCCATTTGCGCTGCTGCACCCATTTAATATAATGATTACTTCTGTTATATGCCATTATTTCAACATAACAGCATGAAATAACAGATTAAAACTGTGAATTACTGAACAAGTTATTTCAGGACTACATTTCTAATTACAGACCCTACAAATTTACATTTCCTTACTTTTTACTCAATACTTGTGCATAACTATTCTCAGGAAAAGCACAGGGCCCAAATATATCCCAAGAGACTTTGTACATTCGGTTGCATCGGCTTTGGTCTTGGTCTACAGCAACCTCTGTGCTCACCTCTCCGAGTGTCTTCTGGTGCTCCATCTCCAGGCAGGTCAGCTCATCCTTTGCATCTGGGGAGTCAGCCTGCAGCGAGAGGAGATGGATGGTTAGCTCCTCCAACTGCTACTTCCTGCTTCTCCTTATTCATTTGCATTTATAACAGCTCAGGCAGACTCAGAGATGCCAGGTTTATTAGTACTTCACAAAAGGCTCTTCCTCATGATCAAGATACATAAGGGTATGAAACTTTATATGTGCTCTGCTTATTTAATATATTATTAATATATTATTTGATTTGAGCCTCTAAAGCTCTGTCATATACTCAGTCTGCTCCCTGCGTCCCTGCAATCACTCATCTTCCAATTCATTATTTATACACCAAAGTCTTTGCATTTATCACCTGCTTTGACCTTCATCCTGTAGCAAGGGAGAGACAAAGTGCTATAGAGAGAAAAGATATAGGGGCACAACCTTTGACCCCTGAACCCTGACCTCCTGCTGGGCCTGCAGCTCCTCTAGTCGTCTCCTCAGCTCCGCGTTCTCCTGCTCTGCTCCCAGCAGCCTCAGCGTTGAAGCCTCACCCACTTCCACACTCAGTGGCTTCTGATCTGGGACAGAGGAAGGGAGAAATAAAGAGTAGAGTGTGAAAAGGATGAAAAATGAGGAGAGAGAGGAAGATAGGCGGAAAAAGGAAAACGGAGCAAAAGAGAAATGGATATGTGAAGAGATTCACTCGGTTATTGTTGATTGATAACCTGTGGGCTGGTATTACCTCAACATATTTTCTCTTATCAGTTAATTAGAACGTCTTAAATGACAAGCCACAGAAAAGCAGGTGCTCTAACCAATCAATTCGCTCAGCTCCTCCTCAGAGTCCAGTTCTGATTGGAGGAAACGTTGGTGAATTGCAGCCGCCGCAGTTGGAAAGCTGCCACCGCCGCGGCCGCTACTGCTGCTGCTGCTGATGTGCCTCAGCTCCGCCTCAAGGCTCATATTTATCTCCAGCAGCTCATCAACCCGCTGCCTCTCAGTGTCCCGCTCCTACACACACACACAGGTACATAGCCAGTTATTACAAGAAAAACTGATTTGAAGGGGCACACACACACATTTTTATTTTTAGAGGCAATTCATAACTAAAATAGTAAATACTGTATTGTAATAAACACAATAATAATAACCTCCACTTAAAAAAATATCAATTACACCAATTTAGACATACTTTCAATCAAGCACACAAACATACTTTACAAAAAGACAAATTCAAAAATACACATCATAGCTCCACCCACCGCCTCCACGTCCATGATTTTCTGACGCAACAGATGATTGTCCCTCTCCAGCTCCCTTAGCGAGGAGCAGCGTGCCCGTGCACCTGCCAGCTGTTCCTCCAGGAGAGCTTTGGTCTCCTGCAGAGCTGCACACACCTGCTGCTGCTCCTGCAGGGGGCGCCACAGAGAGAGAGAGAGAGAGAGAGGAAACATGAACTGATGCGACGAGGCCGAGCTGTATGAGTTTGCTGAGAGAATCACATTGTTTGTTCATGTGTCTTTGCTGCTGTAGCTGTCAGAGCTCATCAGCCTTATGTGTCAGCACCAGCACGGACGATAATATCAAGAATGTAAACACACTCAGGATTCATGTCGTCTTTGAGCAGCGGTTGTACCTCAGGTTGGAACCACTTCTATAACCTGCCTGTTAGAACTGCTGTAGTTATTTCTTAGCACGCACCGTGAGGTTTCTTATTCCATTGTTAGTCCTGACAGCAATATTACAGGTCTGAGAGTCATAATTATTCATTTATTTTACCTAGAATTATAGCTAAAGTGCAGATAGAACATAACTAGGGGAAAAAGAGAAAATGAAATGACATGCAGTTACTTTCTATTTAATGTAAATTACGGTATTTAATGTGTACAAACAGAAAACTTGTAATTTAGTCCAACATTTATCTTTGAAAATCATAAATTTTCCTTTTAATGCTATTTCTGAATTCTACTGAATTTCTTTTCCAGACAGCAAATCAAACATAATTTTGCATCTTAATATTTTGAGCTTCTATTGGAGCAACCTGGAATCTCTACCCTTTCCTGAAAGAAACCTTTTGCTCCACGTATTTGATCATGATCTCTACTTGAAAAGATCAATTCAATTCCCAGCAAAAAAAAAAAAAAACAGGCCCAGAAGAACTCTGACATCAATACACGCTCAGCTGTATTTCAAAGTATAATCCTGGTTCCACTTTGTAGTTCTGGTGTTTGTTTCTGTCACTTGTGATAACGTGCTCACCAGACTAATCGCTGAGATCAAGAGACAGTGCTACTAAAATGATTTCTGATTTCTGAGGGTAATAAACACCAGCAGTCAGATAATCAGATGGTAAACAAGGCAATAATTTAGCCTGATTATCTGAATCACTTTGTTTAGGAGGTAAAGCCAAAACTGAGCAAATCCAGGTCTGAATCAGAGAGAGATGAGAGATGTTCTTTAACTTCTACTTTTATTGTACTACTTTGAAAATAAGACCTAAGTTGTTATAGTCCCGAGTTTTTCTCTTAAGTGTGTTGCAGTGGATGTTTTTTATTTAAAGAGACAGTCTCTGCATAAGAAACATTTGATGTTCGCTGTTCAGCAAAGCTTTCACTGTGATTTGTCAAAATTAACAATAAATGCAAACATGAGAGAGAATTCATCCTTGTAGCTAATTTGTGCTGTCACAGGGACACAGAATAAATCGAAAAAGACGGAGAAGGTGACAGCGAGGACACTCCGAGGTGTTTTACAAGGATACGAGCACATTTTCCGCCTCAGAACAGTTATACTACCACAGAATAAATCTCATTTGGGTGTAAAAGCTCCAATAACTGAAGCTGTACTCCAGCTCTTTTTCAGTGAAGCAGCTCCAGGGCTGTAAATCCTGATGACATCACACAATATAAACTCATTCTCTGCCTTTGTTCATACTCAGTCTTGATTGAAACGCTCAAGGCCGAGGGACAGAATATACGGCTTTTCAGAGGAGGTGGTACTTCTTTTTTTTTTAAAAAATAATAGCTAAGAAGAGAAAGGTTTGGAAAAATGGGGATCTTCTTGATATGACCTTCGCCAGTAATTATTATATGAGCACCTGGCTCTGCAGTGTGTGCGCCTGTGTGTTTATGTATATGAAGGCAGTGTTTGATGTTGAGCCGTTGTGGGAGATTTGTATGGATGTGTCACTTAGTGCCAAAACAATCTCTGTGTATTTTGTGGTGTAGATGAAGCTGTGCTGCTAGTTCTCTTTCTGGTGTAAATTACTTATTCAGAAGTGTGTGTAGTCAGTCGTGTGTTTGAAATGTGTGTGTGTGTGTGTGTGTGTGTACCTTCAGCTGAGTGCGTGTTTGCTCCAGGCTCCGCAATCTGTGTTTACAACTCTGAAGCTCAGTCTGGAGCTGCTCGGCCCGTGCAGCACGCTCTCGGGCGCAGTCCAGCTCATCCCGCAGTGCACGCATGCCCCTCACCTCCCCCTGTAGAGAGCGGTTCTGCACACACACATATGCACACACATTCAAACAGCAGCAGGGATGAGGTCAAAAAAGGTTGTGCACAGATCTGGGATATGCAGTAGAGCAAATGTTGACAAAGTCTGATGCAGGAAGGAGGTGTGTGTGTGTTTGTAATTGTGTGTGAGGATGAAATATCCCCACGAGGAGGGAGTAAAAAACACTCCTCTTCTCCGAGATACAAGTTCATATCAGGACCAAGTTAAATTGAGGTAAGGGTTGCACAGTGGTGGAGAAAATATTTTAGTAATTCAAATTAATATACCAAACACCAAAACACTCTCCTTTAGCACCATTAAAAAGCTTTTAAAAATCCTGGCACAACCATGTGAGAACTTAAAAACACAGTGGGACACGTTTCGGCATCAAACCTCCATCAGGCAGTCAAACAGGTATGCTACTGCAATGAAGGCTTTTTGACCATGTCAGTGTAGAGCACCTTTTGTAATTTATGAGATCATAATATAACAACATAACGGAAACACTGAAGTCCTGGAAGTGCTCCTTTTCCAACATCCTCTGATACCCAAACATTCTGCTGGAGCATCAAGTCCTGAGAGTTTGTGATTTAAGAGCATTGTTTGATGCTATAACAAAATCTGTAACTGGAACACTATAAAACCAGAAGTAAATGACCAGAGGAAGTCTAGCAGCATTACGACCAGTGATCATCCATGTAGTTCTGCTCTCCATTGTGAGTGTTAAAGCACAGCGTGCAGCCTAATTGCTGCTTAATACACAACTAAAGAGGAATTGACTCCCTGGTTATTAAAAGACACCTGTGTTCTGTGCTCTTGGCTGCGCTGAAGCCTTTCCAAGCCTGAAATACAGCAAATTAAAGCCTCTGCCAAAAAAGTGAAGTTTTACATTTGATAACAACTTGCTGTGTCTCCAACATGCTTTAAGCAAAGTTAGAGCAGAGACACAGCTCATATTGGAAATATGTTACTGATACTGTGAAAATTATCAACATTATTATTTGTTTATTCATAACAACAAAACATCTCAACTTTGGTTCTACAAGCTGTGTGTGTACCTCTTTCTGGAGTTTCTTCAGCTGTTCCTCCATGGTTTGTATCTCCTCTGTGTAATCCAGTATCTGATCACCTTTATCTTCCCTAACAAAAACAGGCAAACGTAAACTCGTCAGCAACCAAGAATGCAATCACACACCTTTTGAAAACACAACACATTTGAGCCTTGTTTGTGATGTGATTAATTTGCATTAACATAGAGAAGATCATGCTTGTTAAAAATAGTGTAACGTGGCCAACAGTGACTTTGATGGTACATTCTTTATTAAATACACTGTGAACTGGGTATCTGACTTGTTGCTGAGGCAACAACTCACAGTTGTGTGTATCAGTGTGACAAAATCATTTGCACATTTTTCAGGTTGACCTTTAACACAACTTTTCTAAAGGTCCTTTTTCCCCTCACTCTCTCACACACACACACACACACACACACACACACACACACACACAGACTCGCACTCACAGTTGCTGTTTAAGGCGTCGGAGTTTGGCCTTGCTGTCTGCCAGCTGGAGCACCAGGCCTTGGGTTGGCTCCTCGCTGTGACCACCCAAGGGTGACATGGTTGAGTCACCCCGGGACTCCCGCTCCTGACACATTTCTGCTATCCTCTAGGAGGGAGACAGACAGAGACACAGAGGACGGAGGAAAGGAAGGGTTTTGTGAGAAAGTGAGAGCGGCCATATAAAGTCTGTGACACTAACGCTGCTTCATTTTGAGCCAACAGGAACATTATGGTGTTTCTGCACCTCTGGGGTTTTAAACTATTTGTTCTACAGATTAATGTAAAATGACTTTTCTTTGTAATTGTCCCTGTGATCTATTTAACATTTTCTGTCTCATTGCAGCCATAGAAAATTCAGTTCCTGTATACTCACACAGTTCAAATAAAGAACAGCAAGGTGAGTCTGAGGCTTAGTTCAGTCAGTGGGAATTATCTGATCCAAATGGATTACACTATGCTGCTGTGAACTCCTGTTAAGGTTGTTGCTAAAGGTTTAGAGCATTAAAAGTTCAGGACATCGTCAACATTATTCACTATTCAAAACTAAAATAATTAATATAATTCCTCTTTCTCCAGGAAAAACTGTTGACAGATCTTTAGGTATTTTGTAATAACTGGGGCTTAAACAAGAAAAACAACTTGCTCCTCAAAGTATATTTCACAAACCGTTGTCATAGTCTGTGTTTTTAGTGGTATTTGGATTTTCCTAGTTCCATATGGTCATGTTTATTGAATGTTAATCTATCCTACAGCCGACTCATCTGAAACACCATTATACATCAGCTTTTGTTGCCTGAAAGGCAGAATTACTACAACTGTGAGTGTGTTTACAAACCGCATATGAGATCTGAGCAGCATAAGATATAAAATGTTGATCAAATATGTGACACGATGCTTTAATTTCCAGTTCATCAAATTTTATCACTTCATAAAAACAGCATGTTGGTGTGATTGAAAACATTGTGCAGGTCCAGGACACCAAAAAAACATCAAACACATTTTTAGGGGTGTTTTTTTTTTTCTTCTTCTTCTTCTTTTTTGTCTGTAGTGGCTGTTATTTCAGCGGAGAGGCCGACAGGAAACATGGGTGGAGGGGGAAAGGTATGATGAGCATCAAAGGTCCGCAGCAGGAATCAAAAACGGGGACATTGTTGTTACACTATATGTTATGAGTCTTCACCAGGCTCCAGAAGAGTTACTTTGAAATCATTTTAAGGCCCATACAAAAAACTGAATGTGTATGTACGTCCTCCCACAGCACTACATGTACGGCCACACATGCTGGGGATGCTTGTTTGAAAGCACATCTTTGAAAGCTACCAATCACTTCACAGGAAGAAGCTGAATTCCCATTAAGCTACACACAGGAGAAATCTCACTTGGTTGGTTTAGCTGCTTTTTTCAAGAAAAAAAAAAAGATCAAAGTGACAACAAAGATGTGATGTGACATTATAGCAAAAATAGAATTTACACTTGTTCATATGTGATAACGCCAAGTAATTAAGAACAACAACTGTTTATCCACGATCATGAACAGCACAGACTGTAAAGTATTATGTATTAGTATGATGTGCTTTTTCCTACCTCCAGGTGTGTGTCTCTGTGTGCCAGCAGGATTTGGATCTGCTTGGCCATGGAGGTGAACACCAGCTGCATGTCTGCACCCTCCACCTCCATCAGCTCCTCCCACTGCAGCGGCAGCACCATGCAAGGATCCTGAGTCACCTGCAGTAAGGACAGTATCTCATGTCTCATGTCTTGCTGTCAAAAGATCAATGTGTTTCAGAGAAAAATCTGACACAAAATGGCAAATCTGGGGACAAATGATCCACAAAGTGTGAAGGTTGTGTGAATACCAAGCAGAGAGGTATCGATGTACGGGGGGGGGGGGGGGGTGTATCACTCACCTTTCCATCAGGACAGTGTGTCCAGAAATGCCTGACTAATACATGCAAAACTAATAATCATGTTGGCAGGTTTAAAACATCCTCAGGTGGAAAGCATATGAAAAGCAAGCAGGGGGCGCATCCATCCACACAAGAGGAGCACCTCTCACCTCTGTGATTTATGAGACTGCAGAAACCTGGCACAGAAGAGGCTGGTGGGCAACACGCTGTTACTGTAATTCAGACACGCTGGTATGCAACATACTGTTTGTGTAATGCTTGCAATTACTCACAGGGGGTACTTTTTTTTTTTTTTTTTTTTAAAGAGCACAATTTGGCATTTCTTTCTTATTGGAGAGGACAGTGGTGGATGACAGGAGAGGACTGGAGGAGACAGGTTGATGTGACAGAGGCGGAGGTGGAGAAGTGGACAGGGAGGGTGGGGGGCAGGATCTATGTTAAGGTTGCAGCACAGAGCACCCAGAGGTCCTAAAAAAAGGATCCAGCAGAGTGACAAGTAGCTCATTTTCACACTAACAGGGAGCTCCAGAGGAAGCAAGAATAGTTCGACTCTGTCAGCCAACAAAACAGACAGTGGAGAAATTCTCTGCTAAATCATGTTCAGGGACAGAAATCCTGGACATCAGTATCTTCTCATACTGATGACAGGTCAGTGAATGTCTTATTTTTTATGTCTTATTTGTGGTGTATTGATTTGATTAATTTGGCTCTGGTTCAAACCTGTTTTATACAGTTGGCGATGGCCTCCTGGGTGTCCTTGTCCAGAGACTGGATCTGCTGGATGAACGTCACCTTCCTCTCACTCTGCAGACACAGACAGACGAAGTGGTGTCAGGTGAGTGTGTGTGTGTGAAGAGAGAGAGAGAGAGAGAGAGAAAGTGATCAAAATACATGAACATCTGTATGGTATTGGTGCTTGATTGCACCAACAAGGTTTAATTAATCTGAGACTAACACTAATCAGAGTTTAGCAGTTTTGTAAATCCAACTTCATTTATTGAAACTAAGTCTGATCAATATCGGTCCAAGAGCGGTCCAACACCACAACATCTATCTCAAATATACTGCCACTGTTAAAGTTAAACCTCCTTAACTGGTTGTTAAAAGTGAACCAAAGATCACAGTTTAAATGTTTAAATTAGACCTTAAAGTTTTGGTACCAAAGAATTACATTTATTCTTTGTGAAAACTAAATCTTAAAGCCCCCACAAAGAACTTTCAACTGGATTTGCAAAAGTCTCTTGTTTCTGTTTGACAGCAAATGAGGCCATCGGTGGGAAGATAAGCTATTTCTAAATAGTCTAACTCTTTACCTTCGGGAGGCAGTGGACAGCTTGGTCCACAGACAAAACAATTTACAGCACTCAGACCAGAAGAGACAGCACACCTGGTGAGGCTATGAATTAGCATTGAGTTGTTGCTACGCTAGCCAGTAAAAACTGAGCTCAATTTTATCGCTATATTTTCTTCATGGCTGATACTGGCATACAGGGGGTATCCCAGTATCAAACAAAGTGAAAGTTCTTTGTAGTTGGTTTAAAGAGCTTCATTTTAAACTAGTTTAGTGCAACACATTTTCAACTTAAACCTTGATTTAACCTGGTTTAACCTTGTAAGTGCTATCAGGCCAACATCTGCCTAATAACCTGGAGCTGAAGTGATTAGTTTATTGAAAATTTGATCTGCAGCTATAAATATCTTTGGGTTGTTGGTCGTAGAAAACAAACTAAAACACAGTCTAGAGCTCATGATCAGACTTTTTTTCTTTATATTTGCTTTTTTTTTGACATTTTGCACACTAGAAAATGAATCAAGTATTAAAGTGCACGAGCAGTGGAATAATCAGTATTGAAAATGATCATTAGCTGCAACCCTACACTATCCCTGTTGTCAGATATGAGCATGCATGGTGCCAACCTTAGCTTTGTCTTACACTTAAGCTGGGTCACTCACACATCTGTTGTGAGTTATGGCAGCGCGTGCATTGTCAAATTAATGACACTGTTTTCTGAATTTGTAGCGGTTTTCTGAAGTTGCAGCGTGTGGAGCTCTCAGGGCCAACGTAGACTGTGGGTTTCTGGCTTGAATTTCATGCTAATGCGCTCAGCAATTATTTTCTCCTGGAACAGGGTGTTGGACAAAACTGACTACTAAAATGTGAAATGAAATATTGACCACTGGTACAAAACTCTAAGCATCTGCATGTTTAATAAACATCACTGTGTCATTATCGACCTTCAGCAAGTGTGATGGTCAAGTGAGTGTGTGATCACCTGCACAGCACATCCTAGTAAGAGGAGCAGGAGCCGCCTGAGCTCTTCCACTGCTGCCTCTGAGGACACAGAAATAACTGTCATCATCATCATTATCATCATCATCATCTCCAACCCCCCGCCACCATCCTCCCTATCATTATCACCTTAATGTGTTTCACAGATAGCCCCGATATGGGCTCATATATAAAGCGTAATTACTTTCTTGCTGCTGAGAGACACGGCACTGATAGGATCACGTTGTTATCTTGTACCTGTCAGGGGGTCCTGCCCCAGAATGGCAACATTTGGGAGAGGCATCAGTATCAACTGCTGCAGGTATTCCTAAAGAAAAGAGAAAACGTAAAGAGCTAAGTGAAATAAAAAAAAAAACAAAACCAAAAAAAAACACACAGTCAAGTGATCAGCTGGTCTGTCCCGTCTGTCTGACTACAGTCAGCCTGAATAAACAACAACAGCAAAACTTTCCATCAGCTGGCTGCAGTTTGTGGTGTAAACAAAGAGCTGATATCTGATAAGAGGACGTCTGCTTTTGTTCTTCCACGGTCAAAGAGGATTTACACTGATCAGGTTTAATATATTTCAGGCTTCTGTAAAAATAATAGAAATATTTAAGAAAAAAAAACTGATGAATAGATTAACAGCCATGTGACAAAATCCCAGTGTGTTTCCATTGTTGCTGTTGCTGTGTAAAGATATGGGTAGGCGACGCATGTGGGCAATGCAAACACAACACATTCAAAGATTCACAAATATCACAACAGACGTCATGTCACGCACAACCGGAACCTTTACTAACAACAAACTGAATAATTACAGCAAACAAACTACATTATGGCTAGTATTATTGGATGGCCTCAGTTTGTCACAGACATATCAGCAATGTTACTAGGCTGAACCACAAAACAAGATATTGGATAAGTTTAAGTTGCAATGTGGTGAAATCAGACTGAATTATTTTGTTGCTTGTCATCTCTCTCTTCCCTCGTTCCCTCTCACACTGAGATACTTTTAAGAAACGATGTTAAAACAAGACAAATACAGGCCATTTTCACAGAAGACACTTCAGCACAGAGGTAAATGATGAAATTAATGTGAGTTCTTTTAAGCTGCTTCAGTTTCAGGGTCTTGTTATTGTGCCTGCCGGCTCACTGTCGTGTCTCACAGAGACACTTGAACAATACAGAGCCATCGTTAACATTATTAGTAACAGCTCTGACACCCCACCCACTTCCTACTCTGACAAGTCAAAATGTCTTCAAGTGTGAAAAAAGAACCATAACCAATCAGTACTGTTAGCTGGTTTATCTGAACTCTCCAGTGTCTCGCATTAAAACACAACCACTGCTCCAAAACTCACTCACTGATATGTTTTCAGGCTCTAACAATCAAAGTGGGAATCAGTCAAACACATCAGAGCTAAAGTTGAATATTCACCCTCCTGTGGATCTGGGGCTTCATACGTCCACATTACTGGAAGAGAAGCGGTTTCATAACTCAACATGAACAAGATAAATGAGCATTTAGGCTCAATAAAATGGAAGGTGTATGGTTTTGATCTGATTGTTTCAAGTCATTCTATATTTACTACAGTCACTACACACACACACACACACACACACACACATATACATAAATATATATACGTACCGTATATAGGTCAGCTACAAATAACCCAACGAGACCGTTATTACAGCAGCTCAATATAATAGGTGCAAATTATGGAATGGGGCATACAGTACATTGTGACTTACATGAAATTGTAAGATGCAGAAGAAGAGGATTGTGTCACCCTGCCTTTTCAAGGGAGATTAAAATATACAGGGAGATGTACTGTATTAATTTCAATGCACTTTTTCAATGCACAGTTACGTCATTACAGATACTTTCCTGAACTAAGTAAGTTGTATAAAACCAAAAATAATTGTAACATAACAGATTAGTGCAAAGCTGCCCTTTACTTTATATATATACATATATATCACTAAAGTATTAACAGTTACAAGATACAGATAGAGATAAAAACGGGAAACAAAACAGGAAGTGTTATGAATGATAAAACATGCACCAAAATAGGACATGTCTCCTCCACTTAAACAGCAATGTGATGGACAGTAGTGAGTACATTGGTCCCATATCCTCCATATCTGGATGTTTCTTGTCGTCCTGTGCTAGAAATCATTTATAATGTGTTAAACCTGACTAGAAGCCCGCTAACACTGTGGTCAGCTTCTTTCAGCAAGCTGTAGTTTCAGCTCCAAGATCTTGGACAAATCTCTTTGGCAGAATCTGAATGACGCTGAATCAAGCTTTACAACAAACGCCTCGGACCTCCTCCGTCCAAAGATCTGGTTTTTCCTGGCATCAGACAAACAAGTGTTTGTCACGTGAGGCTGCTGTGCTTTGCTCCTCCTACATTGCTATGGTTATTGCCAGTTTAGCAGGTCATCAGCCTGTTACTTTCCTACAACTAATTGGTCTTCAACTCAGGACGGACCAGTTAATTAAAAAATGTTTCTGTCAAAGAGCCACACTCTGGCGTTGGCCAGCTCCTTCCCCAACTGTTCTCAAAGCCTGTTCACATCCACCCATGATCCATCACTCCGAAATCACCAGCACACAGAAGCAAGTCACAATTAAAGCTCTCTCTCTCTCTCTCTCTCTCTCTCTCTCTCTCTCTCTCTCTCTCTCTCTCTCTCTCTCTCTCTCTCTCTCTCTCTCTCTCTCTCTCTCTCTCTCTCTCTCTCTCTCTCTCTCTCTCTCTCTCTCTCTCTCTCTCTCTCTCTGTAGCGTACTGTAATTTATAACGTGTACAGTGAGAAAGGCAATGTACCAGGAGGCAGGCACTCCCTTAACTCCAACGTGTGTGGGTTTGGCATTGGGGCCATGTGCAGCCAACCTGAAGTTTCTGCCCCTCCAGGGCATGGAGGGCATTAGCCACTGCAGCTCTGTGTTGGTCATCGTTCAGCCTCATAGTTCATAATGCCAAATTCTCTCCTGCAGGAGATTAGCCAGACTGGAAATTATATAGAAGCTGCTTGTTGTTGTTGGCATGCTCATGTCCTCTCATGAAGAGTTCCCTCTTCCAGCATCACACAGCCAAGATACATACTGGGTCGTATTAGCTTAAATCTCTCCTGTACCATATTTCATTCACAGTACAGTAATATACCCTGCTTAAGTGAGAGATTAACATTGAGTAATACATGGTGCAATTATGAGTGTTTCCTTTGATTTCCAGGCTACTTTCTATCTAGGTTAATTTCTAGTGGTATCATGGTTAAAAAAAAAAAAAAAAAAAAGGAATTAGCTTTTATCTCTCAGTCAATCTGCCGCTGAAAATAATCTACTGTTGTATACAGTACTCCTGAATTTGGAAAAGCACTCTCCATCAAGCTGTTGGCTGCAGTTGAGAGGAGAATTAAAATCCATCTGCAACTTTATCTTTTCCAAATTCCATCTTTCTATCTGTTGTTCCTCAGACAAGTTTTGATTTTCAATACTTCTGCTGCCTCGCTTTTCACACTCTGTTATCTTTATGAATGCCTGTGTGGAACCAGATTTCATTTCTAGTTTTTTTTTTTTTTTTTTTATGTTAATTCAAACATCATTCACTGGATGTTCAGCAGCCTTAAAAATGCCACAGTTTACCAACAACAGAGATCTTTAAATGTGGTTAACAAATTAGTAGGCAAGAGAAATTAACATTGAAAATCTCCCATTTAGAGAAGGCTGAAAACAACGTGTCTCCATTCAACAAGCAGGCTAGAAAAAGAGTACTGGAATAGAATAGAATAGAATAGAAGAATAGAATAGAATAGAATAGAATAGAATAGAATTATTCTTTTCTATTGTGAGCAAGATAGAATAGAACAGAACAGAATAGAATAATACTCTATAGTACAGAACAGAACGGAGTTGAGTAGAATAAAATAGAATAGTAATAGTATAATAGAACAGTGGAAAGGAGTACTGGAATAGAATAGAATACTTTCTATTATATATTCTATTCCATACAGAATAGAACCATATAGAAATAGAAGAGAATAGATTGCAAACCAACACAATACAGTACAATAGAACATACAAACCACACAGCACAGAAAAGAATAGAGCACAGGACAGAGAGGAAGAGAACAGATTACAATACAACACGATACAGTACAACACAGTATGATACAGTACAACAAACCACAGCACAACAGAGTCCATCCAGCCATATGATGGTTTTAGACGACAGCATTGATGAGTCTGAACTGTGCAGTTTTTGCCTTCATATTTGTATTACTGACACAAATAGCTCTGTCACTGTAATAGAGAAGCTGAGGTCACAGCAGAGAAGACGAAGCCTTGCCACGCTGCACACTGTTGCCAAGGCTCACCACACTTTTGTCATCTCACACACACACACACACACATACACTTAAACACACACACACAAAGAACCAGCATTGAAAAAGAGAGAGTGCAAAGTAAAAGCCTGACGAATGTGGAAATGACTGTCCACAGGGACAAAGGAGCCTATTCTGAGCACACCTGGTGAAATTCTGGTGCAACGACATCTGATATGAGCTTTCCCAATTACTGCCAGCGTTTTGTCCTGCTCTGAGCTTTCAGGGGACATCAGTGATTCACCGAAAATTAGGAAGTGAAACCTTTGCAGACTTGTGTTCTTATTCTGTGTGACGAGCTAAGCAGCGCACGCTCAGTCCACTTGACTAATTCTTGGGGGAGGCTTTCTTTGCTGAGAACACAGGCCTTTGAATCATCCTGCGGGGAAAGAATTGTGTCATTTCCTCAAATGCCACAGGCACCTACAACGCACGTTATGAAAGGCATGATACTGAGAGCTATTTGATAGATTTTTATTCTCTTTCCTTCCTCAGCCCCCCCTAACCATAAAAGATTCAGCTCGCCACTCCTCCACTTTTTCTCACTCCATTTGCCTGATAATAAGCAGGGACACGTCTACTGAGGATGGAAAATTTTCTCTGTTTCATCTTCTCTGTTTTTTGCAAGTCCTCTGTCACCCGATGCACCCACTTCAAACTTTCTACAATATTCTGAGGCGAAATATTCAAGTGTCGAGACTGATAGCTGAGCTTAATCTAGCTCTGTGTTTTTACTACCTTACAGCTAGACAACTGTTTCTCCAGCCCTCTTCCATCACTCCCTCCCCCTCGCCATTTGGTGTGGCCCTGAGTTATGTTTTAGGGGGATATTTCAGCGCTTTTACAAGACTTTTCTATTTATGATGAACTGGGAGTCATTTCAGTGCAGCCACAAAAAAGCTATTACACCAATGTTTTTTGGAGAACTTTTTTTTTTTCAAGAAGTGCTGGGGAAAGTGAAAAGGGCGTTTTTCTAAAACAGTTCAATCCAGAGTCAGCCCATTTCCAAATGACTGTACGGTTTGTGGCGCTGTGTCACAGGTTTTCCTCAGTATTATATTACTCTGTGTGGTGACCAGTTGAGGTCAAAAGAGTTTGATAATGTTAAGCTTTATTGCAGTTTTACACACAGATAAAACTACCACCAAAATGAGTCAAGGGAATAGTAAGAAATGTCAGAAAATACACTGTTGAGCGTTAGATAAGAAACCCGATACCACTTTTTATAGTAAATACTGGGAAATGATAGCCGTCGATTAGCCTCTCACCACCTCTAAAGCTCACTAATCAACACTTGCAGCTCGTTTTCTCAACCTGAATTATAACCAAACTCTAAAAATTACAAGTCGTGGCTTTAAGGCAGTAATTCAGGCCCAGGGAGCAGTGACTGCCAAAGTCCAGAAACTCCCTTTCACACTTTTTTCAGCTAAGAAATACAAATGAGACAGAACGAGCCGGCCCTCTCATGCATGGTGATCACTACAGCTACTCAAATATCAATTTACTATCTATGAGTCCTTGAAAACACCATAAGCAGCCACCAAGATGCGTGTAAGTGTAAATGCAGCTAAAAAACACCATCATCCAACGTGGCCAAAAAAAAAAACAAAAACATCAGGAATATCCTTCTGTTTGAGACAGAGATGGGAACTGTGGCTTCAACAAGTCATCTCCATGCCATGTATTCGTTCTGCTCAGTCACCGAACCAGCTGATTCCATTCAGCACAGCTCTACAGCCAGGAAGATGAGCTCATTAGTAAATGCACCTGGTTCAGTGACTGAGCAGAACAAATACATGGCATGGAGATGACTTGTTGAAGCCACAGTTCCCATCTCTGGTTTGAGACGATTGCAGCTAAATTATACGGTGGCGATTTTCTCCTTGTGAGAACCATGTGGCCCGTCTGTATTATCTATAGTGCTCGGCTGTGACCTGGGGTTATATGACAGACCAATGTCAGTCATGGCTTTAGATGACAGTTGCCAGATGAGGGGGAAGAAAGAGGGTTTAAAACCAGATTCCCACAACTTTAAAATACACACATTCTTAAATAACATTAAAATCTGTAATTTGGAGAGTATTTTCTAAAAGGAGCACAAAAATACAATTAAATAAGTCAAATGACATCTGTAGTATTTGCATTGTCGTCATAGATTCTTACAAACTGTGCCTCAGGAGTCGAAAAACAGTGCAATGCTCAGATAGACTGAAACTTCATTATACATTTCCCCGAGTTAAGGGTGGAAATGTTTAAAGCTCTGGAGAAAACCTGTGCATGCTCTGTTGATTCTCAGCACATCACTCCTGATTTCCCTCCTGATGATCTGATCTAACTCCTCCACCCCCCACCCTCTCCCCCGTGTGACCTCCCCTACCTGGTAGAAGGCTCTGAGGTGTCGATTTAAAATAGAAAAGTTCTGTACTCTCAGCATGTGATCATCTCTCCCACTGTCGTACAGCCGCTCCACTTTGGGGTTTGGGTCTCTGGAACGAACACAGAAAAGACAAGACAGGTTATTTACTGCAGCTTGATCAAAAAGCCTAGCACCACTTCTGTCCTGATGAGAAATTCTCATGCAACGGTGCATTTAAGTAGAGAGTGAATAAAATTTTAATGAGCCTGAGAAGAAGGCAGTGAGACCCCTCATGCAATTATTTGTTGAAATAACGTGGCTTAGGTCAGGCCAAATTAATCAGCTGTTCGCCAGATACTCAGTTGGAAGAGAAAAGGATTTATTCTGCTGAAATCTGAACATGGAGATAAGGAATTCAGCAGAGATGACTAACACGGTGGCATGTATGCAGAACCCCATTTCATGATTCAGTGGAAATTTGTGGCAAATATTAATGGGTCATACATTCACGCCGTCCCCTCACACTGACTGCAGAGCAAAGTGAGTTTACAAGAGGGGATGTGATTGAGGTTATATCAAATTTTTATTTTACATCAGGGTGTGCAGCCACACTGGGAGCTATGTGAGGCTTTGGAGCAGTGTTTTTGATGCTGACATGCTAACAATGACAGTGACAGTCTTCACCATCTTAAGCCCCTTTTACACAGAAATCCTGTTATAGTGCTGCTGAGACGACTCTTCATTATGCTGCCTTTGCTTATTTAGACTGGACCAGACAAAGGCAACATATTTCCTCCCCAGTCTGAGAGAGTTTACAGGCCAGCTATGCATTTAAAGAGGAACTATAAAGCTGGAAAGAAGGCAATCTGTGGAGCAATGTCTACTGAGGTGGGTAACATTGACAAGAGATAACGGATTACTGGGCGTGTTTATATGATGTAAAGCAGTCCATGTTTCTCGCAATATGAGATCTGGGACACCGGGTCAGAGGTGCTGATCTTGCAGGGTTGGTTTTCAGCCAACAGATGTCTCCCTGTAACAAGTCATGTAGCCATCCCAATTACTCCGAAGCTGTTTAATTAAGGTAAAAATCTTGCATAGTTCCTCTTTAGTGTGATGTTGAGCCAGCTCTGTGACTTTTGTTCATGGGTTAGGATGCTAACATTAACTAGGCTTAATGAGGTAGGTCACATCAGGCTAATGTCATATGTTTTGTGGGTATTTGATCATGAGACATGTCACCATGATGATAGCACTGGATATTGTTATCCCTAAAGCATTAGCTAGCCTACCACTAGCATATTATAGCTATTAGTTTTACTCATTTCAGTGGTTTTTAGTGGGTTTCACTCTACAAATTGCCGCGGAATCAAATTGTCGAATGAGCTGTGGACCCATTTTACTTTCTAACTTATTAATGAAAGCCACAGTTAGTTTTTCTAAGTGACCACAAGGTTACATTTGCTTTTTTTGTTTTGAATTTTTTGCCACAAATGGCTCAAAATAAGCACTTTACACTTGTTTTATTTCTAATTCAAAATTTACCAGTTCCCTGGAAGAATGTCCCCATATTCATCAAATTAGCTCGTATTTCCCTTTGTCAGGTGGTCACTTTTATTGCAGTGCAGAGCTGCAAGGCAACGAAGCAAGAAAAGCTAAATCAATCTTACATGACCCTCATGACCTCATTGAGGAAAATCCCATTGGTCAGCCTGAGGTAGCGGTCCCGGGCACTCTGGGAATTTGAGTTCACTTCCATATACTGACTGTAGAGCGGCACGCCGTCCTCCCTCTCCACCATCTCCTCAAACAGTTGAACCTGTGAGAGACAGCGAGCGATTATCTCGTGAGTCTGTGAGAAGAGCTTCAGTGTGCATCAGGAAGTGGACAAGACAAGGAAGAGATAGGAGCAGAAAATAGATACAGAGAGAGTGACAGGGAGATGGAGGCATGAGCATTTTCACACAGGAAGCCACTTGAGTTGGTGCACCTGTCTGGACAGGTGGGATCTGTGCACTCACACTGGGAAGCAGTTCACAGTGACAGGCAGCCAAGCAGGACTGCAGCCAAGGTCCCTCTCTCCTCTAAGAAGAGCTGTGCCAATGCAAACTGCAATATAATGAGGTTTATTCCCACCTGCACTTTCTAAAAACTGCACTGTGGGTAAACAGAGTAACAAGCTCCAGTCGGTTCAGCTGATGAGGTGAGGCAGAGGAGCTCGTGACCCTGTGCAGCTGTGTCCACGTAGCAGCAGAGCAGTTACAGTGATTGTCCTTCAACATATGTGACACAGGGTGAAAGCTCTCGTGTCAGTGAATAGCCGCCCTGCTGAAGTGCCCTTGAGCAAACACTGCCCTCTGCCAGCTGCAGGCATCCTGACGAAAAACTGACCTTTGACCCCGTCTTCGGAAGGGGGATAACAACAAAGAATATCCTTTTTAAGCTTCAGCACAGTCTCGCACTATAGCATAAATACTGTTCATTGACCAGAAGGGGAAAAAATCCCCCTGGGCCGATTGGTTTCCCATGTGGAAACCCCAGCTGGAAATTCAGTCTGTTTCTAATGCAACAAATCCTCAGCTGATTTCACTGAGACTGTATTCTCTTGAATGCGCAGTAAATAACTTTGTGTTATTTGTCTAATCTGAAACTGCCCAAGGACACGGAAGTGTCAAAACAAGGAGAGCGAAAAAAGCTTGGTCACTAAGAGGCAGGGGAAGCTGCTAAAAGAAGAAGTGGAGTTTGTTTTGCTGTACACAATAGACAAAAGACACTGTTAACGTTGTTTTTGCTGGGTTTATTTTTTTCCAACTCCTGCTTTTATATTTATGTGGGTGAATAGCTACCGGAAAAAAGCAGGCTGCTGAAAAAGATACCAAGTTATAAGTATTTGTGACCGGAATCAAAGTAAGATTTAAGTGACTCTGCTCAGTTATTTAGACAACCCTCGTGTTTTATTCTTCTTCCCCACGCCTCTAGAAATGATGACCTTTTCTCTAACTCAAAGTGATAAATGATAAATGACGTACCCACTGCGCCAACGCACTTTCCATGAATTCCTCAATTATCTCCATAATGTTAGAGTCCATTGTTGTGCCAGGAGAGCTGTGAAACACTACAGACTGTCGCTAATTAAAAATATTATCAACGCCATATGAGCAGTGAATCACAGAGAGAATCCATCTCCCATCAAGTGGAGTACTTTGACATTTTCTGCGGCCCTGTCCCCTCCCTCCACCTTCCTCTTCCTCTTCTCTGTGAACGTGTGTGTGTCTGCGTTTGTCAGTTTCATTGCAAAACCACACCGGATTTTCAAAACTCACATGTTGCGTCTCTCGCTCTCTCACATGCACGCGCACACACCCACTTGCAGCGGTGACTTAGACTGAAGCCTGTGAGGAGGACCACACGTGCACTGTTGTATTTGCTATAGGTTTAACGCAGCAGTAAAATGTTGCATAAAAACTGATTTATACGCAACTTTTTAGTATGATCAAGGCTGCAGAGCAACATGAAGATATTTGATGTTTAAACCCCCAAATTTAACCAAACATTATTTCCAGAAGAAGAAAAGAGTAGCCACGGGGCCTGGTGTCAAGTCTTACACTCAATAAACTTTTTTTTTTTTTCCACCAACAAGTTGTCAGCTGTAGTGTTCAGCCGGCAGAGCCCAGTCAAAACCATTGTGCTCTAGCACCCTCTGCTGGCGGGACCCTGGTTTTAAAAGGAGGCTACATGGAGAATTACATTGTTGTCACCATAACAAAGACACTGGGGAAAGTGTTACTAGGCAGCCTTCCATTTATTTATGTACACAACACTAACCACATAGTGAACTCCATTTTAAGAAATGGTCTGTGTGTCTACAGTCTGCAGAACAGGGGTTTTCCATATTTTGTCAGTTGGTTATCGGTGGCACATGGATTCATTGCAATATTAAGCCCTTTCTATATGGGCTATTCATCCATTTTAAATGAGTATTTTAATTTGTTTTCTTGTCATTATTTGAGAAAACTAATCGACTGACCCAGAAGCAAACGTTTCAACTTTCACCTCCTTTTTTTTTTTTTTTTTTTTTTTTATTAATAATGAACACGTCTTTCTGCCGCCACTGAAAGCATGTTCAGCTGCTTGTTATGAATAAAATAAGACATTCCTTTGACCTTGTTCTGTGATATAGTTTTATTTCAGAAGAATAAGCACACATGGGATATCACCACGTTATATTCTTTTGCAAACAGAAAGCATTTTGCTTTATAAAAACCACTTCTGTCGTCGTTGTATCGATGTGCTGCCTCTGCCCCTGTGTGATGGAGTGTGTTCGTTGTGTGCTGTCAGTGTGTGCTGATACTGCTAGTGCAGCAGTTCTGGGATTAACTACACCAGGATTATCAGATTGTTTCAGAGCTGCCAGAATAGACTAGATGACAGCTTCATATAGGGCACCACACTCACATACACGTATACACACACATAAACACACACACACACTTAATCCAACTCTCCTTGCTGAACTGAGATAACCCACAGTCAGTTTATACTCTATAATATTGCATGTACAAAAGGAAGCCGACACTACAAAGCAGTTAAAAACTTCTACCTTTAATGTATAATTCACGTGCATTGCCATTTTTAGGTTTCTAAGCATTTCATTGCAGTTTAGTACAAAGTCTACAGCTGTGAGATGAATAATACAGTGCACATGGGATGAACTTTGTAGCATCATGTGATTGTGACTGTGCCAAATTTAAGTCGAAACGTCAAAACGTGTTAAATATGTGTCTTCATATGTACGCTACATCCATTTTAAAGTGAATGTACTCTCTTCTAGTTACAACAAAAAGTACTACACATCTCCTGAACAGATTCTCTGATGATTACACACTCATGAGCTCCTGCACAGAGGAGATGTTTGCTTTGGTGTCTGTGCAGGGCCTGATAAGATTCCCTATGTGTTGCCTTGTTTTGGCCATGTGCAAGGGAGCTGTGGCTGCTGCATTGGTGGAGCATAAATCAAGACTAACATGTCAAAACCCAGAAGGTGTTGTACCCGCCACCAGCCATCTCACACAACCAAGAAACCACAGACACCCCCCTCCCACCCCCCCTGCATCCTTTCCTCATCAACTCTTGTTTGAATATGTTTTCTCCTCTAGCTGGCTGCAGCCTTCTCCGTGGTGTCACCGGTCTTCTCTGCATCTGACCCCTCGGCGGCGGTGGGGTCAACCTGCCCTATCTTTAGCATGGTGAGGACGTTGGCTTTGATGTCCTCGAAGGTTTCTTTCACTCCCTTCTCCAGGAGATAACCATCACTGTTGCCTTCCGGTTCCTCCAGAGCCATGGCTCCTTCCACGGCCGTCTGCAGGTACCGCAGACTCACGAGCACTGACATCTGGCCAGAGAGAAGCAAAGAAGATGCTGTAACAACGGCATCTAAAATCTGTGTATTGGACACCAACATCCATCAGGTTAAATCACAAATTTATTAATGCTGTGTGTGTATGTTTGTACTCCGTGTCTGCTGTGTGAACCTTTTCTGCCTCCATTGTTTTGAGATTTCTGATGGAAATGATAATTCATGTTGATTATTGATTATAGAAGCATCAGTATGATCATTACAAATAGGTATAGTTACTGCGGGGCTGTGTGTGTGTGTGTGTGTGTGTGTGTGTGTGTGTCAGCCTGTGAAGTGACTGCAGAATTCTAAGATAATAATAATATAACTGTAGACAAGGATAAGGTTCAAATAAAATACTGATTATTGATTATCAGACCAAAACTAGCAATATCAGTATTGGATAAACAATAATGATGATGTGCAGGGCCTTAGTTAAAAAAAAAGAAATGAAATGCACAGTTTAAGGTCACCCCTAACTTACAACTTGTAACTTACATGCAGCCCCTTCCACAAAATGGATTCACTTTGCAAAACTTTAATGTTCACTCTTTAATGGCTGTTCATTGTGACACGATCGGTACCATATGACTTATTTTCAGCTTTATCACATGCTTCCTCTTCCCTATTTTGTTAGGAAATCGAACGTTATCGGCAGCTCGTGCAGCTTTAGGCTGTTTGAACTCTTCACGTGGCCCCTGTCATACGGTGGCTCCGGCCATTTGCCCCCATCAATGTGGACATGGTGAAAAAAACATCACCCTAATCTGATATAGATTAGTTTGTCAGCTGTAGGCAGTGTGTAATGATGCTCTGTTCAACACGTGTGAGCATCCTGTTCCAGTCTCAGGTTTGTTATTTGGAGAGTAAGACATCAATATTAGCTTATATGTGATTTAAAGGCAGATGTCAATGTCTGTCAGTGATTTTTCTGTTTTGAAAATCTTCAAATTGTTACAACTCTGACTTCTGTGTGTGTAATTCAGGGAGAAACTGTCCTGATAAACACTGTACACCACCTGTATGAAGATGACCGACAGCACGCCAGGACCAGTTGAATTCAGCAAATCCATGTAGTACTGGATGAGAGCCTGCCTGCAGCCACGGTTGTAGAGGTTGAGCTCCTCTGCTTGGTACTCGTAGTTGTAGTGGGCCCTGTTATCTGTCAGGTGGTACTGCAGGCAGGGGCGAGGGGAGGCAGGGTTACAGCAGCTGAAAGGAACACCATCCAGCAGGTAACGACCATCCACGTTACTCCGAATACGACTGGAGAGAGAAGAGGGAGGGAGAGAGATGGGAATGAAAAGACATCCATCTTCTGGGAGGTAAGGCACAAAAAGTCAGTCAAGCTGAAGGTCTGACTTTTCACTCAATACACTGAGAAATGCACAGTGCCCCGATACAAGTGTCACAACCTTTCTGTTTATTCATTCTTTTTTACTTGTTTCATCTTTGACCAACCTTTCCATCCATTTCAGTCAGTTGCTTCAAAAGTAAAGGCCAGAGTTATTTTTAATGCACTCCTCCGCCGCCCTCACATCACTCTTTTTCCTCCCAGCATCCCTCCCTCCTTCCTTTAAAACATGTCGTTTGACCTTTTTAGATGTGAAGTCTATTTATCTGTCACTCATCTAGACCTCTATTTCCTTTTCTTATCTTTTCTTAAGTATTCCCTTTGCCAGCCCATTTTCTTGCATCTCATCATTTGCTCTTTACTTTACACTGCATTTCACTCACTCCTTGACGTCCTTGGAGGTGAAGTCCAGGTATCTGTTGCTGACCCACTGAACCTCAAACCAGTCCTTGAAGTTGTTGTTTCCACAACAGCGAAACTCCATCTGCAGGCGATCGATGGTCTCCTTCTGAAAACAGCGGCCTGGCACGTCCGTGTCCTTGTAGAAACGAATGCCGTTCCTCAGTCCCACCTGACAGGGCGAGAGAAAAAGTGAAAGGAAAAGTAGTTTCTCTTTTTATGTGAGGTTTTTGAGAATAGTTCAAAATGTCTCCCCCCAAAAATGAGCTGGTTTTAAATGGTAAACTTCAGTGTAATTTGATCCTTAAATGTCTGGTTTGTTGGTAAAAATCTTCCAAAATGTTAACGAATGAAGATGCGGATTCCAATTTTTCCAATCCAGTATAAATACTGACAAACATGCCTTGTCTTTATTTTTTCTTTGTCATTATTATTATTCTTATTCTCGAATACAATAAAATGGTCCACCCCTCCTCTCAAGCCCAAACACTCTAAACTCTACAGGCGATCCACTCTTTCTGCCACATCAGCTTACGGTGGACCATTTTGCTTTTGGCTTGAGGAATAGAAAACGTTGTCTTGATATGGAGCAGATCTCTTTGACCAGAAGGCCATACTGACACCTATTCTACTCCCAGTGATTTCCCAGCCTAGTGATCCCCACCTTCAGGGATTCTTCCAGGCTTCCCTGCAGGGCGTAGCTGAGCACCACAACAGCCAGGAGCAGACAACAGAGCAGTGCAGCTACAGCGAACCAGCCCAACAAAACAACCTTCCAGCGGGGGAAACGACTTGCATCCAGGGAGTCCTGACACACACGACTGGCAACCCAGTTGGTGCCGATGGAGGCCAGGCCGACCATCATCAGGATGTTGGGCACCACGTGGATCTCTGTGTTGTCCATTACCTCAAGAAAGGAAGAGCACAGTCAAAGACAATAGGAGGCACAAGAGCAGCGGCCAACTGCAGGTCACGCTGTCGTCTCCGCTGCCCACTTTAGCAGGTAATAACCCTGAATTCATTTTGCCTTATCTATTCTACAAAATTACCCTAGCTGCCAAAAGATTCAATTAGCTGCTGATATGCTGGATGCAGAGGCTACTATGGCAACACAGTGACACCTTTAATACATTGCCCTGGTTGCAACAAAAGTCAATTATGAACTGGAATCATTACTGGCTGGGTTTCTAAAAGCCTTCCAGCCGTAAAGACCATTTGCCCCATTGTTGTTTTAAAATTACCATTAAAAAAAGCCAAACCAGTACTGATGCAGCCGTCTAATATCATCTCACATCTGTGCAGCCATATGTGCCCTATATCAAATTTAGGAGTGTTTTTTGCTGCCTTTGAGAGATCATTTATGTTTGATTAAAAATAATCAGTTTTGTCTGTGATCTGTAAAAAGTAAAGTTCCAAAGACATTTTCTATATGAGATGACATGTTCGAGTAACAAATAAAAGAGGATTAAGCTCCTGGGAAACATTTTTGTAAGAACATTTTTTTGTATTTCACTCACTGAAGTCATCTCTATGCCAACTCAATAACACTTTGCTGCACAATTAAGAGACAAGAGAATCAGATTCTCTCATTGGAGATCAATAGATGTCTAAAGGAGTACATTCATCCCCTGCAGCTTTACTCTGCAGCCCAGTGGATATCAATGCTTCCAGCCTATCCAGATCAATCAGTGATCTATTAAGCCCAATGACTAGTTGACTTCAAATGCACCAAACCAAGTGGAAGTCATGACCTTCACCTGCTGGTCATGTTACCTACAGTCAGTACACTCTGAACGACAGTGTCTTTGATTTGACATGCTTCATCTTCCATCCTTGAATTTTAACATGTATGGATGTGCCTGAGTGTCACTGTGTGTATGTTTACACCGGTGTTTTGAGTGCCGTGTGTTTGTATTTGTGGATTAAACTGCAGAGCTAACTTTAAATAAAAGCCACTGATAAGAGACAGCACAGCAGACTCAGTAAACAACCATGAGCAAAGGCAAAACTCTGAGCATATAAACCAATGTTTGCGTAACTTTCACTGAAATCATGCCGGCATTTCCAGACTGCCGCTCCACTTGGCCGGCTAGTCTCCAAGTTGACACTGCAGTGTGTGTGTGTGTGTGTGTGTCACCCCTCTCTACCTCAGCCCTTCGGAGCAGCTCTGTCTTAAGGTAAACCCCGAGACAAAAGATGAAGGCCCCACACATGACTGCCATCCAGGACAGCAGCCACAGGCCCTGGGCGAGACGCACCCGCCTCTGCTGGGTGAACTGCATCTTCAGCAGCATCTTTAACGGCTCTCTATTGTGCACCAATCAGCACAACAACAAGAGAAATGAGTAAGAAAAAAGGAGTTTAGTGATTTTTGGTAAAAAATAGAATCAATCCAGATGTGGCTGGCTGCATGTAAAAAGCTGAAGTTTGTGTTCAGTGTTGCAGAATTATGGAGGTCAGTGCAGGCCTCGCACTTGTTGTTTGGTGAGTTATTAGCAGGTTGAGCTCATCTAAGTTGTTCCAGGTGGAGAGGATAAGCAGGTAGATCCCTTAGATGGTAGAAGGGCACTGTCGACCTCAGAGGATAATGCAAAAGCTTTTCTCTTGGATGCTGAAATTGTCCAAAGAAGATTCTTTATAATCCAATTCAGTATCAGAAAACCTTGGGAAAATGTGAGAAAACTTCTGATGGATGACGTTTGGAGAAAGAGATATTCCTTTTTCCTGGAAATGACAGGTTTTCCCCCTCAAGTTAATTGGTCAAGCCGCCGTAGTCCCCCCCTTCAAGCTGAAACCAACGATTTCCTCCTTGTGACGTGATGTTGTCTTTTGATGGCGCCCCTCTGGGTCTCTGAATGTGCGGCGCCCCCCTAAACCGCTGTACCCATGGTTGGAGGACACAGAGACTGACCAAAGTCGAGAGTTTGGAGCCGTAATCCGCCGAACAGAGTCCCTGGGATCCTATTAAAGTCCAGGGGCCAATGGGAAAGCAGGCCAGTGTCTGATCAGCAAACTTATTCTGATAGACATGTAGTAACCTATGGGAGGGTCTTATGGACTATTATGACAGGTGGACTTACCTGAAACCCATCAGCTCAGACTGAAGCACTATGGATGCATCAGAGACACAGAGAGAATATCACAACTGCTAACTGAGGGTTAGGTTAACTTAATGTTTGTACAGTTAGGAAAAGATAAGGTATGTAGCTGATAGAAAATGGCCCCAAATTTCTTCAGACACTAGCACATGTTACACTTGGCCTGTAAAAAAAAAACAACTAAATAACACTAATCACTTTATTTACTTCTAAAGTTGTTTCCATCAGCTTGTAAAAGAAAAAATGTGGAAACCTACAATACAACGATGCAGCGCCCAAGTGTGAGAGAAACTAGGAAAAACATTACATGTTTAAAGCATCAGTGCTCTGGTTTAAGGCCTGACCACGTCACATATCAGGATTACCCATTCAACATGTCATTGATTGAAGTTTTGACTGAAATCAAGTCAATATCATCCTCAAACTGATTTCAGGGTTTGTGTGGAGGATGTGCCAGACAGAGGCTTGTACATGTAAAGTGAAAGTAAGCCAATGAAGGGGAGAGTTATGCTTGTATGGGATTATGAATACAGTGCAGTAGGGAGGGAGGTTGGTGGGGTTGGATCAATGGGATTAAACTGTTATTATTATAAGTATTCTTGACAGCTTGAGTCAGAGCTGCAGCGAGGTTGAGGCCACTCTCACTCTCATGCTGCCAGTTCTTAGCAGAGAAAAACAAACGCTCAACCCGTAATTCAAGAAATGATCCTTTAATGTTCTTTTATCATACCAACATTAATCACATCTGTTGTGGTGCACTTAAATAGACAAAGTGACTGAGATGTTTAATTACATCTCTGCTGCCTAGTGACAGAGATGGAAATTTTAATCAGTCATACCATTGTAGTATGAATTTGTAGTCATATTGCAATGAACATTTAGTATAAATATTCAAGAGGTCATACTGTCTTTATGAAGTTTGTCCATGAAAAGCAATAACATGTGCTTGGATGTTTGAAAATGACAAGACCACAAAGAGAGAAATAATGACTAATGACAAGACGTCTGTAATCTGAGGTGTTGCATCAATTTAATATGATTATTCTTATTGGTGGAGCAGCTGCAGTGGCACAGATACATGAAGATGAGCGGTATTCATAGCTGTGTAATGTAGGGGGTGCACTGTACACTGACAAGAGGTGAGGGCTGCACACACTGAAATAACTAATATGTTGCTGTAGCACATGAACTAATCTACATAAAG
Source organism: Caranx ignobilis (assembly GCA_021432705.1). Taxonomy (NCBI): domain Eukaryota; kingdom Metazoa; phylum Chordata; class Actinopteri; order Carangiformes; family Carangidae; genus Caranx; species Caranx ignobilis. The sequence continues at coordinate 15,519,414 of MU269981.1, read as the reverse complement.
GACAACTCTCTTTAGTAACAACTTTAAATCTTAACTGCACATTTTTACTCTGCTTTCTAAAGCAGCTTCAGACAACTACCCTGAGCATCACCACGTTTCAAAAAGGTAGAACCAGTATATTCAATGTATTATATGTACACAGACACAGATAATAGAAACAATTACACATACGTAGAGTAATTTTAAAGGCTTTCTTTTTGCTCATTCATTCTCTCATCTTCTCTACTGCTTATCCTAGCAGGGCTGCAGGGTTATTTTGCTCACTTAAAATCCTATTTCTCACAAATCAGTTAATTTTTAATGTTGTAGTGTATTGCTCACAAATATTAAATACAACTATTAAACATGAACAATGACAAGGACAGAATGAGATTATTTTCAGTGTAGCATTCAACTATTTCTCATTGATGCTGATGATACAACATGCTGCTGTTGAAAGATTAATGGATGACTACTGTGAACTCACTGAAGTGTGTGTGAATGGAGAGTAAGTGGGGCTCTCGGCCCTGTTCTGGGTTTGAAAAGGCTCTATCACTCTTTGTCATTCGCAAGTCATGTATTAAATTACATGAATTAACAGCTTTACCGTCTGACATAAAACCACATTACTGATTCCTGCACGCTGATCTCAGACCTGTTATTCTTATTGTAAGTGCACAGTGGCAGAAGTCCTTAAATTCTTGTAATTTTAAAAAGTCTTTCATTTTACTAATAGGGTCAAGTGTAGCAGGTGAGCTTACCACTGAATGGAGAACAGTTTAAACCATCAGTGTCAGTGATGTGTTTTATCACAGATAATACTGTGCTCCTCAGTTCTTCTCTCTACAATCAGGGCCATTAAACACATGTCAAGAGCCATATACTGAAGTCCATGTCACAGAAACATTGTGTCATTAACATACTGTCAGTCAGTTTGGGAGAAAATGACAAGGTTATGGGGAACGGACAGTAAATGAGATGTTATTACAAATATCAATTAAACATAAAGACATTTATAAAGCATACTTGAGCAAACTGAGGACTGTAGTAAAATGTGTTCTGTTATTGTATGTAATTTTTAAAAAATGTTTTGCCATTACAGGTTTTGTTGATGCAGTGTTGGTCTTTTTTTGTATCATATCTCCAGTTTTGTCAAGTAAATTATATATTATACAATTTAAAATTATATACAAGTCAAAACCATCTCTCTGCCACAGAAATCTGGAGGAGCACAATCTGAATCAACAATATAAATACATATACAATTCAAGGCAGTAAAATGGATATAGATTCATCCTGTCATAGTATTGGACGTCATTTTCGCTCTGCCTGTTTCTTCTGCTCCCCCCACCCACTCCTTTCCACCCTGGGGCTCTGTCCCACCACCAGGCTCCTTGTGGGTCTGCAGCTGCTGCATGAAATCATCCAGGATGTGTTGGGCTGACATGGAGGTCACATTCACAACGTCCTGCTCCAAAAGCGTTACCTGTACCCCTGGCTTCGCACCCCAGCTGTCACCACCCACATGGGCCTGCTGGAGGCTCGGAGGGATGTTGGCATGGTTAGTGGCCAATGGAGGCTGCTGCTGGCTTTGGGGATATAGAGGTTTTGGTCTGGCAGCATAACCAGCAGCCATTTTCTTATAGATAGCAGTGCTGATGTCAGATACAGAGAAAGGAGGGCTGTGGCTCGACTCGTGTCGATTTGAGAGACGGGCTTCAGTTCCTGTTGTTGGCAGCTCCTGTTTAAATGGCATGAAGGCTGTGAGCCTCTGTGGACCTGCCTCTGATTTCGCTGACCAATCGTGTGCTGCTTCCTCCATTTTAGGAGTGTGGGATTGACTGTCCCCTTGTGGAGAGGTGGCAGAATGGCTGATTGAAGGGGAAGCTGTCAGAAACTTCTGTATGGTCTCAGATGAATCAAAGTGCTTCTCCAGTAAATCCTTTATCAAGCATGGTACCTGAGGTAGAGCAAACACAGACGTTAACCCTGATTTCTGTTTGTCTATGCACAGTTTTGTAGTGTTTTGCTGATGAATATTTTGTTGCTGCTGTTAATTTCACTGTTTGTTGAACTTTCAGTCAAGACTGTCCCACTCCTTTTACAGTGTTGCTGCCAAAGAAGAGCCACATTGACAATGGTCTCCCTGAACATTATAAAAAACAATAAATAAATAAATAGTCTTCCCAGTCTTGGGTTTTACTAGTGTCCATGGGCTGTATACAGCTGCACTATATAAGAGAAAACAAACAGGAAGGGTTTTTTTTCAGTGTCACCTCTGTAAATACAGTTACACAGGGTGATGTACTTTCATTATGTTGTATTTCGAATTTTAAAAAATAGACCCAGCTAAAAAGGGACTACAAACTGATCACTCTCTGAGATTTCTTCTGTAAAATGCCCAGAAGATGGTGCTGTGCTCACATTGATGTTCTCTAAGGCTGCGATGGTCCTGTGAGCGTCCTCCAACTCTGAGCCCAGCTGGGACACACGATTTAACAGGTACTTTCTTTCACTGCTCAGGCTTTCTGACTGTACACACACACACACACACACACACACATGATGAGGCACAGTAAGGTGACATTTGCATGAAAACAGCTTGCAGGCTGTGAATGCAATCAGTCAGGTACAAGATAAGATCCCTCTCTTCTCATTTTGCTCATGGCTGTCCCAGCCTTATCTCCATGTGTGTTTCTCACCGCTATGTGAAGGTGTTCACCCAGCAGGTTATTGGCCTGTTTTGTTCCAGTGTGGGTCTCCAGAAGGCTGTAACAACAGAGAGAGGGAAAAAAAGGAAAAACAGCCATAAAACTTTGGATTATTTTAATTCAAAGCCATAACACGTTGTCATTCCTCTACTCTATACTTTCGACATGAGCTTTATGTGGAATAGGGACAGTTGTTTGTCAATTTGTGCTCACAGACTCTCCTTATAACAACTGACACTAAACTGTGAGGTGACCGTTCACTCCAGTTGCTCCAGTTGGTTGTAGAATGTGTGGTATGTGCCTGGTGGGCCGCAGCAGTCATTTGGTTATAAATACAGGTCTGACAGAGTGAGTATGGTGAGTTTGAAGGGAAAGGACAGTTGCTTTGAGTCCCCTGTCTCTGTCTGTTGTGGAAAATGGGACACAGCAGAAACCAAAGCTTCCACAGTAATGCAAAGGGGGAAATGAGTGGCCCATTCTGTTCATCCACTATGTTCCATGGATCAATTCATCTACAGAGCCTATTGTGTAAAACCATAGGTTGCTTTTATTGATTACCAGTCATTGTGGAGTCACTCTGCTGGGCAGACACCACAACAATACCCTCTCATATGAGGCATATCCTTCATGTGTTACGGAAATGTGTTGCTGTCACATGTAATTTTCAGTATTTCTTTGTGCCAAGGGGTAACTACACAGTGTTAATCCATCATGCATGTTAGATTTTGTTCTGTTTACAATTTCAAACCTTTTATATTTCTCCTTGACATGGCTGAGCTCCTCCCTCGTCCTCTGCAGCTCTGCCTCTAAGCTCTCGATGCAAACCACCGTCTGCAGCAGGTTCTGGTGAAGATCTGCATTCTCCTCCTGCAACGCCCTGAACACACGGGGAGGGAAGGAAGTTCTGTCTTTTCAACCAGTGCTGTAGATTGCCATGTTTATACATCATAGTGGTATAGCTGTATAGTGGGTTTTAAATAAATAAGGCTTCTCCTCCATTTTATAAAACCATGAGCGGACATTTTCAATTCTTTTTGCATCTTTTCCTAATTCCACATCTTATGTTGATATCAAACTGTATGTGTTCAGTGATTTCATAAAATGGGGACTTGATGCTCAAACAAGCACTGTGATTATGGCTGCTAGGTGTGCAGGCACTATCACTGAGGACTGCCTGTTCGCCCCTTCCTGTAAAAACAGGAGTGGAGGGAGAGAGGATGGCCATTAATGCGATCAATAACCACTGACCCATCCCAAGATAGACACGGAGCTGAATGAGACAGAGAGAAATGTGTGAAAAACTGTGTGCACACATGAAATGGGCAAACAAAGTAAAAATGATACTTACTGAAGATGGTCGGCATCACACAGCGTGTCCTTGAAGAGAGATAAGAGAAAAGTGAATTATACTCATGAGTTACAGGAATCCTTAGGGCATTTATGATATAAGGATAGGACAGGATATGACTTGCTGACTTTTTATACAATGGAGACACTTTTGTTTTTGGTTCTTTACTCCAGGATGCTGAAATGAAAATGAAACAATGACTTTTACCTTTGATTTCCAGTGTGTACATCCACACACTGTAAAATCTATATAATGTTTTTATATAGTCCTTGAAGAGTGAAATGAGGACCGAGTTAATCTGATATGATTGTGAACGCTCCCTAAGCACCCAGCCTCATCACTAGTCACTGTTTATTTGAATTTCAGTGGGAAGGACGAGGTCCAGAAGAACAAAAAACAAATCACTGTCCAAATACAACACACTCTAGATAATTAAGGATAAACAAAGTAGAGCTTTCCAGCAAAGGAAAAGGGGGAACACAAAATTAATTGAGTGAAAAGTTACTGATTTGAGTCTGCTAAATCTGAGATACAGCACAAGCAACATAAGTCGTTCAGGCTGGACTCCAGATATATAAGGATCGATAAACAGTGAGCATGAGGACATTGCATCCGTCCATTCATTTATTTTTCATATACACTTATTACTGTTTAGTGTTGTGGGAGCTGGAGCCTGGCCCAGGATGCATTGCTGAGGACAAATTGAATAAACTATTGAGTTATGGGCATCCTGAGCCCGGAAATGGAGGCAACTAGGATCGATAAGTTCCATGAAGCTTAACTATAGCCAGGACTTTCCCCTTTGTATGCGTGTGATTATGTTCATATGTATGGATGTGTGTGTATGTGTGTGTTTTCACTTGACCAGACAAACTAAGGGGCCACATCCCCTGCACAGCAGCAACATGGAAAAGGGGATTGTTATGTAATGTTGTGTGGGTCTGCTTATTAGTACATAAGTGTATGAGCCTGAGCAGATTGTTACATAAGAGCAACGTGATACTAGCTCTTATTCAACCAACTCACTCTCACATTTTACACAGCTCTGGCTGCTAGCGTGAGAGATTTGTCTCTGTGGGTTTATCTTCTGTGTTGTCACCTCTCTCGGCCTACATATTCCAGTCATACAACACACTGTAACTTTGGGCAGCACACTGAAAACAAATAAATTACATCATTTGACTGGATAAATCTGGTATTCTCAAAGACAGCTTCCCCTGAAAGCACAGGACTATTATCTGCTGCATTGCTGAAGAATGACTCAGCTTGCAATGCGTAGTTTGACACATCCCACACAGCCTGTGACTCAGCTGCACTGCCTCTGCAAGAGAGGAGCAACTCTTTCTTATGCTCATCCTGTCCTTCTATGCAGTGATACTGTCACTTCATTGCAGTGGTATGCCTTTAGGTCGATTACTGAAATGTTTTACAATTAGACTCATGGTACTCGTGATTCATTTAGGCCACTGGATTTCTTTTTCAAGAGAAATGACTCATGATAAGAGCTTAATACAGCATATATATAATATAGGCATTACAGTTGTAAAAAATGTTACATAAAGAGGTATATTGTTACCTCATAATTTTAAATATTCAGAAGTTACTTTTAGTTTATTTGTACTTCTCGAAACAACATATTCTCTGTTTCAAATGATGATGACACAGTTTGATTAATCTTTCTAATAAATGCCCAACCTGAAGGACAGATGTGTTTTCCAGAAGGATGGCTGATGGTTGGTTTCAGTCCTGTTGTTTTGACTCATATCTCCTGGAAATTTAATTCACTGCTGTCTTTCTGTATTCTACCCTTTTAAAAAGAGAAAAAACATCAATAAAAAACTCACCCTATGTTGTTTGGAGTGCCCGGCATAATGTGAATAGTGTCGGCCACTCTGCTCTGAACTATGACTGGTAGCCGTGGAGGCTGTGTCTCTGGCCTTGGATGAATCGGACTTTGTGGACGAAGACTCAGACCCAAGGCCTGCTCCTGCACCCTGGGCTGAGGATGGAGGGGAGTTGGTCGGTCCGCGGTGCCCAGACCCAGGCTGCCCTTGCTGTGGCAGGTGCTGTTGGAAGTGCTGGGTGTGTGAACCGTGAGAAGCAGTGGGCTGCTGTCTGCGGTGGTGGCGTTGTTTGGGTTGGCTGGGTTCAGGGCTGGTGCTGGTGCCATCGGTAAGGTGAGGGCCACATCTGCCATATCTGTCTCCTGACACAGAGCCTCCGCTGGGCGACCTTCTGTCTTTACGGCTACTTCCGTGGTGAATATTATGGCTAGCAGAGCGGGGGTGATGATGAGGTGGGGGGCTACCATGGTGGTTCCGACCTGCATATGAGATCAACTTGTCAGGGTTGGAGCAGTCTGAGTGTTTCCGAGAGCTGCTGCGAGCTGCTTTCTCCTGTCTGCTGTGCTGTTTTGAATGCTGCCCCCTTTCCTCCCCTGGGGTCTCTTTGTGTTTCTTGGGTGGGAGCTGAGGTTTGACTGGACTAGGTGTTTTGGAGGCTGGGACAGGTGTCTTCCCTATAGTTTTATTATTATTATTCACACCCAAGATGGTGAGGTCTGAGGGACTTATGACTTGTTTTGTTATCTCATCCAGAAAGGCTGAGAACTGCAACTTTCCCTGCACAAAATTTGACCTGGCTTGTTCTATCTCAGCTTGAGTGATTCCTTTCCCTTTCTGTCCGGTCGGATCGCTTTCTTTGGAAACTCTTGGCGACAGCACCTCCATCGACTTAGCCTTGCGAATGTCAGTATGAGGATCCTTGTTCTTGAGGATGCCTTTGCTGGGAAGCTGGCTGGAGGATACTGCCCTCTTGGGGCCCCTGGAGACCCCCAGCAGAATGTCTTCTTCACTAAAAGCCAAGCTGCGGTTCAAACTAGCTGTCTTATACAAAGGCCCGTAGTTCATGTGCGGTACTCTGGATTTTTCTCCTCCAAGATCACTTTCATTACCTTGCACAAGGCCTTCTTCACTTCTGCTGTGACCTCGGTCAAGAGAAGAAAAACCTCGCTTTACCCTATGTCGTGGGCTTGCCTGTGTCTCACTACAAACACTGCCTTTTTTACCATGTTTCACTGTGGCAAAAACAATGGGCTCACTGCTGTCGTCTTCCCGAAAACCTCTGCGTGCATCCAGGATGTTGGAACAAGACAGGGAGTGCTGTGGGCGCTCAGCATGACGAAGAGAGAAGGGATCATTTGCGCTTGCCTCTGTGTACCATGAGGAAGAAGAGGAGGAGGAAGAGGATGAAGAAAGGGAAGAGGAGGAAGCCCTGGAGAGAGTCACGGGGGTGTGGTGGTTGTAAAGTATGTCATCCTCTTCGCTGTGGTGAAAATGTGGTGTTTGATGGTGATGGTGAGCATCATGATGAGAGCTATCATGGAGATAGTGAGCATGATGGTGGTGTGGGTGCCCATGGCTGTCATCTGTATTTCTGTCTGTGTCATCAAACATTGTGTATCTACAACAAAGTGGAAAATGAAAAGAAGGGGTAAAGGAAAAGACAAGAAAAAGGAACAACTTTAATGATATATCTGCACAAAGAAGTGCACATATGGGGGGGAGGGCTCTATTTAACCCATTTAACAGAGGGATTGATTAGGAAAAGCAGATTCGTTCACCCTTGGTTCACAACTCTTTTATTACGATAGTAAATATCAGGTATTTTTTGTTCAGTAAAATCCCATAAACACTAATATAAACCATCCTACCTATGAGAATGAGGGTCTTGATGATGATGATGGTGAAGGTGATGGTGGCGGTGGTGCTTTCGTGGCTTGATTTCATCCATAGCAGAGGGGCTGTGAACAGGCTTAAAGAACTTCTCCATCACCTGTCTCTTCCCAGGCGGCAGGCTGTGGATGCCGTCCTCGTTGGGTTGGCTATACACAGGGTGCTGATGGTAGTCCGTCTTGGTACTCAGCTGTTTCTGCCGCTCCTCTGTTCGTTTTTGGACAATATTTGTCAGTTTAAAGCAACAACTTGTCTGTTGATGTTAGCTACAAAGATCATCACTTCAAACCACAAAATAATCGACTGCTCTTTAGAACCATTGTGACCAAAAACAAAAATGGATATAGAGCGTTTCCTAATCTAAGTCAGTCCTCAAAGTGTTTCAAAATATATATACTCCCTACTGAACATGAATCTCGAAGCGTTTCAGGAAAGTATCCAGCTGGGTATTCATCGAAGTTTGCTTCCCTCAGTGTCTGACTGCAAAGTAATGGATTCCCAGCTCATGAGCAGGGATGTATGAATTCCTGGATGGTGGTTTGATTTTGCATCAAGCCTGATGTAACAGCTGGGTGCTCACTGAACCAGCTGAAAGAGCAAGACCTTTGTCCTCATACAGGATCCAATCGAACTGAGCCGTGGGACAGGATCCATAACCTACTGATATAACCTGCAAAAGAGGATTTTGTTCATGTTTGTGCTATGTCATACTCCAACTTCTCTATGTCCCTGCCGTTTTTGTTATTTTTGTTTTCTTTGTTTTCACCAGTATTGTTATCAATTTACAAAAAGCATGTGTGAGATTCAGCCAAAGCTGCAAAACTCCCCACATTTGCCAAATTGATTTTTAGAGGTTTCGTGCAATCAGTTAACTGAGGCCTATTACATTTAGGGTTGAATGACGTGACAGTATAGGCAACTGTTTGGATCATATACATTTGTTAGCCGTCACAGGTTATATAATTAATCCATTCATTTTTACTGTGGCAGCTACCTGCTATTATATCACAGGCTGGGTTGAATAATTGCAAATATCAGTGAGTGAAACTTACTGAATTTGCCATTTGATCTTTTCAAAGAGTTTTCCATCGGTGTGTTGTACTTTAATTTGTCAGCCTATTTAATTAGCTGGATCAGCCCCCCTCTTTGTCAGGTTATTTCAATATTGTCATCATCATTGATATACAATCACAGATACTGACGCCCACTCAATTTCTATAAATTCCTAATTATATTTACAATTGATCATTCCTCACAGCTTCGAACAGCCTGCAAGATAGCCTATGTAAATTCAGGGCAACCCCTATGATGACTTTGATTAGCATTAACACTTTACACCAATATCTTCTCAGTCAGGGAAGTTAAGACCTTTGTGTGGCATAGTTATCACATGAAAGGATCCACAGCTCTTTCACTGATGTCTCTGTGGCACTGACTATATCCTGTCCAACAACCATGAAAGAGATCAATACATTGAACCTGGGTGGGGCTGAAACTCATATTCAGAGGCCAACTCCCCACAACGGGGTGCTGCTGATCGATGCTATTATAAGAATAGTTGCCTAAGGGAGGTTGCCCAGACTTGTCCAAGTTACTGTAATCAATGGTGAAAAACAGTCATACAACTGAAAACACGGGGGAGGGACAGGCATGCTGCTTACTTTGGAGGGACGTGACAAATGGCATGTCTTTCTGCACTGCACCCCCTGCTGGTGAAAAAAGAACTCCAATATTGCCTTACAGTGCTGGTAATTTTCCACAGCAACGCACCTCCTGGCACTGGATGTTTCTGGATATATCTAGTTTTCTCTGCAGCCTATATTCTTAAGACAACTGTAATAACATGATAGTAATTTAGCACCAAAGCTCATGTTCATGACATGGGGCCTATAGCAACATTGTGAAAGCTTGTAAAAATATCTAAGATTACATAAAACATTATATATTTGTTGTAGAAAAAGTGTAAGCAATAGCGCCAGAGAAACCCGTAGTTGAACACATAGGCATCCATGATAAAGGAGATGAGTTGGCTGTTTTCTATTGTTCTTCAATCACAAACAGCATATCGTTGCAGCAGAGGAGGGAGGGGTTCGCCAATTCAACCTTATTCTAGTTTGATCCGGTATGTAGGACCGTGTTACACACAAGCAAAGATTAATCCGCGCAGCCGTTCCCGTGACGTCAGCTGTTTTGGCTGTTACTGATCTTGGTACAAAAGGGTGTCATTGTGTCTTTTTTTTTTAGCGTTAACTACTCTACTGTTCTCTACTTCAGACATTTTACACGCCAACATAAACTACCAATCCCAATAAAATCAAACACTCCTCTCCCCTGTGCCAAAACAAACCATTTCATGTATGAATAGATCTTTATACATGGCAGTCGGGGAAATGAGTACCATAGTTATCGTTTAACGCCGTATATTTGAAGAGTTTGTCGATCTTTATGCTTTTAAGTTAGCTCTAAACCATAATCAACATTTAAAACGTCTTTTGTCGTTTGAAAGCGGGACTACTTTCTCATCGGATGAATATCTCCTCTTACCGTCAGCGAGTCACCGCCACCAATATAAATAGCGCCATTACAGCCCAGTAGCACACACTGCATTGAGATCGGGATGGCGCGGTAGGAGACGTGGCGGGTCTGCGCGAGCTTGTTTTTTTTTTTTATTTTATAGTCCGAGATCCAGTCGTTAGGGCGCAAAATATGTGAATTTGCTCTGCCTAGTTTCATTTTTGTGAAATGTTTGACTTTAGTGTGGCACGATACGAATCATTGAGCGATAGGCCCTACCTCGAGGGCAAAAAATAGCTTCATTGCGTATTAAGATACGCATTTTCTTTGATGTCTCTTTCCGCAAATGTTTTTTTTATATGAAGCTTTTTATTTGATGTAGACGTTTCTGAGATCAAATGTTAATGAAACGTAGCATTTTTCGAAACTAAACCTTTGTTTATTTTAATTCACTACCGAGTTAAGAAGAGGCTACGTGAGCCAAATATAGACTAATTTAATGCCAGTTCTGTTAGAACGTTAAGTAATGGTCGCCTTTACTCTTTAAACCAAGAATCTACACGATAGATTGACGTTATGTACCCTTTAAATGACCTAAAACAGATAAATGTTTTTTATGTTCGTAACTGGCTCAAGATGGGAGCCGTGACGTAGCACCTTAAAATGGCAGCTATTTGTTGATTTGAATAACGCGCCTGCGTGACCGAACTTATTTTCGCTGCTGTGACGTATCTGCACAGGAATGGGAAGGGAGTGGTCAGAATTGCGCAAGAGCGAGGCTGGCAATGGCGACATCGAGTGACCGCAAGTATCTGAGCTAAGTAACTGACTCTCTAGGAGAGAGCATTTAAAAAAAAAAAAAAAAAAAAAAAAAAAAAAAAAAAAAAGAGAGAGAGCATTTAAAAAAAAAAAAAAAAAGAGAGCATTAAAAAAAAAAAAAAAAAAAAAAAAGCAAGCAAACGGTGTTGCTCTTAAAATGTATCAGAGAAGCAAGATGCTCATTTCGGACAGAATAGTTAACTAACTTTTATTATAAAACTGTTTCAAAGCTCTAAACGTTACTGAAGCCAGTCTGTAGCAGAAGTAAATCAGATTAACGAAGGTTCATCATGAGAGCAATTGAACTATGACTAACAAGAGAATCTATGTCAAAATCGTTACTGCACTATTCATGTCATTCAAAACAAAAGCAGTTTCTAAGATTATTGAATAACTTTAAGAACCGCAATGGAGTCAGACTAGGAAATAATGTATGAATAAAAACTCAGTTTTAATCCGTTTTATCAACAAATGAATTTCGTGTGTCTGAAAACCAAAGAGGCAATAAGGACAATCAGTTTCGACCATAGAAACTTAAAATGGTAAATGAGGCTCTGTCCTCTGTCCTTTTTCACTTTATGCCATTGTTCAGACAGGCATCTTGAAATGCAACCGTTTTTTGTTCATTTCTTTTTCATTTTGAGTTGCACAAGAATGGTTTTTGTTTCTCAGTATGTCTCAGTAGAAATATTAAGCCTCTTGTGAAGGAACCAAAGCTTTATTACCACAGCTCTAGCTGTAGCTCAAATGAGCACAGGCTAAAATCATTCTGAATGGACCCAGTTGAGAACTTTTTTTTTTTTTTTTTTGTAATGCTTAGAGAAGACAGAAGATTTTTTTTTTTCTTTTTCCTTGGGGGGGATATGGACTGAGTTATCGATGGGAGGAATGGACTTAGTTATTGTGAGGAAGAATGGACTTAGTAATTAGAGGAAGATCACAGGACCAGCGTGGAGCAAGGCCATGGGAGACGGGGAGGACCAGAGTGGAGCCAGGCAGGACAGGACCAGAGGGCGTAGGAGGACCAGAGTGGTGCCAGGCAGGACAGGACCAGTGGGCATGGAGGGAAGAGCAGAGTGGGCCCAAAAGAGCAGGAAGCAGCAGACGCAGCTGTCGGCGGGTGTACACCAGAGGGAGCCAGAGGCGCAGGGCAGGGTAGCAGCACAGTGGCCTTCGCTGAAGCAGCGGTTCCAGAGCAAACCAGCCAGTGATGAGAGGGTGGGACAGGGCGCACAAGTGTCTTCTAGCTTCACAAGTTTAAAGCAAGGCGTTGGTTTGTATATTGGGTAGAGGTATCTCTGTAACATTCTCTGGCTTTTAGTCTTTTACCATCTTTCTTTAAAAGAAACTGTTGTAGAACCCAATTTCTCGCACAGTTTTCTCTTCCTCTTTTCAGGCAAGCCGTGTAAATCGTTTTGTACCGTGGTCACCCCTCCTGTTGTGCGCTGACATGAGTGTGGTGGTGTCTGCTGTGATGAGTGCCTTGATAGTGTGCTGGCAAGAGGAACATCTTTTCGGACTGCTCGACCCCCCTGCAATCAGAAGTAGTTCCCCAAGCCGGAGAGAGGCAGCCTCTTGTTGTTCGATAGGTCTTCCCCCAGAGAAGCTTTCAGCATTGGAGTGTGAGAGTGGATGGTCTCCTGTGCGGCCGATTGATGTGTGTATACGGCAACCCTTCTGCAGCAGCGCCTCATTGGCACAGATCAGCTACATCTACCTCTTAACCCAGCAGTGAGTTAATGCATGAAATGTACATGTGGGTGTAACTATCCTGTACATTAACTCATTATTGCTGATGCTGTTAAGTATACAGTCATTTTCCAACCCTTAAAAATTGTATTGAAATAGCAGTTGATCCTAGCCGATAAAATCATTGGGTTAAGGGGAGGGGGAGGGGGGTATTTAAAACGTGTTTCGAGTTCTTCTTTCCACAGGCCTGGCCCCCTAAAGCTGATCATCGAAAGAATCCCCCTGCGCTAGCTGCTCGGTACAAGTTGAGCTCATCATATTTACTATAGTGCTTTGGAGCGGGATCGGTGCATCCACTACAGTTAAAAGAGATGTAGGAAGGTATTTGGTATTATTCAATAAATCCATTAGCTTTATTTTATACCAGTCATGTTTTAAATGGGGGTTTTGTGCATATCTTGGGTTATGGGTGGGTGGGTTGTGGGGTCTTAATCAGTCTCTTCCTAGACTTCACAGCTCCATGTTACCCAAGGCATAATGGCTTGACTAGGAAACACCCAGGTGAACCCAACAAGATTCAAGTGGACACTTTGCTTCGCAGGATAGCAACCCCAAAACTAGTCTCCTGATGTAGCAAGACGCTCTGTTTTCCAGGAAGTGCGGTAACGAGTCTCCTTATTAGAAGTCATTGAAATTCTGTATAGGCTTCAAGTTGCTTTGTTGGGTTGGGTGGGGGCTGTGTATTTGTGACTCTTGCAGATTAAGTTATATGGCCCGCCCATCAAAAGTCAACTTTCAAGTCCACGTCTACATTTCATAAGGAAGGAATCCCTCGCGTTCAGGCCTGCGGTATTTAAATGCTTCTTCTGGAAATGGTTTCCATCTTTGAATTGTATTCATAGTCAAACAGTTGTGTCCTTAACTAAGGCAGTTCTACTTCTCATTACTGTAATGCAGTGATTGTCCTGTAGTTGTGTACTGCTTCTTTGTATTTGGGGAAGGGCTTTGTGGGGAGAGAAGCTTTTTCCTTTGCATTTTTCAGTGTGCTGTGTCCTGTGCGCTTTCCAAAACCCGAGACCATCAGGAACTCTCCTAACTCATTGTATGTACAAGTTTTCTTGCGCATCGAGCATCACGTAAGGTCACTAAATGTGTTCACATTTCTCTTTAACATTCATTGTCTGGCTAGATGCCTCCCATTGCAATTCCTTTGCAATTAGTTACCATGCCTTGTATTGACAATACAATGAGTGAACTATCTGTAAAGGATTTCCTTATTGCATAATAAATGCATAGCTTGTTGTGATTTGAATACAGTTTTGGTATGCATTTGTTCTTTTTTGGGGGCTTGTGTGGGGGAGCTTTTTCTTGTGCTTTTTCAGGTATGACAAAAGCTTGGAGCTTTGTAGAGCACGGATGTGACCTGGGCTCGAATGACATCCTTTTCAAAGTGGATATTGAAGGCAGATAAGTTGAATCCATCAAATGTTGATGTTGGAAAGGAGAAAATTTCCCACCCTAGACGGGTCACTTATCTTGAGTGGGCTCAGCTGCCCTCATTGTTCTTGAAACGAAAGCAACTTGCTATACTGACTGTAGAAATAGCACTGCTGTGCTTTCTTAACAAGATTCTCTTGTGATAACGGGAAGATTTGATGGACCTTCATTGATTCTGACGTTATCTGCAGTAAAGCATTTGGGTAAGGATAACAATAGTCAGTTCTACGATACTGTGAGGGGATGGGGTGGGTGTGTTTTCTTGTCTGCCTTTCTGATCTTACAGAACAGTCCAAGGAAGAATGCAGTCAACCTAGGACAACACAGGAATCAGCCTGCCTTTTATGAAATCAACCTACATGCAGTTTGAACAGATGGAGTCAGGTTGCTTTTTCTGATGAATATAGATTGGAACATTTATCCCTCAGCTACTGGCCCTTGTGCAACTGTGCAGGTGGCAGGTTGGTCACATTTAAATGACTTGAATCGTGCAACTGTGCGATTATTTGTTTCTTGTTTTTCAAAAATTAAAGTGGCTGAGGAAAGCTGTGCATGGTGCAGCTTGAATTTGGTCTGAAATGCAGCGCAAATGTGTTGCCGTAGTTTATACTGTGCATTGGTTTGGTTGGGTGTATCCCTATACTTCTCTTTACAGAAATCAGAGTGCAAGACTGGTTCAAGCACAAGTGAAGTCCTTTAACCTGGAGCATGTAGTAAGGTGCTGGCTTAACATGTTAAAATAAACTTCTGCAATGTTGTAGTTGAAGAATGACATCTTGGAACTGGCTCTATGTTAACCTCAAATCATCAGTAATGACAATGCTTTACTAGCATATTCCTCTTTGGCCACGGGGCCCTATTGCTTTGCATCTTAAACCATAAGATGAATAGAACTCGAATCTTTTGAGTATTGTGTGGTGGGTGTGTTGTGTAGATCACTCTTTGTTTCAGATCATTCTCGTCTGTCCACTCCGATCTCGCCTGCCTCTGAATGCAAAGCCATCTGTGGAAGCTGTCAGCGAATATGAGTGTGGCCCCTGAATGAAGTACCAACCCCCCTGTGCGCTTGAGCTTAAATCTGAACCCTTGACGTCCTTCGCAGAAGCCCCGCTCTCTGTGTTTGTGTGTGCCTTTTTTCTTTTCCCTTTGGTTTCTCAGGTCAAATTGCCTAAAAATTGTCTATTTGTCATCTGGGATGGCCTAACCTGTGATGGAACACTGAGAATCCAGTCACATTAAGATCAAGAGCTGCAAGCTTGTCTCGCTAATACTGCATCACTTCAGTCTCATGGGTGCTAAGTTAAGTAATTTCGGTTCCCTTGATTTTTTTTTTTTTTTTTTCTCTTTCTTTAACATACCATGGCTTAAATGTGTAACTCAACATGTTGCATGCACATCAGCTCTGCATAACATTTTATTCGTAATACACGACATGATCATGAAGTCGTTGTCAAACACTGCAGTAGTGTTCGGTCAGGGGTTTTCTGGGGGGGGCAACACTTCTCTCTCTTCCTTTCAGATTTCTCGTTCAGCTTAATTTGGTACTGAGCCAGGCGGCTTACCCCTCTGCAGGGAGTCGTGGGATATCTTGGTACAGCCCGCTTCTAGGGTACAGTCTTATTGCTTCGAAGAATTGAGCTTCGCTGAGGAAAGATTAGCTGTGGCGAATGCTGCTACGCCATGTGTGGTAAACAACCATATTGACATCCTTAATCTTATCCGATAAGTCTTGGTATTTCAGTGTGGGGTTGATGTGGGAGGGGGGGTGGGGAGGTTTAAATTGTCTGTGTTCTTTCCATTACAGCCGTAAACTTGTCATGAAAGCCTTCAGTTCATTTGACCCGCGAGTCCTGCAGAATTACAAAGAGCGGCTTTGAGTATCACCAGGGATGCTGGTATCGTGGCTTTGCTAATATGGATACAAGGATGTCGTGGAATCAGTCATATACCAACGCAGTGTCGATGTGGGGAATGCTGGGGATTGGGGAAACCAGTTGTCTCTTTCTTCTAGTTTCAGCCTCGTGACCATGCGAAATCCCCATGTGGTGACAGGATAATATAGCAGCCAGGTGTTAAGGGTTTTCTTTTCCTGGAGGAACATGCTCTTGGGTATTGTTCCTCCAGGTTTTGCTTTTTTCCCTTTTTTATTACAGCAACCACAAAAGCAAAAGACTCCGGTGGTGGCACTCCGATACGTCGGAACGGGGTTCAACTCCCCGCGGTGTCCTTTTGTAGTGCTGTGTGAGGGGAGGAGGGCGGAGTGAAAGATTTTCATGTAGAGAAATTTTACACATGGGTTTTTAGGATGAAGTGGACTAGTCACCATGTTCAAGGTCACAGGAGTTAAAGCCCTGGTCAAACAATCACAAGTAACAGTGTTTCTAAAGCATTACCAAATCATTTATAAAGAGGATTTAACAGGGCTTCTGCTAGTTGTATTTTCTACATTTTCTGTTAAAGTTGTGAGCATGGGGAATGGTGTAGAGAACCTCTTGATGTATTTATGGATTAATTGACAATGATATTTGCACTCTTCACAAATCTTTTTTAGTGCAACCAAAATGTTAATGTTATATCCCTCTAATAAAGAGAAGCCATTTGTCAAATGCACCTGTCGTGTTTGAGTTTTAATGTTTTTCAAGAGCTTGGAGCTGAAAACATGTTGAGCACAGTGGTGAGAAGTTTTACACAGGAGACACATGAACTTTGCTCAAATGGGTAACTAATTTTGTAACATCACAAGTCACCAGAACAGCTGCATTGCATCTGCATTAGATATATCACAACATTTGCTAACTCACCTGTGTTTTTACACTGAAACACTGTAGACAGCATTAGATGCAAACGAGATCCTATATGAAACCAGAATTAAAAAAAAAAAAAAAAATTCTTAGCAGAGCCTTGATGTGCCATCATTTTAACACCTGTGTAATGTAGAATCATAACAATGACAATTATCATGACATACTAATGTATTAAATTGTTGAGTGGGTAAAATGTATGGAAAATTAAGCTTAAACACGGGAACAAAACATAATCAATATAGCATTAGAACACTGGTCCACCATAATCCAAAAGTGAAATGCTGAGTCATCTTCGATGGAGTTAGGGCCGATATGCTCCTCCACGTCACAACTCAAAGTAGCTTCACTTCTACACTAAATAAAAGGTATAGTTGATGTACGAGTTAGTTGGATGTTATGAAGCTGCAGCACATGCAGGTTCATCTATATGAATCAAAAAAAGCCCCAAATGAATACAGATGTTCCTACTGAAGCTTTGAGTGGTTTGTTAACACATACACCCAAATACACATAGGACTGTACTGATCACTGGTCAAGGGTTGTGTTGTGCTATTTAGAGCTATGATGAATATATTGATCCTATAGGTAATATCAAGTCATGTCTCATGTCCACACATGTGCTGACTCATGTCTGGCTTTACTTTCCATGTAAAGCACTTTGCTGAGATATGAATAAAATATTATTGATGTTGTTGTTATGATGATATTTGTTTTGACCAGCCTTGTATTTTCGACAAGTTGTACTGTTACTGTTGTAAAACTAATATCTATTATTGATAAAATGAATATATATTGACCCCTGATGGTGGCAAATTAGTTAAACCTTTTATATGTAGACTATGTTAATATATAGTGTTTGAATTTGGGATTAAATTTCATAATTTAATGAAATTGTGTCTGACCAACTGATATCCAGTCAAATAGGGGTCTTTTGGGCCGTAGCCCTCATGGCCATGTTTACAATCTTTCTTTGCTACAAAGAAAAACATTTGTTTAATGGTAGTGTTCATCAAAAAAGAGAGTAGAACTTGTGGGTGTAACTTATGCCAGACACTGAATTAAGACATTGGATTTATCTAAATTAAATCTGGTCTGAATTTAATTAGCTTCACTGACACCAACCTACTGCGGAACTACAGGGCAGACACAGAGTTCCCACGGAGCCATTTCACATCCGTGCCGTTTGCTAGCTAGCAGCAGTTTGTGTTGTCCGTCGGTCGCTGTGCTTGTTTGATGAGGTGTGGAGGAAAGAGGAGATGTGGTCCTTTTTTGCCAGGGATCCAGTCAAAGACTTTGCTTATGAAATTCTTCCAGACACCCAAGAGAAGTCTGGAATATGGACTCTACATCGGGGGAAACGAAAGGTAAAACAGGGAGACCGCTGCCGACACTCTGCTAGCGGATAGCATTAGCTCGCTCCGCTTCAGAGGCCTGTTTCTTAGTCAGCATTTAGATACGTTATGCGTCGTTATACCGGCGTAGTTACGAGTCAGTTTCACTTGTAGTTATCTCTTCTGTCAAGCTGAGTGGTTGTCAGTACTAATCTCTCTGTCGTGGATGATGTGTTCTCGCTAATGATGCGGGCTCAGGCTTTGTTTACTCGCCGAGGCAGACACGTATTTCTCGCCACGTCACCGGGGTTTAGCCGCGTTAACAGCTTTTATTAATTTCGTGTTCAACCTAATGCTTCACAGCAACGACCGATGTGTGGCCCGTTATTATCGACAGACCCTCATGTACCCCACTGCATTGATTTGTATAGCCGAGGAGCTGGATGTAGTCAGTGAGAGTCATCCTCATCACTGCAGGGCCACTCAGTCACAGCCCAGCAGCAGCAACTTCCTGTCTTCATTATTACACCTTAAATATAATGTTGTGATGTGACTATATTGTATTTTCAGCTCATATCTCATGCAGATATACTAAGCACAAATGTCTGAAGTGTGGCATGCTAATATATGTGACTGAGTGATACCCAAACCTGTCTCCTCAGACCAGTGGAGAGCCGGTCTCTGTGTTTGTGTACGAGGTAGCACAGGGCACAGAGCAGCAGACCCAGCTGGCCAAGGCTGCCTTCAAGCGTATGAAGACCCTGCGTCACCCCAACATCCTAGCCTATGTGGATGGACTAGAGGTATGTGCACCCACTGTCATCCCCTCCACACACACTGCCATTGTCTGTAATGTTTTGTTTTGTCATGTTGTTATAACATAATTAGTTGTGTCTCATCTCCATTTGCTCTTCTCTGCCTGTTTACGTTCAGATAGAGGTGAGTGTGAATAACAACACAATAGCTGTAGTAAGTAGTTTACAACATAGTGTATGTAGATCATTACAGTTTACTTAGCTTGACAAGCATATACTGAGATTATCAGATAGCTAATAGGTTAATATTATGCATTTGTAATTGGTGCATCTGTGTATTGATTGTCCTCTTCATCTGTGTTTGTGTCTATTCAAATGGATGTATATCCTTACTAGTATTGATCACACTGCCTGAAACTGAGCAGTAAGTAGGAAGTTGTCCAGTGCCTCAATGGTTGGAGGATGGGAAGTTTTTAGATCTCACTGTTTACACACAGTTGTGTTGTTCAGGTAATGATTCAGTACAAACTTTTATAGCCTTCAAATGTGAAAATGTAAAGCTATGGTCATGAAATAATAATGCTAATTGTTTTGTGAAACATCATTAGATTATACAAATGTAAATGGGTGATTAAAAACTAGTTGCTCATATATCTAGACTGTGTAACAGTATATTGAGTTACTGTGGAAACTATATTTTGTATTGTCAAAAGTGAGGGAAATGCCTTCAACCTTCTTTGTTTCTTTTCACTTATAAATTTGAAATTATTCTTTAATTATTTAATTCAGCCATCTTGTCTAGTGTCTTTGCTGTGGTCAATAATACGGCCAAGAAATGAGTAGTTAATCTCTCTTGTGGTTGTCACAGACGGAGAAGAGCCTGTACCTGGTTACTGAGCAGGTGACTCCTCTGGCAGTCCACCTGAAGGCCCAGGCTGAGAAGACCAGTGGTGGGGAACTGGAGATCTCCTGGGGACTGCACCAGATAGTGGTAAGGGGGGGGACAACCAGGGAAATGTCAGTGTGTATTCTCTCTAAGCCATCTTTTTTGTAGATTGCTTATTTCACCTCTGCCGTTTGGCCCCCCCAACAGAAAGCTCTGAGTTTCCTGGTCAACGACTGCCACCTGCTTCATCACAACTTGGGTGTGTGGGCTGTTTTTGTGGATCGAGCTGGAGAGTGGAAGCTAGGGGCCCTTGACCATGTGGCCCCTGAGCAGGGCGACCCAAGTGGGGTATCGCTCCCTGCTCCAAAGGCTGTTTACCCAGATATGGAGAAATATGACCCACCAGAGATGTCCAACAGCAGTGGTGAGAAATGGTAAGAAAGGGGTGTTTAAAATATACTGAGAGGGGAAAGTCAAGATCATGCATTAATCAGGAAGAAAACCGAAGCAGCAACAAGAATATTAGAAGTACAGAAGGGATGGAGGACCTTCATAATAGGACCATGTAAAGATACCTGAGTTAAGTGTTGATGAGATACTTGTCCATTGCCTCTGCCTAGTTTGCTTCTTTTTTTGCTGAACAGTGTGAATGTTTGTTGCAGGGCAGGGGAGGTGTGGCGGCTCGGCTGCCTGATCTGGGAAGTGTTCAATGGGCCGCTACCTCGTACATCCTCGCTTCGTTCGCTGGGAAAGGTGTGTCACCTTGACAGTTGTTTTGTGTATTTTCTGAACAATTGTTATAGCTATAAGAAATTAATTCCCATCCACTACTCATACTCAGATATTAGGGGCTATTTTTCCAGCCAGGTGCCATTAACTTTAGCAGATGAGGAGGTGCGGTGAGGTGATGTAATTGAAAGAGTGGCAGTTGAATTTCAAACAGTGAAACAAATGTAGAGGACATAATTGAAAGTATAGCATTTTTCTTTGTTCATGTAATAATGTGAGGCATGTTGCAGTTTCTTCATCCTGATTTATTTGCCAATTCTGTTTGTAATATGTCAGATATGTAATATGTCAGATATGTAATATGTCAGATATTGCTTTTACTGATACACTTAAATAGAGCGGAAAAATATTTTGAATTTTTTCAACTTTTCCATGTTTCATTAAGGTGTTTTTTTTTGCAGAATTTGCAAATGCACATAAAGACAAGTACAATGTACATACAACTTTGCCTTGTGATGAACGTAGAGAAACTTTGCCAGCTTATGCTAAAAAATATATGCGTGTCTAGATCTGCTAAAAGGAAGCTTTGTTTGTGACCTAGAGAAGTGTTGCTCACTGAGTTGTGTTTTCCCCTCATGTTTCCACTGGGCTCGTAGATCCCCAAGACTCTGGTCCCTCATTACTGTGAACTGGTGGGGGCCAACCCCCGAGCTCGGCCCAACCCAGCACGCTTCCTCCAGAACTGTAGAGCCCCGGGGGATTCCTCAGCAACAGCTTTGTGGAGAGCAACCTTTTCCTGGAGGAGATACAGGTCCACAGACTTGACTGAAGACACAAATAATGTTCCAGTAAATAATTTTTGTGTACAATAGACCATATCACATCAATAGTACTCAAAGAATCTCCCTAAATTCGCCCTGTGTAGATCAAGGAGCCAGCGGAGAAGCAGCAATTCTTCCAGGATCTGAGTGAAAATTTGGACTCTTTCCCTGAAGACTTCTGTAAACACAAAGTTCTGCCTCAGCTGCTCACCGCTTTCGAGTTTGGCAATGCAGGTGCTGTCGTCCTCACACCGCTCTTCAAGGTAAAGCCTAACCTCCTTGTGCAGCTTTCACACCCTACTAAATGTCAAACTATGTTAACAGGGAATCCCATGTCAGATCATTAATCAGATCATTCAGTGCACCAGAAGGTTACACCTTTATCTCTCCAGTCTCATCTCCATCTATGTGCTCCAGGTAGGAAAGTTCCTCTCGGCAGAAGAATACCAACAGAAGATCATCCCAGTCATTGTGAAGATGTTTTCATCTACAGACCGAGCCATGAGGATACGACTGCTGCAGCAGGTGTGTACTCGCCACAAGCATGCTTTATCTGCACTCATGCGGTTAGCTTTACCTTCCATGGAGGACTTCAAATGGATTTCAAAAACACTCACAAGCAAATCAGAGCAGGATTTTGTAGAAAAGATGACACACGTTTGAATGCGGAACGATGATCAAGCATCTCAGATCTTGTTAAAATATTGTTTGGTTTCCAAGAAGTGAGATGAGTGTTATACAGGGAATATTATATAGGAAATAATTATTTAATCCCCTCCTTTTGTGACTCATGTAAAACCAGTAGCTTGTCTGTTTTAGAGTGAGGTGAAAAAACGACTGTGGTAAACAACACAGCCACTGATTCACTTCACTTCCTGTGTGTCTCTGTCTCTCAGATGGAGCAGTTCATTCAATACCTGAACGAGGCAGCGGTCAACTCGCAGATTTTTCCTCACGTTGTTCACGGTTTCACAGACACCAACCCCGCCATCAGAGAACAGACCGTGAAGGTAATTCACAATGCACAGCCACAGACCAGAAGGTGTCATCCCATTATTATTATTATTATTATTATTATTATTATTATTATTATTATTATTATTATGTCGTCAACCTGCTGTAGCTGCTGTTCAGCTGTTTTTTTCTCCGCTCCCCATCTAGTCGATGTTGCTGTTGGCTCCCAAACTGAATGAGACCAACCTGAACCAGGAGCTCATGCGTCACTTTGCCCGGCTGCAGGCCAGAGATGAACAGGGTCCAATCCGGTGCAACACCACTGTCTGCCTGGGCAAGATCGCCTCCTACCTCAATGCTGGGGTAAAGCACACTGACTCCAATGCAACATTTCAAAATTCAGCAAAGAATCTGCTCAAGGAAGATTAGATAATCTCTCTCTTCACAGACTCGACAGCGTGTTCTGATTTCTGCCTTCTCACGAGCAACTAAAGATCCGTTCCCAGCTTCACGCTCTGCTGGTGTGCTGGGCTTTGCCGCCACACACAACTACTACAGCTTAACGGAGATCGCTGGCCGCATCCTCCCCACCCTCTGTGCCATCACTGTAGACCCTGATAAGAGCGTCAGGGACCAGGTACACATGACATTACTTAATACAGAGTGCACAGGTTATTATTCATGGTGCTGATGTATTTCTCCTCAGAATTTGCATTTATTGTCTTTTTCTCTGTCAGGCATTCAAAGCCATCAAGAGTTTTCTTTCCAAGCTGGAGACTGTGTCAGAAGACCCCACCAAGCTGGCTGATATAGGTATGTGACATGCTGCACGGTGTTGCAAATCTTAATCAGCATGGAAACCAGTGATTACATTTTACATATTTGTGTACCTTATTAAAACCTTGAAATGCTCTTCCTGTCTGTCCTGCAGAGAAGGATGTAGCGTCATGTGCTCAGGCTGCGGGAGCCTCCTCTAGCTGGGCCGGCTGGGCCGTGACCGGCATGTCCTCACTAACGTCAAAACTGATCCGTAACGCTCCAGGGACAGAGGGGGCTGCAGCAGCTGAGGGCAGCGGGGCCACCAACACCATGAACCCTAGTACTGCTATGGATGCAGCACCTGAACCTGGTAATGTTGTCAGATGTGATTCACTTAGTCTGTTCTTTTTTTCTCCATCTTTTTATTGGTTTTCAAGCAGTTGGACAAAGTGAACATTGCATGAATCATACAATTTGTACAGAGTAACATCTAACTGTTGATGACATCTAAGTGCTGTCTAAAACTCAATCTTGTGTATTTCCTTCTTCAGGTTCTGGAGAAAAAACTCCACAATCCTCTGTGAGTGACCATGCTGCCTCTAGTCGTGCCAACCAATCACAGAGTCTTGAAGTAACAGACAACGATGACGAGCCAACCGGGGATCGATGGGATGATGAGGAGGACTGGGGAAGTTTGGAGGTCAGATTTCATCACTTTTCACTTAACAAGAAAATTGCTAATTATTATGTAGGCAGATTTAGGGATGTGAAATTATGTTACGCAATAAGGATTTCAAATTGCATAAATTGTTATTTCTTTTTCTGCCTCAAAGGAGCCAGAGAAAGCTCAGACAGAGCCCGATGACTGGAGCACTGACTGGTCGGGAATGGCATCATCTAAAAAGAAGGTCAGTAACAGAGGAGTATGAGTCTGTGATTTAGAGCCCACCTGTCTGTAGAAACCTCAGAGTCCAAGAGCTTGGTATTATATGCTTCCTATGTGGTTAGAAATTTCAATTACTCCTCATTTCTATCTTTTATCATCTCTTCAATATCCAGGTCGGCCGGTCGTCCTCCTCCATGACTGTGAAAAAGCAGAGCTCTGACTGGAGCAGCTCAGGCTGGGATGCTGATGACAGTTGGTCCAACGAGAAGGAAGGGCAAGGACAGAGCTCTGCCGGCGAGGAGGGCTGGGGCAACGACTGGGGGGAGGAGGAGACAGACACAACCTTGGCCGATAAGACGCTCCCGCTGCCCGAAGGAGTGCGGTTGGCCAGCGAGTACAACTGGGACAGCAGCAACACATTGAAAGGAGCCAGTCAGAATGACCTGTTCGCCAGCGTGTCCCAGAGAAACACAGCCAGCACCACAGCCACAATGGTGAGGACAGAGGCAGGCAAAACACAGAAGAGGAAGAGATTCAGTTAAATTTGTGTTTTTTAATTATTAGCATTTGAGAAGCAGCTCTTAAAAGTAAAAAAAGAAAATTGTCTATTCTATTACTAAAAACATGCTGCATCCTAATTGATCTGTTGTAAAGGTTTGTCCAGTCTGCAGAGTAAACTGATGAGCTTAAAAACTGCTAAATTAAATGTATGTAATAGAGGTAGAGGGATGGACGAGGACCATGAGGATTGAAAAGGGAAAAAACACATTATATTGATAATTTGTTCTGAAAAATAAACAGTCTTCTAGAGATTTAGTTGAGTGTTTTCTCCTCATCAGACTGGAGATGGCTGGGCTGCAGAGTCAACAGGAGACTGGGGAGCGGAGGAGAGCTGGGAATCTGTGGATGGGAGCCAGGGTAAGTCTCTCAGCTGTGTTCACAGTAATACTCAATTATTCTTGTTACCCGACCGTTAATCACATACTGTCTGTCTGTGCGTTGAACTGCCTGTTTTTATTTCTGCCTAGGTCTCAGCAAGGCCGAGCTTTCCAAAAAGAAACGCGAGGAGAGGAGGAAAGAGCTGGAGGCCAAACGAGCAGAGCGCAAAGCCGCCAAAGGTCCTCTCAAGCTGGGCGCACGCAAACTGGACTGACGAGGGCTCGGGGGGGGGGGGGGGGGACCGCAGTCGCTGATCCCAGAGCAGTAGAAGGACGCTCCGACATTCCACAAGTAAAGGACCAGAGAGAAACGTTAGGAGTGGTACTTGCTTCTGCTGAGTAGATGAGCTCAGGTGAGATCAGCCTCTAAAGAACTGACAGATGAGAGGAAAAGCAGCAGTCCAGTGGTTCATGAAAGAAGGGGTGTGGATGGAAGAGCTCAAACAAAAGAAAACAAATCCCAGAGACATGAAGCAGCACAGAGCAGCAGCCCTGACAGAAGTGATTTGAACATGTCGCTCTGTTTTTTTTTTTTTTCAGTACTCAGAAAGTTACGGTTGTAAAGTAAATGTATATAAATGGTGCATCTTGTCTTAAAATGACATGAAGAAATAACACTTTTTAAAAAAAGAATAACAGATAAACATATATAACAGAACTTAAGAATCAAACCTATTATTAAACTGAATGTTTTTCAGTGCACACACACACACACACACACAGTGGATATGAATGTTTTAGTTCAGCTTTCACTTAATTACAGAATTAAGATGTAAAATCAGTCCATGCATGCACTTGTGTATCTGTTCGACCTAATGCTTTGTGGCACGAAAATTACAAAAGTGCTGAGTTTACTTTGCACATACGACACCGTACTATATCGAACTGCACTGGCCTGACAGGTGAGTCGTTTGACTGATTTCAGATCTGTAAATGAGAAACATGCACTGCAGACACATAACAGAGCAGCTGGCCCACAGACATACGTTGGAAACCGACTTTCAAGGGAAAATCATTTTGTGCATTCAGAAAAGATTTCCCATGTGTCCCATGAGGTGTAGTGCCTTGGTGGAGGATTAATGAAATCAGAGTTTTATTTTGAAGGGTCGTGTTATACATTTGTACCTGTATAATCCTACAGATCTCACCAAATCTATTGGGGATGTTTCGAAGGCATTAACTTTTAACCCAGCAGGTATTTTAGTCGGTATCGGGTGTGGTCTGGGTAAAGGAAAAAAATCTTTTACTCTTTTATTTGTGCCTTTATTAATTACATATGTGCTTAGTAGGATCACAAGGCGGCCCCAGTTTCCCCCCAAAATGAACAAGTGGACCTGAGATTCCTCAAACTACTAGACTGTTTCCATCAAACCTTTCAGTGTGACCCCAGACCCCTTTTTGGATACAGTGTTGTTAGATTTAGTGTTATAATACAAAATGCTGTATAGATAAGTCAGCTGACACAATCAACAGCCATCGTCAGAGGAGCTAATGTCCTGTTATGGGCTGGTCAGGTCAGGAACTATGCTGAGGTCGGAAGTGATGTTTTACAGAGAATCCAAATCATGTAGCATGTGAGCTATTGTAAAAAATAAAACCAATGTTTCTTCCTTACATTAGAAGACTGTTTATGTGTTGGGTCATCCTCACTTCTGAGTGACAATAATTCACATCAAATAGAAACGCATGACCTCAGATACAAAGTCATTTCACAGGTGAAAGGAAGTGCTGTGAAGGAGGAGCCAGCAAAGTGGTTCAAGAAGAGCTTCATTTCTTCATGGTTCGAGTTCAACAAACAGGTAAATACATTTAAATATCAATTCAAAGGAAACTATGAATGTATTTTTTTCATTCTGCATACCTCTGTGGAAATTGCATTTATCTGTCTATCTATACATACACATGGGAAAATGAAATAGTAAATGTTCAAATGATTAAAAAGGAATAAAAAACTGAAAGGTTTCTACATCTGCCCCACAGGATCCTTTACAGCATAGAAAGAATATCGATAAAAAAACAAGGTAAGATATGTTCACTGACATTCCTGGGTTTGGTTTTTATATCGGCTTTATGCACAGCATTTATATCTGCACGAAATATGACATAAGACAAACAAACTAATAAAGAAAATTGTTACAAATACAATGAGTTGAAAAGTTAAACAAGCTTATTATGGTTTCACACTGAACATTTCACACTTCTACAAACAGTGAGGTGTGATTTACAACAGGATGAGAATGGCCAAGTAATAATTAAAATGTGTGCTATAATGATGCCCTTTAAATGAACAAGTGAAACTAAACATGATAGTAGTTTATGTGAATTTACATAAAAATCACGCAGTACATTTTTCAGATTATGTAGAAAAAAAGGAGTTCAGCGGGATGATGACCTTGATGGCATTGACTAGTCCAGTTTATCCAGTAATGCCTTGGCGCTAAGAGCTGCACCAGCGGCTCCTGGTATTGTCCCTTCTGGTCCTATTAATGTTCCTGCTACTGCTCCTCCTAATCCTGCAAATGCTACTAATGTATACTTCAACACCTGCAATGAGAGATGAAACACAGACGCACATAGTGTCAAGAAATGTTTTTCTTTTGGCTGTTTTTGCAATGGTTCAAAAACCCGGTGCCATGACCTTTTCCTGAAAGTAAGTAGATTTTGTACCTAAACCAAACTTTGGTTATTGCACGAGCTTACATTAACTCAAAAGACGCAACAAATTGGTCGTATTATTGTGGACTCGGCCACATAGAGACTAAATCCAAATTGAGTCCACTTACCTGCCAAGATAGGCTCACACCATATCGTTGCTTGTTGGCAAAGTGCTCACAGTTAAAGTTTGTGAGATGGTACTCTATGTCCTCACCCACCAACGAAAGCGCTTCTTTCACAATTTCCTTAGCTGGCCGAGGTCTGCGGCTTTTGTCAAATTTGTTATTTACTCTCCACGTGTCATTGCCCGCCACATCTTCAAGTCTTTGTCTCTTTACTTTGCCTTTGGCCTTCTCCGTCTGAGCTGAGCTGGAGGGGTGGAGGAGGTGGAGGAGGAGGTGTAGGGGCTGGAGGGGCTGATTGGGCCTAAAGATATGAGAAAGAAACCAATGAGTTTGACTTTAAAAGCAATGGGGAGGTTGTAACATGTTTCAAGAGTTCACACACTGATAATGAGTTCTGTTTATCTATTCAGTTTATTATAAAATGTTGCTTGGTTATTTTATTCATGAATAAATGATCACGATCTGCAGTAGTCCAGACTCTGCAAAGACGGTAAAGAAACGACTCACCGAGGTTCACCAGGTGAACAACGTATCCATCTCCAACATACACAGCCCAGTGCTGATAATCTCCACGTAAGATTTCGATCAAATCACCAGGTGAAGGCTCCAAGGAAACAGAAAAATTGTGACATTTTGCTTCAGGTGCAAAAAATTAAAGCATTTAAACTCAAGTTCACTCCTCAACGAAACAAAGAACAGAAATCAGAAGTGAGGGACCCCTACTCTCTTATCTCGTCCGGCAATGGAGGGAAACTCCCATTTCCTGTTATACAGAGTAAATACTTTAAACAACAATTTGGGACAACATGAAGTTTAAACTCAAGGAAGACTTTGTCTTGACTATGATGCTGACTGTATTAATTATCATTTTGTTGTTTCAGCACAAAACTGCAATATAACAAAATGTAAAAAATGAAGGCGGTGTCTGAACTTTCTTTTTTGCTCTGTACATGTCTATTTCTCACTGCACTTGTCAGTGTAGACGCCTTACTAACATGATAAAAGGAAAATGTTTCAGAGATGTCATACCTGGTTTGGTTTTCAGATTCACACTTTATTTATATCATTTACATTTACAGGAATCAGAATTGCACAAACTAGTTGCTACAGAAAATCATTACAATATAATAATTACTTCTTTATATTAATATTATTACACTTGGTCTCATATATTACATTATATTAATTGTTTGGGGTCATTTCATTCCCTCCCTGAAAATGTTTCCCAGAGATATTTGATATTTCTACTGGTTGGCTAATTTGTATAAATTTACACAAAAACAACAACAAAAACCTACACAGACTTGGAATTTTCAAATGTATTTTTCAAATTAAGACGTGCGTTGCATTGAGTAGGCTGCTGACAGAGATTTAACGTTGGGAGAAGGAAACTGAGGACGTTACTGGTCCAGTTTACTCTTGACATAAAGTGCTAAAGCCCAGGCTCCTCCCACAGCTCCTCTTGGTCCTGCGATTGATCCAAGTGCTCCACCGACTAATGCTGCTAGTCCCATTGCTGTATAATTAAACACCTGTGCCACACACACACACATTATCTTATATCAGTATTTGCAATTCACCATTTTCTGACCAGTCAACCCAAACTGCTCTGTTCAGGTCAGTAATAAATTCAGAATAACATCACTGCATTACTGATTGTTTCATACACTTCATTTTCTTAAAAGCTGTTGAAAGTTAAACAAATTATGCTGTAGTTCATTTCAATGTGTATAATACACTGTCAATGTGTCTCTAAAAGACAGGTTCCTAATTATGGGTCCACCTACCTGAGAGGAAAAGCTTATGCCATAACGTAGCTCCATGGCAAAGTGCTCACAATTCCAAATGGTGACATGGTAATACCTATCCTCACCCACCATGGAAAGAGCCTTTCTCACAATTTCATTGGCGGGCCGAGCGCTGTGTGTGTCGTCCAGTTTGTTATTTACTTTCCACCAGTGCTGGCCAACCACAACCTCCAGTTTTTCTTTCTTTACTTTGCCTCTGTTACCTTTAAGTTTTTTTTGTGAGTTGGACAAGCTGGATGAGCTGAAGAGGCTGTCTGGGTCTAAGGGTATGAGAAAGAGAGATAGGTGAATATGTTAGACTTGGTAGATGATCAGAAGGTTGCAGCATGGTAATGTTGAGTTTTGTTTAATTTTTAAGTTAATCAAAGTTAGATAAAATGTTAGTTGGTCTAAACAATCAGATTCTGCAACTCAAAACAGATACTAGAGCGGTCATTACACTTGATGTTGTGTCCTCTGTTTTCACAAGCTTTCTGACCATTTGGAGCACATCAGCTGTGCTCACACAGCACTGCATGTCACCATTAGTCATGCGTGTGTGTGTGTGTGTGTGTGTAGCATGGATGAGTGTTGAGATATCCAAATTGAAAGAGAGCTAGTCTACATTCTGGTCTTTGATCATGCACAGTACTGCATCTTGACCACTAGATGAAGGTCTTTACTGTGAGTGGACAGTGTCTGGGAGCAGCAGTCCAGTGGAGAAATGACTCACCCAGGTTCACCAGGTGAACAACGTATCCGTCTCCAACATACACAGCCCAGTGATTGAAAAGTCCACAGGAGATTTCAATCAAGTCCCCAGGCGAAGGCTTGATGGGAAAGATCATAATAAAGCAAGGAATCAATACGTTTGACAAATCCTTTTGATCAAGTCACTAAACCCGGGCCTCAAATATACTTTGAGCAAAAAATGAATTTGACAATCTGACTAATAACTTTGATTCAGGTCCTAGATATATATATATAGCGTTAGCCTAAGAGTTAGGAGCAAATGCTGTTCAGTTTGTTGTGGTCCATGAGATTTACTCACCATAGTTTGAGCTATTTCCTGTGGTCTTTGATGTTTGGCCTGATTTGACTCTCTGACTGAACAAGAACCTAAGGAACAAATTAACATTAAATACTACAAAAAGGCAAAGATTCGATGGTATAATAAAGTTGGTAGGTTGCTTGATTAAGTCTTCAGAGGAACAACTTGACATCACTTGACTTGATATCTGAATCTACAATGTCTGTACAAGTTTTAACAAGAGGAAGTTCCTGTTGACTTGTTGATGTGTTGCTTTTAAACTTTACACATTACACCACTGAAGTGAGGCCTAACTTCACAAACATTTTTGTCAGTATGAAAAATGAAATGAAATGAAACAACTACAGGTTCTGACAACTGTATGAAGGATGGAGAGACCAGCACCGGCCAAACATCTCTTCTTAATACTCAGCAGCAGATTTTGACAGAGATACAGGAAGAAAACAAGACCAAAACAGCTCTGATTGACCCTTCTTTCCAAAACACTCCTGTCCAAGTTGTTTCTTAAATGTGATGATCACGTCCAGGTCATGCAGCAGTAATATCCTGATCTGTCCAGGCCAAGTAACTGTCCCAGCCAAAACTTTCTTGGCTTTTACATGTCAGTAAACAGTAAAGTCCACTTACAGGCCTGCTTGTGAAATCAGTACATGATGAACCCTTGTACATAGACCAAATTTATAAAAACAACATACATGTACATGGAACATACATGGAAAACTAGAAGTATTTTGATATTTTTGACATATACCGTATGTCTAGCCCTTACAAATATCTATGTTTACACACAAAAACCTGCTAATATGCAGAATGTGAAGGCAGGTCAAATTGAATGTGGTGATTTATTAGAAAAACATAGATGATTACACAGGTTTAATAAACCTAAATTAAATACATATTAAATGTAATATGTTGTGAATGTATACAGTTACAACATTTTATATGAAATAGAATAATATAGAATATCATAATATAGATACATGAATAGTATAGGGAGATGTTGTTTTTTGTATACTTACATCTACATATACCTGGAGGATGTATGATCATTAGCCTACATAGGTGACTTATAGGACAACATCACTCTTGATATAGGGATTATATATTATATTTAGGGAAGATCAAACTTTTTTGTGTTAGTTTGTTTTTGACATCAGTTTAGGAGAAAATTCGATTCTATCAAAGATCAATCAGTTCGATACATCAGCATTTGATCATTTTAGTAGCAATGCTTAATTCAGCATTAGACTAGTGGACATGAGAATTTGGTTGCCCAGTTGTTGACCTCAGGAAGTTTCTTACCGTGGCAGGTGGTGATTAGAGGAGAGAGCAGGACTGATCCAAGAACTGTAGCTCAGTTGCTGAATGTTTGTCTGCTTTTATTTGATCCCTCTCAAAACCACACCCAGTGACATTGGCAGGCGTGGAGGAGGGGGCCGTGTCCGCCTACAGAGTCAGGACAGAGCCAAGCCACAGGGGGCCACTGTCCAGAATGAATCAAATGAAAGAGGCTGAAACAGACTGTCACCATAAATGTGTGAGTAAAACTTACACCTGGTCGCACAAGTGCATGTCCATTATTCAGACTGTTTTGGTTCCTGTCTGCTCTGTGTTGTAGTTGTATGTTCTGCGCTTCTCTCTGGCAGTGAGCACACGCAGGTGAGTGTGAATGAGTTACCAGAGTTACTATGGTTACCGTGCCTCTGTCTCTTTGTAACTCTCTCATGATTCAGTAACAGGTTTCTACGTCAATCTGCTTTTACAAAAATCATGAATGTTATCGATCCTTCTTACCAAGATCCAGTTACATAATCCTTCGTTTTTAACACAGTTAAAGAGCAGGAAGCCTCAGAGCCAAAAAAAAAAAAAACATACACATGAAACAAATCACAAAATGACAACCGCTGTTAATAGCTGCACCACAAAATCTCTGACAACAGTCAATTGAAAATAGTCATGAAGGAAACGATTTAGTCTGAAAGAGAAAAAGCAAGAGGCAGTGGTTTACTTTCTACTGTGCCTGCAGGGAAACAGGAAAGTCCCACAGACTGCCAGGGAGGAAATCACCACAAACTATATAAGAGTGTTTAGATAAGTTAGGGCTCCAGCTTCTGCTGTAAAAATATGAGACCAGACACTTGGATTTTAATAATAGATAATAGACATAGACATAGTAGTTTTTCTACATAGTTCAAAAGTGTAAATGCAAAAGTCAAGATGCAACTCAGGAAAAGAACTTCTTCCCTAATGCAAGTGATCCCTTCATGTATAGAGCTCCAGCCACAGCTCCCACTGCCACCCCGATTGGTCCTGCTACTGCTCCGGCTGCTGCTGCTACGGTTGACATTATTGCTGTTGCACCATCTTCCACCTGTATCAATACATAATTATATATTATTTTGTCAAAGTCATGATCTCTTCCTGAGTCTAATCAAACACATTTTCCCTAAACCTGCTTGTTTCTTGCTAATTACCAGACAGATCGACACAAGTGTGAGTCCACCTACCTGAGCACATTCACTTTTGCCATATCGTCTCTTTGTGGCAAAGTTCTCACAGTTCCATTTGATGACACTGTAGTCCACATCATCGCCCACCATGGAAAGAGCTTCATCCACAATTTCCTGGGCTGGACGAGGTTTGTGTTCAGAATCAAATTTGTTATTTACTCTCCACCTGTCCCTGCCCACCACAGTATCAAGTGTCTGTTTCTTTATTTTGCCTTTGCGACCCGTGGAATTTGTTTCTGAGCTGGAGGAGCTGAATGAGCTGCTTGAGTCTGAAGACATGAGACAGAAACATAAATAAGTTAGAGTTAATACATGATGTAATGGTTGTAATATCATTTACAGGTTTTCATATTGATGTTGAGCTCTGTTTATCCCTGTTAGTTGGTTTATTCAACTAAATAATCATGGTCTACACAGCACTGTGTCATGGCTGCTGAGGTAAGTGGACAGTGTTTGTGAGCAGCAGTTCAGACTCTGTAAAGACAATAAAGAAGTGACTCACCGAGGTTCACCAGGTGAACAACGTATCCATCTCCAACATACACAGCCCAGTGCTGATAACCTATACGGAAGATTTCAATCAGGTCACCAGGTGAAGGCTTGATGGGAGAAATCAATAAAGCAAGAAATCAATATATTTGACAGATTATCTTCAGCTTCAGTTCAGGTGCTAAATGAAAAAAAAAAACATTTTTATCTCAGCTGGATATGTTTCAGGTCATCAGTCTCTCTCTCTCTCTTTCTCATGATCTACTGTGTTTAACTTTTGTTTAACTAAACAACACAAGGTTGTGAAGCCTTGGCAGAGGTCTGTGTGAGTGCTCTCCAGTTCACAGTGGCTGATGGGAGTTACTCACCATAGTTTGAGTTGTTGTCTGTGACCTCAGATGTTTGGCCTGATTTGACTGTCTGACAGAATCAGCACCTGAAGGAACAAATCAGTAAAAGGTGATACAAAAAAAGCAAAGATTAGATTAGGCTATCACGTAAAAAGGGAATAAGAAGTAGAAGTTGTAGAAGTAACTAAAAAGGTAATATTTAATTTTACTTGAAATTTCTGCAAGACTCAAGATCTGAAGCTCAACAAATATCTTCTAAACATCACTTTTACAATAAGCGAGCACCTGATTATTACGTCTTCACTCACACCGTCTCTGCAGGTTTAAATACGAGGATGTTCCTGTTGACTTGTTGTGTTGCAGCTGTTTGATCAAGCTGTAACTACAGATGTGAAACTATATTTGAAGTGGGTGCAACCATTGAGTTTTCACATTCAAAGTTCTTCATGGGTCAATGTTTGACGGTTAATCCAACTATACAGAAGTGTATGACCTGATTTTTATATACGTAGCCTATAGGCGTCATAATGAGACAGGAGTCATGATGTGCAATAAATAATAATTATAATAATTATTATGTAATTATGTAATCATTGTAATAATAATAATGCCTGCTTCACCAGTGGAAGAACGTATATCTATAAATCTATCTATCTATCTATCTATCTATCTATCTATCTATCCAATGCTAATTCTAATATTTGTGGTTTGTAGAACCAAACAATGAGCTGAAAGGTGTGTGAGTGAGTGAGTGAGAGTGAGAGAGAGAGAGAGAGAGAGAGAGAGAGAGAGAGAGAGAGAGTACAATAACCCCAGTTCTACGTCGCATTGTGTGTATGTGAAAAGACCCACCCATCAGTCACGTCATGTATCCGCCACTGGTGTGTGTGTGTGTGTGTGTGTGTGTGTGTGTGAAATGAAAACGAAACTCGAGGTCGGAAATGTATGGATCGGAAAAGTAGAAATCAGACATAATTTGTGTTTCTAAAAGTTTCTAAAAAGTTAGTAGTTGTAGTGGTTCATAGCTTTAGCAGTCAGTCTCAATTTGACAATTCATTTTCAACTTACTAATTTCCCTGTTAGATGGCTAAATGACTCTCTTACCTTACCAATCGTGAGGCGTTCAGGGACTTTGATTCGTCACAAAATCCACTTAGCAGAAAGACAAGAAAACGTCTGCTTCGTCCAGTCTCTACTTCTACTTCCACAGTGAATGTAAAAAATAAATATAATAAAGAGCGAGTTCACTCCTCGACGAGACAAAGAACAGAAAGCAAAAGAGTGAGACCTCCACTCTTTTATAGATTCCACACTAGAGGGAGCTCCCACTGTTATATAAGGTAAAAACAGGACATGAAGGCCATAGACGGTCTTAACGTAGAGGGATACTTAGGCAGAGTGCTTGGGGCCCCTCCACCAGCAGTCGTAGTAGGGGGGGGCACCAACCTCCCAAAACAAAAAAAAAAGAAAAAGAAAAAAAAGTATTAATTAAATTCTAATTAAATGTATTCAATTACAGAGTCAGGACAGAAGCGAGCCACAGACTGTCACCATAGATGTGCAAGTTAAACTTATACCTGGTCGCATGTGTGCATGTGCATTATTCTGTTTTGGTTCCTGTCTGCTCTGTGTGGTAGTTACCATGGTTACTATGGTTACCGTGCCTCTGTCTCTTTGTAACTTTCTCATGGTTCAGTTACAGGTTTCTACGTTAATCTGCTTTCATAAAAATCATGAATGTTATTGATCCTCATCTAGTTACATAATCCTTCATTTTTAACACAAGAGTAGGAAGCCTCAAGCCTCAAGAGCCAAAAAAAAAAAAAAAAAAAAACACCACAAAATCTCTGACAACATTCAACTCAGAAAAAGAACTTCTCCCCTATAAGAGCCCATCTCTTCGCGTAAACTGCTCCAGCCGAAGCTCCCACCATCGCCCCGACTGGTCCTGCCATTGCTGCACCTGCTGCTGTTGCTGTTGACACCATTGCTGCTGCACTCTTTTCCACGACCAACCAAGAGATCACATACACACATCCCAAACTAAACCAAACAAAAATGATCATGTAAAGAAAAAAACACATGGATTGTGGCTACATACTGCACACAAGACAAATTTTATAGGAGGATCTGGGTTTAATAGAGCGACGCTTTTCACTTTTCGCTTTTGCCCATATCGTCTCTTTGTGGCAAAGTGCTCACAGTTCCAGTCAATGACATAATACTCCACACACTGACCCTCCATGGAAAGAGCTTCATCCGCAATTTCCTTGGCTGGACGAGGTTTGTTTTTGTTATCATATTTATTATTTACTTTCCAATCGTCATCCTTCGCCACATCATCGAGTTTCTCTTTCAGTATTCGACCTTTGTACTTTGAATTTTTCCCTGAGCTGGAGGAGCTGGAGGAGCCGGAAAAGCCAGAAAAGCCTCCTAGGATATGAGCCAGAAACAGCAGTAAGTTAACATGTTTTATGAGTTTACATGTTAATGTTTTGTTCTGTTAATCACTTTTTTTACTTTTTTACTAATTTAGAGTCAGATGGTTCCATCCTACCCCCTAAATGACTTTCTTACCTTACCAGTCGTGAGGTGTTCAAGGACTTTGATTTGATGCTGATCAAAACAGGATACTGTTGCAAAATCTAGTTGGCAAAAGACAAGAAAATGTCTGAATGAAAAAAAAGGGAGTGGATGTGCGGTGTGTGAGATGTTTCCTGTTTAGTAGACTGACATGTTCCGTGTCAGTACAGGTGGTTCTCACGCTCCTACAACGTGACCATGATTTACAGTAAATTGGTTGTTGAAATCTGAAATGAAAGAGCAAATTGACTTCATTCAGCATGCGTGTGATTTTGTTTATGAAGATATAATGTTCCCTTTAAGTTGAGTTATTGTTCACCCACATCTAAGAAATCTCTAAACCTCCATGTACAAAACACTGTGGCTGGAAACAGTGTTGATGGAAACAGTGTGTCAAAACTATAAAGTTGTGATTTGTAGAACCAAAACAATGAGCTGAACGGTGCTGAAATGAATGACCCTTGTCACCTTTCACTCAGTCAATGGATCCATTATTCAGTATAAAATGATCACTTATCATTAGCTTTTTTTTTTTTTTTTTTTTTTTTTGCCTTTCTCTCTACAACACACCTTTGTACCTGTACTCTGTATTTTCCCTGTCTGTCAGGTGTGTGTTGGTGTGTCTCGTCTGTCAATCAGAAGCGTGGTCATCTTCTCATCGTCTGCTCTTTAAGAACTGCAGGCTCCTTTCGCTCACTGCACACTTAGACTGTCCATCGTTCGATACACTTCGGTAACATTCGGTAACTTCATGTTACACCTTTATATTGTGATAAATGCAATAAAATAATGGAACTTAGAACATTGTTAAAGGACAATTCTGCCACATCTAAATGTAACATATATCCCTGTGCAGCAGATTCAGCTGAACAGAAGAATCACTCAAATGAAAGATGGAGACTTTAGGTCAAAGTATGTTTATTATTTCTTCACCATTAAAGAGGGTCTACATTTGGTGCTATTAGTTTACTACAGAATGAAAAAAATGTGTGACTTTGTTGAGTAAACCTGTTGGCAGTGATGACAGGCACAGGTGAGATATATGGAGCTTTATTCCATTCAATAAGTCACTAAAACATATGAAAAGTATTTCATATAAAAGATATTTTCCAGATTAGAACATACATTACATCATTACTATCAGTTAATGATGAGGGAGACACTCAGGAAAACGCTTTTTTTAATGCTATGCATCCCTTCACAATACCGCCTGCAACGCTGGCTCCCATTGTCGCCCCAGCTGGTCCTGCTACCAATCCTGCTACTCCTCCTACGGTCGATGCTAACTCTACTGCACGTTTCTCCACCTTAAACACGAGATCACACACACACACACACACACATACAAAAACCAATTAACTCAACAAATCTGACATTCAGGTAACAATATTTGTCAAAGTCATGATCTCTTCCTGAGCCCAATCAAACATGTTTTGCCTAAATCTAAATCTGATTGTTTCTTGCTAATTCCCAGACAGATCGACACAGATGTGGTGAGTCCACCTACCTGAGCACATTCACTTGTGCCATATCGTCTTTGCGTGGCAAAGTGCTCACAAGTCCAGTCCATGACTTCACACTCCACACACTGGTCCACCATGGAAAGAGCTTCAGCCACAATTTTCTTGGCTGGACGAGGTTTGTGTTTGTCGTCATATTTATTATTTACTTTCCAGCTGCCATTCTTCTCCACATCACAGAGTTTCTCTTTCTTTATTTTGCCTTTGCACTTTGATTTTTCCCCTGAGCTGGAGGAGCTGGAGGGGCTGGAGGGGCTGGAGGGGCTGGCAGGGCCGGAGGAGCCGGTGAAGCTGGAAAAGTCAAAGAAGCTTTTTGCGTCTAAGGATATGAGCCAGAAACAGCAGTAAGTTAACATGTTTTATGAGTTTACATGTTAATGTTTTTTTCTGTTAATCACTTCAGTTTATGATAAAAATGTTGGTTGGTTTATTCAACCAAATAATCATGGTCTACACAGCACTGTGTCATGGCTGCTGAAGTAAGTGGCCAGTGTTTGTGAGCAGCAGTTCAGACTCTGTAAAGACGGTAAAGTGACTCACCTGGCTTCACCGGGTGAACAACATATCCATCTCCAACATACACAGCCCAGTGCTTATACAATCCATGAGAGAATTCAATCAGGTCACCACGTGAAGGCTTGATGGGAGAGATCACGATCAAGTAAGGAAATGAATATATTTGACAGATTATCTTAATTCAGGTGCTAAATGAAATAAAATGTTGATGCATTTTATTTCCGCTGGATATGTTTCAGGTCATCAGCCTCTCTTCTCATGATCTACTGTGTTTAACTTTTGTTTACAAAAGGTTGTGAAGCCTTGGCAGAGGTCTGTGTGAGCGCTCTCCAGTTCGCAGTGGCTGATGGGAGTTACTCACCTTAGGTTGAGTGGTTGTCTTTGATTTCAGAAGTTTGGCCATATTTGACACAGTGACAGAATCAGCACCTGTAGGAACAAATCAATAAAAGATGATACAAAAAAAACCCTCAAAGATTTGATCATCATAAAAAAAAATAAAAATAAATAAATAACAAAAAGAATTAGAAGAGGCACTAGGTGAGGCAAAGCTAGCCGATGTTTGATGCCTCATTTTACGTGCTGGGGCCCTATTTGTAATGTTGACAAAGTTTGGTGCTGTTCTAAGCATTATTCTGCTATCTGGCTGTCTGTGCTGAAGACACGACAACTGGAGAGTTTTGTGGTCAGCAGACTTGATCTCTGGGTTAAACTTACCCTGAAAGATCCTTTTAACTCCTTAATATTGATTATTTTGCCCTCAATTGAATAATAATTTGTTATGTCTTAAAACTTTACTTTGTGACGTATACTGTAATATCCTAACTGTTTAAACATCAAATAAACACTGTCCTTAATTTTCATAATAATAATAGTAATGAATTTTTATTTTTATCATTTATTAAAGAGAAAAAACACATGGCTTCATCCTTCTTTCGAGACTGAAGTGGTGGAGA
This sequence comes from Caranx ignobilis, assembly GCA_021432705.1. NCBI lineage: Eukaryota > Metazoa > Chordata > Actinopteri > Carangiformes > Carangidae > Caranx > Caranx ignobilis. The sequence continues at coordinate 15,479,718 of MU269981.1, read as the reverse complement.
CATAAAGTGCAGTAGCCAATCAGAAGCAAAGAGGCGCTGGACGCCAATCAAAATGTAGTAGTTGTAGTAGTTAGTTCATAGCTTTAGCAGTTGAATCTAAGTTTTTACAATTCATTTTCAACTTACTAATTTAGAGTCAGATGGTTCCATCCTACCCCCCAATTGAATTTCTTACCTTACCATTCGTGAGGTGTTCAAGGACTTTGATTTTTTGACTCTGATCAAAACAGGATATTGTTGCAAAATCTAGTTGGCAAAAAGACAAGAAAAAGTCTGCCACAAAGACAAGTTCATTCCTTGACGAGGCAAAGAACAGAAAGCAAAAGTGACAGACCCCTACTCTTATAGTTTCCATACTAGAGGGAAACTCCCACTCTCTGTTATACAATGTAAAGGCATGAGATGAAGGATACACCCTCTGTGTGAAATATGAAACATCTGATAAAGACACATGAAACATGATGAGCCCCACTACTGTCTGCAAGTTTTATCATTTTATTTAACCAGGAAAAAGCTCCATGTGATTTTTGGCCAAATGAATGTTTTAATTTAACCCAAAGTTTAGATAAAAAGACTAACTCCTTAGTTTTAGTCACATTTAGGTCAAGAAAGTTATCGTCACACTATGTGAACACGTCACGGAGCTGGTCAGTGCAGTGATGGAGAGTGCATCCACAAATACAATCATCTCCAGCAGCCTTATGTATGTTTACTCTTTAAAAAAGGTTTGTGGCATTTCCATGCATATTCACAATATCAGTCTGAGGTGACAGACTCATGCAATATGTCAATATCACTCAAAAAAACAGACCTTTTTAAATGAGAAAAAATGATCTGAGAACTGAGGGTTACTGAGAAGAATATTCTTTTTATTGATCACTGCTTTAAGTTGCTTTAAGTTACCCAAGGTTTGTTGTTTGGGTAAGTGATCACTTTTTTAGTTGGTATCGCCCACAGAGTGCGATGTATGAAGTGATGGCATCTGAAAGTTCATTTGTATCATCACACACATTGTAAAAACACTGCCAGTCTGTACATGCAAAGCATGCCTGGAGGACGATGCTGTTCTCATACCAGATTTTCACTGATCTCTCCTCCTGCTCCAGACATCTAAAGGGAGGTATGTATACAGGTATGAAGTAAACACTGCTGTGATAAGAAGGAAGGCATAGGCAGGGATTTATAAGCCCCACTTACAGAGCCATAGCATAGATCCAGCATGGTGTTTTTCTGTGGTAGTACAATTCACATACGTACTGCTTATACGTTTGTTTTTTTTTTTTTTTATTACAATGATTAGGATCTCAAAGGACAAACCTGGGTCATCTACACTTCTCAAAAACTTTCATCACAAGAGATATTAGAGCGACTGGCCTGAATTCATTTAGCTCCATTGAATTATTAATTTTTGAGACCGGGATTGTGGTAGATGTTTTCCAGATTGTTTGTATCTGTCGTCTCTCAGCACACCTTAAAAAAGTGATGTGAACATGTCACTGAGCTGGTCAGCGCAGTGATGTAAAGTGCATCCACACATACAATCAGGGCCAGCAGCCTTATGTATATTTACTCTCTTAAAGAGGTTTGGTTGTGACATTTTCATCCGTAATCACAATATCATTCTGAGGCGCAGGCCCGTGCCTGGAAGGAGGAGATAAATGAGGGTGAGAAAATCACATATAGACATACAGAAACAAGAAGCCTGACATACTTCCCCCTCAAGCAGCACACTGTGTGGTTAGCTGCCTATAAGATATATAGGCTAAAGCCACAGGTGTATCGCAGTCACACACGTATACACAGGATGTTCACTTCTCTGCATCAGTCATTTTACAGTACACCAAACAATGTGCCTGAATACCACTGCCACCACCACCAGCACTCCTGTCACCCATTTTGTCTTCCATTTTGATGCATCTCTTGCAGCTGCAGAGGCACCTCGGGGCACATCAGGGCACTTCTATCATGTGACTGAGTGTAGCCAGGTCATTTCATTTATCTGAATTATCATCAAGTTCATTTGTTTCATTTCATACATTGTATTCATTTGTTTTATTTATTTATTTGTTTGTTTATTGAACAGGGACAGTGCACATTGATCAACATGTCAGTATCAACATCTATGTAAATATACCAGAGTTAGCCATAATGGCTAATTTTCATCTGTTGTCCCTGGGGCAGGTTGGCGAAAGTTAAGGCAAGACGAGGCAATTTTATTTGTATAGCCCGTTTTTACAAACAGTTTGTCTCAAAGGGCTTTACACAGCATTATGACAACATCCTCTGCCCTTAGACCCTCACATCAACTGAGGAAAAACTCCCGAGAAAACCCTTTAACAGGGAAAAAATGGAGAAACCTCAGGGTGAGCAACAGAGGAGGGATCCCTCACCCAGGACGGGCAGACATGCAATAGATGTTGTATACAGACAAGAAAACAGTTTACAACATGGAATATGGAAAACATGGAAATGGAATCAGTCAGTTAATGAAAAATAATGAAGGAAGCTCCTGGTGGGCAGGGACCATCTTAATGGGACTAAGACTGGGTTGTGAGCAGGGAGTGCAGACCGTAATGTTCTATTATCAACAATCGATACAATAAAATGCAGTTCAATAAATACGCTACAGAAATGACAAAAGCAGTGTGAAATGGAGAATCAGTAGAGATGGCATCAACCGTAGGAGGAGTAGCTGTCCTTGTTGTCCTGCTGCACAACACATTGACACAATGAAGTGCAAGCCCATGATCTTAAAATGAGGCAAGCATCTGCAAAGTGTTTAAAATGATCTAGATTAAGTAAATTGTACTTTTCCACTATGTGACAATGATAACTGTTAGTGTTTTTAGTTTGTTTATAGTTTGTTCATAGAGAGATTCAATCAGTCTTAAAAACACTGCCAGTCTGTACAGGCAAAGCATGTCTGGCGGGAGGAGATGCTGTTCTCATACCAGATTTTCACTGATCTCTCTCCTGCTCCAGACATCTAAAGGGAGGTATGTATACAGGCATGAGGTACACACTGCTGTGATAAGAAAGAAGGCATAGGCAGGGATTTATAAACTCCTTTCAGATCCAGCATGGTGTTTTTCTGTGGTAGAACAAGTCACAGACTGCTCATGTGCCCTCAAAGTCTTTTTTAAGTTACAATGATTAAAATCTCCCAGGACAAACTTGGGTGACTCTGGGCTGACAGAGTCCAGTTTGTGCGTGTCATCAGCAATCAGCTGTGCTGCGACAGAGGCACCTGCTCACGGATGAATGTAACTAATGTATCTATTTTTTTACTTCCCATTTAACTGTGACGTCACAGACAGTTAAACAACAGAAAAATGTGAAAATGGATTAAAAGACTACAAAATCAAAAAAAAAAAAAAAACATATCAACTTTGAAATAGAAAGCAACATCTTTAACCACAATTCCATCAATTCCAAAACCTGGTAATGTCAACAAGATGATCTCCATGTTCTTTATCTGTGGTCTTCTGTAGAATCAGGGTCTTTGTTATGGTCTGTGTCAAAAGGAGTCAAAGTTTGGAGGCTGTGATGAAACATAGCACAAGGACATCTAGTGATGTACAGAAATGAAAGCAGCCATTAAGATGTACAGAAGAAGTTACATACATTGTTTATTCATGCTATATGTGTTACAAATCCTTCTGTATGTGATTCAGTTGGATTTCAGAGGATGCAGGACATGTGCCTCTGAATGTGCGGCATATTTTTCATAATTGATTAAACATTATTCTAAAACAATTGTGACTTTAACAGTTGAATTTGCTTATGAATGAACTTCGTGTTACACCTTTATATTGTGATAAATGCAATAAAATGGAGCTCAGAACATTGTTAAAGTGAGTCCTACTCACTACTACTCACCATAGTTTGAGTAGTTGTGATGTTTGGCCTGGTTTGACTGTCTGACAGAATCAGCACCTAAGTCACAAATCAATGAAAGATTATACAAAAGAGCAAAGCAAAGGTGAGATTGTTGCAATTAATATGGTAATATTCAGCAATCCATGAAATGTCTTTTAATTAAAGATGGAGATATTAAGCTCAACAAATATCTTCCAAACATTACTCTTAGGATAACCATAATATATTTGTACTTTGGCAGGTACGACCACAGCTTACAGAAAATTGGTTGTTGAAATCTGAAATGAAAGAGAAAGTTCATTCAGCATGCGTGTGATTTTGTTTATGAGGACATGAGTTTTCCTTCACTTTATGTTTAAGTTGAGTTATTGTTCACCCACATCTAAGAAAACTCTAAACCTTCATGTACTAAACACTGTGGCCGGAAACAGTGTTGATGGAAACAGTGCGTCAAAACTAGAAAGTTGTGGTTTGTAGAACCAAAACAATGAGCTGAAAGGTGCTGAAATGAATGACCCTTGTCACCTTTATTATTTGATGTAAAATGATCATTTATTATTTTTTGGGGGGGGGGGTTCTCTTTTTTTTGCCCTTTTCTCTACAACACACCTTTGTACCTGTACTACTGTGTTTTTTACTCTCAGAGGAAGTCTGATTATCAATATGTTGAAGATTGCTGCAGACGTTTTCTGTCTTGATCTTAAAGATGAAAGTTTCCTGTTTCCTCTGAGCTCACTAACTGTCTGTGACACCCCAGGTTCACAGAAGAAAAATCTGAAATCCTGATGCTACAATTGGAAACCAGAAGACGTGTGCCATGTTCTTCTGAATGTGGGGCATTTTGTAACTGTGAAAGTGTATTTATGTTTTAACTATAAAAAACTGAATTTGCCTCACAGTGCTGGGTCTTAGATGGTTTATTTGTTGGCTCACCACTTCTCCAGCCTTTTCCTTTCCTTTCACATGACGCAGGTTAACAATGTGAATACAATAGGTTACAATACAAATTATTTTATTATTTAATCCCCAAAGGCAAATTCATCCTGAAGCTGGGGTGGATCGGGTGGCTGCTCCACCCGCCGCTGGTCCCGATCGAGCGACCGTCCTGTTCACCGCGGGTCAGCAAAACTCGCAGTCCTCCTCCTACCGCCGAAGGCTGCTGAGAGACGCTCCAACTGAGGAGCAGGCTTCGCGGCTGGTCCACCCCACCTCCCCGCGCCGTCTAATGCGCAGGACCATGGACAGCTCCTGCATCATTAGCTGCCGACCGAGGTTTGTGTTTTTTGTCCACTTTGTTATTTACTCGCCACCTGTCACTGCGCACCACATCATCAAGTTTGTCTTTCTGTATTTTGCCTTTGCCCTTTCCTGAGCCAGAAACAGAGAAAAAACCTCCATGTACAAAAAACACTGTGGCCGGAAACAGTGTTGATGAAAACAGTGGAACAACACGTTAAGTTTAACAATGAGCTGAAAGGTGCTGAAATGAATGGCCCTTGTCACCTTTCACTCAGTCAATTCTTCATTATTTGATGTGAAATGATCACTTATTGTCAGCCTTTTTTCACCTTTCTCTCTACAACACACCTTTGCACTTGCACTCTGTTTTTACTCTCAGAGGAAGTCTGATTATCAACAAGCTGAAGATTGCTGCAGAAATCTTTGTAAACTGAAAGTACCCTGAGCACTGTTTCCTCTGAGCTCACTAACTGTCTGAGAGATTTACAACGAATTGAATAACAAAATCAATGCACAAATCTTTATTGTGCATTTCATCATTTCCAACACCCTGAAATAAAATAAAATAAAAAAAACATATAGACCTTGAAACAGAAAGCAAAACTGAGCAACATGTTTAACATTAATCACAACATGTAACTTTTAAAACCTGGTAATGATCGTCATGTTCCTTATCTGTTGTCTTCTGTAGGATCAGGATCTTTGTCATCTATAGGGTCTGTTATATGTATATTATGTATATGTACTTGATTATGTCTAAAGGAGTCAAAGTTTGGAGGCTTTGATGAAACAAAGCACAGTGACATCTAGTGGTCTACAGAAATGATAGCAGGCAGCTGTTAAGGAAGACAGTACTGAATACATACATTCACTTTCTGTATGTGTTACAAATCTTTCTGTATGTGCTACAGTTGAAAATCAGAGGATTTGTGGCATGTTCTTATGAATGTGGGGCATTTTGTGACTGTGAAAAGTGTATTTATGTTTTAACTTTAAAAACTGAATTTGCCTCACAGTGCTGGGTCTTAGATGGTTTATTTGGTAGCTCAACACTTTTCCAGCCTTTTCCTTTCCTTTCACATGATGCAGGTTAACAGTAAGCAAAGTACCACCCAGCCATCTGAACGACATGGAGATATACTGGCTGATGAGTCATCCAGTTCATCACGGCCTCACATCATGTAGCACAGTGAAGCACAGCAGAAGTAGTTCATGTATTTACTTTCAGTAAAAAGCCTCAGCGCACTGGTTGGAACTGATGGCTTCAAGTAAATGAAACAAATCTCAGAACCTGGCCTAAAAACGACCATCAATCATATCGTGCTGGTAATACTGGTACACGTTAACTTTTACACGTGGGGGGTTATTTTTATACTGTTGTACAGTGGTACTTTTAAATAATGACACAATAACATCAACATCATCGCAGAAATTATTATTTGTTTATTCAAATCACTTGAAAACAGTTAAACATCAAACACGAGAAAGTGGTGTAAAGTGGCATTATATGGCTTTCCTGTGCGATGTGCGACCTTCATGTTACTTCACATTGGCTGTTCAATGCTTTTTTTACATAGCTTATTAAATGCTGGTTGACACTGTCGCCATTTAGATTCAAAAAACAAAAACTATTTCATCATGAGCAGCTAACAGCAACCAGCAACATTTTATGATGAAAATAGTTATAAGTACAAAAGACCCCCCCCCCCCCCCACCCCACCACACCCTCTTGACTCTTACATCCTTTATAATTCAACAAAATCAAGTCAGTTATCCTTGAGATGTCTTATTAAAACTGTTTTGTAACAATTTCCATTGTAGTACGTTGATTAGTGGAAATGATTATTGTGCTTATGTCATCTATAGAAATTTTAAAAAGTCTGAAAAAAATTGTGCCTTACATTGTTTCTCAAACTACAAAGGCATGAGGAACAGATGGAGGTGTAATAAGTTTGGTCAGTTAGTTATCTGTGACTGAGACTCATCATGATCAGCACACGTTAGGCCTTGCTGGTGATGTGTTAATCAAACTGGTTAAACAGGTGGCTCAGGACTCTGATCACTGTGTGTTCTTGTCTTCTTTTTTGCTGCCTCCAAACAGAGCACCTGCCAGAGCCACGACGCCCAGACCCACCATTGTTGCCAGGCCTGCGACCATCACTACTTCTCCTGCCTTACGCACCTACACAGAGAAACACAGGGATGGATGTGCTGAGTCTTCCTGACACTCACCACTCACAACATTTGTATAATTGTACATTGACCACTAGGGTTCAATCTAGTCTAGTTCAGACAGCAGCAGTGTCCTCTCATACACACTTCTTCTGACTGTGGGCTGATGAACATGATGAACATCTAAAGTCTCAGATGATTTAGACTTGGTCATAAGATCTCAATTTTGTAGGGCATGGTTCACATGATAAGATGCTTCTTGTGAATAGCAAATTCAAATTGTATTTTTGTTTGTTTGTCAAAAATATCTCTAACCTGCACCTCCAGTCTTGTTTCATTAACTGGACTCCAGGTTTGATAACTTCTGCGATTGTCTGAATGATATGCTTTATTTGGACAATATGGTGATTTGTGTGACATTGGTCGGCTGAAAAAAAAGGTAGTTGACATGTCAACCTACCTGCCGGGACTCAGCCTTGCCATAGCGCAGCTCGTTGGCAAAGTGCTCACAGTTCCCCCTGAAGACACAGTAAGGCAGTTCCCTGCCCACCAGCTTACGGGCCTCATTCACAATGACGCGAACTGGAAGGGGTTTATATTTCTCATCCAGGCTGTTGTTTATTTTCCACTTGTCTGTTCCCACCACATCCCACAATTCCTCTCTCTTCACCACAGCCTTCTCAGTCAGGACAGACATCATGCTGTTGGCTCCCGCACCTGGGACCTCAGCTATATATAGAAAGGAATGAAAGAGGTAAACATCACTTGTAGAGGTGACATTCATTTGACGTAACAATATGTTGTGTTAAATAAATAATTTTGTCTGACATTGTTGTCTGCATTACATGACTCACAGGGTGGTGCTAAGTGAACAACAAAGCCATCTCCAATGTAAACCGCCCAGTGCTGGTAGGTGCCACGAAAGATTTCTATCAAGTCTCCAGGCTCTGGCTTCACATCATACTTGAGGACACAGAGGAAAAACAATGTTTGACTTTGTAATGAACTGTATCACATTTGACTTGGATAAAAAAACTGATAAAGCATGTAATAAATCAAATTAATTATATGCAATAAAAAATTATATGTTGGACACACAGCATCAAAGTTATTCCCTCCATAATCACTGTAACAGCTGCCAAGAAAAAGATTATGGTATGTACTTTGATAAGGCAATAGTTTGCTCACCAGAGTCGGGGCCATTTCAGTGTCTCTTTCTTCTGTAAAGTTTGAACTGGAGTGACTTTGAGCACCTGCAGGAAATCAAATTGACAGACAGCATACCAATGTAGATGTCATTATTTCATTGGTGATTATTAGGCATTTGGGTGTAGGATAGCTGCTTGTTTCTTTATCAGCCCAAAGTAGCCTACATCATTTTACATATGCACTTTATTGGAACTGAAATCATGTTATGCAAACAACACCTGCATCTGATAAGGGACAAACCCTAACCCTGAATGATCAATGCCAGACTGCTCTGTTTTCCATAGTCTCAGTTTTCTTTCAGTGTTTTTCAGTCAACGTTCAGAGATGTACATAGGCTTGACAAAATAACAGAAACAAACTACAGCCTCTGAAATGGTATTAATCAGCATAACAATAACAAAGACTGACATTACTTTCTCTTTACGTCAGTAGCGTGCGCGCACTTTCCCCCTTTATTAGATGCGATTCTTTAAAAACAAATTGCACGTGCATTCGGATCAGTGAATAAATACATTCTCTATTTCAAAGTTTCAACACACAACCGAATCAAAACAAGTGACGACACGCCAAAGCCGCCGCGGTAAGCTAGTTCTCAGCTGGTTTTGTGTTTATATCATCCAGATTCAGATTCAACGTTAACGTTACGTCATATAAAACACAATAGCTCGAGGAGCCGATTACTACAATTTGTGTGTAAATAATCCCACTGACTATTATCTTACCGGTAACGATAAATCCACGAGACCGTTTTGATGTCGGACTCGTCAAAGACACCAACGTCAAATGTCAGCTGTGAGCGGTCGGCGGTCAGCTGATCGTCGCTCTCTATAGCCGCCGGGCCCTTCACAATAAAAGCATATAAATGAAAGTAGCTACTACTATATATTACCGGTATTAGTTGATCTGATAACAAACCTTTCACAGTGAATACATGTTTGTGTGATTAATGCGATTCAATTTAAATAAATCTTTTTTTCATGCTCCCTATGTGTCCACAGAATTCAAAATAGCCTACATAAAACGCAAAATACACCCAAACAACAAAAATACGGGAGACATATAATCACATAAAATACAATTACAATTATAAAGTACCCGAGCCAGGTATCGGGGTTTCAGCCTGCGCCCAGTAATATATATAGGTTATAGCAATATATGCTTAGGTAATTCACCGTCATTTTTCGAAATTTTACAAGCGCGCCGCTAGATGTCGCCAGTGACGTCATCTGTGTGCGTCGGTTTGCTCCCTCATAGCGACGAAGAAGTCCCACCTTCCGGCTTTGTAGCGCCCTTTCGTTGTATATTTGTCCTGAAATTGTTGAGAAAAAATTAGCGAAAACGTCCTTGTTGTCCACGTCGAAGCCACTTAAACCGAGAGGGGGATTTGATGTGACGGTTTAATGTTAAAAGACCAAGCGATGTCTGTGGTGTTTGACGGGAGTCCGCTGAAAGCGATGCAGAGCTCACACACTCACACCCCGCAGACTGCCCTGAGGTGAGTGCAGGACTGGACAGTTCATAGCTGGAAGTTACTGTGGTGCATGGTCCATGTTTTATATTGAAGTTAACCGTACAGACATTACTGGCCCAGACTTTTTTTTTCTGGAGCCAGCTCACGGACTGATAACATACGGCAGGCTTACACTGAGGAAATATCAATTGGAGGAAAGCACGTAGGCTATAGATAAAGCAATAACCAGTAAATGTTCCCTGTTATCATTTTATACAAGACAAGGTCGATTGAATATATTTTAGCATTTAGCAAAGCATCAATTAATAGTAGTATCTGTTATAGTTATTGTTATGAACAGTTTTTATTAATTCATTCTTTCAGAACTTGCTGTCTTTAAATGATTAGTTCATCCACATGAGTATGAATCAGCTGAATCTTCAGAAAAAATACATTCATTCAAAAATTTTGAATATCACTTGGTTGCAACTTCTAGGTTATGATAATGTGCTGATTTTCTTTGATATAGAGCTGCAGACTTGTTAGTGATGTATAAATACATCTTAATGGACCTCTGTGTTGTTTTTTTCTTCATCCTCTAGTACCCAGGAACTGTCCCAGGAGATAAAATCCTTTATCAGTGGTGTTGACACCGTTCAAGGCCGGAAGCTCAGTGTCCGGGAACATGCCCGCTGTGCTGTGCGGTTGCTGCGCTCGGTCCCAGCCTGTCGAGGGGCTGTGCTGGAGCATCTGAGGGGTGTTTACGATGAGCATGTCTCTGCCTTCCTGCACAACCTAGAGACAGAAGGGGATGCCAGCTCTGGAGTCAACTCTAACCTGGAGGACATCATACAGGTAGAATATACATAAAACTATTGTATAACCGGAGCCTTTTATTTTGGAAGTTAATAAAGTAGCAAAAGCATTAGGCTTAATAATGATAAGAATGTTACTGACCATTTTGGAAAACTGGCGTTAGTTAAATTTCTCATAAATGTTCCCATTTATCAATAGGAGGTCCATGGCGTGCTATCAGAGTTCATTCGGCTCAACCCCCGGGCCTGGGCACCTCTGGTATCTGCCTGGGCTGTGGACTTGCTGGGCCAGCTGAGCAGCAAGCACGCTGGACGCAGAGTGGCCCCACACTCCTCCAGCCTCAATGAACTGCTCCAGCTCTGGATGTCTTGTGCTGCCACTCGATCCCTCATGGAGGCCTACTCTCAGTGTTTGGCCGCCATGCTGGCCTGGTGTCCCGATGCCTGTGTGGACGCGCTTTTGGACACCTCGGTTCAACACTCCCCACATTTCGACTGGGTGGTGGCTCACATTGGGTCTGCTTTCCCAGGCACGATCATCAGTCGAGTATTGGCATGTGGCCTGAAAGACTTTTGCTCTCACGGTGCCAAAGACCAGGGGCTAATGGTGATGGGGGTGGATAAAGGAAACAGAGTCCCCAAGATTGGGTCAGTGGTGGGGATCCTCGGACACCTCGCAGCTCACCACTCAGACAGCATCAGGAAGGAGCTGCTCAGGATGTTTCAGGAGAGCCTGAGTCCCTCTAGCCCTCTCTCTCCCACTTCATCCTCCACTTCCTGGGAGAGTTCACCTCAGCTCCGTCGTGCTGCTGTACCATTTCTGTTACAGCTGGCCGCAATGTCTCCCAATCTCTTCGGTGCTGTGTCTGCAGAGCTGGTTGAGTTGTTACGCCCCCCTGTCCTGCTCCAGCTGCAGGCTTTGCTGCAAGGTCTTCCCAGAGAGGAAATGGATAACATGCTGGGGCTCGCTGTCCATCTCATCAGCCAGAGTCCCTCAGGTGGGGCCCGGGTCCTCCGTTTTCTGGCAGACACTGCAACCCCCGCCTCGGTCATTATCTCCGGCCCAACACCCTCCCCTCATGAGGGAGTAAGAGAAGGTTGTGACCGCCTCCTCCAGATGCTGCTTCTACATCTCCACAAACTGGTCTTCAACCGCTCAGATGGAGTTGAAGGAAATCCCCATCACTCTGCTTCCTCTCAGCCTCAGAGGGTGATCCCCTTCTTGGAGGAGCTTCAGTCTCATGTGGGTGAGCTCTGTGCTGAGACACTACGGCTGGAGAGGAAACGTCACCTCTGGCTCCACCAGCTCCTGTGTCTGCTGTCAGTGTACGGCGGTCCCAGCGTGGCCACCGAGGCCCTCTGCCAGCTACTCACCCAGGCACGCAACCCAGAGGAGCTGGCTCTGGCCTGGCAGCTTCACACTACACTCTCCTCCTGCATGGCGGGACTCATTCCTGCCGCTGTAGCTCGCTGCGTGGCCCAGATCCATACACACACCCTGGGGCCCCGGCAGCTGAGACAACTGCTGCTTAACCTGGCAGCAGCCATACAGAGTCAGGATGAGGAGAGAAGAGGATCAGCTGGTGCTCAGTCCTCCATGGCCATCCAGGTGGGCTCAGCAGTCTCAGGACACCTCCATGACTTTGGCCCCCTCCTTCTCCACGGCGACCCGGCTGTCTCTCATGCCACAGTACGCCTCCTCTCCTGCAGTCCCCTCCCTCGCACCTCCCCCCCAGCACACTTGCTTTTGCTTTCCCGTGCGGCTGTCACTCATTTCTTTCTGGCACTGCGAAGGAGGGGAGAGAGCGGGAAGACGGGGAGGGACGGAGGCCAGGCGAGCGAGGCGGTGAACTGTTCTGTTCTGCTCCTGTCCCGCTTTGCAGCGTACTCCCCACTCACTCTCAAGGCGGTGCTTCAGCAGCTGGTCGAGGGAGCGCTTCATAAAGGCAACACTGACCTCTTTGGAGGGCAGATCGCGGACATGTCTGGTGCCCCAATGCCTTCCCCCTCCATGTCCCCTGACCTCGGAGCGTCCCTGCTGGACATCAACAATCGATTCGGCACCACTGTCAACTTTTCTGGCAGTGTGTGGTCTGTATTTCATGCTGGGGTGATTGGCAAAGGTCTGAAGATGCACACTATCACACAGCTACCTGATCCATCTGGAGTCATCCAAGTGAGTTAGACAGTTTTATCGCTGTATTTGAAGAACAATCTAGATATATACAAATAAGAGTGGATATTTTTCTATCACAAAGTAAATCAGTTTGAACTTGAAGTTCTGCAGATATACACAGATCAGTATGTTTGATTTTATTTACTCCTGCATGTGACACTTGAAACTGATCAAAAACAGCAGGATTTGTGTAGGAAGTGTGATTATGAGTATTTTATGTTTGATTTACTGCAGCAGAAAAGACTGAAAATATGTCAATATGTCACCATCATTTTCTTCTCCTGTAGAACGTCCAGACTCTGCTGGCTGTCGTAGTCCAGTGTTGCAGCTCCTCTGGTCTCAACGGCTCCATCAACGGCTCACGACCTCCGTCTGACCCTGACGAGCCTCCACCCATCAACGCTGAGGCGGCCAAGGTCATTGCAGTGACCCTGGTGGAAAACGTCTGTCCAGATGTGGCTAATGGGGAGCTGTCCTGGCCTCCAGAAGAGCATGCCCGCACCACGGTGGAGCGAGACATCCACATTCGACGTTGTTTTGAGGCCCACCCGGTGCTTTTCCCTCTACTTCAGGTGGTGGCAGCTGGACGCCCGGCTCTGTGCTACTGCTCCGCTGTGCTCAGAGGCCTCTTGGCCACTCTGCTGGCCCACTGGGAGGCGTCCCGTGAGATGTCATCCACAGACTCCCCGTGGCACCTGCAGGCCTCCTGCCTCCTGGTGTCATGTATGGGAGAAGGGCAGCTCCTGCCTCCTGTGCTGGCCAACGTCCACGAAGCCTTCCCCCACCTCACTCCCTTTGAGGTGAGGCTGCTGCTCCTGGCTGTGTGGGAGTATGTGAGGGGCAATGGACCAATGCCCCAGAAATTTGTCTTCAGCTCAGAGAAGGGCCTGTTCTGCAGGGATTTCTCCCGGGACGGGGACGTGGCAAGATATGTGGCACCAATTCACAGCGTGCTGCATAAAAACATTGATAGATTGGGACACCTGTGCTGGCGTTTCCAGCTCTAGATGGTAGTGAACCATGGGGAGCAGGTGGCAGGGAATAAATAGATACCAGAAAGTAGATGTAATAATGTGCTACATTGTTCTGTTAGTGGACTGCAAAGTTGCTTACTGTACCACAATTTCATACAAGTAAAGCAGCATGTGACACTGTGTGTAAACCTTTTGTACCATATTTTTCAACTTTTCTACCAAGTTGTTTCTGTGAGAAAAACAAGAGATACTGCAAACTTGTATATTGTATTCATACAGAATTTGCTCCACACAAAAGACAGCCTTAATGTGTCATTTCAGTGAAAAATAAACAAGCAACCATTTATAGACTGTTTTGTACAATTGCAAGTTGTTCATGTTTGAAAATTTGAATTATTTCAGCCACTATTCACAATAAATCCTCGTTTGTTCCTGGAATATGTCTTGAACTGAGCATCCTTGTTAATGAGAAAATGAATCACCACATTAGTCTTATAGTCTTATTACCATGGTCTTCTCATGGGTTTGTATTGTAAGGAAACGTATTTTCATTGTAGAGGACAGCCTCTTTTAATAATTTGTATGGCATTTACAAATACATTGTTTTCCATCGATAAACAAGCAAACTTTTTAGAAAATTCTGAAAAGTAAACATAACATACATCCTATCAAAATTCAGAACATTTCACAGTTCATGTTGCCAACTGTGACAATTTGCTTCATTCCTTGGTCTTACAGTGAACTGAATATATTTCTGTCTTTGGCCATCGGTGAGACAAAACATTTTGTCAAAACATTTTGTCTCACCGAAGATGTCTAGAAAATCATTGTGATTGATGAATTATTAATCACTGTTTGGCTAATGTGGGCTACACGTTGACAAAGTTATGATTTGTTGCAGCCCTGTTGTGTTGAATTGTATTACTGTTCACGTGCTCCCGTTGCCTTTACACTGCGTGCACTTCTCTGACTGGAGTCTATAGATGACGTGTCGTCTATTCATACGAAGTCTTTCCACCACACAACGGCTGATTTCGTTGCGTTGTGGTGACTCTTACTTTTTAACGATCTTTGTTGCGGAGTGAAATGGGCGGAGTTAAGCGGGAGTATAATCAAGATGGCCTCCTTCACTGAGAGGTAAGACAAAGCAGTTCCGCTCTTTCATCCTGAATTTAACGTTTGTTAGCTGCATTATCAACGCGGGGGAAACCGGAGATTATCGGCCCGGGTGCACACTCGGTTAACGGGTCAGCAGCTATTTTGTTTCGGGTGTTTAACGGTCGATAGCAAGGGAGACCATACTGAAAAAGTCGAGATCCCCCTCAATTGAATTAGCTGTTTGACAGGCAGTCCCGTTAGCACGATATCCTGTGCTGTCCAAAGAGGTAAATTACGACAACAACGCGATCAGACAATCAGGTGATAAGTCGACTGTAAACGAGTAATGCACTACCGCTGTCATATTAATAATGAGATCTAGTGTTTTGTCGAAAAATCCACGAATCCCCTTGCCCGTGAGCTAACTGGCATTAGCCAATACGTTAGCTAATGCTGTCTCTTGGCATTAGTTCAGACACATCACATCGCCCGGCTTTGACAGGAGTGTGGGGGCCTTGAATAAATCTCTGCATTCACACTTGGGGTATAATATGAAAATACAATACTCTGGATAGTGTTTTAAACGTTAATATATGCGTGGTGTAGCTGCTACGGGATGAGTAAACGGGAAATGGCTTAATTTAAGCGGAGTGACATTTTTCTGGCACGTTTTACCTCCATAAAGGGATCAAAGTCCGGGTGTGTGCTTGTGTCAGCGCGTGTTTTTGTGTGACTCTGGTATATGTGCTATAGTTTGGCTCGGGTGTTGCTCAACCAAATGTGACTCTGTGCACTGGAGAAGTGATTTAGTTTAACTTGAGATTGCCTCCTTGGTTTTCTTCATAGGATGGCGCCTGTCCTGGTGCTGTGGCTGGCTGTGTGCCTCAGTGGGACGTGGGCTGTGGACAGGGGCAACTTCAAGACCTGTGACCAGAGTGCCTTCTGCAAGTGAGTGCAAGATGGGTAGTCATGCAATGATATCCTTTCAAGCTGTCCAGGTGAAAAACCAAAAAAATTAACCAATGGTTGCTGACATTTGGTTTTAAATTTCAGGCGTCAGAGAGCGTTGAAGCCTGGTGAGTCTCCCTATCGAGCCCTGCTGGAGACCATGGAGCTGACCAACACCAGACTCACCCTGCAGCTCATCAATGACAACAACAAGGTAAATCACACATTAAAAATCTGTTGACACTGTGGTATAAGGCTCTCAGTGTTTGACATTAAGTCTTGCAGGGTGTCTTCTTGCAATATATCCACAGTGGATATTAATTCCCTTTCCCACAATGACTTCTCTGCTTAATAAAGCTGCAGTAAAATATATCATACTGTCATTAGAGCATCAGGTGGCAGTTTTTCTCCTTCCCTGGGGTATTAACTGTCTAATATCACAAATTAATCCAAGTATTATGCAGAAAACTGGCCCTTGGCTGAACCCTCCTGTTTTATAGTTTATCAGATACTAATGAAATTCCTCTGTAACCTTCGTTGCTTCACCTGAACCCCTCACCCCCACCCTACCCCACCCCTTCTGCCTCTGTGTCTGTGTTTGATTCTCAGGTGCGTCTGCTGCTCGAGCTCTACCGTCTCCAGGGAAACATTACAAGGGTGAAGATTAACGAGCTGAAGCCGCTGAAGCCTCGCTATGAGGTCCCTGACGTGCTCATCAGGGAGCCACCTACTGAGCCGTGAGTCTCCCTTTGGAGTTACTAACTCTGTGGTGTGAGTGGGTAGGTGGAGGTAACGTTACAGAGTTAGACTGAAAAAAGACGACTAACAGTGTGTGAATGTGTGTGGGGAGGGGTGGGGCCCTCCTTCCAGAATTTTCTTGCAGATTTACTGCAGGTGAAAGAGGAACATAAGAGGCTTTCAATATGAAAGAGACACTGTATTATTTAGGCATTATTCTCCTGTAGAGACGACAGGAGTGTGAGAATATAAATTCTTTTTCTCAGACAAAACCACTTGAAAAAGAGCCGGCCTATTCACATAATTGCTGTCTGGCTTTATCTCGCAATCATTTCTAACTTGTACCCTTGAAGTTTAGTTTGACTACAGTAGGGTATAATAACAGACAAGACTAGATAATAGACAGACAGTAAAAGATGGTTCTAATTGAGTTATTTTTAGTTTTTGTTCTCACTTTTCTTAATCAAAAGGAAATCCTCTCTTGACGCTCATTTCCTCTCTCCCTCCACTCTCTGCCACAGCCTGTCTCTCTTGTCTCAAGATGAGAACGGGGTGGTGTTGTCCCTGGGCGCGGAGTCTCAGAGGGTCATCGTCAGTGCCCGACCCTTCCGACTGGACATCATGGAGGGACGCGAAGTGCTGATGTCGTTGAACTCGCGTGGCCTGCTGGCCTTCGAGCACCTGAGGATGCGCAAGGACACGTGAGAAACCACGCATTCACACACGTTTACAAAAACCAGCCCTCTCTTTTAAATCCACGTTCTCACGCAGTGGATGATTTCTGTTTTTGTTCCCATGAAATGGTTTGTTTTTTGAGTATTGTCTCTGACTCGTTGTTTTGTCCTCTTCTCCCTATCATCCCTAGTTTCTCCTATAAAGTAACTAGCACAGTGGCTAGCGTGTGGGATAATATCAAGAGGGTATTCACTAGGTAAAGACCCTTAAGATTTGTAAGTGTGTATTCTGTTCCTTGTGCCAATGCTGCCAATAGTGACATAAGATGTAGGGGCTCCCATCACATTAAGTTCTGTATTTACCCTCAAATGTGACTGAGTGTGAAAGAGAGTCGGTGGGTGTGGGTGAGTGTGTGCATGGCGGTGTTTGGTTTGATCCAGAGTTAAGCAGTCAGTAAGGATAATTTCCATAGTGACAGTCATTTTATTTCATGAAACAAAAAATAAATCATCCTGATCATCAGAAAACACATTCACTGGAAGATTGTGCTGCAGGGTCTGCTGCAGGCCTCGCTCTGATTTTCGCTGTGCACCCCTGTCTTTGTCAGATCAGAGTCTGATTAACTGAATCATACACCTTGTAGTGTCACTTCAGCAGCTCGTCTGATAAACTGATCTAACACTGCAACTGCATGACCGACTGGGTCTTGACTAGTTATGTTGACTGAAGTGATTTGTTTCGCTTGCTCAGTTCCAGAGAGAACTAACTGCAGTAGTTGAAAAGCGATGGTGTTTATGACTTCGCACCTATCTAGTCTGCGTCCCACCAGATAGCTTTTGCCTTATCCGCAGGCATCGCTGCTCACTTCCCAAACCCAACAGCAACATCTCTCTTTGTGGTTATACTTGTGTTTTATATTTTTGTGTTTTCTAGGTGTAAGAACACAGTTTTTCTTATGAGATTTACAAAAGGAACAAACAATTGTCACCACTGCGTCTGCTGCAGATCATGCACTTTGACAGCTGTGTGTGTGACTATCAAGAAGTATTTGCAGTTCAGGGATGTGAAGAAAGGCTCTTTGGTGCTACACCATGGTGGATGTTGGATCCACTATGTATCAGTTGGTCCTTTTTTATTTTTTTTTTTTGAAATGGAGCCTTTTGGGTGGTACATGTTGCAGCCTCTAGAGCTCCTTTCCCATGATGCCTAGCTTGAAATAGCCACAAGGTAGGGAGTTGCTCGAGTCCCCTTTGTCATTAATGTTAAGTCATTCAACACCTCGTAGAGTACTTGTTAGTTGTTAGTGTGGAATCAGGGGGCAGTCTCCAACCTCCCTGTTTTTACATCCTTTTTCCATTTTATCGTTGTTTACTTATACTCCCATATATTGTCACTCTTCACAAGACAGGGTGATTCTGTCAAAGTGACACACATTTCTTTTTCATGTGAATCCCCCCTCCTCACCTCACCCTCCACCGTCTGTGCCATGGAGCAGTCAGGCAGACCCAGAGGCCGAGAAGAAAGAAGAGGGTGATCCAGCTAACGAGGCCGAGGTACTTGCTACACTAAAATACAGTAGTATTTTAGTATACACTTCTTCCTTGCCCTCTTTTATAAATACATCACTCATACACTGTCTCCCACCCTCTGTCTAGCACCCTCAGTGTCCTCGTTAAATGAGTTCTTTCTGTTCACCTGACAGGCAGCCAAAGAAGAAGAAGAGAAAGTAGAAGATGGCATGTGGGAGGAAACATTTAAATCGCACTCAGACAGCAAACCTAATGGTAAGTCACTTATACTTTCAGGTATGGGTCATGTTAGTGTAATTACAGGTACCACGTTATCTGGCTGTGTGCATGTTAATTAACTGGTGGCAGTGTGTTTTTTCAGACAAATGTGTGATCTCAGCTGTAAAATTGCTGAGACCATTATATGAACAAAAAAACACTACTTTGTGACTTTTTATTTTGCTGCCTCCTGACTAATTATTGGATGTTCCCTTCCCACAGGTCCATCTGCTGTTAGTTTAGACTTCTCATTGCCGGGGTTTGAGCATGTATATGGCATCCCAGAGCACGCAGACACCCTCAGGCTCAAAACAACAGAGTGAGTGGCAATGAGCAAATCAGCTTTCACATACAAATTTGAGTCTGACTGGAGTTATTAGCATATTCTTCACAGCTATGGATCAAGTGTGCATGTGTGTTTGTGTGTTTCAGCAATGGAGATCCATATCGGCTCTACAACCTGGATGTGTTCCAGTATGAGCTGTATAATCCTATGGCTCTATACGGGGCAGTCCCAGTCATGTTAGCCCACAATGCCCAGCGGACCACAGGCATCTTCTGGCTCAATGCTGCTGAAACCTGGGTGGACATTAGCTCCAACACAGCTGGAAAGGTATTGTTTATTTAATGCTGCGGAAACTTTTTCAGTGAACAGACCTTTTTGTTTGAAGTAAAGAAAGTTCGCCTGCATTCTTTTTGACTGCATGATGATTTAAATGGGATGACTGTCTGTACAGTATCACAGATTTTTATGTACTTGCTCTGTCCAGACGGTGTTTGGAAAAATGCTGGATTATGTTCAGGGCTCCAGTGAGACTCCACAGACCGATGTGCGTTGGATCTCTGAAAGTGGCATCATCGATGTCTTCATTATGCTCGGACCAACACCCAAAGATGTCTTCTCTCAGTATGCCTCACTTACGGGTAAAAAGATGAATGAGTCTCTATTTACACTTACAGTTAAACCTTTCACTGTAGCACTGTCTCCTTTACTACACATGTCCTTCATACTGATGTTAGTTAATGTTTGGCTCGTTTTACAGTTGAATCAGTGGTGGCTCACTAAATTAAGAAATGTGTTTTACTGCCTTGTATGAGGTTTTGATTGACTTCCTGTGGTTGTTAACTTACCTGCCTCTTACGATATCCCTCAGGCACTCAGTCCTTCCCTCCCTTGTCCTCCCTGGCCTACCACCAGTGCCGCTGGAACTACAATGACCAGGAGGATGTGCAGTCAGTAGATGCAGGCTTTGACGAGCATGACATTCCCTATGACTTCATCTGGCTCGATATTGAGCACACTGACGGCAAGCGCTATTTCACCTGGGATCCACACAAGTTTGCGTCCCCAAAAGAAATGCTGCAGGGTCTTATGGACAAGAAACGCAAGGTGTGATTTATGAACAAAAAAAAAAAAAATCCATCAGTTAACCATCTTGCAATGTTGGGATCCACAAGCTCATGAGATTTCTTGACTGAAGATTTTACACTTTTAAGACATTCTGCTCAACTTCCTTTTCAAACCTTTTTTAATAGATGGTGGCCATTGTGGACCCTCATATCAAAGTAGACAGCAACTACAAGATCCACAATGAAATCCGTTCGCGGGGTTTCTATATAAAGAATAAAGATGGTGGAGACTACGAGGGCTGGTGCTGGCCAGGTAAGTCTAAATTAATTACCAGAAAATGTGTAGAAAGTGCTTATGAACATAAGTTATAAACTAGATATTCAGTGAAATACTTTGGCAATAAGTTGGCAAAGAAGCTGAGATTGTCAGAGATTGTCAGTTCATAATTAAATCGCATTTCTTTCTGCTTTTTCTTTCTCTATTTACACAAATGATGTGCTGTAGGGAGCGCCGGCTATCCAGACTTCACCCGTGCAGACATGAGAGCCTGGTGGGCCAGCATGTTCGCCTATGATCAGTATGAGGTGAGATACTGAAGATAACGAGGATTTAGTATAACTCTCTCTGAGTGACCCTGAGATAATTGAATGTACAGCCTGATCTCAAGATTTACATCTACAATCTCTGTCTAGGGTTCCATGGAGAACCTCTACACCTGGAACGATATGAATGAGCCATCAGTGTTTAACGGGCCAGAGGTCACAATGCACAAGGATGCAATGCACGGAGCCTGGGAGCACCGTGATGTGCACAACCTCTATGGCTTCTATGTGGTGAGTGCACGCAAGTCATCTGTGGCTTTGTTATGTAAGCGAGAACTGAACACTAATCAATGATTTGGCAAAATAGAAAAATGACCTGTAGCAGCTCTCAACAGGAAAAAAATAGACAATTACCTTTATCCAACAGTGGGAATGAAATGTGGAATATTACATTTTTTAAGATATACCTTGAGATATGATTCTACTGTTAATTCTTCACAAACTGCTCTCACTTTGCTTCACTGATGATTATGTGTACAACCTCCAGCAAATGGCCACGGCGGAGGGTCTGATCCAGAGGTCAGGAGGAGTGGAGCGGCCGTTTGTTCTGACCAGAGCCTTCTTTGCCGGGTCACAGCGCTATGGTGAGCCCATCACTGTTCATCCTCAACACCAAGACATTTTACTTTTTCCTTGGAAACAAACCAATGAAATTGACCAGCAGGCATTTAATAGTGCTCTTGTGCTGATTATGCTTGTCTTTGCTGCGAGTTATGTCCAGTAATTACTTGATCTTACTATGAAGCGTCCAACAGTCTGACACTATATCAATGGAGGAGAACTGTAAGAGTGAAGATAAATAATCTGAATGTCTTATTTACCAGTACTTAATGACACTAAAGTAAAGCTTACCATTAAAAAAAAAATTCCAGTAACACCAAGAATTTATTATTCTGTCTGCAGGTGCTGTGTGGACAGGAGATAATGCTGCTGAGTGGGACCATCTGAAGATCTCTATCCCCATGTGTCTGAGTCTGGGCCTGGTTGGGATCTCTTTCTGTGGTGGTGAGTAGCATCAAACTTTCCGTCTGCACCTAAACTCATTGTTCCTTCCTTTGGTCAGTGTAAAATGACCAACTTCAGATCAGGTGATTTTGTTTGTGTAAGCAGTTTCTGAATAGATGACAGCACAGATTCACTGTGTAATCTAGCTGCAGTAAACTTGAACCGTTATGCTGGACATAGGCTTCATGTGCTACTCAGAGTATTAAAGGGGAACTATGCAAGTCTGCTTGCTTTTCCGCTGTTTAGCTAACCTTCCTCCTGGCCATGTGAATTTGTTTTCAACGAAGCTGGCCAGAAAGAAATCCATGGAGTGGTGGATAACCTTATTTATCATATAGGTGTTACGATGTGTATATTTGTGTAGTCTCATCTGTCATAAACAAGAGAGTACAGGTTATGGGGCGCATTTGTGTTGCGGTGCCAGTGAGATGTTTTGTCTGTGTCACATTTTAGACTTGACTAACATTCACCCTCTCCATCTTCACAGCTGATGTTGGTGGCTTCTTCAAGACCCCGAGCCCTGAGCTGCTGGTGCGTTGGTACCAGACTGGAGCCTATCAGCCATTCTTTAGGGCACACGCCCACCTGGACACCCCTCGCCGTGAGCCCTGGCTGTTTGGTCCAGAAAACATGGCGCTGATCCGTGATGCGGTGCGCCAACGCTACACTCTCCTGCCCTACTGGTACCAGCAGTTCTACCAGGCACACCGCACTGGACAGCCCGTCATGAGGTGAGTGAGGACTGGGCAGGGAAGGCTGTGTTTGTCTCTTTCATGAAAACTTACCTCAAAATGGCAGCGTTTTAGTTGAATTAATCAAATCTAGATATCAACACTTGCTTGGTTTAGGTTTAGGAATTAGCCTTTTTAATGTGAATTATAATTATAGTTATGCATAACAGCGCGTTAAACTAAATGATTGTATAATTGGTTTGAATTCACTGCAAATTTTATGACCCACAGGATAAAGCTTTTGTAAATCCCTAGAGGTTTTCTTCACATTTACATCTCTGTTGCAGGCCGCTGTGGGTGGAGTATCCTCAGGATCCTGCTACTTTTGCTCTGGATGATGAGTTCTTGATCGGTGAGAAATAAAACTCTAAACATGAATGTTTTCCTCCACCTTAACTGAAAGATGAGTGTTTGCTGATGTGTTTGTTGTTGTTTATTGACCAAATGAAATGAGTCCCTGCAGTTAGGCTAACCCCTAACCCTAACCCCCCTTCAGTACACAGAAATAACTGTGTATTGTTCCAACAAGCGTAATCTTGGCATGAGTTGGGTGTGGAACAGGCCCTGTTTGGTGTGAGAGCTGCTGAGTTAGTAGTGGACAAACAAGAATTGAAACTTGAAATCAAGTGATGACGGTTACAGCTTAATTAAAGTTACTTAACTCTTCCCCAGGGAGAGACTTGTTGGTGCACCCAGTCACTGAGGAGGGAGCAAGGGGAGTCACCGCCTACCTGCCTGGTAAAGATGAGGTAAGAGGAAAACACATGTTTAAACACATCTAGGAGTTACCGTATCATTCTGGTGTCATTAGGCTGTCTTTAGTGTTAGGTTGTGTGTGTGTGTGTGTTTTTAATAGGATATTTGTGTTGACAGCATCTCTGCAGATTTGGCTCGGTATTAGTTGGACCTTGTCTTACCTGAATGTATTTGTGTGTGCGTTATACTTGTGTTCCTTAGGTCTGGTTTGATGTCCAAACCTTCCAGAAGCACAATGGGGCCCAGAACCTTTACATCCCTGTCACCATGAGCTCTGTAAGACACACACAAAGATGTACTCTGTGAAGTGATGCACATACATTTGAAGCCCCTCTCCACATCCTTTTAATAGCTAGTATTTTTCTTCATTCCACTGGTTCTGACACAAAGCCTTCTGTCTTTAGATCCCCGTTTTCCAGAGAGGTGGCTCCATCATCCCCAGGAAACTTCGAGTTCGCAGGTCCTCCACCTGCATGGAGCACGATCCTTACACTCTGTATGTGGCTCTGAACACCCAGGTAACTCGAGCATACACACTCTGGGAGCCACAGCTGACATCTGCTGATATTCTGACATGCTGCGTGCCACATGAACAGTTGTCATCTTTGAAGTTTTGTCCTTCTTGTCTGACAGAGAACAGCAGAGGGTGAGCTCTACATAGACGACGGCCACACATTCAACTATGAAAAGAAGGAGTTCATCCACAGGAGGCTGTCCTTTGCCAACAACAACCTCTCTTCTATGTAAGTGATAAATATTCTCTTGGTCTCAGTACAATAGAAGACACTGTGTCACTTTAAAGGCCCTACAAAGAACTTTCATTTTGTGTTGAATTTGGTGACCCCTGTGGACAAAAGCGGTAGGTTTCTCTCAGTATCAGCCATGATGAAAATATAGCGATGAAATTGAGCTTGGTTTTTACTCACTAGCGTAGCAACACCTCAATGCTAATTTATAGCCTCGTCAAATGTGCTGCCTCCTCCGGTCTGAGTACACTATTTAGAAATAGCTTATCTTCCCACCAATGGCCTCATTTACTGTTGTAGGTCACACAGAGACATCAGCAGAAACAAGAGACTTTTGCATATCCAGTTAAAAGTTTTTTGTAGGGGCTTTTAGTGACAATATATACAGAGATGGAACCCGACATTTCAACATGGCTTACATCTTTTATTATCAAACACAAATTTCTAAAACATAAACACAAGGAAAACACAGTAAGACAACTGAAGACGAATGCTGGTTGGAGGTGATGATGACAATGGATGACCATGGATTAGAAAGTCAGTGACCTAAAAGGGCAGTGAATAAAAATATTTAGTTTAATCAAATTTATAAAATTAATGTGTCTGTATTGTAGTACCTACCATGACCATCATGTCTCTGCTTGGTCCACAGTAACCTGGCTCCAGATGCCCAGTTTACTACCCGCTCCTGGATTGAACGTGTTGTCATACTGGGAGCCAGTAAACCCAGCAAGGTCACTCTTAAAGCTGCTGGTGAGTGAAATCGGTTGAAATGCTTTGATGCCGTTCAGCAGGTTTTATACCATTTTGTTTTGATGAGTCTAATCAAAAGCAGCTTACTTTACTGTCACTCCCTACGCAAGAATGTGTTTCTGTTTGCAGTGTGGCAAAGGTGAAGTTGTCATAAATTGTACCTAAGTGTTACTCACAGTGTCCATCCAGTAACACAGGCGCTCAAAACTGGTGCTTGTGTGAAAATCTGTTAATATAGGTTCCTTCTTGGCTTCTTTAAGACTTATTGATTTTCAACACCAGCAACTGCCAGGCTTCCCTTCCTCAAATTATAGTAGCAATTTTTTTGTCTGAACTTTAACATTTCTAAGGAAAAAAAAAAAAGGTTTGCAGTTTTCATCCTTCATAACTTTTGATATGTCTCTGCTATAATTTAGTCTAAAGGGTTTTAGTTTCGTCCTGGTTTCTGAATTAGATGAGTTAAATCACCACCACAAGATTAGATTGTCTGTTTGACTGGGATGAGATTGTGTTTGCTTTCTCTAATACTGTCTCTTTTTCCTTTCACAGATGGTCAAGAGAGCCAGATAGAGTTCGATTTTGACGCCTCCATGTCTGTGTTGACTCTCCGCAAGCCTGGCATGAACTCAGGGGCAGACTGGACCGTGATGCTTCAGTAACCATGGAGATGGAAATGAGGAAGCAGGAGGAGAAAATGACTGAAGGGGACTGAACAGGAGGAGAGAGGAGGGAGGGCGCTGATACCCAAGACTAACTAAAGCAAGACAGGATAACCACCATGCAGAATAAAGACAAATACACACAGACACATGCACACATGCACACACAAAACACAAATACAGTTTTCAGCCCCACACACCAAGACACCCAAATCCATGTTAGTCATACTGAGCCACATAACATCTCTGCGATTTTCCTCTTGTGTTCAGTCACACTGTACAACCTAACAAAGGGTTACTACTAGGTAGATAATTTTGTTTGTCACATTATTCAGATAGAGAACAACTGAGCAACTCAAATCATCGTTGTAATGGATCATTGGGGTTAAGAAAGAAAACATTCAGGCACTTCTTTTTTTGTTGTTTTTTTTTTTGTTTGTTTGTTTGTTTGTTTTATTGTCCATTTGGTTTTCCATCCACTCTGCCTCCAAAGAAAAAATATTGTGGGGTCAGTGTTTGCCATTTAAAATGAAGGTTCACACTCAAAGCACATGCTCCACCTGCTGGTGATTCCCTATATCTGTTTCTGACTTGAAACTCCTCAAACATTCATTCCTTCCCTCTTCCTAAGCTAAGCACTTCAATCATAAGCAATTAGAGCTAGGCCACCTCCTTCTTTTACTTGTGCCACATTTCATATGTTTGGGGAGGGCTTGCCAACAATCTTCTTTATGGCTGCTCATTAAACTTCCATCTTGCAGTTTCATCATTTTCCTGATTCTGCCTAATGTAAAGAATTGATCATCTTATTTACCAATCCTGGCCAGTTCATTCTTGTCAAGCCTCTCCCTAAATTCCCAAGTGATGAATTTGTGGTGCATGGAAATTAATCATCAATCATCATAATTATCAGGTTGTTCAGCTGCTGCACAGAGAGGGGATTTTCAGCTGTTCTTTTGAACAAACTTAACTTGGCAGTGGGAATCACTTCGGGGGACTGAACCACTGACAGTGTGGATCATCCTGTTGATGTGCTTTTTTTTGTTTTATCAAGTTGTTTTTCCAGCGTTGTTCACTAGATTATTTTTAATGCACTTGAGGAAAAGTGAAAACTTAAAATTTAAAACTTAGATTTTCATGTGTTACTAGTTGGCGGGACAGTCCAGGATTTCCATTGTGTCATTTGGATCTTAATGAAAGGTCAAATCCAATCCAATCCAGTGTCTCATTCCCATATCCATTTAAAGTCCTCTGATTTATATGAAAATAAATCCTAAATGCACCATTAGCAATCAGAAAATATTCAAATGATTCTCTGGAGACTCGGGTTTATGTCGTGTCTAGTCAAATCATCTGACCTTTTTAGGGATTTTGTTGCTCTGACTTTGTTTTTGATTGTTTTTATGATCATAAATGTACATGTTGCTGCAGTTTTGTTGGTGATGGCTTGAACTGGTGGAAATGGAAGTGAAGAAACAGACTTCAGCTGTCAATCAAAATTGTCAGATGTACTTTAAAAGATGAGACCAAGTGAAAATAAAGTTGACCAAATGTAAAAGAAAATGCACAAACCTGTCTCATTTGTCACATTTTCACAATTTCACAGATTTTTGGAGTAATCCCTAAAATGAATCACTTCATGGTATGTTCAATCATTTCAAGTTCTTGGTCAATTAAATTAACTTGTTAGACACTGTTAAACATAAGCTTATTATGTTCCCTTTTTTCATCATAGCAAATCAAACTCCTACAGTTTTACTGTGGACAAATATCCACTTGTGATTTTCTTTTCCTCCTAAATTAGGTTTTTAGAAAAATCTATCTATCTATATATCTGTAGTATCCAACTACCCGACGCCCGTACGTAGGCACAGTACTTCAGCTATTTAATTCGGTGTACTTATTTATTTTTCACCTCCGGTAAAATTAATCGGTGAACATTTGCGAGCCAAAATCACGGCACAATGTAGAAAAAAAGAAGAAGAAGAAGCCCGTATTCAAAAGAACAAGTGTTCATTTAAAACAAACAAACAAACAAAAAACAATTACAGTTTTTTGTAGTTTTGGTCCAACTTGTTGTCGCGCCTGAATGACGTGGCAAGACGTTTTCCATCATGGCGGCCGAAGGCGGTGAGGAGCTGAGCGGCAACGGGGAGCTTGAAGAGTCTCCAGGTTAGTTTAATTAACGTGTGTGAATTTTACAATTTGCAGGTGTGTGTCCTTACACAGCTGCTGCTGTGCTCTGGTTTCATGTGCGGACGTCCAGAGCAAAGCTTCTGACTGGACCTGTTTTTCAGGACAAGCGTGAGCGGCTAGGCTAAGCTAATGTGATTTCAGCTACACAACCTATCTTTGAAACAACTTTAACTAGCCTCTCTGGGTTCAACAAAGGTGCTCGTCACATTTCATCACAAAGTAGCTGAATTTGGTTCACAAAAAAACGAACATACTGGAGCCTAAACTATGTTATTGTTATGAATGAAATCAGCATGTGTAGGTTTAGATAGTGGGTGTGGAGAATAAAAGCCTTAAAACTACTGACTAGTGCACAGACAGACTGTCCTGCACATTTTGTTGGATATGTTTGTTCTGTGTAGGTCATCAGCTGCAGATTTACTCTTATGTTTATCAGAATAACTGAATAACAGTGTATTTAAGATCAAGCTGTTGTAAAAGTTTGTTTAGATTTTAAAAATCAAAGCACTTCTAACATGCTTGTTCATTCATTTACTTTTCCTGCTACGAGTTCACTCTAATTCATGCATGAGTGCAGAAAGAGTTTTTCAAGTAAACACAAGGGAGGTTTAAGGACTGTTTTATTGGCTGAAAATGTGTTTATGAAAATGTGCATCGCAGGGAGGTACAAAAGTGATGTCAGCAACATAAGTCATTTAAGGTAATGATTTTGTTGTGAGACAGGTATTATTATGTCGGAACAACTACATTCTATAGTTGTTCCCACAGGTATGTGAAGGCAGGCTGTAAAATTCCTGCACAGTATGAGTTTGTCCTGTTGTCAGCCATCATCAGAGGTGCTAAATTGCCCTTCAATAGTTACTTTCATTGTTTCATAGTTAAATAGTGCTAATTGTTTAGTCAGTTGGCAGTTTTAATTAGCAAGTTTAATAATAATTCTCTCATTCTCTGATCTCTCTAAGTTGTCCTCTATCTTATCTGATAATAAACTACTGTTTTGGGCTGTTGGTTTTGGCATTCAGTCCAACAACCTGAATCCAAACTGTAAACAATACCATGGCATTTGTGGTGGATGATTTTCACTGATGTTTTGTTGACTGAACTAAGAAAAATTCTCTTAAAACCTCAAATTCTGAATCAGGCTGCTTCAGGACAAGAGATGATTTCAGATTTATAAAAATATCCAGCATTATGAGAAAACATTTTGATGTGTAAAAGAAACTCATAAAGGAGATTTATCTGAATTACTCCACTGTGATCTTCTTCCCATTTAGCCATGGAGCCTTCTGAGGTTCCAGCATCGCCACCAATTGAGATGGCTGAGATGTCAGAAGAAAACGGCAGTGCCCCTGCAGCCCCTGAAGCTCCTGTGGACCCCGACCCTTCTTCCTACTCCATGCCACCGGTTGGAGAGGATGAGGAGGGCGAACTGCCTGCTGACTTTGAGCGTCTGTGGAAGGCTGCCAACGACAATCCTCAAGACTTCACCAGCTGGACCGACCTCCTGCAATACTGCGAGCAGGAGGTGTGTGGAAAGACAGCAGAGAAGTGGTGGTGTTTAGACACATTAGGAAACCATCATATTTTCACTAAGTAATGATGCATTATGACCTCAAACTTTTGAATCACTGACCTCCAGTGCCCCCAAGACTCTGGAGACATGTTTGGTGAGAGAGCTTGTTCTAGCCCAGGCATGGGCAAACTATTCCTCAAAGGGCCGTGTGGCTGCAGGTTTTTGTTCCAGCCAACCAAGAGCACACAGTTTGACTAATCAACTGTCTGAAGACTGAGATCAGTTGATTGGATGACTCAAGTCTGGTGTGCTGCTGCTTGGTTGGAACGAAAACCTGCAGCCACACCGGCCCTCTGTGGAACAGTTTGCCCATGCCTGTTCTAGCCTCATGTATGACATTTGGACTTTTTCTCTCACCTGTTCAGAGTCACATCACAGCATCACGCAGGGCTCTGGAGGCCTTTCTCGCCCGCTACCCGCTCTGCTATGGCTACTGGAAGAAATTTGCTGATCTTGAGCGCCGCGCAGGATACAACACCAAAGCAGAGGAGGTGAAGACAAAGAGTTTACAGATTTGCATGTTGTCTTTGCCAGATCATTATGAGGTGGATTACAGAAGTGTTTTTTATGAACCTGTGTCTATGCTTGTGGTGTGTTTGCGGTAGGTGTGTGTTCAGGGTCTCCAGGCGATTCCTCTGAGTGTCGATCTGTGGATCCACTACATCAATCTGTTGCTGGGAACACTGGACATGAACCTGCCTGAGTCACCAAAGCGGATTCGCAGGTAAACAAACACTCCCACGCGTATATACACATTTTAGACTCTTTGTTGTAATTTTTCATCTTTTCAAAGGAGCAGACGGGCTTACAGTGAGTTAGGTCTTCCAGAACTGAACAGAGCACAGTTTGCATGTGGGTCTCAGTCAAATCAAAGAGAATAATGATAAGAAATGTAAATTCTTTTCCATTATAGATGTTACTGAAATTAGTTTTAGTAGGATAACTACTGGTGTTGATAGCAGGTAAACTACAGTATTAACTCCAACTTACTGCCCTTTATTAAATATCTAAGACAACTCTCAATATATACTGTTCACACTTAAAAAGAAACTTCAGATGAGATTTGGTACAGAACAAAGAGTTTTGTTCATGTTTTGATGGTGTTCCAATCTCTACCCTCAGTGTATTTGAGGATGCAGTGGCGGCAGCTGGTCTGGACTTCCACTCAGACCGGCTTTGGGATCTGTACGTTGAGTGGGAGAAGGAGCAGGGGAACATGAAGAATGCAGCAGCTGTTCTGGACAGAGTCCTCAAAGTACCCACCCAGCTCTACAACACACATTATGACAAGTAAGACCACACACACACACACACATTATCCAGTGTCTCTGTGTTTCACTGCGCCGTATAATTTCAATGGAGCGTTTCTTCATGTCAACACACACAAAAATCTTTTGAGTATTCATGCTTGGACACTTCTTTCTCTTTCTGTCTCACCTCCTGCTCTCCATCAGGTTTAAGGAGCACCTGAACAGCCATGAACCTAAAGAGGTTCTTTCTCCAGAGGAATACGAGGAGATGAGGACGTTGTGCCGCCAGAGCCAGAAGGCAGAGCGAGCTGAACAGGCCCAGGAGGAGGAGAAGGAGAGGCCTCCAGGGGAGGAAGAGCCCGCCACACCTGAGGGCACAGACACAGTGAGTTACATCTGACCAGCTCTCACTCAACCATGAGAGCGTTTTATGCAGTTAAACATGTATACTGGTGAGATATGACATGGGTGATGAGATGGTGGAATGGATGGTTGTTTTCTATCATTTGTAGGAGGAACTGATGCAGAAGATAAGGGAACAAGTGCTGGTTCACAGGGACAAAGTTTACCAGGACAATGAGGGAGAAGTCCGCAAGAGATGGCACTATGAAGACGCTGTGAGTTTGTTTTTGTTGTTTTTCTTCTCACAGACCTGTTTATTAATTCCTTCCTCATGCTCTCCTCCATTCACTGTCCTTTTATTTTCTTTTGGAAACTTGAAACATCAAAATTATTTTCTGTAGTCCTTGTCTTGAATCCAGTGCTTGACATACCATTTGACATATCTACTACCAGAGTTTGGGAGTCAATATTATTTTGTTGCTCTTGGGAATAAAAATGTTTTTCTGGGCGCAAGAGCAAAATGAAACACAAGATGAGATTCTGTAAAATCATAATTTAAGTCACAGATCTCTTTCTCTCACCATTGTGCAGATCAAGCGGCCGTACTTCCATGTCAAGTCACTCGACCGCCTCCAGCTGCGAGCCTGGCACTCCTACCTGGACTGGGAAATTTCTCAGCTAAACAAGGACACCAAAGACCCCGCCCAAGGTGAAGGTACACAGCTCGAGGATGCTGCCTGTTGTCAACTTTGTCTGTGGCTTCATCAGTTTGTGTCTGAAAGCATCTGTAGTTCTGACACTCCTGTCCCTTATTAGATCCAAACCAGGCAGCCACAGAGGGGTCAGAGGTCACGCCTCAGCCTCTGGAAGTCTCAGAGGATGCTGCAGTTGCCCAAGACGACTACAGAGTTCGCATCCTATTTGAGCGTTGCCTGATTGCCTGCGCTCTGTATGAGGAGTTCTGGACCAGGGTAAGAAGAAGTGTGCGTGTATCTGTGTGTGAGACCCATATATGGAGGAGGCATTCACCAGAGCACCATCACCATCTACTGTGTATTAATGTGTCATTGAGAGGCAGAAGACTACACGAAAGAGAAGACATGTGAATGTGTATGATACGTATCTCTACCTAACATACATGTGTGTGTCATTTAGTACATTCAGTACTTGGAGCCGCAGAGTGTGGACGAAGCTCGAGCTGTTTACAAACGAGCCTGTGAGATCCACCTGACGTATAAACCCAATATCCACATGCAGTGGGCCACGTTCGAGGAGAGGCACGGTATGTGACTCATGAACAAACACACTGTGCAAACACAAGCTTTGGCATTTTTCCCTTCTTTGAAAAGTTAAATATCTTAAGGCAGTTTGACTTGGTTAATTTGATGGGATCAGTGAAATAGACATATATATGTATATGTATGGTGTGATACCAAAGAAAGTTAAAGGGGGCTATTTAGTTATAGTAGATTAATACCCTTATGTCTATATGCGCACAGGATTAAATCATGATATCCAAACTCTTCATTTCTTCATCTTTTGGTTACTATTAGTTTTTAAAGTTATCTTCAAAGTCAAAACTGTTTCAGTTCAATCAAAGCTGTATATGCCAGGTTTTCCTTATGTGCCTTGATTGTTAAATTGATCTGAAAGGTCAAATTTTTCCACCAATACCAACAGTACTGCTTTCATAATTCTAACACAGAACAACTATGTAAACAGCAGCCCCTGTTTACATCGAGTGGTACTTGGCAACACTTTGCATATTCCCAAATGTAAAGCTTCATTATTTTATTCTATTTGTGCTCCTCTTCATTAGGAGCACAAACAAAATATAGCAGTCAAAGCAAATACTTCATAAAGCCTCAAACCTCAATGTAGAGCAGAGGGAATGCAGAGTCCTTTTTCATCAACCACATTCAACCAACATATTCATCTTCAGGTGATTTAACTGAGGCTCGGCGAGTGCTGGAGGCCCTGGAGAGAAACCTGCCAGGGTTGGCAGTAGTCCGTCTTCGCAGGGCCGCTCTGGAAAGACGAGCGGGCCATCTGGACCAATCAGAAGCTTTGCTGCAGGAGGCGGTGGCTGAATCCAAAGAGAAGCCCACGTTACACGCTTTCTACTCCATCAAACTGGCTCGCCTGCTGCTGAAGCTGGGGAGGAACCCCGCCAGAGCCCGGAGAGTTTTACAAGAGGCGCTGGAGATTAGTCCGGTGAGATAATAAACTGACACACCCACAGTCCTCACTGTTTTTGATCCATCTCCTCTCACTACTCAATTCTAAAGAAAAAGCTTTGAAAGTTAAAGCAGGTGAATTAAGCTTTTCTGATGATAATTTCCCCTCACAGTTTCTAGAAATATGCAAAATGGTGGTCATCGTATTTTTTGTGTGTGAATGCTATGATTCATATACTACATTCTTGCAAATGATAATTGTAGCTTTGGAAGAGAAAAGACAAAACGTAGTACTGAAAAGCAACAGTAGCACTCATTTTTTATTCCCTCTCTCTGCCTCAGGACAATGATAAACTGCACTTGAACCTGTTGGAGCTGGAGGTGTCGGGGGACCCCTGGGCCTCGGCTGAGGCAGTGCAGGAGTGTGTGACACGAGCCTTGGCAGCACCTCTCGCCTCACACACCAAGATCCTGCTCTCACAGCGAGGCCTGCAGTTCGCCGAGGACTACAGCAACTCTATCCAGAGGTCAGAGTTCAACACAAGTCCTCTGATTGACAGACATTTAAAAGCCAATAGCTCATGTAAACCCTGATGGTACCAAGCAAAGAAATCACCACCTTATTGTCTCTGTCCTCTGCAGTGTGCTGTCTGTCTATGAAGGTCACCAGAAGCTGTTGAAGGAGCTCGGTGGAACAAAGAGAGGAGCAGAAAACGGGTGAGAGAGGCAGAACAACTGATTCAAAGATGAACTGATCTGAAGTCCAGATTCAATATTTATTTGGGAAATATTAATTGATGTAACTACAGCTCCTGTATTTACATTTACGTAAATGCATTATTGGGTGAAATGTGTAATCTCTCTGTGTTTATGAAATGGAAACATTTGACCTATTGTAAGATCAGTGCGCAAAAATGTTTAAAAAGAAGAAGAATGAAGGTTAAAAACTGTCCAAAGTGATGTTCTTGCTGTTGATCGAGTGTTTGACCTGCAGAGACGACGATCCAGAAAAACTCAGCAAAAGTGAGGATGGCTCTGCTGTTGCTGTCTCCTCACAAGCCCCACCTACCATGCCGCATGTCCCCATCACCACGCCCCCTCCTCCCATGATGGGCACCGACATGAGCGCACAGGCTGGCTACGGTGGATACAGTAGCTGGTACCAGGTATGAAATGAGATTTCAACACTGACATAAAAAACTGTCAGTGCGGGGTCAGAATGGGTGAACTGTGACACAAGTACTGTTCAAGATACTCTGTTAATCTGTCTGTTGTGATTTGTTTCCAGCAACCACAGTACGGCAGCTACGGCTACCAGAACACCTGGAACTACAACCAGGGCTACTATCCTCCCAGCTAAAAAGATCAACGGCACCAGAAGTGCGGCACCAGAAGACCATGGGAAGCAGTTTGACCCAGGACGACTTCTCAGCTGAACAACAAACTGAAGCACCCAGTCCTGCTGGTTTAGTCCTGCTAAAAAATAATCCCAGCATCTTTTCCTCTCCGTCCTTCCTCTGAGTAATCTCACTGTCCTGGATTTGTGAAATTGAGAGACCGGAGTTGAGATCTTTTAACATCGTGTCATTTGACAAGTGTGAGTCTGAGGGACAGGTGGGAAGACGACGAAAGGAAACAAGTGACGTTCATTTTCAGTACATCCGTGTCTTTGCATTTTAATCAGAACTATTTTTGTATTTGTTTGCAAGCCAACCCCTTTGCTCGTGTTTTAAAGATATCCACAACTTTACAGGTGACGTATGATTGACATTTTGTACCATTCCACAGAGTAGGCCATTTGTTGTTTTTTTCTAATGTATATAAAGGTGTTTTATAGTGTGTCACAACAGATCTCCTTTGTGTTTTGTGTCTTCTTGTCTCCATGATACTCATCAACGGTGAAACTAAAACTTCATTGTGCATCCTTTTAATAGTTGGCAAGAATCTGGACATTTCTGTTGATGTTTTATTACCGACCTTAGCTTTGAATTCAACTGAGGACCAACTCATTCGTTCAGATAGTGATACTGTGATACGTACATAAATGTAGCACTCATTTTCTTTTTCAGTTTTCTTCTTTAAGATCAGTCCACTTATGACTAAACCTTTTTCAGTGTTACATAAAGAAAACAAGTGCTGTCTGTGAATTTGATGGACTTCTGCTCCTGGCTGGAGCTGCCTAACGAAAAGTATTTTTTATAATGGTGTCAAATAACAATGTGAAAGTGCTCACTGTGAAGAACCTACAGAAAATGAATCTGCAGCTACTGTGAAAAAGTTTCAGTGTATGGTTTAGGTAGCCACACACTCTAAACATTGGTTTGGACACATTAACAGTTCTTTTTCAGGAAAATGAACCCCTGCTGTGCACCAAACAATCTGAGACACAGCAACAAGCTGGTGAACAGTGGAGAATTTAGCAGCTCAAAATTCAGCATCTTTCCCACAGGAGTTGACAGAGCAAAGTCAGAGTGGACATTGGACATCAGTTGGACACAAACGCTGCTAAAAAATGAATGATTATGTTGTCCCTGAACTCCTGGTTGTTTGCCAACAACAGTGTCATATCAACATTAAAATGTGATGACATCAAACTTTTGTTTCACAGCTTCTGCAGGGTGTCGACACTACAGCATCTGAAAGCTACTGGCTTCAGAAACCGGCAGGTCTTGTGGTTTTCACAACAAACAATTTGATGTAAAGTCGGAGAAGCACAGGTGACTGTCATTAAAAGATAACTGCATGTGCGTCACATGCAAGGCTCCAAGTCTCCCCCCCCCCCCCCCCTACATCTGACCGCTTAAACATCACAAATAAAAAAGTCAAATTTGAAGGCTGTGCATTAGGGATGCACATGATTACGTATGATGATTTCGATATTTATATTTTTTTTTCAAATTAGCTCCTTATGTCATCAACTCGTGGGAGCATGTCGACACCTGTAGAGCGCCCTTGCAGCAAAAAGTTACACGGGAGGACTTACATGTGCCAGTTATGCAGCTCAGTCCCCCTGAGGGAAGGTCAGACGACAGCGTACACGGACATGTGCATGTGCATCACCAGCTGACTCACCTGCAGCTCACCTGTCAGAGAAGCGCTCTGTATCTCCTCTCTTCAGCCTGGTGTTTGGCTGCACTTGTACAAAAAGCGTTCAAAATGTGCTGATTTAACCTCCATCTGAGCCCCGATCAGCTGAGCCAGAGCACAGTGGGTGTGGCTGCACAGCTGTAGCAGCATGTGTGTTTTATATCGATCGCAGATAGGCCCTACTCACAGAGCATTTTAATGTTATCAGCTAATGATCGTCGGTTAACTAAGGAAAACAAAAATCACAATGTGCATCCCTGCTGTGCATGTCTGCATGAAGTCTTTCACAAGGAGGTAGGCAGAAGTCAGGTGAGAGAGAGTCCAGCGAATTTCAAAGGTAGACCACGTGACTAACTGTGACTGTACTGTGAGAGCTCCGACCTGTGTTCATGGTTTTCACTTGTCAGCTGCTAAGTTATGGATCAACAAATGAATTCACTATTTAATCCCCCCCCCGGTCCATACAAACCCCGGCACAGAAAATCTTCTTGCTTTAAACCCTGGAAGCGTGTGGCGGTGTACCACTGCCATGCACGCTCCAGCCCGGTCTCTTAGAGAGTGTGTATGACTGAGGCTTGTTCAGGTGAAGTCATGCTCAGCACTATCAAGTTGTGAGTGTCAACATGCACCATCCCACAACCCTCAAACTAAATGGAATTCAGCCAACGTTTTTATTTACACCTGTGCTTTTTCATGTTTACATCTCATTTCATCAGTTATCCAGGAGGAGGGTGCAAAACAAATGCACTGTAGAAGCTGCTGGCAAATTTCATCTTCCCATGGTCTAATAAAATACCTGAAAATAAGCAGGTTACATGAAATCGACCAATTATGAAGATTCAGTTTGCTCTTTTTTTACTGGCTCTACCAGATGTTTTTAAATACAGATCATCGTGATTTTTAGAAAATCCAGCCCATCGTCGTTTTTCTCCAAGTCAGCTTTATTGTAAGTAGATTCTTGGTGATTATGTAGACATAACTGTCAATATATTTTAACTTATAAAAAAAAACAGCAAAGTAGAATTTCACAAAATCAGGAAGATAGTTGGGATTAAATTTAAGGCCCTTTCAGAACCAATCAAGTAGGTCTCCTGTGGTGCTTTGCTATTTAAGGATCAGGTTAAAACTGAATAAATTTGTTCTGTAACTGTTTTGTAATTGTGTTGCTGAAACCATGAGCCGTGCTCCTTGAAGCAGTATCAGTCAGAAGCCAGCTATCTTCACTTTGTTCTTGATTGGTAAAAGGTCATTGTCAATCCAATCTACAGCCCGGTGGAATCAGCCCAGAAAAGGCCACATGTTCGTACCAAGAACTATTGTCTGAACACAGCCCCCAGCTCCATCTCTGCTTTAGTTCAGGTAGCTGGCTTATTGAGTGATACTAAAAAGGTGGTGCCTCTGTTCCTGGATCCGTCTCTATCTGATGGTGATGTAGTGGAAGTGGTGAGGTAGGCTCACAGAGCAGATCCTCCGGGTCTCACTTTTTGGTAACAACCAGCACAGCTGAAGGCACCAAACCTAAAAAAAAACGTAAGTATAAGTAAAGTAAAAGTAGTGGAAAATGTTAAGATACAGTCTGAAGGTGTCTGAGCACAGAAACCCTGTGTCATAAAAGCAATATTATGGCTCCTATAGAAGTTATTTTGATGACAAATTCAGGTGTCCAAGTCCCTGAACTTCAGGAATACAGAGAATAAATGTTAAGAATTATTTAAGCTGTTATTACATTGTGTATTCTCCATGTTTGATCAGGTAGACATTGCTCCTGTTTAGTTTATATCTGGTGTGACATATGTAGTCATCTCTGTCTGGATATATGATCCAGATAATAACATCTGAACAATGGGCCAGTTCATTTACAGCCAGGTTTATTAACACTTATCCAACTGGACTGAACTTAACCCCTGGATTTAAACCACAGACACAGTTTCTTTTCCACACTGCACATACATGTTAATACCACTCCTCCTACATCTAGTGCTCACCCAGCTCTTTCAGGGGCTTCTCCATGTCCAGTTCGGTGTAGACATGACGTGGGTAGGGCGACAACAATGTGAAGTCCTGACCCTCAGGTGTGTTGCCGTTCATTTG
This sequence comes from Caranx ignobilis, assembly GCA_021432705.1. NCBI lineage: Eukaryota > Metazoa > Chordata > Actinopteri > Carangiformes > Carangidae > Caranx > Caranx ignobilis. Next base: position 15,441,239 of record MU269981.1, on the reverse strand, counting down.
CACGTAGACACGGACCGCCGCCAGCGGCTCCTGGGCCTTGAAGACTGTTGTGATGGTAGAGCCGTCCAGCAGACGCACCTATAAAAATGGAGGTGGGGGGGGGGCAAAGTGGAAGAGTCAGGAAGCTGCAAGTGGAGGAAGACAAGAAAAGAAGTGAGCAGTGGATGAGACTTGTACCTGTATCCTGGACTCATCGTACTCCTTCTTAGTGGGTGGGGGCCTTGGCTGGTGGGTGATGAGGGGCTGGGCTGGGTAGGTTGGGATGATGCAGCTGTGCTTGTGGGTCCTCCACCTCCAAACTAGACATGGACAAAAGCACATTTATTTATTTATTTATTTTAAGTTATTGGAAACAACAGAGGTGAGAATACAAAGAAACTGGAAGTGAACAAGACAAAAGGAAAACTGAACAAAGCCAATGCTAACGTTACCTTTTGTGCTCTTTCCTCGCGGTCTCGTGCTATCTTGTCTTTAACCCTTTGCCTGATAGGAACAAATACAAGCAACATTAAGAAAACAGCTCAAGAGACTTGCAAATTACAGATGTTGAGTGCAGATGTCTGTTCGTATTCCTTTATTTGCAAATGAGTAATGTTTTTGGTTCAGACATCTGAGTTTGTAATCCTTTACTTTCCCAATTTTGTTTTCCTACCATTTTCTCAGTTCATGTAAAGGTGAACTCAGATGCCATTCCACCAAGAGCTATGGGTGCATTTTACATTTTAAATGGTAACAAACCTGGTTTCAAACCTCTACACTATGGCTCATATCTTTTGATATTTCTTATGAAATTCATGAATACTAACAATTATCTAAATAATAAAAAATATTTTTGTCTGGTTTTGTCATCTTTGGATTGTTTAGGTACTGAAGTATTGTAAAACAGATTAAACATGATAAACTGTTTCATGACTTTGTACACAGCCATGACCTGAATCTCCTTTTGCTTGCTCAGAAATGTGTTATAATAAACACCTTACCTTGCTATTTTGTCCTCCATTTTCTCTCTCCTGCGCATCTCAGCGAGCTTCTTCATATCATCATCCTGCAGTTTTTGGCGGATCTGCTGCAGCTCTTGGCCCTGCCTCCTCCGCTGCTTCTCTCTCTCCACCTCCTCTGCCCGCTCTCGCTCTCTTCTCTCTGCCTGCTTCACCCGCATCAGCTCCTCTAGCCTGAAAAAGGAGAATTTTCACTTTTCCACTCTCTGAAATGACTATTTACACATCATTCTTTAGTAAAAAGTTACTTGTGCTCTCTGACCTCTTAACTTGCTCGCGTTTCTCCTCCTCTGTCATTGGCCGCCTTGCATTTGGATTGTCCTCATCGTAGATGATATCTCCACCTGAAGCCACAAAAAAAGTTAAAGAAAAGGAAACAGAGGGAGGGATGGAGGGAGAACAGCTTTGTAGTACTGTAAATGTCCTATTGTAAACCTCAACCACAATCAAAGCAATGCAGGCTCATGTGATCTACATCCTCATCACCACAAACCTTCCAATCACCAATCAGCTGACTAACCATCAGATTACGTTTAAGTTTAAATTCAGTCAGAGCCTCTTCATTTTACCTGAGATAAATTACATGCAATATCTTGGTTACAGATGAAAATTACATGTTATGAAAGTGACTGAAGGATGTGAGCACCATGGATAAATTCCACTGTCATATATGAAAAGTCAGCATATATCCTATTATTGTATGTCAACTAAAAAACACATTGCAGACTACCTCAGACGGGGATGTCTCAATCTGCCTAATTATGTATATTAAATAGCTAACAAATAAAGAAAGTGACACACTGGGTAGCTACACTATGATACATTTTTAACAATACTTGATGGTAGACAAATGTATATTCTCTCAAATCATGTCACCTTCAGCAGTGTTGGCGAGGGTTGGCTCTTCTGCATTGGACTGGCTGTCTGCTCCTTCTCCCAGGATGTTTCCCACAGGCGGCACATAGGGCTCATCAATGTCAGGGTCATTCTCATGCTCCATTAACCTGAGAAAAGCACATCAGCAATGAAACACGAGGGGTAGTTTACTGGGCTGAGAGTGACAAACTGGGCTGTGGCACCAAGGACCTGTCTGTTGCACTCACCAGTCCATGGCTTGCTCTATCCCCTGGTTCCCTGTGCTGGCCACCGCCTTCTCCCTGAAAACATCAACACAACACGACATGTGGAGTTTTATTTCACTAGAATCCAGCCTCATATCTAGAAAACATATCACACAGGATCTGCTTTTGACTCTGTCACTCACGCTCTGTTTCTGTCAAAGCCCATCTCCAGTAGGCTCTCTAGTGTTGTTAGCTCTGCCATTTTGACCTAAAACAGATTGCAGATTGCATTTGTTTCATTTTGTGATATAGGTAAAGAGGGTAAGACACAACAACAAACGGCTCAGCAAACTTAAATCACCACCTTAAGTCAGTGTAGATCATGACTTTTGATTTAGCCCATATTTCAAATGTAGTGAACACAATATACTATGTGAACAAAAAGTCAAATTTCCTTAGGCAGCTGCCGAACAAAAAACACTCTGGTTGTAGCTACTCAGTATCACAACTGACGTTCTGTTGCAAGCTAAAATTAGCATTAATGTGGCTAACGTTCAAATTGCGAAGGCTAGCTCGGAAGTCTCGCGGGCTATCACGATTAAAAACTACCACGAGCTCTCATACGTTCTCTGTCACATTATCTGTCAATGTATGTTTGTATGTTACCGGTTAAGATAAATGGGGTGTTAATTTATTCCTTCCAGAGGTAGTTTCAGCCCATACACTCGTGAAAACAACATTAGTTAGCTACTCACACATCAGCCAACACCGCTTCAGCAGTACGGGAGCCCACAGGGGTCAAACAGAACAACTTCGGAATAGCGTTTTTTTTCCCCGGCTCAGCTCTGCTCTTTGGAGCTGCAGTAAAAAATAACACGGAAATCTGTACTTAATCGATATTATCATGATGTGAGAAAACACTGAATTTAAAAAAAGGGGTAAAGATAATAGTACTAGCCTACTATGCACGAAAGTAAAAAAAGTTTTTGTTCGAGTGTTCTTTTATAATATGTTTTATTATAATGGATTAATAATGAAGTGTAAGTACATTTTCAATTTCATAGAAGCACATTGCCAGGGCAGGGCTGAACTGGACTCTTTCAGTTTCCTTCTTACCAACATTTAGATCTCCTGAATTTTGTAGTTATCTGCTATGACATGACTAAGATGTCTGAGCCTGGATGATGGTGTCTCTGATTGGCCACTCTCCATCTTATACGGTGGTATCTCATCATCATGTGCCTGTGGGTGTTTGGGCAAAATGGAGTTTATTGAGCTTTATGAGCAGGTTGGGTCTGTTACATATTTACAGTAAGTGTAATGATTAATCCCCCCCCCAACCCAACGGAGTTTTAAGCAGCCCTCATTCAGGAGCTGACCACTACTTGGGGACAGACTTGTGCCTCCATCTGCTCATTTCTGCCTCACTTCTTTTCTCTTTTTAAAGTTTCCCATTGATTATTTCTCTCACTTTCATCTGTTTTCCTCCCTTTTTTTTTTTATCTCTCTCTAAATCAAAGCCTTGTGTGCAGTATTTACATGGTGAGTATAAACTACTATTTTTTTTTATTTTAATGTTACTGACTATGTGACTATAGTTTGCATTAAAACTAAGATAATGAGTTTTGTATTGTTTATTGTTTAAACATTTAGTGTACACACACTGTGTCAGCAATTTGAGCAGTCATTCTTGTGGGTACATTAATATTCTTTAGTGAGGAAAACCTCAATCACAGATCATCCTTTGCATGATTTGGCACCACATTTAAAATTAACCGAATGGCTATAAAGGGAGACAGAAACTGTTTTATGAAATTATATGAGCTCCTAATGCTTCATAATTGGGTTATTGGTTGCCAGGCAATAATCATGTGTTCCTTCTGTCAGTTAGTTTGTTGGACCGAAATTCACTCAGCTGTGAATAGGACTAAAATCAACTTTTGCATATGTCATTTCAGTAAAAGAGAGCGACTTCCTCCTCAAAATCTCTGCACCTGTTGTGCCTGTCCGTTACAGGCCATTACAACTATTCTCAAGGGGGACATCTCAAGATTGACTGAAATGTAATGTTTTTAGGATGTTAAAGGTAATCTCCATACTTTTTGTGAGCTCTAAAGCCAGATTAATCAGGTGAAAAGGGTGAGTGTGTAAATGTGTTAAAGTACTGAGAGATATGTTTGAATATGTCACTTTCTTCTGAAATTCTACTTTGTGTCACGGTACTGTCTCGATCAGACTCTAAGGTGCAACAATCATAAACACATTCATTTTAATCTGAGTGCAGAGATTCAGGATGAAGAGTCTCTGAATGCATTTTCAGTGAACTTATCTGGCAGAAAAAAGGAGCAAAGAGGACAATAGGGGTGAAGGTCTCTTTAGCTTACCCTTGAATTGCTTTATTGCTCTGTTTTTTTTTTTTTAGTTTTTTTTTTAAGAGAGGGTTAAGGGTCAAAGCTCACTCAGGATAAGTTAAGAGAGATACTGGAAAACCAAGGACATAAGGTGTATTCAAGGAAATGAGGCATACTCCTGTTTATTACCTGTCTTCAAAGTTATATCAGTGTCCATTTCAATGGACAAAAGATTACATTCACTTGCTGGGATGGCACTCCCTCTTGACTCTTAGAACACTTTCACTGAGTGAATGACATTGATTTTATTGGAGTCAAAAGGGTAACCTGCAACTTTAGGGGCAATAAAAACCAAGATCAGGAAACACAAGCTGTGGTGAATCATATCTCACTAACCATTTTTAGGTGTGGTTTGTATTATCATTAGACCCAGATATAAAATCTGCAGTAAAATGATTTTGTAGTCAGCAAGGCTCAACCAAAAGAGGGCAGCAATATTTTATTTGTGGGAAACTTCTATGACACTAGAGCTATAGGTTTAGTATGTAGACTTATGAGGGACCTCTCTTTGAGTCATTATTAACATGAAGCAATATAAGAGTAGAAACAAAAATTGTATGATACCTAGACATCATTTTTATTGTGCATTTTAGTTCACAAATGAACAAATTCACATCTGGATGATTGCAATCAAAACCTCACAAAGTGTTCCCAAGTACTCGAAGTTACCTAAATCCTGTGGTGAAATAGATATTACTATTTTGTTGTGGTCTACCATTGCTGTCAGCTGTGTTGTTTCAGTGGGTCTCACCAGCTGTAACAGCATCTCCATATGGAAAAAACTCTGGCTTCCAGTGGAGCTGCTGTTATCTGTGGAGGGACACCTCTTGTCATCGAAACACTGCTGGGACGCTGTAACTTACAGCAGACACATCTGACTTTCAAATGTTAATGTGTTGTTTACAGCAACACCTTCCAATAGTTGTTTTTACATTCAGTTTCATGTTCATGATTATTACTGTGCAGGTTCCCCTGAGATAAAATAAATTCAATTCCATATAACTGTGTCTCTGTCTCTTTGTTAAACTGTTTTTACAGACATGACATTGAAGGGCCTCTTACCATTGCCATATTAAAATGTGTGTGTGTGTGTCACCTTTACATATAACTGTGAAGGTAACATCTCTAATTAGTGGTAATAAGTGACTGAATGAAATCAGTATCTTTGTTAAAGCGTCATATACCCTGGACTCCTCAACCCACATGAGCTTACATGAATTTTAGTTCCAGTGTTGGCAAGTAAAAAGATGAGTGTGTTGTGAATGAATAATGTGACTGTTCAAACAGCTCGATGTCAAGCATTGCTTTGTACTAATGTCCACACAACAAACAGACATGAGAGTCTGAAAAACAAAATTCAACAGGTTCCATAGACAAATCGGAAAATACACACTCAGACTAAGAAATACGCTGTATTAATCATGTAAAAGAAAGAAAGAAAGAGAGAAAGAAAGAAATAAAGAAAACTGAAAATAAAAGTTGGAGTCATAGTGGCCATATCTATTTGCGATTAGATAAAGCCATTCGAAATAAAAACCAAAACCACACATTACAGTAACCCATTTGTGTTAATGGTAAGTTACTGGCATGGATGATCTCAAACTGTAAACCTTTCTGAGGATGATGAGAAAGAAAACTTTAAATGAATCTCTTTATTTTCAAAGTAGACAAAACAGGAGAGAAGGAGAAGATGTTGTACCAGAGTCTTCTTCTGGGCTGAAGCGCTCATAAATCGATTTGGATGAAAACATATGCCAAATTTGTTAATGTAAATGCATCAGTTGAGACTTGCAACCAATGAAAGTATCAATTATAATAGGCTACTGCAATCGAAAATCAATTTATGTGCCTAATTCTGCTGATGCCCATTTTCAAAAGAAAGCAACAGAGGTAGTCTACAGCCCTAAATATATAAACCCCCAAACTGAAAAGTGGGAAAAATACACTGTAACATCTCTGAATAAATGAATAATCGGGAGGGGGGCCTTTAATGTGGGGAATAGCACAAATAAGGAAGAGACACTTATAAACTGTGGGGAAATATACTACTGTTTTTTGGAGTCCGATGTGGGTTGCATGGTTGAGGCTCTTACTGTGAAATAAACGTCACTGTTTCCGGTATCCGTGTGCCAGCCTCCTTCCTTGGTGGGGTTCACCAACTGACAGCCGGCCGCTAAAGCAGTTAGCTAGCAGCTAAGAGGAGTTGTGACGGTATTACAGTCACAGCAGTGCAGCATAACATTATAATTCGTCACCCACCGCTAGATATTTATGTTGGAGTGTGGCTGACTGCCTTAGGTAAGCCAACGTCAGCTGAAGAGGGAGTCCTCCCCGAATGACTGACTGAGTGTGTGGCTAGCTAACGAAGAGGAGGGTGGGGACAAAAAAACTTCCAAGACCTCGCCCAGCCGTTGCTTCATTCCAGCAGGCAGCTACTCTCCAGACGGTGTGAGTGACCCACACACCACTAAACCAGATAATTATTTAAGGGGAGTGTGACACGGCTGTGTCAACGAAGGGCAAAAAAATCAGTAACCATGTTCAGAAAAAACTTGAAGAAGGATCCCGAGCTGTTTCAGAACGTGTCGGAGGGGCTGCGGCGGCTTTACCGGACCAAACTGTTCCCACTGGAGGACACGTATCGATTCCACGACTTCCACTCCCCTGCGCTCGAAGATGCCGACTTCGATAATAAGCCCATGGTCCTCCTGGTGGGTCAGTACTCCACCGGTAAGACCACCTTCATCCGGCACCTCATGGAGCAGGACTTCCCCGGTATGCGGATTGGCCCCGAGCCGACCACAGACTCATTCATCGCGGTGATGCACGGTGAACAGGAGGGGCAGATACCGGGTAATGCTCTGGTCGTCGACCCCAAGAAGCCCTTCCGCAAGCTCAACGCCTTTGGCAACGCGTTCCTCAACAGGTAAAGCCAGTGCCAAGTCCACAGACTTCATTAAAGAGCTCAAACTGAAAAATGTGAAGAATGTAATACACTTGGGTTATAGAAACTGTGCAGCAAGAGTCCCACAGTTACTTATCTACTATGTGAATGGAAGAGAAATGTCACCTTAATGTCATAGCTCACATCAACAGCTGTGTGTTAACAAGCCTGTCAAAACATCAGATCACTCATGGGTTAAAAGCCCCCTTTCAAGTCCTCACATGTAGCACACTTATTTGAGGTAACATTAACATTGTGCCATTGCACAATCCTCCCAGCTGAGACAAGCGTGTGTGTGTGAGTTCCCCCTCTTTCATCATCCAGAGAGAATGCGGGTGTTTTGTGTCAATAGCAAGGTGGAAGAGCCAGTCTGTCTGAGTAGAAGCCAAGGGCAGGAGGGTGCTTTCCGGCACAGGAAGCCTTTTACCTTTAACTTTGAATCAAGTCATGCCAGTTAACCTGGTACCTTGCCCTTCTTTGTTCACTTCATATGCTAAAAGCACCTGGCAGAGTCACTTTTGACAGATGGTTTTGTCCCAGTGCCACAGTATGGACCCTTGAACATACAAATACTTGTAAGTGATGTTGCTAGGCAGCAAGCTGACCTTGTCCTGTCCCCGGATGTCAGTGCTTTAAGTTGCATACCTGTAGGTCATAAATGTTCCCACATCAGTAGAGACCGAGAGCCACCTCCCATATTTCACTAGCTGTGAGTGTGTACTATGAAATCTTATCACAAAGGGTTAAAGGTTTTAGAGTGACAGTCTATCTTCTTGAAGTAGTGTTAATTGGAGTCAGCTGCGAAGGTTACAGTTGGGTGGTGGTGACAAGACATTGGAGTTTGATCCATGTTTCTGATGATCTAGAGATTCTGAGGAAAGGTTTTATGAATCACACAGAATGACACTTAGGTCTGTTATTCACCCTGATAAGTCAGAGGTGAAATTGTTCTGGTAAAAATTTGGATGACTCAGAAGTAGACTAACACACAGGTGGGGCTTTCACCAAGTAATTAAAGACAGCAATGGAAAATACTGGAAAAAAAACCCTAGCAATGTGAAATCAAGAGAAAGTGAAACGTATTTGAAATGAGCCCGTCCCAAGTCAGCGAACAAGGTGAGACTTCACTGACAAGGTGCCATGAGTCACAGTCAGTTGCTTGGTGAATCTTGCTTGGTAATCCAAGTTGTTGCGTGTTTGGATTTGTGATGACAGAAGAGGGATTTCATTTGATTGTGGAAGGTGTCACTTCCTGTCGAAGATGTCATGGGCATATCCCCTTCCTTTCCTGGCAGATAGCGTGGTGTTAGCCGGCACAGGAGGGGCCAGGAAAACAGATGGACAAATAATACACAGACAAATGGCTAACTTGTGAACCGCCATGATCTTAATTCGTGATTAGCTTCAGATTAAACAAGTGGGTCATGTAGCCATGTACTTTATTAGTGCAAACACTCAGACTGACACTTCCTCAGTAGAGACTATTTCCCATTACCCACTGAAATCTTTTCCTTCAGTTATTTGGAGTGTTTTCTTTATCTTGCATGAGTGTAAACCCCTGCCAGACAACATGATTAAATGTCAGAAAAGCACTTGAAATGTGTGCATGTGTGTGGCCAGGCTTCTTAGACTTCAGAGACCCCGATTCACTGCACCGGAGTCGATTACAGACTTGAGGGGAAACCAGATAAGATTGTGCGTAAACAAAGACTATTGTCCATCACAGCATCATTTGTCAAACTGCTGGACACAGTCCTATGGTATCATGGGACTTGTGGTTCCTTTTGAATTCATTCTGCATCTTTGTCTCAGAGGCATATTCAGTCTTGAGTGGTCAAACGCTGGCTGAGGGAAATCTCACGTGATCATACATGATGTGCGTATGGCACGCACAGGTGCATGACCTGCTTAAACAGCTGTGCATACGTGTAGGATGTAACATGGAGCAGGCCCACACTTGATAGCATTTTTTCAAGAACATGATCCAGTCAGACATTTGAAACGGGGCTGGTTTTGGCTCAGACTGGGCCGATTTTCCACCCAGGAGGCCTAAAGTATTTGGAATGGCCTTCAAGCTGGTTAAATGTATTTTTACTCATAAATGTAGACAAGAAATATCAGGGGTCAGATTGTTTGTTGATGTGATTGAGGAGATGGCAGCCCTCATTGTGTACTTCTTTAACCATAGTCATTTAACCTGCAGATTAGAGTTTAAGCGCCAGGCTCAGATAGGACTTATCCTCACTATAACCAGTTATTTATGAAAAGAGTAAACACAAATCAGAGATGGGATTCTCACACCTACAGTTTGTTGTTGGACAACTGGTGTACTCACCTAGTTTGCCAACTTTTCCATTATTTGTGTTCTGTAGCAGCCCTCTGCTGCTTGTGCAGTGGGTTCGTACCACACAAAAGTAATTTAATAGCTCTCCTCCACCTCCTGATAGACCTGCATATTTTTTCAGGTCTTTTTCCCTTGTAGTTAAAATGCCACTGCAGTCAGAGGGCCCCAGTGTGTTTGTGCTCTCTCTGTATGCCAGCAGTCAGTAAAACCAGAGTCAGCAAAGTTTAAGTTCCGCACTGGCCCACCCTGGCCCACGCTGTCCTGCTCCGTCCTGTCCTGTTCATGGCCTGTTATTCCAGGACACTGACTTTGCACTTTGCTGAAATAGGGACTGACATATGCACAGCCCTAACAGCATGTAACACATACACGCAAGGAAGCATGTAAATATAGATTTATGTTCATTCACACACAAACAAGTGTCATTTTAGAGGAAACAAACATGGAAAACCCAAGCAGTTGCAACCTCCCTGAATAAATCCCAAGTGCTAGCGACAGCCGCCCCGTTTCCTCTTCTCTACGGGAAGCTGAGGTTACGATGTGGGGGAAGGTCATAGATCAGGAGGTGGAGCAGGAGAGGAAGACCTTCTGTTATAAGCTGGAACCAGACTTCCAGTATGACAGTGCAGGTCTGATTTTTTTTTTTTTTTTTTTTTTTAATGAACCCAGGTCTGTGGCCTCTCATGGAGAGAATGGGTTTCTCACCCTCCCGAGATGTAATCAAACAGCCAAGCACTCAGATATTTCCAAGCTCTCGGGCCCCCGTGCCTGGTAGCGTCCTGCTCCGTTTCTGAGAATTCCAGCTCAAGTTCATCGCAGCATTTTTTCCTACTGTGTGGAAAATGTTGGGATAGATAAATGGAAAACCTGAGCCAAAATTCCAACTGGATATCATAAGCCATCAGCTATGAGAGGGAGGGGAAACCTGCATGTTTGTTATCTTTGGCAATCACTGTCATCGCATTGTAATACCATACATAGGATCCCAGGCAAGAGGCACTGCTCTTTCTTTTTTATGTTTTCATTGTCCTCAGATTTTTCCATTTTTCCCCTCTGCATGTGGTATGAGACCTCTGTTAGGGTCTGTGGTGTGTCTGGCCTTAGTGTGGTTGCAGCAGGAATGTAAAAGCACGGTTCTCCCAGTCTTATGACCTGGTGCCTCTGAGCTCATGTTGTGAGTATCGGTTCAGATTGACTCAGGGGGCAACAGAGCGAGGAGTACTACTCTCAGCTGTGGGGGTCACTTAACAATCCCCTGCTTTGTTCTGAGTGGGATACCGTGGGTTTATGCAAAACCACTCATCCTCTCTCATGCTTTATAGTGTGTATATCTGTCTGTGTTTGTCTGTGTGTAGGATTTCTGCTGGAGATTGAAACTGCCTCTTTAAAGTTTAAACCCCAGCGTCCCGGCTTGAAAGAGTCCATTGTGTAGTGAATTTTGTCGCGTTGGGAATGACAGGCCTGCAATTCATAAATGATCAAGTATTGTCCTAGTGTTTCCTTACATCTATGGAGGCTCCAGAGAGCTAATACTTCACCCACTGTTAGGAAAATGAGACTATATGATGATGTATTTTCCTGGTTTGTTCTATAAAACATCAAAGCAGAGAGAAAAAGACACGTCTTCACACCTCTGAGTGTCCTCTGACTTTTTCTTGGACCCATCATTTTCCTTCACAGTCAGTGCTGTTACATGTTTAGCTTTCCCAGTGAGTGTATTCAGCTGATGTTGTTGCCCTAGAGCAAGTAGGTTGTTATTAAAAAGCTCCAGAATAATGTCTGTTTAATGTCGTGCTTATGTATAAACACTTTCAACCGACTGGTTTCTTTTCTGTCCTCTTGCCAGGTTCATGTGTGCCCAGATGCCAAACCCTGTCCTGGAGAGCATCAGTATCATTGATACCCCTGGAATCCTTTCTGGAGAGAAACAGAGGATAAGCAGAGGTCGGCTTCACACACTCTCTCACTCACCTACTCTCTAGTGTTACTGTTAAACAAAGCCACACCCTCTTAGTGGAGAAACCTTGAAATATTGTGATCAGAAAGCCTTGCACGCGCACACATGCAGAATAACCCCACAGGAAGTCACAAGCTCAAATAGAAAAAGGAAACATGCTTAAACAACTTACAGTCTCTTCCCCTCCCCATGTCTCTCTCTGATATTTTTGTTTGGTATGTTCTCTACAAACTCACAATGCTGTCGAACCCATATTTAACTCTTAAGGCCCTCAGGTCAAAGCCCCGCCAACCAGGTCATGTAAATCTGAGGGAGGCCTTCACAGCTTGACAGAAGCAGGGCGGGGACTTTGAAGTTCATTTCCTGTCTCCACCTGTGGTTTTCTAGGGCACCATCCTCGTTAACATCCACCCCTCTTTTTTGTTTATTTGGGTTTTTTTTTTTTCAATTTTCAGATTGTCCTGTAGCTTCTTTAAAAGACCTACATTTGTATCTAAATTTTGTATCTAAAAACCAAAGCTAAATTAACATCACTAACTGAAAACACTTGATCTATGTGGCTCTTTTCTGCCGCGCTGTGCACCCTCTGCATTTGCCCTGTGCTGTGTCATTTATCACTTTATATCTGAGTCATTTCCCTGTGCTCTCTGGAAGTAAATCAATTTGTATTTTTATCCGTTTCCCAATGTCCAACACTGTTGACCAGCAGGGTCACTTCAGAATTGCCACACACACAGTTTTCCTTTTACTTTTGATGATCCTACAGAACACAAGCAGAAAATAACAGTATATCTCAACACAGCTTCTGCTTTTCTACCTGATTTCAGTCTGTTAAAGAGGAAGCAAACCTACAAGCAGTAGAGTTTTGTGTATTAAGAGGAAAGGAAATGGAGTAAAATGTCAAACATAGCATTGTTTCCCAAGAGTCCCCTGTCTTTCACCACCATCACCTCCACTGCCTGTTTTGCACAGGAGAGCTGAAAGAAAAGGCAATGAGATTAATTGACAGTGTCAGTCCTAATAGGAAGCATGGGAAACATGAGAAAAGCATGATGGTTGCCAAAGAGACTAAAACGGCTGTAAACACAGAGGAGAAAGTACTGGCTGTGTGTGTGTGTTTGTGTGTCTGCATCCCTGTGTGTGTGTGTGTGTGTGTGCAGTATGAATGAAATGACTGGCACATGTCGAGGTGACCCCGTCTGAAGGGAGGAGGAGCAGACGAAATCTGATGCCTCATACCTCAGACAGTTTTGTTTCCATACATACATACTTATACATTCCTACCTTGAAACACATTCACACAGACACACGTTATCCTCTGCTGTGTTTCTGTATAAACACAGATACAATACACTACTCCACGGACATACTGCGCTGACTGTGTCATATATAAACAAGACTGATTGGATTGTGCAGCCGATGTGTGACGGGCATGTGTGTGTGTATGTGTCTCAGTACTCAGCATACAGGCAGATATTACGCTTGTGCCAAACTGGAGGGAGTTACGCTGTTATTTCAGGCGTTCTCTTAGTGACGTATCCTGCTAACAAAAGTCATATGTGACCTGTCAAATATCATGTCTATCATATCTGTACTGTATATTGTACTGTGCTGTAGTATGTAGTCTTAAAATAGTATAGCCGTCAGTGACAGAACTTGGCTGAGGAGGGCTGTTTTGAAAATAAAGCTTTAGGCGATACCATTGGTCCACTACGAGTCTAAAAGAGAAGCTGTGCTGAGAAACAGTGTAACTTGGTCATCCATTCATCAAGACTGAACTTGTGTGGTTGCACAATCCTTCAATCATCCTTCGTTTTTGATGAGGTCAGCAGCAAGTACCCCCTCAACTTCTTCCTTGTTGAACCATGAGAAATGTTGAAAACTGTTTTTCAGAACCGGCTGGTTTCTGATCACTGCTTACATGAGCACTCACATATCAAATGCCTTACTTCTGTGATAATGATTATGACAATATGCCTGGTATTGTTTTCACCTTGTCACAGATAGTAGAGAAAAACCAGTAAAACTGGTAATGTTGATGCAAGAATACGGGCACAACAAATAGTGTATTAAAAAAAAAGAATGTCATGTCATGAACGGACAACTCAAAAGAGTTGTCCGTTCATTAAGCACATACGTGTGTGCATGTGCAGACTTGAAAGTGCTCTTGTGACAATGTAAATAGGGGCTGGATATCAACAGGGTTGTATTCTCGGTGATGTCACCCATAGGTTCCTGAGGAGTGGTTTTAAAGGTCAGAGTAGGCTCCATTGCCACCATCTTGGCGGTGCTGGTCCTGGCTGGTCCAAATATGGAGATGAAGTTCTAGCGTGTGTGGAGGCAATTGTAGTCTCCCTTTGGCATCATCCGTGCAACTAGGTGTCTTGCTCAAAGGCTAACCCAGCGCTAATTAGCCTGTAAATGAGCTTTGTTAATAAGCCAAGTTTGGAGCCAGCCTCAGGTGATCGTTTAAGGAACTACAGGTTTCAACCCTGTGGTGTTTGCTTCTTTTTTCAGTACCGAGGTCACTGCCTGGCCACGCCCACTTTAAGAGACCATGGAGAAGCATGAAAATAAACCAAATAAAGGCGCAAACAAACTGCTATGGGTCAACTAATTATTCAGTATATTAAAGAATAACCTTGAAAACAAAGTTAAGGACAAGTTGCAGTTGTTTCAACCCTTGAGCAGTGAGTGTATGAGTTATAATGTAGAAATAAGTACAGAGTAATTATGTTATAATGTGGTGATAACCACTGAATACTCATGAGCGCCAGTGTCAGTATGCTGATGGGCGTCGCAGCTGGTGTACTCCCATTGCAAAATGGTCCTCAGCTGGCATGTGATTTTCAGCTGGGCTGTCCATATATGACATGAGTTCCTGGGTGTATCACAGCATGTCTATGCATATGTTAGAGACATAACAGTTGGTGATGCTATGTGTTGTAACTTAGTCTAAGCTTGAGCAGCTGCCTTTCTGCCTGATTCCCTGACACGTGTGTTAAAAACAGACTTAAGAGAGAATGAGCGCTTTGAGCAGATGTCCTCAGCTGGGTCCTTCGGGGATTTCAAACTTTAAATATTCCCCTTTTATCCACTCAGATGTCAGCGGCACAGTCACACACTCTTGCTTTCACTTTTACTCACCCACTGTCTGTCTCTTTCTCTTTCTCTTCCTCTCTTTCCCTTTTCACTCCTGTCTCCCTGTCCCATCTATCTTTATCTCTGTCTCAGTTTGTCTCTCTGCATACAGCGACTGTCTCTTTCTGTCCCTGTTTTGTATTCACGTGTTCTGCCACAGACAAAAGACAGCCATGTTGGAAGAATGCATGTGCAGCAGATCTGGCGCTGATCGTGCGGCAGCCGAGATGAACTTTTAGAGCAACTGCATTCTTCTCTGATCAGATGACACACAGACTCTAATCAAAACCATAATTCTCTCTTCGTAACTTCCTCCATAACCCTCCTGAAGCAGAAAAAAATCCGGTTTTATGTAATATGAGTAAGCCCTCTTGTGTCTCAAATACCCAAAGGAAGTGAGCAGTGCAGTTCAACGCTCAGGCAGCGAAATGTGTTTATAGCCTCACTCAGGTCAGGCTCGTCACTTTACTTTTTGGTGTTATCGTCATTACTGACACTGTGTAGCATTTATCTCAACATTTGTTTTGCTGTTTGCTTTGTGTCCTGTCGCTTCCTTTTTCTTATCTTTCATGACTGGCAGGTTTGTTTTTGCTAACATCCACCAAACACTGTCTCTGTTCGAGGTCATTTGATTCTTGAGGCTAATGCACGCTGTAGATTTACGAGTCCGAGCGTCCAAAGGGACTCTGGTGATCTTTACCTCCAAACGCCTCCCTCCTGCTGTCTCAGTAAAGCTGGTTAATAGGTAACCAGGGGTAAAAGCCCTGCCTCTTGAAACCCCTTATCTAAACATTATTGGATCAACATGACTTGCAATATGAGCATACGAGCCACAATTAAACCTTCTCCAACACACATTTATTGACCAATTGGAGCCTTTGAGCTCTTTGTCAAGCTGAACTCTGTATTTCTCCACATGGACCATTTGTACACAGCACTCAGTGGAAAATGTGAGACATGCTTTCACACTGACACGAGCTCTCCACATTTTTGTCAAAAAACGTTCTCACTTTTTTTCATGACACAGTTTTGTTGCGAGGACCCACACCCACCGCACGTCCACCCTCCTTTAAGAAATGTCCTTATCATTAATTATCGTGCGTCAGAAGTGTTGCAATTTTCTATTAGAGACACGTACATTCATCTGGGACTCTGCTCGTGTGATTTAGAGAACATGGAGGTTGTGTTGTGAACCTCCACATTCTCTGTATCATCTTTTATTAACACTTCCACACCCTTTATTTAGGCTCACTTCTTTATTTTTTGAATGTGAGGCTCAAATACAAATAATGCTTCTTTATTTTTGTTGTTTTTTTTTCTCCAGGTATTTTGTTTTGTGTAGGTGTTTTTATTTTGACAACGACTCAACAGAAGACATGAGTTGACATTCACCAGAGAGCAGAGGAAGTTTGAAAGAGTTCCCTTTACTGAGATAAATAAATGTTGACTGTAGCGGCAGCTAAACATATACATTCATGTGAGGATTATAAATGGTAGCAAAACACTGTTCAACAGCACAACATCGTTATTGTTGTTGTTAATGTCAGATATATGATTTAACATACATGACAACATCACACGTGCAGATCCCTTTGTTTAACAGCGGCCTCCTCCACCCGTCTCTCTCCAGGTTACGACTTCGCCGCGGTGCTCGAGTGGTTTGCGGAGCGCGTGGACCGCATCATCCTCCTGTTCGACGCCCACAAGCTGGACATCTCGGACGAATTCTCCGAGGTGATCCGCGCACTCAAGAACCACGAGGACAAAATGCGCGTGGTGCTGAACAAGGCGGACCAGATCAGCACTCAGCAGCTGATGAGAGTTTACGGAGCGCTGATGTGGTCTCTGGGCAAAATCATCAACACACCTGAGGTGAAAATCATTTCTCTTTCACGTTTGTGCTTTCGTGTTATGTTTTAATTTCCCACAATGACTGCTGGACCCTGCCGTCTTCAGCTGGTAGTAATCAGTTGTAAGACAGACGTAGAGCGGCCACGGTCTGTTAATGTTTGAGGGAAAACGTGGCCATCTCGGGCAGGTCTGGACAGATGTCAGATGACCTTCTCTGTTTTTCTGTTTTCTCTTTTCAAGAGTAATCTGATAGCAGCATATTTCTTCATTATCCCAGCCTGTGTTTTCAGCTTGTTGTTGGGAAAAAATTTATGAATGTAATGAAAGTGAAAGGCAGTTGTACCTCCGTCTGTCTCAGATCCTATGTACCAATACCCTGGTATCATGTGACCTAACTTGTCTTATGATTTTTCCCTGACTGTTTAGTTAATGTTTGATTTAGGACCATAACCATAAACCAATTCCATAGAAACCTTTGGAACATGTAGACAATTATTCATTGACTTTGAGGGTGAAGCTGTTTTATATGATGTAAAACACATTACACATGTTTTATTCATTCTTTTCTTCAACTTAGACTTCTGCATTATGTTGTCTGCACATCCTGTTTGTGCTTTTTTGGGGCACAACTTACACCTTTATACACATTTCACCTGTGACCTGTGCAAGAATGTACTTTAATGTGGGTGTAGGCTGTGAAGTGTAGCTGGAGAGATAGCATGATTTAACTTGTGCAAACTTGATTCCAGGTGGTGCGAGTGTACATCGGATCGTTTTGGGCGCAGCCCCTGTTGGTCCCAGACAACAGGAAGTTGTTTGAGGCAGAGGAGCAGGATCTGTTCGTGGACATCCAGTCTTTGCCACGTAACGCAGCACTGCGCAAACTCAACGACCTCATTAAGCGCGCTCGCCTCGCCAAGGTCAGTATTAATGAGCCTCTACAGTCGTGCTAGCAGCTCTGCTGGGCACAGTGGTGCTTTGAGATCAGTATCGTGCCTGGGATCATGCTGCTGCATGGCTAAAAAATGCATCATTGAAAAACCTGCGTCAACAACTTGGTTTCATTTTTGGTCTCACTGCTACCACCTGTCCTTCAGACTCTCAGGAGGACGAGGAGGGTTACTCAAAAAAAGGTTCTGTTATAATGAACTTGGTTAGTGTTTAGTTTCTAAACTAACCACAGGCAGAAATGAGACCAAAGGTTACAGCAATCTGATCTGAACCCTGGTAACTTTGCACCACTTAGAAGAAGAGGGCTTATTTGTTGTTTCTGCTAGCAGGCTGTATTTGTACTGGGTAACTAACTATCTTAAAGAAGTATGAAAATACTGTTTTGAATATAATTGTGGTTTTTCCACAAAATAAAGTATGTCTGCAATATTTTTCTGTGGCGATCAGGTGCAGGCCTACATTATCAGCTCTCTGAAAAAGGAGATGCCCAGTATGTTTGGAAAAGACTCCAAAAAGAAGGAGCTGATCGCCAACCTGGGAGAGATCTACCATAAGATTGAGAAGGAGCACCAGATCTCACCTGGAGACTTCCCCAACCTGGCCAAGATGCAGGTGAGATACACAGACAGTGATGTATCATCCAAAGACACAGATCTGATGAAGTAACAACAAATGCCTCTATTTTTGACGTGTTATATAAAGTTCAGGGTAGAATGACCCTCTGACCTTTACTCTCTTCACATCTTTGCCCTTCTTTCCTGTCTTTGCCCTCCTGGATGGGCCAGGACGGGAATGAGATTTATTTTTCCTGGTTTGTCAGGAAATCCTGCTTCTTGTATGCTACTCCCATTGGTAGCTACTGAAGACTGGTCTATTTCTATCACCAATTCCTGTTTTCTCTCAACCCCCTCATCCCTTCAGGAGTTGCTGAATGGCCAGGACTTCTCCAAATTTGCCGCGCTGAAGCCCAAACTGCTGGAGGCAGTGGAGGACATGCTCGCCAATGACATCGCCCGCCTCATGGCCATGGTTCGCCAGGAAGAGGCTGCCATGCCGAGCCAGACCGTCAAGGGTGGAGCCTTTGAGGGAACCATGACCGGACCCTTTGGTCACGGCTATGGAGAGGGTGCCAGCGAAGGGATCGACGAGTTGGAGTGGGTGGTGGGTCGTGACAAGCCTACATACGATGAGATCTTCTACACCCTCTCTCCTATTAACGGCAAAGTGTCTGGTGCTGCCGCCAAGAAGGAGATGCTGAAGTCAAAGCTGCCCAACACCGTGCTGGGAAAGATCTGGAAGCTGGCCGACGTGGATAAGGACGGCCTCCTCGACGACGAAGAGTTCGCCCTCGCCAACCATCTCATCAAGGTGAAACTGGAGGGCCACGAGCTGCCACCCACGCTGCCTGACCACCTGGTGCCCCCATCCAAACGTGGGACAGTCCAGCAGGATTAGAGGAGAGGGTAGCAGCCTGGAGATGTCAGCGCTTTGGATCGTGTTTAGGACTCTCCAGACAAAAAATAAATGTCCAACCACAAGCATGAATGGCATCATCCTCCATCAAGCTGCAAATCTTCAGGCCTCCTGATGCACCATAAGGAGGCGTTACTGTGATCTTTTCCACCAGAGAGAGACTGGAGGGATTCTGGGGAGGAATTGGGGGGGGGGTAGATTAATCTTTGTGCATTAGGGAATAATGTTCAGGTATCTATTAGAAATAATGTAAAGGAGAGGAGGGCGATTTAACCACCTGATGAAAGGACATTGCTGGATGGATTACATGAGCTGACAGGTAGGCGGAAGTTGCATGGTGGGGCTGAACATGGATTTGTGCATCCTGTGTAAAAGATGTCTTATAAGCATACGGTCCACATTATTATATGTTGAGATCCAAAGAAATATAGTTTTTTTTTCCATTTGGAGAGAGAAAGAGGAAATAAATCAAAACAACTATTAGAATTGTTTTATCTATATTTTTGTATTTCCTGACTGTTAACTTTGACTCTTTCCAAATGCTTGCCTTTTTATTATTTTGCCAGATAAATAAAAAGGAGTACTGTACTGTCCGACTCATGTTTATGTGGATTTTTATTTAGTCTATCTAGGTTGGTTTGATTTTAGGCGTTTGAGTGGTGAGCGAACTCTTCAGTGGAGAGGGCCACTAAGTAGCATTTGAGAAAACTTACAAAATAAATCATATTTATACATGAAATCTGAACTGAATCATAGTTTTGTGTTTTTAATTTGTATTTATTTGTTACTGATGCACATGCAAAGCACCATGTCACTCAGAGGTCATCCATAAACTGAGTATTATTTTGAAAAGCCCCCTATTTGACGGTGGTAATGTAGTTTACTGACACCTGTAGGCCAGAAAACTAGATGCCTCAGGAGGACATGAAAGGCCATTTATCCATGAAACAAGTCGCTGCATGTGTTTGAGGGCAAACTGAAAACAGCGGTCTAGGCAGACACTTGTCACATGAAGACAATTTACAAAGCTAAAAATTCAGTCCAGGTTCAAATGGAAGAACACTAATCATAAACATAAGTCAGGGATCTCTCACATGAGAGACTTGGGTTTGAGTTTGAATAGAGATGAACTTATTTACAGTTTACTTATGTAACAGGATAAGCCTGCATAATTGTAACCTGAACGAGTCTGAATCTATTCAGCTCTGCCTAATTCATGAAGGATGTAGGAATAAGACGACACTCACATGTAATTCAACGTGGGAACAGCAAACTAGTGATTGTTGCAAGGTTAACGACCATCAGCCCTTTTTTTCCACACTAAATCTTCCACTGTGTCTCAAGTGCGTATACATATTTCCGCACTTCCACATCGATCATCCTCAACCTTCAGCTGGTTGTTTGGAGTCAGTGTGACCATGGAAACAGTGCAGAGTGTACCAGTCTGCCTCTCAACAATGTTTCATTTCATTTTCATGTTCCACACAGAGTCATGTGTTTCTCCCTCATCAGGACACTCGCTGGCACTGACTCACTGGATTTATCAGTCAGCCTCGTCTCACCTCGTCATCTCCTCAGCAGCAGGACAGTTCATGTCTGATAAAGCCCAGAGGCGCTCTCTTGTGTCTAGATATGTTATTACAGTTATTGAGTTTTGATAAAGACTCATTAGAGCCAGTTCTAACAATATGTGTGGTCATGCTCCGCTGCAGCTACAGCACGGGGCTACCACCTACTCATATCTAGGTTGAACCAGTTCACTTTTCATCTGTGCTGTTGATAAATGGTGGTTCTCAAACTTTTCCTGTTGTGACCCCAAGATGATAAAGTCAAGTCTTATCTGTGATGTGGTGCCTTATCACAGATCAACCCCAACCCAAGAGATGTGAACACAGTAAAAGTAAATAACTGCATCAACGATTAAGATCCAGTTTTGAACCTATACATTGTCGTGTTTTGATGTTGTTGTGACTTTAGCTGAAATGTTGTATTTTAAGGCCCAAATAAGGATTAAAGCATTTTCTACCACGGAAACTGAACTGAAGCGGCTGTCGACAGTATTTTAATAAGAAAGATGGAGGGCTGAAGTAAACCTCCCTCAGGAAAGATTAGGTCCTTTCTGGGGTCAAAAGAGATAATTTACAGCTGGCAGAGGCTCCAGGCTTCCCCTTGTTCTGGTGATGATAATGTATTGACAGAAAGCTGCTGGAATCGCCACAATGGTGCGAAGTGAGAGGCTGCATGACCGCGTGGCCCTGTGTTTCTGTACACTGTGTGTTTAGATAGCTGTCACCCTCCTCCAACTGTATATCTCTGCTTTACATTGTTTCCTTTTTCCTGTCGTCCTCCATTAGGACGTCACTATCTCCCCCTTGTCTCTTTTCCTATCTTCCTTCCTCTTCCTTCCCTTGTTTACGGAGAGCAGCTTCTCCCTGTTTTTCTTCTTCTGTTTCTTTGTTTTTCATCTGTATTCCCATCACTGGCCTGACTTGTTCTTCTGGCGACTCTCTCAGTGTTTTGGGTCACATTAGTTCCCCCAGATGTCTATAAATAACAGCCCTCCTGCCCAGCCCTCTGACACACTGACCCTTGTCAATAGTTGACTAGGTCGGGCTTATATAACGCGGCCATGTGGAGGGAGTGCCTCTTTCAGAAGCAGGTGAGGAATGAGGCACCTGCATGTCTGAGTACAGCACATACTAGAGCACAAGGACTTAACCAGATTTCAAGTGTAACACACTCTGGACCTCAATCACAGCCCATCATCCTTCAAGGTTATCAAACAATATCTGTTTTTGACATTTTAACACTTGAAGAAGCTGTTTGATCTGTGCTTCTGGCTTTCAACCACCACCATAAAAGGCAACCCTAAAAAACTAAAGCCACTGTAAAAAACAAAGTCTCCCATAAAAACATATCAGTAAAGATCACACGAAGTCATTGAATTAAAAGGATAAGATTTATTTACTTTAATACTGACAGTTGGATTTAAACACATCAGAGCAGCAACAACAGCCTCAAAAGTCCCTGCAACAATCTGCGAGAGTCCGGTGCACATTTCACATTTTCAAGGGATGATGAGGCAATCAGAGAAAAGAGAGGAGGAGGGGGGGATAAGTGCTAAGAAAGAGTCTGATTACCAGTCAGATCTGCTTTGGTCGAGTGGAGGAGAGGGCGGTGGTGGTGGTGGCGGCGGCGGCTCCACTAGACTGTGCTTACCCTGAACTGGCAGTGCTGTTATGTGAAAACTGGTTTGCTTGCACTGAAGTTCAAAGTTTCTGAGGTTACTGAGGGACAAATAAGAGAATATGTTTTATGTAACGGGTAAAAATAAATAATAATTTTAATATTTTCTGTAAGATTTTGGAGCAGGAAGTCATTGACAATGCTAAGAGTCCATATCAAACTCTCTGTGATGACTTATCATTTTTCACGTAATATCCCTCAACATAAATCATTAAATCAGCCAATCAAACAATCAATCAATCAATCAGTCTAAATCGTCTTCATCAGGGTGAGTTTTGTTCACATAACTCCACTTTTGGCTAGTTGAGGTTCCAAGGCAGTAACAAGAGGGACATAGTGACTTGCTGTGTTTAGTCCATTATGGTCCATGAGGTAGTCTGAGATGCAATTTTGTTGCTAAGATACTGGACAAAAACAGTCTCGGCTTGGCTCAGTTTGTCCTTGTTTTTCCCAGTTTGGTTGTGTGGTGTCACCACCATTGGTCCGGGTTCAGTTCGTGTTCATCTGCTTCAGACTCAGCAAGGAGGCTGAGGTGCTCCAAACATCTCCTGTGAGGCGTATGTGATGTAGAGGAAACCGTCGGTGTCGCTGTAACGGGAATAGACCTCCCCCATACTGGAGGACATGCAGGACATGCTCCTCTCTGCCACCAGGAGGAACAGAGCCTGAGTAGGGTCCAAGGCAATCTTATTCCTGAGTGGAAGACAGAGGCAGAGGCGGGTAAATGATGGAAAAACAGAGCAGAAAGGAAAATCCTTACAACCACAGGGCACAGATCATTTACCTGAGCAGGCAGAGGAACTGACCCAGGGTGAGCTCGAAGGGAACCAGGAACTTTGTTTTGTCCAACAGGGGGAGAGTCTTCTCACGGATGTAACGTTCAACAATCACCTGGACACAAAAACACATCTGTGATCAGCTGATGATCCAGTCATACAATAAGTAAAATAACAAAAGAAATCATTGAAACCAGCTCACAGGTAACTTGTTGGGGAATTTGGACCGAATGCTGCACACTTCGTCTTTTCTTGTTTCTAAAGAGAAGTAGAAACACATTTTATAAACAGTAGGTTCTTTTTGTTAATGCAGGAAAGTGTCCCAGTTGCAGCAATCAAACATCAGCTGACAAGTGACTCACCGAGGCATTTCCTCTGCTTGAAGGGCATCAGCTCCATGGATTTCTCAAAAGGAGCCATGTTGGTTTGTTGGTTGCTTGGGGCAGTTTGCAAAGACCAGAGATGATGGAGGCGGGAGCGGCTGGTGGCGCCGGTGTGGTCTTTCCCGGGCTGACGGTGAAGTCCCCTCGGGTGGAAGTAAGCAAACCCCACTGAGAGGCTGTGACTGGTGGTGTTTTATAGGAGCCAGAGCTGGGAGGAGTTGAAATGTGACACTAACAAACAAAGACACACTCCTTGTCCTGGTTGAGAGTGTGTGGATGCATCAGAGTGTGTGTGTGTGTGTAAGTGTGTGATTCAAGCTGATTCGCACGTACTGGTTATCTCACAGAGCATTCTCACATCTGCTTGTGATATTGGTGCTGCTGTCACGTACACATTTGTACAGAGGGGTACAAACATGTAGAGTGTAACGAGGGCAGCCCACCATGTGAAGAGAAAAAACAACACATGACATCAGTAATATGGTCACACAGAACCTCTGAACTTTAAACATCCTGCCTGCATGATAAAATCTGACAAAACTGAATTTCCCTTCAGTTAATTTCTGACCTTTGACCTCTGATTACATGATCTGATATCCAGCACTGGGGTCATGGTCGTATCATCATCATCATCATCATCATTATCATTATATTATCATCTATGCAACATGTTCCTTACAGCTACCATGTCCCCAGAGTGGATCAAAAGGGATGTCAATTTCTTTTCTTACTTTTCAAGTTTCATTCTGCTCTTTACGTAATATTTCACAAGGGGGAGTGATACCAAACATTAGCACCGCTGTGATTTACTGCTAAACTTAGTATGCCTATATGTAGACTTACATCACAACCTTGAGTGTGATATTGCTTTTATACAATAGTCCCACAAGTGCCATATTAGATAACAGTAATAAGCAACAACAGATTATAGTGTATTTGTTTATTTCATGATTTAATACACCAGGTGAACACACACAGCTCTAAGCAACGGTAACCTTTTCCTGAGCTTCACACTAGCTTATACTGTGTCTACCTGTGTTTGCCTCAGGCATGCGCTCAAGTTCCCAGATTTCTTTTCTCCCTTTCATCCTCTTCTGACGACATTGCATAATCGAATTACTCGGTCATAACTATCTGTTGTATATTATGAAATGACTCCTTATTCACACATTTAGGCCTAACATTCAGGAAAGGGTTTTGTGGCACTGGTTTATCAGAGTTTGCCACCCAGTGGGAACTTATAGCACAAATGTAAATAGTAGAATTAACATGGTGATTTAGCTGCTTCATGTAGGGCTGTCACTGTTTTGACTGGCTAGGACACTTGAAAAGAGCAAAGTCATTGTTACTGTTATTGGTAACAGGTGCTTTTATTACTGTGATACAGGTTGTAATCAAAATCCTTATCTGCAGATGGAGATTGCTGCATTGCCACTGACCTTTTTTCCAATCATTGTCCTGAGCGATGAATGGGCTAACAGCCAGATACAGTGAAAATCTGTGACCATGGTCATTGTCTGTAGTTTGTGGTGTCATCACTGTTGCTGTAACAGGTACAGTTTGCACTCGGGCCCCCTCCAGCCTGTGAAGCCTGTTGTGTTGAGGGTGAAGATCACCCCCTGCTGGTGGAAGGTTGGCCATGACACACAGGCCACTGCACTGCACCTGTCAACAACACAGTAAGTTTTCCAACATGAGTCATTCTTTACCTTTTTTTTTTCAGCTGTTTCTCCATGAGTGAGCTTTGTCGATAAAAATGTGATTATCATTTTCTAACTTGTATTTCTGAGTAATTTCTTACTTGTTGTTGAATAGAAATATTATATTATGATATGTTATGTTATATTATTATATTATAATAACTTTTTGAATATTGTAGCTCTACAGTGAATAAGTGATCACACCGTAGGCTACAATCGATATGTACATTTTTAAGTAGTCTGCCCTCACAGGTGTTTTCACTATGAGACTAATCAGATCTCCTCAAATTATTGAATGTAACAGTTTGATTGACACCTCCTTTAGCCTTCAGTTGGTTTCGCTGCATCTTTTGGGGGCGGGCCAATCTAATTAAAGCCAGGGCAGTCAGATTGAAAACACCTGTGGGTGAGCAGAAGCTTTTATTTTGCAAGATAAACGCGATAGTACATGAGCAGTGGAGCAAAGTTAGTTTCCTGTGAGGTCCAGGCACAAGCATAAGGCTGCCTGAAATGGACATAGCCCTCTCTAATAAAGCGGAGGGGGCTCTGAGCTGTGTGTACTCGGTTACATTCCTCCACTATGGGAACGGTCTGAGAATGGGAGTGTTTGTCCTCTGCCATGATGTACACTCAACTTGGACAGTCGTGGGATTTTTTTTTTCTCTCCGTGCGTCCATTCGAAAAACTTCGCTGACCAATCTGGGTGCAGGTCTGCAGCAGTGGCTCCTCCTCTCTGCTGCCTGCTCCCACATGTAACGCTATCACCCTCCTGCCTGTCTGTTGCATTGTCTCTTTAGGGGACTGCTGCGTAGTATGGAGCCCGGCACCATGGTGACTCCACCGGACCGGGAAGCTTCGAAGTGACATAAAGAGATAAAGGACAATGTTGGTAGGGGATCGAGCCTGGATTAATATGAGGCATGGCTCGCTGATGTTCCTCCAGGAAAGCAGAGGATTCATTAATTCTGTGCCAGTCAGCGGGTCTGCCTGAAACTGTGGGCTGCATGGCACGGTACAGATGGTGAGGATTATATTCTCCTTGATGTTGCGTTAATTCAAGCGGCTACTATGTTGCTATCGCTCGTCCGGACTTGTGTTGCTCTACCTGGAGCTACTGGCCCCTAAAACCATTTATTCCTGTCGACCTGTGCGCGGTAACTGAGCGGCGGTCAGCGGTGCGCTCTCGTTCCGCCTCGTTCCGCCGGGCACCTCGAAGAGGATGGCCGGCCGCCGCGGCTGCGTGAACTCGCTCTGGTCAGGCACCGAGCGCGTCCGCATCGGCGAGCGTCTCAAAGCCACGCTGGCCGGGGTGCTGGAGCTGGAGCTGCTCAGGTGCAAACACCTGGAGATGGTGGACGCCGCTCTGGAGGACCGAGCCTCCGCTGCCGCCAAAGCCGAGGAGCCACGGGCGGAGGAGGAGGAGGGAGGAGGAGGGGAGCGGAACCCCGGAGAGCGCCGCCTCGGACGCCGAGCATGGCTCTGCGACATCCCGCAGGCAACAGGTCAGTCAGTGCGTCTGTCAGCCCATAACCCGGATCTGTACATGACGAGATTATTAAATATGGATGCGGGGTTGATGGTGATCTGCCAACAAGCCAGTCCCTCTGCGGCTCAGTAGACAGATTTTATCGCTGCCTGGCGGCGCATGGCTGTGCTCAGGGCTGAATACCCAATTGATTGAGATGGTGCCAGAGACCATCCAAGCATGCAGCCCGATCATTATACACAGCGGTAGTGTGTGGCCGCCACATGGAGCAAATGTCATTGAGGTCAGGGCACCGGGAACAGCTCCTGTCTGGCTGGCCCTGTGCCCTGCCTCAAGGTTATGAAGCAGGATGTGATGGGATACATGCGCTAAAATCAGATCAGGTGTAGCCGAGGTATTAATACACAAGTCAGCAACCAGACACTGCTGCATTGTTTGGCTGTGGCCCGTTAAGCTCATCACCTGAAAAGGTCACTTTGGCACCCAGTTTGCATTCAAATCACTCTGACCACAATATGAAGGTAGACTCCAGCACCAGGTGTTATTTTTTTTGTTTCCATCCAAAAAAAAGTGTAGTTTTGTGAAATCCTGAATGATCCAGTGGAGTGTGACCCAGGAGCACTGCTAGTCATACTGGGGCACAACTCATTCTGAACTGACATTGCTTATTCTTTAAGCATTTAAGTGTACAACCACCGATATACTGGGGTACAGCTCACTGATACTGGGGCTCATGCCCCTGTGAAAGGGGTCTGGTAACGCCCCTGGTGTGACCTACTCGGGAAGGGTTAGGTTGTGTGATCTCAGGATCATCTTCAAACAAACACAGGAAAGAAAGAAAGAAAGAAAGAAAGAACCCCTTTTCCCAGCCGTATCGTGAAATGGATACTTTGGTCGTTTTGTGATGAGAATGTGGGGAATGTGGGTTGACATGTAATACAGGGGGGCAGGATGTGAACCAGCTCTCATCCTGAGGCCTGGATAAGAAGGCTCTTTGGTCTGCTCCATTATTACTGAGAATGAACTAACACTGAACCTGTGAGGTCAACAAACGTAACTGTAACATGTAATATGGATGAATGAAGAGAGTTTTTGACCAGTAGGATCATATTGGGACAAATGGAAAATCAAGATTGTAAGGTCTGTTGGCAAGAAAATACTGAATCATGAATATGATAGGATATAGGGGATTGATTTTTTAAATGAGTAATCAACAGCTATATAATTCAGTCATATTATAATATGTGGTAGAAAACTAAATATCTTTGAGTTCTGCGTTGATTGATTAACAAATTGCATATGTACAGATGTCATGTTAAGCTTTGACATGAGCTTTTCTATGTTGCTTTTTCTTTTCTGAAGGAAAACTGACATACAATATGGTTTTATTATTAAGGTTGGAGAAGACGAGCTATTCGAAGACATCACCTTGTATGTAACTATTCTATTTTCAGCAGTAAAGTCACTCTGCAACCAGAAACATCATCAAAAAATAAAGATGCACTGACATTATTATTATTATTTTTTTTTTTTGGACTTGGCAGATTCTCCACAACGCATGCATAGTAGAGCACAGTGACGTGTGTGTTGTTTTCTACTGAATCAGTCTCTCATGGATTATCTCTGGATCATTCCCAGATTTGACAAAACACTGACACGTGTCCAGGATCTCCTGGTGTTGGGGGAGTGTTTCACCTCAGGTATTACAGTAAATGGGTCATTGTTGGCTGCATTAATAACACTCCACTGTCCACAGAAAGTAACAGATACTTGATCACTTTGCACAGTGGGTTTATTACACTTTGGATATGTGTGCTTGGTAGCAATGAGTGGTTTGAGTCAGCAGCCTGCAGCACATTAAAACATGTTGTGTTTAAGCCAGGCCACTGTGGAGATCACCTTTTGCAGAACGGTAAACTTATCTGACAAAATTACATGAAATCGTAGGCTGCGGTAGAGAGAGGTAAACAACTTGAAATAATAAAATCTCGCTGTTATCAGTGCAGGGACTTGGATCTCGATCCCATCTGAGCAAGGGCTTCTGCATGGAGGTACGGCTCATAATGTGCTGCCTTCCCCACCCGCCCACCTACCAACATCTCCTCTGTAGTTCCCCCTGTAGTGTTGAGATATCCTGCAGAGAGGCCGAGCAGCATTGCTCATTCTCACCTCTGAAGGGAGCTGCCGGTGTAGCAGAGCAGGCTGGCACTCTGCCCTCTGCCCAGTGTCAGCCTCCGCCAACACACAGGCACATACTTGGCTCCACATTTGCATAAATGGAGACAAATTGTTGTATTTGCTGTTGGAACAAAGTGACCACATCTAGTTTAAACACTGCAGCAGCTCGAGAGAGAACAGGGGAGAGATGGCAGAGGGATGCCTGCTGTTTTATTTACTACCACTAAGGTGGAAAGGTTAAGTGGAAAAGTAGAGGTTTCCTCCTCAAACACATTTATATTAGTTTTATTTGAAATTCATTACTTGCTTGCTTCTAAAAACCACGGCTTGTTCTGCCTTCAAAATATGACTCGTATGTAAGCTGAGGATTAGGTGACTCATAATGCGCTGCACTCTACTTTAAAACCAGCTTTTTTTTTTTTTTTTGAATTCAACTTTTGAATTATGATTCACCTTTCCTTTCTTTAATAGCAGAGAGAGATTACAGCTGTATGGTGTCATCTGCGAGGGGAGAAATGACTGTTTTCATCTCTTATACCATGTGTTGACTTCCAGTATTTGTAAAGCAGGCAGGGCTTCGGAACAAGTAGCAACACCTGTTGGAAAGTGAAGCCTCTTGGAACGAAAGAGCATTTAATTTGCATAGATATGTTCTCATATCATAACTAATTCAGTTTTGTGCATGGAGCCGTTTTTTTTTTTTTATAAGCAGAACAAGCTGTGATTTCCATATGAAGTACTCTGCATATATTGAAACAGTAGAGGAGAACAGAGGAGTTCACAACTTTTAGTAACCCTTCCTGCCTTCAGAGCAGATGCCAAGGCCAAGTTGGTGAAATTGTCACAGTTGTGTTCAAAAGTAAAATTCTCCAGGATAAAGCAGCTCCCAATAATCCACATCAGAGCTGCAACAATTGGTTGATTAACTGAGAAGGCAGAAACATGCCTTCTGTTGTTTTAATGGTGTAGTGTATTAAATATTTTTACAGTTTATGTCTTTGCTCCATCTGCAGCACCGTGTGTGCTCTTACTGAAAACAGCGTGTCTTGAAATTAGGTTTAGTATTGGGAAGCATCATCTTACATGGAGAGCCATTACCCTGACTTGTGGAGCGTGACCACCTTTGTCTCTGGTTTTGGCCTCAGGATCTTTCTGAACTCACCCCACAAAAAAACAAAAAACAACTGTCTGTGTCGTTGATGCAACTTGAACGATGCACCTGAATATCTGAGGAAAGTCGGAGCACATCACTCCACAAGACAGTGAAGTAAGAGATGCACAACGTGGCCGGTCTAAAACTTTAATTGGCACATTAATGATACATGGAACAGTAAATAATGTGCTGTGTAGGATGAGGAAGTATTTCCCTCCTACACTGTTTAACCAGTTTATTCAGCCTCAACATGACTACAAGTGCAATTTGTCTCACTGTAATGACATTATGCCCTCAGTGAGAGGAGGTGTGTTGCTTGGGTGGCAGCGATCACTGTTGAATTATTATCCAATCGACCCATGCATTTCCTACATTAAAGAGCGGCTGTGCTGCTCTCTAACGTGAAGGAATATCATATTACAGAGCTCTGAGCAGACCCCCACCCACTTGTCTGTCATCTGCCTATGATTTGATTATGCACTGGTCTCTGTAACATTATATCCTGAAATGCATTATACTGTTGAGGGATAACACAGAGAAGCAGGAGTTTGTGTAGGAGAGCAGCAGGGATGGATGTTTTTGCAGGTATTTGTAAATTCAAGGGACTTTTTCAGAGGATTCATTTGTGCCATTCAATCAACATATTAAGGGAAGGAAAAATCCAAAGTTGAGGCCTGTGCAGAATGATAAATCTATGAGGTTTTATGGCAGCTGGGAGAGAAGGCAAAAAGAAGGATTCAGCAGCCGAGAGAACATGGATGCAAGTGACAGTCGCAACGAGACTGGATTTGTGTGCGTTCAGGCTGAGGATGAGTTAAATATTTCTCTGGGCCTGTTGTGCTGTTGTGGTTCTGTGTGGGAGGAGAAGCGAGCGAGAGTTAGAGAGCGAGCAGCTGTAGCTATGGTGAGTAGGGGGCGGCTGGCTTGAAGGATATTACAGAAGCGGTGGGGTGGGTTGGGGGGGGGTATTTGTCATGGGGACTGTGGGGGTGGTGGGGGTCCTTCAAGATGCCCTTCTCTCTCACCCGGCAACCACTCACCCCTCCCTCGCTCCCCACCTCATCCTCCCTCCCTGCCTGCACCGCCTTCACTCAATCAGTGACTCACACTCTTATTTCTCAGTCTCTGTCTCTTTTTTTGTCCCTCTCGCTCGTTTTGGTCACCCACTCAGCCACGTCTCACTTTAGATTCACTGAAAAAAAAAAGATTGAGAAAGGAAAGAAATAAGGGACAGGAGGGAGTCGAAGCTCCCTAATCTGTCAGATCTGATGTAAGCCTAGGACAGGTCAAAGTCTGAAAGTCTATCTCTCACTTCTTTTCCTTCCTCCCCTCTTCCCTCCTTAGTCCTTAGCCCCCACCCTTTCCCTTCCCTTCTGTCGCTCCGGCTGCTCTTTGTTACGTCATCTGTCTTCCCCCATTATCTTCTGAATCCCCCTCGGCTCCTGTCTCCCCAGCAGTGACTCACTACCTGTATTGTTCCCTCAGTAACAAGAGGATTGATCAGTGCCACTCACAGTGTTTCTGTTGTCTGGGCTCGATCAGTCTAATGCAGGGGCTCTTGGCTGCTGTCCTGGAGGGGTGGGTTAGGGGATTTAGAGGATAACTGGAGGAGGGGGTTTTCTCCACCAAGCCTTTAGTAATTTGGGAAATTGAGGCACTTTGCTAACCTGACGGGGCGACTGCTATTCTTGTTATTGTGTGTGGGGGCCTCATTCTTGACTGTTCCGGTAAGAGTTACGTGACGTCATTGCGTGTCTGGGAAATGATATCATGGACACACAACGCTACATGTCCAGTCACACTGGTATAAATGCGTCTCTGCAGATTCTTGTGTGCTTAACTCTGTACAAGTTCTTCACTCTAGTGTTTCCCCTTAATTCAGGTTTTTACTCCAGTACTTTTATTTGACAGCTTTAGTTACTAGTTGGTTTTGAATATTACGAGTCTTTCCAATAAATAATAATAGAGATATATAATATATAGAGGACCTTCATCTTCTGAAGAACTTGAGATTTAAATGAATGATCTTCCACTGGTGTAATGTTTCAGTTCAACAGTGAGGCTCTGTGATGTGTGTCACAGTCAGTAAGTCCTACCATTAAGCCCTTGGGTGATAATACCCATTGCAAATTAGACCAAATATCATCTAGGTAATTTTGTCACTACCATTTTGTAACAGCTTTGAAATTGTCTTTTGCATATTTGTAACCACGTTACGGTTGTACTTCTCTTAACTAATTTGATTTCAGTTTTTCCCTTGAGACCCTTATGTCACACATACTGTCATAATCACAGTATTTTGGTAAAAATTACCATTTGATTTTGTGACTCTGTTTTTCCAGGCCCCTTCTCCTTCAGATATAATGGTGTTGCCCTGTCAGAGCAGCCCCGAGGACTGCGGCAGTAACTCAGGCGATGGGACAGTCCACTCCTCATCTGCAAGAGGAAGTAATTCACGGTGGTCTACTCTGTCCTGGGACGCTCCCTCTGACCTGCTCTCTCCTCCAACCCCAGACCCCAGTGGTATGGTCCACCTGGACAGTGACTCCAGACCTAGTTCAGGTAAAAATGTTTGTTGAGTGGAAAAAGTGGTGGATAGTGTGTGATAACAGCACTGACCTGTACGCTGACCAACAGTCTGTCACCTTCTGTGAAAACTAGAGCTCACATTGTGTAAGAGCAGTCCCATTAAATATTAACCATACTCTTTTTTACCAGTGTTTACTTGCACTCTTTGTGACTTGGCACCAGCTCCTTTTGCTGTCAGCTTTTCAGCCTTTCTTGCCAGACTCTTATCCAGTCTCATTGTAACTCTGCTCTGCGTCTCTACACCCATCTCAGATATTTCTCTCTCAGTTATGCACTTAGACACGCCAACTATTCTTTACTTAAAACAAGTGAAGTGAATCGAGTCAAACCTACTGTAAAGCTAAAGTTTTTTGTTTTTTTTTACAGTAAAGTCTGCTGTTCTTATAAATCCAAATTTTAACTCAGATTTTACTTTTTTTTTTTTTTTTAGAGCTGCGTACATGTTCCTTGTTAGTCAGTGCTATGACGCCTTTCTCCTGGAATTTATGCTAATGAAGTTTGAGTTTCTGTGGGTGATGTCTTCTCTTTGTTGAGCTAGTTTTTACTACTCATTTTAGGCATTCAAACCAATCACTGTTGGTACTGAAAACATTCCTCAAGAAAGACAACCAGTGTATAGAACAGAAAATGTAAACCTATTGCTTGACTGTGCAATAACACACAGCACTACAAATTACCAACATTGTTTTTTTTGTTTTTGTTTTTTTTTACTATTTCTTAAAACTATATTCAATATGATAGTTGAAGACCCAAGAGACACAATAAAGAAGTAATATTAAATATGGGCAGTGTAGTACAGAACAACCACAGAGATTACCACTCTAGCAGTATCATTAACATCAAGGAGTGTGTCAGAGAAATTGCTGGAATACTGAATTTTATTTCTATTCATTTGTCAAGGTTTCTATTCAGTGAGCGGCAGCTCCCTGTCAGACTCTTGCTACTCTGTGTCCAGCGAAGCTGCTCAGGGAGGATCAGCACCACCAGCCAGACCTCAGAAGCTGTGGGAGCAGGTTCCTCCATCTACTGACAACACTGACACCCTGTGGTCAGAAGGTGCATTGCAGCAGCAACAGCAGCAGCAGCAGCCACAGCACCACCAACACCAGCACCACCATCACCAGCAGCACCACCATCACCAGCAGGACCAACCTGTACTGCAGAACAGTCAGGAAGAGGCCGAACCAACAGAAGGGACCACAGTTTCAGGTGAACAGGCTCAGATAATAGAATAATGTTCCTAATGTTTGTTCAGAAGAGGCAACTACAGGCCGTTCAAATCATAGTGCTGGTCGTAAATCTTAGTGGAAATGTTAAGTCTGGGAAGGGTTCGGTATATAAATATTTTGAGAATGATAATCCAGAGTAAAAAAAAATATGTCCAAAATTCTTCTCTTGTCTTTTACAGTACCAAGTGACCTTGAAGCAACTGGTCTGAGCTTTCTGTCTGACCTCTGCTCAGGACTTGGTGATTCCCTGCTTGTCTCCCTCCTAAAACTGTTGGACCCAACCTCCTCTTCAACCTCAACTTCCTCACTCCATCCAAAACCTCAGCTGGACCCTCACTACTGTACTGACCTGGTGTCCCGTCGGACCAAAGAGGTTTACCCCTACCCCAGCCCGCTGCATGCTGTTGCCCTCCAGAGCCCCCTCTTCACCTCACAGAACCAGGAACAGTCAGCCTCTCAGAGTCCTGAAGGACCGCAAAATGATGAACCACTAGAGTCCAACACTGACCCAGCACTGCCTTTCCAGCCTCAGCAGCCCCCTACCCCAGCCTCTTTCACCCAGTTGGAGCAGTACATCTCCCGCCTGGCTCATCAATACCATAGTCGGGCAACCTCTTCCACCTCTGATCTCACCTCAGCTGTCACTCCTGGTCCAGTTGCACACAGAGGCCTTTGCACCCCTGGCAAAAGTCATGGTTCCACCCAGTCTCTTTCTGCCTTTGAGAGTCGCAGTACACCCTCCACTGTGGCAGGGGGCAGCATCACTCCCTGTAAGTCACTGTTGGGAAATTCAGCCAGAGTCAGCCTTAGCACGACTGGGAAAAAGGCTACTAGGAACTCCATCAACCTGGGTAATCTTCCTTCAGCAACAGGAGAGGATCTGAACATAAATCTTCATCTCAACCTTAACTTGAACCTGGCCCCTGGTTTAAATTCTGGCCGGGGACTTGTGGATAATCACAAAAATGGCAGTTGTGGAGCATTGAGAAGTGACTTCACCACGACCCCTACTGCCTCTGCTTCATCACTCTCCTCCACTACACCCACCCCAGCACTTAGGGCTCGCCCTCGCATTTCAACTTGTCCGAGCAGCCTGAGCCACCGCAGTTCCCTGGAAGTCACTACGGGGTGTGGACAAAGTTCTGGTTTTGGATCATCGGCTTTCTGTCGCTCATTAGACTGGAGCAGTGGTGCTCCACCTGAGGCTGCATCATCAGTGTTTGGTACAAATGCTGGATCAGCTCCTGGGTCTCAGCGTAGCAGCCTGATCCAAGAGTCCAGCTCTAGTCCCAAGTTGAGCGAAGACTCGCCCATGGTGGGAGAAATATCCCGCCTCTCGGGCTTGTCCAGGGCTGTTGTGGTTGGACTGATGGAACAAGGAGTGGAACTGGATATTGACTGTTTCCAAACAGATTCTTCAGGTGAGGTGAGGGGTCACAGTAAAACTCACCTGACTACCCAAACAGATCAGTCACATGACTATACTAGACATACTGACCTGAATCCCCAGAGACCAATACAGCTTTCCCTCAGTGTCACCCACTCTCCTCAGTCCCAGTCCAGTCTCACACCTCCACTCTCACACTCTAGCAGCCCTATACACCCTTACCAGTCCATCCATATTCCCTCTCCTCACTACTCTTCACACTGCCACTACCAGCAAATCCCTTCCCCATCTGATCTTCCCTCTTCCACGGCGTCCTCCCCTGCCTCCCGCCCTAATCCTAGGGGTCGCTCCCCTCCACGGCCTCTCCAGCCCTCTCCACTGGGAGCCACACCTCTCTCAGTTTTCCGACGGGATATGCCCTTCCAGTGCTCACTGCCCCGCACCAGTACCAGGACCTCTCCTTCAGATCACGGCGGCATCCAACCAAGAGGAGGATCACTTAGGCAGAGTGGGGGAGGAAGTGGAGGTAGTGGCGGGTGGAAGAGGACAGAGGGGGAAGGGCTTTACAAAGGAAAGCATACCTCCCATAAGTTGATCAGGGCAGCCACAGTAAGCAGTTATGCCAAAAGAGAGGACTACAGCTCTGTTTGGTGTGAGGAGGAGCAAAAGGAGCGAGCAGCTTCTCAAACACCAAGAAAGACCTCCAACAAACTCTGGAGGGGCTTTGAGGGACGCTTGTGGGGCAAAGAGTCAGAAAATGAAAGGGAAGAGATAGACAGAGCTGAGTATGGCTATGGATGGAGGAGGAACAGTGTTGGCAGCTGGAGGAGGGAGCACCGCAGGATGAAGTCTTCATCCGGCAGTAATGACAAGAGGCCAAAAGTAGATAACTCTCCCATCTTCTCAAAGAAGAGGGGGAAAGAGGATGGGGAGAGACGCAGTTCCAGCCTCAGGCTTTCCAGAAGGGCTTTGTTCAGGAGTGAGTCCCAGGGTTTGCTGGTACCTCGTAACCACAGCGAGGGGCCCACAAAGCGGGCACACTGGGTCTCCTCATTAGATGTGGGGCAAGGAGGCATGGGCATCAGCAAAGACGAAGGAGTCAGACTGCTGAGAGCAAAGGAGGAGGACAAACGCCTGTCCTCCACCGCCAGCCTCTTTAACCTTTCTCGCTCTCAGAGCCTGGAGGGCAGTTGCCACTCGCTTTCCCCCCTCTCCTCCCCTTCGTTTTCTCCATCCCCTCCTCCGCGGATGCCTCTCCGGCGCTCTCGATCACTGAGGGACTTGGGGAGGAGAGTGTTTGGTTCCATGAGATCTCTGAGTCTCAAACGGAAGCCATCCAAGAAGTGACATTTGTACAATAAATGATCATCACCATAAATGATTCTTTCATGTGTTACGCCAGTGATGGTTGGTATTATACAGTATTTCATGTGAAAAGATGTGCCATCGTTTTTGATTTTTAAATGATTTGTGATCGATTAGATGGATAAATATGCTATAATACTGGCCATAAGTAATATACCAGTTTTTTCATCACTCACCAACATGATGGAAGTTCCTCTCAGGCGTGTAAGTCTGTAAAACCTCCTGTTAACTTTGTTCTTGGCTTACAACATTCATCCCTGAGAGGATTTTGTAAATTTGTATTGACACTTTTTATACCATCCCATAAAACTACATGTCTCAAAATTCTCCAAACAGGTTCTACAGTTTAACCAGAGTGCAAATGATTGCACTGCCTCTCCCAAAGTCTTTCTTTACTGAGAATGTAAATTAATTATATAAGTGACGAGCTGTTGAAGATGCCATGACCTGTAGAGGAATATCAGTGAAGAAAATGTATGGGTGAAGAATTTATTTTGGGTTCTGCAAAGAACTACACACCTTTTTAAGAACAGGGAGTGTAGGTTTCAGTGTGACATCTTTGCAGGACCAATATTATGGGCTCCTTTGGTGGCTTAAAAGTAGCCTAATTTGAAAAAAAAATCCTATATGATCTTATTATTGGCTATAAACAGTATCATTAGATTTTGGTTGAATCCCCCTTCACCATGAGTATGAATGTGTATGTGTACGCTCCCCTTCTGCATGCTGCTCTGTGACTTGTTCAGTGGTTATAGCTATTGTGAGAGTGTGATATTCCTCTTCGTTTATGGGCAATGTTGCCTCTGAAGTACAATCATATTGGCCAGACAATGACCAAAACCAAGCAAATACTCTTTAACTTGATATTGTGCTCAGGATTTTCAAATAAATATTAAATGATTAAAATATTGATGAGTTATTTGAGACAACACGTGGCTTCTCATGGCTAACGAATAATAAAAGAAGCTGATGACTAAGACTTGTACTGTGCCTGGTATATCTACATTACATGTTTGTTAAAAAGACGCCTGCGCTTTGACATTATTTATAAAAAATACTTTACTTGAAAACTCACAATCAACATTCACAGCACTGACCAGACAACTGCAATCATGGAGGCGTTATCAGAACTTAGTAGTAGTGCATGAAGAGTCACATTTTTGTTCAACACCCAAACTCTTGGACTTTTGAGCTAAAAAAAAAAGAGACTCTGTTTCCATGTTGCTAGGAAACTAATGTTCCTGTCCTCTTATTTCTATTTTCAGCAACAACATCTTTCCTTGCATACTGACTACATTTCAGTATTCTGGATAATGTACAATCCTTCCTCCTCTGTGCTCACCTGATAAGTGTCTAGAGTAGACACAGTAACCTTTAGTGTTTCAGGATATGGTCATTCTTCAGTTGCTTTGTTGTCAGTTGAATGCAGTCTCTCTCAGGTTGAGGCTTTATTTGGTGGAGTGAATTTGCAGTCTAAACTCCCTCGCCAGCTCCGTTGGTTTGGTCGATCCCTTCCCTGGAGCTGCTCTTCAGACCAGAGGAAAACATGCCTCGATACATGGCCTTCTCTTTTTGTAACTCGCGATTCAGTTTCTCTTCAGCTCTCTGCAGGTGCTTCCTCACATTTGCATCTGAAAGATGACAGAAGAATTAAGAGTATTTATTTGAGAGAGGCCTACTTCAAAGAGAGAAAGCTTATACAGAGTCTGAAAAATTGTTATACACATTTGATTTTTCCCGCTATTATTTGAAGAATCCCCTTTGGAGAAAATACGCAAGAGACTGACTATATTGGTTATAGAGCTGCTTGCACGTCTTAAGTCTATTTTCCTCCAGGTGACTCATGTGACTACACAGGTTTTGAGAGCCCTCTGAAAATGCTGTTTATATGCTGCTTTTAGTTACCTTACAAAAGATGGAAATACACATTATCAGGCTTGGATCATGACCCAAGCCTGCTGTTGAGGGATTTTTTTATTTTTTTTTACCGTTGGGCTGCTCTCTGCTGGCCTGGATGAGGTACTGTTTAGCTGTCTGTGCATCTCCCATCTCCAGAGTGGCTACCCCTGCTCTGTACAGTGCCTTGACATCACCTGGCCGCCACCGCAACACCCGCAGGCTGTAGTCCCGCACACGAGCATAGTCAACATTCTGTCTCTGCAGCAAACAGGCTGAAAGACATAAATATGTACATTTATATAACATAAAAATAAACACACTGTTACTCAGAATAATTTTCTGAAGTGCCTCTACTAAAGTTGGATATTCTAGTGCTTGTTTATGATATTTTATCTACCAGCTAAGTTGTTGTAGCAATCCACTTGTGTGTTCCTTAGTAAAGCATCCTGTTCAGGTGTGAGAGTAGGTGTCTCAGCTCCAAACCCCTTCATGGATGTCATCACTTCAGAGTCGAGGCCTCGGAGGACAAGCAGAGCACGGTGATAGCGGCCGATGGCTGAGCGGATGTTCTTCTCCCTGTAGAAAGCGTTCCCTTCAGTTTTCATTTGGGCTGCTTCCTCTAGCAAAGACCAGACTGGCTTTGTGTAAGACTGTCGGTGACCAGAAGTGCTCGGTTCTGCTGCTGCTGCTGCCCCCTGCATATCTGCACTCTCCTCCCCTCCTGCAGCCTCCATTTCTGCAGTGGAGCTCCTTACCTGGGAGAATGAGAAACTTAAGGTAAATGTTATAAAGTCACTGAAGAATCAGGATCATCATTTCAAGCTCCTATTAGTAACTGCTGTTGTACATATAGTAACAATAGAACCTTTAAAAACAGACATTCAATTGATTACCATGTCAAGTTTACAATTTTAACAGTTTTAGGTTTTGAGATTTATACTGAGGACTATTCTATGACATGATCATTAAACCATGTTAACATTTGCTATATTTTACATAGTATTTTTTAAACCCCTGTCTTACACTACTCTGCAAAAACTCTGTAAAAAGCTGATGCTACGGTGATACTATATCATAAAAGTAGGACATTGAAGTAGAAGAATGGAATGGTAATTTCTTCACCTCAAATGATTTACTGAAACAAAAGCTAACAGCTGACAAGCCGAATATCTCTAACTTTTTGAGTAGCGTTTGTTAGTCTGTTTGGTGGCATCTATCCCTTTTTTTTTTTTTTTTTTTTTCAATGCACATCAACACAATGGCTGTGGCTGTGCATGGCCACCACATTACCACTGGAAATTGTCCTAATATAAACATGCAGATAATTAAGTAGTTGAACAGACAACAGTTTAAATCCCATCCAAATATTTTGCTTGTAATCCAAATATGTTTATTAGAATTAGCTGCACATTTCCAAAAAAGGTTCCACTCCCGTGTTTCTCTGTGATGTCACTGGAGTTCAAGGATGTTACACTTCCGTCCCTGTTGAACAAATACAAACTCATGACACTAAGCTACGAATTAAAAATATATCATTTCGGTTTTGTATATCAGCAACACTGACAAAACATGACGTTTAATATTGTAATGTTTTCTTTGCATGACTGTCATTTTGTCAATGTAACTCGTGTGTACTGATTTAGGGGCACTTGTTTCTATGGCTACAACCAAGTACGTTCTGACATGCCCCATAACTACCAAACGTCATCCTTTAGCAACATTAATGACGGTTAACGAACTTTGCCGAGCAGCGGACGGTTAACGGTTAGTAGCTACAGCTAAGTGAGCTAAAATTGCTACCAGGCGATCTTCATCTTACTTCCTCGGACTAGCTTACTTTCATTCAGCAAGGCGTGTCTACACGGTTTAATGGTGTGTGTGATGTGATGTGACGGATAAAGTGTAACGCATCAACTCACCTTCAAAACTAGGGGATGATATTTAACGGAGAGCTAA
This sequence comes from Caranx ignobilis, assembly GCA_021432705.1. Taxonomy (NCBI): domain Eukaryota; kingdom Metazoa; phylum Chordata; class Actinopteri; order Carangiformes; family Carangidae; genus Caranx; species Caranx ignobilis. The sequence continues at coordinate 15,400,761 of MU269981.1, read as the reverse complement.
CTATTAAAATACTTGAACCATTCTCCTGCTGCTGGTCACTTCCTTGTTTTCTCCTGTAGTGGTTAAAACGTAAGCCACACGCAGCGCCACTGCCACCACGAGGCCGAAAGAGGAATTACAAGTGTTACATAAATATCTAAAACACTAGAATAGAATAGAATAGAATAGAATAGAATAGAATAGAATAGAATAGAAGAGACAATACTTTATTGATCCCCAAAGGGAAATTCATTTGTCTACTAGCTCATCGACCATTTGCAGAAGAATTAAAGAGTCTGATGGCTGTGGGTATAAAAGATCTTCTGTATCTCAGCGCTGCAAATTTAAACTATGTTAAACTGTATATTGTACACTGGATAAATGAATGGAGTTTCATATAGCCTACCTATTTGGACCTTTACTTGTTCTTAAAATCAAAATTACATCACAATCAAGTAGGAAACAACCTCACTTTATCAAACCCCCAAAAGCATAATTAAAGCCACAGTATTTACTGCAGGTTCACAAAATGCACTTAATGTAAATGATGAATACGGTTACATTTTGAGTTTAAATTTTCTCTTACTCTTCCTCAAATCCACTTTTATTTTACTTTTAAAGGACATGTGACCAGAAATTGTTCACAGCATAGAGCGTGGAGGTCACAGTGTCAGCATGCACATAATGCAACTGATGAATACAGTTTCATTTTCAGTTTAAATTTTCTCTTCCTCAAATGGTCTTGTGGTTTCATTACTTGAAACCACCAGACCATGAAGCTCCGTTGGTGATTTGTAGGTTTTCACTGTTTTCACTTTGAACACATCCCACTTCTCAGAGATCAGTCCTTTGTTGAAGAGCAGTGAAGCCAGGTAGGAGAACAACAAATTGGCAAAAACGTTGGACAGCATGCAGATAGTCATGACAGGGGAACGCTGGACATACACACCATCCTCAACAGTGCAGCCTGGAAATGAGAGAACAATTGGCAATCCTATGGCAGGATCACCACCTAGCACTCTCAACAACACCCCAACAATTAAGCCCATAATAGAGCCGTAGCCATTGGAGATGTTAAAAAAGAGGACGCAGACGAGTTGAGGGAACATGATGGTGTATGTTATGCTTGAACCCAGGATCCAGAAAACCATGATGCTGTTGTCTAGGAAGGTCAATGATGTGCCAGCCACGCCCACCAACACCACGGTGATACGGATTACCCACTGGAGCTCCCTATCTGATGCCTGCGATAGGTAAATGAAAGAGGCCTGTAAGATACGGTATTAATTAATTTGTCTAATCTTGCTTTGAAGTGTCCTCTTACTGTGGTCCTTAGGATGTTCTTATAGACATTGGATGTGAAGATGGAGGCAGCTGACAATAAAGCTGAGTCTACTGATGACATCACACCAGCAGCTACAGCTCCAGTACCAATAATGGAGATGTAGTCTGGGGTGAGGTACTGCAGAGCAATGGGCAGAATCTGACCAGCCTCACCTCGCTCATATGGGGATGGGAGGCCATAGGAGGTCATATTCCAGTCTGACACAAAAAATAAAATATATACTGTTATATGTATATATATATATATATATATATATATATATGTGTGTGTGTGTATAAATAAAACATATTTTCACATTTCTATTCTACTAAACTCTCCGTGGCTGTAACCTGTTGATGCTGCAACTGCTCCAATCAACACAGAGGGTATTCCGAGTATGAGAATGAGGGGAGCTGCCATGAAGCAGATGAGTCTTGCTGTGGCTGATGAGGAAGCTGACAGTGTCCTCTGGTGGAAGTCCTGATATCCCAGGTTACCTAATGACTTCCAAAGACAAACAAAATGTAAATATTTCCCTGCCGTCACACTGTCCATCAGGGACCACTGTGCAGTGGGCATATGTGTTACACTTTTGTAATCCACTTATTTTTTTTTTACTTTTAAAGGACATGTGACCAGAATTGTTTGCAGCACAGCATGGAGTGCATAGTGACAGCAACACAGTTTACATGCCTGTGAGCCAGTATGAAGTCAACTGGAATTATCTGTAATTCAGCCACCATTGACTTTTTTCTATGGGTGTACCTTTCCTGTTGAGACGTGAAAATGTTTATATGACTTGGGAGAGAAACTACTGACTATTTCTTTGGTGTTTCATATACAGGTAAAATACACATTTACAACATTACTGAATGCAGTCCTTACCAATACTAAGAAATTATCAATCCACTGCCATGCTCTTTCTTTTTCCACCGTACCAATCCAGGGGTCCTGGAAGGTAAAGTTGAATGCAGTCTTGGTGATGTCAACTGAATGGGGACACATCATGATGAAGGGGACAGAGAACCACTGCAGAAAATACAAACAGAAAATACAGAAAATACAAACAAAATAATTAAACATAACAAAGTGGATATTTGGTGTGCAGGTGCTAACAGATAGAGAAGCTTGGAGAGGTACGTGGAAGGCACCATAAACTTGTCATTAGGGAACATTGTGCTTTCTTTCTCAAGGAGAACTTCTAGCTCCCAGTGCGGTTTTTGTCAGGTCAGAACTAGTTTTTCACAAAGATGTTTCATTTGAATTGTCTCAAACGTTATAGTTGCATCCCCAAATGTCTTATTTATTACCAGACTCTACACAAGGAGCTCACCAAACTGAAGAATATGAGAGTTAGCTGTATGATGTCTGTGTAGGCCACAGAGTAGAGGCCCCCCAGCAGGGTGTACATGATGGCTACAGCTGCAGAGATCCATATGCAAAGACCGTAGGACAAATCCAGGATCACACTCATAGTTGCACCTACAAAAGTAACATGATCACATATATTCAGACTTACATTCATGCATACAGAAAGATTTAAAAAAGTGTTAGGAAATCTGCTCGTTGGGCTTGGCATAATAACCAACATCAGTATGATGTTAATAGATCATATTCTGTTCATTTTTCATAAGTGAACTTTTTGATATTAAAAGACAATGTTAAAAAGCTTTAATTTTCAGACTCTAAGGGGGAATTCAGGTGACGAGGTTTGTCTTATATAACATAATATGTTAGAACTGTTGCTCTCCTCTAGATACTATTTGACAGGGTTAGGGTTAGTCAGTGAATGTCATTGTTCAGGCATTCTGAAAGGAGTTAAATAAGATGTAAGATGAACTTCAATGTCAGCAGGTCACTTCTGTGCATGTTTTACCAAGGTTTTTTTTTTAATGAACAGTGCCTTTGCTGTTGAGGGCAATGTTGATTTGATGATACTGTACACTAGATAGGTGGTTGGATTGAGGACTATGACTATGTGGTAATGCTCCATGAATTTTTTGATGTTGTTTCTACATAAAACCACTAACAGAAACTCGTGCAGTCCTGTCTGTTGTCTGCTCATTGTTGGTGATATTCAGTTTATTTAGTTAAGCATTGCTTATTGTATCATACTGCATTGCATGGTACGATACTGTACCATACCATACCATACCATATCATATCTTATCATAATGTATCGTAACGTAACTTATCGTATCATATCATAACTTATCGTATATGTTTCAATATTTCAATTTGCTCATTTTCTGGAATCATGGCCCAAGTGTAATATGTTATTTTTTTCCAGGAATTTTTTGTTGCATCATATAAAAAAACATATACGTTTATTTGTGTGCAGCATGTAAATAACAGACAAAAGCACACATAGCGTTATTGCAGTAGTGACTCTTCGAGAAAAAAGACATCATTGTCACTTACCTAAGCCTATAAGAGTTCCTGTCACCCAGATTATGTCCGTGATCACCAGTATCACAGACAGAAGTCCTCCTACAACGTTACCATACTTGATCTGGAATGGGTCCATCATTGTCACATATTTCCTTTGTCTCATCACCTTGGCGAAGAAAAGTCCACCTTAACATTTGAATTACACAGAAGAAGACATGTTTGTATTTCTGTGTGAGATCCCTGCATGCATTTATTTCTATTCAAAAAAGGAAAGAACCCACCTGTCTTAAAATACATATTGGTCCACCCAGTGTTAGATCTGCTATGTTTACCAGGTTAAGGATAAGGATAAGGATAAATAAAAAATCTGTCACAAAATGAAATTAAAACCTGTCTTACCCAGAATGAAAGAGACAGCTGCTGCGACAGGCATAACAGCCCAGGTTAGCCCCATGGTTGGAGTGTACACAGCCTCTGTCAGACCAACGATGAAGCCTCCTCCAAAAAATGTGGCTATAGAAAGCACAGCAAACACACATCCATTTAGCTGATTCTTATGAATAGCTTATGAAGGCTGATGAGAAACTCAGCACACTGCAACTTAAGAAAACGTGTGAAGGAACCAGACACGGACATATTCGGAAAATATCTGCACCAATTTCACAACAAGATAGATAGATATTAAATACTTATGTACTGGGATTATTGCACTTAGAGGGGCTGAGAGTATATTGTACTCTTAATGCATATTAAAAAGGTTGATGGTGGCTGGCAGGAAAGACTTGTGGTAGCATTCAGTCTTACATCTTGAAAGGATCAGCCTGCCACTGAAGGTGCGCTGCTGAAACACTTACCATCCTCACTTTAGCCACCTGTTTAACGCAGTCCTTAGTAATGCATAGTAATGGTAGGGTGCTCGCCTTTTTAATAAGTTTATTGAGTCTGTTCCTGTATGACGTGTGAGCACCCCCCCCAGCACACCACACCAAAGTACAAAGCACTAGCTATCACAGTCGAATGATATTTTGACAGAACAGGGAGATGATCTGTTTTTTACAGTCATATTTTGTTTCTTTGCAACATTTACAATCTTGTCAGCCAGGTTACCTATAAAGGCTGATAAACATGCAGATATATGCAAATGGGCCTATACATACAGCTTATATGGTCATAAAAAGGTAATAAAATAAGTTAAACATTGCAAAAATTCAAATGATCTGATAAAAACTATCATTATTATAGAGTTTAAACAAGCTTGGGGAAGTTTTAATGTAAACAAAGTAAGGCTATTTACATAAGAAAAACCCAAATGGCCTTTCTTGGCAGTTAGTGTTAACCTTAAACATTATTCATACTCTTAAGAACTTGAATAACAAGAATAACAGGTGAAAATAAGATTCTGCTTAGGGCCCCAATTTGGTCAGGAGCGGCCCTAGGTGTAAGGTACAGTCATTTAGGTGTAGGGGAGCCCAGGGACAGTTGTAACAAAGGCATGGTTGTAGTATCATCATCACTTTCAACAATAAGGGATAACATCAGAGTTATGTGATGAATTTCATCAGTACCCACCTTGCATGTGAATTTGCTTGGCTGTATTAAGAGGTGTGTAGGCTTTAGAGCCAAAAAAAAACTTCAGGTAACTTGCATAAGATTTAAGAGCAGGCTCTTAGGTAAAATCTGAGTCATTTCATTGATGTTCATTTCAAACCATTGCGTCGTTACAGGCTGACAGGGATGAGGGATGAGTTAACTTGTTAAATGAAGTGTTAACCATCTTTCCTGGAATTGTATCTTTTACCCCTCCATCTGTTACACCATTCATCAGTATTATCAGATGAGCTCTTTCTTTTTGCTCATAGTGAACCATAGGAAAATGCTTTAGTGTTGGATCATGCATATTGTGCATATTTTGTGGTGTGATCTCAGTTTTTAGTTTTCAGTCTCACTGTTACAACCTGCCCTGGTAATAGGTTAGGTTGTAACAGTGGCACTCCTTGCATTTGACATCAAATAATGAATTCTGTGATATAGTTTGAGAAGTTTAAGGCATTGCTATTCGTAGTGGACAAATGAGGGGACTTTGTGTCAAAATTTGAGAGCGCTACCATGAACACTCTGCAAGTTATAGGAGCTGAGACAAAGACATGCTTGGTCTGCCCCATACAAAGCCTATACCCCCCCCCCCCCCCCCCCCCCCCTTTTTTTTCCTACTTCTTCTCTTATGTGGGGCTATTTAAGTTTTTTTTTCTTTGTTATTTAATTTATACATCTTTTTCGTGTTTTGTTTAATCTTTATTTTGTATGTATGGCTGGGTGGGGGAGATAGGTATAGGATATATTGTTAGGTGCGGGAGCATTATGTTGTGGTGGTTATTAATAAATAAAGATATTCGTGGGAAAAAGTGAGATCTTATTTAACCACTGACACTATGTGCATGGAAAGATTAAACATGAAAGAAACTCTACTGGAACATGTAGCTGGTCCATAAAAAATTCTCCTATACATGATCTTCAAATGCGCTGTGTGTGTCTCCTCACCTGTCATCGTGAACACCCCCACCGTCCGGCTGATCTCTCTGTTCCCCAGAAGAGTGACCGCTGTCTGGTCCCCCTGCCTGTCCGACTGGATCCGCTTGGCCCTGACAGAGGCCCAGATGCCGGTGCCCAGCACCATCACGTAGAAGACAACCATCATCACCAGTCCTGCCACGTTGAGCGCCATTGTGCGACGATACTATTCCACCTGCTCCCTGTCAACACACTGACTGTTAAAACACGGAGGAGTGGATTTAACCACAGCAATCCACCGCAATCTGGGTTTGACAGATTTGCACCAAACTAAAGATCGTAATGCAAGAAAATAGCTTTATATTTGAATAGTTTCTTACTTTGTGTTGAGAAATGTGGAGGTTCTCGTGCTTAAATCTTCCACGCGCGATTATTTGGGTGGCGCCACCCGCCCCCATCAAATTTCAGGAAAAGTAGCTTGAAGCGCTCCAGTTTGCCCAACCCCAATCTGATGTATCTAATTTTGAGACAATTCTGAAATCATTCAAGTGATTGAGGCAGATAGTGTGTTTTCCTTTAGGCAATAAAAAAATGAAATAAGTACTACGAACTTTTTCTTTTCTTTTTTTTTTTTTAAACAAACTCATTCTGACAGCCAGCTCTCTCTTGCCTCTTGACTACAAAAGACGGCAAGGTTAATAAATATTCGCCTTCTCCCGTGTCGGGCAAAGTTATCATTCACATTGTGCTCACTAACTCACCACAAGTACGTGTCCTTGCGTGTGAAACGCGCCATGTACCAGCATGCCATGGCAAAGGCACCAGCGTGACTGTTAAAGGGAAATTTCAATATAAACACGAACCAACAAAGGAAAAGGGGTCACTAATAGGTATGCTAGCACCGACAAACATGGACTGGCTGCAGGTAGGCCCTACTTCTCCCCCTCACTCTCATTTATTATTCACCTAAAACAGGTTCTTTATGCTTGTTAAAAACTGAATTGTGTTGAAATGTTTGCTTTATCACAGTCAGATCAATGTAAACATCTGCCAGCTAGTAATTTCAATCCACAGTCAACAACTGCAAAAAGTACACGTAGACAGACGCCGGTAGCTGGCTACTGTCTGTGACAGATTTGAATGTCCTTACCGTAGTGCTCTGCCTCAGGGCATCTATCTGTGTCAATGAAAGTAGAGTCATCTGACAGACGTCCTCTTCCTTTCACTTACAGTTGTAGCCCTGACACATGGTTCACATGGTGTGTTCCTTGTAAAATCCTATCACTGTTGCTTAGTTAGTAGTAGAAGAAGATTATAAATATTTTGGTTTGGTTTTACCTGTTTGGCACAAGGCTCTTCATCGGGAGATAATGTGCACCATTGCACATCAGAAATTCTCATCCAATGAAAGCAAACAGCAAGTTGTTTGTTTGCTGACTGATTATTGGTCAGTAAAGGAACAGAGACTTTTGGCACCAACAGGTGTTTTGAAAAAGAGTCAGCTAGTTAAAGTGTCACAGTTTGTGACACTTTAACAGTTGTAAAGTGTGGGATATCATGCTTAAAATGTGCTATTGAATATTTTGCAAAACATTGATGATTGCATTGATAATTGTATGATGAATGACCGAGATTAACTTTTAACTGTGATTTTTCAGAAGTGCAGATGGTGCCTTATCAGAGACAGGAAGAGTAAGCCTGCACGTGCAGGATGACGTAAACCAGTGATTTTCAACCTTTTTTGAGCCGCGGCACATTTTTTACATTTACAAAATCCTGGGGCACACCACCAACCAAAATGACACAAAATGACACTATAACACAGTACATATAATACATATAGTTAATAATATAGTTTCTAAATGTATTTATACTCATTTAATGTGAAACCTGCAGGTTTCACACTAAGCCCATGGGCCTGTTTCGACACAAAATGGATATCCTGGCAATAATGGTAGAAAGACACACACAAAGCTCTATCTCAACAGCTCTCAGTCTCTCTCTGTTTTAGTTTCTATCGCAGTCAAGCTTGAGAAGCTCAGCTCACACAGAAATAGGAACAATGTTAAAATAGCTTTGTTGGCCAGAATGGGGAACTCCTTGGCAACAGATAACCAAAAACTGTCCAAAGGAAGATCAGCAAAGTTTAGCTTTAAACTACGATCTTGTTTCAGTTCAATGAGTTCCTCTTGCTCCTTTAAAGTCATGTCCTTTCCAGGAACGGATGCTGAGCTGTATGGGTCCCTAACCCAGTCAAGGCATTCTGTGAAGGCTGAAGAGAAATAAAATGACAACTTCTCCTCAAGAGTTTTCAAATGTGTGCCAATCACCTCGCACATTGCAGCAGTGTTGCCATCATGCAGTTTCTCGGTGAGTGGGAACATCTCAAGGTTGCCACGGTGCACATGTTGTTGCCAGAGCTGCACCTTTAACCCTTGGATGACCCTTGGACATTTTTGTCCAGGGGTCATAGGTGTATAGTTTTTCGAGGGAGCATCTGAGGGTTAAACGGAAAAACCCGAAATATTTCCTCTCCTGTTGATTTTTCTGGCAGTGCCTTGCAAAATAGGAAGTTTTCTCTAATGGCTTCTCCATCCACAAAACGCACGTTGGCCAAGAGTTGACAATGTCCACTAATATCCGTCGACTCATCAAGTTGCAAGGCAAATTTCTTACTGATGCGCATTTTTTCCAAAACAACAGTTTCGATGTCCGCAGACATGTCATCAATACGTCTGGCAATTGTGTTATCTGAGAGAGGCACTGTAGCTATCTCTTTGGCCGCGTCAGAGCCGAGCATCTCATTTACAATGGCTTTACAAGCTGGCAGTATTAATGTTTCTGCCACAGTGTGGGACTTTTTTGATTTAGCTACGAGTTCAGCAACAAGGTAGCTAGCTTTGAGGGCTCTCTCGTTTACCTTTGTGGTTTTTCTCAAAAAGTTGCCTGTTTCTCATTGTTTGTACGTAAGCGTACAAAATAGTCCATCGGCTTGTTTTGAACGGAAGGGTGTTTCGTTTGGAGATGGCCTTTAAGCTTGCTTGGCACCATGGCGCTATTGGATAGCTTCTCACCACACACCAAGCACAGCGAAGTCGGTGCCGTTGCATCCCCGGTGAAAGTAAATCCAAATGAAAGATAGCTTTCGCTGTATTGCCTCGAGCTCACCGTCTTGTCTTTTTTCTTTTGTCGACCACTCATACTAGGGCCTTCATCTGGATCAGAATTTTGTCCAGGGCCCTGTTCGGCATTTGCATTTTCCCTTCTGAAAAACTTCTCCATCACTGTCAACTTGCTCGTCTTGCTGTGATAGATGACAATAGCAAGTGAGGCCACGCCCCCATTCCGGTGAAAACAAACTGCCGGCTTGAATGGCGGTAAATACAAGTCCCGCGGTAAATACAAGTCCCAGTGACGAACTGTCACTGTCACGTGTCGCGCAGCACCAACTCTATTGTCTATACCCCTCTGCTGCCACCCACTGAAATAGAAGAGTATTACATTATCTGCCACACTTTATTACAGCACAGACACCCGACAATGGTTAATTGGGTGATATTAGATAATTTCCCACGGCACACCTGACGATCTCTCACGGCACACCGGTGTGCCGCGGTTGAAAATCACTGACGTAGACAACTCCTTATATGGGTCATATAAGGAGTTGATAGAGGGAGTAGTGTGTGAAAAACGGGAGGGGGGGGGGGGTCTCTTTTTGTCTCCTTGACTTTTCAGATACTCAACCTACTTTGCATAATTTCTTTTGTGTAGTGGTGTAAAACACTGTGTCAGGGAAGGTAAGGGTGTCAAACTTCGTGAACTGACACAGCTGTGTGGTGTTGTCAGGGAAACTAGTTTGGCCCAGAGCTCTGTAAAACAATCCTCTTATTCTTTATTGATTTATATTTTGCTGAACTTTTAATAAATCTTTTAAACTTTGAGATTGGACTCCTGCATACTTCATCAAATGAACACGTGAGTTCAAAAGATGAACTCAACAAAAGTTATCAAAACTCACTAATGATTTACTCTTCAGTTAAAAACCATAAATATTTTGTGGCATATAAACCCGCAGACCATATGTGTGAATGCAGTATCAGAGAGTTTTTATTACCAAATTGTTATTAGGAATTTGACTCTGTATTTACACACACACACACACACACACACACACACACACACACACACACACACACAAAAGACAGAAATATTTTTAATGATTTTAAGCACAAAAATACAATAAAAACCAGGTGAGAATTAAGACAAAATGAAGAAAATAATAAAAAAAACAAAACAAAACAATGTACATCATATTTGTGAGTGGTTAGTAGACTTCATAAAAGAAAAGTGCAGCAACAAAAATAAAGTTCCTGTATTATGCACACATGCAGTCACTAGACTATTGATTGCTGCTACATCAAATGAATGGGCCTACATTTTAAATCTACACTGGATGATACAAACACATTTGGCAAAAAATATGTTAATGTGGTATCACCATGTTAATATCTGTCAGACTGTGTCATCATGAAAAAAAAAAAAAAAGGCCGCAGTGTGTGTGCTGTGGTGCAGAAACAGTGCGCTGCACGTTTTCACCAACCGGGGGCAGTAACGGTCACTGACGTCACTTCACACAACCGCAGTAAGCAAACATGGCGGCGGCCGTCGACAGTGTTGTGAAAGTGTAAGTTTACCTTTATTTTTGGTACAGTAAAACGAGCAGCCATGCAGAGGCGAATATGCGATAGATTAAACACCACATTGTGGCAAAATTCAGAAGGCTGTAAACATCGTATCCTCAGCGCTCAGTACAATTACTGTCCCAAGAGGATAACGTTAACCACTCAGCTAAGGTTAGCCTGTTAGCCGTGGGACAATATAAACGATACGAACCCATTGTGGAAATGTGTTATAACCACCGCTCATCAATAACGTAGATACTCAGGGGTGTACTTAAGGTGGTGCTACACACACTATCACCTAACTGTTGCAAGTCAGATGAAGGAGAGTTGATTTTCCAGTGAGCTGTCAGCTTGGCGGGCGCTTTGTTGTGGCGAGGAGCTTGCTAACAATCAACCTTTTGTTCTGGCATCCCTCCGCCGGTACTGTTGATGTTAGATGAAATATTGAAGTGTACTAATGATAAACAAAGGGGTTAAGCAGTCGGTGTCAATAGCATAAACTGGTTCGAGGGGGAAGATGAATATTGATATAGTGTACTTGTACAGAAAGGCACTCAGTCGTGTACCGTAGTCATTACTGATTTTAATTAACGTTGCTCCGAAGATGGCTGCCATAAAAGGATATTGTCAAGGAACTCAATCTTTTTTTGCAACTGAGGATTGTGAAATACAGTGTGGGTGAAGTGTACGGAATGAAAGCACAGTATTAGTGTGTTGTTCAGTAGAGCCCAAGTCATTGACTGCATTGCTCCTTTGTGATGGACTGCTACACAAATTATTGTCAGTGACTCCTTTTGTTTGTTTGTATTTCTGGTGTGCACAAACAAGTTGATAGACTCTATCTGGTGATTAATCAGGATGCTGTTAGCTTATTGCATATAAGTTTGCGGATAATTAAAAAGAAATTGGTGGGTAATATTTTTGCGGTAACCCATGTGGGTTACCGCAAAAAATTGTACAATGTGTCACGTAGTTCATACCATGGTGACATTAAAAAAAGAAAAGGCCAGGATACTTAAAGGGATTTAATAAAAATAATTTTCATGTTATTTTCATTTAAGAGTATTGTCTTGGTGAAATGTGGGAAGTAGCTGGTAATGTGTCAAACTAATCAAAAATAATTGTTATGCCATATTTAGAGCTGCAGTGACTAGTGAATTGATTTTTCAATTAATAGTAACATATATTTTTTTTAATAAGTAGTCGTTTTTGAATCGTTTTTTAAAGAAAACTGGACATTTCAACTTTCAAAATGCGGATTTTATTGTTAACTTAGTCGTCTGTGTAAGTAAAGTTTGCATGTTTGGATTTTGGTCTGTTAATCAGGCAAGATATGACATTTGAAAAAGTCACATAGGGCTTTTAAATATTTGGTATGGAAGTTTTAGCTCATCATCTTCTGAACGATAGCTAGATTAAACAAGAAAATAATATATTCATCAAAAACAATGTTCAGAGCAAAAAGTGTGTCAAGACATAAGTGCATGGATTCACATTCGGATACTGTGTTTATTGGTGACATTCATAGCTTGGTAGAGTTCATTCTGTGCTTTTGTCATTGAACCTCTGTTATCCACAGTGATGATTAATAGTCTGTCTCGATCTGTGTTATATGACCTGTCAGTGTCCAACTTGCACATTTCAGGCTGGGAGAGCAGTATTACAGAGATGCCATGGAGCAGTGTCACAGCTACAACGCTCGTCTGTGTGCCGAGCGCAGCATCCTCATGCCTTTCCTGGACTCTCAGACTGGGGTGGCTCAGTCCAACTGTTACATCTGGATGGAGAAGAGACACCGGAGCGCAGGTATAGAATTACACTAAGATTTTAAATACTTAAGCTACACTGTAATGTAGATCAGTTTTGGGGAAAAAAAATGTAATTATGCCACTGTAATTTGTAGCATGTCATCTGTATTGAAAACACACCTTTTTTTTTTTTTTTTTCTCTGTCACATCAGGTGTCGCTCCAGGGCAGCTGTACACTTACCCAGCGCGTCGCTGGAGGAAGAAGCGGCGTTCTCATCCTCCTGAGGACCCTCGGTTGGCTTTCCCTCCTCTCAAAGCAGGTATGCCATCTGATTGTGTAACTTTAATCAGAGGTCTGGGTTTAGTCACGCTGCACATTTGAACTTGTTAAATTTAGAAAATATGCAGCATTTGGAAATATCTGTCGATTTTGAATAGTTGCAAATTCGAAGTGAAGCCTGTATTGTGTTCATTAATTTGTTATGTTTGCGTGTCTTATTTTGTGTTCATGTCATGTCTGTGCATGCATTACTGTTGTGCTTGGTGTGTGCAGCAGATTTGGAGCTGGGCCTGAAGCGTGATGCATTGGGGGGCGTAGATGGCAGCAGTCTGGAGGCCCTGCTGAAAGGGGAGCCCCTCGACAGGAGAAGCGGCGTGTCGGACCTCCGTGGCCCCGAGGATGACACAGCTGCTGTGGAACCTCCCGCCACATCGACGGCCACTCACACGTCTTCTGGGCGCATCCGCAAGGTCAGGCTGAAAGCTGTCTGGACACTGTTTTCTGTCATCAATCATTCTAAGAATATTTAATTTGATGATGCAGGTCCATTTTGTGTGGCTAATTATTACTGGAGCACTGGAGAATAGATGTTAGGGTTAGGATGTTAAATGATTATTTTCTGTCATGATGCAGCTTCAGGTTGAGATTTTCTGCCCAAAATGACTGCTTGTTGAGTCCAGAATAGCAGACTGCACCAGTGTTTACCCCAGAGTTTAATGTCAGCTTATATCACATAGTTATAGACTTCATCTTAAACCTCCCTGATTTCTCCTTTTTCAACTAGAGGAACCCTATGTGTGGCTTTCTTCCTCCCCAAATCTATTATCGTCTTTAAAAAAAAAACAACTTGTGTCCTAAACATTCACATATTTGCAATCTGTTTTCTCAAAGAATAGATGTAGTCAGGGCAAATCTGACAGACATCATGAAGGCACTTTCTTACAATTCATCTCACTGCAGAGAGTTCTGGACCATGACGACTACCTGGATGACTTGGATGATGAAGACTTTGAGGACGAGACACCCAAGAGGCGAGGCAAAAGCAAGTCCAAGGTGTGTGTGTGTGTGTGTGTGTGTGCATTCGTATTTATGTCTCTTTTTGTGTTGGTGTTTGTTTACAGGAAGTAGCCTTCCTTTTCTTGTTTCACATGTTAATGCTCTTTGTTGTCTTAGAAGTGTTACAAACACTAAAAGGTGACCGTTTAATGGGTTCTGCAGGGTCGCAGTGACAAGAATGGCAAGAAGAAAACTGAGGCTGCAGCTGCAGCGCTGGAAGAGAGGGACAAACCGTACGCCTGCGACAGTGAGTAGAAGCTTTTTTTGTAATGTGTGTGTATATGTGCGTTATGCATGTCAGCGAGAGAGGCTTTTGCTTTTTCCCCTGAAAGACAAAAACAAGCCTTCTGCCATGCATGGAATGAAAGACCCCCATCTGAACCTGAAGTTTCACAATGCATATTTTGAAAAGTTGACTGATTAAAGGCGTTCCTTTTTTCTTTTCTTTTTTTTTTTTTTCCCCTGAGATGCGCTGCTCCGTGTGTGCTCTGTAACTCCCTGCTGGCCGTAGCTCACTGTGCAAATTCTCACCCCCACTGTATGAGTTTGAAATACGTGTGAACATATGTGACAATCAGTTTTAAAAAAAAAAATGCGGTTTTGGGGCGATCGACAGAGTTTTGTGGTTTCGTCTTGGGCCTATTTTGGACGGCACTTAGAATCAGCCGCCTTTACTGTAACACTTTTTTGTGACCGTGTGTGTGTGTGTCAGTCTGTGGGAAGCGCTACAAGAACCGTCCTGGCCTGAGCTACCACTATACACACTCTCACCTGGCCGAGGAGGAGGGCGAGGACCGCGAAGAGATCGAGGCACCACCCACTCCTCGCCAGCCTGAGGAACAGAAGAGTGAGTCACTCTCTAGTACTGAGAGAGAGGCAGAGAGAGAGGGGAGGGAGGTTTGGTTGCATGCCATGTAGCATGTGTGTCTTTGCTCAAGGGAAGTCTCTCTCTCATTCTTTTTTTTTTTTTTTTAAATACCCCCGCTCTTTTCATTTTTTGATTTTCATACTGATTTTGAATCCCAGCTTTGGGAATAAAGCCCATGCTACTGACTGGAACATGCTTGCACAGTCGGGATTCCTGGCATTTTTTTTCAACATATCATCCATCTTTTTTTTTTTTTTTTCCTTGTGTATTTTTTTTTTTTTTTTTTTCACCCAAACATATCCATCGCATTGCTGTTATTTTCTTTTGTGCACGCGACACTGTGTTAGCAAATACATTCGACAAGTGTGTTGTTTGTTGTCAGTCATTCATTAGTTTGGATCATGATTCAGTGCATCATCAACCTGTTACTGATAAATGATGGTGTTTTTGTTGCCAGACATGACATAAACAGGTTTGTACTTAACCATGTAAAATGTTTGATTCATACAGTTGTCTGTGATTTGATACAGTGGCTCTCCAGTTTGATATATTCATCTGTAAAAAGACAGGTGGATATTAAACTGGTCTTTGGCGATAGTTTGAAATGATAATACTGAAAGGTTTCTTCACTCACTCTCCTGCTCAGCTACTAAGAAGGGTCCCAATGGGCTGGCGCTGCCCAACGATTACTGTGACTTCTGTCTGGGAGACTCCACCTTAAACCAGAAGACTGGCCAATCAGAGGAGCTGGTATCCTGCTCAGACTGTGGACGCTCAGGTATGAACTGCTCATGTCTTATGTCATTATTACCTGCCTGTTTTCTGTTGTAATTTCAGCTTTGGCAAGGCTGGACAGGTGTTTTGTGTTTTGTTATAGATGTTTCATTTGTGTCCTCTCCTTCCCCACAGGCCACCCGACATGTCTGCAGTTCACACCGGTGATGATGGCCGCAGTGAAGACCTACCGCTGGCAGTGCATCGAGTGCAAGTGTTGCAATGTTTGCGGCACTTCAGAGAATGATGTGAGCCCCTTTTGCACTATTCCCAGCAGGTTCAGCATGTTGTAGTGGTGACAGGCTGCTTCTTGGAACAAAAAACACATTTTCGCTGAATTAACCTTAAGACAGCGTAGCGTTGTTTTTATAAAGGATCTCTCTCTTTACCTTGTTTAGAACCACTGCCAAAAATGAATATACATGATGCAGAAATATAATTATGCAAAGAAACACATAATACAAAAACATGGACCATAGTCTAAAACATTTGAAATTAACTGATGAAGTGTTAAAGTAGATATCATTTGCCCTGCAGCTTTCAGCCAGAGTTATTAAATGATAGTTGTACATTTGTGGTCAGGTTTCTTCCCTTGTGTAATCAGTAGACTGTATTTGTTGACTTTGTTCTCTCGCAGGACCAGCTGCTGTTCTGTGATGACTGTGATCGAGGCTACCACATGTACTGTTTAACTCCTCCCATGACTGAACCCCCTGAGGGTAAGCTGACAATTCACACTTTACTGCACAAGGTGGCAGATGAGAAGGACATTTGTGTTGTTACAGCTCATTATTGCAGGGGTAAAGGCTGGTGCCATGGCTATCACCTTTACCCATTATATCCAGGGTCGACATCCTCACCCACAGTGGCTATGTCAGTGTACTACAGAAGTCATATATGTAATGTTTACAGCTCTCAGGAGTCCTGTGTTTCTTGACGCCTGTCTTGCTGTGTTCGTATGTTTTCCAGGGAGCTGGAGCTGCCACCTTTGCCTGGCTCTGCTGAAGGATAAAGCATCCATATACCAGCAGAACCAGAGCTCTGCCCCCGAGTGACATCCCATCAGCCTGTCGCACCCCCTCAGCTCCAGGACCACAACCCCCGATCGAAAACGTCAGACCTCCTCTCAGTTCAGAGCGCCAGGCTCTGTCCGGATGTAGCTGAGCCAGATCGCAGATCAGCTTTAGAAGTCTTTCATATCTACAGCGACAATGGGGGGACACAAACCAAAACAGACCTCACATCAGTCAACATAGGGATCAAACTATCACTACCAACCTGCCTGCAAAGTCCCTGAGGCTTGCTGTCAAACACATTCATATTACACTGTTACACACACACACACTATATACAGAGAGCATGCAGTAACCATAGTAACTGCTGTCTCCATGGCAGCTCCCAGGAGCAAACGGATTAGCATCACATGCTAATTATCTGCACCCTGTCACACTCAAAGACACAGTGTGGACTGTCGAGACAACACAGTCTTTTTTTTCTGCCAAATTATCTATTTTTATTCCCTGAATTTGGGAAAAAGAAAACGTCACCATCTATATGGTCTAAGAATATTATTATTATTATCATTATTATTATTGTTATTGTTCTAGTGGACTTTTGTAGTGGCATTTGTTTGTGTACTTTTGTCTGATCCATTGCATCGATTATCTTTTCTAAGAGGTTTCCCTGAGGGGAAGCTGGTCAGTGCCAAGGTTCATCATCGTTTCGAATTCACAACAGTGACCCACAGAGCTCGTCGTAATCACTCAAAGCATCGTGTTTCATTTGAAATCAGTGGGACAAAGACTATGGCTTCGACTCGTTAAGCTGTTAGCACAAAAATCTTTGGCCTTGCTACTTTGGGGTTGCGCCAAAACTTAAGTTTTCATCACTGATTCTGTTACTGGATAGATTAGTTACTTTAATCAAACACTATACATCTGAGCATTTACTGTAGGTTGGGCTCACGAGATAAACACTTTAAGTTCAATCTCATTATTTTAGTAGTATTTCTCCATCCCTGCCAACACTCACTTTATTTTGAAAAACCTGTCAAATAATACTGTTGTTGTCAGGGAAACTGATAGCATTTCCATATTTTTGCCTGCTCTTAAGTCCAAACTAGTAACTATAAAGGTGCATCCGTTCTCAAAGACGTTTTTGTGGTAGCTTTGTAGAAACCGTTTGGCAGTGGCATCGTCCTTCTCAAGTGATTGTAAACAGCCGCTGTCAAGACGATGACACAGTCACTGACAGACCGTAGCTGCTTTTTATCATTTGTCACACTGAGGCAGATTTGCATGCAGACTGCACCTGTATGAATGCACACACTCACATCACAAGTGTTTTATTTTATTATTTGATGTTTTTGTTTTTATTTTTTGTTGTATTGTTTGTATTTTTTTTTTTTTTACATTTTATATTACCTGATAATCCATTGGTATTGGGAGTTTTTTCTAGTAGAATTTTGTAAAGTCTATCGTATAGCAAACACTCAAAGTATATAGCTCCTAATGCATTCTATGTACTGTATTGACTTTTTCTATTTTTGTTATGACTGTGACATGTTTGAATTTATTTGATTATTCTGATATGTCAGACCTCCATTATGAGTATTTGTAAAATGATGTACTTTGTTGTACTATTTTTATTTTTACATTTATTTGGTATTGAAGCCAATTTAGCCTGACTGAAATAAAAATCACTTTGAATTATGTGTCCAACGTTATTTCTTTAAAAACGAGACAACAATATATGATGACTGCAAAATGATGGAGAAATTAGGAAAACAAACCAGACGCATTAAATCTATTGAAAAATGTTTTGATTTTTAAAGTTTAATCAATAGAAATGAATCCAAAATCATTTAGGTTGACATAATATATGTGGAGCAATTCCCAACACAAAAGGGTAGTATTAAGTTGTATGGGGCTGAGACATAAGTAGATACTGCAGGGACACAGTGTAGAAGATCTACTGATACTGTAGAGCTACAAGAGCTTCACTGTGAGCTCCCACAGGCCTGCTGTTTCTGCTTGGCTCTTGTTCCAACTGATCATCCTCTAAATCAGTGAGCTGGCTGCTTTAACTGGCAGTGACCTGCGTCCTGGTTTCAGAACTTGGACAGCTCCCTTCAAACAGCCAGTCGAGCTCTTGACGAGCTGTCTCTGGTGCTGAAGTGATGCAGGTCGGCAGCTTCTTAGCATCAATGTCTCCAAATTTCTACTGGAGCTCTCAGACTCCACTCTGTCTTACTCCCTTGTTACTGCATTATTCTCCTACTTTCCAATCCTATAATATTAAGATGTTAAATATAACTGCAGGGTTTGATGCCCAGAGTTACCATGGAAACATGATGTAATTATATTGAGGGTGTGCACTCATGGCAAGTTTCATGCTCGCTGATTTTAGATTGTGTCTACTTTGGCTAAACTGCCAAAGGACAGAAATGAGTTTATTACTTGTCTTGTTTTATTGTCGAATGGACTTAACTGGATGCCTGAGGAGTTTGAAATAATAAAAAAAATGTTGTGTAAGCTGGTGTGTTATTCAGTGAGGGACATGGTGTACCATGCACCAGCCCTGTCCTGTATGCACAAATAAACCAGCCAGACTGAATCATTAACTTGCTGATCTGAGAAAAACCCATGTTCATACTCATTTTGTTGGGAAAATGTTTCATTTGATTATGTCTTTGCTCCAACTGTCACATTTGTTAACTTCAAGTGCAAGTAAAGAAAATTTCAAAAGGATCAAAATGAAGGCTCAAAATCTTTCTGCAAGTCAAAAACCAGAAGCGAAATCTCACAGACAGAAGTGTTTTATTGCACTCAACAAACATACACTCAAGGACTGTCTCCAAACACAGACATTCAAGAACACTTTGTACCATACAGTCACCTTTGCTCCAGCACACATGATGTCTGTGCTGAGAAGCTTATAGGAAAGAGGGGTTGAGGAAGAGAGAGTGGGAGTGCTGTGTGGGGTGAAGAGGCTGCGTTATGAACAAGGTCATGACGACAGTGGCTTAGTGCAATTGTCCAGAGCGTGATGATCAGCCATGCAATGCCATCTACGGCTACACACACAAAGGCATGATGAAAACCTGACATTAAACTCTACATAAAAGTAACTGCACAGACTGAGAAGCAACTGTATGAACATATATGTATAATCATCTGGTCGTTGAGGTTACTTGTGGCAGTCATAAAGTAATAACAGGTAAACTAACACACTTTGGGATTCCTTGGTTTCAGAATAAAAATGCGATACTTTATAAATTTGTTGTGAGACAGTGCATCATCAGTTGGGGTTTATTTCATAAAATCTGGGCTGGAAGTGCGTGGTACAAAACTATGTAAAATACTCAGTTATCAAAGGTAAACAATGTTGCTTCAGGCAGCAGGTGTGGCGTTAACACTGCTCAAACATGTAACAGCCACCGTGACACAAAATGAAAATTCATCTGCCCATACGTATGGTTTACAATGGCAGCAGTGAAGGGGGAAAACAAGTCCGACCACTTCTTTGAGTCTGAGTGTTTGACCATACAGGTGTGTGTCTGTAAATGCGTGAGAGTGTGTGTGTGTCCTTTAGAGTCTCTCAAAGCCAACGGAGCAGAGGAGGAAGATGGCGTAAAGCAGCAGGAGGCTGAATCCCAGCCTGCGGTCCAACCTCCAGCGGTTCAGATGGACACACAGGACCTGAGGAGGGACAGACCGAAAGATACATAGGCACTGTTGTCACTACAGCCGAAATAAATACAAGTTGAACTTACATCCAGTTGCTCTGAATATAAAATCTCTGTGTACATAAACCCTCTCAGACACTGGGGGGAAGAAAAAATGGCAGCTGATCTCAGTTTAGACTTTGTGTAATCATGCTACTATCAGAGAAATAATTAGATTAGACAGATGCATTCAACTCACAGTTAGTGTGACTGAAGCCAACAGCAGAATCACTGAGTACACCAGACCTTTACTGTTGATTGTCACCTAAAAACACAGAATAAAACATCAGCATCACTTTAGTGATCAGCTCCATCTCAGCATGCTTACTGAGCTTATTCCAGGTGTTGTATGCGTATGTATGCAGTTATTTACATTATTCTAGCCTCTGACGTTTACATTCACATATGGTTGTCTGATAAAGACACAGCCTCAGTTCTCCTTTGACATGCTGCGCGGTATTCAGATTTAGCATTTCTACAAAATTGAACAGAAACACTCGTCAAACTGCAATACTTTTTAAAGTTACACAGCAAAGTTATTAATCATTTGCAGTAGCTTGTGAAGTCCAGTATTAACTCTCCTGTAGCTGTTTTGCTCTATATCAACATCAACTCCAGGAAACAGCAGATGATTAACCAGTCTCAGTACGAGTACACAGTCCATTTGGTGGTCTCACCAGAACAGCTTATGTTATTATAGTCTCAAAAGTGTAAGACATTAGCAGTGTTACCACTGATCCATAGCTGACTATGAGAGTCCTCAGTGCCCACGGGAAGCCCAGGCCCAGCAGCACATCAAAGATATTACTGCCAATGGAGTTGGACACAGCCATGTCGCCCATCCCTGCAACATTTGACAGACACACAAAGACAAACACAAAGTGGAAATATGTTCATTAGGTATCCAGTCAAAAAGCGTTTTGCTTATGTTCACATCCTAGGCTTATGAACCCCAACTGATCGACTGATGTCTGTCCTGTCCTTCTCTAGTGAGACGCTTTGTAAGTAAATGAACTTCTGTGGTTTTCCCTGCCTATCTAAGGCAATGGCTGGGTGATTTTGGCCGCCGCCTTGATTGAAATGTGTATGCGTGCATGAGGGACTGTTCAGATGTTGTGTCTTTTGCGCGAACAAATCCAATACATGACTTGTATTATCAGAACAGACATGTCCTGTGATCTTCAGCCTGCTTTGATTACATTTTGCCTGTACAGAAGGGAAAATAGTTTCATATTGTTTCAATATGAAACAATTTTAACTCAGTGTCAACCTAACAGCTTTCAACCTGCTGATGACTGGAAATTGTTTTGTTAAACCAGGGTATGTCCAGGGTTATCAATGATTATGTGGTCAGTAATATTCTGATTTGGATTAGTAGCAAACCAAAACGAGCAAACAACCAAAGCCAGTAAGTGATTTTAATCAGGACTGTAAATGCATGTCAAGACAGGTTAAAAAAGACACACACACCCACACACCTTGTCGGGCGACGATGAGACTAGCCATACAGTCAGGGACACTGGTGCCAGCTGCCAGAAAAGTGATGCCCATGATGACATCTGGGATTCCAAGTGTGTAGCTGATTATGGTCACCTGGACGGAAGAAAAGAGGTGGTTTATATATACACATGTGTGTGTGTGTGTTTGTGTGTGTGGGTGTGATGCCCCTGTGTCCATGTGTTTCATACCATCCAGACCATGAGGTAGGAGAAGAGGGCTATCCAGAGCGTGGAGGACAGGAAGGTGAGTAGGTACCACTGCTCCCACCGTGGCAGGTTACAGTCAGGGATGGTGCAGTGAAGCAGGACGCTCACAGGCCAGGAGAGCAGCCACTTCAGACGCACACACCAGCCCTCTGATGTGTGATGAAAGACACACAAACACACACACACGCACATAGAAGTTTCCCCACAGGGATCATTACAGATTCATCCGAACTAATAAATTATTCACATAGCAGAGCCTGGATGTGACTGAGACGAACTCTCATCCGTTTCTAATTAGCTCCATTAACTATAAATCTATTATTCTGAAAAACATTAACAGTGGATGAAGTAGGAGTCGACCTGTCATGGTTCCTTCCTGAGTTTGATTTATCTGTTGAACATTAGTGTGAGTCACAGACGAGCTGCTTGTTGCTGCAGGTCCAAAGAGGAGTGAGGTACAGTGTATGTGCCATGTGAAAGCGCCTGGTAGTAGTTTGTTTTGTTAAAATAGCCACGAGAAACTATATATTATAAATACAATTACTATACATAGTGTATTATAGTATTTATTTATATTGTTGCACTTCAGTGCTGCTGCAATGCTGAGGGTTTCCCCACTGTGGGATCAAAAAGAATACTACTTATTTCACCACTTGCATCAATTTGTTTGCCTGGTGTACTTTTCTATCCAATGACACTTTTCAACCTCAGGGATTTTTCCCAGGAGCCTAGTAGGAAACTCAAGATCTTGATCTGCATTTTGACTAATTTAGCTCCTGGTGCCAAAAACGTCCCTGTCACAGCAGCATTGTTCACTGCATCACCGGAGCATCTGTCTGTGTCCTAATTTGTCTTACCTCCATGGTTCCCCAGATGCAGGGGGAACAGCAATCTGTTTCTGTTTTGTAGCCTTTGTTCCATGTTTAGTGGAACTACTGAATCAAACATGTGCTGGCGTAACACTCCAACACAACTAGGGGTGTGATATTGCTAAAAATATAGGGACAATGATGCATATTTTTAGATATCCTCTCCTGGGAGACATTCACAGTGTTGCACTTCATGGAGATAGAAATAGTTGTGTGGAGAACGACAAAAAAGGGAATCTAAAGAATGAAGTTAAAACCTTGGCTCATTTCTCACCAAAGCACAGACAGCCAATCAGAGCCTGAAGTGGATGTGAATGTCAGATAGCTGTTTTTGAAAAGTTACAGATAATGATCAGAGCCTCCAGGGACCACCTCAGAGGCTGACTTCAACTCATGGAATAAAGACGGGTGAGTGTCTGCTCTCATTATCCACTCACCTGGCAGGGTGAAGGGTTTGAACGGAGTGTTCTCCTCTCCTTCTTCCTGCTCTTCCTCCTCCTCCTCTTCTTCTTTAGGTTGTGCTCCCCCACCTGTCTCCCCCACTATCTCTTTACCCCCCTCCCTCTCTCCCTCCAGCATCTGCCTGTCTCCATCAGCCACTGTCCCGTTCTCCCTCCCCCATGCCCCGGTAGCACCTAAACCCTCCTCCCCTGTGGCTCCCCCGTCCTCTGGGCCAACCCGAGCCCGGATCAACCTCTGCCTCTGTGGGTTGGAGCAAAAAAGTAAAGGAGAGAACGTAAACAGAAGAAAACAAAGTGACACTGCTGCAAGCTTATTATGGAGGAGACTTCATCTCACTGTGGCTAACAATGCAAAAACTGGGAGGAGGAGTGATTATGCAGCCAGGCATGTCCTCGCATTCACTGGAGGGGATTTGGAAGCGTTGATCAAGGGGGAATGGCACACAGCGGGGGCAGCATTGGCAGTCACGCTTTAATTTGGCACTGGAAATGGCAAGCACACATGCAGGAGAGCCGAGGGAGTGAGGAAGCAGATTTGGAGATTGAGTACTTCTCTGCTTTTGTGTCTGGGATAATGTTATGCATTAGGCAGCAGCGCGTTATGTGTCTTTGTTGTTTCTTTGTCCATCCAACAGCAGCTAACAGGATGCAGCTTGATATGCTGCTACATATCTGCCCAGCTTTCAGTCTATTTACTTTTTCTCTCTTTCAGGATTTTGAAGTCTGATATCTGCTGATGCCGAATACTGATCCTGAACCAAATTTCAAATCTGTAAACATCCCTGTGTGAAACTCATTGGAGGGGAGGAGACATAAGGCCAGGGACTGCTGTGGCACTGAATTGTGAGCTGGCAGCCTATTGTGACTGAATGAATATAAATGATAACACATTGAATTTTATGACATTAGCAAATAAACTGTCTGATCTGCTTAGTGTTGTTCAGAATCAGACCTGATTGGGGCCAATCAGACCAGTAGGGTGACACTTTTCTTCCCACACAAATAGAGCTAAAGCTACAGAATTTTCCATTCGTCGCATATGATGGGAGGACTAAAACAAAATCATCTCTACAGCTTTGAAGAGGAAAAGAAGAATCTCAAAGTGGTATAAGGGAAATTTGCAAAGAATACCTCTGATGTGTCACACTGGCCACCTCAAGTCACTGATTTTAAATTAGGGTAAACAGCTTCACATTAAAAGTAATATAAAAGAGGGAGGGTTGATTTGTGTGCAGTAACAAATGTTTCTTTCTCTCTTCTTCATAAAAATTACCAGATTTAATTCTAAATCTACCTCCAGGTGTAACAATGCTGCCTTTAATGCACCAAGTAAACAAGGTGGTGACATGTTAATGATTAACCTGCTGCACATGCACATTTAAATACCCACCGGACCTAGCCGAACAAACTGGGCAGACTTGGCGTTATGTGAAGGGTGTGAGCGCTTGCAGTGTACCTCATTGATGATCATGCGTCCTGCCATGCGCAGGCGGGTGAAGGGGGGGAAATGCGGGGTGATGAGAAGGCGGAGGCTTGCCTCTGAGAAGGAGAGCTGGTGGGGGTGCAGGTGCAGCAGTTCATCCACCATCACCACCCCTGAGTCCTGACCGGCCACCACGCTCGAGTCTGGGGAGATGGGTGAATATTACCAGGAGAGAGGAGAGGATAGTTTGATAAGATACAAGTGGTAGAAGACAAAGTTTGAGAAAGAAAGAGGAAGACACAAAGGACAGAGTGATAGAGAGACATACGATGGAGATGAAAACTCGTACATTAAAGTGATCTAGTTCTGTGTCTGCCTGTTGGGGATCCACAGAGGAACAGAAATGGGTTTGACTGGCAGCTTAAACCGTGTCAGTAGGTCCTTTGAACGCAGCTTAGAGACTGAAAGTACTTTCTGATGAATGATGTACACACGCGCACGTACACACACGAGCTCCTGCACCTGGCTTCAGCGGCACCATGTCGTTGTCACAGTCTCCGACGTTTCCAACGGCGGTCGTCCGTCGCAGACTGCTCAGACACGGCTGACCTACCCTGCTGCAGTGTCTCTCTACCAGGCTGCACAGAGATCTGTTAAACCTATACACAAAGATACTGTGGCTTTAGTGGCTGTGGTAGGTTGATACTTACATGAGGCAACTGTGAGGGGAAGAAAAACACACTCACTTCATGATGATTATGTAAATTCCATACATAGAGATCAGGATGATGGTCTCCCACCTGAGACATGATCACAAACACCAATTTATAAAGACCACATTCACCTCAATGACAGTCAGTTATCTATCAAATCTGATATTCTGGCAGCCACCAGGTCATAACATTTTATTACAGTCTTACCACAGAACTTTTTCATCATAGATGACCTGCAAATAAAAGTAAAATATAGTTACATTTTTATGTCTAATCATGTCTATATATCTTTAGTGGTTTAAAAATGGACTGATGGAATACCGAGACACCACAGCACAGGAATGAAAGTAAGTTTGTTGTGTTCCCTTTCTCCCTTATCTCTGTTGCTTTCTCTCTGTATATATAAATATCCATGTGAATACCATTATAGTTTGACTAGAGGATTTCTCACCAGGATAAGAACCAGTATGGATAAGATGTAGAAAACAGCGTCACGAAAGAGGGGCCACCAGCTCAGGGAGATGGGCTGGAGAAAATGAACACACAGGGTGCATTTATATTAGTTTGATCGACCGTGTTATGGGCCAAAAAATGTGACCTTTTTGGTTTTCAGAGAAAGAATCCTTCACAACTCTACATCTACACTGATAACTGATTAGTTTCTATTGAGTGACCTGGAAAAGGTGAGGTCAGTTCTCCTTTTAGTTCCTGGTTTGAACACAGTGTATGTATGTACCTGTCTGGAGAAGATGCCACAGATGCCGATGATGACCAGGACGTTAAAGACAGCTGATCCCACAATAGTTCCCACACCCACATCTCCCTTAGTGATAAACACCCCTAAAAGAGCAATAAATCATAAAAAATGTGACAGTGTTCAATAGCTGATGGACTGAATCTCTCTCCGATACAAGCTAAGTGAACAAAGTGAAGACATAATAGAAGAGAAATTGCATTTTTGTTTTATAATCACATTGCCTGGGCAGATGGGTTTTATCCTACTTAGAGTCACCCCAGTAATAATGTATTATTTTAGTGGCAGTATATGAGGAAATACCCTTTAGCCACATGGATCTATACACACAGTTTTCATCTTTATAAACCACAGAAAGATCATTTGTTTCCAGTAACATCACCATTTTAATAAACTGCATCTTACATTCTGGATCAAAGGGAACTGGAAATGTGTCACTTGGTGAGGTTTTGATTGTATCTGGGATAAATCTCCTCAATTCAGTTCCTCAGATTCAGATACCAAATGTATGCAAGGGTTTCATTTCTGGGACAGTTTTAAAATACTGTGAACAACACTCTGTCAACAACAAGGCATCTTTCAGGATAACAACTTTTATCTTGCTGACTCTTTGTTCTTTTGTACTCAGACTTTCAAGTCCACATTTACTGAAAACCACTTTGTAAAAGCATGAAAAAAGAATGCTTGCTGGAGTATCTGGGCCATACAGTCATTTATCTGTGCCCTGACAAACCATCAAGAACTCATCAAACCATCCTTTTTGTCTATGTTTAGCTCTAATGCTTGAAATGGGCCAATCGGTGCCTCTGCCTATGTACACTTGACTTTTGTTAGCCCTCATCAGGGGACAGTGTCTGTGATTGCAGGTAATTGGAGTTGTGATGGAACAATCATTGGGCTGACACGTTATGAGTGAGTAACTGACTAGACAAGCATCACTGACCAATCAAAGAGGTGAAGAGCTCAGGGGCGGAGCTCCCAGCTGCCATAAAGGTTGCCCCGGCAACATCCTGACTGAGCTGAAGGTTCTGGGTGAAAGAGGGGTTTTAGACAGATTAAAGAGTAAAGCTGGAAACACATGGTTTTTGATATTGCAAATAAACACACTGTACATCTTAATGTGAGTCAATATCATACAGTGCGAAATGTGAATTAATCCACAACTAAAATGAAGACCTAACAAATGCACAGTTTACTATATGGTATTAAAATTACAGTGCAAAGCTGCTGGATGGATGCTTTTTTTTTCAGAAAGGTGTGATCTTGTCCTGTATAGAGGGGGCATGTATCGTTTACTCATACCTCTGATACTTTTTCCAGAGATGGCACAAAGTAAACATCACACACGATAGCCAGTGCATGAAACATGTAGATAGCCTGTAAAACACAGCAGACACTTCCTTGACCAACTGATTAATCTTTGAGCTTTGATGCAACATAACAAACTGATACTCACACAGAGAACATGAAGGAGCACTGCTCCGTGTCTCCTCTGCTCCAGAGTAAAGATATCTTCAGGGAACTCATTGATAGCTGGAGAAGAGATGGGCAGAGAACGGACAATTCAGAAATAATGATTCAACAGCAGGATTGGTCAGTTTCTTGATTAACAGATAATTGATTAATCATAAACCAACAAACCACTCGAGTCAGCCAGAGACACTTGAGTGCAGGAGGAGGTGACCCTTACACAAGTGCATGAATATGAATGGCTGTTGTGAGTCACACCACTGTTATTATGAAGCATGAATGAGACAAATGAAACATTGGTGCTCTGCCTGAACTGACACGTGCTTTGTTTGTGAGATTTGCTTCTGTGTTCTATCTCACTATTGGATCCATGTTTCTCTTGTGATTCATTTTGACAAAATATTCAAATGATAAACTGACTAATCAGATAGTTTGAGTTTAATCTATAATGGAAATAATACAAGGAAGCACTTCATGGATTTCTGCATTCATGTCAACCACATCACTGCACATTTTTTAAAAATCTACTAAAAACGCAGAGGTTGACTTGCTTTATTATTCCTCTTTTGTCTCCCACCTTATGTTTTATGCACGTTGTAACTTCTGCTTTGAAAAGTGCAGATGTATAAGTAAGCTTGCTATTCCTTGATATTCGTGAGACTTTAAACTGAATATCTTGGCTTTGGGGTGTTGGTCAAACCAAACAATATATTTCTTCTTTTCTACGTCATTTAATAGAGAAAAATAATCAACAGATATGTTATTTACAACTAAACCACAAACCTTCATTCACTTGTGTTTGTGTGTGCCATAGTTGTGTGACTAAGCCGGTGCAGTTGGTCTGTAATCGAGTTATTCGCCAGTTTTCTTGTAAAGTGCTCCTCTTGTGACCAGACATCATCCCTCATGCCATCTACACTCTGGTAATAATATTGACATTTGTTCCCACATCTTTTGCATGACAAGCACTGTCCACTGTCTCCAGCTGTACATTAGCTCAGATAAACTCACTGCACCATAAAAAACAAAAACAAGAACTCCACACCTTTCTAATGAGCTGTCTTCACACAGATTTTCTGATTTGGTTGTGAGTCAGGGTTGCACTGAAGATCAAGGTCACAGACAACAGAGTGAAGCAAATGTGACAAGACTGGATAAGATCCTGCACACAGGCAACATTGTGCAGTAAACAGTTGCAACGTTAGCTGTGCAGCTAATACACATCACATGTGGGGATGGAGAGAGTGATATAGTGTGATATCGTGGCAGCCAGTCACATGATTTTGTTTGGACACTCTGATCAAACAGCATATTTTCATCATCAACAGCAGTGTTGGAAGCCTTGTGTTTCCCCAGGGGCAGAAAGCCTTTTCTAGCTCGATATATGGAGGTCGACATATTCTCTGTAATTTGCTAGAGCTTCTCTTCATCTTAGTATCAGACTTTAAGATGCAGCCACTGTTTCTCTCTTTCAAACGACCCAACAGATCTAAGCCCACACATGCGATGACAGAGCTGCTGATGAGAGGCTACTAATCAGCAGGTCACTAGGACAGGACACTTTGAACAGATGCACACAGCATCCAACCACAAATTCAGCATTCAGTTTCCTAGCAACTGGGTCCCTCAAAGACCTAACTGTGTTTAAGTATCTAGATGTGCAGTTGGAACAAATGAGGGATGAGGTGGACGGGAGAGGCTGATCGATGTACTAAGGAGATAGACTTGGATTAAACACATTAATGGAGATGGGACCGCACACTCACACTGCCTTTGCACATCAAGCACGCGCACACACGCACACACACTGGGGTGTTAGCAAGTTCATCACAGTGACCATAATGGATTACAGATTCATTATGGTATAAATATCTAAACCCAAACTTAAGTCTATGTTGCTGCTGTGGTTACACGGATCCTCAGCCCAATGACTGAAGACTGAAAATGTATCTGTTTCATATGAATAAACCAGGATAAACAACCTCTCCCCTGTTCCATGTAGGCCTACACATAAAATCACATGGTAAATCATGTCTCACCAGATCTAGAAACAGTGTCGTTCTGGTTGTTGTATTCTTTCTGCTGGATGAACTCTCTCTTCGACAAGATATCATGATCCACAGTGGGTCCATGAGAGCCTAAAAAGGTTTGAAATATAAACAGATATTCTGATGATAAATTGTTATTCTATTGTATATCAAATAAACTTAACGGTATATGTTTACTGTATTGCAAAAGTGTCCATTTTGGGTCACACTCATCCACTATTAGGTGTATAATTATCGCAATACATCATTTAGGTATTGTTTTGATGGTGTGCATAGTTATAAACAACATGAAAGTAGTGGGTTTAATAGCAAGAAAATTGCGAGTTGGTGTATTTTTCCTGTAGAGACGCACCTGTAACATCATTAAGATGAAAGATCCAGGCGGCTGCGAGCAGACCGACTCCACATACGCAGAAACGCGGGAGGAGCCGCGTCTGCCTCGGTCTCCTGGGCGCCTTCATGCCGCCAGCCGCAGCCACTCGCCGGCTCTCCCCTCAGAACATGTCGCTGCTGTCGCTCTGCCTGTGCTTCGCCGGTTCTCTTCCTTATTTACAGACTGGAGCAACCCAGCCTGTTGCTCTCGTTTCCTGATTTATTGCCTTTCAGCTGTCCGGGCTTTGGTCTCCATCCACCACACAGCAGGACGTAAAAAAAGCTCGGCCTGTCATCAGCATCTCAGCACCGAGCACCAGTCAGTTAGTCACTCACTCACTCAGTACCAACCAGCGCAGCATCCACATCCACAAGCCTCAGCAGCACCCGCAGATATACAAAATAATGAATATCAGTCAGCACCTATACGATACTAGCCCTCGACTCTGACCGTCCACACATCCCTCCTGCCCCCAGTCTGATCCCCGGTTGATGGATCTCTCCGTCTGGCAGGGGGGTGTTTTCCTGGAGTCACAGACAAGACCACCAGGGCGCGCCTTCAGATGGGTGGGGCGATCGGAGAAGAGGCTGGCAGTATGGGAGGCATGGAGGTTCAGTATGGACACACACTCATGTACCGTATGTAATTCAGCGGAAACGTTGTTAATGAATCTGAGGAGGTTAACGTGTTGGACCCTTTCGCAGCTTTGGACTGTTTTCTAAGCCTCTCCTGAGATTTCTCATGGTTTCTGTTGCCTTTATTGAAACAGTCCGTCGATCGATTACCATCCATCAATCATCGACCACTTTTCTAAAGCCGTGTCTAAACCAAGAGACTCCACATCAGCAGCTAACAGCCCCTGTTTGTTTGAAATAATCTATAATTCATATTATTCAATGAGTGATACACGACAAGTCATCGTTGTTTTTCATTGTAATAGTTTTCCAACTTAGAATTTTTATACAAAACCATTTTCATCTCCATTTGATAAACAAGCAAAACCGATTTTTACTGGTGGTAGGTATAAAGTTTGAAGTAAAACAGTTCCAAATCTTGCTCAGTTTGAGTTTCACAGATGTCACTTTGAGTATTTCACTGGGAGAAAAAAAACAACTTAAAGGAAAAAGTGAGGATGATTCAGAATGAAATAGCAGACATGCTGACTCATCATTGTAGGAGAAGCACAGGTGTTACTAATAATACTGATCATGACTGTTACATTCAGGTGTCACAGAAAGCCATGTTGATTCAGCTCCAAAAACATCCCAGAGTCAAGCAGAAGAATAGACTTTAGTTGATACGAGGTCAAAGAGGGGGCAGGGCACCATAGTGCACTCTGCAGTAGGGCTGTAACAACTGATGTACATGGGTCCACAAGTTGCTGATGGAAATCGAAGAATCGCACCCTGCAATGTTTCCCTCCATAAAGAGCAAAATAAGGACAATGAAGATGCCCATCACATATAATCCTGCTCTCTGGATGGCTGTCTCCAAGATACCTTCACACCTTAGATAAGAGAGATGCCAGAGGGACAGTGATGAGTGAAGAAAGAAGGAAAGAAAGAGTTAAGTGTGTAAATATAATACAGGACTACTGCACCTTCCACAAGAGAATAGCCCCTACATTCCTACCTTTCATTCATCACACACTAACATACCTTGTGTTCTTTTGCTCTACTGTGAGACTTTGTGGTTTAAGCAGCCCCTCCTCCCCTGCCTCAGTGTCCTCCTGTAGACACAGTACCAGACATCATTCATCTGTATTTCTATTTCAGTAATAAAGCTTCTGTGTCTGGGCCTAGTGGTGGCACACTCTAGTGGTCACATGTGTTAGTACAAAAACAATCAAAAGATCATACATGTCTTAGTTGTATATTTTCTAAGGGAATAAGAGAGAGAATTCATACATTGCTTTGATGTTCCCAGTCCGATATGCTGGGTTTCTCTTCATCTGAAGCAGCCAGCAGCTTAATTTCATCTGCCAGTGAGAGAGGGGGACTGAATGTTCCTTCTTTTTCTTCCATCAAAGAGCTGGAAACCAACAGCAGAAACACAATCCAGTGTGAGTGCACACCGATGACTCACTGTGCATCATTATATTCATTAAAAAGCAAGAGGATTTTGTATGTCAGGGCTACAGTAGGTGTTCATCCTGTCTGTTCTCCAACTGTTCCCTCAGTGCCTGATTGATCAGCTTGAGATCCTGGAGCAGAGAAAACAAAACATCTGACAGCAATCAATAACTAGTGCCAGAGGTTTACTCCTGCAGTGCACATAAATCTGACAACAATATAAAGCTTTTAGGAAATTACGCCATGTTTCAAATTACAGCTTGCGAGAGGTAGTTATACAATAAACTATAAACAAAAATATGCTGTTTAACTTGTTTTTAAATGTATTAACTGAATGGGACTGGATGAAAGCAACTTTACCTTTATGATCACAGAGCACTCTTCAACCGTTTCCTCTGAGTGCTTGAGCTGCAGGTTTTTCTGTCACAAAACACATGTGCATTTTAAAAGTGATGATAAAGCAATGAGACATTACAAAAAAATAAAAACTGTCCACAAACTCATGCTGACCTCAAAAGGAAACGATCTAGCTGTAGGTTAATGTCTTGTTGCTCACTCGCTGCCTTATGCTAATGTCACTGTTCCTACCTGATAAATGGCTTCATCCCTATGCAGCAGTCCAAGCTGAGCCTCCTCCATTCCAGACTAAAACAACACACGACATTCGGAGCTGGTTGACTATGTAAAATGACTAACAGAAGAATGAATGGGGAGAGAAATGCAATCAAATGTCTCCAAGTTAAATACCTCCAGGGTATGGAGAGTAACCCTGAACTTGCTCAAGCTTAATTTGTCCTGTTCTCTTTCTTGCTGGAGCTTTTTGAGCTGAAAAAGAATTTAAATGTGGAACGTGTTTTATTTCTATACAAACTGATGATAGGTTAAAGCTATTATGTGAGAAAATACATAGATCATACCTCTGCAGTTAGTTTCTTATTTTGCTCCTTCATCATGTTGGATTCCTCCTCCTGCACAAAAACACAATAATATGAAGACTCACCTGTCCCGGAAACATGTGTAATACAAACCATCAGCCTATTTGACTGGCTGACGTTTACCTGATGTCTCTGTGTCAGTGCGATGTTTAGATCTTGTACTCTCACATCACCCATTGCAAAGCGGTAACAATTCTGTTTACCTACCAATTTTTGAATCTTGTCATCACGGCATTTCTTCATATCAAGGTCATGGGTTAAGAGTGTCCTGCTGGGTTCTGCTTCAACCTGCTTTGCGTCACTGACAATTTTTTCCAGGCTGCATACAAAAATACAAGACAGGAACAATCATGCAGCTACAATTAGGCAAAGATAAAAATCTCTAAACTAAATGATTTAATAGAGGAATTTTGAAAATTCTACTCATGAATCAAATGCATCGGTTTAGTTTGTAAGACTAAGGATAAGGACCTGGCTTGAATGCCAGTAATATACAAGAGTTGGACCATACAGGAACCTTTCTGCTAATGAATAAAAACCATAATGTGCTCTTAATTACTTTTTCACTTGTTTTCTGAGGGCCGTGTTCTCTGAGCGCAGCACTGCCATGTCATCATCTGCAACATCAAGCCAGCGCCTCATCTCAGCGTTCAGCTCCTTCAGCTGGCTTTGACTGTAATCCAGCTCAGCTATTTTCTCAAGCATCTCCTTTGGTGTCCTACATGCACAGACAGATACACGAGCACAACAGAGACAGATCTTTATACGCTCCCACTAAAAAAACTTGACCAACCAGTTTTTTCTATGTGGCTTTGTTCAGTGAACATCACTCACATATTTTCCTCCATGACGTCAATCCTGTTTGTTTAGTTCTCCTTACTCCTGCCTCTGTGTGCATTGTGCAACATATAACCAAGGTACATTCCCATTAGGCATGAGACACAGCATTTAGGACATATTCTCCATGTCTAATCTTGATAAATATCACAGTAGAGAGGGCTGCAGCGCTCGTGGCCATTGTAGACCAACACACAAGTAGCCTCAGTCATACACTCTCTACAGAGACGGGGCTGCAGCGTTCGTGGCCATGGCAGCCCAACCCGGACTTAGCCTCACTCATACACACTCTGTCCAGAGACGGGGCTGGAGCACTCGTGGTCACGGTAGACCAACACACACTTAGTCTCACTCATACAGACTCTTTACAGAGACGGGGCTCGAGCGCTCGTGACCATGGTAGACCAACACTGACCTAGCCTCACTCATATCTGTACAGAGACGGGCCTACAGCGCTCGTGGCCATGGTAGACTTACACAGACATGGCCTCACTCATACACTCTTTACAGAGACGGGGCTGGAGCACTCGTGGCCATGGTAGACCAACACACACTTAGCATCACTCATACACACTGTACAGAGACGGGGCTGGAGCGAGCGTGACCATGGTAGACCAACACGGAAGTAGCCTCGCTCATATACACTCTGTACAGAGACGGGGCTGCCGCGCTCGTGATCACGGAAGACCACCAAACACAATACACAGTACTACCAAGAAAAAAAGAAAAGAAAGAGGGGTTATGAGTAGGCTAAATATTTGACGTGTATTTGACACATTCATTGGGTTTTAGAGAAAATAAACCCAGTGTATGTCAAGACCTGTTGTCGACACCTTTTAACCATGTTTTCAACCAACTTCGCCACATGCTAATGCTACTATTATGAGCTAACGTTTTTCAGTTAGCTAACATTACGCAAAGCAAAGCACACAGCATAATGGTGACACTCCGCTGATTCTTTTCCCAATTTAAAAAGATAACAACATGATCAGTCTTACCAGTCAATAAAGTCAAACCAATCAACCATATAGCAGCTAAAATCCAGCTGCGCCAAACGCAGGAGGCCTCGGTAACCGTTGCTAGGCACCTGGTAGCTGTCAGTTAGAGGTAAATAGCTGCTTGTGATTACATCATGGATCTATTATAAGAACTGGACACGGCGCCGCCCCTCAGCCGACACGCCGATTTTTCCCAGTGGCCACTCGTGGTATTGCAACAAAAAATCCCCATGGTCCCAAAAAGAATTTTTCGCATAGACCTCAATAGTTAAAGAGACGGCTGTCAAACTGTTCACAGGACACCTCCAGCTGTAACCACCGTTAATAACTAATCTTTCTACTGTATATATTTAAGTCATGCACTTTCATCCATCAAAAAGTTTTCAAAAGGCCAGAAAAGTCTCTTTTCCCATGGTGACGTCACAGCTGTGCGCGGGCACTTCCAAAGCGCAGTCGTGTTGTGTCTCGGGAACGAGGACGGCTGAAACTTAAAGAGGACGAGAGGGGCGGGGGCTGGCAGCTGGCCATAGCCGCCGGTGGCTCGCGGTTAGACTATATGGGGGCAGACCGGACCACGCCGGCCAACGAGCAGGCTACACAGTCAGCCACACGGCCACACACATACACAGGCTACACGGAGCAGGAAGCAGCAGCTGGCCATAGCCGCCGGTGGCTCGCGGTTAGACTATATGGGGGCAGACCGGACCACGCCGGCCAAGAGCAGGCTACACAGTCAGCCACACGGCCACACAATTACACAGGCTACACGGAGCAGGAAGCAGCAGCTGGCCATAGCCGCCGGTGGCTCGCGGTTAGACTATATGGGGGCAGACCGGACCACGCCGGCCAACGAGCAGAGACACAGTCAGCCACACGGCCACACACATACACAGGCTACACGGAGCAGGAAGCAGCAGCTGGCCATAGCCGCCGGTGGCTCGCGGTTAGACTATATGGGGGCAGACCGGACCACGCCGGCCAACGAGCAGGCTACAGTCAGCCACACGGCCACACACACATACACAGGCTACACGGAGCAGGAAGCAGCAGCTGGCCATAGCCGCCGGTGGCTCGCGGTTAGACCATATGGGGGCAGACCGGACCACGCCGGCCAACGAGCAGAGACACAGTCAGCCACACGGCCACACACATACACAGGCTACACGGAGCAGGAAGCAGCAGCTGGCCATAGCCGCCGGTGGCTCGCGGTTAGACTATATGGGGGCAGACCGGACCACGCCGGCCAACGAGCAGGCTACACGGAGCAGGAAGCAGCAGCTGGCCATAGCCGCCGGTGGCTCGCGGTTAGACTATATGGGGGCAGACCGGACCACGCCGGCCAACGAGCAGGCTACACAGAGCAGGAAGCAGCAGCTTGACATAGCCGCCGGTGGCTCGCGGTTAGACTATATGGGGGCAGACCGGACCACGCCGGCCAACGAGCAGGCTACACAGTCAGCCACACGGCCACACACATACACAGGCTACACGGAGCAGGAAGCAGCAGCTGGCCATAGCCGCCGGTGGCTCGCGGTTAGACTATATAGGGGCAGACCGGACCACGCCGGCCAACGAGCAGGCTACACAGTCAGCCACACGGCCACACACATACACAGGCTACACGGAGCAGGAAGCAGCAGCTGGCCATAGCCGCCGGTGGCTCGCGGTTAGACTATATGGGGGCAGACCGGACCACGCCGGCCAACGAGCAGAGACACAGTCAGCCACACGGCCACACACATACACAGGCTACACGGAGCAGGAAGCAGCTGCTGGCCATAGCCGCCGGTGGCTCGCGGTTAGACTATATGGGGGCAGACCGGACCACGCCGGCCAACGAGCAGGCTGCACAGAGCAGGAAGCAGCAGCTGGCCATAGCCGCCGGTGGCTCGCGGTTAGACTATATGGGGGCAGACCGGACCACGCCGGCCAACGAGCAGGCTACACAGTCAGCCACACGGCCACACACATACACAGGCTACACGGAGCAGGAAGCAGCAGCTGGCCATAGCCGCCGGTGGCTCGCGGTTAGACTATATAGGGGCAGACCGGACCACGCCGGCTAACGAGCAGGCTACGCAGTCAGACACACGGCCACACACACATACACAGGCTACACGGAGCAGGAAGCAGCAGCTGGCCATAGCCGCCGGTGGCTCGCGGTTAGACTATATGGGGGAACAACGGACCACGCCGGCCAACGAGCAGGCTACACAGAGCAGGAAGCAGCAGCTGGCCATAGCCGCCGGTGGCTCGCGGTTAGACTATATGGGGGCAGACCGGACCACGCCGGCCAACGAGCAGAGACACAGTCAGCCACACGGCCACACACATACACAGGCTACACGGAGCAGGAAGCAGCAGCTGGCCATAGCCGCCGGTGGCTCGCGGTTAGACTATATGGGGGCAGACCGGACCACGCCGGCCAACGAGCAGGCTACACAGAGCAGGAAGCAGCAGCTTGACATAGCCGCCGGTGGCTCGCGGTTAGACTATATGGGGGCAGACCGGACCACGCCGGCCAACGAGCAGGCTACACAGTCAGCCACACGGCCACACACATACACAGGCTACACGGAGCAGGAAGCAGCAGCTGGCCATAGCCGCCGGTGGCTCGCGGTTAGACTATATAGGGGCAGACCGGACCACGCCGGCTAACGAGCAGGCTACACAGTCAGACACACGGCCACACACACATACACAGGCTACACGGAGCAGGAAGCAGCAGCTGGCCATAGCCGCCGGTGGCTCGCGGTTAGACTATATGGGGGCAGACCAGACCACGCAGGCCAACGAGCAGGCTACACAGAGCAGGAAGCAGCAGCTGGCCATAGCCGCCGGTGGCTCGCGGTTAGACTATATGGGGGCAGACCGGACCACGCCGGCCAACGAGCAGGCTACACAGTCAGACATACGGCCACACACACATACACAGGCTACACGGAGCAGGAAGCAGCAGCTGGCCATAGCCGCCGGTGGCTCGCGGTTAGACTATATGGGGGCAGACCGGACCACGCCGGCCAACGAGCAGGCTACACAGAGCAGGAAGCAGCAGCTTGACATAGCCGCCGGTGGCTCGCGGTTAGACTATATGGGGGCAGAACGGACCACGCCGGCCAACGAGCAGAGACACAGTCAGCCACACGGCCACACACATACACAGGCTACACGGAGCAGGAAGCAGCAGCTGGCCATAGCCGCCGGTGGCTCGCGGTTAGACTATATGGGGGCAGACCGGACCACGCCGGCCAACGAGCAGAGACACAGTCAGCCACACGGCCACACACATACACAGGCTACACGGAGCAGGAAGCAGCAGCTGGCCATAGCCGCCGGTGGCTCGCGGTTAGACTATATGGGGGCAGACCGGACCACGCCGGCCAACGAGCAGAGACACAGTCAGCCACACGGCCACACACATACACAGGCTACACGGAGCAGGAAGCAGCAGCTGGCCATAGCCGCCGGTGGCTCGCGGTTAGACTATATGGGGGCAGACCGGACCACGCCGGCCAACGAGCAGGCTACACAGAGCAGGAAGCAGCAGCTTGACATAGCCGCCGGTGGCTCGCGGGTAGACTATATGGGGGCAGAACGGACCACGCCGGCTAACGAGCAGGCTACACAGTCAGACACACGGCCACACACACATACACAGGCTACACGGAGCAGGAAGCAGCAGCTGGCCATAGCCGCCGGTGGCTCGCGGTTAGACTATATGGGGGCAGACCAGACCACGCCGGCCAACGAGCAGGCTACACAGAGCAGGAAGCAGCAGCTGGCCATAGCCGCCGGTGGCTCGCGGTTAGACTATATGGGGGCAGAACGGACCACGCCGGCCAACGAGCAGAGACACAGTCAGCCACACGGCCACACACATACACAGGCTACACGGAGCAGGAAGCAGCAGCTGGCCATAGCCGCCGGTGGCTCGCGGTTAGACTATATGGGGGCAGACCGGACCACGCCGGCCAACGAGCAGGCTACACAGTCAGACACACGGCCACACACACATACACAGGCTACACGGAGCAGGTAGCAGCAGCTGGCCATAGCCGCCGGTGGCTCGCGGTTAGACTATATGGGGGAACACCGGACCACGCCGGCCAACGAGCAGGCTACACAGTCAGACACACGGCCACACACACATACACAGGCTACACGGAGCAGGAAGCAGCAGCTGGCCATAGCCGCCGGTGGCTCGCGGTTAGACTATATGGGGGCAGACCGGACCACGCCGGCCAACGAGCAGGCTACACAGTCAGACACACGGCCACACACATACACAGGCTACACGGAGCAGGAAGCAGCAGCTGGCCATAGCCGCCGGTGGCTCGCGGTTAGACTATATGGGGGCAGACCGGACCACGCCGGCCAACGAGCAGAGACACAGTCAGCCACACGGCCACACACATACACAGGCTACACGGAGCAGGAAGCAGCAGCTGGCCATAGCCGCCGGTGGCTCGCGGTTAGACTATATGGGGGCAGACCGGACCACGCCGGCCAACGAGCAGAGACACAGTCAGCCACACGGCCACACACATACACAGGCTACACGGAGCAGGAAGCAGCAGCTGGCCATAGCCGCCGGTGGCTCGCGGTTAGACTATATGGGGGCAGACCGGACCACGCCGGCCAACGAGCAG
Source organism: Caranx ignobilis (assembly GCA_021432705.1). Classification (NCBI taxonomy): domain Eukaryota; kingdom Metazoa; phylum Chordata; class Actinopteri; order Carangiformes; family Carangidae; genus Caranx; species Caranx ignobilis. The sequence goes on along the minus strand of MU269981.1, from coordinate 15,361,117 downwards.
GCTACACAGAGCATGAAGCAGCAGCTTGACATAGCCGCCGGTGGCTCGCGGTTAGACTATATGGGGGCAGACCGGACCACGCCGGCCAACGAGCAGGCTACACAGTCAGCCACACGGCCACACACATACACAGGCTACACGGAGCAGGAAGCAGCAGCTGGCCATAGCCGCCGGTGGCTCGCGGTTAGAATATATGGGGGCAGACCGGACCACGCCGGCTAACGAGCAGGCTACACAGTCAGACACACGGCCACACACACATACACAGGCTACACGGAGCAGGAAGCAGCAGCTGGCCATAGCCGCCGGTGGCTCGCGGTTAGACTATATGGGGGCAGACCGGACCACGCCGGCCAACGAGCAGGCTACACAGAGCAGGAAGCAGCAGCTGGCCATAGCCGCCGGTGGCTCGCGGTTAGACTATATGGGGGCAGACCGGACCACGCCGGCCAACGAGCAGGCTACACAGAGCAGGAAGCAGCAGCTGGCCATAGCCGCCGGTGGCTCGCGGTTAGACTATATGGGGGCAGACCGGACCACGCCGGCCAACGAGCAGGCTACACAGTCAGACACACGGCCACACACACATACACAGGCTACACGGAGCAGGTAGCAGCAGCTGGCCATAGCCGCCGGTGGCTCGCGGTTAGACTATATGGGGGAACACCGGACCACGCCGGCCAACGAGCAGGCTACACAGTCAGACACACGGCCACACACACATACACAGGCTACACGGAGCAGGAAGCAGCAGCTGGCCATAGCCGCCGGTGGCTCGCGGTTAGACTATATGGGGGCAGACCGGACCACGCCGGCCAACGAGCAGGCTACACAGTCAGACACACGGCCACACACATACACAGGCTACACGGAGCAGGAAGCAGCAGCTGGCCATAGCCGCCGGTGGCTCGCGGTTAGACTATATGGGGGCAGACCGGACCACGCCGGCCAACGAGCAGAGACACAGTCAGCCACACGGCCACACACATACACAGGCTACACGGAGCAGGAAGCAGCAGCTGGCCATAGCCGCCGGTGGCTCGCGGTTAGACTATATGGGGGCAGACCGGACCACGCCGGCCAACGAGCAGAGACACAGTCAGCCACACGGCCACACACATACACAGGCTACACGGAGCAGGAAGCAGCAGCTGGCCATAGCCGCCGGTGGCTCGCGGTTAGACTATATGGGGGCAGACCGGACCACGCCGGCCAACGAGCAGGCTACACAGAGCATGAAGCAGCAGCTTGACATAGCCGCCGGTGGCTCGCGGTTAGACTATATGGGGGCAGACCGGACCACGCCGGCCAACGAGCAGGCTACACAGTCAGCCACACGGCCACACACATACACAGGCTACACGGAGCAGGAAGCAGCAGCTGGCCATAGCCGCCGGTGGCTCGCGGTTAGAATATATAGGGGCAGACCGGACCACGCCGGCTAACGAGCAGGCTACACAGTCAGACACACGGCCACACACACATACACAGGCTACACGGAGCAGGAAGCAGCAGCTGGCCATAGCCGCCGGTGGCTCGCGGTTAGACTATATGGGGGCAGACCGGACCACGCCGGCCAACGAGCAGGCTACACAGAGCAGGAAGCAGCAGCTGGCCATAGCCGCCGGTGGCTCGCGGTTAGACTATATGGGGGCAGACCGGACCACGCCGGCCAACGAGCAGAGACACAGTCAGCCACACGGCCACACACACATACACAGGCTACACGGAGCAGGAAGCAGCAGCTGGACATAGCCGCCGGTGGCTCGCGGTTAGACTATATGGGGGCAGACCGGACCACGCCGGCCAACGAGCAGGCTACACAGAGCAGGAAGCAGCAGCTGGCCATAGCCGCCGGTGGCTCGCGGTTAGACTATATGGGGGCAGACCGGACCACGCCGGCCAACGAGCAGGCTACACAGTCAGACACACGGCCACACACACATACACAGGCTACACGGAGCAGGTAGCAGCAGCTGGCCATAGCCGCCGGTGGCTCGCGGTTAGACTATATGGGGGCAGACCGGACCACGCCGGCCAACGAGCAGGCTACACAGAGCAGGAAGCAGCAGCTGGCCATAGCCGCCGGTGGCTCGCGGTTAGAATATATGGGGGCAGACCGGACCACGCCGGCCAACGAGCAGGCTACACAGTCAGACACACGGCCACACACACATACACAGGCTACACGGAGCAGGAAGCAGCAGCTGGCCATAGCCGCCGGTGGCTCGCGGTTAGAATATATGGGGGAACACCGGACCACGCCGGCCAACGAGCAGGCTACACAGTCAGACACACGGCACACACACACACACAGGCTACACGGAGCAGGAAGCAGCAGCTGGCCATAGCCGCCGGTGGCTCGCGGTTAGACTATATGGGGGCAGACCGGACCACGCCGGCCAACGAGCAGGCTACACAGTCAGCCACACGGCCACACACACATACACAGGCTACACGGAGCAGGAAGCAGCAGCTGGCCATAGCCGCCGGTGGCTCGCGGTTAGACTATATGGGGGCAGACCGGACCACGCCGGCCAACGAGCAGAGACACAGTCAGCCACACGGCCACACACATACACAGGCTACACGGAGCAGGAAGCAGCAGCTGGCCATAGCCGCCGGTGGCTCGCGGTTAGACTATATGGGGGCAGACCGGACCACGCCGGCCAACGAGCAGAGACACAGTCAGACACACGGCCACACACATACACAGGCTACACGGAGCAGGAAGCAGCAGCTGGCCATAGCCGCCGGTGGCTCGCGGTTAGACTATATGGGGGCAGACCGGACCACGCCGGCCAACGAGCAGAGACACAGTCAGACACACGGCCACACACATACACAGGCTACACGGAGCAGGAAGCAGCAGCTGGCCATAGCCGCCGGTGGCTCGCGGTTAGACTATATGGGGGCAGACCGGAACACGCCGGCCAACGAGCAGGCTACACAGTCAGACACACGGCCACACACATACACAGGCTACACGGAGCAGGAAGCAGCAGCTGGCCATAGCCGCCGGTGGCTCGCGGTTAGACTATATGGGGGCAGACCGGACCACGCCGGCCAACGAGCAGGCTACACAGTCAGACACACGGCCACACACATACACAGGCTACACGGAGCAGGAAGCAGCAGCTGGCCATAGCCGCCGGTGGCTCGCGGTTAGACTATATGGGGGCAGACCGGACCACGCCGGCCAACGAGCAGGCTACACAGTCAGCCACACGGCCACACACATACACAGGCTACACGGAGCAGGAAGCAGCAGCTGGCCATAGCCGCCGGTGGCTCGCGGTTAGACTATATGGGGGCAGACCGGACCACGCCGGCCAACGAGCAGGCTACACAGAGCATGAAGCAGCAGCTTGACATAGCCGCCGGTGGCTCGCGGTTAGACTATATGGGGGCAGACCGGACCACGCCGGCCAACGAGCAGGCTACACAGTCAGCCACACGGCCACACACATACACAGGCTACACGGAGCAGGAAGCAGCAGCTGGCCATAGCCGCCGGTGGCTCGCGGTTAGAATATATAGGGGCAGACCGGACCACGCCGGCCAACGAGCAGGCTACACAGTCAGACACACGGCCACAAACACATACACAGGCTACACGGAGCAGGAAGCAGCAGCTGGCCATAGCCGCCGGTGGCTCGCGGTTAGACTATATGGGGGCAGACCGGACCACGCCGGCCAACGAGTAGGCTACACAGAGCAGGAAGCAGCAGCTGGCCATAGCCGCCGGTGGCTCGCGGTTAGACTATATGGGGGCAGACCGGACCACGCCGGCCAACGAGCAGAGACACAGTCAGACACACGGCCACACACACATACACAGGCTACACGGAGCAGGAAGCAGCAGCTGGCCATAGCCGCCGGTGGCTCGCGGTTAGACTATATGGGGGCAGACCGGACCACGCCGGCCAACGAGCAGGCTACACAGTCAGACACACGGCCACACACATACACAGGCTACACGGAGCAGGAAGCAGCAGCTGGCCATAGCCGCCGGTGGCTCGCGGTTAGACTATATGGGGGCAGACCGGACCACGCCGGCCAACGAGCAGGCTACACAGAGCATGAAGCAGCAGCTTGACATAGCCGCCGGTGGCTCGCGGTTAGACTATATGGGGGCAGACCGGACCACGCCGGCCAACGAGCAGGCTACACAGTCAGCCACACGGCCACACACATACACAGGCTACACGGAGCAGGAAGCAGCAGCTGGCCATAGCCGCCGGTGGCTCGCGGTTAGAATATATGGGGCAGACCGGACCACGCCGGCCAACGAGCAGGCTACACAGTCAGACACACGGCCACACACATACACAGGCTACACGGAGCAGGAAGCAGCAGCTGGCCATAGCCGCCGGTGGCTCGCGGTTAGACTATATGGGGGCAGACCGGACCACGCCGGCCAACGAGCAGGCTACACAGAGCAGGAAGCAGCAGCTGGCCATAGCCGCCGGTGGCTCGCGGTTAGACTATATGGGGGCAGACCGGACCACGCCGGCCAACGAGCAGAGACACAGTCAGCCACACGGCCACACACATACACAGGCTACACGGAGCAGGAAGCAGCAGCTGGCCATAGCCGCCGGTGGCTCGCGGTTAGACTATATGGGGGCAGACCGGACCACGCCGGCCAACGAGCAGGCTACACAGTCAGCCACGGCCACACACATACACAGGCTACACGGAGCAGGAAGCAGCAGCTGGCCATAGCCGCCGGTGGCTCGCGGTTAGACTATATGGGGGCAGACCGGACCACGCCGGCCAACGAGCAGAGACACAGTCAGCCACACGGCCACACACACATACACAGGCTACACGGAGCAGGAAGCAGCAGCTGGCCATAGCCGCCGGTGGCTCGCGGTTAGACTATATGGGGGCAGACCGGACCACGCCGGCCAACGAGCAGGCTACACAGTCAGACACACGGCCACACACATACACAGGCTACACGGAGCAGGAAGCAGCAGCTGGCCATAGCCGCCGGTGGCTCGCGGTTAGACTATATGGGGGCAGACCGGACCACGCCGGCCAACGAGCAGAGACACAGTCAGCCACACGGCCACACACATACACAGGCTACACGGAGCAGGAAGCAGCAGCTGGCCATAGCCGCCGGTGGCTCGCGGTTAGACTATATGGGGGCAGACCGGACCACGCCGGCCAACGAGCAGAGACACAGTCAGCCACACGGCCACACACATACACAGGCTACACGGAGCAGGAAGCAGCAGCTGGCCATAGCCGCCGGTGGCTCGCGGTTAGACTATATGGGGGCAGACCGGACCACGCCGGCCAACGAGCAGAGACACAGTCAGACACACGGCCACACACATACACAGGCTACACGGAGCAGGAAGCAGCAGCTGGCCATAGCCGCCGGTGGCTCGCGGTTAGACTATATGGGGGCAGACCGGACCACGCCGGCCAACGAGCAGAGACACAGTCAGACACACGGCCACACACATACACAGGCTACACGGAGCAGGAAGCAGCAGCTGGCCATAGCCGCCGGTGGCTCGCGGTTAGACTATATGGGGGCAGACCGGAACACGCCGGCCAACGAGCAGGCTACACAGTCAGACACACGGCCACACACATACACAGGCTACACGGAGCAGGAAGCAGCAGCTGGCCATAGCCGCCGGTGGCTCGCGGTTAGACTATATGGGGGCAGACCGGACCACGCCGGCCAACGAGCAGGCTACACAGTCAGACACACGGCCACACACATACACAGGCTACACGGAGCAGGAAGCAGCAGCTGGCCATAGCCGCCGGTGGCTCGCGGTTAGACTATATGGGGGCAGACCGGACCACGCCGGCCAACGAGCAGGCTACACAGTCAGCCACACGGCCACACACATACACAGGCTACACGGAGCAGGAAGCAGCAGCTGGCCATAGCCGCCGGTGGCTCGCGGTTAGACTATATGGGGGCAGACCGGACCACGCCGGCCAACGAGCAGGCTACACAGAGCATGAAGCAGCAGCTTGACATAGCCGCCGGTGGCTCGCGGTTAGACTATATGGGGGCAGACCGGACCACGCCGGCCAACGAGCAGGCTACACAGTCAGCCACACGGCCACACACATACACAGGCTACACGGAGCAGGAAGCAGCAGCTGGCCATAGCCGCCGGTGGCTCGCGGTTAGAATATATGGGGCAGACCGGACCACGCCGGCTAACGAGCAGGCTACACAGTCAGACACACGGCCACAAACACATACACAGGCTACACGGAGCAGGAAGCAGCAGCTGGCCATAGCCGCCGGTGGCTCGCGGTTAGACTATATGGGGGCAGACCGGACCACGCCGGCCACGAGTAGGCTACACAGAGCAGGAAGCAGCAGCTGGCCATAGCCGCCGGTGGCTCGCGGTTAGACTATATGGGGGCAGACCGGACCACGCCGGCCAACGAGCAGAGACACAGTCAGCACACGGCCACACACACATACACAGGCTACACGGAGCAGGAAGCAGCAGCTGGCCATAGCCGCCGGTGGCTCGCGGTTAGACTATATGGGGGCAGACCGGACCACGCCGGCCAACGAGCAGGCTACACAGTCAGACACACGGCCACACACATACACAGGCTACACGGAGCAGGAAGCAGCAGCTGGCCATAGCCGCCGGTGGCTCGCGGTTAGACTATATGGGGGCAGACCGGACCACGCCGGCCAACGAGCAGGCTACACAGAGCATGAAGCAGCAGCTTGACATAGCCGCCGGTGGCTCGCGGTTAGACTATATGGGGGCAGACCGGACCACGCCGGCCAACGAGCAGGCTACACAGTCAGCCACACGGCCACACACATACACAGGCTACACGGAGCAGGAAGCAGCAGCTGGCCATAGCCGCCGGTGGCTCGCGGTTAGAATATATGGGGGCAGACCGGACCACGCCGGCTAACGAGCAGGCTACACAGTCAGACACACGGCCACACACACATACACAGGCTACACGGAGCAGGAAGCAGCAGCTGGCCATAGCCGCCGGTGGCTCGCGGTTAGACTATATGGGGGCAGACCGGACCACGCCGGCCACGAGCAGGCTACACAGAGCAGGAAGCAGCAGCTGGCCATAGCCGCCGGTGGCTCGCGGTTAGACTATATGGGGGCAGACCGGACCACGCCGGCCAACGAGCAGAGACACAGTCAGCCACACGGCCACACACATACACAGGCTACACGGAGCAGGAAGCAGCAGCTGGCCATAGCCGCCGGTGGCTCGCGGTTAGACTATATGGGGGCAGACCGGACCACGCCGGCCAACGAGCAGGCTACACAGTCAGACACACGGCCACACACACATACACAGGCTACACGGAGCAGGAAGCAGCAGCTGGCCATAGCCGCCGGTGGCTCGCGGTTAGACTATATGGGGAAGACCGGACCACGCCGGCCAACGAGCAGAGACACAGTCAGCCACACGGCCACACACATACACAGGCTACACGGAGCAGGAAGCAGCAGCTGGCCATAGCCGCCGGTGGCTCGCGGTTAGACTATATGGGGGCAGACCGGACCACGCCGGCCAACGAGCAGAGACACAGTCAGCCACACGGCCACACACACATACACAGGCTACACGGAGCAGGAAGCAGCAGCTGGCCATAGCCGCCGGTGGCTCGCGGTTAGACTATATGGGGGCAGACCGGACCACGCCGGCCAACGAGCAGGCTACACAGAGCAGGAAGCAGCAGCTGGCCATAGCCGCCGGTGGCTCGCGGTTAGACTATATGGGGGCAGACCGGACCACGCCGGCCAACGAGCAGGCTACACAGTCAGACACACGGCCACACACATACACAGGCTACACGGAGCAGGAAGCAGCAGCTGGCCATAGCCGCCGGTGGCTCGCGGTTAGACTATATGGGGGCACCGGACCACGCCGGCCAACGAGCAGGCTACACAGTCAGACACACGGCCACACACACACACACAGGCTACACGGAGCAGGAAGCAGCAGCTGGCCATAGCCGCCGGTGGCTCGCGGTTAGACTATATGGGGGCAGACCGGACCACGCCGGCCAACGAGCAGGCTACACAGTCAGACACACGGCCACACACACATACACAGGCTACACGGAGCAGGAAGCAGCAGCTGGCCATAGCCGCCGGTGGCTCGCGGTTAGACTATATGGGGGCAGACCGGACCACGCCGGCCAACGAGCAGGCTACACAGTCAGACACACGGCCACACACACATACACAGGCTACACGGAGCAGGAAGCAGCAGCTGGCCATAGCCGCCGGTGGCTCGCGGTTAGACTATATGGGGGCAACCGGACCACGCCGGCCAACGAGCAGGCTACACAGTCAGACACACGGCCACACACACACACACAGGCTACACGGAGCAGGAAGCAGCAGCTGGCCATAGCCGCCGGTGGCTCGCGGTTAGACTATATGGGGGCAGACCGGACCACGCCGGCCAACGAGCAGGCTACACAGTCAGACACACGGCCACACACACATACACAGGCTACACGGAGCAGGAAGCAGCAGCTGGCCATAGCCGCCGGTGGCTCGCGGTTAGACTATATGGGGGCAGACCGGACCACGCCGGCCAACGAGCAGGCTACACAGTCAGACACACGGCCACACACACATACACAGGCTACACGGAGCAGGAAGCAGCAGCTGGCCATAGCCGCCGGTGGCTCGCGGTTAGACTATATGGGGGCAGACCGGACCACGCCGGCCAACGAGCAGAGACACAGTCAGACACACGGCCACACACATACACAGGCTACACGGAGCAGGAAGCAGCAGCTGGCCATAGCCGCCGGTGGCTCGCGGTTAGACTATATGGGGGCAGACCGGACCACGCCGGCCAACGAGCAGGCTACACAGTCAGACACACGGCCACACACACATACACAGGCTACACGGAGCAGGAAGCAGCAGCTGGCCATAGCCGCCGGTGGCTCGCGGTTAGACTATATGGGGGCAGACCGGACCACGCCGGCCAACGAGCAGGCTACACAGTCAGCCACACGGCCACACACATACACAGGCTACACGGAGCAGGAAGCAGCAGCTGGCCATAGCCGCCGGTGGCTCGCGGTTAGACTATATGGGGGCAGACCGGACCACGCCGGCCAACGAGCAGAGACACAGTCAGCCACACGGCCACACACATACACAGGCTACACGGAGCAGGAAGCAGCAGCTGGCCATAGCCGCCGGTGGCTCGCGGTTAGACTATATGGGGCCAGACCGGACCACGCCGGCCAACGAGCAGGCTACACAGAGCAGGAAGCAGCAGCTTGACATAGCCGCCGGTGGCTCGCGGTTAGACTATATGGGGGCAGACCGGACCACGCCGGCCAACGAGCAGGCTACACAGTCAGCCACACGGCCACACACATACACAGGCTACACGGAGCAGGAAGCAGCAGCTGGCCATAGCCGCCGGTGGCTCGCGGTTAGACTATATGGGGCCAGACCGGACCACGCCGGCCAACGAGCAGGCTACACAGAGCAGGAAGCAGCAGCTTGACATAGCCGCCGGTGGCTCGCGGTTAGACTATATGGGGGCAGACCGGACCACGCCGGCCAACGAGCAGGCTACACAGTCAGACACACGGCCACACACATACACAGGCTACACGGAGCAGGAAGCAGCAGCTGGCCATAGCCGCCGGTGGCTCGCGGTTAGACTATATGGGGGCAGACCGGACCACGCCGGCCAACGAGCAGGCTACACAGAGCAGGAAGCAGCAGCTGGACATAGCCGCCGGTGGCTCGCGGTTAGACTATATGGGGGCAGACCGGACCACGCCGGCCAACGAGCAGGCTACACAGTCAGCCACACGGCCACACACATACACAGGCTACACGGAGCAGGAAGCAGCAGCTGGCCATAGCCGCCGGTGGCTCGCGGTTAGACTATATGGGGGCAGACCGGACCACGCCGGCCAACGAGTAGGCTACACAGAGCAGGAAGCAGCAGCTGGCCATAGCCGCCGGTGGCTCGCGGTTAGACTATATGGGGGCAGACCGGACCACGCCGGCCAACGAGCAGAGACACAGTCAGCACACGGCCACACACACATACACAGGCTACACGGAGCAGGAAGCAGCAGCTGGCCATAGCCGCCGGTGGCTCGCGGTTAGACTATATGGGGGCAGACCGGACCACGCCGGCCAACGAGCAGGCTACACAGTCAGACACACGGCCACACACATACACAGGCTACACGGAGCAGGAAGCAGCAGCTGGCCATAGCCGCCGGTGGCTCGCGGTTAGACTATATGGGGGCAGACCGGACCACGCCGGCCAACGAGCAGAGACACAGTCAGCCACACGGCCACACACATACACAGGCTACACGGAGCAGGAAGCAGCAGCTGGCCATAGCCGCCGGTGGCTCGCGGTTAGACTATATGGGGGCAGACCGGACCACGCCGGCCAACGAGCAGGCTACACAGAGCAGGAAGCAGCAGCTTGACATAGCCGCCGGTGGCTCGCGGTTAGACTATATGGGGGCAGACCGGACCACGCCGGCCAACGAGCAGGCTACACAGTCAGCCACACGGCCACACACATACACAGGCTACACGGAGCAGGAAGCAGCAGCTGGCCATAGCCGCCGGTGGCTCGCGGTTAGAATATATGGGGGCAGACCGGACCACGCCGGCCAACGAGCAGGCTACACAGTCAGACACACGGCCACACACACATACACAGGCTACACGGAGCAGGTAGCAGCAGCTGGCCATAGCCGCCGGTGGCTCGCGGTTAGACTATATGGGGGAACACCGGACCACGCCGGCCAACGAGCAGAGACACAGTCAGCCACACGGCCACACACATACACAGGCTACACGGAGCAGGAAGCAGCAGCTGGCCATAGCCGCCGGTGGCTCGCGGTTAGACTATATGGGGGCAGACCGGACCACGCCGGCCAACGAGCAGAGACACAGTCAGCCACACGGCCACACACACATACACAGGCTACACGGAGCAGGAAGCAGCAGCTGGCCATAGCCGCCGGTGGCTCGCGGTTAGACTATATGGGGGCAGACCGGACCACGCCGGCCAACGAGCAGGCTACACAGTCAGACACACGGCCACACACACATACACAGGCTACACGGAGCAGGAAGCAGCAGCTGGCCATAGCCGCCGGTGGCTCGCGGTTAGACTATATGGGGGCAGACCGGACCACGCCGGCCAACGAGCAGGCTACACAGTCAGCCACACGGCCACACACATACACAGGCTACACGGAGCAGGAAGCAGCAGCTGGCCATAGCCGCCGGTGGCTCGCGGTTAGACTATATGGGGGCAGACCGGACCACGCCGGCCAACGAGCAGAGACACAGTCAGCCACACGGCCACACACATACACAGGCTACACGGAGCAGGAAGCAGCAGCTGGCCATAGCCGCCGGTGGCTCGCGGTTAGACTATATGGGGGCCAGACCGGACCACGCCGGCCAACGAGCAGGCTACACAGAGCAGGAAGCAGCAGCTGGCCATAGCCGCCGGTGGCTCGCGGTTAGACTATATGGGGGCAGACCGGACCACGCCGGCCAACGAGCAGGCTACACAGTCAGCCACACGGCCACACACATACACAGGCTACACGGAGCAGGAAGCAGCAGCTGGCCATAGCCGCCGGTGGCTCGCGGTTAGACTATATGGGGCCAGACCGGACCACGCCGGCCAACGAGCAGGCTACACAGAGTAGGAAGCAGCAGCTGGCCATAGCCGCCGGTGGCTCGCGGTTAGACTATATGGGGGCAGACCGGACCACGCCGGCCAACGAGCAGGCTACACAGTCAGACACACGGCCACACACATACACAGGCTACACGGAGCAGGAAGCAGCAGCTGGCCATAGCCGCCGGTGGCTCGCGGTTAGACTATATGGGGGCAGACCGGACCACGCCGGCCAACGAGCAGGCTACACAGAGCAGGAAGCAGCAGCTTGACATAGCCGCCGGTGGCTCGCGGTTAGACTATATGGGGGCAGACCGGACCACGCCGGCCAACGAGCAGGCTACACAGTCAGCCACACGGCCACACACATACACAGGCTACACGGAGCAGGAAGCAGCAGCTGGCCATAGCCGCCGGTGGCTCGCGGTTAGACTATATGGGGGCAGACCGGACCACGCCGGCCAACGAGTAGGCTACACAGAGCAGGAAGCAGCAGCTGGCCATAGCCGCCGGTGGCTCGCGGTTAGACTATATGGGGGCAGACCGGACCACGCCGGCCAACGAGCAGAGACACAGTCAGACACACGGCCACACACATACACAGGCTACACGGAGCAGGAAGCAGCAGCTGGCCATAGCCGCCGGTGGCTCGCGGTTAGACTATATGGGGGCAGACCGGACCACGCCGGCCAACGAGCAGGCTACACAGTCAGCCACACGGCCACACACATACACAGGCTACACGGAGCAGGAAGCAGCAGCTGGCCATAGCCGCCGGTGGCTCGCGGTTAGACTATATGGGGGCAGACCGGACCACGCCGGCCAACGAGCAGAGACACAGTCAGCCACACGGCCACACACATACACAGGCTACACGGAGCAGGAAGCAGCAGCTGGCCATAGCCGCCGGTGGCTCGCGGTTAGACTATATGGGGCAGACCGGACCACGCCGGCCAACGAGCAGGCTACACAGAGCAGGAAGCAGCAGCTTGACATAGCCGCCGGTGGCTCGCGGTTAGACTATATGGGGGCAGACCGGACCACGCCGGCCAACGAGCAGGCTACACAGTCAGCCACACGGCCACACACATACACAGGCTACACGGAGCAGGAAGCAGCAGCTGGCCATAGCCGCCGGTGGCTCGCGGTTAGACTATATGGGGGCAGACCGGACCACGCCGGCCAACGAGCAGGCTACACAGTCAGACACACGGCCACACACACATACACAGGCTACACGGAGCAGGTAGCAGCAGCTGGCCATAGCCGCCGGTGGCTCGCGGTTAGACTATATGGGGGAACACCGGACCACGCCGGCCAACGAGCAGAGACACAGTCAGCACACGGCCACACACATACACAGGCTACACGGAGCAGGAAGCAGCAGCTGGCCATAGCCGCCGGTGGCTCGCGGTTAGACTATATGGGGGCAGACCGGACCACGCCGGCCAACGAGCAGAGACTACACAGTCAGCCACACGGCCACACACACATACACAGGCTACACGGAGCAGGAAGCAGCAGCTGGCCATAGCCGCCGGTGGCTCGCGGTTAGACTATATGGGGGCAGACCGGACCACGCCGGCCAACGAGCAGGCTACACAGAGCAGGAAGCAGCAGCTGGCCATAGCCGCCGGTGGCTCGCGGTTAGACTATATGGGGGCAGACCGGACCACGCCGGCCAACGAGCAGGCTACACAGTCAGACACACGGCCACACACACATACACAGGCTACACGGAGCAGGAAGCAGCAGCTGGCCATAGCCGCCGGTGGCTCGCGGTTAGAATATATGGGGAAGACCGGACCACGCCGGCCAACGAGCAGGCTACACAGTCAGACACACGGCCACACACACACACAGGCTACACGGAGCAGGAAGCAGCAGCTGGCCATAGCCGCCGGTGGCTCGCGGTTAGACTATATGGGGGCAGACCGGACCACGCCGGCCAACGAGCAGGCTACACAGTCAGACACACGGCCACACACACATACACAGGCTACACGGAGCAGGAAGCAGCAGCTGGCCATAGCCGCCGGTGGCTCGCGGTTAGACTATATGGGGGCAGACCGGACCACGCCGGCCAACGAGCAGGCTACACAGTCAGACCACACGGCCACACACACATACACAGGCTACACGGAGCAGGAGCAGCAGCTGGCCATAGCCGCCGGTGGCTCGCGGTTAGACTATATGGGGGCAGACCGGACCACGCCGGCCAACGAGCAGGCTACACAGTCAGACACACGGCCACACACACACACAGGCTACACGGAGCAGGAAGCAGCAGCTGGCCATAGCCGCCGGTGGCTCGCGGTTAGACTATATGGGGGCAGACCGGACCACGCCGGCCAACGAGCAGGCTACACAGTCAGACACACGGCCACACACACATACACAGGCTACACGGAGCAGGAAGCAGCAGCTGGCCATAGCCGCCGGTGGCTCGCGGTTAGACTATATGGGGGCAGACCGGACCACGCCGGCCAACGAGCAGGCTACACAGTCAGACACACGGCCACACACACATACACAGGCTACACGGAGCAGGAAGCAGCAGCTGGCCATAGCCGCCGTGGCTCGCGGTTAGACTATATGGGGGCAGACCGGACCACGCCGGCCAACGAGCAGAGACACAGTCAGACACACGGCCACACACATACACAGGCTACACGGAGCAGGAAGCAGCAGCTGGCCATAGCCGCCGGTGGCTCGCGGTTAGACTATATGGGGGCAGACCGGACCACGCCGGCCAACGAGCAGGCTACACAGTCAGACACACGGCCCACACACATACACAGGCTACACGGAGCAGGAAGCAGCAGCTGGCCATAGCCGCCGGTGGCTCGCGGTTAGACTATATGGGGGCAGACCGGACCACGCCGGCCAACGAGCAGGACACAGTCAGCCACACGGCCACACACATACACAGGCTACACGGAGCAGGAAGCAGCAGCTGGCCATAGCCGCCGGTGGCTCGCGGTTAGACTATATGGGGCCAGACCGGACCACGCCGGCCAACGAGCAGGCTACACAGAGCAGGAAGCAGCAGCTTGCCATAGCCGCCGGTGGCTCGCGGTTAGACTATATGGGGGCAGACCGGACCACGCCGGCCAACGAGCAGGCTACACAGTCAGCCACACGGCCACACACATACACAGGCTACACGGAGCAGGAAGCAGCAGCTGGCCATAGCCGCCGGTGGCTCGCGGTTAGACTATATGGGGGCAGACCGGACCACGCCGGCCAACGAGCAGGCTACACAGAGCAGGAAGCAGCAGCTGGCCATAGCCGCCGGTGGCTCGCGGTTAGACTATATGGGGGCAGACCGGACCACGCCGGCCAACGAGCAGGCTACACAGTCAGCACACGGCCACACACATACACAGGCTACACGGAGCAGGAAGCAGCAGCTGGCCATAGCCGCCGGTGGCTCGCGGTTAGACTATATGGGGGCAGACCGGACCACGCCGGCCAACGAGCAGGCTACACAGAGCAGGAAGCAGCAGCTGGACATAGCCGCCGGTGGCTCGCGGTTAGACTATATGGGGGCAGACCGGACCACGCCGGCCAACGAGCAGGCTACACAGTCAGCCACACGGCCACACACATACACAGGCTACACGGAGCAGGAAGCAGCAGCTGGCCATAGCCGCCGGTGGCTCGCGGTTAGACTATATGGGGGCAGACCGGACCACGCCGGCCAACGAGCAGGCTACACAGTCAGCCACACGGCCACACACATACACAGGCTACACGGAGCAGGAAGCAGCAGCTGGCCATAGCCGCCGGTGGCTCGCGGTTAGACTATATGGGGGCAGACCGGACCACGCCGGCCAACGAGCAGGCTACACAGAGCAGGAAGCAGCAGCTGGCCATAGCCGCCGGTGGCTCGCGGTTAGACTATATGGGGGCAGACCGGACCACGCCGGCCAACGAGCAGAGACACAGTCAGCCACACGGCCACACACATACACAGGCTACACGGAGCAGGAAGCAGCAGCTGGCCATAGCCGCCGGTGGCTCGCGGTTAGACTATATGGGGGCAGACCGGACCACGCCGGCCAACGAGCAGGCTACACAGTCAGACACACGGCCACACACACATACACAGGCTACACGGAGCAGGAAGCAGCAGCTGGCCATAGCCGCCGGTGGCTCGCGGTTAGACTATATGGGGGCAGACCGGACCACGCCGGCCAACGAGCAGGCTACACAGAGCAGGAAGCAGCAGCTGGCCATAGCCGCCGGTGGCTCGCGGTTAGACTATATGGGGGCAGACCGGACCACGCCGGCCAACGAGCAGGCTACACAGTCAGACACACGGCCACACACACATACACAGGCTACACGGAGCAGGAAGCAGCAGCTGGCCATAGCCGCCGGTGGCTCGCGGTTAGACTATATGGGGGCAGACCGGACCACGCCGGCCAACGAGCAGGCTACACAGTCAGCCACACGGCCACACACATACACAGGCTACACGGAGCAGGAAGCAGCAGCTGGCCATAGCCGCCGGTGGCTCGCGGTTAGACTATATGGGGGCAGACCGGACCACGCCGGCCAACGAGCAGGCTACACAGTCAGCCACACGGCCACACACATACACAGGCTACACGGAGCAGGAAGCAGCAGCTGGCCATAGCCGCCGGTGGCTCGCGGTTAGACTATATGGGGGCAGACCGGACCACGCCGGCCAACGAGCAGGCTACACAGTCAGCCACACGGCCACACACATACACAGGCTACACGGAGCAGGAAGCAGCAGCTGGCCATAGCCGCCGGTGGCTCGCGGTTAGACTATATGGGGGCAGACCGGACCACGCCGGCCAACGAGCAGGCTACACAGTCAGCCACACGGCCACACACATACACAGGCTACACGGAGCAGGAAGCAGCAGCTGGCCATAGCCGCCGGTGGCTCGCGGTTAGACTATATGGGGGCAGACCGGACCACGCCGGCCAACGAGCAGGCTACACAGTCAGCCACACGGCCACACACATACACAGGCTACACGGAGCAGGAAGCAGCAGCTGGCCATAGCCGCCGGTGGCTCGCGGTTAGACTATATGGGGGCAGACCGGACCACGCCGGCCAACGAGCAGGCTACACAGTCAGCCACACGGCCACACACATACACAGGCTACACGGAGCAGGAAGCAGCAGCTGGCCATAGCCGCCGGTGGCTCGCGGTTAGACTATATGGGGGCAGACCGGACCACGCCGGCCAACGAGCAGGCTACACAGAGCAGGAAGCAGCAGCTGGCCATAGCCGCCGGTGGCTCGCGGTTAGACTATATGGGGGCAGACCGGACCACGCCGGCCAACGAGCAGGCTACACAGTCAGCCACACGGCCACACACATACACAGGCTACACGGAGCAGGAAGCAGCAGCTGGCCATAGCCGCCGGTGGCTCGCGGTTAGACTATATGGGGGCAGACCGGACCACGCCGGCCAACGAGCAGGCTACACAGTCAGACACACGGCCACACACACATACACAGGCTACACGGAGCAGGAAGCAGCAGCTGGCCATAGCCGCCGGTGGCTCGCGGTTAGACTATATGGGGGCAGACCGGACCACGCCGGCCAACGAGCAGGCTACACAGTCAGCCACACGGCCACACACATACACAGGCTACACGGAGCAGGAAGCAGCAGCTGGCCATAGCCGCCGGTGGCTCGCGGTTAGACTATATGGGGGCAGACCGGACCACGCCGGCCAACGAGCAGAGACACAGTCAGCCACACGGCCACACACATACACAGGCTACACGGAGCAGGAAGCAGCAGCTGGCCATAGCCGCCGGTGGCTCGCGGTTAGACTATATGGGGGCAGACCGGACCACGCCGGCCAACGAGCAGGCTACACAGTCAGCCACACGGCCACACACATACACAGGCTACACGGAGCAGGAAGCAGCAGCTGGCCATAGCCGCCGGTGGCTCGCGGTTAGACTATATGGGGGCAGACCGGACCACGCCGGCCAACGAGCAGGCTACACAGTCAGCCACACGGCCACACACACATACACAGGCTACACGGAGCAGGAAGCAGCAGCTGGCCATAGCCGCCGGTGGCTCGCGGTTAGACTATATGGGGGCAGACCGGACCACGCCGGCCAACGAGCAGGCTACACAGTCAGCCACACGGCCACACACATACACAGGCTACACGGAGCAGGAAGCAGCAGCTGGCCATAGCCGCCGGTGGCTCGCGGTTAGACTATATGGGGGCAGACCGGACCACGCCGGCCAACGAGCAGGCTACACAGTCAGCCACACGGCCACACACATACACAGGCTACACGGAGCAGGAAGCAGCAGCTGGCCATAGCCGCCGGTGGCTCGCGGTTAGACTATATGGGGGCAGACCGGACCACGCCGGCCAACGAGCAGGCTACACAGTCAGCCACACGGCCACACACACATACACAGGCTACACGGAGCAGGAAGCAGCAGCTGGCCATAGCCGCCGGTGGCTCGCGGTTAGACTATATGGGGGCAGACCGGACCACGCCGGCCAACGAGCAGGCTACACAGTCAGCCACACGGCCACACACATACACAGGCTACACGGAGCAGGAAGCAGCAGCTGGCCATAGCCGCCGGTGGCTCGCGGTTAGACTATATGGGGGCAGACCGGACCACGCCGGCCAACGAGCAGGCTACACAGTCAGCCACACGGCCACACACATACACAGGCTACACGGAGCAGGAAGCAGCAGCTGGCCATAGCCGCCGGTGGCTCGCGGTTAGACTATATGGGGGCAGACCGGACCACGCCGGCCAACGAGCAGGCTACACAGTCAGCCACACGGCCACACACATACACAGGCTACACGGAGCAGGAAGCAGCAGCTGGCCATAGCCGCCGGTGGCTCGCGGTTAGACTATATGGGGGCAGACCGGACCACGCCGGCCAACGAGCAGGCTACACAGTCAGCCACACGGCCACACACATACACAGGCTACACGGAGCAGGAAGCAGCAGCTGGCCATAGCCGCCGGTGGCTCGCGGTTAGACTATATGGGGGCAGACCGGACCACGCCGGCCAACGAGCAGGCTACACAGTCAGACACACGGCCACACACATACACAGGCTACACGGAGCAGGAAGCAGCAGCTGGCCATAGCCGCCGGTGGCTCGCGGTTAGACTATATGGGGGCAGACCGGACCACGCCGGCCAACGAGCAGGCTACACAGTCAGCCACACGGCCACACACATACACAGGCTACACGGAGCAGGAAGCAGCAGCTGGCCATAGCCGCCGGTGGCTCGCGGTTAGACTATATGGGGGCAGACCGGACCACGCCGGCCAACGAGCAGAGACACAGTCAGCCACACGGCCACACACATACACAGGCTACACGGAGCAGGAAGCAGCAGCTGGCCATAGCCGCCGGTGGCTCGCGGTTAGACTATATGGGGGCAGACCGGACCACGCCGGCCAACGAGCAGGCTACACAGTCAGCCACACGGCCACACACATACACAGGCTACACGGAGCAGGAAGCAGCAGCTGGCCATAGCCGCCGGTGGCTCGCGGTTAGACTATATGGGGGCAGACCGGACCACGCCGGCCAACGAGCAGGCTACACAGTCAGCCACACGGCCACACACACATACACAGGCTACACGGAGCAGGAAGCAGCAGCTGGCCATAGCCGCCGGTGGCTCGCGGTTAGACTATATGGGGGCAGACCGGACCACGCCGGCCAACGAGCAGGCTACACAGTCAGCCACACGGCCACACACATACACAGGCTACACGGAGCAGGAAGCAGCAGCTGGCCATAGCCGCCGGTGGCTCGCGGTTAGACTATATGGGGGCAGACCGGACCACGCCGGCCAACGAGCAGAGACACAGTCAGCCACACGGCCACACACATACACAGGCTACACGGAGCAGGAAGCAGCAGCTGGCCATAGCCGCCGGTGGCTCGCGGTTAGACTATATGGGGGCAGACCGGACCACGCCGGCCAACGAGCAGGCTACACAGTCAGCCACACGGCCACACACATACACAGGCTACACGGAGCAGGAAGCAGCAGCTGGCCATAGCCGCCGGTGGCTCGCGGTTAGACTATATGGGGGCAGACCGGACCACGCCGGCCAACGAGCAGGCTACACAGTCAGCCACACGGCCACACACATACACAGGCTACACGGAGCAGGAAGCAGCAGCTGGCCATAGCCGCCGGTGGCTCGCGGTTAGACTATATGGGGGCAGACCGGACCACGCCGGCCAACGAGCAGGCTACACAGTCAGCCACACGGCCACACACACATACACAGGCTACACGGAGCAGGAAGCAGCAGCTGGCCATAGCCGCCGGTGGCTCGCGGTTAGACTATATGGGGGCAGACCGGACCACGCCGGCCAACGAGCAGGCTACACAGTCAGCCACACGGCCACACACATACACAGGCTACACGGAGCAGGAAGCAGCAGCTGGCCATAGCCGCCGGTGGCTCGCGGTTAGACTATATGGGGGCAGACCGGACCACGCCGGCCAACGAGCAGGCTACACAGTCAGCCACACGGCCACACACACATACACAGGCTACACGGAGCAGGAAGCAGCAGCTGGCCATAGCCGCCGGTGGCTCGCGGTTAGACTATATGGGGGCAGACCGGACCACGCCGGCCAACGAGCAGGACACAGTCAGCCACACGGCCACACACATACACAGGCTACACGGAGCAGGAAGCAGCAGCTGGCCATAGCCGCCGGTGGCTCGCGGTTAGACTATATGGGGGCAGACCGGACCACGCCGGCCAACGAGCAGAGACACAGTCAGCCACACGGCCACACACATACACAGGCTACACGGAGCAGGAAGCAGCAGCTGGCCATAGCCGCCGGTGGCTCGCGGTTAGACTATATGGGGGCAGACCGGACCACGCCGGCCAACGAGCAGAGACACAGTCAGCCACACGGCCACACACATACACAGGCTACACGGAGCAGGAAGCAGCAGCTGGCCATAGCCGCCGGTGGCTCGCGGTTAGACTATATGGGGGCAGACCGGACCACGCCGGCCAACGAGCAGGCTACACAGAGCATGAAGCAGCAGCTTGACATAGCCGCCGGTGGCTCGCGGTTAGACTATATGGGGGCAGACCGGACCACGCCGGCCAACGAGCAGGCTACACAGTCAGCCACACGGCCACACACATACACAGGCTACACGGAGCAGGAAGCAGCAGCTGGCCATAGCCGCCGGTGGCTCGCGGTTAGAATATATGGGGGCAGACCGGACCACGCCGGCCAACGAGCAGGCTACACAGTCAGACACACGGCCACACACACATACACAGGCTACACGGAGCAGGAAGCAGCAGCTGGCCATAGCCGCCGGTGGCTCGCGGTTAGACTATATGGGGGCAGACCGGACCACGCCGGCCAACGAGCAGGCTACACAGAGCAGGAAGCAGCAGCTGGCCATAGCCGCCGGTGGCTCGCGGTTAGACTATATGGGGGCAGACCGGACCACGCCGGCCAACGAGCAGAGACACAGTCAGCCACACGGCCACACACATACACAGGCTACACGGAGCAGGAAGCAGCAGCTGGCCATAGCCGCCGGTGGCTCGCGGTTAGACTATATGGGGGCAGACCGGACCACGCCGGCCAACGAGCAGGCTACACAGTCAGCCACACGGCCACACACACATACACAGGCTACACGGAGCAGGAAGCAGCAGCTGGCCATAGCCGCCGGTGGCTCGCGGTTAGACTATATGGGGGCAGACCGGACCACGCCGGCCAACGAGCAGGCTACACAGTCAGCCACACGGCCACACACATACACAGGCTACACGGAGCAGGAAGCAGCAGCTGGCCATAGCCGCCGGTGGCTCGCGGTTAGACTATATGGGGGCAGACCGGACCACGCCGGCCAACGAGCAGGCTACACAGTCAGCCACACGGCCACACACATACACAGGCTACACGGAGCAGGAAGCAGCAGCTGGCCATAGCCGCCGGTGGCTCGCGGTTAGACTATATGGGGGCAGACCGGACCACGCCGGCCAACGAGCAGGCTACACAGTCAGCCACACGGCCACACACACACAGGCTACACGGAGCAGGAAGCAGCAGCTGGCCATAGCCGCCGGTGGCTCGCGGTTAGACTATATGGGGGCAGACCGGACCACGCCGGCCAACGAGCAGGCTACACAGAGCAGGAAGCAGCAGCTGGCCATAGCCGCCGGTGGCTCGCGGTTAGACTATATGGGGGCAGACCGGACCACGCCGGCCAACGAGCAGGACACAGTCAGCCACACGGCCACACACATACACAGGCTACACGGAGCAGGAAGCAGCAGCTGGCCATAGCCGCCGGTGGCTCGCGGTTAGACTATATGGGGGCAGACCGGACCACGCCGGCCAACGAGCAGGCTACACAGTCAGACACACGGCCACACACACATACACAGGCTACACGGAGCAGGAAGCAGCAGCTGGCCATAGCCGCCGGTGGCTCGCGGTTAGACTATATGGGGGCAGACCGGACCACGCCGGCCAACGAGCAGGCTACACAGAGCAGGAAGCAGCAGCTGGCCATAGCCGCCGGTGGCTCGCGGTTAGACTATATGGGGGCAGACCGGACCACGCCGGCCAACGAGCAGAGACACAGTCAGCCACACGGCCACACACATACACAGGCTACACGGAGCAGGAAGCAGCAGCTGGCCATAGCCGCCGGTGGCTCGCGGTTAGACTATATGGGGGCAGACCGGACCACGCCGGCCAACGAGCAGGCTACACAGTCAGACACACGGCCACACACATACACAGGCTACACGGAGCAGGAAGCAGCAGCTGGCCATAGCCGCCGGTGGCTCGCGGTTAGACTATATGGGGGCAGACCGGACCACGCCGGCCAACGAGCAGGCTACACAGTCAGCCACACGGCCACACACATACACAGGCTACACGGAGCAGGAAGCAGCAGCTGGCCATAGCCGCCGGTGGCTCGCGGTTAGACTATATGGGGGCAGACCGGACCACGCCGGCCAACGAGCAGAGACACAGTCAGCCACACGGCCACACACATACACAGGCTACACGGAGCAGGAAGCAGCAGCTGGCCATAGCCGCCGGTGGCTCGCGGTTAGACTATATGGGGGCAGACCGGACCACGCCGGCCAACGAGCAGGCTACACAGTCAGCCACACGGCCACACACATACACAGGCTACACGGAGCAGGAAGCAGCAGCTGGCCATAGCCGCCGGTGGCTCGCGGTTAGACTATATGGGGGCAGACCGGACCACGCCGGCCAACGAGCAGCTACACAGTCAGCCACACGGCCACACACACATACACAGGCTACACGGAGCAGGAAGCAGCAGCTGGCCATAGCCGCCGGTGGCTCGCGGTTAGACTATATGGGGGCAGACCGGACCACGCCGGCCAACGAGCAGGCTACACAGTCAGCCACACGGCCACACACATACACAGGCTACACGGAGCAGGAAGCAGCAGCTGGCCATAGCCGCCGGTGGCTCGCGGTTAGACTATATGGGGGCAGACCGGACCACGCCGGCCAACGAGCAGGCTACACAGTCAGCCACACGGCCACACACATACACAGGCTACACGGAGCAGGAAGCAGCAGCTGGCCATAGCCGCCGGTGGCTCGCGGTTAGACTATATGGGGGCAGACCGGACCACGCCGGCCAACGAGCAGGCTACACAGTCAGCCACACGGCCACACACACATACACAGGCTACACGGAGCAGGAAGCAGCAGCTGGCCATAGCCGCCGGTGGCTCGCGGTTAGACTATATGGGGGCAGACCGGACCACGCCGGCCAACGAGCAGAGACACAGTCAGCCACACGGCCACACACATACACAGGCTACACGGAGCAGGAAGCAGCAGCTGGCCATAGCCGCCGGTGGCTCGCGGTTAGACTATATGGGGGCAGACCGGACCACGCCGGCCAACGAGCAGAGACACAGTCAGCCACACGGCCACACACATACACAGGCTACACGGAGCAGGAAGCAGCAGCTGGCCATAGCCGCCGGTGGCTCGCGGTTAGACTATATGGGGGCAGACCGGACCACGCCGGCCAACGAGCAGAGACACAGTCAGCCACACGGCCACACACATACACAGGCTACACGGAGCAGGAAGCAGCAGCTGGCCATAGCCGCCGGTGGCTCGCGGTTAGACTATATGGGGGCAGACCGGACCACGCCGGCCAACGAGCAGGCTACACAGAGCATGAAGCAGCAGCTTGACATAGCCGCCGGTGGCTCGCGGTTAGACTATATGGGGGCAGACCGGACCACGCCGGCCAACGAGCAGGCTACACAGTCAGCCACACGGCCACACACATACACAGGCTACACGGAGCAGGAAGCAGCAGCTGGCCATAGCCGCCGGTGGCTCGCGGTTAGACTATAGGGGCAGACCGGACCACGCCGGCTAACGAGCAGGCTACACAGTCAGACACACGGCCACACACATACACAGGCTACACGGAGCAGGAAGCAGCAGCTGGCCATAGCCGCCGGTGGCTCGCGGTTAGACTATATGGGGGCAGACCGGACCACGCCGGCCAACGAGCAGGCTACACAGAGCAGGAAGCAGCAGCTGGCCATAGCCGCCGGTGGCTCGCGGTTAGACTATATGGGGGCAGACCGGACCACGCCGGCCAACGAGCAGAGACACAGTCAGCCACACGGCCACACACATACACAGGCTACACGGAGCAGGAAGCAGCAGCTGGCCATAGCCGCCGGTGGCTCGCGGTTAGACTATATGGGGGCAGACCGGACCACGCCGGCCAACGAGCAGGCTACACAGTCAGCCACACGGCCACACACACATACACAGGCTACACGGAGCAGGAAGCAGCAGCTGGCCATAGCCGCCGGTGGCTCGCGGTTAGACTATATGGGGGCAGACCGGACCACGCCGGCCAACGAGCAGGCTACACAGTCAGCCACACGGCCACACACATACACAGGCTACACGGAGCAGGAAGCAGCAGCTGGCCATAGCCGCCGGTGGCTCGCGGTTAGACTATATGGGGGCAGACCGGACCACGCCGGCCAACGAGCAGGCTACACAGTCAGCCACACGGCCACACACATACACAGGCTACACGGAGCAGGAAGCAGCAGCTGGCCATAGCCGCCGGTGGCTCGCGGTTAGACTATATGGGGGCAGACCGGACCACGCCGGCCAACGAGCAGGCTACACAGTCAGACACACGGCCACACACACATACACAGGCTACACGGAGCAGGAAGCAGCAGCTGGCCATAGCCGCCGGTGGCTCGCGGTTAGACTATATGGGGCAGACCGGACCACGCCGGCCAACGAGCAGGCTACACAGTCAGACACACGGCCACACACACATACACAGGCTACACGGAGCAGGAAGCAGCAGCTGGCCATAGCCGCCGGTGGCTCGCGGTTAGACTATATGGGGGCAGACCGGACCACGCCGGCCAACGAGCAGGCTACACAGAGCAGGAAGCAGCAGCTGGCCATAGCCGCCGGTGGCTCGCGGTTAGACTATATGGGGGCAGACCGGACCACGCCGGCCAACGAGCAGAGACACAGTCAGCCACACGGCCACACACATACACAGGCTACACGGAGCAGGAAGCAGCAGCTGGCCATAGCCGCCGGTGGCTCGCGGTTAGACTATATGGGGGCAGACCGGACCACGCCGGCCAACGAGCAGGCTACACAGTCAGACACACGGCCACACACACATACACAGGCTACACGGAGCAGGAAGCAGCAGCTGGCCATAGCCGCCGGTGGCTCGCGGTTAGACTATATGGGGGCAGACCGGACCACGCCGGCCAACGAGCAGGCTACACAGAGCAGGAAGCAGCAGCTGGCCATAGCCGCCGGTGGCTCGCGGTTAGACTATATGGGGGCAGACCGGACCACGCCGGCCAACGAGCAGAGACACAGTCAGCCACACGGCCACACACATACACAGGCTACACGGAGCAGGAAGCAGCAGCTGGCCATAGCCGCCGGTGGCTCGCGGTTAGACTATATGGGGGCAGACCGGACCACGCCGGCCAACGAGCAGGCTACACAGTCAGACACACGGCCACACACACATACACAGGCTACACGGAGCAGGAAGCAGCAGCTGGCCATAGCCGCCGGTGGCTCGCGGTTAGACTATATGGGGGCAGACCGGACCACGCCGGCCAACGAGCAGGCTACACAGTCAGACACACGGCCACACACACATACACAGGCTACACGGAGCAGGAAGCAGCAGCTGGCCATAGCCGCCGGTGGCTCGCGGTTAGACTATATGGGGGCAGACCGGACCACGCCGGCCAACGAGCAGGCTACACAGAGCAGGAAGCAGCAGCTGGCCATAGCCGCCGGTGGCTCGCGGTTAGACTATATGGGGGCAGACCGGACCACGCCGGCCAACGAGCAGGCTACACAGTCAGCCACACGGCCACACACATACACAGGCTACACGGAGCAGGAAGCAGCAGCTGGCCATAGCCGCCGGTGGCTCGCGGTTAGACTATATGGGGGCAGACCGGACCACGCCGGCCAACGAGCAGGCTACACAGTCAGCCACACGGCCACACACATACACAGGCTACACGGAGCAGGAAGCAGCAGCTGGCCATAGCCGCCGGTGGCTCGCGGTTAGACTATATGGGGGCAGACCGGACCACGCCGGCCAACGAGCAGGCTACACAGTCAGCCACACGGCCACACACATACACAGGCTACACGGAGCAGGAAGCAGCAGCTGGCCATAGCCGCCGGTGGCTCGCGGTTAGACTATATGGGGGCAGACCGGACCACGCCGGCCAACGAGCAGAGACACAGTCAGCCACACGGCCACACACATACACAGGCTACACGGAGCAGGAAGCAGCAGCTGGCCATAGCCGCCGGTGGCTCGCGGTTAGACTATATGGGGGCAGACCGGACCACGCCGGCCAACGAGCAGGCTACACAGTCAGCCACACGGCCACACACATACACAGGCTACACGGAGCAGGAAGCAGCAGCTGGCCATAGCCGCCGGTGGCTCGCGGTTAGACTATATGGGGGCAGACCGGACCACGCCGGCCAACGAGCAGGCTACACAGTCAGCCACACGGCCACACACATACACAGGCTACACGGAGCAGGAAGCAGCAGCTGGCCATAGCCGCCGGTGGCTCGCGGTTAGACTATATGGGGGCAGACCGGACCACGCCGGCCAACGAGCAGGCTACACAGTCAGCCACACGGCCACACACATACACAGGCTACACGGAGCAGGAAGCAGCAGCTGGCCATAGCCGCCGGTGGCTCGCGGTTAGACTATATGGGGGCAGACCGGACCACGCCGGCCAACGAGAAGGCTACACAGTCAGCCACACGGCCACACACATACACAGGCTACACGGAGCAGGAAGCAGCAGCTGGCCATAGCCGCCGGTGGCTCGCGGTTAGACTATATGGGGGCAGACCGGACCACGCCGGCCAACGAGCAGGCTACACAGTCAGCCACACGCCACACACATACACAGGCTACACGGAGCAGGAAGCAGCAGCTGGCCATAGCCGCCGGTGGCTCGCGGTTAGACTATATGGGGGCAGACCGGACCACGCCGGCCAACGAGCAGGCTACACAGTCAGACACACGGCACACACACATACACAGGCTACACGGAGCAGGAAGCAGCAGCTGGCCATAGCCGCCGGTGGCTCGCGGTTAGACTATATGGGGGCAGACCGGACCACGCCGGCCAACGAGCAGGCTACACAGAGCAGGAAGCAGCAGCTGGCCATAGCCGCCGGTGGCTCGCGGTTAGACTATATGGGGGCAGACCGGACCACGCCGGCCAACGAGCAGAGACACAGTCAGCCACACGGCCACACACATACACAGGCTACACGGAGCAGGAAGCAGCAGCTGGCCATAGCCGCCGGTGGCTCGCGGTTAGACTATATGGGGGCAGACCGGACCACGCCGGCCAACGAGCAGAGACACAGTCAGCCACACGGCCACACACATACACAGGCTACACGGAGCAGGAAGCAGCAGCTGGCCATAGCCGCCGGTGGCTCGCGGTTAGACTATATGGGGGCAGACCGGACCACGCCGGCCAACGAGCAGGCTACACAGTCAGCCACACGGCCACACACATACACAGGCTACACGGAGCAGGAAGCAGCAGCTGGCCATAGCCGCCGGTGGCTCGCGGTTAGACTATATGGGGGCAGACCGGACCACGCCGGCCAACGAGCAGGCTACACAGTCAGACACACGGCCACACACATACACAGGCTACACGGAGCAGGAAGCAGCAGCTGGCCATAGCCGCCGGTGGCTCGCGGTTAGACTATATGGGGGCAGACCGGACCACGCCGGCCAACGAGCAGGCTACACAGAGCAGGAAGCAGCAGCTGGCCATAGCCGCCGGTGGCTCGCGGTTAGACTATATGGGGGCAGACCGGACCACGCCGGCCAACGAGCAGAGACACAGTCAGCCACACGGCCACACACATACACAGGCTACACGGAGCAGGAAGCAGCAGCTGGCCATAGCCGCCGGTGGCTCGCGGTTAGACTATATGGGGGCAGACCGGACCACGCCGGCCAACGAGCAGGCTACACAGTCAGACACACGGCCACACACACATACACAGGCTACACGGAGCAGGAAGCAGCAGCTGGCCATAGCCGCCGGTGGCTCGCGGTTAGACTATATGGGGGCAGACCGGACCACGCCGGCCAACGAGCAGGCTACACAGTCAGACACACGGCCACACACACATACACAGGCTACACGGAGCAGGAAGCAGCAGCTGGCCATAGCCGCCGGTGGCTCGCGGTTAGACTATATGGGGGCAGACCGGACCACGCCGGCCAACGAGCAGGCTACACAGTCAGCCACACGGCCACACACACATACACAGGCTACACGGAGCAGGAAGCAGCAGCTGGCCATAGCCGCCGGTGGCTCGCGGTTAGACTATATGGGGGCAGACCGGACCACGCCGGCCAACGAGCAGGCTACACAGAGCAGGAAGCAGCAGCTGGCCATAGCCGCCGGTGGCTCGCGGTTAGACTATATGGGGGCAGACCGGACCACGCCGGCCAACGAGCAGGCTACACAGTCAGCCACACGGCCACACACATACACAGGCTACACGGAGCAGGAAGCAGCAGCTGGCCATAGCCGCCGGTGGCTCGCGGTTAGACTATATGGGGGCAGACCGGACCACGCCGGCCAACGAGCAGGCTACACAGTCAGACACACGGCCACACACATACACAGGCTACACGGAGCAGGAAGCAGCAGCTGGCCATAGCCGCCGGTGGCTCGCGGTTAGACTATATGGGGGCAGACCGGACCACGCCGGCCAACGAGCAGGCTACACAGTCAGCCACACGGCCACACACATACACAGGCTACACGGAGCAGGAAGCAGCAGCTGGCCATAGCCGCCGGTGGCTCGCGGTTAGACTATATGGGGGCAGACCGGACCACGCCGGCCAACGAGCAGGCTACACAGTCAGACACACGGCCACACACACATACACAGGCTACACGGAGCAGGAAGCAGCAGCTGGCCATAGCCGCCGGTGGCTCGCGGTTAGACTATATGGGGGCAGACCGGACCACGCCGGCCAACGAGCAGGCTACACAGTCAGCCACACGGCCACACACACATACACAGGCTACACGGAGCAGGAAGCAGCAGCTGGCCATAGCCGCCGGTGGCTCGCGGTTAGACTATATGGGGGCAGACCGGACCACGCCGGCCAACGAGCAGAGACACAGTCAGCCACACGGCCACACACATACACAGGCTACACGGAGCAGGAAGCAGCAGCTGGCCATAGCCGCCGGTGGCTCGCGGTTAGACTATATGGGGGCAGACCGGACCACGCCGGCCAACGAGCAGGCTACACAGTCAGCCACACGGCCACACACATACACAGGCTACACGGAGCAGGAAGCAGCAGCTGGCCATAGCCGCCGGTGGCTCGCGGTTAGACTATATGGGGGCAGACCGGACCACGCCGGCCAACGAGCAGAGACACAGTCAGCCACACGGCCACACACATACACAGGCTACACGGAGCAGGAAGCAGCAGCTGGCCATAGCCGCCGGTGGCTCGCGGTTAGACTATATGGGGGCAGACCGGACCACGCCGGCCAACGAGCAGGCTACACAGTCAGCCACACGGCCACACACATACACAGGCTACACGGAGCAGGAAGCAGCAGCTGGCCATAGCCGCCGGTGGCTCGCGGTTAGACTATATGGGGGCAGACCGGACCACGCCGGCCAACGAGCAGGCTACACAGAGCAGGAAGCAGCAGCTAGCCATAGCCGCCGGTGGCTCGCGGTTAGACTATATGGGGGCAGACCGGACCACGCCGGCCAACGAGCAGGCTACACAGAGCAGGAAGCAGCAGCTGGCCATAGCCGCCGGTGGCTCGCGGTTAGACTATATGGGGGCAGACCGGACCACGCCGGCCAACGAGCAGGCTACACAGTCAGCCACACGGCCACACACATACACAGGCTACACGGAGCAGGAAGCAGCAGCTGGCCATAGCCGCCGGTGGCTCGCGGTTAGACTATATGGGGGCAGACCGGACCACGCCGGCCAACGAGCAGGCTACACAGTCAGCCACACGGCCACACACATACACAGGCTACACGGAGCAGGAAGCAGCAGCTGGCCATAGCCGCCGGTGGCTCGCGGTTAGACTATATGGGGGCAGACCGGACCACGCCGGCCAACGAGCAGGCTACACAGTCAGCCACACGGCCACACACATACACAGGCTACACGGAGCAGGAAGCAGCAGCTGGCCATAGCCGCCGGTGGCTCGCGGTTAGACTATATGGGGGCAGACCGGACCACGCCGGCCAACGAGCAGGCTACACAGTCAGCCACACGGCCACACACATACACAGGCTACACGGAGCAGGAAGCAGCAGCTGGCCATAGCCGCCGGTGGCTCGCGGTTAGACTATATGGGGGCAGACCGGACCACGCCGGCCAACGAGCAGGCTACACAGTCAGCCACACGGCCACACACATACACAGGCTACACGGAGCAGGAAGCAGCAGCTGGCCATAGCCGCCGGTGGCTCGCGGTTAGACTATATGGGGGCAGACCGGACCACGCCGGCCAACGAGCAGGCTACACAGTCAGCCACACGGCCACACACATACACAGGCTACACGGAGCAGGAAGCAGCAGCTGGCCATAGCCGCCGGTGGCTCGCGGTTAGACTATATGGGGGCAGACCGGACCACGCCGGCCAACGAGCAGGCTACACAGAGCAGGAAGCAGCAGCTTGACATAGCCGCCGGTGGCTCGCGGTTAGACTATATGGGGGCAGACCGGACCACGCCGGCCAACGAGCAGGCTACACAGTCAGACACACGGCCACACACATACACAGGCTACACGGAGCAGGAAGCAGCAGCTGGCCATAGCCGCCGGTGGCTCGCGGTTAGACTATATGGGGGCAGACCGGACCACGCCGGCCAACGAGCAGGCTACACAGTCAGACACACGGCCACACACACATACACAGGCTACACGGAGCAGGAAGCAGCAGCTGGCCATAGCCGCCGGTGGCTCGCGGTTAGACTATATGGGGGCAGACCGGACCACGCCGGCCAACGAGCAGGCTACACAGTCAGACCACACGGCCACACACACATACACAGGCTACACGGAGCAGGAAGCAGCAGCTGGCCATAGCCGCCGGTGGCTCGCGGTTAGACTATATGGGGGCAGACCGGACCACGCCGGCCAACGAGCAGGCTACACAGTCAGACACACGGCCACACACACATACACAGGCTACACGGAGCAGGAAGCAGCAGCTGGCCATAGCCGCCGGTGGCTCGCGGTTAGACTATATGGGGGCAGACCGGACCACGCCGGCCAACGAGCAGGCTACACAGTCAGCCACACGGCCACACACATACACAGGCTACACGGAGCAGGAAGCAGCAGCTGGCCATAGCCGCCGGTGGCTCGCGGTTAGACTATATGGGGGCAGACCGGACCACGCCGGCCAACGAGCAGGCTACACAGAGCAGAAGCAGCAGCTTGCCATAGCCGCCGGTGGCTCGCGGTTAGACTATATGGGGGCAGACCGGACCACGCCGGCCAACGAGCAGGCTACACAGTCAGCCACACGGCCACACACATACACAGGCTACACGGAGCAGGAAGCAGCAGCTGGCCATAGCCGCCGGTGGCTCGCGGTTAGACTATATGGGGGCAGACCGGACCACGCCGGCCAACGAGCAGGCTACACAGTCAGACACACGGCCACACACACATACACAGGCTACACGGAGCAGGAAGCAGCAGCTGGCCATAGCCGCCGGTGGCTCGCGGTTAGACTATATGGGGGCAGACCGGACCACGCCGGCCAACGAGCAGGCTACACAGAGCAGGAAGCAGCAGCTGGCCATAGCCGCCGGTGGCTCGCGGTTAGACTATATGGGGGCAGACCGGACCACGCCGGCCAACGAGCAGAGACACAGTCAGCCACACGGCCACACACATACACAGGCTACACGGAGCAGGAAGCAGCAGCTGGCCATAGCCGCCGGTGGCTCGCGGTTAGACTATATGGGGGCAGACCGGACCACGCCGGCCAACGAGCAGGACACAGTCAGCCACACGGCCACACACATACACAGGCTACACGGAGCAGGAAGCAGCAGCTGGCCATAGCCGCCGGTGGCTCGCGGTTAGACTATATGGGGGCAGACCGGACCACGCCGGCCAACGAGCAGGCTACACAGTCAGCCACACGGCCACACACATACACAGGCTACACGGAGCAGGAAGCAGCAGCTGGCCATAGCCGCCGGTGGCTCGCGGTTAGACTATATGGGGGCAGACCGGACCACGCCGGCCAACGAGCAGGCTACACAGTCAGACACACGGCCACACACATACACAGGCTACACGGAGCAGGAAGCAGCAGCTGGCCATAGCCGCCGGTGGCTCGCGGTTAGACTATATGGGGGCAGACCGGACCACGCCGGCCAACGAGCAGGCTACACAGAGCAGGAAGCAGCAGCTGGCCATAGCCGCCGGTGGCTCGCGGTTAGACTATATGGGGGCAGACCGGACCACGCCGGCCAACGAGCAGAGACACAGTCAGCCACACGGCCACACACATACACAGGCTACACGGAGCAGGAAGCAGCAGCTGGCCATAGCCGCCGGTGGCTCGCGGTTAGACTATATGGGGGCAGACCGGACCACGCCGGCCAACGAGCAGAGACACAGTCAGCCACACGGCCACACACATACACAGGCTACACGGAGCAGGAAGCAGCAGCTGGCCATAGCCGCCGGTGGCTCGCGGTTAGACTATATGGGGGCAGACCGGACCACGCCGGCCAACGAGCAGGCTACACAGAGCAGGAAGCAGCAGCTTGACACAGCCGCCGGTGGCTCGCGGTTAGACTATATGGGGGCAGACCGGACCACGCCGGCCAACGAGCAGGCTACACAGTCAGCCACACGGCCACACACATACACAGGCTACACGGAGCAGGAAGCAGCAGCTGGCCATAGCCGCCGGTGGCTCGCGGTTAGACTATATGGGGGCAGACCGGACCACGCCGGCCAACGAGCAGGCTACACAGTCAGACACACGGCCACACACACATACACAGGCTACACGGAGCAGGAAGCAGCAGCTGGCCATAGCCGCCGGTGGCTCGCGGTTAGACTATATGGGGGCAGACCGGACCACGCCGGCCAACGAGCAGGCTACACAGAGCAGGAAGCAGCAGCTGGCCATAGCCGCCGGTGGCTCGCGGTTAGACTATATGGGGGCAGACCGGACCACGCCGGCCAACGAGCAGAGACACAGTCAGCCACACGGCCACACACATACACAGGCTACACGGAGCAGGAAGCAGCAGCTGGCCATAGCCGCCGGTGGCTCGCGGTTAGACTATATGGGGGCAGACCGGACCACGCCGGCCAACGAGCAGAGACACAGTCAGCCACACGGCCACACACATACACAGGCTACACGGAGCAGGAAGCAGCAGCTGGCCATAGCCGCCGGTGGCTCGCGGTTAGACTATATGGGGGCAGACCGGACCACGCCGGCCAACGAGCAGGCTACACAGAGCAGGAAGCAGCAGCTGGACATAGCCGCCGGTGGCTCGCGGTTAGACTATATGGGGGCAGACCGGACCACGCCGGCCAACGAGCAGGCTACACAGTCAGCCACACGGCCACACACATACACAGGCTACACGGAGCAGGAAGCAGCAGCTGGCCATAGCCGCCGGTGGCTCGCGGTTAGACTATATGGGGGCAGACCGGACCACGCCGGCCAACGAGCAGGCTACACAGTCAGACACACGGCCACACACACATACACAGGCTACACGGAGCAGGAAGCAGCAGCTGGCCATAGCCGCCGGTGGCTCGCGGTTAGACTATATGGGGGCAGACCGGACCACGCCGGCCAACGAGCAGGCTACACAGAGCAGGAAGCAGCAGCTGGCCATAGCCGCCGGTGGCTCGCGGTTAGACTATATGGGGGCAGACCGGACCACGCCGGCCAACGAGCAGAGACACAGTCAGCCACACGGCCACACACATACACAGGCTACACGGAGCAGGAAGCAGCAGCTGGCCATAGCCGCCGGTGGCTCGCGGTTAGACTATATGGGGGCAGACCGGACCACGCCGGCCAACGAGCAGGCTACACAGTCAGCCACACGGCCACACACACATACACAGGCTACACGGAGCAGGAAGCAGCAGCTGGCCATAGC
The DNA here is from genome assembly GCA_021432705.1 of Caranx ignobilis. NCBI lineage: Eukaryota > Metazoa > Chordata > Actinopteri > Carangiformes > Carangidae > Caranx > Caranx ignobilis. The sequence continues at coordinate 15,326,589 of MU269981.1, read as the reverse complement.
CGCCGGTGGCTCGCGGTTAGACTATATGGGGGCAGACCGGACCACGCCGGCCAACGAGCAGGCTACACAGTCAGCCACACGGCCACACACATACACAGGCTACACGGAGCAGGAAGCAGCAGCTGGCCATAGCCGCCGGTGGCTCGCGGTTAGACTATATGGGGGCAGACCGGACCACGCCGGCCAACGAGCAGGCTACACAGTCAGCCACACGGCCACACACATACACAGGCTACACGGAGCAGGAAGCAGCAGCTGGCCATAGCCGCCGGTGGCTCGCGGTTAGACTATATGGGGGCAGACCGGACCACGCCGGCCAACGAGCAGGCTACACAGTCAGACACACGGCCACACACATACACAGGCTACACGGAGCAGGAAGCAGCAGCTGGCCATAGCCGCCGGTGGCTCGCGGTTAGACTATATGGGGGCAGACCGGACCACGCCGGCCAACGAGCAGGCTACACAGTCAGACACACGGCCACACACACATACACAGGCTACACGGAGCAGGAAGCAGCAGCTGGCCATAGCCGCCGGTGGCTCGCGGTTAGACTATATGGGGGCAGACCGGACCACGCCGGCCAACGAGCAGGCTACACAGAGCAGGAAGCAGCAGCTGGCCATAGCCGCCGGTGGCTCGCGGTTAGACTATATGGGGGCAGACCGGACCACGCCGGCCAACGAGCAGAGACACAGTCAGCCACACGGCCACACACATACACAGGCTACACGGAGCAGGAAGCAGCAGCTGGCCATAGCCGCCGGTGGCTCGCGGTTAGACTATATGGGGGCAGACCGGACCACGCCGGCCAACGAGCAGGCTACACAGTCAGACACACGGCCACACACATACACAGGCTACACGGAGCAGGAAGCAGCAGCTGGCCATAGCCGCCGGTGGCTCGCGGTTAGACTATATGGGGGCAGACCGGACCACGCCGGCCAACGAGCAGGCTACACAGAGCAGGAAGCAGCAGCTGGCCATAGCCGCCGGTGGCTCGCGGTTAGACTATATGGGGGCAGACCGGACCACGCCGGCCAACGAGCAGGCACAGTCAGCCACACGGCCACACACATACACAGGCTACACGGAGCAGGAAGCAGCAGCTGGCCATAGCCGCCGGTGGCTCGCGGTTAGACTATATGGGGGCAGACCGGACCACGCCGGCCAACGAGCAGGCTACACAGTCAGACACACGGCCACACACACACATACACAGGCTACACGGAGCAGGAAGCAGCAGCTGGCCATAGCCGCCGGTGGCTCGCGGTTAGACTATATGGGGGCAGACCGGACCACGCCGGCCAACGAGCAGGCTACACAGTCAGACACACGGCCACACACACATACACAGGCTACACGGAGCAGGAAGCAGCAGCTGGCCATAGCCGCCGGTGGCTCGCGGTTAGACTATATGGGGGCAGACCGGACCACGCCGGCCAACGAGCAGGCTACACAGAGCAGGAAGCAGCAGCTGGCCATAGCCGCCGGTGGCTCGCGGTTAGACTATATGGGGGCAGACCGGACCACGCCGGCCAACGAGCAGGCTACACAGTCAGCCACACGGCCACACACATACACAGGCTACACGGAGCAGGAAGCAGCAGCTGGCCATAGCCGCCGGTGGCTCGCGGTTAGACTATATGGGGGCAGACCGGACCACGCCGGCCAACGAGCAGGCTACACAGTCAGCCACACGGCCACACACATACACAGGCTACACGGAGCAGGAAGCAGCAGCTGGCCATAGCCGCCGGTGGCTCGCGGTTAGACTATATGGGGGCAGACCGGACCACGCCGGCCAACGAGCAGGCTACACAGTCAGCCACACGGCCACACACATACACAGGCTACACGGAGCAGGAAGCAGCAGCTGGCCATAGCCGCCGGTGGCTCGCGGTTAGACTATATGGGGGCAGACCGGACCACGCCGGCCAACGAGCAGAGACACAGTCAGCCACACGGCCACACACATACACAGGCTACACGGAGCAGGAAGCAGCAGCTGGCCATAGCCGCCGGTGGCTCGCGGTTAGACTATATGGGGGCAGACCGGACCACGCCGGCCAACGAGCAGGCTACACAGTCAGCCACACGGCCACACACATACACAGGCTACACGGAGCAGGAAGCAGCAGCTGGCCATAGCCGCCGGTGGCTCGCGGTTAGACTATATGGGGGCAGACCGGACCACGCCGGCCAACGAGCAGGCTACACAGTCAGCCACACGGCCACACACATACACAGGCTACACGGAGCAGGAAGCAGCAGCTGGCCATAGCCGCCGGTGGCTCGCGGTTAGACTATATGGGGGCAGACCGGACCACGCCGGCCAACGAGCAGGCTACACAGTCAGACACACGGCCACACACACATACACAGGCTACACGGAGCAGGAAGCAGCAGCTGGCCATAGCCGCCGGTGGCTCGCGGTTAGACTATATGGGGGCAGACCGGACCACGCCGGCCAACGAGCAGGCTACACAGTCAGCCACACGGCCACACACATACACAGGCTACACGGAGCAGGAAGCAGCAGCTGGCCATAGCCGCCGGTGGCTCGCGGTTAGACTATATGGGGGCAGACCGGACCACGCCGGCCAACGAGCAGGCTACACAGTCAGACACACGGCCACACACACATACACAGGCTACACGGAGCAGGAAGCAGCAGCTGGCCATAGCCGCCGGTGGCTCGCGGTTAGACTATATGGGGGCAGACCGGACCACGCCGGCCAACGAGCAGGCTACACAGAGCAGGAAGCAGCAGCTGGCCATAGCCGCCGGTGGCTCGCGGTTAGACTATATGGGGGCAGACCGGACCACGCCGGCCAACGAGCAGGCTACACAGTCAGCCACACGGCCACACACATACACAGGCTACACGGAGCAGGAAGCAGCAGCTGGCCATAGCCGCCGGTGGCTCGCGGTTAGACTATATGGGGGCAGACCGGACCACGCCGGCCAACGAGCAGGCTACACAGTCAGACACACGGCCACACACATACACAGGCTACACGGAGCAGGAAGCAGCAGCTGGCCATAGCCGCCGGTGGCTCGCGGTTAGACTATATGGGGGCAGACCGGACCACGCCGGCCAACGAGCAGGCTACACAGTCAGCCACACGGCCACACACATACACAGGCTACACGGAGCAGGAAGCAGCAGCTGGCCATAGCCGCCGGTGGCTCGCGGTTAGACTATATGGGGGCAGACCGGACCACGCCGGCCAACGAGCAGGCTACACAGTCAGACACACGGCCACACACACATACACAGGCTACACGGAGCAGGAAGCAGCAGCTGGCCATAGCCGCCGGTGGCTCGCGGTTAGACTATATGGGGGCAGACCGGACCACGCCGGCCAACGAGCAGGCTACACAGTCAGCCACACGGCCACACACATACACAGGCTACACGGAGCAGGAAGCAGCAGCTGGCCATAGCCGCCGGTGGCTCGCGGTTAGACTATATGGGGGCAGACCGGACCACGCCGGCCAACGAGAGACACAGTCAGCCACACGGCCACACACATACACAGGCTACACGGAGCAGGAAGCAGCAGCTGGCCATAGCCGCCGGTGGCTCGCGGTTAGACTATATGGGGGCAGACCGGACCACGCCGGCCAACGAGCAGGCTACACAGTCAGCCACACGGCCACACACATACACAGGCTACACGGAGCAGGAAGCAGCAGCTGGCCATAGCCGCCGGTGGCTCGCGGTTAGACTATATGGGGGCAGACCGGACCACGCCGGCCAACGAGCAGAGACACAGTCAGCCACACGGCCACACACATACACAGGCTACACGGAGCAGGAAGCAGCAGCTGGCCATAGCCGCCGGTGGCTCGCGGTTAGACTATATGGGGGCAGACCGGACCACGCCGGCCAACGAGCAGGCTACACAGTCAGCCACACGGCCACACACATACACAGGCTACACGGAGCAGGAAGCAGCAGCTGGCCATAGCCGCCGGTGGCTCGCGGTTAGACTATATGGGGGCAGACCGGACCACGCCGGCCAACGAGCAGGCTACACAGAGCAGGAAGCAGCAGCTGGCCATAGCCGCCGGTGGCTCGCGGTTAGACTATATGGGGGCAGACCGGACCACGCCGGCCAACGAGCAGGCTACACAGAGCAGGAAGCAGCAGCTGGCCATAGCCGCCGGTGGCTCGCGGTTAGACTATATGGGGGCAGACCGGACCACGCCGGCCAACGAGCAGGCTACACAGTCAGCCACACGGCCACACACATACACAGGCTACACGGAGCAGGAAGCAGCAGCTGGCCATAGCCGCCGGTGGCTCGCGGTTAGACTATATGGGGGCAGACCGGACCACGCCGGCCAACGAGCAGGCTACACAGTCAGCCACACGGCCACACACATACACAGGCTACACGGAGCAGGAAGCAGCAGCTGGCCATAGCCGCCGGTGGCTCGCGGTTAGACTATATGGGGGCAGACCGGACCACGCCGGCCAACGAGCAGGCTACACAGTCAGCCACACGCCACACACATACACAGGCTACACGGAGCAGGAAGCAGCAGCTGGCCATAGCCGCCGGTGGCTCGCGGTTAGACTATATGGGGGCAGACCGGACCACGCCGGCCAACGAGCAGGCTACACAGTCAGCCACACGGCCACACACATACACAGGCTACACGGAGCAGGAAGCAGCAGCTGGCCATAGCCGCCGGTGGCTCGCGGTTAGACTATATGGGGGCAGACCGGACCACGCCGGCCAACGAGCAGGCTACACAGTCAGACACACGGCCACACACATACACAGGCTACACGGAGCAGGAAGCAGCAGCTGGCCATAGCCGCCGGTGGCTCGCGGTTAGACTATATGGGGGCAGACCGGACCACGCCGGCCAACGAGCAGGCTACACAGTCAGCCACACGGCCACACACATACACAGGCTACACGGAGCAGGAAGCAGCAGCTGGCCATAGCCGCCGGTGGCTCGCGGTTAGACTATATGGGGGCAGACCGGACCACGCCGGCCAACGAGCAGGCTACACAGAGCAGGAAGCAGCAGCTTGACATAGCCGCCGGTGGCTCGCGGTTAGACTATATGGGGGCAGACCGGACCACGCCGGCCAACGAGCAGGCTACACAGTCAGCCACACGGCCACACACATACACAGGCTACACGGAGCAGGAAGCAGCAGCTGGCCATAGCCGCCGGTGGCTCGCGGTTAGACTATATGGGGGCAGACCGGACCACGCCGGCCAACGAGCAGGCTACACAGTCAGACACACGGCCACACACACATACACAGGCTACACGGAGCAGGAAGCAGCAGCTGGCCATAGCCGCCGGTGGCTCGCGGTTAGACTATATGGGGGCACACCGGACCACGCCGGCCAACGAGCAGGCTACACAGTCAGACACACGGCCACACACACATACACAGGCTACACGGAGCAGGAAGCAGCAGCTGGCCATAGCCGCCGGTGGCTCGCGGTTAGACTATATGGGGGCAGACCGGACCACGCCGGCCAACGAGCAGGCTACACAGTCAGACACACGGCCACACACATACACAGGCTACACGGAGCAGGAAGCAGCAGCTGGCCATAGCCGCCGGTGGCTCGCGGTTAGACTATATGGGGGCAGACCGGACCACGCCGGCCAACGAGCAGGCTACACAGTCAGCCACACGGCCACACACATACACAGGCTACACGGAGCAGGAAGCAGCAGCTGGCCATAGCCGCCGGTGGCTCGCGGTTAGACTATATGGGGGCAGACCGGACCACGCCGGCCAACGAGCAGGCTACACAGAGCATGAAGCAGCAGCTTGACATAGCCGCCGGTGGCTCGCGGTTAGACTATATGGGGGCAGACCGGACCACGCCGGCCAACGAGCAGGCTACACAGTCAGCCACACGGCCACACACATACACAGGCTACACGGAGCAGGAAGCAGCAGCTGGCCATAGCCGCCGGTGGCTCGCGGTTAGACTATATGGGGGCAGACCGGACCACGCCGGCCAACGAGCAGGCTACACAGTCAGACACACGGCCACACACACATACACAGGCTACACGGAGCAGGAAGCAGCAGCTGGCCATAGCCGCCGGTGGCTCGCGGTTAGACTATATGGGGGCAGACCGGACCACGCCGGCCAACGAGCAGGCTACACAGAGCAGGAAGCAGCAGCTGGCCATAGCCGCCGGTGGCTCGCGGTTAGACTATATGGGGGCAGACCGGACCACGCCGGCCAACGAGCAGGCTACACAGTCAGCCACACGGCCACACACATACACAGGCTACACGGAGCAGGAAGCAGCAGCTGGCCATAGCCGCCGGTGGCTCGCGGTTAGACTATATGGGGGCAGACCGGACCACGCCGGCCAACGAGCAGGCTACACAGTCAGCCACACGCAACACACATACACAGGCTACACGGAGCAGGAAGCAGCAGCTGGCCATAGCCGCCGGTGGCTCGCGGTTAGACTATATGGGGGCAGACCGGACCACGCCGGCCAACGAGCAGGCTACACAGTCAGCCACACGGCCACACACATACACAGGCTACACGGAGCAGGAAGCAGCAGCTGGCCATAGCCGCCGGTGGCTCGCGGTTAGACTATATGGGGGCAGACCGGACCACGCCGGCCAACGAGCAGGCTACACAGTCAGACACACGGCCACACACATACACAGGCTACACGGAGCAGGAAGCAGCAGCTGGCCATAGCCGCCGGTGGCTCGCGGTTAGACTATATGGGGGCAGACCGGACCACGCCGGCCAACGAGCAGGCTACACAGTCAGCCACACGGCCACACACATACACAGGCTACACGGAGCAGGAAGCAGCAGCTGGCCATAGCCGCCGGTGGCTCGCGGTTAGACTATATGGGGGCAGACCGGACCACGCCGGCCAACGAGCAGGCTACACAGAGCAGGAAGCAGCAGCTTGACATAGCCGCCGGTGGCTCGCGGTTAGACTATATGGGGGCAGACCGGACCACGCCGGCCAACGAGCAGGCTACACAGTCAGCCACACGGCCACACACATACACAGGCTACACGGAGCAGGAAGCAGCAGCTGGCCATAGCCGCCGGTGGCTCGCGGTTAGACTATATGGGGGCAGACCGGACCACGCCGGCCAACGAGCAGGCTACACAGTCAGACACACGGCACACACACATACACAGGCTACACGGAGCAGGAGCAGCAGCTGGCCATAGCCGCCGGTGGCTCGCGGTTAGACTATATGGGGGCAGACCGGACCACGCCGGCCAACGAGCAGGCTACACAGTCAGACACACGGCCACACACACATACACAGGCTACACGGAGCAGGAAGCAGCAGCTGGCCATAGCCGCCGGTGGCTCGCGGTTAGACTATATGGGGGCAGACCGGACCACGCCGGCCAACGAGCAGGCTACACAGTCAGCCACACGGCCACACACACATACACAGGCTACACGGAGCAGGAAGCAGCAGCTGGCCATAGCCGCCGGTGGCTCGCGGTTAGACTATATGGGGGCAGACCGGACCACGCCGGCCAACGAGCAGGCTACACAGTCAGCCACACGGCCACACACATACACAGGCTACACGGAGCAGGAAGCAGCAGCTGGCCATAGCCGCCGGTGGCTCGCGGTTAGACTATATGGGGGCAGACCGGACCACGCCGGCCAACGAGCAGGCTACACAGAGCAGAAGCAGCAGCTTGACATAGCCGCCGGTGGCTCGCGGTTAGACTATATGGGGGCAGACCGGACCACGCCGGCCAACGAGCAGGCTACACAGTCAGCCACACGGCCACACACATACACAGGCTACACGGAGCAGGAAGCAGCAGCTGGCCATAGCCGCCGGTGGCTCGCGGTTAGACTATATGGGGGCAGACCGGACCACGCCGGCCAACGAGCAGGCTACACAGTCAGACACACGGCCACACACACATACACAGGCTACACGGAGCAGGAAGCAGCAGCTGGCCATAGCCGCCGGTGGCTCGCGGTTAGACTATATGGGGGCAGACCGGACCACGCCGGCCAACGAGCAGGCTACACAGAGCAGGAAGCAGCAGCTGGCCATAGCCGCCGGTGGCTCGCGGTTAGACTATATGGGGGCAGACCGGACCACGCCGGCCAACGAGCAGGCTACACAGTCAGCCACACGGCCACACACATACACAGGCTACACGGAGCAGGAAGCAGCAGCTGGCCATAGCCGCCGGTGGCTCGCGGTTAGACTATATGGGGGCAGACCGGACCACGCCGGCCAACGAGCAGGCTACACAGTCAGACACACGGCCACACACACACATACACAGGCTACACGGAGCAGGAAGCAGCAGCTGGCCATAGCCGCCGGTGGCTCGCGGTTAGACTATATGGGGGCAGACCGGACCACGCCGGCCAACGAGCAGGCTACACAGTCAGACACACGGCCACACACACATACACAGGCTACACGGAGCAGGAAGCAGCAGCTGGCCATAGCCGCCGGTGGCTCGCGGTTAGACTATATGGGGGCAGACCGGACCACGCCGGCCAACGAGCAGGCTACACAGAGCAGGAAGCAGCAGCTGGCCATAGCCGCCGGTGGCTCGCGGTTAGACTATATGGGGGCAGACCGGACCACGCCGGCCAACGAGCAGGCTACACAGTCAGCCACACGGCCACACACATACACAGGCTACACGGAGCAGGAAGCAGCAGCTGGCCATAGCCGCCGGTGGCTCGCGGTTAGACTATATGGGGGCAGACCGGACCACGCCGGCCAACGAGCAGAGACACAGTCAGCCACACGGCCACACACATACACAGGCTACACGGAGCAGGAAGCAGCAGCTGGCCATAGCCGCCGGTGGCTCGCGGTTAGACTATATGGGGGCAGACCGGACCACGCCGGCCAACGAGCAGGCTACACAGAGCAGGAAGCAGCAGCTGGCCATAGCCGCCGGTGGCTCGCGGTTAGACTATATGGGGGCAGACCGGACCACGCCGGCCAACGAGCAGAGACACAGTCAGCCACACGGCCACACACATACACAGGCTACACGGAGCAGGAAGCAGCAGCTGGCCATAGCCGCCGGTGGCTCGCGGTTAGACTATATGGGGGCAGACCGGACCACGCCGGCCAACGAGCAGGCTACACAGTCAGACACACGGCCACACACACATACACAGGCTACACGGAGCAGGAAGCAGCAGCTGGCCATAGCCGCCGGTGGCTCGCGGTTAGACTATATGGGGGAGACCGGACCACGCCGGCCAACGAGCAGGCTACACAGTCAGACACACACGGCCACACACACATACACAGGCTACACGGAGCAGGAAGCAGCAGCTGGCCATAGCCGCCGGTGGCTCGCGGTTAGACTATATGGGGGCAGACCGGACCACGCCGGCCAACGAGCAGGCTACACAGTCAGCCACACGGCCACACACATACACAGGCTACACGGAGCAGGAAGCAGCAGCTGGCCATAGCCGCCGGTGGCTCGCGGTTAGACTATATGGGGGCAGACCGGACCACGCCGGCCAACGAGCAGGCTACACAGTCAGCCACACGGCCACACACATACACAGGCTACACGGAGCAGGAAGCAGCAGCTGGCCATAGCCGCCGGTGGCTCGCGGTTAGACTATATGGGGGCAGACCGGACCACGCCGGCCAACGAGCAGGCTACACAGTCAGACACACGGCCACACACATACACAGGCTACACGGAGCAGGAAGCAGCAGCTGGCCATAGCCGCCGGTGGCTCGCGGTTAGACTATATGGGGGCAGACCGGACCACGCCGGCCAACGAGCAGGCTACACAGTCAGCCACACGGCCACACACATACACAGGCTACACGGAGCAGGAAGCAGCAGCTGGCCATAGCCGCCGGTGGCTCGCGGTTAGACTATATGGGGGCAGACCGGACCACGCCGGCCAACGAGCAGGCTACACAGTCAGCCACACGCCACACACATACACAGGCTACACGGAGCAGGAAGCAGCAGCTGGCCATAGCCGCCGGTGGCTCGCGGTTAGAATATATGGGGGCAGACCGGACCACGCCGGCCAACGAGCAGGCTACACAGTCAGACACACGGCCACACACACATACACAGGCTACACGGAGCAGGAAGCAGCAGCTGGCCATAGCCGCCGGTGGCTCGCGGTTAGACTATATGGGGGCAGACCGGACCACGCCGGCCAACGAGCAGGCTACACAGAGCAGGAAGCAGCAGCTGGCCATAGCCGCCGGTGGCTCGCGGTTAGACTATATGGGGGCAGACCGGACCACGCCGGCCAACGAGCAGAGACACAGTCAGCCACACGGCCACACACATACACAGGCTACACGGAGCAGGAAGCAGCAGCTGGCCATAGCCGCCGGTGGCTCGCGGTTAGACTATATGGGGGCAGACCGGACCACGCCGGCCAACGAGCAGAGACACAGTCAGCCACACGGCCACACACATACACAGGCTACACGGAGCAGGAAGCAGCAGCTGGCCATAGCCGCCGGTGGCTCGCGGTTAGACTATATGGGGGCAGACCGGACCACGCCGGCCAACGAGCAGGCTACACAGTCAGCCACACGGCCACACACATACACAGGCTACACGGAGCAGGAAGCAGCAGCTGGCCATAGCCGCCGGTGGCTCGCGGTTAGACTATATGGGGGCAGACCGGACCACGCCGGCCAACGAGCAGGCTACACAGTCAGCCACACGGCCACACACATACACAGGCTACACGGAGCAGGAAGCAGCAGCTGGCCATAGCCGCCGGTGGCTCGCGGTTAGACTATATGGGGGCAGACCGGACACGCCGGCCAACGAGCAGGCTACACAGTCAGCCACACGGCCACACACATACACAGGCTACACGGAGCAGGAAGCAGCAGCTAGCCATAGCCGCCGGTGGCTCGCGGTTAGACTATATGGGGGCAGACCGGACCACGCCGGCCAACGAGCAGGCTACACAGTCAGCCACACGGCCACACACATACACAGGCTACACGGAGCAGGAAGCAGCAGCTGGCCATAGCCGCCGGTGGCTCGCGGTTAGACTATATGGGGGCAGACCGGACCACGCCGGCCAACGAGCAGGCTACACAGTCAGCCACACGCCACACACATACACAGGCTACACGGAGCAGGAAGCAGCAGCTGGCCATAGCCGCCGGTGGCTCGCGGTTAGACTATATGGGGGCAGACCGGACCACGCCGGCCAACGAGCAGGCTACACAGAGCAGGAAGAGCAGCTTGACATAGCCGCCGGTGGCTCGCGGTTAGACTATATGGGGGCAGACCGGACCACGCCGGCCAACGAGCAGGCTACACAGTCAGACACACGGCCACACACATACACAGGCTACACGGAGCAGGAAGCAGCAGCTGGCCATAGCCGCCGGTGGCTCGCGGTTAGACTATATGGGGGCAGACCGGACCACGCCGGCCAACGAGCAGGCTACACAGTCAGACACACGGCCACACACACATACACAGGCTACACGGAGCAGGAAGCAGCAGCTGGCCATAGCCGCCGGTGGCTCGCGGTTAGACTATATGGGGGAACACCGGACCACGCCGGCCAACGAGCAGGCTACACAGTCAGACACACGGCCACACACACATACACAGGCTACACGGAGCAGGAAGCAGCAGCTGGCCATAGCCGCCGGTGGCTCGCGGTTAGACTATATGGGGGCAGACCGGACCACGCCGGCCAACGAGCAGGCTACACAGTCAGACACACGGCCACACACACATACACAGGCTACACGGAGCAGGAAGCAGCAGCTGGCCATAGCCGCCGGTGGCTCGCGGTTAGACTATATGGGGGCAGACCGGACCACGCCGGCCAACGAGCAGGCTACACAGTCAGCCACACGGCCACACACATACACAGGCTACACGGAGCAGGAAGCAGCAGCTGGCCATAGCCGCCGGTGGCTCGCGGTTAGACTATATGGGGGCAGACCGGACCACGCCGGCCAACGAGCAGGCTACACAGAGCATGAAGCAGCAGCTTGACATAGCCGCCGGTGGCTCGCGGTTAGACTATATGGGGGCAGACCGGACCACGCCGGCCAACGAGCAGGCTACACAGTCAGCCACACGGCCACACACATACACAGGCTACACGGAGCAGGAAGCAGCAGCTGGCCATAGCCGCCGGTGGCTCGCGGTTAGACTATATGGGGGCAGACCGGACCACGCCGGCCAACGAGCAGGCTACACAGTCAGACACACGGCCACACACACATACACAGGCTACACGGAGCAGGAAGCAGCAGCTGGCCATAGCCGCCGGTGGCTCGCGGTTAGACTATATGGGGGCAGACCGGACCACGCCGGCCAACGAGCAGGCTACACAGAGCAGGAAGCAGCAGCTGGCCATAGCCGCCGGTGGCTCGCGGTTAGACTATATGGGGGCAGACCGGACCACGCCGGCCAACGAGCAGACACAGTCAGCCACACGGCCACACACATACACAGGCTACACGGAGCAGGAAGCAGCAGCTGGCCATAGCCGCCGGTGGCTCGCGGTTAGACTATATGGGGGCAGACCGGACCACGCCGGCCAACGAGCAGGCTACACAGTCAGACACACGGCCACACACACACATACACAGGCTACACGGAGCAGGAAGCAGCAGCTGGCCATAGCCGCCGGTGGCTCGCGGTTAGACTATATGGGGGAAGACCGGACCACGCCGGCCAACGAGCAGGCTACACAGTCAGACACACGGCCACACACACATACACAGGCTACACGGAGCAGGAAGCAGCAGCTGGCCATAGCCGCCGGTGGCTCGCGGTTAGACTATATGGGGGCAGACCGGACCACGCCGGCCAACGAGCAGGCTACACAGAGCAGGAAGCAGCAGCTGGCCATAGCCGCCGGTGGCTCGCGGTTAGACTATATGGGGGCAGACCGGACCACGCCGGCCAACGAGCAGGCTACACAGTCAGCCACACGGCCACACACATACACAGGCTACACGGAGCAGGAAGCAGCAGCTGGCCATAGCCGCCGGTGGCTCGCGGTTAGACTATATGGGGGCAGACCGGACCACGCCGGCCAACGAGCAGGCTACACAGTCAGCCACACGGCCACACACATACACAGGCTACACGGAGCAGGAAGCAGCAGCTGGCCATAGCCGCCGGTGGCTCGCGGTTAGACTATATGGGGGCAGACCGGACCACGCCGGCCAACGAGCAGGCTACACAGTCAGACACACGGCCACACACATACACAGGCTACACGGAGCAGGAAGCAGCAGCTGGCCATAGCCGCCGGTGGCTCGCGGTTAGACTATATGGGGGCAGACCGGACCACGCCGGCCAACGAGCAGGCTACACAGTCAGCCACACGGCCACACACATACACAGGCTACACGGAGCAGGAAGCAGCAGCTGGCCATAGCCGCCGGTGGCTCGCGGTTAGACTATATGGGGGCAGACCGGACCACGCCGGCCAACGAGCAGGCTACACAGTCAGCCACACGCCACACACATACACAGGCTACACGGAGCAGGAAGCAGCAGCTGGCCATAGCCGCCGGTGGCTCGCGGTTAGACTATATGGGGGCAGACCGGACCACGCCGGCTAACGAGCAGGCTACAGAGTCAGACACACGGCCACACACACATACACAGGCTACACGGAGCAGGAAGCAGCAGCTGGCCATAGCCGCCGGTGGCTCGCGGTTAGACTATATGGGGGCAGACCGGACCACGCCGGCCAACGAGCAGGCTACACAGAGCAGGAAGCAGCAGCTGGCCATAGCCGCCGGTGGCTCGCGGTTAGACTATATGGGGGCAGACCGGACCACGCCGGCCAACGAGCAGAGACACAGTCAGCCACACGGCCACACACATACACAGGCTACACGGAGCAGGAAGCAGCAGCTGGCCATAGCCGCCGGTGGCTCGCGGTTAGACTATATGGGGGCAGACCGGACCACGCCGGCCAACGAGCAGAGACACAGTCAGCCACACGGCCACACACATACACAGGCTACACGGAGCAGGAAGCAGCAGCTGGCCATAGCCGCCGGTGGCTCGCGGTTAGACTATATGGGGGCAGACCGGACCACGCCGGCCAACGAGCAGGCTACACAGTCAGCCACACGGCCACACACATACACAGGCTACACGGAGCAGGAAGCAGCAGCTGGCCATAGCCGCCGGTGGCTCGCGGTTAGACTATATGGGGGCAGACCGGACCACGCCGGCCAACGAGCAGGCTACACAGTCAGCCACACGGCCACACACATACACAGGCTACACGGAGCAGGAAGCAGCAGCTGGCCATAGCCGCCGGTGGCTCGCGGTTAGACTATATGGGGGCAGACCGGACCACGCCGGCCAACGAGCAGGCTACACAGTCAGCCACACGGCCACACACATACACAGGCTACACGGAGCAGGAAGCAGCAGCTGGCCATAGCCGCCGGTGGCTCGCGGTTAGACTATATGGGGGCAGACCGGACCACGCCGGCCAACGAGCAGGCTACACAGTCAGCCACACGGCCACACACATACACAGGCTACACGGAGCAGGAAGCAGCAGCTGGCCATAGCCGCCGGTGGCTCGCGGTTAGACTATATGGGGGCAGACCGGACCACGCCGGCCAACGAGCAGGCTACACAGTCAGCCACACGCCACACACATACACAGGCTACACGGAGCAGGAAGCAGCAGCTGGCCATAGCCGCCGGTGGCTCGCGGTTAGACTATATGGGGGCAGACCGGACCACGCCGGCCAACGAGCAGGCTACACAGTCAGACACACGGCCACACACATACACAGGCTACACGGAGCAGGAAGCAGCAGCTGGCCATAGCCGCCGGTGGCTCGCGGTTAGACTATATGGGGGCAGACCGGACCACGCCGGCCAACGAGCAGGCTACACAGAGCAGGAAGCAGCAGCTGGCCATAGCCGCCGGTGGCTCGCGGTTAGACTATATGGGGGCAGACCGGACCACGCCGGCCAACGAGCAGAGACACAGTCAGCCACACGGCCACACACATACACAGGCTACACGGAGCAGGAAGCAGCAGCTGGCCATAGCCGCCGGTGGCTCGCGGTTAGACTATATGGGGGCAGACCGGACCACGCCGGCCAACGAGCAGGCTACACAGTCAGACACACGGCCACACACACATACACAGGCTACACGGAGCAGGAAGCAGCAGCTGGCCATAGCCGCCGGTGGCTCGCGGTTAGACTATATGGGGCAGACCGGACCACGCCGGCCAACGAGCAGGCTACACAGTCAGACACACGGCCACACACACATACACAGGCTACACGGAGCAGGAAGCAGCAGCTGGCCATAGCCGCCGGTGGCTCGCGGTTAGACTATATGGGGGCAGACCGGACCACGCCGGCCAACGAGAAGGCTACACAGTCAGCCACACGGCCACACACATACACAGGCTACACGGAGCAGGAAGCAGCAGCTGGCCATAGCCGCCGGTGGCTCGCGGTTAGACTATATGGGGGCAGACCGGACCACGCCGGCCAACGAGCAGGCTACACAGAGCATGAAGCAGCAGCTTGACATAGCCGCCGGTGGCTCGCGGTTAGACTATATGGGGCAGACCGGACCACGCCGGCCAACGAGCAGGCTACACAGTCAGCCACACGGCCACACACATACACAGGCTACACGGAGCAGGAAGCAGCAGCTGGCCATAGCCGCCGGTGGCTCGCGGTTAGACTATATAGGGGCAGACCGGACCACGCCGGCCAACGAGCAGGCTACACAGTCAGACACACGGCCACACACACATACACAGGCTACACGGAGCAGGAAGCAGCAGCTGGCCATAGCCGCCGGTGGCTCGCGGTTAGACTATATGGGGGCAGACCGGACCACGCCGGCCAACGAGCAGGCTACACAGAGCAGGAAGCAGCAGCTGGCCATAGCCGCCGGTGGCTCGCGGTTAGACTATATGGGGGCAGACCGGACCACGCCGGCCAACGAGCAGGCTACACAGTCAGCCACACGGCCACACACATACACAGGCTACACGGAGCAGGAAGCAGCAGCTGGCCATAGCCGCCGGTGGCTCGCGGTTAGACTATATGGGGGCAGACCGGACCACGCCGGCCAACGAGCAGGCTACACAGAGCAGGAAGCAGCAGCTGGCCATAGCCGCCGGTGGCTCGCGGTTAGACTATATGGGGGCAGACCGGACCACGCCGGCCAACGAGCAGAGACACAGTCAGCCACACGGCCACACACATACACAGGCTACACGGAGCAGGAAGCAGCAGCTGGCCATAGCCGCCGGTGGCTCGCGGTTAGACTATATGGGGGCAGACCGGACCACGCCGGCCAACGAGCAGGCTACACAGTCAGACACACGGCCACACACACACACACAGGCTACACGGAGCAGGAAGCAGCAGCTGGCCATAGCCGCCGGTGGCTCGCGGTTAGACTATATGGGGGCAGACCGGACCACGCCGGCCAACGAGCAGGCTACACAGTCAGACACACGGCCACACACACATACACAGGCTACACGGAGCAGGAAGCAGCAGCTGGCCATAGCCGCCGGTGGCTCGCGGTTAGACTATATGGGGGCAGACCGGACCACGCCGGCCAACGAGCAGGCTACACAGTCAGCCACACGGCCACACACATACACAGGCTACACGGAGCAGGAAGCAGCAGCTGGCCATAGCCGCCGGTGGCTCGCGGTTAGACTATATGGGGGCAGACCGGACCACGCCGGCCAACGAGCAGGCTACACAGTCAGCCACACGGCCACACACATACACAGGCTACACGGAGCAGGAAGCAGCAGCTGGCCATAGCCGCCGGTGGCTCGCGGTTAGACTATATGGGGGCAGACCGGACCACGCCGGCCAACGAGCAGGCTACACAGTCAGACACACGGCCACACACATACACAGGCTACACGGAGCAGGAAGCAGCAGCTGGCCATAGCCGCCGGTGGCTCGCGGTTAGACTATATGGGGGCAGACCGGACCACGCCGGCCAACGAGCAGGCTACACAGTCAGCCACACGGCCACACACATACACAGGCTACACGGAGCAGGAAGCAGCAGCTGGCCATAGCCGCCGGTGGCTCGCGGTTAGACTATATGGGGGCAGACCGGACCACGCCGGCCAACGAGCAGGCTACACAGTCAGCCACACGGCCACACACATACACAGGCTACACGGAGCAGGAAGCAGCAGCTGGCCATAGCCGCCGGTGGCTCGCGGTTAGACTATATGGGGGCAGACCGGACCACGCCGGCCAACGAGCAGGCTACACAGTCAGACACACGGCCACACACACATACACAGGCTACACGGAGCAGGAAGCAGCAGCTGGCCATAGCCGCCGGTGGCTCGCGGTTAGACTATATGGGGGCAGACCGGACCACGCCGGCCAACGAGCAGGCTACACAGAGCAGGAAGCAGCAGCTGGCCATAGCCGCCGGTGGCTCGCGGTTAGACTATATGGGGGCAGACCGGACCACGCCGGCCAACGAGCAGAGACACAGTCAGCCACACGGCCACACACATACACAGGCTACACGGAGCAGGAAGCAGCAGCTGGCCATAGCCGCCGGTGGCTCGCGGTTAGACTATATGGGGGCAGACCGGACCACGCCGGCCAACGAGCAGAGACACAGTCAGCCACACGGCCACACACATACACAGGCTACACGGAGCAGGAAGCAGCAGCTGGCCATAGCCGCCGGTGGCTCGCGGTTAGACTATATGGGGGCAGACCGGACCACGCCGGCCAACGAGCAGGCTACACAGTCAGCCACACGGCCACACACATACACAGGCTACACGGAGCAGGAAGCAGCAGCTGGCCATAGCCGCCGGTGGCTCGCGGTTAGACTATATGGGGGCAGACCGGACCACGCCGGCCAACGAGCAGGCTACACAGTCAGCCACACGGCCACACACATACACAGGCTACACGGAGCAGGAAGCAGCAGCTGGCCATAGCCGCCGGTGGCTCGCGGTTAGACTATATGGGGGCAGACCGGACCACGCCGGCCAACGAGCAGGCTACACAGTCAGCCACACGGCCACACACATACACAGGCTACACGGAGCAGGAAGCAGCAGCTGGCCATAGCCGCCGGTGGCTCGC
The DNA here is from genome assembly GCA_021432705.1 of Caranx ignobilis. NCBI lineage: Eukaryota > Metazoa > Chordata > Actinopteri > Carangiformes > Carangidae > Caranx > Caranx ignobilis. The sequence goes on along the minus strand of MU269981.1, from coordinate 15,308,448 downwards.
GGTTAGACTATATGGGGGCAGACCGGACCACGCCGGCCAACGAGCAGGCTACACAGTCAGCCACACGGCCACACACATACACAGGCTACACGGAGCAGGAAGCAGCAGCTGGCCATAGCCGCCGGTGGCTCGCGGTTAGACTATATGGGGGCAGACCGGACCACGCCGGCCAACGAGCAGGCTACACAGTCAGCCACACGCCACACACATACACAGGCTACACGGAGCAGGAAGCAGCAGCTGGCCATAGCCGCCGGTGGCTCGCGGTTAGACTATATGGGGGCAGACCGGACCACGCCGGCCAACGAGCAGGCTACACAGAGCAGGAAGCAGCAGCTTGACATAGCCGCCGGTGGCTCGCGGTTAGACTATATGGGGGCAGACCGGACCACGCCGGCCAACGAGCAGGCTACACAGTCAGCCACACGGCCACACACATACACAGGCTACACGGAGCAGGAAGCAGCAGCTGGCCATAGCCGCCGGTGGCTCGCGGTTAGACTATATGGGGGCAGACCGGACCACGCCGGCCAACGAGCAGGCTACACAGTCAGACACACGGCCACACACACATACACAGGCTACACGGAGCAGGAAGCAGCAGCTGGCCATAGCCGCCGGTGGCTCGCGGTTAGACTATATGGGGGCAGACCGGACCACGCCGGCCAACGAGCAGGCTACACAGTCAGACACACGGCCACACACACATACACAGGCTACACGGAGCAGGAAGCAGCAGCTGGCCATAGCCGCCGGTGGCTCGCGGTTAGACTATATGGGGGCAGACCGGACCACGCCGGCCAACGAGCAGGCTACACAGTCAGACACACGGCCACACACATACACAGGCTACACGGAGCAGGAAGCAGCAGCTGGCCATAGCCGCCGGTGGCTCGCGGTTAGACTATATGGGGGCAGACCGGACCACGCCGGCCAACGAGCAGGCTACACAGTCAGCCACACGGCCACACACATACACAGGCTACACGGAGCAGGAAGCAGCAGCTGGCCATAGCCGCCGGTGGCTCGCGGTTAGACTATATGGGGGCAGACCGGACCACGCCGGCCAACGAGCAGGCTACACAGAGCAGGAAGCAGCAGCTGGCCATAGCCGCCGGTGGCTCGCGGTTAGACTATATGGGGGCAGACCGGACCACGCCGGCCAACGAGCAGGCTACACAGTCAGCCACACGGCCACACACATACACAGGCTACACGGAGCAGGAAGCAGCAGCTGGCCATAGCCGCCGGTGGCTCGCGGTTAGACTATATGGGGGCAGACCGGACCACGCCGGCCAACGAGCAGGCTACACAGTCAGACACACGGCCACACACACATACACAGGCTACACGGAGCAGGAAGCAGCAGCTGGCCATAGCCGCCGGTGGCTCGCGGTTAGACTATATGGGGGCAGACCGGACCACGCCGGCCAACGAGCAGGCTACACAGAGCAGGAAGCAGCAGCTGGCCATAGCCGCCGGTGGCTCGCGGTTAGACTATATGGGGGCAGACCGGACCACGCCGGCCAACGAGCAGAGACACAGTCAGCCACACGGCCACACACATACACAGGCTACACGGAGCAGGAAGCAGCAGCTGGCCATAGCCGCCGGTGGCTCGCGGTTAGACTATATGGGGGCAGACCGGACCACGCCGGCCAACGAGCAGGCTACACAGTCAGACACACGGCCACACACACATACACAGGCTACACGGAGCAGGAAGCAGCAGCTGGCCATAGCCGCCGGTGGCTCGCGGTTAGACTATATGGGGGCACACCGGACCACGCCGGCCAACGAGCAGGCTACACAGTCAGACACACGGCCACACACACATACACAGGCTACACGGAGCAGGAAGCAGCAGCTGGCCATAGCCGCCGGTGGCTCGCGGTTAGACTATATGGGGGCAGACCGGACCACGCCGGCCAACGAGCAGGCTACACAGAGCAGGAAGCAGCAGCTGGCCATAGCCGCCGGTGGCTCGCGGTTAGACTATATGGGGGCAGACCGGACCACGCCGGCCAACGAGCAGGCTACACAGTCAGCCACACGGCCACACACATACACAGGCTACACGGAGCAGGAAGCAGCAGCTGGCCATAGCCGCCGGTGGCTCGCGGTTAGACTATATGGGGGCAGACCGGACCACGCCGGCCAACGAGCAGGCTACACAGTCAGCCACACGGCCACACACATACACAGGCTACACGGAGCAGGAAGCAGCAGCTGGCCATAGCCGCCGGTGGCTCGCGGTTAGACTATATGGGGGCAGACCGGACCACGCCGGCCAACGAGCAGGCTACACAGTCAGACACACGGCCACACACATACACAGGCTACACGGAGCAGGAAGCAGCAGCTGGCCATAGCCGCCGGTGGCTCGCGGTTAGACTATATGGGGGCAGACCGGACCACGCCGGCCAACGAGCAGGCTACACAGTCAGCCACACGGCCACACACATACACAGGCTACACGGAGCAGGAAGCAGCAGCTGGCCATAGCCGCCGGTGGCTCGCGGTTAGACTATATGGGGGCAGACCGGACCACGCCGGCCAACGAGCAGGCTACACAGTCAGCCACACGCCACACACATACACAGGCTACACGGAGCAGGAAGCAGCAGCTGGCCATAGCCGCCGGTGGCTCGCGGTTAGACTATATGGGGGCAGACCGGACCACGCCGGCCAACGAGCAGGCTACACAGTCAGACACACGGCCACACACACATACACAGGCTACACGGAGCAGGAAGCAGCAGCTGGCCATAGCCGCCGGTGGCTCGCGGTTAGACTATATGGGGGCAGACCGGACCACGCCGGCCAACGAGCAGGCTACACAGAGCAGGAAGCAGCAGCTGGCCATAGCCGCCGGTGGCTCGCGGTTAGACTATATGGGGGCAGACCGGACCACGCCGGCCAACGAGCAGAGACACAGTCAGCCACACGGCCACACACATACACAGGCTACACGGAGCAGGAAGCAGCAGCTGGCCATAGCCGCCGGTGGCTCGCGGTTAGACTATATGGGGGCAGACCGGACCACGCCGGCCAACGAGCAGAGACACAGTCAGCCACACGGCCACACACATACACAGGCTACACGGAGCAGGAAGCAGCAGCTGGCCATAGCCGCCGGTGGCTCGCGGTTAGACTATATGGGGGCAGACCGGACCACGCCGGCCAACGAGCAGGCTACACAGTCAGCCACACGGCCACACACATATACAGGCTACACGGAGCAGGAAGCAGCAGCTGGCCATAGCCGCCGGTGGCTCGCGGTTAGACTATATGGGGGCAGACCGGACCACGCCGGCCAACGAGCAGGCTACACAGTCAGCCACACGGCCACACACATACACAGGCTACACGGAGCAGGAAGCAGCAGCTGGCCATAGCCGCCGGTGGCTCGCGGTTAGACTATATGGGGGCAGACCGGACCACGCCGGCCAACGAGCAGGCTACACAGTCAGCCACACGGCCACACACATACACAGGCTACACGGAGCAGGAAGCAGCAGCTGGCCATAGCCGCCGGTGGCTCGCGGTTAGACTATATGGGGGCAGACCGGACCACGCCGGCCAACGAGCAGGCTACACAGTCAGCCACACGGCCACACACATACACAGGCTACACGGAGCAGGAAGCAGCAGCTGGCCATAGCCGCCGGTGGCTCGCGGTTAGACTATATGGGGGCAGACCGGACCACGCCGGCCAACGAGCAGGCTACACAGTCAGCCACACGCCACACACATACACAGGCTACACGGAGCAGGAAGCAGCAGCTGGCCATAGCCGCCGGTGGCTCGCGGTTAGACTATATGGGGGCAGACCGGACCACGCCGGCTAACGAGCAGGCTACACAGTCAGACACACGGCCACACACACATACACAGGCTACACGGAGCAGGAAGCAGCAGCTGGCCATAGCCGCCGGTGGCTCGCGGTTAGACTATATGGGGGCAGACCGGACCACGCCGGCCAACGAGCAGGCTACACAGAGCAGGAAGCAGCAGCTGGCCATAGCCGCCGGTGGCTCGCGGTTAGACTATATGGGGGCAGACCGGACCACGCCGGCCAACGAGCAGAGACACAGTCAGCCACACGGCCACACACATACACAGGCTACACGGAGCAGGAAGCAGCAGCTGGCCATAGCCGCCGGTGGCTCGCGGTTAGACTATATGGGGGCAGACCGGACCACGCCGGCCAACGAGCAGGCTACACAGTCAGACACACGGCCACACACACATACACAGGCTACACGGAGCAGGAAGCAGCAGCTGGCCATAGCCGCCGGTGGCTCGCGGTTAGACTATATGGGGGCAGACCGGACCACGCCGGCCAACGAGCAGGCTACACAGTCAGACACACGGCCACACACACATACACAGGCTACACGGAGCAGGAAGCAGCAGCTGGCCATAGCCGCCGGTGGCTCGCGGTTAGACTATATGGGGGCAGACCGGACCACGCCGGCCAACGAGCAGGCTACACAGTCAGCCACACGGCCACACACATACACAGGCTACACGGAGCAGGAAGCAGCAGCTGGCCATAGCCGCCGGTGGCTCGCGGTTAGACTATATGGGGGCAGACCGGACCACGCCGGCCAACGAGCAGGCTACACAGAGCATGAAGCAGCAGCTTGACATAGCCGCCGGTGGCTCGCGGTTAGACTATATGGGGGCAGACCGGACCACGCCGGCCAACGAGCAGGCTACACAGTCAGCCACACGGCCACACACATACACAGGCTACACGGAGCAGGAAGCAGCAGCTGGCCATAGCCGCCGGTGGCTCGCGGTTAGACTATATGGGGGCAGACCGGACCACGCCGGCCAACGAGCAGGCTACACAGTCAGACACACGGCCACACACACATACACAGGCTACACGGAGCAGGAAGCAGCAGCTGGCCATAGCCGCCGGTGGCTCGCGGTTAGACTATATGGGGGCAGACCGGACCACGCCGGCCAACGAGCAGGCTACACAGAGCAGGAAGCAGCAGCTGGCCATAGCCGCCGGTGGCTCGCGGTTAGACTATATGGGGGCAGACCGGACCACGCCGGCCAACGAGCAGGCTACACAGTCAGCCACACGGCCACACACATACACAGGCTACACGGAGCAGGAAGCAGCAGCTGGCCATAGCCGCCGGTGGCTCGCGGTTAGACTATATGGGGGCAGACCGGACCACGCCGGCCAACGAGCAGGCTACACAGAGCAGGAAGCAGCAGCTGGCCATAGCCGCCGGTGGCTCGCGGTTAGACTATATGGGGGCAGACCGGACCACGCCGGCCAACGAGCAGAGACACAGTCAGCCACACGGCCACACACATACACAGGCTACACGGAGCAGGAAGCAGCAGCTGGCCATAGCCGCCGGTGGCTCGCGGTTAGACTATATGGGGGCAGACCGGACCACGCCGGCCAACGAGCAGGCTACACAGTCAGACACACGGCCACACACACACATACAGGCTACACGGAGCAGGAAGCAGCAGCTGGCCATAGCCGCCGGTGGCTCGCGGTTAGACTATATGGGGGCAGACCGGACCACGCCGGCCAACGAGCAGGCTACACAGTCAGACACACGGCCACACACATACACAGGCTACACGGAGCAGGAAGCAGCAGCTGGCCATAGCCGCCGGTGGCTCGCGGTTAGACTATATGGGGGCAGACCGGACCACGCCGCCAACGAGCAGGCTACACAGTCAGCCACACGGCCACACACATACACAGGCTACACGGAGCAGGAAGCAGCAGCTGGCCATAGCCGCCGGTGGCTCGCGGTTAGACTATATGGGGGCAGACCGGACCACGCCGGCCAACGAGCAGGCTACACAGTCAGCCACACGGCCACACACATACACAGGCTACACGGAGCAGGAAGCAGCAGCTGGCCATAGCCGCCGGTGGCTCGCGGTTAGACTATATGGGGGCAGACCGGACCACGCCGGCCAACGAGCAGGCTACACAGTCAGACACACGGCCACACACATACACAGGCTACACGGAGCAGGAAGCAGCAGCTGGCCATAGCCGCCGGTGGCTCGCGGTTAGACTATATGGGGGCAGACCGGACCACGCCGGCCAACGAGCAGGCTACACAGTCAGCCACACGGCCACACACATACACAGGCTACACGGAGCAGGAAGCAGCAGCTGGCCATAGCCGCCGGTGGCTCGCGGTTAGACTATATGGGGGCAGACCGGACCACGCCGGCCAACGAGCAGGCTACACAGTCAGCCACACGGCCACACACATACACAGGCTACACGGAGCAGGAAGCAGCAGCTGGCCATAGCCGCCGGTGGCTCGCGGTTAGACTATATAGGGGCAGACCGGACCACGCCGGCCAACGAGCAGGCTACACAGTCAGACACACGGCCACACACATACACAGGCTACACGGAGCAGGAAGCAGCAGCTGGCCATAGCCGCCGGTGGCTCGCGGTTAGACTATATGGGGGCAGACCGGACCACGCCGGCCAACGAGCAGGCTACACAGAGCAGGAAGCAGCAGCTGGCCATAGCCGCCGGTGGCTCGCGGTTAGACTATATGGGGGCAGACCGGACCACGCCGGCCAACGAGCAGAGACACAGTCAGCCACACGGCCACACACATACACAGGCTACACGGAGCAGGAAGCAGCAGCTGGCCATAGCCGCCGGTGGCTCGCGGTTAGACTATATGGGGGCAGACCGGACCACGCCGGCCAACGAGCAGAGACACAGTCAGCCACACGGCCACACACATACACAGGCTACACGGAGCAGGAAGCAGCAGCTGGCCATAGCCGCCGGTGGCTCGCGGTTAGACTATATGGGGGCAGACCGGACCACGCCGGCCAACGAGCAGGCTACACAGTCAGCCACACGGCCACACACATATACAGGCTACACGGAGCAGGAAGCAGCAGCTGGCCATAGCCGCCGGTGGCTCGCGGTTAGACTATATGGGGGCAGACCGGACCACGCCGGCCAACGAGCAGGCTACACAGTCAGCCACACGGCCACACACATACACAGGCTACACGGAGCAGGAAGCAGCAGCTGGCCATAGCCGCCGGTGGCTCGCGGTTAGACTATATGGGGGCAGACCGGACCACGCCGGCCAACGAGCAGGCTACACAGTCAGCCACACGGCCACACACATACACAGGCTACACGGAGCAGGAAGCAGCAGCTGGCCATAGCCGCCGGTGGCTCGCGGTTAGACTATATGGGGGCAGACCGGACCACGCCGGCCAACGAGCAGGCTACACAGTCAGCCACACGGCCACACACATACACAGGCTACACGGAGCAGGAAGCAGCAGCTGGCCATAGCCGCCGGTGGCTCGCGGTTAGACTATATGGGGGCAGACCGGACCACGCCGGCCAACGAGCAGGCTACACAGTCAGCCACACGCCACACACATACACAGGCTACACGGAGCAGGAAGCAGCAGCTGGCCATAGCCGCCGGTGGCTCGCGGTTAGACTATATGGGGGCAGACCGGACCACGCCGGCCAACGAGCAGGCTACACAGAGCAGGAAGAAGCAGCTTGACATAGCCGCCGGTGGCTCGCGGTTAGACTATATGGGGGCAGACCGGACCACGCCGGCCAACGAGCAGGCTACACAGTCAGACACACGGCCACACACATACACAGGCTACACGGAGCAGGAAGCAGCAGCTGGCCATAGCCGCCGGTGGCTCGCGGTTAGACTATATGGGGGCAGACCGGACCACGCCGGCCAACGAGCAGGCTACACAGTCAGACACACGGCCACACACACATACACAGGCTACACGGAGCAGGAAGCAGCAGCTGGCCATAGCCGCCGGTGGCTCGCGGTTAGACTATATGGGGGCAGACCGGACCACGCCGGCCAACGAGCAGGCTACACAGTCAGACACACGGCCACACACATACACAGGCTACACGGAGCAGGAAGCAGCAGCTGGCCATAGCCGCCGGTGGCTCGCGGTTAGACTATATGGGGGCAGACCGGACCACGCCGGCCAACGAGCAGGCTACACAGTCAGACACACGGCCACACACACATACACAGGCTACACGGAGCAGGAAGCAGCAGCTGGCCATAGCCGCCGGTGGCTCGCGGTTAGACTATATGGGGGCAGACCGGACCACGCCGGCCAACGAGCAGGCTACACAGTCAGCCACACGGCCACACACATACACAGGCTACACGGAGCAGGAAGCAGCAGCTGGCCATAGCCGCCGGTGGCTCGCGGTTAGACTATATGGGGGCAGACCGGACCACGCCGGCCAACGAGCAGGCTACACAGAGCATGAAGCAGCAGCTTGACATAGCCGCCGGTGGCTCGCGGTTAGACTATATGGGGGCAGACCGGACCACGCCGGCCAACGAGCAGGCTACACAGTCAGCCACACGGCCACACACATACACAGGCTACACGGAGCAGGAAGCAGCAGCTGGCCATAGCCGCCGGTGGCTCGCGGTTAGACTATATAGGGGCAGACCGGACCACGCCGGCCAACGAGCAGGCTACACAGTCAGACACACGGCCACACACACATACACAGGCTACACGGAGCAGGAAGCAGCAGCTGGCCATAGCCGCCGGTGGCTCGCGGTTAGACTATATGGGGGCAGACCGGACCACGCCGGCCAACGAGCAGGCTACACAGAGCAGGAAGCAGCAGCTGGCCATAGCCGCCGGTGGCTCGCGGTTAGACTATATGGGGGCAGACCGGACCACGCCGGCCAACGAGCAGAGACACAGTCAGCCACACGGCCACACACATACACAGGCTACACGGAGCAGGAAGCAGCAGCTGGCCATAGCCGCCGGTGGCTCGCGGTTAGACTATATGGGGGCAGACCGGACCACGCCGGCCAACGAGCAGGCTACACAGTCAGACACACGGCCACACACACACATACACAGGCTACACGGAGCAGGAAGCAGCAGCTGGCCATAGCCGCCGGTGGCTCGCGGTTAGACTATATGGGGGAAGACCGGACCACGCCGGCCAACGAGCAGGCTACACAGTCAGACACACGGCCACACACACATACACAGGCTACACGGAGCAGGAAGCAGCAGCTGGCCATAGCCGCCGGTGGCTCGCGGTTAGACTATATGGGGGCAGACCGGACCACGCCGGCCAACGAGCAGGCTACACAGAGCAGGAAGCAGCAGCTGGCCATAGCCGCCGGTGGCTCGCGGTTAGACTATATGGGGGCAGACCGGACCACGCCGGCCAACGAGCAGGCTACACAGTCAGCCACACGGCCACACACATACACAGGCTACACGGAGCAGGAAGCAGCAGCTGGCCATAGCCGCCGGTGGCTCGCGGTTAGACTATATGGGGGCAGACCGGACCACGCCGGCCAACGAGCAGGCTACACAGTCAGCCACACGGCCACACACATACACAGGCTACACGGAGCAGGAAGCAGCAGCTGGCCATAGCCGCCGGTGGCTCGCGGTTAGACTATATGGGGGCAGACCGGACCACGCCGGCCAACGAGCAGGCTACACAGTCAGACACACGGCCACACACATACACAGGCTACACGGAGCAGGAAGCAGCAGCTGGCCATAGCCGCCGGTGGCTCGCGGTTAGACTATATGGGGGCAGACCGGACCACGCCGGCCAACGAGCAGGCTACACAGTCAGCCACACGGCCACACACATACACAGGCTACACGGAGCAGGAAGCAGCAGCTGGCCATAGCCGCCGGTGGCTCGCGGTTAGACTATATGGGGGCAGACCGGACCACGCCGGCCAACGAGCAGGCTACACAGTCAGCCACACGCCACACACATACACAGGCTACACGGAGCAGGAAGCAGCAGCTGGCCATAGCCGCCGGTGGCTCGCGGTTAGACTATATGGGGGCAGACCGGACCACGCCGGCCAACGAGCAGGCTACACAGTCAGACACACGGCCACACACACATACACAGGCTACACGGAGCAGGAAGCAGCAGCTGGCCATAGCCGCCGGTGGCTCGCGGTTAGACTATATGGGGGCAGACCGGACCACGCCGGCCAACGAGCAGGCTACACAGAGCAGGAAGCAGCAGCTGGCCATAGCCGCCGGTGGCTCGCGGTTAGACTATATGGGGGCAGACCGGACCACGCCGGCCAACGAGCAGAGACACAGTCAGCCACACGGCCACACACATACACAGGCTACACGGAGCAGGAAGCAGCAGCTGGCCATAGCCGCCGGTGGCTCGCGGTTAGACTATATGGGGGCAGACCGGACCACGCCGGCCAACGAGCAGAGACACAGTCAGCCACACGGCCACACACATACACAGGCTACACGGAGCAGGAAGCAGCAGCTGGCCATAGCCGCCGGTGGCTCGCGGTTAGACTATATGGGGGCAGACCGGACCACGCCGGCCAACGAGCAGGCTACACAGTCAGCCACACGGCCACACACATACACAGGCTACACGGAGCAGGAAGCAGCAGCTGGCCATAGCCGCCGGTGGCTCGCGGTTAGACTATATGGGGGCAGACCGGACCACGCCGGCCAACGAGCAGGCTACACAGTCAGCCACACGGCCACACACATACACAGGCTACACGGAGCAGGAAGCAGCAGCTGGCCATAGCCGCCGGTGGCTCGCGGTTAGACTATATGGGGGCAGACCGGACCACGCCGGCCAACGAGCAGGCTACACAGTCAGCCACACGGCCACACACATACACAGGCTACACGGAGCAGGAAGCAGCAGCTGGCCATAGCCGCCGGTGGCTCGCGGTTAGACTATATGGGGGCAGACCGGACCACGCCGGCCAACGAGCAGGCTACACAGTCAGCCACACGGCCACACACATACACAGGCTACACGGAGCAGGAAGCAGCAGCTGGCCATAGCCGCCGGTGGCTCGCGGTTAGACTATATGGGGGCAGACCGGACCACGCCGGCCAACGAGCAGGCTACACAGTCAGCCACACGCCACACACATACACAGGCTACACGGAGCAGGAAGCAGCAGCTGGCCATAGCCGCCGGTGGCTCGCGGTTAGACTATATGGGGGCAGACCGGACCACGCCGGCCAACGAGCAGGCTACACAGTCAGACACACGGCCACACACACATACACAGGCTACACGGAGCAGGAAGCAGCAGCTGGCCATAGCCGCCGGTGGCTCGCGGTTAGACTATATGGGGGCAGACCGGACCACGCCGGCCAACGAGCAGGCTACACAGAGCAGGAAGCAGCAGCTGGCCATAGCCGCCGGTGGCTCGCGGTTAGACTATATGGGGGCAGACCGGACCACGCCGGCCAACGAGCAGAGACACAGTCAGCCACACGGCCACACACATACACAGGCTACACGGAGCAGGAAGCAGCAGCTGGCCATAGCCGCCGGTGGCTCGCGGTTAGACTATATGGGGGCAGACCGGACCACGCCGGCCAACGAGCAGGCTACACAGTCAGACACACGGCCACACACACATACACAGGCTACACGGAGCAGGAAGCAGCAGCTGGCCATAGCCGCCGGTGGCTCGCGGTTAGACTATATGGGGGCAGACCGGACCACGCCGGCCAACGAGCAGGCTACACAGTCAGACACACGGCCACACACATACACAGGCTACACGGAGCAGGAAGCAGCAGCTGGCCATAGCCGCCGGTGGCTCGCGGTTAGACTATATGGGGGCAGACCGGACCACGCCGGCCAACGAGCAGGCTACACAGTCAGCCACACGGCCACACACATACACAGGCTACACGGAGCAGGAAGCAGCAGCTGGCCATAGCCGCCGGTGGCTCGCGGTTAGACTATATGGGGGCAGACCGGACCACGCCGGCCAACGAGCAGGCTACACAGAGCAGGAAGCAGCAGCTTGCCATAGCCGCCGGTGGCTCGCGGTTAGACTATATGGGGGCAGACCGGACCACGCCGGCCAACGAGCAGGCTACACAGTCAGCCACACGGCCACACACATACACAGGCTACACGGAGCAGGAAGCAGCAGCTGGCCATAGCCGCCGGTGGCTCGCGGTTAGACTATATGGGGGCAGACCGGACCACGCCGGCCAACGAGCAGGCTACACAGTCAGACACACGGCCACACACACATACACAGGCTACACGGAGCAGGAAGCAGCAGCTGGCCATAGCCGCCGGTGGCTCGCGGTTAGACTATATGGGGGCAGACCGGACCACGCCGGCCAACGAGCAGGCTACACAGAGCAGGAAGCAGCAGCTGGCCATAGCCGCCGGTGGCTCGCGGTTAGACTATATGGGGGCAGACCGGACCACGCCGGCCAACGAGCAGGCTACACAGTCAGCCACACGGCCACACACATACACAGGCTACACGGAGCAGGAAGCAGCAGCTGGCCATAGCCGCCGGTGGCTCGCGGTTAGACTATATGGGGGCAGACCGGACCACGCCGGCCAACGAGCAGGCTACACAGTCAGCCACACGCAACACACATACACAGGCTACACGGAGCAGGAAGCAGCAGCTGGCCATAGCCGCCGGTGGCTCGCGGTTAGACTATATGGGGGCAGACCGGACCACGCCGGCCAACGAGCAGGCTACACAGTCAGCCACACGGCCACACACATACACAGGCTACACGGAGCAGGAAGCAGCAGCTGGCCATAGCCGCCGGTGGCTCGCGGTTAGACTATATGGGGGCAGACCGGACCACGCCGGCCAACGAGCAGGCTACACAGTCAGACACACGGCCACACACATACACAGGCTACACGGAGCAGGAAGCAGCAGCTGGCCATAGCCGCCGGTGGCTCGCGGTTAGACTATATGGGGGCAGACCGGACCACGCCGGCCAACGAGCAGGCTACACAGTCAGCCACACGGCCACACACATACACACAGGCTACACGGAGCAGGAAGCAGCAGCTGGCCATAGCCGCCGGTGGCTCGCGGTTAGACTATATGGGGGCAGACCGGACCACGCCGGCCAACGAGCAGGCTACACAGAGCAGGAAGCAGCAGCTGGCCATAGCCGCCGGTGGCTCGCGGTTAGACTATATGGGGGCAGACCGGACCACGCCGGCCAACGAGCAGGCTACACAGTCAGCCACACGGCCACACACATACACAGGCTACACGGAGCAGGAAGCAGCAGCTGGCCATAGCCGCCGGTGGCTCGCGGTTAGACTATATGGGGGCAGACCGGACCACGCCGGCCAACGAGCAGGCTACACAGTCAGACACACGGCCACACACATACACAGGCTACACGGAGCAGGAAGCAGCAGCTGGCCATAGCCGCCGGTGGCTCGCGGTTAGACTATATGGGGGCAGACCGGACCACGCCGGCCAACGAGCAGGCTACACAGTCAGACACACGGCCACACACACATACACAGGCTACACGGAGCAGGAAGCAGCAGCTGGCCATAGCCGCCGGTGGCTCGCGGTTAGACTATATGGGGGCAGACCGGACCACGCCGGCCAACGAGCAGGCTACACAGTCAGCCACACGGCCACACACACACACAGGCTACACGGAGCAGGAAGCAGCAGCTGGCCATAGCCGCCGGTGGCTCGCGGTTAGACTATATGGGGGCAGACCGGACCACGCCGGCCAACGAGCAGGCTACACAGTCAGCCACACGGCCACACACATACACAGGCTACACGGAGCAGGAAGCAGCAGCTGGCCATAGCCGCCGGTGGCTCGCGGTTAGACTATATGGGGGCAGACCGGACCACGCCGGCCAACGAGCAGGCTACACAGAGCAGGAAGCAGCAGCTTGACATAGCCGCCGGTGGCTCGCGGTTAGACTATATGGGGGCAGACCGGACCACGCCGGCCAACGAGCAGGCTACACAGTCAGCCACACGGCCACACACATACACAGGCTACACGGAGCAGGAAGCAGCAGCTGGCCATAGCCGCCGGTGGCTCGCGGTTAGACTATATGGGGGCAGACCGGACCACGCCGGCCAACGAGCAGGCTACACAGTCAGCCACACGGCCACACACACACACAGGCTACACGGAGCAGGAAGCAGCAGCTGGCCATAGCCGCCGGTGGCTCGCGGTTAGACTATATGGGGCAGACCGGACCACGCCGGCCAACGAGCAGGCTACACAGAGCAGGAAGCAGCAGCTGGCCATAGCCGCCGGTGGCTCGCGGTTAGACTATATGGGGGCAGACCGGACCACGCCGGCCAACGAGCAGGCTACACAGTCAGCCACACGGCCACACACATACACAGGCTACACGGAGCAGGAAGCAGCAGCTGGCCATAGCCGCCGGTGGCTCGCGGTTAGACTATATGGGGGCAGACCGGACCACGCCGGCCAACGAGCAGGCTACACAGTCAGCCACACGGCAACACACATACACAGGCTACACGGAGCAGGAAGCAGCAGCTGGCCATAGCCGCCGGTGGCTCGCGGTTAGACTATATGGGGGCAGACCGGACCACGCCGGCCAACGAGCAGGCTACACAGTCAGCCACACGGCCACACACATACACAGGCTACACGGAGCAGGAAGCAGCAGCTGGCCATAGCCGCCGGTGGCTCGCGGTTAGACTATATGGGGGCAGACCGGACCACGCCGGCCAACGAGCAGGCTACACAGTCAGCCACACGGCCACACACATACACAGGCTACACGGAGCAGGAAGCAGCAGCTGGCCATAGCCGCCGGTGGCTCGCGGTTAGACTATATGGGGGCAGACCGGACCACGCCGGCCAACGAGCAGGCTACACAGTCAGCCACACGGCCACACACATACACAGGCTACACGGAGCAGGAAGCAGCAGCTGGCCATAGCCGCCGGTGGCTCGCGGTTAGACTATATGGGGGCAGACCGGACCACGCCGGCCAACGAGCAGGCTACACAGAGCAGGAAGCAGCAGCTGGCCATAGCCGCCGGTGGCTCGCGGTTAGACTATATGGGGGCAGACCGGACCACGCCGGCCAACGAGCAGGCTACACAGTCAGCACACGGCCACACACATACACAGGCTACACGGAGCAGGAAGCAGCAGCTGGCCATAGCCGCCGGTGGCTCGCGGTTAGACTATATGGGGGCAGACCGGACCACGCCGGCCAACGAGCAGGCTACACAGTCAGACACACGGCCACACACACATACACAGGCTACACGGAGCAGGAAGCAGCAGCTGGCCATAGCCGCCGGTGGCTCGCGGTTAGACTATATGGGGGCAGACCGGACCACGCCGGCCAACGAGCAGGCTACACAGTCAGACACACGGCCACACACATACACAGGCTACACGGAGCAGGAAGCAGCAGCTGGCCATAGCCGCCGGTGGCTCGCGGTTAGACTATATGGGGGCAGACCGGACCACGCCGGCCAACGAGCAGGCTACACAGTCAGACACACGGCCACACACACATACACAGGCTACACGGAGCAGGAAGCAGCAGCTGGCCATAGCCGCCGGTGGCTCGCGGTTAGACTATATGGGGGCAGACCGGACCACGCCGGCCAACGAGCAGGCTACACAGAGCAGGAAGCAGCAGCTGGCCATAGCCGCCGGTGGCTCGCGGTTAGACTATATGGGGGCAGACCGGACCACGCCGGCCAACGAGCAGGCTACACAGTCAGCCACACGGCCACACACATACACAGGCTACACGGAGCAGGAAGCAGCAGCTGGCCATAGCCGCCGGTGGCTCGCGGTTAGACTATATGGGGGCAGACCGGACCACGCCGGCCAACGAGCAGGCTACACAGTCAGACACACGGCCACACACATACACAGGCTACACGGAGCAGGAAGCAGCAGCTGGCCATAGCCGCCGGTGGCTCGCGGTTAGACTATATGGGGGCAGACCGGACCACGCCGGCCAACGAGCAGGCTACACAGTCAGCCACACGGCCACACACATACACAGGCTACACGGAGCAGGAAGCAGCAGCTGGCCATAGCCGCCGGTGGCTCGCGGTTAGACTATATGGGGGCAGACCGGACCACGCCGGCCAACGAGCAGGCTACACAGTCAGACACACGGCCACACACACATACACAGGCTACACGGAGCAGGAAGCAGCAGCTGGCCATAGCCGCCGGTGGCTCGCGGTTAGACTATATGGGGGCAGACCGGACCACGCCGGCCAACGAGCAGGCTACACAGTCAGCCACACGGCCACACACACATACACAGGCTACACGGAGCAGGAAGCAGCAGCTGGCCATAGCCGCCGGTGGCTCGCGGTTAGACTATATGGGGGCAGACCGGACCACGCCGGCCAACGAGCAGAGACACAGTCAGCCACACGGCCACACACATACACAGGCTACACGGAGCAGGAAGCAGCAGCTGGCCATAGCCGCCGGTGGCTCGCGGTTAGACTATATGGGGGCAGACCGGACCACGCCGGCCAACGAGCAGGCTACACAGTCAGCCACACGGCCACACACATACACAGGCTACACGGAGCAGGAAGCAGCAGCTGGCCATAGCCGCCGGTGGCTCGCGGTTAGACTATATGGGGGCAGACCGGACCACGCCGGCCAACGAGCAGAGACACAGTCAGCCACACGGCCACACACATACACAGGCTACACGGAGCAGGAAGCAGCAGCTGGCCATAGCCGCCGGTGGCTCGCGGTTAGACTATATGGGGGCAGACCGGACCACGCCGGCCAACGAGCAGGCTACACAGTCAGCCACACGGCCACACACATACACAGGCTACACGGAGCAGGAAGCAGCAGCTGGCCATAGCCGCCGGTGGCTCGCGGTTAGACTATATGGGGGCAGACCGGACCACGCCGGCCAACGAGCAGGCTACACAGAGCAGGAAGCAGCAGCTGGCCATAGCCGCCGGTGGCTCGCGGTTAGACTATATGGGGGCAGACCGGACCACGCCGGCCAACGAGCAGGCTACACAGAGCAGGAAGCAGCAGCTGGCCATAGCCGCCGGTGGCTCGCGGTTAGACTATATGGGGGCAGACCGGACCACGCCGGCCAACGAGCAGGCTACACAGTCAGCCACACGGCCACACACATACACAGGCTACACGGAGCAGGAAGCAGCAGCTGGCCATAGCCGCCGGTGGCTCGCGGTTAGACTATATGGGGGCAGACCGGACCACGCCGGCCAACGAGCAGGCTACACAGTCAGCCACACGGCCACACACATACACAGGCTACACGGAGCAGGAAGCAGCAGCTGGCCATAGCCGCCGGTGGCTCGCGGTTAGACTATATGGGGGCAGACCGGACCACGCCGGCCAACGAGCAGGCTACACAGTCAGCCACACGCCACACACATACACAGGCTACACGGAGCAGGAAGCAGCAGCTGGCCATAGCCGCCGGTGGCTCGCGGTTAGACTATATGGGGGCAGACCGGACCACGCCGGCCAACGAGCAGGCTACACAGTCAGCCACACGGCCACACACATACACAGGCTACACGGAGCAGGAAGCAGCAGCTGGCCATAGCCGCCGGTGGCTCGCGGTTAGACTATATGGGGGCAGACCGGACCACGCCGGCCAACGAGCAGGCTACACAGTCAGACACACGGCCACACACATACACAGGCTACACGGAGCAGGAAGCAGCAGCTGGCCATAGCCGCCGGTGGCTCGCGGTTAGACTATATGGGGGCAGACCGGACCACGCCGGCCAACGAGCAGGCTACACAGTCAGCCACACGGCCACACACATACACAGGCTACACGGAGCAGGAAGCAGCAGCTGGCCATAGCCGCCGGTGGCTCGCGGTTAGACTATATGGGGGCAGACCGGACCACGCCGGCCAACGAGCAGGCTACACAGAGCAGGAAGAAGCAGCTTGACATAGCCGCCGGTGGCTCGCGGTTAGACTATATGGGGGCAGACCGGACCACGCCGGCCAACGAGCAGGCTACACAGTCAGACACACGGCCACACACATACACAGGCTACACGGAGCAGGAAGCAGCAGCTGGCCATAGCCGCCGGTGGCTCGCGGTTAGACTATATGGGGGCAGACCGGACCACGCCGGCCAACGAGCAGGCTACACAGTCAGCCACACGGCCACACACATACACAGGCTACACGGAGCAGGAAGCAGCAGCTGGCCATAGCCGCCGGTGGCTCGCGGTTAGACTATATGGGGGCAGACCGGACCACGCCGGCCAACGAGCAGGCTACACAGAGCATGAAGCAGCAGCTTGACATAGCCGCCGGTGGCTCGCGGTTAGACTATATGGGGGCAGACCGGACCACGCCGGCCAACGAGCAGGCTACACAGTCAGCCACACGGCCACACACATACACAGGCTACACGGAGCAGGAAGCAGCAGCTGGCCATAGCCGCCGGTGGCTCGCGGTTAGACTATATGGGGGCAGACCGGACCACGCCGGCCAACGAGCAGGCTACACAGTCAGCCACACGGCCACACACATACACAGGCTACACGGAGCAGGAAGCAGCAGCTGGCCATAGCCGCCGGTGGCTCGCGGTTAGACTATATGGGGGCAGACCGGACCACGCCGGCCAACGAGCAGGCTACACAGAGCAGGAAGCAGCAGCTGGCCATAGCCGCCGGTGGCTCGCGGTTAGACTATATGGGGGCAGACCGGACCACGCCGGCCAACGAGCAGGCTACACAGTCAGCCACACGGCCACACACATACACAGGCTACACGGAGCAGGAAGCAGCAGCTGGCCATAGCCGCCGGTGGCTCGCGGTTAGACTATATGGGGCAGACCGGACCACGCCGGCCAACGAGCAGGCTACACAGTCAGCCACACGGCCACACACATACACAGGCTACACGGAGCAGGAAGCAGCAGCTGGCCATAGCCGCCGGTGGCTCGCGGTTAGACTATATGGGGGCAGACCGGACCACGCCGGCCAACGAGCAGGCTACACAGTCAGCCACACGGCCACACACATACACAGGCTACACGGAGCAGGAAGCAGCAGCTGGCCATAGCCGCCGGTGGCTCGCGGTTAGACTATATGGGGGCAGACCGGACCACGCCGGCCAACGAGCAGGCTACACAGTCAGACACACGGCCACACACATACACAGGCTACACGGAGCAGGAAGCAGCAGCTGGCCATAGCCGCCGGTGGCTCGCGGTTAGACTATATGGGGGCAGACCGGACCACGCCGGCCAACGAGCAGGCTACACAGTCAGCCACACGGCCACACACATACACAGGCTACACGGAGCAGGAAGCAGCAGCTGGCCATAGCCGCCGGTGGCTCGCGGTTAGACTATATGGGGGCAGACCGGACCACGCCGGCCAACGAGCAGGCTACACAGAGCAGGAAGCAGCAGCTTGACATAGCCGCCGGTGGCTCGCGGTTAGACTATATGGGGGCAGACCGGACCACGCCGGCCAACGAGCAGGCTACACAGTCAGCACACGGCCACACACATACACAGGCTACACGGAGCAGGAAGCAGCAGCTGGCCATAGCCGCCGGTGGCTCGCGGTTAGACTATATGGGGGCAGACCGGACCACGCCGGCCAACGAGCAGGCTACACAGTCAGACACACGGCCACACACATACACAGGCTACACGGAGCAGGAAGCAGCAGCTGGCCATAGCCGCCGGTGGCTCGCGGTTAGACTATATGGGGGCAGACCGGACCACGCCGGCCAACGAGCAGGCTACACAGTCAGACACACGGCCACACACACATACACAGGCTACACGGAGCAGGAAGCAGCAGCTGGCCATAGCCGCCGGTGGCTCGCGGTTAGACTATATGGGGGCAGACCGGACCACGCCGGCCAACGAGCAGGCTACACAGTCAGACACACGGCCACACACACATACACAGGCTACACGGAGCAGGAAGCAGCAGCTGGCCATAGCCGCCGGTGGCTCGCGGTTAGACTATATGGGGGCAGACCGGACCACGCCGGCCAACGAGCAGGCTACACAGTCAGCCACACGGCCACACACATACACAGGCTACACGGAGCAGGAAGCAGCAGCTGGCCATAGCCGCCGGTGGCTCGCGGTTAGACTATATGGGGGCAGACCGGACCACGCCGGCCAACGAGCAGGCTACACAGAGCAGGAAGCAGCAGCTGGCCATAGCCGCCGGTGGCTCGCGGTTAGACTATATGGGGGCAGACCGGACCACGCCGGCCAACGAGCAGGCTACACAGTCAGCCACACGGCCACACACATACACAGGCTACACGGAGCAGGAAGCAGCAGCTGGCCATAGCCGCCGGTGGCTCGCGGTTAGACTATATGGGGGCAGACCGGACCACGCCGGCCAACGAGCAGGCTACACAGTCAGACACACGGCCACACACACATACACAGGCTACACGGAGCAGGAAGCAGCAGCTGGCCATAGCCGCCGGTGGCTCGCGGTTAGACTATATGGGGGCAGACCGGACCACGCCGGCCAACGAGCAGGCTACACAGAGCAGGAAGCAGCAGCTGGCCATAGCCGCCGGTGGCTCGCGGTTAGACTATATGGGGGCAGACCGGACCACGCCGGCCAACGAGCAGGCTACACAGTCAGCCACACGGCCACACACATACACAGGCTACACGGAGCAGGAAGCAGCAGCTGGCCATAGCCGCCGGTGGCTCGCGGTTAGACTATATGGGGGCAGACCGGACCACGCCGGCCAACGAGCAGGCTACACAGTCAGCCACACGCCACACACATACACAGGCTACACGGAGCAGGAAGCAGCAGCTGGCCATAGCCGCCGGTGGCTCGCGGTTAGACTATATGGGGGCAGACCGGACCACGCCGGCCAACGAGCAGGCTACACAGTCAGCCACACGGCCACACACATACACAGGCTACACGGAGCAGGAAGCAGCAGCTGGCCATAGCCGCCGGTGGCTCGCGGTTAGACTATATGGGGGCAGACCGGACCACGCCGGCCAACGAGCAGGCTACACAGTCAGACACACGGCCACACACATACACAGGCTACACGGAGCAGGAAGCAGCAGCTGGCCATAGCCGCCGGTGGCTCGCGGTTAGACTATATGGGGGCAGACCGGACCACGCCGGCCAACGAGCAGGCTACACAGTCAGCCACACGGCCACACACATACACAGGCTACACGGAGCAGGAAGCAGCAGCTGGCCATAGCCGCCGGTGGCTCGCGGTTAGACTATATGGGGGCAGACCGGACCACGCCGGCCAACGAGCAGGCTACACAGAGCAGGAAGAGCAGCTTGACATAGCCGCCGGTGGCTCGCGGTTAGACTATATGGGGGCAGACCGGACCACGCCGGCCAACGAGCAGGCTACACAGTCAGCCACACGGCCACACACATACACAGGCTACACGGAGCAGGAAGCAGCAGCTGGCCATAGCCGCCGGTGGCTCGCGGTTAGACTATATGGGGGCAGACCGGACCACGCCGGCCAACGAGCAGGCTACACAGTCAGACACACGGCCACACACACATACACAGGCTACACGGAGCAGGAAGCAGCAGCTGGCCATAGCCGCCGGTGGCTCGCGGTTAGACTATATGGGGGCAGACCGGACCACGCCGGCCAACGAGCAGGCTACACAGTCAGACACACGGCCACACACACATACACAGGCTACACGGAGCAGGAAGCAGCAGCTGGCCATAGCCGCCGGTGGCTCGCGGTTAGACTATATGGGGGCAGACCGGACCACGCCGGCCAACGAGCAGGCTACACAGTCAGACACACGGCCACACACACATACACAGGCTACACGGAGCAGGAAGCAGCAGCTGGCCATAGCCGCCGGTGGCTCGCGGTTAGACTATATGGGGGCAGACCGGACCACGCCGGCCAACGAGCAGGCTACACAGTCAGCCACACGGCCACACACATACACAGGCTACACGGAGCAGGAAGCAGCAGCTGGCCATAGCCGCCGGTGGCTCGCGGTTAGACTATATGGGGGCAGACCGGACCACGCCGGCCAACGAGCAGGCTACACAGAGCAGGAAGCAGCAGCTTGCCATAGCCGCCGGTGGCTCGCGGTTAGACTATATGGGGGCAGACCGGACCACGCCGGCCAACGAGCAGGCTACACAGTCAGCCACACGGCCACACACATACACAGGCTACACGGAGCAGGAAGCAGCAGCTGGCCATAGCCGCCGGTGGCTCGCGGTTAGACTATATGGGGCAGACCGGACCACGCCGGCCAACGAGCAGGCTACACAGTCAGACACACGGCCACACACACATACACAGGCTACACGGAGCAGGAAGCAGCAGCTGGCCATAGCCGCCGGTGGCTCGCGGTTAGACTATATGGGGGCAGACCGGACCACGCCGGCCAACGAGCAGGCTACACAGAGCAGGAAGCAGCAGCTGGCCATAGCCGCCGGTGGCTCGCGGTTAGACTATATGGGGGCAGACCGGACCACGCCGGCCAACGAGCAGGCTACACAGTCAGCCACACGGCCACACACATACACAGGCTACACGGAGCAGGAAGCAGCAGCTGGCCATAGCCGCCGGTGGCTCGCGGTTAGACTATATGGGGGCAGACCGGACCACGCCGGCCAACGAGCAGGCTACACAGTCAGACACACGGCCACACACACACATACACAGGCTACACGGAGCAGGAAGCAGCAGCTGGCCATAGCCGCCGGTGGCTCGCGGTTAGACTATATGGGGGCAGACCGGACCACGCCGGCCAACGAGCAGGCTACACAGTCAGCCACACGGCCACACACACATACACAGGCTACACGGAGCAGGAAGCAGCAGCTGGCCATAGCCGCCGGTGGCTCGCGGTTAGACTATATGGGGGCAGACCGGACCACGCCGGCCAACGAGCAGGCTACACAGAGCAGGAAGCAGCAGCTGGCCATAGCCGCCGGTGGCTCGCGGTTAGACTATATGGGGGCAGACCGGACCACGCCGGCCAACGAGCAGGCTACACAGTCAGCCACACGGCCACACACATACACAGGCTACACGGAGCAGGAAGCAGCAGCTGGCCATAGCCGCCGGTGGCTCGCGGTTAGACTATATGGGGGCAGACCGGACCACGCCGGCCAACGAGCAGAGACACAGTCAGCCACACGGCCACACACATACACAGGCTACACGGAGCAGGAAGCAGCAGCTGGCCATAGCCGCCGGTGGCTCGCGGTTAGACTATATGGGGGCAGACCGGACCACGCCGGCCAACGAGCAGGCTACACAGAGCAGGAAGCAGCAGCTGGCCATAGCCGCCGGTGGCTCGCGGTTAGACTATATGGGGGCAGACCGGACCACGCCGGCCAACGAGCAGAGACACAGTCAGCCACACGGCCACACACATACACAGGCTACACGGAGCAGGAAGCAGCAGCTGGCCATAGCCGCCGGTGGCTCGCGGTTAGACTATATGGGGGCAGACCGGACCACGCCGGCCAACGAGCAGGCTACACAGTCAGACACACGGCCACACACACATACACAGGCTACACGGAGCAGGAAGCAGCAGCTGGCCATAGCCGCCGGTGGCTCGCGGTTAGACTATATGGGGGCAGACCGGACCACGCCGGCCAACGAGCAGGCTACACAGTCAGACACACGGCCACACACATACACAGGCTACACGGAGCAGGAAGCAGCAGCTGGCCATAGCCGCCGGTGGCTCGCGGTTAGACTATATGGGGGCAGACCGGACCACGCCGGCCAACGAGCAGGCTACACAGAGCAGGAAGCAGCAGCTGGCCATAGCCGCCGGTGGCTCGCGGTTAGACTATATGGGGGCAGACCGGACCACGCCGGCCAACGAGCAGGCTACACAGTCAGCCACACGGCCACACACATACACAGGCTACACGGAGCAGGAAGCAGCAGCTGGCCATAGCCGCCGGTGGCTCGCGGTTAGACTATATGGGGGCAGACCGGACCACGCCGGCCAACGAGCAGGCTACACAGTCAGCCACACGGCCACACACATACACAGGCTACACGGAGCAGGAAGCAGCAGCTGGCCATAGCCGCCGGTGGCTCGCGGTTAGACTATATGGGGGCAGACCGGACCACGCCGGCCAACGAGCAGGCTACACAGTCAGACACACGGCCACACACATACACAGGCTACACGGAGCAGGAAGCAGCAGCTGGCCATAGCCGCCGGTGGCTCGCGGTTAGACTATATGGGGGCAGACCGGACCACGCCGGCCAACGAGCAGGCTACACAGTCAGCCACACGGCCACACACATACACAGGCTACACGGAGCAGGAAGCAGCAGCTGGCCATAGCCGCCGGTGGCTCGCGGTTAGACTATATGGGGGCAGACCGGACCACGCCGGCCAACGAGCAGGCTACACAGTCAGCCACACGGCCACACACATACACAGGCTACACGGAGCAGGAAGCAGCAGCTGGCCATAGCCGCCGGTGGCTCGCGGTTAGACTATATGGGGGCAGACCGGACCACGCCGGCCAACGAGCAGGCTACACAGTCAGACACACGGCCACACACACATACACAGGCTACACGGAGCAGGAAGCAGCAGCTGGCCATAGCCGCCGGTGGCTCGCGGTTAGACTATATGGGGGCAGACCGGACCACGCCGGCCAACGAGCAGGCTACACAGAGCAGGAAGCAGCAGCTGGCCATAGCCGCCGGTGGCTCGCGGTTAGACTATATGGGGGCAGACCGGACCACGCCGGCCAACGAGCAGAGACACAGTCAGCCACACGGCCACACACATACACAGGCTACACGGAGCAGGAAGCAGCAGCTGGCCATAGCCGCCGGTGGCTCGCGGTTAGACTATATGGGGGCAGACCGGACCACGCCGGCCAACGAGCAGAGACACAGTCAGCCACACGGCCACACACATACACAGGCTACACGGAGCAGGAAGCAGCAGCTGGCCATAGCCGCCGGTGGCTCGCGGTTAGACTATATGGGGGCAGACCGGACCACGCCGGCCAACGAGCAGGCTACACAGTCAGCCACACGGCCACACACATACACAGGCTACACGGAGCAGGAAGCAGCAGCTGGCCATAGCCGCCGGTGGCTCGCGGTTAGACTATATGGGGGCAGACCGGACCACGCCGGCCAACGAGCAGGCTACACAGTCAGCCACACGGCCACACACATACACAGGCTACACGGAGCAGGAAGCAGCAGCTGGCCATAGCCGCCGGTGGCTCGCGGTTAGACTATATGGGGGCAGACCGGACCACGCCGGCCAACGAGCAGGCTACACAGTCAGCCACACGGCCACACACATACACAGGCTACACGGAGCAGGAAGCAGCAGCTGGCCATAGCCGCCGGTGGCTCGCGGTTAGACTATATGGGGGCAGACCGGACCACGCCGGCCAACGAGCAGGCTACACAGTCAGCCACACGGCCACACACATACACAGGCTACACGGAGCAGGAAGCAGCAGCTGGCCATAGCCGCCGGTGGCTCGCGGTTAGACTATATGGGGGCAGACCGGACCACGCCGGCCAACGAGCAGGCTACACAGTCAGCCACACGCCACACACATACACAGGCTACACGGAGCAGGAAGCAGCAGCTGGCCATAGCCGCCGGTGGCTCGCGGTTAGACTATATGGGGGCAGACCGGACCACGCCGGCCAACGAGCAGGCTACACAGTCAGCCACACGGCCACACACACATACACAGGCTACACGGAGCAGGAAGCAGCAGCTGGCCATAGCCGCCGGTGGCTCGCGGTTAGACTATATGGGGGCAGACCGGACCACGCCGGCCAACGAGCAGGCTACACAGAGCAGGAAGCAGCAGCTGGCCATAGCCGCCGGTGGCTCGCGGTTAGACTATATGGGGGCAGACCGGACCACGCCGGCCAACGAGCAGAGACACAGTCAGCCACACGGCCACACACATACACAGGCTACACGGAGCAGGAAGCAGCAGCTGGCCATAGCCGCCGGTGGCTCGCGGTTAGACTATATGGGGGCAGACCGGACCACGCCGGCCAACGAGCAGAGACACAGTCAGCCACACGGCCACACACATACACAGGCTACACGGAGCAGGAAGCAGCAGCTGGCCATAGCCGCCGGTGGCTCGCGGTTAGACTATATGGGGGCAGACCGGACCACGCCGGCCAACGAGCAGGCTACACAGTCAGCCACACGGCCACACACATACACAGGCTACACGGAGCAGGAAGCAGCAGCTGGCCATAGCCGCCGGTGGCTCGCGGTTAGACTATATGGGGGCAGACCGGACCACGCCGGCCAACGAGCAGAGACACAGTCAGCCACACGGCCACACACATACACAGGCTACACGGAGCAGGAAGCAGCAGCTGGCCATAGCCGCCGGTGGCTCGCGGTTAGACTATATGGGGGCAGACCGGACCACGCCGGCCAACGAGCAGGCTACACAGTCAGCCACACGGCCACACACATACACAGGCTACACGGAGCAGGAAGCAGCAGCTGGCCATAGCCGCCGGTGGCTCGCGGTTAGACTATATGGGGGCAGACCGGACCACGCCGGCCAACGAGCAGGCTACACAGAGCAGGAAGCAGCAGCTGGCCATAGCCGCCGGTGGCTCGCGGTTAGACTATATGGGGGCAGACCGGACCACGCCGGCCAACGAGCAGGCTACACAGAGCAGGAAGCAGCAGCTGGCCATAGCCGCCGGTGGCTCGCGGTTAGACTATATGGGGGCAGACCGGACCACGCCGGCCAACGAGCAGGCTACACAGTCAGCCACACGGCCACACACATACACAGGCTACACGGAGCAGGAAGCAGCAGCTGGCCATAGCCGCCGGTGGCTCGCGGTTAGACTATATGGGGGCAGACCGGACCACGCCGGCCAACGAGCAGGCTACACAGTCAGCCACACGGCCACACACATACACAGGCTACACGGAGCAGGAAGCAGCAGCTGGCCATAGCCGCCGGTGGCTCGCGGTTAGACTATATGGGGGCAGACCGGACCACGCCGGCCAACGAGCAGGCTACACAGTCAGCCACACGGCCACACACATACACAGGCTACACGGAGCAGGAAGCAGCAGCTGGCCATAGCCGCCGGTGGCTCGCGGTTAGACTATATGGGGGCAGACCGGACCACGCCGGCCAACGAGCAGGCTACACAGTCAGCCACACGGCCACACACATACACAGGCTACACGGAGCAGGAAGCAGCAGCTGGCCATAGCCGCCGGTGGCTCGCGGTTAGACTATATGGGGGCAGACCGGACCACGCCGGCCAACGAGCAGGCTACACAGTCAGACACACGGCCACACACATACACAGGCTACACGGAGCAGGAAGCAGCAGCTGGCCATAGCCGCCGGTGGCTCGCGGTTAGACTATATGGGGGCAGACCGGACCACGCCGGCCAACGAGCAGGCTACACAGTCAGCCACACGGCCACACACATACACAGGCTACACGGAGCAGGAAGCAGCAGCTGGCCATAGCCGCCGGTGGCTCGCGGTTAGACTATATGGGGGCAGACCGGACCACGCCGGCCAACGAGCAGGCTACACAGAGCAGGAAGCAGCAGCTGGCCATAGCCGCCGGTGGCTCGCGGTTAGACTATATGGGGGCAGACCGGACCACGCCGGCCAACGAGCAGGCTACACAGTCAGACACACGGCCACACACATACACAGGCTACACGGAGCAGGAAGCAGCAGCTGGCCATAGCCGCCGGTGGCTCGCGGTTAGACTATATGGGGGCAGACCGGACCACGCCGGCCAACGAGCAGGCTACACAGTCAGACACACGGCCACACACACATACACAGGCTACACGGAGCAGGAAGCAGCAGCTGGCCATAGCCGCCGGTGGCTCGCGGTTAGACTATATGGGGGCAGACCGGACCACGCCGGCCAACGAGCAGGCTACACAGTCAGCCACACGGCCACACACACATACACAGGCTACACGGAGCAGGAAGCAGCAGCTGGCCATAGCCGCCGGTGGCTCGCGGTTAGACTATATGGGGGCAGACCGGACCACGCCGGCCAACGAGCAGGCTACACAGTCAGACACACGGCCACACACACATACACAGGCTACACGGAGCAGGAAGCAGCAGCTGGCCATAGCCGCCGGTGGCTCGCGGTTAGACTATATGGGGGCAGACCGGACCACGCCGGCCAACGAGCAGGCTACACAGTCAGCCACACGGCCACACACATACACAGGCTACACGGAGCAGGAAGCAGCAGCTGGCCATAGCCGCCGGTGGCTCGCGGTTAGACTATATGGGGGCAGACCGGACCACGCCGGCCAACGAGCAGGCTACACAGAGCAGGAAGCAGCAGCTTGACATAGCCGCCGGTGGCTCGCGGTTAGACTATATGGGGGCAGACCGGACCACGCCGGCCAACGAGCAGGCTACACAGTCAGCACACGGCCACACACATACACAGGCTACACGGAGCAGGAAGCAGCAGCTGGCCATAGCCGCCGGTGGCTCGCGGTTAGACTATATGGGGGCAGACCGGACCACGCCGGCAACGAGCAGGCTACACAGTCAGCCACACGGCCACACACATACACAGGCTACACGGAGCAGGAAGCAGCAGCTGGCCATAGCCGCCGGTGGCTCGCGGTTAGACTATATGGGGGCAGACCGGACCACGCCGGCCAACGAGCAGGCTACACAGAGCAGGAAGCAGCAGCTGGCCATAGCCGCCGGTGGCTCGCGGTTAGACTATATGGGGGCAGACCGGACCACGCCGGCCAACGAGCAGGCTACACAGTCAGCCACACGGCCACACACATACACAGGCTACACGGAGCAGGAAGCAGCAGCTGGCCATAGCCGCCGGTGGCTCGCGGTTAGACTATATGGGGGCAGACCGGACCACGCCGGCCAACGAGCAGGCTACACAGTCAGACACACGGCCACACACACACATACACAGGCTACACGGAGCAGGTAGCAGCAGCTGGCCATAGCCGCCGGTGGCTCGCGGTTAGACTATATGGGGGCAGACCGGACCACGCCGGCCAACGAGCAGGCTACACAGTCAGACACACGGCCACACACACATACACAGGCTACACGGAGCAGGAAGCAGCAGCTGGCCATAGCCGCCGGTGGCTCGCGGTTAGACTATATGGGGGCAGACCGGACCACGCCGGCCAACGAGCAGGCTACACAGAGCAGGAAGCAGCAGCTGGCCATAGCCGCCGTGGCTCGCGGTTAGACTATATGGGGGCAGACCGGACCACGCCGGCCAACGAGCAGGACACAGTCAGCCACACGGCCACACACATACACAGGCTACACGGAGCAGGAAGCAGCAGCTGGCCATAGCCGCCGGTGGCTCGCGGTTAGACTATATGGGGGCAGACCGGACCACGCCGGCCAACGAGCAGGACACAGTCAGCCACACGGCCACACACATACACAGGCTACACGGAGCAGGAAGCAGCAGCTGGCCATAGCCGCCGGTGGCTCGCGGTTAGACTATATGGGGGCAGACCGGACCACGCCGGCCAACGAGCAGGCTACACAGAGCAGGAAGCAGCAGCTGGCCATAGCCGCCGGTGGCTCGCGGTTAGACTATATGGGGGCAGACCGGACCACGCCGGCCAACGAGCAGGCTACACAGTCAGCCACACGGCCACACACATACACAGGCTACACGGAGCAGGAAGCAGCAGCTGGCCATAGCCGCCGGTGGCTCGCGGTTAGACTATATGGGGGCAGACCGGACCACGCCGGCCAACGAGCAGGCTACACAGTCAGCCACACGGCCACACACACACATACACAGGCTACACGGAGCAGGTAGCAGCAGCTGGCCATAGCCGCCGGTGGCTCGCGGTTAGACTATATGGGGGCAGACCGGACCACGCCGGCCAACGAGCAGGCTACACAGTCAGACACACGGCCACACACACATACACAGGCTACACGGAGCAGGAAGCAGCAGCTGGCCATAGCCGCCGGTGGCTCGCGGTTAGACTATATGGGGGCAGACCGGACCACGCCGGCCAACGAGCAGGCTACACAGAGCAGGAAGCAGCAGCTGGCCATAGCCGCCGGTGGCTCGCGGTTAGACTATATGGGGGCAGACCGGACCACGCCGGCCAACGAGCAGGCTACACAGTCAGCCACACACGGCCACACACATACACAGGCTACACGGAGCAGGAAGCAGCAGCTGGCCATAGCCGCCGGTGGCTCGCGGTTAGACTATATGGGGGCAGACCGGACCACGCCGGCCAACGAGCAGGCTACACAGTCAGCCACACGGCCACACACATACACAGGCTACACGGAGCAGGAAGCAGCAGCTGGCCATAGCCGCCGGTGGCTCGCGGTTAGACTATATGGGGGCAGACCGGACCACGCCGGCCAACGAGCAGGCTACACAGTCAGCCACACGGCCACACACATACACAGGCTACACGGAGCAGGAAGCAGCAGCTGGCCATAGCCGCCGGTGGCTCGCGGTTAGACTATATGGGGGCAGACCGACCACGCCGGCCAACGAGCAGGCTACACAGTCAGACACACGGCCACACACACATACACAGGCTACACGGAGCAGGAAGCAGCAGCTGGCCATAGCCGCCGGTGGCTCGCGGTTAGACTATATGGGGGCAGACCGGACCACGCCGGCCAACGAGCAGGCTACACAGTCAGCCACACGGCCACACACACATACACAGGCTACACGGAGCAGGAAGCAGCAGCTGGCCATAGCCGCCGGTGGCTCGCGGTTAGACTATATGGGGGCAGACCGGACCACGCCGGCCAACGAGCAGGCTACACAGTCAGCCACACGGCCACACACACATACACAGGCTACACGGAGCAGGAAGCAGCAGCTGGCCATAGCCGCCGGTGGCTCGCGGTTAGACTATATGGGGGCAGACCGGACCACGCCGGCCAACGAGCAGGCTACACAGTCAGCCACACGGCCACACACATACACAGGCTACACGGAGCAGGAAGCAGCAGCTGGCCATAGCCGCCGGTGGCTCGCGGTTAGACTATATGGGGGCAGACCGGACCACGCCGGCCAACGAGCAGGCTACACAGAGCAGGAAGCAGCAGCTGGCCATAGCCGCCGGTGGCTCGCGGTTAGACTATATGGGGGCAGACCGGACCACGCCGGCCAACGAGCAGGCTACACAGTCAGCCACACGGCCACACACATACACAGGCTACACGGAGCAGGAAGCAGCAGCTGGCCATAGCCGCCGGTGGCTCGCGGTTAGACTATATGGGGGCAGACCGGACCACGCCGGCCAACGAGCAGGCTACACAGTCAGACACACACGGCCACACACATACACAGGCTACACGGAGCAGGAAGCAGCAGCTGGCCATAGCCGCCGGTGGCTCGCGGTTAGACTATATGGGGGCAGACCGGACCACGCCGGCCAACGAGCAGGCTACACAGAGCAGGAAGCAGCAGCTGGCCATAGCCGCCGGTGGCTCGCGGTTAGACTATATGGGGGCAGACCGGACCACGCCGGCCAACGAGCAGGCTACACAGTCAGCCACACGGCCACACACATACACAGGCTACACGGAGCAGGAAGCAGCAGCTGGCCATAGCCGCCGGTGGCTCGCGGTTAGACTATATGGGGGCAGACCGGACCACGCCGGCCAACGAGCAGGCTACACAGTCAGACACACGGCCACACACACACATACACAGGCTACACGGAGCAGGAAGCAGCAGCTGGCCATAGCCGCCGGTGGCTCGCGGTTAGACTATATGGGGGCAGACCGGACCACGCCGGCCAACGAGCAGGCTACACAGTCAGCCACACGGCCACACACATACACAGGCTACACGGAGCAGGAAGCAGCAGCTGGCCATAGCCGCCGGTGGCTCGCGGTTAGACTATATGGGGGCAGACCGGACCACGCCGGCCAACGAGCAGGCTACACAGAGCAGGAAGCAGCAGCTGGCCATAGCCGCCGGTGGCTCGCGGTTAGACTATATGGGGGCAGACCGGACCACGCCGGCCAACGAGCAGGCTACACAGTCAGCCACACGGCCACACACATACACAGGCTACACGGAGCAGGAAGCAGCAGCTGGCCATAGCCGCCGGTGGCTCGCGGTTAGACTATATGGGGGCAGACCGGACCACACCGGCCAACGAGCAGAGACACAGTCAGCCACACGGCCACACACATACAGAGGCTACACGGAGCAGGAAGCAGCAGCTGGCCATAGCCGCCGGTGGCTCGCGGTTAGACTATATGGGGGCAGACCGGACCACGCCGGCCAACGAGCAGGACACAGTCAGCCACACGGCCACACACATACACAGGCTACACGGAGCAGGAAGCAGCAGCTGGCCATAGCCGCCGGTGGCTCGCGGTTAGACTATATGGGGGCAGACCGGACCACGCCGGCCAACGAGCAGGCTACACAGTCAGCCAGGCCACACACATATACAGGCTACACGGAGCAGGAAGCAGCAGCTGGCCATAGCCGCCGGTGGCTCGCGGTTAGAATATATGGGGGCAGACCGGACCACGCCGGCCAACGAGCAGGCTACACAGTCAGCCACACGGCCACACACATACACAGGCTACACGGAGCAGGAAGCAGCAGCTGGCCATAGCAGCCGGTGGCTCGCGGTTAGACTATATGGGGGCAGACCGGACCACGCCGGCCAACGAGCAGGCTACACAGTCAGCCACACGGCCACACACATACACACGCTATACCGGCGGTCGCGGTACACCACAGGTCACTCCAGCTCTGAGCAGAGAGACTCAGCCACACGTACACATACACACAGGCAGGCCGGCCCTCACAGTTGATACGGGAAGGAGGGACGAGTGCTTGCCGGGCCAGCCGGTGGTCGCGGTACAACCATGGATTTATTATAAGAACTGGATACGACGCCGCCCCTCAGCCGACACGCCGATTTTTCCCAGTGGCCACTCGTGGTATTGCAACAAAGAATCCCCATGACCCCAAAAAGCATTTATCCCATAGACCGCAATAGTAAAAGAGACGGCTGCCAAACTGTTCACAGGACACCTCCAGCTGTAACCACCGTCAATTACCAATCTTTCTATGGAATATTTTTAAGTCATGGACTTTCATCCATCAAAAAGTTTTCAAAAGGCCAGAAAAGCCCCAGAAAAGTCTCTTTTCCCATGGTGACGTCACAGCTGTGTGCGGGCACTCCCAAAGCGCGGTCGTGCTGTGTCTCGGGAACGAGGATGGCTGAAACTTAACGAGGACTCTGTTCGGCACAAAACTCAGTCAGAAAAGTGAAAAAAACGACTCGGAGGTGAATTAATTTTAATTTAACTTTATGATGTTTAATATCTGTTGTCAGTCTCTTGTCAGCTCGTATTCTTAAATGCAACGTTTTAATTAATAAGATCGCATCGTAATAACTGGATTTACTAATGTGACACCGGCCGATTTTACACGACTGCTCCTGTTAAACTCGTTAAACTGTTGACTCACTAACCCACCCTAAATTTTTCAACAATTTTAACTTGGTAAGTCATTCATGCTGTGTGTTTATGTGTGTGTTAGCAGTGTCTCATCGCAGCTGATGTTCAACACCTGTTCCTCTGTTCAAAACGTCCACGTTAATTTATTTTACAGCTTAATATTCCTCGGTGGTAAAATGTAAAGTGAGACTTGGCCTCCAGGGGTCGGTGTTTGTGGCTTGAGATGGTGCAGCCTGCTCCCTGTCTTCCACCCGGGCCTGACCGGAACCGTCCTGGACGTCCTCACCATCGTCTCTCCTCCTTACCACGTCGTCAGTGTGTGTTCAGTGTACAGTATGTTCACTTACATTCATTATTAAATTGTTTGAAAAACATGCTTGTGACTTTTTTCCCCCCTGAATCCAATATCTGCAGCAGTGTCTGGGGCATTCATGTATATACTGATATACCTGGTTGTGTAACAGCTGCATTAACGGACACTGACGTCCTACGTGTTGTGGAAATACTGTACGGTTAAACTGTTTAATAACAAAGAGTCACAGCCACCTGAAGGCTTAATGATGATGATGAAACTACCTATAAACACACGCAGTAAAGACAAGGAAGATGCTTTTTTCTGACTGTAAGTACATGAAATTCAAAGAGCTGTAATTTTCCTTAAACACACAGTATGGCTTACAAAAACAAACCACATGTGGCCGAGTTTATAACACCACTGCCAGCATCCTGTAGATACAACTGTAGATCTGTGCAGCAAAGAAATTATGTGTAGGGTAAATATACTCTTCGATATTAAAAGGTAAGAGAGTAAAGCCCTCATGATAACATAATGAGGTGTTCTGAGCTAACCTGTCATGTTTAACATTAATTTCTCATTAAAAATGCACAAAAGACAGTTGACTGTAATTTGTTGCCCATTGTGATTTAAGCTCTACAGGTTCGAATCAACTCATTTTCAGTGTAACACCGTAGATAAATAAATAATAATAATCAGAACGAGTTAACGATCATATCAACAATCATAATCAACCTACAATCATACCGTCTTACTTTTTCAACCATTATCTTTGTTTTCAAGCCCGTGTGAGTCTTGTAAAATTCTTAAAATTCGTTCTTTAAATCCGCTATCATAGCATCATGAACGCGCAGCGCCAATACCAGAACGCCAATCGCGCGTTCTCATTGCCCAGAGGCATGATGGGAGGGGCCCAAAGCATCATGGGGGGTGACTCTACTGCACATTCAGTGGGCCCATAATGCGGAAGTAAACCCGGAAGCCAGAAACTTTTTCGGCGTATGCGCCAGGCGAGCAACTCCAATTGAAATCAACGGCGGCCATTTTCGATCCGGCATCCAGTTCATATAATACATCCATGGATTACATCGAACAAAAGTGCAAAATGGCCATGTTCATGAGATGGTCCCAGTTGTACTGGTTGTGATCACAGAATATGGATGAATAGACTTCACGGTTTTTCCATGAAATAATTTCAGCTGCAGGAAACTATTTTCAAACCGAAATTTAATCATCACAACACATTATACCACACAAATGTTAACAGTACAAAATACAAAATAAACTTTTTTTTTTAAAGAGTGCTGCGCATCATTTAACATAATGTCACCACTCTCAAGTGGCAAAAAGAAATTCAAATGGTGTAAACCATATGGAATTGCAGAAGAAGAAGAAAGTAAGCAGACATGCATCCCAAAAACAACGAACAATATTCTCTGTAAGAGCACCTGTGGTAAAAGGGGCTAGGTAAGAGGCTGGGGTGTTAAAATGAGGCAACAAAAGTTAAGTCATCAAGTGCTGAAGAACATAACTGTATTCTTAATACATAATAATTAGTAAAACAAAGCAGGTTTTCTAGTTGTGTGTCCAGAAAAGTGACAAATTAAAATACGGTTAAAAAACAAAATCAGGGTAAACAGACACAGGAGCACAAAAGAAATGATTTTTGTTTGACACTGTAAGTATTGTTTGTGATAGTCCGTGACTGATTGACTGACTGAATTTCAAATACTGCATTCACTGTATGGCCTTACATCAGTGTGTAAACTGAACCACTAAATGTTACACCATGTTCAAGTTCTGTTGATTGTACCCAAACACATACGTTGTCCTGTAGATCTTAAGACATGCTTGTGATTCTCCTGTGATTGCGCTCATTGTCCCATGTGGTGCAATAATATCCCATTGTGTAATAAACTCAGTTGTGATGGAAGGTATATGCACAGATAGGAAGCTAATAATGGTGTATTTAATAAACCTAGTTTTTTTTGTTTTTTTCATGAACAGTGCAAGCCGTTTATTCAACCTTCAAATTTAGGCATGAGAAAGTCATTCATTTCAGGGGGATGACTACCCAGAAGTTATAGTCAGCAGTCATGAGTGCCCCTTAAGGAAGATTTAAAATGGTATATTTTCAATATCAGTAAAATACATTCTCATTTCAGTGTTCTTTACATATATAATTTAGTGCTAAATACTCCAAAGTACCACTGCTCATATCTCTGGTAATGACCTGAGGCCAGCCTCAGTGAGTGTACAGATTACCTTTCTTTATCAAGGTCACCAAAGTAGGCCCACGAATCCTTCCTCAAGGGAAGGATGAGAAGAAGATACAGGTTGACAGTTATACCCATTAACTTCTTTAACAACCACACACCATTCAAGCTTCTTCCCATCCTAAGCTACCTCCTCTCAAACTGAGGTGATCTTCCCTGCAGCTGCTACTCCCTGATAACATTAACCATTACCACTACAGTAAAGACACTACCCATTACCGAGTGGGCTCCAGTGATCCTGTGACCTGGAAAGATATACCATCTCCGGGTAGAGGTGATGGGATGAGTGGGCAGAGCCAGACAATGTACCAGCGAAGTCCAAGGGTGTGACGCATGTTACCCAGGAGTCCCAGGCTGTATGGTCGGCGGGACGAGTACCACTCCCTGGTGGTCTGTCCCCTAAAGAGCAGGAAGA
The DNA here is from genome assembly GCA_021432705.1 of Caranx ignobilis. Taxonomy (NCBI): domain Eukaryota; kingdom Metazoa; phylum Chordata; class Actinopteri; order Carangiformes; family Carangidae; genus Caranx; species Caranx ignobilis. The sequence goes on along the minus strand of MU269981.1, from coordinate 15,272,099 downwards.
GATGAAAGAAGAAGAAGGCGGACACCAGCAGAAAGCCCACCACACATGTGTCGGCAATGAAGGCGAAGGCAAAGGCACGTGCTGAGACTTGGCCTAGGACAAGGAAAAGAGACACAGTCAAAACACTGAAAGTAACCTTCAATGTTTATTAAATTAAACACAAGAGCACAATAACTCTGTCAGTAAGAGGTGTCATTTTTTGTGTCAAGAGTCATTATCCCTGTGGCACAATGTGGTGGATTAATGGGACATTATGACCGGAGCTCTCTCTCAAGTGATTTCTAGCAGATTAAAATAGAGCAGACAAAAAACAATGAAGTCGGCAGCAGGAGGCATAGGGCATGGTTGTGATAAGTCAGCATATGTGTGTATGTGATAGCATTGTTTAAAATACATTGTTTCTGAACTGAAATTATTTCATCTTTATTTTTTATCAAAAACAGTCTGTCCAAAGAAATCTGGGACAGAGAGCAGACACATCACATATTAGATGTCTGACTTTAAGATAAATGTCAAACCAGGGCTGGAGACTTAATTTGATGAGCCCCAGATAATTAATTAGTAACTGTTTTGCTATCTTATTGATTGAATCTTTTTTAGACGTTTCAGAACCACAATACTTTATTAATCCCCAGTGGGATTTGCCTGAACCGACTGCTCTAATGGGATTTAGACCTTTTTTTTTTATTTTATATGATTGTAAATATAACATTTTGGACCAAACCCTACATAATAATGTGCTACTAAAGCTATAAAAATACATATGCAGGAATTGTGAGACAGCAGATTGTACCTGAAACTAGCATGATCCATGGTATGAGCAGCAGCAGGACGCTGTGCACAGTCACCCCCTCCTTCAGAATGACGATGAAGACCTCTGCATTCATCAGCGTGGCGTACAGCAGCCCAGACCACATGAACAACAAGCAGCTCAGGAAGTAGCGGTAGTTACGGAAGCCCACACACTGGCCAAAGAAGACACAGTGGTGATCCCGCCGCAGCACACACACTTTGCAATCGTAGCAGTGGGAGCAGCGAGGAGGAGTGTGTGTCTCACATGTATAACAGTACCTGTGTGAGGAAAAGGACAATACTAACACCTATTGTCACATAAACAAAATACAGCAGGTGGTTACATGTTGCATTTGTGAAAAAGCAGAAAAGTTCATGTGCTCTGGTCATATTTTATAGAGACTATACAAATCTTACAGTAAACACCACTTAGTTTGAGAGAAGCCATGCCTACTTTACCTTTAAACATTCATGAATTAGACTTTAGGGACGGTTTATCCAAATGTTTTAGAGCCTGGCTGCAAATCCATGAAAGCATCGGTGAAGTCTAGCACTGATGTGGAGTGCACAAGAGTGTGTAAAAAAGGGTGTCCACTGTCCACACATTTTTGGTCATGTATGGTACTGTGTATTCTCATTGCAAAACTGTGATAGAAATCCATTAATTTTCTTGTCTGTAACAACCCCCACAACTGTTCCCTTCTTACCTCCACCCCTGACCCACAACCTCTCCTCCCAGGAACACCCCCTTGATGCTGGGGCTGATTTTGAGGAAGAGCAGGGCGTTCCAGCAGATGTTCCCCAGCATGAAGTACTGGGCCAGCAGGTGGAGGACTTTCCACCAAGCCGACCACTCCGTCTTCTTCTGGTCCGCCTCCAGCGGAGCCTCGACCAGAACCAGGTAGCTCACCTCCCCGGTGATGGAAAAGACCAGGAAGGTGTTGAGGGCGACGGGAAGATGGCGGCATAACTTCTCGACGCTGCAAAACGCTTTACTGGCAAAGCTCGTCATGTTTCCAGCTCGTCTCCCTCTCGGAGATGTTTGAACCACCGCTGGCAACGGTGTGGTTAAGTGGAAGGACGGATTTCACAGACGCACTGTTAAAAACAGCCGTCGGTTAGCTTAGTTTGCTGAATAACCACACCTTTTATAGTATTTTAACTCGGGCGAAAACAGCTATATTGTGTTAATTATACCTGGAAGATATTCAGGTACAAATCAATGTGATGTAGGAGCTAAAATGCGACGCTGTTTCTCCGTAAAAGACCTCCTTTCATCACGATCTCTGTCAATGGACGGCATCGAGCTTCTGCTTCCAAGTGTCACACAAAAATATCTCCGTGCTGCTACAAGATGGTGTGGTTCCGCTGGAAACGTCACTAATATTATGCCAAAAGATCATAACATAATACAGACAGTGGTACGGAGTACATTTATGTTAAAGTGCCAAGAGTATTAGGTATTTGAATTATTAATATTAAATACTCGAGTCTTTTATATCTAGATACAAGACAAACGGGCAACAAAAGCGCACAGGTCATAACCCATTGCTGTCTGGGACCAGTCAGCATGGTTCACCCAATAAAGCCCACAGCCTCGTCACCTCCTTACAATCCAGCAAGTATCAACACCTCCTCTGACAGGCTGTGCAAAAGACAAACAATCCACAAGAAATCATATCAATATAGTTCATCAGCATACTTAATAATACTTACAAGTCCCAGTCCTGGCATCACTTCAAAGAGCTACAACAACAAAATGCTGCTTACACATGAATGTACCAGGAATGTTATAATGATAGACAATAGTTAGGAGGCTATAACAGAGGACATTTTCTGCTTTGAGTATTTTTACTTCTAATACATTAGTATTTTTGGTGATTAAGGTTACCTACTTTTACTCAAGTAAGCCTTTAAATCAACTAAATTCCATATTGATGATTTTCAATCTTTAAAGTAGAGAACTATACTGAATGTAAGTGGATGATTCAATCATTTGATTACTTGTGCAGCATTAAAAAAGCAGATGTAACTGCTGTTTAACCCCATCACTTTACCCACGTGGGGATTGGCAGCATGTCTCTGGTCCCTCCCCCCCAAGAGCGTAGACCTTAATCCCTGATAATCTCTGCATCCACTGAAAGCCTGTAGTCATGGCTGCATCGAAGGAGAATTTACTGTCTCTCGGACATATGGCCAGCACAGACAGAAATACTTTCACAAAACAAAGAGCACATAGTTCAAAGAACAGGTAAGGTTCTTGGATGTTGCCCTGGAGTCAAGGAGTGGTGATCATGTTGGACTTTTTCTCTTCAAAATGCTAAATCCAGCAAAAAACGATCATCATCTCCAACAAAAATGACTGATTTCTGTTTGGAAACTTGAAAGTTTTGTACTGTAAACTCCATGTTGCATTAGTGTATGTGAGTGTATGGTATGGCTTACTATGATGCTGTAGAGTCAAGGTAGTTTTATTTGTCCAGGAGAGGAAATTTGTTGTCTTGGAAATTTGTCTTGTTGTCCACAGACCGTTGCGGATGCAAACTGACTTCTCAACTCAGCAGAGTCACCAACACCTGTAAGTACACAGCCAAAAAAACCACAACAAGATTTTTGCATTTCACATCATTGTTTGTGACTAGGGATGTGGAGGAAACACATACAACACCATGTCCACGATGAAAATTCATGTCAAGTTTTATCACCTCAAAATACAGGAAACATGTGCAACATATTACTTAAATAAGTTGCACAGGTTTGTTAACTTCAATATTTTCATTAAATATTAATGTGTTTATTCAGTGAAAATGTACCTGTGTGTGTTTCCTGCAGCAGAATGATACACCTGCAGCAGCGCTGGCAGGAGCTGAAGGACAGAGAGCTAACTGCGCAGCAACACAACAGGCAGCTCCTGCAGCAGTTTGAGAAAGCCCAGGACACACTGAAAGAGATGTTGGCTTGCAATGCTGCCATGAAAACAATCAGGGTGCACAAATACACACAAAACACACACACACGGGACAAGGAGAATTTTGGAAGATTCTTAGGAGAGAGAGCCCTGACGTCTTGTATTTCTTTCTTACCTCAACCTTCGTCTTGACCTTTGACCCCTGCAGATGGAATATGAGCGGTATCTGGAGGAGAGCACCCCCCGCTGGCAGCAGCAACTCAAGGAGAAAACGGAGGCTGCTCAGAGGAAGGTATGCAGCAGCAGCAGCAGCTCTTCTTTGAATTTTACACTCCATACAAAGGTGAACCAACCATCTTAAAATGTTTATTAAGTGGGATCAGTATGAAAAAAGCTTCTTTTCTTCAACAGAGGATGGAATATGTGAGATCATGTTTAAATAATACAGAACAAGAACAAATGACAAAGTCCTCCGCAGATCAACCTTCACTCTCACAAGGTTTGTTTGCTTCCTCACCCAGTTTTAGAAATGATACTGTCACATTGATTTTTCATTTTTACTCATAACATCACACAGATTTTCTTTACATGTACACTCACATTCAGCATGTATATATTTGTAGGCTTTGCCAAAGAGCCACAGAAAGTGCCTGCACCTCAAGAGAACAACAAAAACAGCCACTACAGCCAAGGTGTCTCCTCTTATCTCCCCTACGTGCAATCTTCCTGGCTTACCCACCCTCCATCCCAGACAGCTAGGTTTCCTATCAGAGTGCCCTCTCAACCTCAGGGCTCCTCTCATGTCCCGCCGTCTTGTCTCCCAACACCCTCCATCTTCCCACATCCTCATCAGTTCCAGCTGTTCCAACAACTTGCTTCCTCATCCAGTCATCATTACACCTGGCCCAGACACAATCTACCAGGCTGGGCTTCCCCTCAGCCCAATTACCCCTGGCCCTGGCCTACAGGTGCTGCTGGGATACCCTCAGGCTGCGGGGCTCCATGGGGTCAGCTCTACATGGAGGAGCCTCCTCATCATGAGAGGGGGGCGGATGTAGAGACAAGCAGAGCATCAAGCTCAAAGAGAGAGCGAAGTGGTGGGAGCAGGAGCAGCCATTTATCCCAAGAGCTGGATATCAAACCAGGTGGGGAGAGGGAGATTTAACAGAAAGCAAGCACTTGTTTCATGTCAGTATATCCATGTATACATCACGTGTATCCTAGTGTTTTTTTAAGAGTGGACGTATCTGTAATGTGCGTGCAGTTCGTCTGTCCAACGGCCACGCAGAGAGCAGCGAGAGTGGCAGGGACTCCAGCCAGGTGAGCAGAGAGAAGACAAAAAAGAGGGAGAAGAGAGGAAAAACACAGCAGACCTCCTCAGACAGAGACGGGAGCAGCTCTCGTGAGTAAGGAAATATATTCTCTATAGATTTCACTTTGTAATTCACTAGCTACTTTTTTCCCTACGTAATGCACCTGCCTGTCAGCTTTGTTTACTTCCTTAGGTTTTCCACATGCACCATTGTCACATCTCAGTGGATTTAAGAAGCTTTGTATGTGTATCTTCTATCAATAGACCAGAGAAAAAGAAACATATTTTGTGGCAGATACCGCAATAAGCTTTTTTTTCTTACTTCCCTCTTGTGACCTTAAGTCCAATCACCAAGGTGGGGAACCACTGGACTATGTTCATCTAGATCTAATTATCTCTTTTCCACATTATTTTACATTATTTCACAAAGTCTCGTATTGATACCACTGTACTGTAAATTTCTTCCATCATCCTACCTTACTCTATACTGAGTGCTTTGTTGACTCCTCTTTCAAGGTCATCAGTTACATCCAGTGCAATTGTTATTGCTGGAGTTGCTGTGGCCCAAAGCTCAGAGAGTGACACCTCATCAGAGCAGTGCAGCACGGGCAGCAGCAAGAGAACAAGGACGAGAAGTGGGGGATTTACTGCTGGATTACCAAGGATGGAAGATGTGGCAAATGGAAGGAGCCGGAGAACGGGTGGTGACCCTGGGAGTCACAATGAAGAGAGTGAGTCCACTAGTGAGGAGTCAGTGAATCAGATCAGTAGATCTAGGAGTGAAGATGTAATGAAGGGAAGTCCTGATGACAAATTACACAGCTGCGGAGAGGAGGAATCAAAAAGTGTTAATGCAGAGGTTGAAAACAGAGATGCAGATATAGAAAATCAGGAGAGGAGCACAGGTGCTGAAGAAAGCAATGACGAAGAAAAGAATGAGGAAGAGGGGCTTGAAGATATTGGAGAAGTAGATGATGGCCATGATGATGAAGAAAAAGAAAACAGTCAGAGAAATGAAGAGCAAGAAGAGATAAATGTGGAGGAAGATGATGGTAAAGTTTCTGCCAGAGAGAACACACCAAATGAAGAAGAGGAGGAGGAGACAGGAGCAGAGGAAGAGCTGGAGGATGATGGAGATGATGAAGATGATAATTTGAAAGATGAAGATGGCGAGAACAGAACACAGGGTTCTGCTTCTGCCTCTTCTGAGGATGAGGAGGAGGAGAGTGAAGAAGATGAGAACAAGATGGGGGATGATAAGGAGGAGTCTGCTGAAGAGGAGGATAGAGAGGGTGACGAGGAAGAGGAGGAAGAAGAGCAGAGGAGCAATGAAGTAGAAGAGGAAGAGAGAGATTCAGAGGACAGTATCATCTCCCCACAAGAAACCAGGTGAGACAATCAAGACATGAGATGAATTTCTGTACAATTGTCTGATTCTTAACTTAATATGAAATAAATATTCTTTTTCTGCAGACTGAAAAAGATTCACATTATTCCTGAGGAGGAAGCTGAAGATGAGGAGGAGGAGCAGAGAGGGAGGAAAACAGGAAGCTCAGATGATGACGAGGACTCCATTGGGTTTAGCGAGGAGGACGATATTGAGGAACTCCTCGCACCTCAAGAACAAATGAAGAAGAAAGAGTGAGTACAGATTTCATTTCTCTCATGGTGACAAAACACAGCTGCATCTCTTCTTCTCTCACGTCTTTTTAACAATGTGCTTTCAGAGAAAAGGAGCCGAAAGTCGTCGACAAACCTGAAGGTACAGTCACAGAAAGTTATCACAGGCACAAGATACAGTGGGGAAAATAGGCGTTTGATCTGCTACTGATTTTTGTCCTTATTTATCTTGATCAAATGTAAATTAATTCATAACCTTTATGTGATATTATTTCTGGATGTTTTGTTGATATTCTGTCTCCTTCTGTTATCGTAAACTTAGCATGAAAACTACAAACCTTACGTTTCTTTGTGGGGGAGCAAACTTACAAACTCGGCAGGGGATCAAATCCTCATTTCCCCCACTGTATAGAAATAAAAAAGTGAAAACTTGATGAATAGATGATGATTCTGTTTCAATTTCTTTTTCCAGCAACTTGTGACAAGGTCGAAGTTTTTCAAGTGGAGCTGGACAATTCGACCAAGACAGATCACCAAAGTGACTCTGATGAGTTTGATCACTTTTATGACTAAATGTGTTGTTCTTACTGCTGAACCCTGGTGATTAGGGACAATAACCTCCCTCAGTCAGAGAATATCAGACCAACTTTATAGACCAACTTTAAATTTTATTTCTGAAGTTTACTGTGTGACACAAAATCAGATTTATTTAGCCTTTTTTATTGTTTATTTAAAGATATTATTTAAGTTGTTAAGCCCCTATTGATTTGGTGAGGCTGTGTGTTTGGGCTTATTTGGTTTAACTTATTGTGTTAAATTCGATCTGTGTTTATTACTGTTCTTTATGTCATTTAAAAGGAACAAAAGGGAACTTGTGAAAAAGGCAAAACAGCAAGAGATGGATCTATATGCTGCATTTCATTAAATATCAATATCAGTACATTTAACTACTTCTCTTACATATCAAACATTTACTTTATCTTTTATATGATTTATAGGTTTGCTCCTCCTCCAATGAAGACCACAGAAACAACATGTGTAACAATCTTTTTTTAATGTTTGTTTGTTACCCAAACCACATTTTAATAACATTTTGAAGAAGTAGAAAATGCAGTGTAAAGTACAAAGTGTGACAATAATTTATTGAAAAGAGATCTGAGTGACTGATATTTCTCCACAGAGTAAAGTACGACATGTTTTGTCGTTTGATAAACCAGTGGGTGAAATGGTTTCAACGGCACATGAGTCAAATTCCATCTTTTACATATTTTACATCCGAGCGTCTGGAAGCTGCAGCGTGCAAAGCTGCTGGCAGACTGGTCCTGGTTAAATCAAGTCATTTGATGCTGAGAATTTAAAGTCTTTGTTACTTTTAGATTTTCACCACCTGAGCAGCCAAACAGGGGCTCACTCTTTTCCCATCCTCTGTCGTAGCGCTGCGCTGAATGAGCAGTCTGCTGTATGTCCCGCCCACCTGGCCTTTGGTCAGTCTTCCGGGATTGACGCAGACGCAACCAACCACATCCTGAGGACAGGTGGTGATGAGGATTTAAAAAGGAATAATCAACAAAAACATACAGTCTGACATTTAGTGGCACTAGCAGACTAAAAAGTTCGCACCTTTATGAAGTAGCGCAGCTCAGAGGGAATGATAAGAACATCTGGGGTGAGCGGCATCTGACCGAAGCTCTGAAACTTCTCGTAGTCCATGTTGACCTCCTCCACAGGTGGGTACAGCGGGTAGTAACTTCATGTTAACACAGAAACACACGGTGCGTTAATGTTGGGCAGCCTCAGAAATACGTGGAATACATATCCTCTTTCAGGAGTCCTACCTCCTCTGGGTCAGGATGTGTTTCAGTATCCGTGAAAATCTGTCTGATCCAGTTCCACTGCAACACAAAACCAAATTTTTAAACAAAACTCTACAGCGATGGCATTCACAAACACATTCATCAGGACAGAGGACAGAGTAATGTGAACCAATTACCATAAGCACACAGCATTTTCTGGTTTCCCACTCTTTTGCAATCATTTTCAGTGCTGATCTGAATGTTGCTAGTGGGTGTCAGCACTTCATTTGCCAGGTTTTCTAAGACACGCGGGAACTGTTTGTTCCTTTCTCAATCATTTTCTGACTGAGTGCCACTGCTGGATGAAGATTACAAATTGCAAATTTCAGCATGAAGTTTTCCTCACCAGCTGATCTCCTCTGCGCCCATGTGGAACAAAATGTCAGTAGATGTCAAACCAAAGGTCACACCATCGATCAACAGGGTGCAGGGGTCGGGGACCAGGGTGACTCGCTGTGAAACACACAGTGAGAACACACAGTGAGAACACATTGTATTGAGATGCATTACTACTTTCATTTTGCATGTAGAATCCTAAAGTCAGCTTGTTTAGAGTCTCACCTGGTCCTTGCTGAGGTTTGGCAGGTTGAAGGGAGGCTGTGGGTAGATGAAATGGTGGTGGATGTCTCTCTGGGAGGGCACAAACACTAGACGACAGCCAACGCTGCACAAAATAAAACATGAGGTTTCATTGTGGATTTTAAAACAGAAAGTTTGAAGTGAACATACTGCTCTTTAAGGTCTTAAGGAGATTAAATGTTGGAATCAGAGGCAGAAGAGTTATGTGACACACCCTCTGGTGCCATCCAGGATGCTTTCAATACATCTTGCGAAGATGGCTTCAAAGGTCTCAGTCACCTGTGCTTTCTGTTGGAGGAAACAGAAAATGAAATGATCACATCATCTTCATTTAAAACAAAGTCACGTATATAAATTAACCACAGCTCAACGGAATGGTTTGAAAATAAATTATGTTGGAAAAAGACTTTTGATTTTAGATGTGAAATTTCAAATAAATTAAAAAAAAGAAAAAAAAGATGAGAATACAGATGAATAATCAAACTGCTCATGTGCACTGTTCAACCCACCTCGATTTGTTCATGTTTGGAATCCACGAATGGGCCGAGCTGGTGAACAAGAGGAAGAATTTAAAAACTTAACACTGAATAAAATAAGGGTTGTGTAATTATACACTGCTGAAAGAGGATTTTAAGAACTATACAAAGTGCATCCAGACACAGACACATGAAAAGGATCTGGATTATAGCTTATATTTGTAACAACAAAAGTTACTGTACCAGTATGCAGACGTCAGGACGATCTCTGACAATGATACTGATAAGGTCCAGCAGAGGGTCAAAGTTCAGACTGTCAGATGGGGTGTAGGGTCCACAGGCCACAAGCACATTCAACGGCTCTGCAAACACATGAGATGATTAGTGTGTATTTATTACAGTTTACAGTGATTTCTGTATGATGCTGTTTAATCCCACATTGTTTCTGACCTTCATCCATCTCCATTTTCACCTCTGAAGTGTAGAAAGGAAGAGGGACGCTCTAAAAATAAAATACAAAAAACAAGATCATGAACAGAAGATTAAAAACAGACCTCAAACAGGCTTCAAGTCATGTTCAATTTTTAACATTTGAAGTAAATGTGACTTTAAAAACGGCATTGTCGTTGACTCTCACATGTTTGCTTTTGTTAACTTGAAACTGACCTCATAGAGTTTGGAAGCCATCATTTTCCTTCCTGTTGTGTTCATTCCCTCCATCACCACCACCTGTAAAACAGAGGACAGACGAGGGTGTGAATGTTTGGTCCTTGTCTCATCCACTGCAGAAGGGCGGTTACTGATTCATATGGGTTGTTGTTTGTGTCAGAGTTCTCGGTCAGACGCTGGGCGAGTCTCTGTCCCAGGTCCTTGGCATGCTCTGTTACTCTTGGTGGGCATATAACCTGCTGCACACAAACTTCAGTGCACAGGCAAAGGAGAAACCACCACTTAGTGTGTGCATTTCAATGGTAGATGATGCATTTCTTAGTGGAAAACCCAATGTGTGTCCCTGTGCTCACCTGACCAGGAAACAGTGAGTACTCTTTGAGCTCTGATAGGTCAACAGGTACTTGCTGACCGCCCTGCTCTGGTCCTGCCTCCAGCAGAACTGACTGTGCGTTCAGTTTGCCATTACTGTCACAGCACACCTGTCCCAGCACTGTTACACTGTCCTACAGGAGGGCAAACAGACACACAACAAGCTGAGTGGTCAGGTAACAGTTATACAAAGACATCACTGAGCCACATCTATTTAACTGAGACAACATAACATGTGGATTACACAGCAGAAACCTTGCAGCTGAGGATAATAAACAGTCAGAACAAATTTTATCCACATACCAAAACCTTTCTACAGTTATTTAACTATCATTTGCCAGAATCTGTTTAATTAATGTGATAACATCAACTATTGTATCCAGATTTCTATTCAAAACCTTTGGAAAACACAGTTTTAAACTTTTCTGAGTTTGCAGAAGTCCACAACAGTAAAACATCTGTACCTGTGCGGGCAGAGAAACTGGAGAAAACTCTTCGATGCTGAAGTGAGACCTGAGGCCTTCTCCCAGCTCCTCGATCTTATCTGTCAACACTGTTGGGTAAAGATGCAAAAATCTGTGTTACAGGCTCCAGGCATTTCTACTGTCTCCATTTAACTGATGGGAGTTGTTTTAGTGTATGTTTTTACAACTATACATTAAGGTGAGCATTGGATTTGGACAAACAGTAAGTTTCAATATGTCTGACACTGATAACCATGAGTAAATCTGTCCTGCTTTGTACCGTTTCGAATGTCTCGCAGCCTCTGGAACATGTACTTATAGCTGGAGCGGAGGGAGTCTTCAGGAGCTTCCAGCAGGTCCAGTTGGACGCCTACACCTGGAGCCTTCCGGCCCACCCAGCGGGTGCCCTGCACTGCCCCAAACGTAACCACCACCTCCCCTTTCCCTCCTCGCTGGCTGTACTTCTGTGAGGGCGTTGCACTGCAGAGAGTCAGAGGGGAGAAGGGGCAGAGTGAGGCCATGTGCAACAAATTCCCTATTATATCACCTTTGGTTTCATGGATCCAACATTGGGTTAAGTTTAAGACTTTCTTATGACTAATGGATACCTCATGTTAATCTAATTTGAGGATGTGTTTTGTGAAGCAGATATTTTACTCTTCCTGGGAAATAGAGGACAAAATCAAGCCCAGACTGAATAACTCTCATCCATGTTGTTTCTTAACAGTGGATCCCATTTAAGAGCTGGACACACAATGTGTTTGTGGGGATTTGGTTGTTGCTGTTGAATACCTTGGGGAGAAGCTGGCAGGAGAGAGCAGCAGGCCCGGGCTGGCCAGCAGAGCTGCACTCCTCTTTGAACGAGGATGTTCAGGGGTGGTCAGTGCTCGTTTCTGAGAGCCCTGCACAGGCGTAAACAAATATGTTAAGAACAGAAAATACTGAGTAATATCTAATACAATATTTCTGAATACAAAAAATATCAATGTTTTACATTATATAAACATAATATAAAACATGAGAATGGCCAGATGCACTGTGTGAAGCTCAGACATGAGTAGACCTACCTTTGCAGGTGTAGAGTAGGAATCTAATAGATCGTCCTCCTCTTCCTCAGCTTTGATTCTGAAGAGATGATGTTAAGGTCTGTAAAACTGAGATTAACAACTGCTGCTGCGTAGTGAATTGTGTTTTGTTTACTGTGAAGGATACAGTTCCCGCAGATCGTTGATGTCTCTGGTTCTGTTATGAGTTTCTTCTCTTCTGGAGCTCGACTTATTCTTCTTGTTCAACGCCTGCTAAGACAAAAAAAAGGCTGTAAATTGTTTACCCATAACTTCCAACCACTTTAGGCACGTACAAATTGGTTACTTTACTGACTGGAAAAAATATAACATGAACCTGTCACCTCGTGTTCAAATTGCTCCAAGGCGTCCAGGGTGAGCTTCAATCCATTTTTTGTGCTGCTGTAGGCCATCCACTCCAACACAATCTTCTCTGCTGAGATCCTGCTGCAAATACACTGCTCCACCACTGATGGACAAGGGAGACGGGAGGGAAAGAGAAGGAAGGAGAGCAGGTGGAGGTAAAGAGAGCATCAAATACACAGAGGGAATGTAATTATGACAAAGCAACTGATAACAAAACTATAATCCGGAGGATTACAGGAAGGGTAGTTGTTGTGCAAAGCCTGCTAGTCTGATGCACGCACATCTGCAATCAGAATATGAAACAAGTGTGTATTTACTTTACATTTGGTGCATTAGCACTGATTTACCCACTGACTGCATATGAACATTTGACAAATCCCAGTGAAACACACTCGTTTGTGTTAGCCTTTGGTAATGTCTTACAGGTGTTCTGCTTAAATCTATGGTCGTAACCCTCGTTGAAGCGTATACATATTGAAATCAATCAGATTGCTGATTGGAGATATTTTTACACCTTCTTTATGATGCTCACCTATATTAATTTACTTTTTTTAATCCGGTTTTACTTTTCTTGGAAAGAGCTTTTAAGAGTGCTACATAAAAAATATATTATGATTATTATTATATTATGGGTTGAAGCACAGATGACAGGAAATCCTACCAAATCCGCGGAACACTCCATCTCAGATGAAACTTGACATTATAGCTGCTAAATGTACCACCACACTCACATAAACATTGCGTCCTCTTGAGGTAAAAGTTAGCCCATGTTAGCTACTTACTCTTGTCGATGACCGAGTCATCGTGGAAGGCTATACCAAACATGTCCAGCTCTTCTTTCAGGTTTTCTGTCGTTACTGCTGCCATGGCTTTGTGCTGTATATTCACCACACTGTGTTGTAAGTATGGAGATTAAAACGCCAGAAGGTCCGGTGCTCCCTTAGCTTTGCTCTCACTTAATAACAAGGCCGATGATTAAATTCTCTCAACAATGCGATGTCTGAACACCACATACAGCAATTTATACCGAGTTAACTTGGTCAAAGACCAACATTAGATGTACGTTTCATTTTACCGCGAAAAAGCGCTGTCGCTCTTAGCGGCCGGAACTTCCGTCACATAGCAACAATAACAACCGGAAGTTAGCCACAAAAATAAATCCTCTATTGCCACCTAGCGGTCACTGTGAGAAAACGCCCCCCCTTCCCAACCCCCATCCCACCGTTTCTGTTTCGCCAATCTGGTTTTCCCTGTTCAACGAACAATAGCATGAGCATTTGGTATTTAAGGCAGCATTACATTGCCAGTGTTCACACTATAGTCTTCACACTATAAATCCCATCTTATTTTACCACAGTGTATATTTAAGGGTGCATTAAAGATGAAACACTGACAAAGGATTATTTCAGATCAGAAATTCTGAGTCAACTATTCTTTTGTATTTTTTTGTTTACATTACAGTGAACAAACAAACTCCTGTGGAACATTTTCTGTCTTACAACTGTTAAAAAAAACGCCAATCACACCTGATGTAACACAGAATCTATAAAAACGACAGTGTGTGTTCTTTAAATTAAAGGTTAAGTAAACAACTGTCTCAGCCATTAGCAGCACATTTACAACATGCACTCCTGCCACACACTCGCAGTGGTAACTACATTCACAGGTTTCAACTGGTGCAAAACTCATTGTAGAAAAACGCAGTCTCAGATTTCTGTTCTGGTGGCCCCATCATGCTCAGGATGTTCTCCCGTCTGTGGATGCAACAACGTGATATTAAATTATGGTTCAAAATTAGTTATGAAGTGTTGCTGTAGTAACTGGTTGGTGTCAGTGAACAAACATCAACCATCAGCTCACCTGAACTGAGTAGCACCTGCCCCTGGGAGTGAATTTCCATGATGTCACCCTCCTCAGGGATTCACAGAGGGAGGCTGACAGTTCATGAGTGTCATGCACCTGATAAACATATACATTATGTAAAGATACCTGATATTTGTCACAAGATCAACATGGAAACATGTTAACCTTTGTTTGTAACGGGTGTATTTGCAATGTAGCTGCTAACAACTTTTCTTTGTTGTCTTCTTCCTGAACAAGATTTGAAAGTAAGATTATATTATGTTTTATGTGATATTTGCATGAACATTTTCAAACTTTTTTTCACACCTTCATGCTGTTCAGACAGGCCTGTCTGAAGGCCAAGTTGCTGCTGGAGCTCACGATACTGATGGATGAACTGAGAATCACATCAACGGCTGAACTCATCTTCTCCTGGTCCTTTCATTTCACACAGAAAACCCAAACACTCACTGTTATGGCTCCAGTAAATGATTGATTTCATTATTTATTGGAAGCACTCTCCCAGAAACCACAGTGACATGATATTATTGTTTGTTTAGACTAACCACCGGAACAGAGCCAAATGTTTTTAATTTATTATAAATAACAAGAACAAGAAAAGCGGCAGCTTCTGAGATTTGAGTGGGTGGTGTCAGGAAATGTTTAGCATCTTCTTCTGATTAACGTCATCAATGAATTGATTATCATTCTGTCGAATGATAACACAACATTACATGAAGATAAGAGGCTGGTCAGTGTATATTTGTATTTCAACTTGCCTTTTTTCTGCGATTTTGGGCTTTCAGCGTTTTCTTCAGCTCAGTCTGTAGGGCTGTTGTGACTGCCTGCCTGCTGTTGCTCAGAATATCCTCCAGGTGGCGCTCTATTAGTGCCTCTGTGGCTGTAAGAGGGTCACAGATACTCCCTTTACCACTGTAGCTTTAATAGAGCCTTTTCTTGTTCTCACATGTAGGAAAAAATTAGGACAGGCTATCTGCAACTCATTATTTTGAAATTCTACATGAAGCCATTGTCTCTTACCCATGAGATCAGAGACCTGGGAGATGAAGGGGTCACTGTGCTGCAGGAAGAGGGAAAGCAGGAGAGTCTGCTTCACAGTGGCAAGACTTGATTCTTCCTCTGAGTTTTCCTCCATTTTATACAAGGTGCCACCGCTGAGGGCAAGATCTGCAGGGGGAAATGGAAAACACATTTATGAGTAATGAGGCAGTATAAAATATTGCAAGTCAACACTGGTTGAAAGCACCCTGGTACAATTAGAGCAAATGGAAGACACACCTTTGGGTTGGGGTTTTGTGGGGCAGGTTATGTTGTAATGTTTTACACTTCTACATTTAATATTTTCATACTAAATTAAACAAAACTTCATCAACATACATGTTTATGGTAGAATCGATGACAGTCAGACTTAGGCAGACTAAACAACTCCTGCCTTCATTTGATCATGTTCTGTGAATGAATAAGCTTCATTACTGTAGACATGTGGTTTTGCTTTTGGTTCTGATCCACTGATTCATCCACGAGGGAAAAATAACATGATGCAACAGCAATTTCTGAGAAAAGAGCCACTTTTAGGTTTATCATATAACCCACACATAACTGTAAAGAACTATTATCCTCCTTTTGTCTGTCAGGCAGTCATCATTTGGCGATGAGTACCCTCTAATTCCAGATTCATGTGTCTCTGTACGGTAAATCTGTTTAACCCAAATCTGTGCTCTCATGATTTAGATTTTGATTTAATCTTATGTTTTTCTAGGGCTAAAATTAAACCTGTGATTCAGATATGTTGACTGCTGTCAGGGAAGACACTAATTGACAATAACTCACATTTAAAATATGCAACCAGTTTGCATCAGCAAATTACATTTTACATTCTTAGCCTCTGTGCTGACCTTGGCCACTGAGGATGGAAATACCTCAAATACTATTCTATAGATTCCTCAGACATTTTCTACATTCATACTCTCCAGAGGATGACTTGTTCCATATCCATGTTTGTCCTAGTGACCCGATCATAAAGTTCAGATGTGATTCCTGAGAGGATAAGTCCAAATTCCTTGGGTCATCCTTTTGTCCTTTTGTGTCATGTTTTTTGTTTTTTATGACATGCCTGAACAGCTATTGGATGGATTATGACAATATTTGGTACGTACATTTATGTTCCTCCAAAGATGAACTGAAGCAGCCTGAACTTCTTTATCACTGACTCAAAACTTCAATTTTCCCATTACTTTGCACAACTAGCATTTAGCTGAATGAATGTTCAACATTTTTCAATATTTAATTTCAACCAAGGCATCTTTCTACTAACTCGTTCTTACTTTAGAGAGCCAAACCCATTTAACTTAGGTCTGGCACAGATTAGGTTCACCGCTAAATAGGACACTGATGTCTAGTATAAAACAAAATGGGAACCAGAGCATCCTGTAGAAAAGCCAAACACATGGTAAACCCCTTCTCCACCCCAAATTCCCCTCTACAGCTTTCTGTAGCAAGACTTTTTTGCAACATGCATTCATCCAAAACTCCTTGTATCCAAACCAAGTGTTTGTGATAAACATAAACCACTAATGGTTGTGGATTATGTACATTATTAACAGGAAACAGGTTTGTAAAGCACAGTGACAAACACTTCACAGCTGGCAAACCTTGCAGTCCATTCTCTTCCATTCTCCAAGCGCTGTCACTTTAAAATTTTTGTTATTGTGGTTCAATGTGTGTTCTTCTTTTCCCACTTCCATTGTTTGGTCTTGTATTCCTCTGAATCAAATTATTGGATTTTTGTGATTCATTAAAGGTTTTACAAGCAGTTCCAGGCCATGGCTGTGTGTATATTCTCTCACAAATAAAGACAGATGGTTTCAGTTACTCTCACGCCTCATCTCAAACCTCATAGTCAAGAAGTAACATCAAAATATCAAGTGTTAAGTTACCTTTTAAAAAGCAGGATTAACTGTCCCGGATTTTTAACCCTAATCCTCTTCTACTCAAGGTTAAATTTATACACTGTCCAATAAAACCGGCCTCTTATCGTTGTGTCGTTTTTATTGGTGGCTCTTGTCTACCTTTGAAGGAAGAGCAGCGAAGGCCACATGAGGTCAATTCCTGACAGTCCAGATGAGTGAGGATGTTCTGGAGGAAGGTGGAGGGGCCTGGAACAGGAACATTACTGGGGCCGTAAACCAACACCTGGAGGCATGAGAAGTCAAGGAAGACTAATCTAAATCAGATGCCTGCACCACCTCCCTGCAGTCAACACAAAGTAACAGTGGTGGCTAACCAAACCTTGTGTCCAAACTGATGGCTCGAACACATTTGGGCAGTAAATCAAGATTTTTCTCCTTGAAGCTCATCACCACCACAGGCCAGAATGATGTTCACATTACTGCTATATGCCAATCTGCCTGTTGATACACATCTACAGCTGCCAGTGTTGTTGTTTCTTTTCATGGGTTACACAACTATCTGTGACACTTTCTGTGTTGACAACCAAGTGAAAAAATGATCATCTAAAAATGTGCACAGTTGTGCCCTCACTTTAACAGTACTGCAGCTCCATAATCTCTGTCTAACCACGCCTTTGTTTTTCAAAGTCCAGAACAGCTATAAAACATTTCATTCATGACTTCATCAGTTGACACATCTGCCTAACTAGTTCTGTATGTGTAACTCCTTACCCTCACCCATAAAAACGACAAGACTCCAAAACACTTGAACTCCTTCACTTAGTGAAGTACTTCACTCCAAATCCGAAGGGAGCAAGCATCTTTCTTTCCAGCACCGTACTAAGGCCCCAGATTTGGAGGTGCTGGCCCTTATTTCTGTTTGCACTCTCAGCTGCAAACTGTCCCAGTGTGGACTGGAGGTCATGGTCCTAAGGGACAATGTGAACCACACCATCTGCAAAAAGCAGAGATGCAGCCCAGAGGCCACTGCGCTGGACAATGTTTACAAGTCTGACTAGAGATGCTGTTCTGAACAATCACCACTAGAAAGATGACAATCAGAAAAGGATACTTGTATGTGAGTGAGCTGGGTTGCCAGATTGGGGTACTGCAGCACACAGGGCCTAAGAAGTATGATAGGCTGGATGCTGAGCTCACCGAACAGGCCATGAGCCATGATGTGGGGTGGGATACTTAGTGGCAATCTGTCTCCAAGGACAGGGTGTCCTCCCAGGCACCAGCATCCTGTCTTTACACACTCTGGAGGCCTACGAGAGAGAGAAACACTTTTTGCAAATTAAAAGCATGCATGCAATAATTCTGACATGTTTGTAGCATTGATATATGAGTGAAACATCTGTAATGAGAAAACATCTGTAATTTCTCTCCTAAAAGATAACACAAAAAAAATTTAATTACTGTGTACTACAAGTGACATCCAAGATCAACGATGGCTCGTCTGGTTGTGCAACTTTACTTTTGATTTTCACTCTGCAAGAAGAGCAAAACAAAGTTTGTACTTAATGAAAACAGAGACTTACATTCTCGCTGATGATTTAAATTTATTCTCACACCCATGGGAGATTCACTGGAGTAGTGAGCTTTTATCTTTGTGGCTTTTATTGTGCTGTAACTCTTAAAACTTAAAATGTGGCCTGGTGCTATTAAAATCTAACAAACTACAATCCTGTCTGTGTATGTCACAAATCTTGTGCTTGATATTCTTACATTATTTTTTATAAAACTGAGCAATACACAGTGATTGCACAGGTCACATTATAATATAAATTTCATACAAATGCAGTTTTAATGTAAGCTGCTTTATTATGGGATCATTTAATGTTAATAATCAAAATCATACATTCAATACAATTGTTGCAGTCATACCTGAATTCTTGTTGAATGGTCTTCTGGTTGTATTTGAATTTGAGGTGGGTTTTAATCTGTTAAAAATAATTTTTAAAAAGTCACTTTCTGCAAAACCATGGTTCTTCTTTGCACATGGTTGTAGATAGATAAACAGATCCTTTGATACCCCTGCATTAGCCAAAGTGAAGATATGTAGGAATGCCTCTATATGAGCTTGCCACTCTGGATTAAGGACTCTTGCATCTTTCATCTGTACAGTGTGAGAAGATAACATGTCACTCAAGGGCTCACTTTGATCATTAACAACATTTGAAAGGAAATTCAAGACCTTCATTTGTACCTGAAAGGACAGGAGTAATCTGAGGGGGCCGTATGCATGAGTGAAGGCACACAGCTCCTCAGGGTCAGGCTCAGGACATGGCCACACATCGGGAAACATGCTCTCATTCAAATCTCTGAGGACTAAATGTGGCAAAAAAAGTGGTTAAATTTGATACAGAAGCTGATGTGTGCATAGGTCAGGTGTGGATACATACCAGGTTGGAGTGCCTTCATTTTAATTCCTGCGCACCAGGGACCAGCAGCTGCGACTGCACAACAAAGGACAGTGCTGTTACAACATCTGGCAGATGATTATTCTTTCGAGTTGAACCTGGTCCTAACGGTTTTACAATGGGGACTGATGGAGTTAATCTCAGTTCCAGTTTTAATCTAATCTTCAACTCTTTTTCTGCAGTACAGTCTCAAATCAATGCCGATAAATTTAGACTAGAAAAAAAAAATCCCAATAATCAAGAATGAAACATCTGTGCATGTGTTTTGCTTCCAGCTCAACTGGAAGATCTTTTACATGAAAACTCATATTTATTTATAGTTACTACATAAAGACTTGAGCATGCCATTGTTTTAACCATAACCACTATAAAGTGAACTATTTACTTCATAATTTCTGTCTAAGGATGTTGAAGATTACCTCCAGCTCCATACTGCTCAGCAGTGGTAGGCCAACAGAGGCCCCTCAATCCAATCTAATTCAGCCCACTGGCAAAAAACTGAAAATTATAAAAGCTGAAACTTTGCTCTTTAAGGTTTAATTAATCTTTTGGATTGATAATGTATATCCAAGACAAACGTAAATGTAAATGAATGTGACCTTGTAAGGTCTCGTAATAATCTGTGGTTTGTGTGTGAAGCCAGGCCTACACAGGTGACAGTCTGTCATGCTAATATATTTCAAGACGAAAAGTACAACAGTACTGTCAAAGAAAAAACATAAATACATGTAAATAATACACAGTGTCTTTCCTCCAGTCAGAATAACCTTTCTACATGACAAGCTGCTTTAGATCCACATTCTCCACCTGCTCCACCGCTCTCACGGTGAGGAGCTCGGCGTGGGTGTTGAGTCTCACCGGTGCAGTACACACTCTGAGCCGGAGCTCTGGTGTCGGTCCACAGGAGAACCAACAGCCCTCCTTTCCTCTGAAAACTACGCTGCTGTCTTTGCTTCCCCATTAGCATGACCAGCCTTAAAACCTGCAGGTAATGACACATGACACAAACATCTTAGCTCAGCAAGCTAACGCTACGTGTGTGATGCTAGTTAGCTTCAAAGCGGACATGGCCGGTCAACACTTTCCAAACATTTACAAACTGCGCTGGGCTTTTAAACAACACCGTTGGAGACTAATTGAAAACATTACCTGCTGTATTTCTCTGAGCATTTTTGTGTCCTGACTCAACAGCACTGGATGATGAGTTGCAGATTGTGTTGTTTCCCTCTGGTTTACTTGGCTGAAGAGTTACCAACACCTGTAATCCCTCTTTATGTCACTGTCTATATCGCTACACCTGTGAAGCACTTTAAATGCTGCGTAAATAAAAGCGTAAATGAAAATACAATAGCACGTGATGTACAAGTAGAATAGAGAACTCAGTGTGGAAAATGGCTGCTGTGAGGTTCATTTAAATAGCAATGAGTCATAATCATAATAAGTAAAAAGAAGTATTTTACTGTTGTAATTGAGTTTGAGGTCGTTTTTTTTAATTTTTTTTTTTTTTTTGATATTTGATTGTTTGACTTAAAATGTGGGAAATGTCTATTAGTTCCAAAGTGACTGACTGAGAGTGCTCTTCTTGTTAACATTAGTCCAACTTTCTTTCTCCAAAATGTTTTTCTTTGAAATTCATTTTAAGAATTAGCTTATTTTCACAGTTAAGAAACAGGAACCATACCACAAATTGTTGAAAAATGACTAATTATACAGTAGTTGCCAGTTATCTTCTGCCAATGCTCTTATCATTTCAGCTCTAGTACAAGTTTCTTTTTTTCAGTTTGCTGCATTTTATGAGCTCTGAAATGTTTGTATCTAAGTGATGTATGAATTAGGAGGAAATGACCCAGACGTGATCATTGTTATTTGGTAGGATTTTGTAATTATTTAAGTTTCAAGTTCTCGGAAAAATCCCTCGAATAACTCAGTGAATGTTTCTGGGCTTTAAAAAAGGCTTTATTTATTCATTGAGCTGTCAGTTATAGTGAAATTTATCCTAATGTTATGGTCTAAATATTAGTTTTGAATACACTGCTGGATAATAAGCTTAGTGGAGAAAACCTCAGTGTTTTGCCACTTGATACCTTTTTGTCCACAAAAATAAACAGTAAGATAATATGTAAATTCAGTCTATTGAGACAAAAATCCTGGACTGTGAAAGAAAAAACAAACTATTCCCTGTTCCATATTGGTTACAACTGAAGCACTGTGTACTTTTCTGACGCTATCGCTGTGTAGATCCTAAACACTAATAAAAGGATCCACTCAAATACATTTAAATAACTTCTTTTATTTGTATTTATTCATACATTGTGCGCTCTGCGAAAACAAAACAGTATCAAAAGATAACAAATATAACAGCATAATGTTTCTCAAGTTTGTCTCTAAAGCTTTCAGTTGCTACTTTGTGTAGACATACAGATTGGTGAGAAAATAAAGGAAAAACATGGAGAAATAGATGAGTGTAAACAAGTGGACGCAGTCGGTTTGAAAGCCTTAACGCTTCATTAAGGCTGGGTCAAACCATTGCTAATGGCCTTCACAGTCAGTCTCCATTGTACAACTCAGCAAATAATCTATTGGAAACCACCATCAAACTATCACATGGGAGAATAATGTTCTCCCAAGACATTATCTTTTGGTCAAATGTTCATCTCTCAGTGAACGTCACAGACTTGGGACAGGGAAGCAGTGAAGGTGTAAAGGAGGCGGAGCAACGCCTTACCAACTCACACAATGTGGATTTTTCCGTTAATTTGTCACCCATCTGTACATTTACATTAGACTTTCCTTCAACATTAATCACTTCCCCTCTTTCTCGGACCATTCCTTGTATCCGCCAACATAATTACGTGCACTGAAACACAAGACAGACATGACATAGTTATTTATTACATCAGAATTAGGGCTATTAATGTAAAAGACTATTTAAAAGCAAGATGGTCTGTGAACCTGTGTGTGTTATAAATAGTAAAGAACAGTTTATTTACTTCACGTATCCAAGCTCGTGGGCCTTGCTCGTGGCCACTCCCCCTCGCCTTCCCATCTGGCAGTGAAACACCAGCTCTGGGGCATCCAGCGCAGGCTTCGTTACTCCGTACGTGGCCTTGAATTCTTCTGGCTCCTTTGCAAACGCAGCTTCTACTGCGTCAACTGAATGATAAAAAGGGAGGATGCAAAGAAGCATTTTTGAGATTGAGCAGATGATGGACAGAAAACACTGACATAAACTGAGAAACAGGGTTAGAAGAACCAGACAGAACCAGACTGCACTGCTTTTACTCAAGTCAATGCTTTTTCAAGGCTACACAACAACACATCCAAAAGAACTCTGGTCTGAGTGGAAATAATGAGGGGAAAAGGGGAAATTCGGTGCTCAGACTGAGACAATGCTTAACACAGTGTGGATTTTAGTCATGCTGTTTCACTAGATGGAGATTTTGTGAATTTAAAAAGACGCTCACCTGGGATGTGAATGGATCCAGGAATGTGTCCTTTATCCACTTCCTCTTTACTGCGAACATCAACCAGGAGGAGATTCTGGCTTTTTCCCAGAAGTGCTTTCAGTTCCCCATAGGAGATTTCCTTAGTAGCTGGTGATGACAGATGACAGACATGGCACATTGAAGGCTAGTCAAAGTCAAAGTCACTGTTGAAAACTTCAATGAGATTGCACCCTCCACTGACTTCACTGACTTAAGATTTTACAACTTTCCAGTCATGTGTAGCACCGTAACATGAAGTCTGCTGAGTCATTCTGAAGTCTGCCGTATATAAAATTGTATATATAATTGATGAGGAAAACCTCAATATTGTAGCAGTGTTTTCTCTTTTAATACTGTATTTATCAAATTGGTGTTTACACAGATTCACAGTATGAGTGGCAGTAATGCCACTTTAGGAACTATTGTTGTTTATTCATTAACTAAAAACAAGTGTTGAATAACCACTTAGTGGGAACTCAACACAAGTTTCTTCTCCAAAATGAAGGATGGTAAAAGGTGGTCGGTCTTACACAGTTGAAACCACACACCATGGTCAGTTGATTTGTTATTTGGCCACAAAGGACTATGGTGTATTGTCAGGAAAAGTGTGATTATTATTATTATTATTATTATTATCATCATTATTATTATTATTATTACTACTACTACTGAGTCTGTTTTTGGCAGCTAAGTAATTATAAGGAACATAATGAGAGGTTGATTGAGGTGCACAGCTGTACAAAAATAAATAACTTATTCATTCAATTCCTGCAGCAATTGTGGCATGTGGGAAATTTTGGCCACCCAATGTAGTAGCTCCCTCTTTGGCAGATAACGGAGCTTACTTTTGTAGCAGCTGAAATTCTTTATATTCTTGATTAAAGAATTTTCACTGACTCTTCAGCTGATCACTTCACACTCTCAGATGTTTTGACACAGTTTTTCGCACACAGCGTGTTTGCAATCTACCCACGGATATTCAGTGAGGTTCAGGTCAGAGGACTGTGAGGGCAAGTAGTTCACATTGGATTTGAACATCTGCTTTGAATCATTGTCCTGTTGTTGAAATCAGCATCTTTGCAGTTTCAGTGTCTTGATGGACTGCAGGACATTTGCACCCCAAATTGAGTGGAATCCAGTCCTCCCTCAGTCTGTGCAGTGATTTCTGAGGCACCAGCCGTCACACAACTCTAGAGAATAGTTTTTCCAACCCAGTTCCAACCGTTGTCAAGGGGAAGGTTACTAAGCACTACCTTGGGGATTTGATCAAACATTTGATGCAATAAGAGATCTGGGACCAGGACAGAATGCAAGAGGTAATAATAGTGATATTACTATTAATAATACTAATACTACTACTACTAATAATAATAATAAAAACACTGACATCCTCTCCATCTTCAGGATGCATTCCTTTCCTGAAGATTGCTTCCTCATGTTAGCACTTGTGCTGTTTCTTATCGGTGTACCTGTGTGTGTGTGTGTGTGTGTGTGTGTGTGTGTGTGTGTGTGTAAAAAACTAGGAGTAAAGGTACACTGAGCCCACTGCTTTTGATAAAGCAGGTTACGGTATGCACATTTATCAGGTGTAGGGATCAGCTACTGGAAATGGTTGTCTGTTGCTTAGGCAACCGGACTGCAAGCATTCTCTGAGGGTACTTGTTGCTTCCGGGTTTACCTTATGGAAAACTTTGACTGTATGCTGAGTCATTCTGAAGTCTGTCATATCTGTGATCAACGACGAAAACGTCAATATTTTACCAGAAGAAATTGTTTTCTTGCTCAACATTTATCAGACTGGCGAGATAGATACAAAAGCACCCACAACTGTGTACACAGTTAGTAGCAATGTCACTTTAGCAACAATTGTTATTTATTCATTAACTAAACAAGTGTTGAAAAACCACTTAGCACGAATGCAACACAAGATTCTTCTCCAAAATAAAGGATATATAAAGTTGTTCAGGGAGTTCAAGTAAAGTACAGTTGGTTAAATCATTTCTATCTCAGTGAGACAGGTGGGAAAAAGACTCACCTGTGCTCGCCATCCTGTTTGAAGAGACGAGAGCATAAACGGAACCTTCTTCCTCATATTGTACGGTGGCACGTCATTGGCTTATATACGACGGGCAGGCGGGGCTTAGGTTGATTGACTGTAGATATTAGCCAATTGGATAACCTTCATGCGGTGCCGTTTCAAGACTTTCAAAATAAAAGTCGAAGTTGGCTAATTACAAGCAGTTGTGGAGGTAACGTTTAGGATGCTTCACTTAAATAACAATAACTATATTGCAATGTCAAAAAAATGCATATAAAATTGTACAGGAGTAAAAGCATAAAAAGAGAACAAGTGTCATAAATAAATGTAAGCTACTCGTCATAAATATTTGCACATTACTATAACTTGCACTTAAAGTTAAGTGAGGATGCCTCCAAAGATACCATTAATTGTTTTTATTTTATTATTTTATTTTTTATATTATCACTTGAAGTAAACAGATGTGAAGTTAATTAAGGGTTAATGTGAACTAAATGGAGAAATTAGTGTGTTTTATACTTTTCCTTTATTTGAGCAGTTTTTCAAAGTATTTGGCATTTTGTCTGTTTCAGAGACTCACAGCCCAGAGTGTACAGTTTACCATTTAATGCGAGGCTCATTTAAGATGAACTGTTGGCTTGCCATCATCCTTTTCTTTCATTTGCCACCCATCTCTATGTTAAACAAAAATCTAGCAAAAAAAAAAAAAAAAAAAAATCATCCACGGGACATTTTTTTTATTAAAAATAATTGTGAGTTTATTACAAAAGTTTCAATCAGTAACTACATCCTAAAAAAATATTTACAATTAAATTCACTACAATAAAACCTACAGAGGACAATTTGCCAGCAAATAAACCTGTAGTATTAATCAAAAAAAAAAAAAAAAAAAAAAAATCCACAATTAACTATTGTTTGTGTTTCTTCCCAAAACTTTACACTCTCTCCCAATCTGGTCACATATCCACTCCTGAAACAGGAAAGTAAA
The DNA here is from genome assembly GCA_021432705.1 of Caranx ignobilis. Classification (NCBI taxonomy): domain Eukaryota; kingdom Metazoa; phylum Chordata; class Actinopteri; order Carangiformes; family Carangidae; genus Caranx; species Caranx ignobilis. The sequence goes on along the minus strand of MU269981.1, from coordinate 15,245,879 downwards.
CAACTTTTGTCATTCTATAATGAATCACAAGACCACCCCAGAACTGTTTTGCTTTTGTTCGTGACCACACCGCTGTGCCAACTCCTCTATCTCAAGGGGCCTGTAACAGGGTTGGATTGTCGATGCTGCACTGTCTGGATTACAGAGTTCCCTCTGTGCTGTAAGAAGGGTTCCCTAGTCCATCAGCAGAGTCTTCCTTTCCTTTTCGACATACTTTATATTTCCACAGTAGCACAGCTGCTATGAGGATAAGTAACAGGAGGGCGACTCCTCCACCTATGATCCAGGCGAATAGATTATTTTCAGAAGGATTAGGTGGGTTGTACCGCTTACAGGAGAACTCAGAGGGGTGGCTGTGTCCTGCTTTGTTTACTGCCTCCACACACACCTTGGTCCCAACTTCCAAAGATCCCACTACACCTTGCCGCCGAGTATCTCCAAAGTCAAAGGATATATCTTCACCCTCCAACACTACTCTGTATCCAGAAACAACAGAGGATGGTGCGCACCACTGCACCTTTACCTTCCCTTTGTTATCCCCCTCAGTGATTGGCAGCAGTGCTTGGATGCGTGGTGAATGAGGAGGCTTATCAGCCCCACTGATCCCTGGACAGAGGCACCCAGTCTGTGCTGACATCTGCGCACAGGGCTCCTGATTCTCCAAGCAGAAGTTGTATTTGCAGATCTCTTGGTGGAGAGGGGGAACATTCACAGAAGACAGCACTTCGGTGGGAGGAGAGATTCGGTCACCAAAGCTGTCATCTTCACCATCATCCTCATTTGAGCCCAAGCCATTAATGAATATGATTCGTGGAATCGTGATGGGAGAGGAAGTAGAAGCAGCTTGAATGAAGAGGTGGTTGTGGAGGAGTGGTGAGGCAGTTAGAAAAAGAAGAAGTGCAATCACGTTCTTGCACAGTGAAGCCATCCCTATAGACAGAAATGACAGATGACAAATACTTAGTATACTGCCCGAAAATAATGGTGACTTGAAAAAAATAACACAGAGATAAACAAATCACTATCTCAAATAACCCTGTAGCTATTAAAATCAAGGTTAGTCAGGTATCCAAAACACAAGCAAGGTGAAAAGAAACTGCTGATTGCTGATATTATTGAGGACTTAGTCACCGCAGCAAAAGACAGAGCTTGCTTAAAGACCTACACTAGCATTAGCTAGGACATATGAGATAAATATTCACTCCCTTTTATTTGGATGGGTCAAATAAGAGAAAAACAAAAGCGTTGTTCAAAGTGGGGACAGAAACAAGGTATTTTGCCAGGATGCTATTTCACCACAAATCATGGTTAGGAAACATCTTCATGTATAATCAAACATTTATAGTGTTTTGGTTTCCGTCCTATAAACAACTTTATATAAATAAATGCTGAGTGCTGGAGGAAAAGATACAGCTATTGATGTGACCCCATCAGCACTTCCATCATTTTCTCCTGGCAGCGAGCCAGATGAGTTCTGTGGGAACCCAGAGCTGAATCAGAAAATAAGATGGTTTCAGTTTACCCTCTGGTTGATTTTAAAATAACTCCAATCAGTCAGAATTTTTTTTTTCCTCGTGCCCTAAAATGCTGATGTGGATGACTGAGTCTCTAAGGATAAACATTTAAGCATTCCAGTGGTTTGTATCTGGTCAACACACATATCACAGCATGGATAAAGTGAATGAAAACAAAAGCAAAGCAAAGTGTTCACAAAGTTTTACTGTACCTGACTGATGATGATGGACGGATAGTTAAAGTCTCAAACTGTTTTAAGGCTCCGCTGTTCCCCGTCTGTCTGTTCTGACCGTGTGCTCACTCACTCTTCAGATTTCACCGTCTTAAGTTGCTCCCCTCAGACTCTCCTCCTCCTCAACACCCCCTCCTTTTCTCTACTCAGTGCCTCTCCCTCCCCTCTTTACTCCTTCATAGTCTGTCTTTTCACTTCTCGCCTCCTCCTTCTCGTTTCTCTCAACAGGACTTCCAACCAGCCGTCTTTACGCCTGTATTAGTCTTTGTGAGGAATTCTTGCGATAAAAATGTGTTGAAATGTGTGTGAGGCCATGTGTGTGTGTTTCTCTGCATAATAATTTGCTGAGATGCAGCAGGAGGCAGGCTTGTGCTTGTTGCAGTATGTGTTTGTGTAACCTGTAGGTGTAACTGACTGTTTTTGATAACTTTTTTTAAGAGCTAAACTTCCCGCATGCTCTGCAGGTGTTCTTGCGGAATGAACAGGACATGAGGTTGCTTTCAGTGTGTGTTTATGTGTCCCCTTTGAGAGCGGGGGGTGAAGAATGCATGCAGTTGTGTTTATCATAGGGCCCCTCCACCGCTTTGCAGCCACCATTGTGACAAGCTGGAGGAGAACGATAAAAGCGTTCTCTTTTCTCGTCCTTTTATGGGGTGAAGCTGGCAAAGTGGGTGCGTTCTTTCTTATTCCAAGTGCCCGCATTGAAGAGATGAGAGGAAAAATACCAGGGCTTGGGCCTCTTTTTCTCTGAGTTACAAAACACAAAGGATTACACAAACAAAATCTCAACCAAATCCCAACAACTTCTCTTTTTTTCTCTCACAATAAATGCATTAGGATCTGTTTATTGTTAAGCACATATGCAAGGACTTTGTATCGTACCAAAGAGGGAGCAAAACCAGCATCATAATGCAAAGTGAGGTTGTGAGAAGTGGAACTTGCACACATAAATCAACTTCATATAAAGCCAAATGATGTTCTGTGTTGACAAGATAAGGGTTTAATGGGAAGAAGCAATAAATTATTGAGATAAGACTAAACACTGAAGGGAGGCTGAAATGTATAGTCACTTAAAATGTACAGCAGGAAATAGAGTACCGATTTATCTACTGTTTTATGCAGTTTTATGTACTTACAACAACTGGGAGAAAATGTAGTCTGCAGACTTGGGTAATTGTCCATTACATGCATAGTTGTGCAGATGTAGCCTATGGATTAAGTCAGAATATAACCAAATCCAAAATGACAGAAAGTGTCACACAAAAACTGATCCCGCCCAAATGTAGCTCTTGATGACACATGTAAAATGTGTCCTGCCTGATGTGCGAACATGCAAAACACACTGAAAGAAAATGACAAACTATTTGGATTCCTTCTCATGTCTAAGTCTGTAACATGTGTGTTTGCAAAAAGGGAGCATTTGTGAAATAATTTTGAAGAAGAGTCGAGCCCTTTGACACAAATTCATTGTTAAATTTGCAGTTCGTTGCCTCCGAGGAAGAATCTGAAGTTCTCTGACATTCACCGTGTGGAAATGCTCTGAAAAAGGTGCTGCCTGGGGTAAGAAACATCAGTCAGGAATTCTTTGCATGTGTTGGCATATATATGATGGGCTTCTTATAGTCAAACGATATTTTCTCTGGGTTACATGACACATAGAGCTGGGTGGTTGCTTTGAGCAAGACATTGAGAAGATGAGCCAATATGGAAAAAAACAACTATCTCTCCTGTGGCAGATTGGTCTCTCGCTGATCATATGAAGCCAAGAACTGAAGTTCCCTGGGTCGATGGTTTGATACCAAACTTTTCCCAAACCAGTTTGCATCAAGAAGGGCATCCAGTGCACAATCTGTGCCAAATCAAATATATCACAACTACTCATGGGAACATGAAGCCACCCAGTGTCAGTCATTAGGGGACCATAATATTTCTCAGGATTATTTTAAATTGTGCATTTTGGGGCTCTGCGTAGCTTTTGGTTGGTCCATCCACCTCTTGGGACCTCTTTATTAAATGAAATATCTCCACAACTATTCAATGGATAACCACAGAGTTTGGCGTACGCATTCATATCCCAGAGGATAACACAAGCCCCTGACTTTTCCTCTAGTTCCACTGTGAGGTGGTCATCACCTTACAATTAACATTTTAAACCAGACTGTTGTTTTTGTAAACCAGTGCAGGAATAAGTAGATGCAAAACTGACGTAATTGCACATTCTTGTCTTGTGTTGTGTCTTGGCAATAGATCAGTAAGTGTTGGAGAGAGAACATGAAATTTTGGCTATGTTATTTGATTAATGGTGAGTCAATGTGGGAAGAGTGTCATGGATCTTCTAAACTCTGTTAATGTTGCTCTTGGTCCAACGATTGCCTTTGTCTTGGAGGAACAGGCTGAAAGACAACAGCATAATGTTTAAAGAATGACTGGATGATCTTTTTTTCGAAGATGAATGAGTCAGTCAAGAGTAATTACTCAACAACTGTTGGGTGGACTGATCAAAGATATGTCACAGACATGTTTCAAACTTTGTGCCAAAGCAAAATGAATGACAATCCCCTCAGCAATAAATGCTTTAGTCCTATGTATTTACTGATACTTAGATAATGTAACCATGCTAACACAATGAGTAAGTTTGAGAACATAGTGAACACTGAACACCAGTGGGTTAAGACTGTCACTGTGGGATGTTAGCATTTATCTCAAAGCACTGTTGTTTATACCCTATCAGAGCTGCTGGTATGACTCTAGACTTGTTTATGTTTGGTTGGTAGTCAATACAAAGCCTGCCAATAGGCTAAGTCTGCATGTATGGTTGTTAACAGTGAAACTATATGGAACCAAGGATATGTGTATCATGTATACATATTAAAACTATGCAACGCTCAGTAAACAGTTCCAAAAAGTGTATAGTCAAGTGTGTAAGTGGGTGACAGAGAGAAAGGGGCTTCTCCTGAAGTCTACCCTCATCTCTTTAGTTTCAGATTGTTTTGACTGCTTGAGACAACCATCTCTTCCACCTCGTCTTTCCCCCTTTCCATGTCAAGAGCGGATAAGTTTCAACACCCGTCTGTGACTAGGTGGTACAGGTTCGTGACTTATCGCAGATTTAATGATTCATTCCTTCATTCATTCCTGAACAGGACAATCTGTCTCATGGAACTCTGAGTGTACAACGTCATTCACTGTAAAAATGCTCACATATTTCCACAACAGTAGCAATTCACTGTTACTGTTTGGGAAATATTACACTGTGACCTCAAACTGTCCAGTAGTATCATATTTGTGGGTTTATGACACTACTAATGCCCCAGTGCTGAACCATCTTACCTTGGTTTTGTGAATGAACAAAATTTCATATAAAAGTATTAATACTGTATGGTTGTCTGCTGACGTGCTGTTTAGCCATGATTACATCAGAGTATAAAAGACCTCTTTTATTCAAATAAGGGAAGAGGACAAGGCAAACAGAAAAATGTGTGAAATACTCAGCTTACTGGATGTCTAGCCTCCTTTTCAAACCAACTTTATTGTCCCTCTTCTCTGGTACTTGGGCTCCAAGAACCCACATCCTTATCACTTAAGGCAAAGACAAGCAAATTTCATTTTGTGCGGTATGTGACAGGTTGTAAGCTACTTCATAAGACTTCCATTCCCATTCTGTTATGTCATACATTCATAGGTATGTATGTGCAGTCTTATAGTGAGTCACTGACTAAGTAGGCAGCTTTACGCTCTGGGTCATTCCAGGTGTAAACGTCTAGACTCATTGCTCGCATGAAACTAAGCATGGTAACTGGTACATATTATATCACTGATATAGTTCACAGTTTTGTCCTCAATTTCAAACATGCCCTCATATTGTGTCATAGTGCTTGCATTTGCTCTTTCAATGATTTACTTAAAAGGGGGCGACATTGCTGAGGACTCTAGTCATATGGTATTATTTTCTGCTGCCATTGATAGTCTCTCTATGCTGACGTTTTGAAAAAACTGTAATCCCAAGGCCCCAGAGGAATAAAGGAAGCTGAATACAGTGTGAGTCATACTACTCGAGATAATGACTACGCTGCCAGTGCAGATTCCCGCTCCCATCACCACAGCATGTTTGAGCATGGGCTGGACAGGAATCAGACAACCTTCCTGTATAACGCCACCACCATCTTTTGATTGTAGACCGTGGCACAATTTCGCAACAGCATTGTAAATTCTCACTGAAACTTAATACTTTTGTGTCTTAGCTCATTGAAACAAGAGTCATATAAAGCAGGAATTTCCCCTCCTCTGTTTAGCAGTCAACTACCATACTCACCCACGAATTCAGGCTCCATTTCTCAGACTCAGTGTGGGCCCCTCTCAGATGCTTATTCCCTCTGCTACCCACACCTCTCTGAGGATTTAAAGTATTCCAATTTAAACAGGAAGCGCAACCATTGGCTATATCCTACTTTGACCCCCATTCCATTCAAAAGGAATCCTGGGGTAGTCTTGTAACCAGACGCTTTGATGTTGTGTGAACTGCTATTTTTACCCCTGTAGCTAGAATGGGCCATGCAATCTTTTACAGTCTGTGCCTCGATGGGCTAATTGGAAACAGGCGTGTGATGGTGAAGCGTCATCTGATGATTAGGTCTCACATGGTTACCACTTAAAAAGCATGTAAAGGCTGAAAAAAATCCAACAAGTGTAATTCAGTTAGAATCCAGAACTGAAATCCATAGATGGTAATACTGTTAGGGAGATGACGCTTATTTGTGTGTCCTTTTAATGTTACAAAACATTGTGGAGAGGATTTCTTGTCACTGGGTCAAGTGGCGCTACTATGGCAATAAACACAGACATCACATGGTGGTATATCTTGGATGTTTTCTGATGAGTAACAAAATGTGTCACATTTCAAATAGATTACACAACACCAAATACACAAGACGTGACCGGAAAGTCTGAATGGTGGGCACGTAGCACTTATAGTGAGGGCTGCTTGCCTCCTGGTATGAATGCAGGATAACATTAGGTCAGCATTTACAGTCTATACTCCAACATGATTCTGGTTGTTAGTGTCAGTGAGCCACAACAAATCTAAATTATATTATATGAAGATGTGCATTTAATGAGTTTGAATTTGTCTCCTTAGCTTAGTCACTTGCTGACACACCAACAGCTGGCACACAACCTGGGGCAACATTATAGGGGAATAAGGGCATTGTCTGGACTTGTACACAAGCCAGCAAGAATTACATAGATCAAGGCCTGTTGAACTAAATTAAATGCAGCAGAAGGTAAGGTCTCCTGGTTCGAAGGGATTTTTATTCAACAGTTAAAAAGTAGAATATATAGATAATATAATCGTACTGTGGAATATAGTGTTGTTATTATTATTGTTTGTGTTATGCCTGTTATTTTATGTTGTCAGTCGTCAGTTGAATTGAATGTGAGTTCTGTCATCTTCATGATATTGTTCATAAACAAACTGAACCTTGAACGTATTAGGGAGTGCATCTATAGGATTAAGTGTTGTGAATGTAACTATTGGGTAATCTCCAACCTTGCTCATGTGCTTGCGACACTGAACAATGCCTTAAACAGGGTTGTAGCTCCTCTTAGTGGTTAACACTTGTCATTGTAGTCTTTTTTCACTCATCGCATGAATTTGAAAAAACTAGTTATCTCTGAGAAAACAGTGGGCTTTGTTTACTTTGGTTTATCTATTGGAATACAATGGATTTGTTAATTGGATGAGTTGATTTAATCTTTGGATGACTCATGTCAGTAGGTATTAGATTGTAATGTTGTGGTTAAAACATTTTTGTTTTAACCTTACCATGGGGCACTTAGGTCATACTCAGGGGAATGTCATGTAGTCTCTGCTCAAGCAGGTCTTTTTTGTTGCTCACTCACTTGAAAACACTGCTCAAGTGTGAAATTCTTTCCTTTTAATTATCTCTGCCAGGAGACTCTCTGCCCTGACTCCTCTCCGTCTCATAAGGATGAATCAGTCCAAGCAGAGCAGCTTTGTTTATAAACTCCATGTGCACTTGACCTACATGTTCAGAAACAAAATAATCATTCTGGCCTGATTTCAGCCTACAAAACATTGCATTTTTGTCTGTGCTGGAGGAGGAATGCTGATGTTTTAGGTGAATAAAAACTTACATACTTACATTTTACATTTATTTATTTTTATCCCATTACATTTCAGAGGGCACTATTTTACTCAACTACCTTGCAGCTGTACCTGTAACACTAACAAGTATTCTTTCTTTACATTTTTCTCCCACAGGTAATCAATTACAAGTTAACATTTTAATTTAAAACTATACTTTAAAATATAAAACTGTAATTGCTCATTGTTAGTTCATTTATCAGCTTTAAAATACATCAAATAAAAGTGGTCATTTGCTTTGTTTTTTACAGTTGCACATCTGGCTTTAGTAAGTTAATGGACACTTTTACTTTCAGTTACGAGTATTTACACCAGTGTTTTGCTTTTACTTTAGGTTTAGGGTCAGACAGTTGCAGTGGAGTAAGCACGACATTGTCCCTTGAAATATAAGTAAAGTCACAAATTGGAAATACTCCAGACTCATATAGAGTATTTACTTACCTTTCATTTGTTTACTTGCTTTTTAACTAAAGTCAGATCAGAAATAGGCGGGGATCTGGAAGTAGGCTGTACAGGAAATATTAGCGGTCTGGTATGTTATACATAGGGAACCATTAAAACACGCTACAACACTAATTCATTGACAAACCGAAAATGGCTTAATCTGTTTAATAATCTGCGCTGTTAGGGTCTGATTACTTTGTTGTTACATCCATAGTCAACGGCAGTGTCTAAACCTAAGTAAATCTGTCAGCACTGACAGAACACAAGGGGCATCAATACAAAGTGTAGAGACACCTTTAACGACAAAACCAGGTCGCTCCATGACAACAGTGAGTGCAGCTAGCGACATGCTAGCATAGCTCATTAGCCCCCCCCCTTGCTAAACGAAAACACACGAGGACGTTACTGTCGACGGCTAACTAACACGGTGCCACTACCAGACCAGTGGTCCGAGAATTACTCGGGTCTTTACGTGAGTCCGATCAGAGACGAATCAGAGACTCGTCCCACCGCTGTACTGTAACTGCTCTGAAGCTCCGCTATTGGTTCCGATCGACCATCTGCCGGGGAGAGGAGGCGGGGGAGAGCGCTTGAATGACGGCCGTAGTTGTGTTGACACTTGGGAGCCGAGACAGCCTCCGGGACCCACACGGGCCTACCTTTTTTCACATTTACGCCGTGTAAAGACATCAGATGAGAGAGGAGGAGCGCCTGGTTAGTTCTTTAGCGACCGCGGGATGTTGCGGGCGGTATGCGGACAGCGTGACGGGAGGATACGGTGTCGATGTTGAACGGACGTTTTCACAGGTTGGTGATCCGCATTTGGCACCGAGCAGGGAAGCCAACAAAAGTAAATACATGGTGTTGGTCCCTACAGGCTGTTCCCAAAAACACGGGCTCACATTAAAAGGAGAAATAGGCGGTGCCTGCTAATTCCTGGAAAAAGACATACCTCCGGCCAGAATGACACATTTAACGTCCGCAGGTTGGACTTCATTCGCTGAAGTTGACGCTCAGAGCTGGTCTACGAGCAGCGTGTGAGGCTCGGCTGTCAGTAAGAACCGTGTGTCTTACACGTTTTAACAGGTAGCCAATCGAATTTGTCCCTCAAATCGGTGCTCTTATGTCAGTGACCTATATCTCATGCATGTGCGCCAAGAGCTCACATTAACGCCACCGGACCAGACAGCATGGGGATCAACGGGGTAGACAATCAAGCACAGCCGTCCAGCCGGACGGAGCAGCCGGCTGCAGATCCCCAGATGGAGCAGAGAGATGCTCCCCAAGAGGCCGACAGGAGCAAGGATGATCAGGCGACGGGGAACGAGAGCAAAATCGTGCAGGAGGATAACACCGTGCAGCTGATCGAGGCCGGTTGCAAGCCGTCCTCTGATTCTGAGGCGGGGGTGCAGGTGAAGCAACCCGGCCACGGTGCCGGATTCGTGCCACCCGAAGGAGGGTTCGGCTGGCTGGTGGTTCTCGCTGCGACCTGGTGCAATGGGTCGATCTTCGGGATCCAAAACTCTTTCGGCATCCTGCATTCGATGCTGGCGGAGGAGCATGCGGACCCGAAGGACAAGACGACTCAGTTCAAAGTGGGTAAGTACCATACTGTCTGCTGAGGTGAACTCGGTGCACAACATCAACTGGTGGACATAAGTACATTTTGTCCTGGGTGCACACTTTGTTACAATAAATGATGAATTAGTTATAGTGAGTTTGCATCTCCATTGGGTGGTCCTCTCAACAGATGACATCTTTAACACCAGTGTAATAGCAGCGTATGATGTACAGGCTGCTACTGTGTCATACACCTATACATGATTCTTGAAAAGAGCTCATGGTTCAAGTGAGTTTCCCCTGCACTTAAAGCTAACCATAGTATCAAATGACGTATGAGCCTCTGCAATACATGCAGCTACATTATTATGTTTTCTTGAGGGTACATGCTTTCTATCCCTTTTTTGAAGTGCATGTGAGGACAAAAACCATCATGTTCAATGATTAACTAGCTTACAACTGACCAACAGTGTACTTATTATTCACTGTAACACCATTGTAACCAGCTGCTGCAAATCCCTTTTAGTTTGTTACAAATGCCCCTTTGATTTGTCTCCTCTCCCAGGCTGAGAGCTTGCCACATAGAAACAGACTGAAAATGCACTGTAGATATTTAAACGGTCTGCAAACCTGCAAGCATACTGTCCTTATTAAGTGTGACAAGGATAACCTCATCAAAGTGGGGAATGAAAAAAGAACCTGTCGATTCAAATCAGAGTCATTTCTTCCGCGTATGGAATAAAAAAGAAGTTGAAAGACTTACTGATAATTTAATTCCAGTAACTTATATTAACAATAAAGATGCTGTTTACAATTGACTCTGACGTACATGACCAGAATAAGGCCAGTGTTCACTCCTCGGTTTCCCTACATTGTTCATGTTAATCATTTTCCTGAGGACTATATCACGGGCTTTTGCTGGTGTATGTTCAAGTCATTTGTCTTTATTTCCTGGGTGCTTCAGACTTGAGTGTGATTTAAGAGTAAGAGGGGAGGCAAGATGGAAAGCAGATAAAGACATCTATCATACTGTAGAAACACTGAAACCACTGATGTCACCGTAAAGGAACGGGGCAGTTCAGTCATGTTTTATTTAGACAAATTGGTCTCCAGATAAAGGAAATTATGAAACAAAGACTGATGATGCACCAATAGTTGATAGAGAAGTAACATTTTCTTGCTTTTGTCGCTGGGGCACTTTTAGGCCTGGGTCTCCAGACGACTGGTGTCTTCGTGGTGTTGTTTTGGCCTCGAGTACTCACTTAATGAATACTTATTTGGGGAATGACACAAACTCTCTTCCCAGGCAAACTGCTAGTCTTGATCAAACGGGAGCTGGTGTAAAGCTATATACTCATCTCTCTGCATCTGAGTGGAAAGAAGTGTTTTTTGAGGGTGGGAAGTAGCATGTAACAGGAGGGGGTACTTTTCTCAACTTCTTGTGAAGTCCCACGATTACCCGCAAAGGTTAAGGTCAGGGTGTGGGAAGCGATTAGACTGTTCCCTGCAAACAAAGTTAAACCTTTATTATTATCAGGGTGAAGACAGTTACAGAGGGAGATGAAATAAACCAAAACCTCAGTCATGATCAGGCTCATTTATGTAGGTTGAACATGTTTAATGGTATCTTGCACCTTGTCCTCTCTAATTTATGTAGGGGAAATTGCCGTGTCTATGGGCAATGTGACAAGGCATCACATTACGTTCATGTTTCGTTGGTAGAAAGCTTGGGAACCATGAACATGTTGTGCCTGAGAGCATGCACTAGATACACTGGTTGTTTTTCAAGAGTCATGTGAAACCAGAGGTAATCTATACACATTGCAAGCAACAGAGGACAGTTGCTATCTAGGTACTTCAGTTGTTTCCCACCCCCCCTTTTTTTGGCTTGTTGATAAGGATTTCATCTTCAGCCGTTCCTTGGCTTTAATTCTTGGTTTGTTCTCATTTGTGAAAGGATTAAGTCGACTGAGTCCTGACCTTTCCCTCTCAGCAACAGAGGAAAGAGGGGAACAGCTTAGCTCCAATAGTCACAGTTGTAAAGGCTCCTTTTGAACTATTCAGACTAAGGGGCTGCAGTCAAACTGACATCCTAAACACGCTAAGTACTTCAGAAGCAAAAAAAACAAAACAAAACAACAACTACAATAACATCAAGAACACGGGGCCATAAGGCGAGAAGATGACAAGAAAAGACTTGGATGTGATTAAATCTTGATTAGAGATTACCATTAGGTCTTTATACAGAGCTTGATTATACTTGGAATTTATTAAGCCTTATGGGGTAAACAAGAGATTTTCAAAATAGCTAAGGAGTAACAACGTGGGGGATCAGAGTAGCCCGTTTTTTTCCAAACAAAAGAAAACAATGAAGGAGAGGTGAGTTGATTATGAGTTGCAGATGGTGTTGTTTTGCTTGATTACAGCATGGCATGGTCAAGTTTCATCCCCACCGTGGTCACACGTGCAAAAATGCGGATATGTCAAGGTGTATGCTGAGTTAAAGTATCCAACACAACGGTGTTGTGCAGTGGCAGACACAAAATTGTGGTGCTTTTACAATCAGCGGGGAGTGAGCCCCTTGTGAGGTGATGTGTGACTGAACATGGGCGCGGTGAACGTGGGAGTGAGGCTCATACTGCAGCACTGTCTCTGCAGTTTGCAAAACTGGGAATGCATGTGAAGGGGCAGAAGAAAGGGACTAAGTGAGCAAGTGATTAATTTTTCATTGATCCCTATCTATATGCCACTAGTGTGAAACAGTAGAGAGACTGTAATGAGACAAAGGCTCATCCAAACATATTCTGTTCCCTTTGTGTATAAATGTAGAGCTTTGTTGTAGAAATTACTCAGCAAGGTCAACTTTACTCTTTTCTTGTTTAGATTTTGTTTGTTCAGAGACATTAAGGAAAAAGTGACGTAACTCGGGCTCCATTAGAGACACTGCTTCATCAGTAAAGGAGTCATTTCCCACTCTAACATCAGTCTTAAGTGTGCAGACAGTAAATAATCCTGACAGCAGCATTTGGGCATCAGGAGAGTTCCCTACTAAATGTTGAAAAGACACTGATGATGCATAAATGATTTGAACGTACCTCAAACAACCTCACATGCTTTCCACATTGGAAACCAGCCTTTTTAACATCAAAGGTTTGACACATCCACACACACTCATTTCAGAATAGCTCATATAATAACAATAACAGTGTTATCAAACAAGTAAAACTAAGCACAGATTGCTGATGTGTTTAGGAACATTCCAAAAATCACAAAGGTCTGTGTTTAAATGTCGTGTTGTGTGTGTTTGCTCTTGTCTGCATTGTGTAACCTTGTTTCTGTGAATTTGAGTTGGTCATTATTGATCGATACTACGTTTAAACATTTGTGTTTTGAAGTTGTTGGTAAGCAATATTTTGCAGACACGGTGATCCCTGTAGCCTTCAAAAGAACTGTTTAATAAGGCATAATTGCAGTTTTCAATGCTGTGTTTCTTTAATAAAAGACATAGCATCACATATCAAAAGTAACATTTCTCAAAAGCCAAATATCAACTCAGTAAAAAGAACTTTCTACCAGGTGTCCATGCTGTCTCAGGCAAACATCAAACAGGCAAGTCATTAACATACTTGTGTTTTCTGTGGAGTCCTAACACTATAACTCTGCTGCCCCAGATTTCTTCAGCATCTCCAGGGTAGCTGGAAATCCCAGGTTGGCAGATCAGGGAGAACTGTGGCATTTTTGGCATTCCAGAGGGCAGGGCAATGGGTTTGTGTCAGATCAGAGTCTCTAAAGGCACCACTTACAGAAACACAACATAGGGGCAAACTGTTTTGTGTTGAAAGTGGGTTCATCAATTAAGTTTAAGAATTGATTCATTGGCAGTTTTCCAGCAGGTGAAAACGCAAATAGAAATCATATCAGAAGTGAATGCCACACTAAAATAAACAAAACAGCCAAGTGAGGATGCACCTGGAACATTTGCTGGTTTCTCCACAGGTAAACAAGTGTTGGTGATGTACAAATGAAGACATCACTGTGTGCCACCAGCTTACGTGTTTAAAGCTAACTTTTGTTAACTAGTGGACACGGTTAACCACAAGAAAGTGTGTTTTCTAGTTGCAGTTATTGTTATGTCATAAAACAGGACATTGTCTGGTCCTCACACCTGCTTAGGGCATTTCACGTGGCCTTGAAGGGAATGGGCTTCCGTACCAAGTCTTGCGTATGGTGTTGGACCTTTGTGTTTCCGTCAGTGTTGCCAAAGTACGTAAGGCTATTGTTACTGTAACTGTGAGTACCCAGGACAGTTTTGCACTAACAATATGTTGCATTGTTTAGTAGATATTTATATTTCCTCTGTGTGTCTGTGGGAAATGGTTTCATGGTCAGAAACCATTTGGACATTCATTTGTTTTATATTGTTTTGCAACATTGGATTTCAAATGAAACAACGATTATGTGGATTTCTTTCAGCTTTAAAAGGTTGAGACAATCCAGTTCCAATATATATATATATTTTTACTTTTAGCAAAGTGGTGTCTATCAATGCAGATACTTTTTATTTGCCCAAATGTATAGATATGTGCCACCCAATGCACTGGAGGTGAAAAACGTTTGGTTAGTACTGCTCAAAGTGTTGAAAACATGTGGAAAAAGTCGGCAGTGACACGTCTATGCAGGAACAATGTCTTTGTTACTCAGGATAATCCACAGAGCAAACTGTAAACAGTTTTCTTTGAAAGTGCTTCCTGCTTCACTTGCTGCTGAGGGGATAAATAGTCACAGTATACGGATGATCTAATGTGAACGTTAAGGCTCAAGTAAAAGCTCAAAATTGGTACCTCAGCTTCATTTCTTCACACTAGTGAAGTACCATGCCAACACACAGTCCAAATTAGAGCACTGTACCAGTATCTGTGGTAAAAAAAAAAAAATGCGCTGGTCTTTGTGATCTTAGCCTCTTATGTCGTAACTGCAATGTTGAGGTAATTCTTCCATCACAGATGTCAGTTTTAAATGCCATGCGAAACCCTGAGTGACACGGATGACTCAGTGTTAGCGTACTCACAGCAATAGCAAAGCTGGTTTGTTTGGCATGCAAGTTAATTGTGAGTATATATGATCCACATCAATCTAGTCAACTAGTGAACACAGCCACATGCTCAAACATGTATCAAAATACATAATTTGCATATTATACAAACTTGCATGGTCTGGTTTGGTCTAGTTTTGCCCCAAACACGTGGTATACAAAACCACTATGCCTGTACTTCCTATAGCAGCTACACACACTAACCCAGGTTGACCCCTCAGTGCATTAAATGCAGCTACCTCTTTAAAAATACAACAGAGCTTCTCTGCCGCAAGACATTTGTTCCAGCAATGTACGGAGAGGACATATAGAGTCTCTGTCTGTCTCTTGCTGTCAGATTACATCCATCACGTAATGAGAGGGATTGTTTTTAAACCCCCTCTCACACACACACACACACACACACACAGAGTCTCTCTTGCTGTGTTCTTTTTCTTTTGTTTGAAAGTGTTCAAAACTAATTGTCTCTAATGAGGACACTCCGCTCAGTCTTTATACAGACCATTTATTGTGCCAGGCCAGGGGGGCAGATGGGGGTTCACTGATCTGATTGGCCAGGAAAGAGAGTGGAGGAAAAAGACATGGGTGTGCAATTTTGTTAGCCTTTGATTGTACATTAGAACTGGTTTGTTGTAGCCAACATACTTTGTTTTTTTTTTCCACAGTATGTGGCATGTTGCACAGTTTGCCCCAGGTACTGTAATCTTCTCCACATCAGTCCAGCCAAGAACCTGTGGATGCAGGCTTGAGACAAAGAAATTGCATAATAAAACAACAAACACTTACGATTGCTGTACTGAGCTGGATGGCTGCCCCCATTAGGTCTCACTGAGACCACAAAGGTGAACTAACAGCCTTGGTTTAATGTTAATGTTATTTTTCTCTATCTTTGGTGATAAACATTAGTGTCGCCAGTTACAGATATTTTCCTCTAAGAAGGAATATGAGAAGTTAGGGAAATACAAGTGATCCCAGAAGCATGCTGTGGCCATCAATTTTCTGAGATTCCAGGCACCAGAGGACTGCAAACCTAACTAAAGTCAACCCAATTCTGCCAGGAGTTTTTGAGCTAAGCAGGTTTTATGGAGATGAACTTTTTAGAGCAATGCACACATGGTATCTCATTACATTTTATGGCTGTATTTTTCATTTTTGACTGTGCACCATATATATATTTATGCATGCACTGCCAAAGCTGGAGGCTATTCTTGTAGATCCCACCACTGCATATGGACACCATTGAGGTCATTTATGGCCTTTCCCTTGATACCACCATCAACCCAACCTTCCTGTAGGGTCAGGGATAGTGTATGCATACAGAGCAGAGTTATGTTTTCCATTGAGGTTTCAGCTTGCTATTTCCACACTGCAAAGACATATGTTAAGCCTCAGGGCAAATATGAAGTAAGAGCTAAACTGAACTAAATATGTTGCACTGCACAACATTTTTTCCCCCACAACATGTTTTTTTTCCCCCTAAGCATTGTTGCTCAGTGGTCAGCTATGGAACCATTACATATTCAGTCTATATACTGTACAGCTGTTATTATCCACATTTTTTTCTTATTGGCAATGGATCAGATGTCTAATGTGAAAAATCATTTCTAGTAATGAACCAACAGAGAAAGGATTTTGAATCAACTCTGCTGTTCCTCTTACTAGCACCCTTGTTGTTTTTCTACAGCCTGCAACTTTCGAGATTAGACACGCTCATAGGCTCTCATTAGGGTCATTTTCAGCCACAGCAGGTAGCTGTTTTGAGTGAGAAATAAAAACTCTGCACACTACCTGCCCAGCACCAAATAGCAGGTAGTCAAAGTTAGCGATCATCTGGCGAACAAAGTGAGGTATTTAGCAGCTGAAGAGCCACCTATTTCCTCCAGGATTTGTTGGATAACATAACAAGTTGCTAGTTTAAAGGATACCGAGTCCCTTAAGAGAGGGGTTCTTAGCTCTCTAGATCAGTGGTGCAATGTGGTGCAATTGTAATAGTAAGGTGCTTATGGGAAGCCAAACCCAGAGTCTCTGGGTTACAAAGTAACGTAGGTTAATCTGATCTCATGCAGCATTGCCACTGATTTAACCCTCAGTGGCATATGCATGTTTTTATGTGTGGTGTTGAGGCAACATGTGCAGGAACACTATATGCTTTTATCAATGAAGTGTTTTCTGTTGCCTCAAGATTAAACATTTTGTAGAGAAAGTCACTGGGAGTTCATCAAGTACATGTTCAAGAGGAGAACTTCTTCTCATATTTCGTTTGGATAAATAACCGATAGGAGCATGGAGGTGCAGCCCTACCTCACACAGAATAAGACTTTGTAGTGTACACTATGTATGTATACGACATGTACAGCATAGTACAGAATGTTAAGGACAACCCACACAACAAAGTTTGTTGTATGTGTGTGTGAATAGGTAAATCAGTCCAACCGTCTGTTTATCGTTCTCTCTGGTCTCATTCCCACTGAGCTGTTAGATCAGTGTGACCCTCAGCCCAGACACTACGGTAGACATTAAAGCTACCTTTGCTCCCCAGGAGACTGGACCCAGACATTTGTTTGTTTGCACTTCAGGGTACGCAGTGTCTCTGCCAGATCATTCTGGCTCGTTATGTTTTAACACTGGATAGATATTACACCACAGGCTAGAACTTTCCAGTTTGATCCACTTGTTGATCTGCATATACAGCATGAGAACATCTTATACAACACGCCTGATGTAGATGATGAAAGCAAAGACACAATAAAGAGCACCGTTTCATACAGTTACATTTATAGCAAATCACAGCAGATGGTGCAGGGTCAGGGAGAGATATCAAGGCTTTTATGTCTGAGTTATGAAAAGTCTCTGAGGTGATGAAGAATGAAGAGGAAGAGGAGTGCAGCCCCTTTTGCTTAAGGTGCTGGATGTTGTTCAGTGAAGCCATCTTGATTTTCATACAATAACTTTCAAGTGCAGAATATGAATATATTGAAAAAATATTTAAAAAACATTTTCTCTCATCTTTATTCCACAACAGTTTTATTATAGTTTCGAGTGGGTTTGTATACACTATAACAGCCTGCAGTAATAAAGTCAAATGCTACAGCTGCATATGATCTGGAGAGGCAAACCTTTGAAAGATTGCACAAGGCAAATTATGTAGTGTATTGTTTCCATGCAGGAAAGAGATTATTTCTCCTCATTGTCCTCCTGTAAGTTTAATGGTGCAGAATTGTATCCTTTACATCCTTCATATGTTGATTTACAACCCACACTAAATTTTTTGTTGCATGGACTGAGCCTTATTCACTCAGACAGAAGATTTTCTACAGCACGCTACATTTGTATGTATTGCTGCTGATGAATTTTTCCCCCTTCTCCTATACAGCCTGGGTCGGGGCCCTGGCCATGGGCATGATCTTCCTTTGTTCACCTGTGGTCAGCATGTTCACCGACCGCTTTGGCTGTAGGAAGACGGCCGTTGGTGGGGCGTTGCTGGCTTTTTTAGGGCTGCTCAGTACATCCTTTGCAAAGTAAGTTATTGTAAAGATATCACTTGTTTCCACCCCACCCTGAACCACTGGTGTTTGGTCACATTTCAGTCACAGACCCACTGTTGGCATTCCCTATAAATAAGCATTTTTGGCAAAAATGAGAAGATTTAGTTTACTCACTGCCAGCACTGGTGGAATTTCCAGAATTTTCAAAGTCCAAGCCTCAAACCACCTGGATGAAAAAAAAAAAATCCATCTGCTGCACATCAGTAAAGATTTTCAACCTGTCTCTCAAATCACTGCTGTATTTCCAATATGCCAAATCCATGGGTGGGAAATGAAACCCACTTTATCTTGGACTTTTTGCACAACACAAATAGCCCAAATATTTTGTATGAAAATGATCAAGTAAGAAGGTAGATAAATACTGCCGAGAATTCAGCAAAGACACAGTCGATTATTAAATATAACTAAATCACACCTTAGGAAAAAACTTTTTTTTGAGTAGAAAAACACGACATTTATAATTATAATATAATATAAATACAATCTTTAACACACTGTGTGCAGTTGCATGCCTTCCTCTGATCCATGATTTAATCATCTTTTCTTTCTTTCTCACTCTGTTTCAGCTCCCTAGGCCTTCGTTATTTCACATATGGCATACTGTTTGGCTGCGGCTCCTCCTTCGCCTTCCAGCCCTCGTTGGTCATCCTCGGCCATTACTTCCGCAGACGCCTGGGCCTGGCCAATGGCATGGTGACGGCTGGTGCCAGCCTATTCTCTATGGGCCTCCCAGTTTTACTCGACAAGGTGGTAAAACCTCTGGGCCTCAGCAGGACCTTTCAGATCCTTAGCCTCTTCATGCTGGTCCAGGCCCTGCTGGCGTTAACGTTCAGACCTTTGCTGCCTGCTGGAGGAGGCATGGGACCACCAGGAATGGGTCCAGACACTACGGAACCCCAAACCCAGTCGGGAGCCACTGCTCAGGATGGCAGCAGGTGGAGCAGGGCTCTGGCTGGGCTCAGGAAATACTTCAACCTGCGTGTGTTTCACAACGTGACATACCGAGTGTGGGCGTTTGGAGTAGCCACAGCTGTACTGGGCTACTTTGTGCCATATATCCATCTGGTAAGAACACTGCATAATTATTCTTATACATGTTGTGTGTTTCTGTCTTAAATGAGCTTAACTTGTCTATATCTCCTGTCTTAGTAAAATCAGCATGTAATATCGTGTTTATATTTGATAGATGTTAATGGAGGATTGTATGTAGATACTAAGTTTTGTGTACATTACAGTCTTCCATTCATGTCATCTGTGCTAAAGCATTACCTAATATGGAATACATACCATAACATTCCCATGTATCTAATATAAAACGTTGGTGAATGGAGCAAGGTGAAGAGGGAGGGAAACTGATGTTAGAGCTGTACTGTTTTCCCTTGGGTGGTCCGATCCCATTCTTTTTCTGTGGGGCTCACTTGAAGGGCAGTGGAATGCATGTCATAATGGTGAGCTAGCAGTGTAAGCTGAAGATCTGACTTCTTCCCATCAGTGTGATAATGGGGTTTTGTCTGTCAGAGGCTGTCAGCTGCCAGGTTCCTGATGATCTGCTCTGTAAATCACTCTCCCTGTGTTCTCTTTGAAGTAAATATCTGAACCCAAAAGGGAGAATGTCATCCATCACGTTTTATTGTCTCATGATGATGCTCCCTATTTTTGCATGAACACCATCAGCTCTTTGTTACATCCATAAATATAGGCGCTTCATATTCAACCCATACATAAATCATCCACCTCATCATTCTGCCGGCCTGTTACACAATGTACACCACAGACTTTGAACAACAACTCACATTAGCTTTAATGACATGAACACACGCCATGTCCTGTAACTTGTCAAACAGGACACCAAACTAGCAAGTGTCAACCTAAAGAGAAAGAACAACGCTAGCATCAGTTCGCAGGCTAAATACTTAATCAGCTGCTCAGCTGCAACAACATGCAAATATCACTTCAGTCTGTTTAGATGCTCGTATGACGCAACGCACTGTCCTTGGCTTTGCTCGGCAAAGTTTGTTACTTTGGCTCTTACACTCCTGCAGGGCCTAATCCTTCCAGTTGTTGTCGATCAAACACAGACAAATCCCCCCGGGGGCTGTGAAGAAAGACAAAGTTTTCCTTTCTGTTGATCCAAAAAAGTCTTTTTCAATACATTTAAAATAACAATATTCTTATTTTTCTTGCTGCGAAAGGGAGGGCATAAGAGTTTTGCCCTCTGTAATAGTTAGAGCACAAAAGCCAGCAAGAGTGTATTTGCAAAATCAGTACATGAACCATGACCAAGTCTGGTGTGAAATAGTGAGATAGTAAAGGATGAGGGTGAAGTGTAAAGCTGCAGCGTGGAAGCTGTGAAGTTGATCTCCCTCTATCCAGATGTCGGATGTTCCAGCTCCGGCCTCCCTCTGTCAGGCCTGTTGTTTCAGGCCCGGGCCCAGATGTAAACACAGCCCCGGCCTTTGTATTGGCTCAACCACCTCAGGAAACCTCTCCTGTATGGCCTCTCTGTATCCCTAAACATGCCTATCCTATGGCCATTGATGAATGTAGAGCCCTTCAAAGCAGAGCAAATATTTCACAAGGACCAGCATGCTCAGGAAAGACTTCAGAAGGCGGTTTCATGTTTTGGATCTGAATTGGAGGGTCAGGGCTGAGGGGAGTGGGAGGGTCTGACCTATATGCGTTGGGTCTTCCTGTCCTGCTGTTCCAAAGGTTTGTGGATGAAGACATTTTGTTATTGTTAGGCTGTGGGCTTTGGGGTCATTGATGGATAATGCCACCACTCTGCCATATGCAGACCCATTTTCTGAGGTCATTGACTTGGCATAAGAAGCTGGTGTGGTATCTTTCCTCGCTCATCCATTATCAGCAGCTTCTAGACTGTTCCTCGTGCAGCACATCCCATTATCCACTGTTACAAGCAGCCAAATCTCACACAGCACTTTTTTCATTCCTCAGATCAACTTTGCGAAGACGAGGTTCAAGGACACCCAGAAGGAATGGATGCTCCTGGTGTGCATAGGAGCTTCATCTGGGGTGGGACGTCTTGCTTTTGGCAAGATAGGTGACCTCATTCCAGGTCTCAAAAAGATCTACATGCAGGTGAGGAAATTAAACATAGTCACATAAATTTTAACATGAATTCAAAAACTTGAAGATGTGCTTTACAGTAAGTGTCCTTTTTTTACGTCCTCTGGTACATATAGAATCACAAGTATTTGTTTAATATTATTTCATTAAAAGGGTAATTTAGTGTTCACTAGTAGTTGAACATTAGAATGTTATTTTCTACTAGAGTGACTCAGGCTGAAGATAAACATGACTCAGATACTAACTTGCACTAACTGCTGGTTTGTCTTGTTGCTAGAAAAATTACCGGCTCAGATAATGCAAGGGAAGAATGACCTGTGTGTAAATGGAAGGGGAGGGTATTCAGAGCAATTCTAGAGTAACTTGCAAACAGGATTTGCCATTTCCTGCTGGTGTACATGTGTGAAATTTCTGCTGAATGCAAATGTACATATAATCCACTGACTGAGTTGGACAGAGCCACTGCACACACTCTGCATCTTGTTATTAAACATGCATACTGACTCAACAGAGATGCAATTACTCTTAGGTTAATTGAATGAATGAAAAATGCATAACATATGTAAATGTGCATGTGTATGTGTGATATGAACTCACAAATATACATGTTTATAATGCCCTTTTGGCCCTGTCCGCTGTTTAGATTGTCATAGATATTTTTTCTGTTGAAAAGGATTATGTGTTTCCTATGTGCTGCTCAATAGGTTCTCTCCCACTGTCATAAATAAAGAAACACAGTGGCTGTGGTGAAGCCTTTTACAAATGGAGAGGCTTGTTTTTTTTCTTTCTTTCATCCACTCACATTATTTTTAAGAGTTGATTTCTTGTGCAAGATGGAGGATTCTGAGGTAACATTTTGTCTCGTTGTGAGGGAACAGAGCCCCCCTTCACTGTTCACAGCATTAATCATCAAAGCTCAGTATAATGTGACTGTTCAGATTTGTACGAACAGGCAGGCAGACTTCTGCATAGGTAAACAAAACTTCAAAGGACAGATATAAATAACCCTCTCAGCCGATAGAGCGGATGACATGACAGAGATGTGTAAAAATTCCTGGGTTATATATTCCTTCCTGCATTACTCATACTACAGCTCCCTGCCAGCTCTTGTTTTACAAATTTAAAGGAAAACAGCGACAGTGGCAATCTGAAAAATATCGACAGCGACACTGTTGATAATTTAGAATATTAGAGTCAGGAGTTCCAGCATGTATTGTAGGTCAACATAAGATCCCACTTTTTACAGTATTTTTCTAACATCTATTAGATCACCTTTTTCCAGTTCTTATGCAGGTGTTTGTATGCAGTGTGTACTCAATATCAAGGGTTGCTAATGAGCTGACTGAGCTGTCTGTAAATACATTGAAAAGGTGTGTTCTCATTGTGTGTTTCAGGTGGTGTCCTTCATGGCTCTGGGCCTGATGTCCATCATGATTCCTCAATGCTATGTGTTTGAGGGGCTGGTGGTCGTGTGCGTGTTCCTGGGGCTGTGCGACGGCTGTTTCCTTACCATAATGGCCCCCATAGCGTTTGAGCTAGTTGGGCCCATGCAGGCGTCACAGGCCATAGGCTACCTCCTAGGCCTCATGGCTCTGCCCATGACAGCGGGTCCACCCATCGCTGGTGAGAAGCACGCTCCTTTTTTTCTGTCCTATTTTTTTACAACACAGCACTTATTTATACATTGTATTCCAGAGGGAACACAGTGATCTGGATTATTTTACTGATGTCAAGATGTTGGCAGCAACAGAGCAAAACAACTTGATTGATGAATAGCAGAACAAAACTGTTGAGCAAGGGAAGAAAAGATGTAAGGATCAGGTAAGACAAATACCTGTCAGGGGAGATTGCACAGTGAATTGTACTGAGAGAGGTTTGAGCTTTTAGCCAAATGCAGGCTGCCTCCAGGGGTTTGTCTTGGGAAATAGAAAAATACGTACAAGGTAAGATCTCAGAAATCAACTTTCTTTGTCTCTTCCGCCTCACCCTGCCGTCTCCTCAGCTCTAAAAAAAGACCAATGTGTAGAAAACCATCAGTTTGATGACTCAAGCAGGGTCTTTGCTTTCTGTTGCCAGTCACTTACAGCTCTTACACATAGTGGGACTTCTTTTTTTATGACAAAAACTGTCCTACATATGTGACTTCATCATATACAGGAAACACCCAACAATGATTTCAGTTTTACAATGCATTTACTATACCCAATTATTTGATTGACAGAAAACTAATCTGCAACTACGTAGATCTGTTATCTGTAGTATAAACTGCTTGTTACTTTCTCACCTTTTTAATATTGAAAATATACACAAAATAGCTGTGTATGTGTTTTGCAGTTAGGCAGCAGAAACTATAAGAAGAAAGCAGACTGGGCTTTAAAGGAACGGAGTCAGGAGAAAAAATTGCTGCAATCTTATGCATCAGCGTTTGCCACATGGTCTCTGTCTGAAAGGTGTCTTAGCTTTTTCAGTATCTACTGTGAAATCACAGTATCTACAGGATCTGCTGCTTATGGGAATATTATGCGAGCCATCCAAATGAATGCAGTATTTATGTCCACATACAAAGAACTGTATTCAGACATGATGTACAGGATAATGATTTCAATTCGCATATGGTTTTCCGTAGGACTAAATATAGTGCCAGACGAACATCTGTAATTAAACATGTGTTCCTGACATGATGCAGACCATTAGGATGTGGAGAAAATTTCCAATAGACTACCCAGTTATCACTGCGGCAGTATATATTGTTCTGTGCAGTATGTACAGTGTGTACTGTGTGTAACAGGAAACAATGAACTGTAAGTGCATATCCCTCTCGTGTAGGTATCTCTTATTTTCTTTTGCTCATGTATAGATAAATACAGGCCGCACATATACACAGGACACAAAGGGCGAGGTTTCACTGCTGCTGCTAATTGTATAACGACACTGCAGGCTACAGGGGGTGGGGACGAGAATGGACCTAAACGATTTCAGATACTTAAAGATGATGAATGAATAGTTTGTATTACTGTGGCTACATCTTGCATCGCCACTTGTTAATAGATCATGATAGACTGTAAACTAATCAGCATATTTTTGCCGCCTACGAGTATTCCTGTCTCAAAAGAACACATCAGTTCAATGTATTAACATTTTTGTGTAATACTTTGACTTACTTTCTCTTGGAGAGAAAGATGAGACACGAGAGGATGAGAAGACCCATGCAACTCTGTCTGTATGTCACAAATATAGAGCCAAGATGTGGTTTGCCTCACACATTCAAATATAGACGTGGTAGCACAGTAGATATGTGGATACAACCAGTACATTGTTTCTCCTTGGCCTACTGCATGTACTAGAACTTGTGCTTACTCACCGTAGCTACAATGTCTAAAGACACGAAGACAGAAAATACACAGTACATTTATATATTATACAAGATCAAACACATACATTGTGGTGTAGGTAGGTGCATTTCAGAACCAGGGTGGCTATTTCCATCTGTTTCCAGTCTGTATGCGAGTAGTTTTTAATTTTCTTGCCACAAGGAACTCCTTGTTAAACAGGTACTGTTTTTCAGTGGGATTCTGTGTGTAAAGACAGAATAACTGAATATATATCCCCCTGCCACCTCATCCCAGGTCTCCTACATGATTACTTTGGGGACTACACAGTGGCCTTTTCTCTGGCTGGGGTGCCTCCTATGGTGGGAGGCGTGGTGCTCTTCTTTGTGCCCCTGATACACTCCCGGCTCCAGCGAGGCCAGGCGCCACCAGAGGAAATGTCCACGACCGCCCACATGTTGCCCTCTGCGCCACCAGCAGAGGAGCCCAAGAGCTGCTCCAATGGAGACATCCTGCCTGGCTACACTGACGTAGAGACACACATCTGAGTCACACCGTACAAAGGTTGCGTACATTTACTCATGCCAAGCACATGTTATTTGTCTGCATCTGGAAATATGTAAACACACACGTGCTTCTCCTTATGTTTACGTTCCTTTTGCTTTGTTCTTTCCTTTTTTTCCCAGGGATTCAGCCCACCAGCACCTTTTCTCATCCTTAGATTGCCCTCCTCCCAAGCTGAGCTCTGTATTTGGCTGACCTTTAGCACCTCCCAGCCCTCATTTGGGCTGATCGTTATTTTCATGTGGAGAGAAGTTGAATAGGGCACTCTGGCTACAGGCCGCAGAGAGGACAAATACGCAGGCACATCGAGTTAGGATGATGGTAATGTTTAAGGAGGATAAGCACAACACAGTCTCAACTAGGGTTGTTTCATCAGTGGGGACTCTGTAGTAATGCATACCTCCCAAAGGAAAGAAACAGAGAGAGAAAAGAAATAGAGAAAAAGATTTTCTGATTTCACAGCATTTATGACTATAAATATATAGAATTTTATACTTATAGTCATAAACATGATGCATAGTCATATTTATGACTAAAATGAATGCTTTGTTTTAGACTCCACAGAAAAACAGATAGATAAAGAGGCATATAAAAAAGAACTAGTGAAGGGATAAATTCATAAATTTCTTTATGTAGTACCTCATATTTCTATTTTTTTCAACATTTGAGTAGCAGAAACACAAGCTCATCTTGAGTGATTTGCAGGTTTGCTTTAGTCTATTCTACCATTTTCTGCTGTGACAGCTACAAGAGAAGACACGGATCTGTTGTAAATGTCACCGGAGAGAGATCAGCCACCAGACACAATCACCTCAACTCAACCGCACACTGTACCACACTGCACGCACAGCCGCGGTCTCAAACCTTAGCAAAGTGACTGCAGCTCCTCCACCAGCCTGCCTCTATAGGAAACACGTTTGATTGTAGCAGCTGCTGATTCCGCTGATTGAACATGCAGTGAACCCAGTAATGTTCGATTTTTTTCCCCCACAGTTTTAATATAGGTCATTGACTTTGCATCACATGGCAAACTTATGCAGTCAAAGTGAAAAGCCGAGAGAGCTGTGCAGTTATTATTGGCCTTTTTAAGTTTTAGCATGCTGCTAAACAAATCTACATAAACTGATCGTTATGACTTAAGACAAATAATTCACAAACAGTTTTGTGGTGTGTGTGCACACTGTATACTCGCTGAAGAGGAAAGAGCTAGAAACAAGCAGTCGCAATGGGAGATTGATGGCTGTTGGTAGCATAGATTTTTGTCATATTAACAAAAGTAAAGTTTTCCTGTGTGAATGTGTGTGTGTGTGTGTGTGTGTGTGTGTGTGTGTGCATCACGTGTACATATACATTTTGATAGTAAAGGCAGTTACAAAATATGAAACTATTATGTTACAATCTGTTGAGAATAGGGGACTACTGAGATTAAAAACTGGCGAAAATCTCGAGCCCTGGTCAGGCCAGGTCACAGATGAATCAGTTTGCTGCTTTAGTTCAGTCTCATCATGAGGGGTTTTGCTCACCGCATTAGCATTAATGAAGCATAACGTCACAGCCTCCTTTAGATATCCCCTCAAGAGGACAGTTTGCAGTTACTGTTAGATTCCATGAACATTTGGACCACTTACCTCTGCACTCGTAGATTACAAGTTCTCCTGAACAATGGACTTTTAATGAGCAGATGTGAAGCACTTCAATAACAGTTTAAGTTACACTCGATGGCTATATACAGGACAGAACTGAATAGCATAAGAGGGGACTGGAGGAAGGAAATACCCTGGTGCGTAAGGTGGTATGCCTTTCTGACAGTTCCCCTCATTGCTTTCACTGCCAGTACTCAGTTTCTGTGTTACAACACTTTGGAGCCTAAAAGCTACACAAACCTCACTGCTGATTGTAGTTATTTTTAGAGGGGTAATGATAGTAGGAAAAGGAACAGGTCTGAATAGGAAACATACACCTATACCTCAGTAATCAATCAATCCTCAGCGGTTTAGTGGAACATGTTGACATTCTGTATTAACTTTATCATTTCACAGTTCTGTGTTGTGTTTTGTTGTTGCAGTCTGAGTCTCATACCACAAAGTTGCCAAACACCAGTTTGCAGTGAACCCTACTTCCTCTCAAATCTCATTAGTGTCTGTTTGTCACGCTTCCATCCCCCACGACAAGTTGGCGCATAATCAGTCTTGAGATTTATTCTTTCTCCTTTTTTTATGCCTTCATATCCATTTACCCTGTTGCTTTTGATCTTCATCATCCCTGTGCTCTCTTACCTCTACCTACTAAAGTGCTTGTGGTCATTACTGTAGCTCTTCCCCATCACGTCTATGAGTGAAAAATGCAGATATTGAAACGTCTAATACTGTTACTTATAGAAGTCACCTAACTTTGGGCAGTGGAGATATATGAGTTAAAGACTACAAAGCATGTTTGAAAGTGAAAACGTAGGCCTCTGCCTTGACTGAGGCGGTGTTAAATTCAGTTGGCAGTTGTTGCAGCTGCTAAGAGACAAAAAAAAAGGTGGGCGTAATCAAAAACTGTGGGCAGTGTGACTTGTCCATGTACCAGCTACATAAGCTAACCAATATCATAAATTGTCATCACAAAACATTACAGACCACATGAACCTGGACATAAAGCTCCTGCACAGTAAGATGATTAAAAATAGTGCAAGTCTTCAAAAGCTCCGTCACTTATAAATAACTCAGTTACATTTTACATTTTCCCTGAAGTTAACAGAATCGATGTCTTCTTGCAGAGTAAATAATCAGTGGCTCTGAAATTTGTTTTAGATTTTATTTTGGTATTAGTAAGGGTGCAGGATGCTTTCTAAAACTTGCGATATTGGTAACAAATCGCCCTGAAGGCCGATGACTACTTCAATTCTCAATGGAAAGATGATGATATAGCTAACATTTGACATGTGAGTTGATACTCTAGTGGTTTGCACAGCGCTAACTTTAAATTCTGTTCACTGCAGTGAGAAGTGTAGTTTTTGGTGCCACTGGCAAGTTGCACTAGTTTGCTGCTGCTTGACTACAGTAGAGGTCTATGTCATTAAAGTCTCAGAATTCTTGCAAATGAATGAGTGAATGAGAAGTCAACAGAGGATTTTCCCTCTGGCAGCCATATTTGAGGACTTCAGCCTTTTGGTTAACAGCAGCTCCAAAAGGCTGATTGTGTTTCTATGCACAAAACGTTGTCAGTCTAAAGACTAGAATTGTTTGATTTTTTTTTTTTTTTTTTTTTTTTGTTGGACTGTGAACTGATAATTATGTCTCCATGTTTTTGTGTTGAATATGCTGTCAGCTTGTTGGCTAGCAGCTTAGGGTTACTGTTGATTTCTAAAACCACATCTTTGAAGAAGGACTAAAAACAAAGGCATTTGAGTGACTGCATTATGTAGAAACAAAACAGATCTGCCTTACATTTACTGATTAACAGATACACCACAACCAGGACTTATTGATTTCAGACAAATGCAACGTCTTGACAGTGATTTTTTAAAGATCTTAATGTGACTTTTATTCTGTATTTTTCTTTGTTTTTGCTTTCAGTGTAGTTATTATCGGCCCTGGATGTTTCTAAACAGCATCCTCAGTCAGTTTTACTCAGATTCTGGTCAAAACCAGCTGATTGCTCCTTTGTATTAGCCTACTGTAGATTTGAATAGAGTCAACTGACATGTATCAACATATGTACTTCATATACTTTGTAATGGTTTTTGATTAACCATTAGCTGTTTTATTGTTTTTCAATAATTGATTTCTATCTGTTGATGTTTTAATGATAACCATTCATTGACTACTGGATAAAGAAGAACTGTTGAGTTAGTTCAGATTTTAAATAATACGTAGAAGTGAAGGAGTTGAATGCATGAAGAGTGATACTCGACATCTGAATGGTGTGCATGGTGTCTGCTCAACCAGCGTTTGGCTCGCCAAAGTCTCCTCATCTATGCAGCATTCCCAGGCTCACGGTCCACTTCACTCTCTAAGGTCTGAACATGTCAAACTCGAAATGATGGATGTTTACCAGGTCTCTGAGTTTGCAACTCTTGCAGTTTGCAAGAGTCATAGTTTGAGGAACAGTTAAACCTACAGTAGAGCCCCTTGTATGCTACCTATATACTACTAACACTACATTTGTTTTTTACTGATTGTTTTTAAGACTTTGTTTTTTGTATACTACTATTTTTTTCAGCTTGTTCTGCCTGTCAGTCACACTCATGAAATGTCACCTTTCTTTTCTTTTGTTTGCTTTTCTTCATCTCCTGGTGCTTGTCTGTGGCAAACATGATGCAGGTCAGAGCTACAGCACATGCAGCTCAGTAGGCAGCACACAAATAAGAAAGAGCTTACATCAAAGTGGAAATGCTGTTGTGTTTTGCTGTAACTGATCATTTTGAAGCAATTGTTGCTTGCCCAATGTGATGGCCATAAAACACTGACAACATCTCTGTATAGGTGTAGGTTTTTGTTGTTGTTTTTGGTTTTTGTGCATGAGCTTTGCTTTCACTTTGCCATTCTGTCAGCCTCTGGGTACAAAATCACTGAAAGGGAAGCACATCTGACAGGAAATCTGACAACCCCCCAGATTTTACCTGGTAAAGCCGAAAAAGAACCCTGTTGTCAGAGGAGTGACAGAAACTGAGGTAAAACAAGAGTGAGCCTCGGATGGGCATTCAGTCAATGTTGACAGTTCCAGGACTCTGATTGGCATTACTTCTGTTAGATCAATAACTCACACAACCTGCCTGCTTATTAACACAGTTGGGTGTTTGATTCTTACTTCATCTTGGCTCTGATGCTGGGGTCTCTAGTTCAATTTTTTTCCCTGCTTTAAACCTTGTCTTACACAAGACGACATCAGCATTAATTATATAATTTATTGCTTGTTACATTCTTCAGAAACAAGTCAAAACCAGGTCAAATAAACTCACTTCAGCTGCACATTGTCACCCTTAATATAACAATCTCCTATTTACTTTTTCTCCTATTTTACTCTCCTGCAGCTTCATTTCTCACAGATTTACATGTGATATCTTTTTCCAGCTGCCAGAAAACACAACCTGGCCTGGGAAAAAAAAGATATATAACTTTCAAATAAATTCAAACTACTCTAACGTTGAGCCTCATTCCTCTGCTCTCCTATGTGCCATTTTGCCGCAGCTCTGACCTCAATCTTTACTTAACTCTTAAATCGCTGTGCTTTGCCTGAGCCTGGAACCAGACAAACAATGTGTGAAATAGGAAAGCTGAAGGTCTATATGTTATGAAGCTGTGTTGTTGCCAGTGCCATTCATCACATTGAATTTTCATGGTGTAACTTTTTTTTTTTTTTTTTGGCATTCTGTCACACCTGAATAATGTATAGACCTTTATATGCTCCGTATATGCTCCAGAAACCTTGTACTATTCGTGCATATTTCTCATTATCCTGACTGTCTGCATCGTTGTTTTCACAGCCATAAATATTCAAACCTTTGCAGCTGATATATTCTCATTTTTGTTTGTGTATGGACCCAGGGCAACGCTCAGCCCAGGCCTTCCCACAGCCTTACATGTTGAAATATGAGTATTATTTCAGTGCAGGGCTCTGCTAAACTTTCCTTCTCTAACCTCCAGCAAAGGTTGCTGCAGTTAAACCTCTAATGCCTCTCTTCACCTCTTAAAGCTATGAGCTTCTGTCCTCCCACCACAGGCTAAACCTTTTTATATAAATGTGTATTACTGTTCTGTTAGTCATTTTACAAAAAAACAAACAAACAAAAAAAAGTTCTAACAAGGCCAGTGACGTAACAAGATCTGAAATTAATTCATGCTGCTAGAAGAATCTATGTAATTTGTGTTTTTTTTGTTGACATAATTTTGAATCTCTATCAAAAGAGGCACATTTTTTCTATTAAACCAACAATAAAGATGTAATATAAAAAACAAAACAATGCTTGCTGTCATTGCCAGTACTTCTTTTGTTAGCTGTGTGCTCTGAGTCCTCAACTGCTCCACTTCCACGTGAGACCCTGAAGGCGCTCAGGTTTTTTTTTTTGTTGTTTTTTTTTTTTTTTACACACACACAGTCATGTTTGGAGATTAACCCCAAAAACCATTAAACACATGACGACATGGCCAATTTCAAAGGAGAGACATAATGCACTGCTGCTGTTAAGAGACACGCTGAATGTGTCTTCAAACGAGTGACCGGCTCATTATCACCACAGCAACGTGGCTGTGTTTATTCAGGCGTTAATCCCTCTCTTGATTCTCCATTACCCTGTTTAACCTCAGTATCTCACAGCCAGGCAGCCAATCACACCAGAATTGTAAAGATCATGCTTCCCTGAATCACTTCCACGCAGCTGAGCTCTTTACGTACATAAAGGGAACTATTGTGTACGTGTCACAAGGCAAAGAATAAATCACTTGTGCCTGGCTCCAGAAGCTTTAGGCCATATTTTCTCCTTTTGATAAATGAACATTAGTACAAGAGTGAATGATGAGCCTCTGGGACAAATATATATATAAAAAATAATGTTGTTAAGGAAGGCTTTTGTAAATAAAACCCAAGTTTTATGAGACTGTGGTTATGCTCATTTACAACAAAGATTTATTCATTTGATCAGAATTCAGAAGCTGCCTCAAAAGTGTGCATTTAGATCACATGTAAGAAACCAAGAATCCAAACATGAAAAAAGCCTGTTGCTTAGGAAATAAGAGAACTTATATCAGTGTAACACTGTTTATGTTTATTCATAAGATAAATATTTTTGATTAGCGTCAATTTATTCTAACAATATTCACAATAATCAGCACTTGACAATAAAAGCTCATTTAGGAAGGTCAGTCTTTATTCATAAGATTCAACCTGAGTTGCATGTGCATTCCAGTAAAGTAACAAGAAAGCAGTGAGTGAAGATAAGTGTATAATATACACCATACAGCTGCCTGTAAATTAATTACATTAGAACAATTGGACAGAAGTGGGTGGGTACAGATTGTACGAACACAGGCCTTAGCCATATGTGTCTGTGAATGCACATGCTTGCCAGTAGGTGTCTCCATGCCACTGCTCAGTGCAATAAGTAATGTAACACTGTGGATTGCCCAGTAGAGGTTCCCCTTCACTTACATCTCCAAGTCAGCTATTTTAATTGACTTCACATGAAGGGTCAGGACTGCAAGGTGACCCAACAGAGAGAGTGTCTACCAAGGTTTGAGCTCGAGTCCACTACTGTAATGAGGTAACCCAGAAACTTTATGAAATGAAGAAGTAGAGGAGGTCAGTGGTTTCACGTTCAGTTATTAGTGTGGTCAGACCCCTCATATCCTCACACAATCAGACACTGAATGAAGTGGACAGAAATCCTGCCCGTTAAAGTGCAATCTGCTTAGTTTTGACAACTTTATTCATCATCATGTTGTGAAATTAGTTCATAAATGTATCACTAGTTTGGCAAAAGCTCCCTCTAGACATAGGCTATACAATAATATGAAGGACGGTGTGTTTTGAACACAACAAATCAACCGATCAAAAAACCACAGATATAAATACCATACAACAACGGTTAAGTGCTAGCCACAATAAACCAAAGTAGTATACTCATTTCTTGGTAACTGTGTCAGTTTTAGTTTCACTATTTGCCTTCGTTCTGTGCTGTTGCTGTGTCTTTTTAGTCTCTGCATCTGCATATTTTATCAAATTGTTTGATAAAATCAATTTGCAACATGTAAAAAGAGCTGGAAATTAGAAATAACTCTAAACTCTGAGTCAGTGTTAAATGATATACTTTCAGGTCCCTGCAGCTGACAAGCATCACCCTTCTCCATGGTTGAGAAATCTTACATTCATTAGCTCACTGGTGTCATCACAGTGGAAACAGTGATGAGAATCACTACACAGCAGTGATTCCCATCACTGTACACCACACTGTACAGTTGTACATCTACACACATTACTGAACAATTCTTAAATATTAACAGGGAAGTTTAATATTTATTTTTGTAGTTAAACTCTTCAATGTTATGTCAGGTTTATTGTGAGTGTGCGTGGGTGATTTTCATGCGAATTTTATGTATTTTGTGTAATTTTTATATCCTACATGTTCTGTTTTTGTTGCAGAGATAAAGCCTACACCAACTGGTCTTAGAGACCAAACACAACATAGTTTAAATTGATTAATGAACTCAGTGGCCTAGAAGTGCTCCATGGTTAATGTTAGAAAAAAAGTGTTATTTAATTTTGTGAAACCCAAGCTGTCCCATAAAACAGTTACAGCAATCATTTCACATAATTAATTTGTGGTAAACGGTGATTATATTTTTACTACTCGGTATTGGCCAATACGTTTGTTAGTCGGCTCTCAGTTTTGGAAAAGAATGTCTTTTTCTTATATGGTTTTTAGACAAAAAACAAACAAAAACCGAATGCTTGTAGTGTTAGTACCGCAGTGGTAATGCTCTGGTATTTTGTGATAATACTAAACAAGCATGTACACATACTTATATTGTAATGGTGTTGTAATTGTCACTTCAAAGGAAAAACAAATACACCAAATGAGGGGTCAACAAGTTTATCTTTTATTGAGGGTCCTCTGGGTCCTCAGGGGCCTCCGAACCATGACAGGAAGTGATGCAAAGAGTGTGATAAAGCTGTGGCCAAATTTTCTGTTGCACTGTTTTCTTTCTTTTCTTGCCACTTCATGAGAATCATCTCCCACTGTTCTGCCAACATCGAGATAGAGCTGTTGGAAATGTGAGGCAATCGCTCACCTGGTGAAACGCACACAGCACAGTCATTGTCAGAGTGAATCTGAAACTCTAGATCATTTGTCATTTTGGGGGAAATCTTATCTGATTTAAGGAATGGCTGGACAACAACATCTACATACTTTATAACACCTATTACAATATTGCTATTCCTTTAATACACAAAATATATAGGTATTGCCTTGAAAAGTGTTTGGAGGAAAACAAATAATGGGGTAACGAAGTGATGATAAGTATGCATTTTTCAGAAATAACCCAGTTTTGTAATCCCGTAACTTTGGTCGCACTGGCAGAAGAAAGCCTGGGCTTCTTTAATGTTGCAAACTGAAAGGAGAAGAAAAAAGAGGAAGGTGGAGTGTAGCATCCTCTTAAAGACCTTTGTGGTTTATTGCTTGTCTTGCCACCCAAACATATCAAGAGAGTTGATCTCTGCCGGTATTTCACCATATTATATCAATCTATGAACATGTTTCCTTTCCATTTCTGCAGAAAAAACAGGAATATATTTCGCAGTGGGTTTTATAGCAGTGTTATGTGGATTTTGTGTTAAACCAGCTTCCAGTAACACTGCAACAGCTGCCTTTCTGCCTGACTATTTTAGGGTTTGGACAAGAAAGCAATCTGAAGACATAAACCTGAAATCTGGGACATTCTAGAGGATTAACCGTTTTAGGCTTTTGTAGGTGCTGCATTCTTGATTTTCAGGAAACAGACTGAAACCAAAGGCCGTCTTGGAGGTAGGAAATTAATTATTACACATGTAACCAAATGCCAACGTGTGTAAAAGTTCCACCACCCCACCTTGAGAATTTCACCCAAGTGTATTGTTGAGCAAGCACAAGAGGAAAACTTGCACAAAGGAGGCCAGTCAGAAGTTTGACCTTTGGCTTTAAGTTCACTACAGCTGGATTTACTGATGGACGCATTTTAGAAAGACAAAGACTGTTAAAACAGCTTCTTCAGCAAACTGAGGGCAGACCTATACATAGATGTCTGAGTAAAGGATGGCTGACCTTGAACTATAAGTGGGAAACAATTAGAAATAGTCCAACACAAATCACACAGAAAAAACCTGAATAGATAAAATAAGATCTATTATTATATGTTTGTTTCTAGGCAAAGAACTGAGTGTCATACAGCAAGCAGGCAGCGCTGAGTGTGTCAGGAAAGCAGCCTAACTCTGCACATACCTGACCTCAATAGGAGTGAACCAGGTGTCAGCCATCACAGTCAATGAGCAGATCATGTAGAGGCCTCAGTGTGGCCCACTCTTGTCCAATCTCCACTACTGTACATGTGCTTGGCTTGTATTTGTTGTTGCTGGGCCTTTCACACGCAGAAAACACAATCCCACAATTATTCATTTGGAGCTGATCACAGGTGCTGAGATAACGGACCATGTGTTATTGTTTTCAGAGAGATAAAGCGTGACAGCCGGGCATAATGTGCTACTGCTCTGTCTCTGCCAACACGCGTCCTGTCTGGTGTTACTCTGTTCTCCAAACGAAACACATCCCCCAGCCTGGAAACTTCCTCAGCTGATAATGAGGTGATAAACCTTGGTTGGACAAACACGCTGATCATGTTTTCAAGTTTCACACAGTCAGGCCCAAAATATACAACTTGAACACAAACACACACACACACCTTGCTGATCTTACTCTCCCAGTCACTTCTTGGTTTTCATCCTCGTCTGTGAACGTACTTGTTTTTCCTTGCTGCATATTTTAACTTGCAACAGAACAATGTTGGAGCTGAAGTTGTTCATTGTTTCTGCCAGGAGGAGCTGGTGGAGGTGGATAAGTCAAAATAACAGCTCAGGAACATTTTGGACGTACGTCAAACGGACAGATGAAAGAACAGAGATAATGCACTGGCAAAGAAGGAGCGAAACAAAAGTGAAGGACAGGAAGAGGTCTATCAAGAAACATTTGATTTAACTTCGTGCCATTGTTTGAAGCTGATTGTGTGTTACCTGATTTCTTAGAGAGGTTGGGAAACACACATCATAGTTAAAACTATGCCATCAGCTGTCAGAGAAAATATATCCACATATTTTTGTATTTGTGTGTGCAAGACTTCATGGGTGTGGAATAAATACCACTGAAACCATCCAAGATCCAGTGTTTATATAAATTCTAATAAAGCCAAAAAAAAAAAAGAAAAAGAAAAAAGAAAAAAATACAATCTTTCCGAACAATATACAACAACCAGTCAAACTGTATACATTCTTCTGAATCTGAAATATTTACACAAGCTTACATTCAAAAGGTTTGCTCTGTAGTTAGCAGAGTTAGCACAAAGCATATCCTGCGTAGCTCAGCTGTTTATCTTAAAAGTTGATATCTTAAAATAGTCACATATTATATCCATTTTAATATGACCTTAAACATTCTTACTTTCTTCTGAACAGTAGTAAAACAATCAATCACCACACCAGCATAAAGGTGACAATGTAAACAAAGTTGTGGCAACAGAAGAAATAGCTTTTCTCATACAAATTCAAACACTGAATATATTTACGTATATAACTTAATAGGTGCTCAGCATAACAATTTAACATGTCTCATCATTTGTCAAACTCCAAAATAAAACTTCACAAGACACATCACACATACACAAACACGCTGCTACTAAAATGCTGCTAAATGCCAGTTGCTAAATTTGCATGGTGGTTTCACAGCACCTGCTGCGTCTCACAGCCCAGGACCTCCAGACGCAGGGCAATGTCGTTGATCCAGCCCCGCGGGTGGATACGTATGTAGCGGCCAAACAGAGGGGGATTGAAGATTGTTACCGCTTCCTCGTCCTCTTCGTTGTTCCCTGTGAAGATCTGAGGATGAAATAAACAAAAATGGAGAGAAAGGAAGGGAGTTAAGCTGGAGAAGAATAAAACATTAACACTGAAGGGCACTGGTTGCAGATAAGATAAAATATATATATATATATATATATATATATATATATATATGCAGGTCTGGGTATTAGAATTCCACAGATGTGGATTTTCAATGACATGATGCTAAAAAATTTACCTATAAATTGTATTAGTTTCAGAGTATTTCATTAATCATACCAACATTGAGTACACTATTGTCAAAAAA
The DNA here is from genome assembly GCA_021432705.1 of Caranx ignobilis. Taxonomy (NCBI): domain Eukaryota; kingdom Metazoa; phylum Chordata; class Actinopteri; order Carangiformes; family Carangidae; genus Caranx; species Caranx ignobilis. The sequence continues at coordinate 15,208,476 of MU269981.1, read as the reverse complement.
AAACAAACAAAAAAAAAACAGGCTCTATATAGTGCAGAGTAACTGGAAACTGGGAGACAGATCAGACCTTTTATAGTATTTTTATGTAGCTTTACTCAAGCAGGAGCCTGGATCATATCAGCAATCAGATGTTCATGTGGCCTACCTGTTCTCTCTGGGAGTCGTCCTCTAACACGCTGCTCCAGGACTGTCCGTCATGACTGACGGTGACTGAAAACTCCGTCACCATCATTGGGGTAAACAGTGATTTTGCTCCTTGGGTTATGACGCCTGTGATACGTTTGATCTTCCCCAAGTCAACCTGCAGCCACTCGTGGGGGTTATTGTTCTGGTGGGGATCGGAAGGGACAGAGGAAACATTTTTTAGACCTTAGAAAGCAAGATGTTAATGTAAAAGAATTAAACGCACAACAAGTTGCAAAATGTGTAACAAAACGGGAACACTAATTCACTCTAGCCACAAAAAACTTAAATCACAAAAGGTAAAAATGAAAGGTTTTTTTTTTTTCAATGTAGTGACTCGTGTCATTGGGGAAACCCCTGAACCAAGCACAGCATCACGTATGATCATACGTGCATTATAAAATAGTATGGCAGGAAAAACAGAAGTCAAATGTGATGCATTAGTTGAAACAGAAAAAACCTTATGAAACTGAAAAATGAATGCCAGCTGTTGCACAAAGTAGACAGAGCAAAGGACAAAAAGAAACAGATGCAGAGATGGCGCAAGGGAATGCCACATCACTTCCCCTCCCACATCACTCTGAGAAGACTAGGAAACTTGTTAACTAGGTTCTTCTGGGCAGAGCATTGTTTTGTCATTATGTAACCTGGCAAAATCAGACAAACTGGTGGAGTGGAGACTTTTTTTCTGCACCAATTGTTTTACCCATTATTTCCGACAAAAACACTCTATTTTGAGGATGATAAGGAGATGGTTGCTTGGCTACAGGAAATGTCCCAACAATTAAAAATGATTCAAGGTTGAGACCCAGTGTGAGGAGTGTCAAGCACCATTTTCCTACTTTAAAATGTAAAAGCCCATTTAAACGTCAAACCGCTCACATGAATATAAACAAGGGAAAATAAATCAAGATGGTCCCATTATGAGCTGTATCCTGGAACACATTTACAAGAAGGACTTTGTTCCTGTTTAGACTAAATGTTGATGACAATGAGAATATTAAAAACCAAAATCCATAACACAAATTGCTGGTTCAGACCTTTACAGGCCTTTTAGGACACTATCCTAGAGTAATAGCTGACCAAAAGTGTTTGACCCCTGTCCATGAATCATAAGTGCTACATACTGTGTGGCGTGTGACTTTTAATAACAGCTCAACAGTTTGACTGAAGGACAAATCACACCTCTAGAGTTCAGTGCTGCAAAGTGTGAAAGTGATAAGCTAGAGACGAGAGAGGAGGAGGAAATAGTGAAAGGCACAATAATGTAAGGACAGACAGAGGGGAATGTGAGGGAGGGGACAATGCATGATGTTGGTCCCCGACACAATCTGACATAGTGTGACAAAGGAAACAAACAGCAGACAGCGAGCAGAGCTGTCTTGGTGTTTCTCAAACAGTGTGGCAGAGGGGAAAAGGGGAAACAAGAAGTGTGGCTATTTTTTCAGTGAATTGCTTTAGTTAAATTCTCCTTAAGAGCTGAAATACCATCTAAATTCTGCGTTTACACATCTCAGCATTACTATGAACATACAACCAGCCACAACCGTCATGCCAGCTTAGTTTTCTGTTCCAAATTACATTCAAACTTCAGACTTGGATGACCAACATTTTTTAAAATCAAATTCATGCCAAACTGAACTTGTACAAATTTTACTTGGCCCTAAATACTTCAGAAATACATTATTTGTTAATATAGTTACTCTGGATGGCATTTCCTTGGCCTCTAGTGCTACGGAGGTAGGTTCTGACCCAGACATGCCAAAAATGTCTCTAGGACAGAAAAAAACCCATCCTGTCTCAAAAGGCCTGCTCCATGCATGTGTGGAAGGCTGCTGAAACTCTTTATTATCAGGATGTTCCAAAAAGTCAATGAAAAGCCTCCAGCTGCTTTAAAATGCTGCAGTGTGGGTACAGACAGGAACTATATTAGTCATATCTCTCCTGTGTTGGCTTCTCTGCACTGGCTTCCTGTAAAATCCAAAGTAGAATTTTAAAACCCACCTCCAGAGCCACAAAACCATTAACGGCCCTTTTGAGGTTTCTTCCTGGTATAAAGCAGTCATTCACTACATGGGAACTGTTCAGTTTCTCCCTATATTGAAATCAAGAATATGGCGAGACTTGGCAATGAGCCAGTTTATTGAAGGCTTTTTAATTTTTTTACAAAACAGAGCACCTTGGAATTTTCTTGGTTATGACTTAGAGAGCACTAAGCTGAATACAAGTCTCACCTTTTTCTTGATTTCATGATATGCCCTTGTATCCAATGTACACCTGTTTTTTTGATACTTCGACCTGTGAAGCAACTCTCCTCAGCCAGCCTTTTGGCATTCGCTCTTTCTCCATATATTATTGTGAAATCCCGACCTTACCCTGTGAAATGCCTTGAGATAGCATATCTTGTAATTTTGGTGGTACTCAAACAACACTGATGTTAAACTAATTCTTTTTCAAAGAATACTCATATTGCTTTGCTTGTGTTATACATTTGGATGTCCATGTATGGTATAAATATATATATATATATATATGTGTATTCATGTGTTTACGCTCACCTGCGGCCTCCATGCGTTGGCTCTCCCTTTCTGATGGAGTCGGGCGAGGTTGGGGCCCCAGCTATGCAGCAGATTTGAATAATGTGAGGAGGCACTGAGGCTTTTGTCAGGAATCCTACTCTTCTCAAGCCCGAGAGGGAGCGAACAGCCTGGTCACACAAACAACACAGAGTCATTCTCAGCATTCTCCTAAAATGTAAAATGAAAACTACCATAAATTCTGTCACTTTTTGGTACAACTCACTGTTGATATCACAGCCCAGCAGCTCCAGGCGGAGAGCAGGCTTTTGCACATAGTTAAATGGGCGAATCCTGACGTAGCGAGCCACAAATGGTGGAAAAAAGCGGTTGTTTTTCACCCTGGAGCTGTCCATATTGCCACGAAATATCTAAACCAGAGACAAGGAACAGTTAACAACATGATGAACTCAACAACAATCCCATGGTCACAAACAGCTGCATCTGCAAAAGCTGTATGGTTTCCTGAATTTGTAATGAACAATTCAAAACTTTGTGTGAGGTCATCATAAGCAGATTTGTGTGGAATACTGAATTTTAATGATGGAGTCATCAGCTCTAGGAGATAATGAATGAGTGAATGCTTTGCAACAACTTCGCTTTTTACTTCTTGTGGATTTTGAGGTTTACAGACTGCAGCCTACATCTTCCTGACACAGGAAACACATTGTTGGAGCTGTTTCAAGATATAAAATGTATAATGTGTGTGTGTAAGTACAGTTTGAAGTGATATAAGAGGCCACAGGGTCTGTTATATGGTGATCTGGGGACTGTATGTTCCTGCATTACTTGCATTCAAGGCTCAGTCTCTGCAATGCAGAGGAGCTCATTTCCTGAAGAATCAACATTTTATTACTAACAAATATTAAACCGTAATCCTACTGAGGTATCACATAGAGATACATACAGGGTTCAGCTGGGTGATGTTTCCTCTGTAAGTGGTCCAGTTGTCCTGGTCCAGACTGTAGGAGATGGTGAAGAATGTGATGTAGTGGTCCCTCAGCTTTGATCTCACTCCCTGTGTCTGAATACCATGTAGCAGGGTGGGCTTCTGGAGGTCAATCTAACACAACACACATTACATGACTTCACATTTAAATGTGCTCTATGTTTGTTGAAAACATGCATGTTGCAAAGAGAATATAGCTGAAATGTATTAAATTCAGTACCGCATACTGCAGCAAATAAATACTTGTCTAACCTGAATCCATGACATCTTGTTTCTGCCCATCCAAGCATTGATGTAACCCGACTGGTCCAGCCTTGCCAGCCTGGGTTCCCAGTTGTCTGGATACACAAATGTAAACACATTTAAAATCCAACTCTTAATGCAGGCAGTTTCCAGGATTTCACATCTCATAAAGCTACTTGGAGAATTTTAATTCCCAGTGCACTGTGAATTTGCGGTAATCATGTTCTCTGTCTTCTTGGTGTGTTTACAAAAACAGTGTGTTACCTATGTGATCTGATGCTGTGATCTGGGAATCCTCAATTCTTCCTGATTTCATCCCCAGAGGCAAGACACACCCTGCATAACAGTGAAAGAAAATCCCAGTTTATTCCCAAGTATACACAATTATCAGGAAAAACAGTCTGAACAGTCGAGAATGATGCATTTCTGGAAATGGCATGTGCAATGTGCGAATTTCTCATTACAATAGAAACAGGTCTGATGAAGTTAAACAATGTGGGAAAATGCCATTAATAGATTTCACATGATATGATGAATATGTTGTGATGTAATACTGTGGAAAGTGGTCAAGGGCTCAGTGATGCAATATTATGTTCCTTTTTCATTTTAGTCAGAATTGCAATGAAACACTATGAAACAGAAAGCAGAAATTACTACTGGAAACACTTGGACAGTAGCTCGCCAAATTACTCATACTACAAAATATGCTTACTAGCACATGTTATGTTAGTTTGCTCCTCTCAGATTTTCAGTTTGTGTTGGAAAAGTGGAAGTTGTGAAGTTACAAAGTACAGTCTTCATCTTCTGGAGACTGAAATCCATACCGAGTTCATTTCATTCCTTTACTGTGAGATTCTTTTTACTGTGCTCACAGGCTTGTATGGCTCTTGTATGGCTAAAAAGAAATCCATTTGCCTTACAAACAATATGTTCTACCCATATGTGACATGTGCACCTACGTGGATTATACACCAGCAGTTTAGCTCTCATGCCAGCCAGCTGGTAGTCTCCTATGGTGCACTCCACCAGCCATGTGCCAACTGTGGGGGGTGTCATCTCTACTGTGCCAAACACTCCTGGATGGGGCAGAGGAATAAATGGTTGACAGGGAGCAGAAAAAATACACCAGACTATGTGTAATTTAAGAAAGACCTTAACCAGGAAGAGGAAACAAACACTTTTGGTACATAAATATTAATCTGTGTGAGTGTATTTACCAGGGAAGAGATTGTACACCCCCATACGGTGCTCCTGTTCAGTGTGAATGGTGAAAGGCAAACCGTGGAAGTGCACAGCGTGGTACTCCCCATCGCTTCCTGCATTCAGCAGGTGCCACCTCACTCGCTGGTGCTGGGCAACCAACAGACCAGGAAGTGTTTCCGCCACATAACCATTAATTGCTAAAAGGAAAAAAAGCACAAGTGTTTATTTAAAATATAGAACAGTGTGTCATACAACAAATCTGGAGTAGGCTAATTAAAACCTGACACTAAGGATGAACCCAATTTCCTACCTGCAAACTTATTGCTGATGTAGTACCAGGGGTCTTCAGTGTTGGCCTGACATGGTGGGGCGCAGTGCCGTCGCAGATTCTCCTCCATGTACCAGCTTTTAGTTTCATCAAAGGTGTGGAAGAGCAGCGAAAACTCCTCGACCTGTGGCTGTGTGTTCAGGTTTGACCTAAGGACGCCAGGCTTACAGATCACCAGAGGACCGATCAGACCTGAGTGTAGGTCCTTCACCTGAATATAGAAAGAATATGTGATCTCTGGTTTTCATTTAAATACAGCCAAAGTTTTTTTTGTTTTTTTTTTCCAATAATTGAGCTTGTGAATCAATATGGGACAGACCTAAATTACAAACAGAATTAAATAATAACCAAATGAAGACTGTTAAAATGAAAAACAAAGCTGCAGTGATTAGTGTCTCACTTAGCAAAGGCCCATACAGTACAGACCTTGTCCACAGTGGAGTAGTAAGCCCCAGTCTTGCAGTCGAATTCAGAATCAGTCGGTCCTTGTTTCCTGGTTATTCTCCAGTTGTAAGTTTGGGCCTCGTCAGGAGCGACGGGCTCTCCTGGGACCCCAGGTGGAGCGGAGGCAGCATGCGTTTGGGCTATGCTGGCACCCTGGCTGAGGTCATAGACTCCATGAAGGTGAAAGGAGTAAGGCCTAGATGCCTTGTTTTTAAAGACCACCTTGAATAAGACAGGGAGATACCAATCAAGACACCAATCAAAAGCAGGAATTTTCTAAAAAATCTTGACCAGTTTTGAGCAGAGAGCTACATCATCTGCGGAGGTTGCTTTGTATATGACTCACAGTAACAAGATCGTTGACCTCAGCTCTGATGAAAGGTCCCATGAGCCCCAAGTGTTCTTCAAGCTCTCCTCTGCTTAAAGGATTTAAGAAGTTTTCATCCCCGTAGGCTCTAAACACCACCTTCTTATACTCTGGCAGGAACTTCCTCATCCCGCGACGAATCTCTCTAAATTGAGGAGTTCAGTTAACACTGCTGATCTGAGACGGATTATTTCAGGATATCTCAGTCTCATATTGTCAGGCTAAAATCTGCATTGTCAGACTTGACCCACTTGACCCACTCATCAATCTATGTAGCACTTAATGATCTATAGTAGCCTACTTATTTATTAACGTTAGTATGTATGTAACCACTTCTACTTGCTAACCTTAGCACAGCTTTTTTGGTTTAGTTTTCTCTTACGCTTTACTGACTCACTATCGGAAAGTGCTTAGCATGTTAAGTCAAGCAGAAGAAGTGATAAATAATAGAAACAACAAGCTTTCCACCACTGGATACAGGTCTTGTAAAATATAAAGGAGCAAAGTTAGATGAACTCTCAACATTTCTTAAGGACTAGTAAATTAGCAAATAGAAATGCTAATGTGGCAATAGCAAAACTTACTAATAGCTTCTTTACAGTGCAATATGTTACTTGCTGAACCTTTAATTTATGGATACATTTTTAACGTTGGACAGTCTTCTTCTGCTTATTTTCTTAATGCTAAACCATCTCCTTTTAGTAAGTAAGTCAACTATCTAACTAACAATATGAAAGGCCTGTGTACAGACCTGTAAAAAAATATTAGTCATACTTGGGTTTGATGAACTGATGTGGTTTTCTGATGCCATAGTCCCAGGTGATCTCCTCTGCAGCAATGTAGTAAGTGTGGTGGTTGACCCTGCCTCCAGAGCGTGGGTCCACGATACTGGTGCCCAGTGTATTTGACGTGCTATTCATCTGTAAAGTATATTGTTAAAGGTGAGGAGTAGGAGTTTTTGTGGCAGTTGCAATCTGTTGTATGGAATTAGATACTTAATAGATGAATAATAAATGTACACAATAATATTAATAAGACACACAGGGAAAATAGTACCTGATAACTGTAGTCATCGTACTCTAAGGACAGGTCGATCTGTGTGTCGTTGTTGTCATCAGCAGTGTAGTATTCCAATTCCAGCAGATCTACTGTATGTCGATCAGGTTCAGATTGAATGACGTCAAGTGGTGCAAAGTTTTCATCCATTTCTTCTGTGATGCCTGGTTCCACTGTTGACGCTGTCTTTCTCAGCAGTGGATCAGTGTTCACTAAGATCTCGTTGCTATTTTCAATGTCCTCTTTGGTCCCATTGGTTTCACTCCTCTCCTCAGTCTTCACCTCTTTGCCAGTGTCAGTCTTGTTTTCTGAGGACTCTCCGCCAATGTCTGTCCCTGTTCCTCCATCTTCTGAAGCTCCAGAGCTAATTTCTCCATCTGTCCAGTTTCCCTCTGCCTCTCTCCTCTTTCTGCGGCCTTGGATTTCTACGGGTTCAGTTGTATTCTGAGAAACGGTCAAGTCCTTATCTCTCTCTATTCCCTCCAGTATATCCTGTGGGATTTCTCCCTCCACGTTTGGTTGGTTGACTCCTCTGAGTGATGTTACTGGAACTCTCTTCAGCTGACACACTGACTGTCCTTCAGCATCCCCAGTCCCTTGAGTATTATCATTTGTAACATTTTGCTCTGATGTGCTTCCTGACTGAGTACTGTTGTTCACTAAAGGTTTCTTGCACACCTTAACCAGGACTGTGCGATTTTGAGGTCTTCTGCCCCTCGGTGACAGATCTAGCTGATCGATATAATCAGAGATATCATCTTCTGTTCCATCTCGATCAACCAGGTCTCCATTGTCGCAAGGACGAACAGTGTAACGGATGCTCATCCCCCGACTCTTGAGACTGCCATCGAAGGCACTGATCTCCCACTCACCTTAGAGAAAAGGTCAAAGTTAGTGTGGCACCCATAACTATTATTCTTCATACAAGCCCAACCACTGGCATGGTCCTGGGAGAAAGAACAGTAATATATCCAAATACCTCAATCTGTATCACTGCTGGGAAATAGGACATACAGTAGGATCATAGTGGCCTTAACACTAGATGCATCTTTTATAAACACTTTATTCTTCACAGACCTGTTCCTCCTACCACACCCATGATTGGACAACTTAATATGGTGGATATGTACTGCAGGTGTCAACTAATGCCTCTCGATGATGGATGGTGTATGTTGCACCCAAATCTTCAAAACAAGTCAACCACTAATGATTGTTCTATTTCTCACATTTAAGGCAAAGATGTAATTATCAACAACGTATTGTCATGTAAGGCCACTAAACTTGAATTAGTGATCTCACCTGCCAGCTCAGCCTCCATGGGAATGATCATGCCAGTCATTGGGAAGAGGGTGAGGACTGATTTGTAGAGGCCTTGGTACTTGAACAGGTTTCCCGTGAAGTAAACAGAGAGAAAGTCACTCTGGGTTCCCACACTGGCCACATGCCAGAAAGTGACATCGGTCTGACACATCACAAACTGACGTCCGCTGAACATGATGCCATTCACACCTGAAAGAGGAAGACGCTGCACGTTACTGTGTTTAAAAGTGATCATTGTTCCACCGACAGTGTTTATGAAGAAGTAAATACACAAGTTAAACTCCAAGGTGAACTCACTGTAGATGACATTAGAGTTGTAGAATTCAGGGTCTGTGGTGGTGTTGATGTTTTTGGTGGACCTCTGCATGTTTTCATTGAAGTACCAACTTTTGTTCTCATCAAAGACAGCAAATATCAACCTCCCCTCTTTATCTGGTCCCAGCTACATGGAACAAGAGATTCAGTTAAAGATTACATTGGCAGAGGCAACATTTAAGTTGTTAACTTGTTATGATGCATTCAAATATTCCTTACTAGACGTCCTCTGGTGTCGAGGGCCTCATACTTGCAGATGAGCAGGGTGCCCACCAGCCCTGATGCCAAGTCCTTCTCTGGTGAGACGGTGCTCTGGTACAGCTGGGTCAGACACTGGGGGTCTTCTTCCAAGGGTCCATCATCTGGTGTTAGTCTCCAAATATAGCGAAATGTCCCATTAGGAGGAACAGCCATGGAGTGTAGGTCCTTCTCTGCATCTGTTCAATAAGGTGAGAGTAGGAAAAGTTCTGAAGTTTGAGGTGTTGCAGGAAAAAAGATAATAATACACTATATTAACTTGTTCATTTTAATTCTTAAAACTGTCTATATTTATTTGATAGAAAGCAGTTCAATATGATACAATGCTGCTCTTTCATGTCACAAGTGACTAAAGATGACTGAAACATCTTTTTGAGTACAGTAGTTTTGTGTGTTGGTTTATGTCCGTGTTTAAGTTTACCATTCGCGGTTGGGTGCAGTGCAGCGATCTTGGTTAGGCCAGTGGGGTAAATATTGAAAGGGTGACTGGCCAGGTTTCTGAAAATGATCTGAAGACACAGTTTGAATCAATGGAAGATCAACAGAAAGGCAAAAAAGTGAGTGACAAGTATTTAAATCTGTTTTGAATTTTTCCTGCTTTTGGTTTGGTCATATTTCTCATACAAAACAAACATATTTCCAGATTCTGTCCCGAAAAATGACTCACTCACATGGAACTGATCATTGATTTTCCCTTTCAGAAGTGGTCCCATCAAATTGTTGTCAGGGTTTTTCCTCTTTGTGAAAGATTCATCGGTGTATTCTACATACACAACCTTTTTATACTTGTATTCCAGGTGATGAGGGGTTGTGGGTAAATACGCTGACTGCAACACACTGATGTAACAGAGAGAGAGAGAGAGAGAGAGAAAAAAAAGACTGTTACTTTAATCTAAATCAATTAAGCAATCTATTTCCTGATCTCTTCTTCCTTCACCTCCTCCATTTTTCCTACCTGTCTGTGGGTTTGAGATGAGGGGCGTAGTCCCAGGTGACCTCTTCAGCTGCGATAAAATGCTGCCAGGTTCGCTGTCCAATGGATCTCGCTTTAACCTGTGGCTTCCAAGCCTGATAATTTATGGTATTGAATAAACTCTCACCATCTTCATAGTTGTAGTCTTCATCGGATTCCCCATAATTGTTGTGTTTGACCTTGCGCAGGTCAGGTCCTGGCGCAGATTCAGGGCATTTCTCCACTGTGAACATGGCATTCATGCCATCTAGGTAGAGCAGCAGTAGGGCAGCACAAGAATCAAAGGTAAGATGCAGATTGAGGAGATGAAAATGACTTCGGTCATGGTAACAGATGTTTGTCCTTACCGTGGCGGTGAGCGTATATCTGACAACTGATAAGGAAGCGGCCGACAGTAGCCGGTTTCATTTCTGCGGTGATGAAGGTCATAGGGGTCACCTCCATGGTGACTTTACGATGGTTCAGCACCTGAAAAAACAAAGCCAATGTATTTGATTTTAGTCAATGCAGCTTGAGAAAGGACATAGGATAAGAAAGTACAATGAAAACTAGAAAACAGAAACTGCTTTATACTGTATAATCGTCCGACCTGCTATTTGTGAAATGCAAATTAAATCAGAACAGAAACAAATAATCTTGCAAAACTTGAAAAAGAGGCACTGATTCTCAAGTATTAACAGCATCAATAAAAAGTCATCCTCAAATTGCATCGGTTAATTTTTCTTACCTGCAGTGTGTGATCCTGAAACTGAATCGAGTGGATTTCTGGAGCAGTTCCCATCCCAATCATATGCCAAAACACATGAGTTCGGCCTTGACACATTGTCAAACCTACACAAAAACAAACAGAGAGAGAGTGAACGAAAATGAGGCCAAATTCCTGTGCAGACCAAATACAACTCAGCCGCTGATACACTGAGCACAGTGTGGGCAACACTTAACATTACAACACGACTACATGGAACAGACTCTCTGTCTGCAGCCCGACTGGTTCATTACCGGGTAACGTAGAGTTGACATATCCATTGATGGTGTGGTATTCCTTCCTGCCTCGGCTCCTCTTGAACTTCTCTCTGCTCATCCTCTCTCCTACCTCGCCATACCAGCTCTTGGTCTCATCAAAAACTACAAACAGCAGTACAAACGCTGGATTTTTTCTCAGGTTTTCATCTGTGAAGGCACCTGTGAAAACACACACATAATGCAGGTCTTTGAAACAATCTTCTGTGTAAACATCAATATGTGATAGCATGTCGGCAATGCATTATGCAATAAGCTAGTATGGCTATTTTGAGATCGAAAGAACACCTAAGCTAACCAAGCTAAATGGTACTCTTCAGAAAAGGTCTGAGCTTAGTGATATATATTAAGGTCTGACAGCAGCCAGAAACATTATACAAGGTTTAAGCAAAGTGATAAAATTATATCAACTTCTTGCTAGTTCAAAATGTTTGTATAACTCTGAAATACACTGATGAAATGAGACAAAATGTGTATAAATCACATAAAAAAGAGCTTTATGCAGTGATAAATGATGTAGTTACAACAAATGTAGGACAAAATGTTTGTCTGTAGGTAATGATGTGTTTAAATTGACCCTCCAGTGATGTATTAAAAAACAGCATTTTCCCAAAGCTGGGGGGCGCACAAGACACAGCAGCCAGGAGCCAGGACCTTTAAAACACTGGACCCTACATTTCCAAAAGCTCAGTTTCATCCTCAGTCAAATGGCATTTGACAACCCATGCTGAATGAATGTTAGTGTTTGTGAATTTCACAACCACAGCTTGTGCCACAGGAATTCTAATAAAGTTTTTATCCCTCAAGAACAAGCTGAAGTCATTATGCTTAAAGACTTTGGCATGCTCTTTCCAGAACCACGCAGGAAGTTTTCACAGGTTGGACAGGACTGGCTGTTCAAGAGTAAAATTAACTCAAAAGACCACTACAGATCAAAGCAGCCCTTTAGCCCTCAAGATACTCACTTGGTTTGCAGATGAGCAAGGCACCGATGAGTCCTGAGTTGACATCTCGGACTGTGTCCACCTGGGATGAGTAGGAGTAGGTGAGGCAGTCAGGGTCACTGGATGTGGGTCCGTCCTTTGGGTTGATGTCCCACACATACTCATAGTATCCACCTGGATAGACTGCATCATCCTCCTTCTCATGACCGGCTGTGGAGTCATCATACCCGGCTCCTGGAAAGTAAAGACACAGCATAACTCACCCAAAAGTCATTCAGCAGTAAAGGTGGGAGAAAGCAGGAAAAAACTAGTATCACCACAGTGATGTAATTTGATCATCATGAGAAAATCAGTCAGATGTGTGACACTGCAATGGAAGAAACGTGTGTTTTTCATATAGGAATGTTTAAAGTTGCAGTTTCACTTAAGTGTTGTATCAGGAGTACGCTAAAAATACAGTCTGTGCTGAAGTGAAAACCACATCCAGGGGGAAGCTCTGACTCACATTAATGTGTAACACTGACTTAAATCAGACATGTGCCCACACACACACCCTCAATATTAGGCTTCATGTTAATATGATTAAGTCTGCTTTGTAAAGCTTCATTCCTGGACATGGCAGAAGCAGCTTTTGATTATGAGATTATGCTAAAACTCAAGCCTGTGGCGGGAAGACGTGAGCCTTTTACAGGAACTGAAGGCAGCATGAGGACATACAGTGGCTGCCATGAGGGGGATTTATCCTCGAAAAGCTTCTCAGACCAGGGATATTCAATCATTTAGATATTTAAACCATACTAGATTTCTGTCATCTGTTTCATGCAGAAAACCTCAGCTGTACAGACCGACTGTTTGGCTCTAATAACACTGTACAGAATCTGCACACTCAAGATAATGATAACCGTTGCCTGTTGCAATTTCTAAAGAATGAGGAGGCAACTTTTTGGACAAGTAATGCTTTTTTTTTCTTGATGATTCATTTACCATTTACACTTAACTTTGAGTATCTTTATCAAAAGGTTCATGACTTTTACCACTAAGTAGCTACTTTCATGTTTTTGTCAGTGAACTGAGTCTGTGCTCATTTTTGGCTGAGAAATCAAAAAATGTGTTTGTATGTCTGAAGGTGTTGTCTTAATCTAAGTTACAGTGAAACATTCATTTCATTCATTTATTCTTTTTTTTTTTTTTTTTCCATTTTCTCATCCAGGGTGTAACAAGGATTTCACATTAGAAGTGAGTGTGAGTCAAAACGCTGACTCAGGGTCTTGCTCACTACTTGACCACGAGGAACAGAATGCTACTGACTAATGTACAGTTTGTGACGGAGTGCATCAAAGTTAAAATATCATGTTCAGAGAACAGCAGCAGTCCCTGTGATTCACTTCACACTACCTTCAGACTGTTTCCAGTAGGTGATCCCCACAGGGCTGATGCTGTAGGGCTGAGAGGCCAGGTTTTTGAAGTGGACCACCACCCTGTCTCCAGCCTGGGCAACGATCACCGGGCCTTGAATACCTGCAACCAATGAACAGAGATTCCTTTCATAATTCATAATAATTAAAAGATATGTGCTCTGAAACAGTACGTCGTCTGTTTGAAAACAGATGATATGTCTACACAGCCACTCTCAAAAAAACCACCTGGAGTTGACAACAGCATTTCTGTGAAAATATATAGCACTTTTCCTAACAAAGCTACAATGTACTATGCAAGTAAAATGAAACTAGGTGAGAGAAAAGAGGAGTTCAATTGAGCATCATAAAAGTGTAGGATAGTATAAAACATCTCAAATCAGTAGAACATGCAGAAACAATTGGGATTAAACAATAAAATAAAACACGCATCTGACATTACCAAGGGCTAAGACAAAGAGGAGATGAAAGTGGTTTAAGGGTGACTCTGATTATAGATGAGGAGAAACTAAAGGATGCAGTGTATTCAGAAACCCTGGTTCCTTTGAAAAAAAAATGTGGTAATGACATAAAACAAAGATCACACTATAATAACAAACATCACTGGAGGAGACCTACCTGTCCATGCTGGTCTTGGCTTAGGGACAGTATACGTGGAGTCTGTGTACTCCCTGTAAACTGCCTTGATGTACTTTTGAGGAATATCTTTGGAGCTCCTCCTGAAAAAAAAACAAGAAATACAAGATATCAGTGATAGTGAAACTATACCAAATCAAAGTAGAAGAAAACAGCCAAGCCACACTTGATGAGTGTCAGTGTCACCCCTTATTAGGCAGTTTAAGCACTTGGAAGCAAACCCACTGTTGTAATCCCTCAACAGTAGCAGCTCTGAACACTTTTATGTGTAGCAGCCATTATAAATGCAGACGCTTCTGAGAATAAGTCACTAAAATAAACAAAGAAATAATCACCTTTGGTCGGAGTCACCATCGTCCAGATAGATGTAGTCCCAGCCGATTTCTACAGCTGCTATATAATATTTTCGGACAGCGGGGGCAGACGGCTGAGCTCCTCCGCTGGAGCAGCAGAGCAGCAGCGGCAGCAGCAGAAGTGTCGGTCTCATCGCAGCGTGGGCACCTGTGAGGTCCACCGTGACCCCGGTCAAAGGCTATACCGGCTCTGATACTCCTCCTGCGGGCTGCAATATTTAAAGGGACAGGGTGTGGGGGGGAGGGGAGGAGAGGAGAGGGGGGGAGAGGACGAGTAACAGGGAAGCTGAAGTTGTACGCGGGGGCGTGTGGTAATTGTTGGAGAAGTGTGTGTGTGTGTGTGTGTTTAGGCGGGTGTAACAGGGAAAGTGAAGTTGCATGCGGGGGCGTGTGTTGGCAGGAGAGGTGTGTGTGCGTGAGATTGCGCGAGCCTTGTTATGATAAAACCTGATGAGTGTTAATTGTAGGGAATTTGAACTGGATTCACAGTTAATCAAACACATTAGTCACATTGATCAATCATCATAAAATTTTTTAAACTGTACGAACAGTGCTGGTTACCACTCTACCCACTGACCCATGGCTTCATACTAAACCATGTATTAACTAAACAGTTGTAAACCATTAATAAAAACATACACTGGATTGGCAGATTATAAAAAAAAAATCCAGCAATTGGCAACTTGATTATATTTACACTGTATCTACATACTTGATTTCATGATTTGTGACCGATGGCCTTTAAAACTGCTGCCACTGGTTATAGCTGATCCACAAAACATGAAGTAATGAATCGTTAAAGCAATTTATTGTGATTAATACATTTCTATCTAAGCATGTCTGACTATATATAGTAGCATTCTTTTGGGTACTGAACCTGTGTGAGTTTGGTTGACAACGGAGCTGATTTGGGATTATAAAGGCCTGAATGCAGTGATTTTGCTCTGTCTCATAGATTAGTATAGAATAGATTATGTCACAAGTTGCGTGATTTGGTGTATTATGATATATAATTCATTTCCAGAAGGTTTTGGTTGATTGGCAGAGTGCTAATGGACAACTACAATAACCCACACATCACATGGAACAAGAAGGATATAATCCAATATCCTTTAGCTGCCTGATTAATGGCGCACGTAACTGACACCTCGGGTGAATTTCTCGAAAAATGGTGGCTCCAAAACTACTAAAACGTTAAAACTGAAATGATTTCACCATACACTCCTCAAAAAATACAAGTGTGACAGAAGCATGTTGTCATTACTGTGTTCCACTGACACCCTGTGGCAAATAAATGGTACTGAAGAACTTTGGCAAAAAAAATTTCCCTTAGAAATTTCAGAGCCAAGGTTCAATAAATGGTTTTGGTATTTTAATGCAAATGTTAAAAGTCTTGGTTACAAAATGCAATACAAACAACTCTATGAACATGCATCCTCGAAAACTCTGACAGAACATGTTGTGTACATGCGTACAAAAGTGATTTAAATAGTATAAAAAAACAAAAAAACAAAACAAACAAAAAAAAACAGAGGCTGAACAAACAAACATCACACCTTTTTTAAGTAAAAAAAAAACTAATATAATACTAAAGGGCTCACATTTCTACAGTATTTGGGGCGGGGAAGCTCACAACAAACTTTCTCAAAATAGAAAAAACTAGTACTAAGTATGTGTGTGTGTGTGTGTGTGTGTGCAGGCACTGAAAGCCCGGTGATCACTTCTCATCATGATGTATTTTCAGAAGACTGAGGTGTAAATGACATGATGTTAAACAAAATATGGAAAAACAGTTTTTACAAGTTGAGATGTCCAAGTTGGCTCCAATTAGTTATTTCCAGCACTTCTTCTTCTTCTTCTTCTTCTTTACGCTCTATGCAAAACAACACCACAGATTTTTTGTGGTTGTTTTTAACTGAACAGAATAATTCTTCTACTCAACACTGGAAACGTCTTTCAGTACTGATGCCGTTTTTTTTTTAGGCCTCCTAGATGAGTCACACTCCTGCACTTTGTTACTGATATCTGACTGTAAACGGATGAACATGAATACTTTAAATTACAGAGTTCGTCCACAAGCACCAGTACAATAATGTGATTGTGGCAAAGTGAGCATAAAAAGATAATTATTATCTGATATAAATTCATGTTTGGGTTAGTTTAAAAATATACATATCAATTTGCCAACTGATATCTGCTTGATCCAATATCAATACTGATCATAGTTTCAGCGAGTTGACCTCTATGATCTGCTGCAGGATGCTGTCTACGTCGGTGGTCTCCAGACTGATGCCAGCCAGGTCCAGTTGGGGCAGGAGAGCCGTGAGAAGCACCACCACATTGTTGCGGATGTCCCGCAGATTTTCCTGTACAGATCTGTTTGGAGAACAGTTTTGTTTTCATTAAGCTTCACATTTCACACTTGAAAAGGCTCAGAGTCTGAATGAGTTTAAATGACACGATTTCCGTGTCTTTGGAGAAGTGAGAGTAGAAAAAAACAGCAGGTGAGAAAGACAGAAGCTGTCTACTAAAATAGGAGAGCTTGGGTTTTCGCTTTGGGCCTTTCTGGTGAAAACAGTCTTTACACATATATGTGAACATCCTGCCGACAACAGTAAATCTATCTAGGACTTTAAAGACGTATAGATGTTTATATCTGAGAGGTCGTGGTTCATCATATTTGGTGAAACTAACTTTTCACATTTTCAGCTGTTTGTTCATACTTGCACTTGTGTACCTGCATGTGTGTAACTTGCATGCAAAAAGATAAACCACTTCCCACATCTTTTATTTGGGGACCTGATTCATAGCAAGTAAACAACCATTAAACATTATGCACAAGTACAATTACACAGAAACTGATTTAAAGATAATGTCATTAAATGCAGCTAGTTGAGCCTGTGTAAACAACCACAGAACATGTGCATGTCTATCCAGATTATAGAGTACGCACCTGCTGTCATCACAGGCCTCACTGTCACAGACTCTGCTCCTGCTCTGACTTTCACTTTTCTCCTTCCATTGTCTGTCCAGCTCAGGCTGCTCCTTCGGTCCAGATACAGCTGTCTGAACCTGGACCAGTCCAGACAGGGCTGGGCTGCTGGATGAAGCAGAGCTCTAATGCAGAGGAAGCACAGATGAAGGGAGATTAACGCAGAGTTTGCTGTTACATCTTCATTTAAGGGTCTGAGCAGATTAAGATGAATCAGAATACAAGTTTTTTTTTTTTTTTTTTTTTTTTTACCAAGCACTGCACTCCTGTGTGATTGTTTTGGTCATACAACTTAATATGCACTATCTAATGTAATGAAATGAAACAGTGCTCTCTGAGCTCAGGTCTTTTTTCATCTTTTCTAATTAATTCCCCATACAGCGGCCACACTTTGTTTTCACTGGCAGTCAAATCTTATTATTTGTGCTACATTTCCAGAGCTATATTCAAGATGATTTTTATTATTATTTATCACCATAATAATGATGCTAAAATAAAAACTCTGAGCTCTGCTGACCTCAGCCATGTCCGTCTGGCAGCCAACCTCTCTGCTTGCTGTGGATACCGCCAGATCTTTTGGGTCGTCTGTGCCGTTATCAGCAGCCGTCATTGTGCCTTGAGACGTCTTTGTGACCTCCAGATCCAGAAGCCTCCGTAGCCCCTGAACCTCTTTCTCTAATGCAGCCAGCTTCTGCACTTTAGCCTCCCGCTCACCACCTTTGAGGGGCAGCTCTCTGCTCCGTGGCCCCTCGGTTCGGCTCAACGGGGAGACCATCACAGTCTGGGTGGAGGGGAGCGAGTGGGACCAGGTGAGGCCTGTCGTTGTTTGCTGCACTGATTCACCTGGTTTCTCTGCTCGGTTGCTGCTGTCCTGTTTGGTCCTCTCCATCTGGGTTTGTTTCTCAGGACTGTCTGGATCAGGCTGCCGTTCCTCCCGAAGGCACTGCTTCTTTTTCCCATAGCAAATTATCACTCTAGATTTCCTTTTGAGTCTACAGAGAACAAATGTCAGTTTGTTGAAGATCACAGCTGTGTGAAAATGAACTTGCAATGCTCACATAAACAGCCTTCTTGTGTAAACATCCTTGAGACTGATAATCCACAAAAAGCATTTCATGTGCTTCTCCACTTTGTGTTATTGTGTGATTATACAAAGTTAGAACTTCTATTATCACTTGCATTCTGTATTCATTTCTTTAGAAGATTATGACTCCTTAAAAGTTACTGCGAATAGATTCTTATGCACTCCTCTTACTGTAAGTGTGTAACTGAAAAAATATGACAGTGTTTGGATATTAAAACATGCAATAATTCAAAATAAAGGGTCTGAACAAACAATATTTTAGCAGACCACCCTGTTTGTTGAACAAATGCCATGCAAAGCTGCAGCAGTTCAACAGTACTGCCTGACCAACCTTTATGTATTGAAAAAGAAATGTAGAAAACCATATCTATGAACTGTCTATGAACATCTGCATCACCACTCAGTGACTATACAGCTTCACCACGGAGTGTCTTGTGGGAGTTTAGAAATCTAAATTTATATCCAAAAGGGTTTATTGTAATTATTACTCACAAGTCTGAACTCAGATACAGCACGAAACATACCCACCTTATTGTGTCTGTGCTCTCTTCCTCTTCTTCTTTCTCTGGTGGCTCTGCGTCTGTGTCAAGGGTTTGAGAGTTTGTCTTGTTTTCCACTTGCTCTGGTGTCTGTGTGGTCCCTGAACTGTCTCTAATGACTGTGTCTCCTCCAGCTGGTTTGTCTGGCGTGCATCGCGCGTCTTCCATCTCTTTGTCGTCGTCCCAATGCGTGTCTGCGTGATCGTCCTCATCCAGTCCTGTATCTGTCTCATCATGTTCAGGTGTATTTCCCTCTGTGTGCCATCGACTGCGTGTGCGTTTGGACTGGAAGGTGGGCTGGCTCGGCTCTGATGAACTGCGAGAGAGGACTTGATGTTTCGCCCCTTGGTCCTGGGACACACACATACAAACACACACACACACAACGCATTTAAAATACATGTCCAGAAATGGTAAACAATACAATGAGAAAGTTGCATGAAGTTTCAGTATAAGTAACATTTCACATACCTCCTTCTCTCGTTTTCTGCTTTTGAGAGGATCTCTGTAGGAAAATCCAAACAGGTTAAAGAGTTGATTTGGCAGTTAATCAGTTATAGAGGCTTAATTTCAAGAACTGAAATAAAAGTCAGGTTTCCTGTGACCTGCTGGCAAATGTCATTGGTTATCTATTCAGCCACATTCTGCAAACACATAAGTTAAATTAAACATGGAAACATGTTAATTTTGAGAAAAAAATTTGTTCTGTGTTCGTATCTTTGCTCTTAACAACGTACTGGCATCATCACACTTTGTGCTTGTTAAATAGGCCAACCACAGTCACACATATGCACACACGTTGTTAATGCAGTTCTGTTAACAGACCTAATTTTATGAGGCTTTATGAAATTTTGCTTGAGACTTGGTTTGAAGTTAATTGCTTAGTGACCAAGCTAAAAATCTAGCTAATTATCAATCTAATGTTTGATGATTCCAGCTGCTAATAAGTCATTAATTTAAATAACATTAAAAAACACTGTTTTTATTTAGTGTTAAACAAGTGCTTGGTATATGGTATATGTATAAATATCCCCACGTTTTGAGAAACTGACTCATTCTCATCCTCTCAGGCACAAAAAAGCAAAACTAAACTTTTTTTCTAATAGTGAGTCAGACACATAGAGAACCTCCGGAAATAAGAGTATGAAACTGACAGATGGAAACCACATAGCGACACGTGGACCCCCCCCCCACCCAACACACACCCAACACAGCCATGCAGAGAGAATAGCAGTGTGAAACGTTTCTCCATGTACATTTACACACACACACACACACACACACACACACACACACACACACAAACACACACGCAGGCGCTTGTCGTTTGACAAGGTCAGAGAAATGGGAATTTACTGTTTCTTGTGGTTTTTCTGGTAACTTGGTGTTCGCAACTCTTCGGCCTCTTCTGCTTCCTCTGGTGCAGAGCAGCTTCTGCAAGACAAAGAGACTTGGCATAGCAATTCGCCTACAGCTTAAATTCAGCTCAGGGCCTTCCTGTCACAGCCAGCACTCTCCCACCCACACTGGCCCCTCACACACTCTTTGTTCACACATGCAGATGTATTGAGTCTTGTGACTGCTTGTTTATTTTGATTCACACTGAGGATGTTGGGCCTCATTATCTGTCTCTTAACATATTAGCCTGACATGTATGTGCCCTGATATGTGGCCACTTCAGGTAACTCCAGACTATAACACAAGAGTGTCTTTCATTGGACCCTTACTGTCCTGTAAACACTCTCACCGTTCCATGAATGCACCTCATACGACCAGCTTTCTAACATTTAAAGACCTGCATCCAATTCAAGATAAGTTATTTGTATTTAGTGCAGTGCCAGTTTAATTAGACACTTAATTAATGTTAAAAAACATCAAAAATCCTGCTCAGTCAAATCTCATCACAAAAACATGAAACACATCCTGTTGGATTCAGACTGACTTTCACGTCTTATCTTTTGATTGGAAATCACTGCAGAACTTGCTTGAGAATCACTAAGGGTTTAAATGTTCTTCAGTATCAGCGTAATCCAGTGATACTTCTTTTCTGCCCACCCATTCTTACATTACGAACAGGACCTGATGGTGCAGTGATAATAATGTAAAATCAGCCATTTGTACATAAATACAGATTAATAAAGGAGGTTTTTAGGTCATGTTAAGCTCACAGCACATCTAACTCATATTTTTCTTTTTTTCTGAAGAAAACAAGGTTGCGTGACTGAAAAAACTCTTAAGATAATGTGACCAAAATCAAGATTTCAGCTTCTGTGCTATAGAAGCGTTCACTTCCAGGAAGAGCTGCAGGAGTCATTGGTGCTATTTACTCATGTGCTTTAAATATAGTATGTTGTTGTTAGCTGCAAACTAATTGCAGTGGAAATGTTTAGTGTGACTGTATTTGCACTGTAACCTGTTTTAATTGACAAAAGTGAATCCACATTCACTCGTTTTAACCTCTCATCACCTGCTGCAGTGATACTCCTTTTCTGCACACCCATTCGTATATTACAAACAGAAAACGATGATGCAGTGATAATAATATAAAATCAGCCATTTGTACATAAATACAGATTAATAAAGGAGGTTTTCAGGTCATGTTTAGCTCACAGCATATCTAACTCATATTTTTGAGTTCATAGCAACGTTATGCTTCCTCTTCACATTCCCCAAAGCACTGTTTGTAGTTTTTTAGAATTATACTTCCTGTGTATAATTCTAAAAAACTACAACTTGAATATCTATCAAGTAGAAAGTATAACAACAGACCAAACAACAGCTCAAAATGTCTTATCAGTATTTGAGGGCGGGGCCGGTGGCATATTACTCTTATACTGTGCCTGTTATTGTAGAGCATGAAGCAGGAAATGAATGATTAGAAATTCACACCTGTAACGTGGACTGGGGTGTTGGCTGCAGTCCCAGCTTTCAGGAACTACACTGTAGTGGTTTGCAGGTATGCTCCGCCACTTCAGACACTCTTCACACTGTAGCCACACTGGCCCCCTGCAAATACAGACACATGTGAGAAAACTGTCAGTTAAGCAGAAGTCGAGATTAAAGGGGAAGTCTGCTCAGAACAATAACAATAATGATAATAATAATAATAATCAATGATAATAATTAAGGATAATCCTTCAAGAATTTCCCAAATTATCTCACGAATGTGTTTGTTCTACAGTCCTATGCAAGATAAGCACACAAGTAAATCAGGGGTGGTTGTGGACTGAACATAAGTGAAGTTCATTTGATTTTGAAGATTCACACTCTCAGCGTGTTTACGCTCGCTGGGAGCAGCTTCAGAAGCAACATCTCCAGTCTCTGGTATCAAGCTTTGGGGCAGAGCCAAAAAAACCCCAACAACAACAACAAAAAAAAAAAACCTAACCTCTCTAATTTCACTTTTCACAAGTTCTGACATGACAGATGCAAATTATCAGCTGATCTTCATCTAGTGAGGTAATGATCCTTGACAGACTTGTACAACATGAACTGGTGGTTTTCAGTCATTCAGTGGTGTTTACATTAACAGGTACAGACAGAGCAAGAGAGACCAGAAAAGGAGGAAGAAGAACTGACCCAAGATTTAAAAACAGAAATCAATTTTGCGTTGTTGACAAAAAATAAAAAGCTTGACACTAACTCATCAGTGTCATTCTTATCTTCATTCTCATCTCTGTCTAGAGCCTGAAACTCGCGCTCCCTCGCCTTCTTCTCCGTCACCTCCCTCCAGTAGTCGTTGAGTTTAATGCCCAGAGCACCGAGCGTGAGTCTTGACAGGAAAACAAAGGAAAAAACAGGCAACACACAACTGGGTTAATGACAGTTTATAAGCGAATGTACCTATTTGTAGATTTATCTTTCTGAAGAAAACAAGGTTGCATGGCTGAAAAAAGATAATGTGACCAAGATCAAGATTTCAGGTTCTCTGCTACAGAAGCGTTCACTTCCAGGAAGAGCTGCAGGAGTCATTGGTGTTATTTTCTCATGTGCTTTAAATATAGTATGTTGTTATTAGCTGCAAACTAATTGCAGTGGAAAGGTTTAGTGTGACTGTATTTGCACTGTAACCTGTTTTAATTGACAAAAGTGAATCCACATTCAGTCATTTTAACCTCTCAGTGGTTGATAAGCAGCCCTGCCCTTAACTGTGGTAAAGGAGTATTTCTTTATCTGCATTACTCCCTCACTTCATAAAACTCTCCGGAGAAATTACATCAACTTGCCTGTGCAGCCTTATATCATCTGCTGTCAGCTAAGCACATATACTCCATCTACATATTGCTGATTGCCATAGGGAGTGGGCTGTTCTCATTTTAAGGCTCTCACACAGTGGGGACCATTCATCATTGTACAAGAGACCATTTGCAAATACTAAGATGAATAAAAACCTCAAAAGACACAACACCAAGTATCAATATAATCAGCTAGCTCCCTCCACAGAAGGGTCCTCTGTGTGTCTGACACAGGTGTTGTACTGTACCTGTATTCTTTGGTGTACTCAAAATCCTGCTTGTTGTGAGCAGGTTTGAGAAAGTTACACTCGATGATCCCGATGACCCCGACTCCTCCTCTTTGACCCGAAGCCTGCAAAGAATGAAGAGTGAGATTTAAGAAGCATGCACCCGTCAGTATTGAATAGGATAGGAAGCACTGTGCATGCCGCACATTGTTAAGACAAACACTAAAACTCATTGTTTCTTTTGCTTTACCTTTAGCTGGCTGCCCACTTTCTCGTAAGCTTTAATGAGTCGGTTCTTGTGGTACATCATGATGCCGTAGTGATCTTTGTTTTTCGGATTTAGCCCAAAGGTCACTTTCACCTTCTCTTTCTGACAGATTTCAGTCAAGGTTAGGGCATGTTGTAGAGTTCACGTCAGTTCATGTCAATAATTTGTAAGTTAAAAGATATCAGTGGTGAATAAATGCCACACGCAAAACTAAACCTGAGTTCCATAATTCTCCAAACGCTGTACAGTTATTGAGAGGATGTAAACAGGGTTAGGGTTACACTGAATATGAAAATGAAACAGCAAACTAGACATTTACAAGACCCACATTAATTGGACTGTGATGCTTGTTTTCATTTTCCCCTTCTGTCACTTAGCTGGCAAACACACATACACACACGGATGGTGAAGGGATACACTGAAGTGGGGTTTGTACACGTCGTGCTCAATGTGCATCAGTCTCTTCGACACCAGTTTGGCAAGAATCTTCTTTCCCCTCAGTATGATCTGTGTCCTTGGCTTCAGGTACAAAATGCTAAGGTATGCCTGAGACAAACAGAGAGACAAATAAAAAAGGATAACTGCAAGCATCCTGATTTATATGCACTAATATGCACTACATACATCAGTACATGTTGCATACAGTAAATACTAGTTTTAAACTGCAGAATGTAATCATAAAGCTTACTCGACTCATCAGTGCCCCTTAAGGGAATAGTATAAAGTATAGGCTTCAGCTGAATACACATGTAGAGTACATTGGCAGTACAGTACACTGGCACAAGCATTTTATCACGACAATATGATCACGGCTTTAATGCTGTACGAAAGTGAGGCAGTGTTACTATAAAACCACAGGTATGTCTCCGTTAGTGACGAGGTGTTCGGGTTTGTGCTTGTGCTTGAAACTGGCACACACACAAATTGACTCCCAGTCAGCCAGACACTCACCCACACACACACGGCTGTTTAGAAGCTATGTAGGGGCTTACCCAAACCTTGACCGCAACCACTGCTTCTCTTAGCCTGACTTCTGATCTCAACCTAATCTTAACCACTACCCCTTAACTCATCCAAAACTTGGTATCTTCATGTCAAATGAGAAAACACCTGTTATTCTTAAAATACATCAACGATTTAAACCCGCTGGACTATCTGAACAATAATCTGTCACACTGGTGAAAGCAAAGCAATTTTCTCAGCTCTGATAAAGTTTGTGATTCACAGGGCAGCTACTTCATGTTTTCACTGCTTACATGCTTAAATTTACTGCGTGGGAGCTGTGCAGTGGTGAGACAATCTCCTTTTGAACAATGTATGCATCTTAATTTGCTGAGGAAGATGGTGAGATGCAACTGAAAGCTCCAGAACTGTTTTAGTTATATATATGTATATGTATGTATGTATGTATGTATGTGTGTGTGTGTGTGTGTGTGTGTGTGTGTGTGTATGTATATATACATATATAAATACACATACACTCCAGAACTAAATGGACATTGTGATTGTTTGTTTCCAAGGTCATGAAGAAAACTTCAATCCCAGCTGTACTGGTTGAAATATGACCATCTGTAGTTCCTCAATAAGCGACATATGTTCCATCTGCTGAGGAAGACCCTATGATAAGAGTGAAAGCTGAGACTCTTTACACATCTTTAGGGTCATCTAGCAATAAATATTCCGCCTTGGGTGGTAAAAAAAAATTCAGATACAGTAACTCCTTCTCTCTGTCACTAACAGAAAAAATCTGTTTGCTGATGATTACACAGGTTATAACTTTACCAGGGACTTACCCTGAGACTGTAGTGCATGTCGGGGATGTTCTGGTCAGCTCTCAGGTATCCACTGCATTTCAGTCCCTTCTTCAGCTCTTCGATCTCTATCTCTGGCAAACGGAAGTCTGTTATGTCGCTCTCAAAGTCAATCTCCAGCTTGCCATCTTTGGCCCTTCAACATAAAAGCACACATCAATGGGAGAAGTGGTCCAACTCTAAGGCTATCTTTAAGTAGCAACAGGACTGTGGCATATTCTCCTGTTTTAAAAGAGCTGTTTTTAAGTTTAGCCAACGTTAATAATGTTAAGGTCCAGAAGAAATGCTGCAAGTGTAATTTTGGTTTGTTGCTTTAACAGCTGTTTCCAGCTGTGAAAAGCAACACCAATGTCCACACTTTGTACACTACTGTGACATGGGCTCAGAAGCTAATTAGCATGCTGACTTCAGAGGAAACAAGTAATAAAAAGAGAAGCAGTCTGCCCTGTGGACATAG
Organism: Caranx ignobilis; assembly: GCA_021432705.1. NCBI lineage: Eukaryota > Metazoa > Chordata > Actinopteri > Carangiformes > Carangidae > Caranx > Caranx ignobilis. The sequence continues at coordinate 15,182,280 of MU269981.1, read as the reverse complement.
AGCTCGAGTCAGAGGGAGTATAGTATCGTCTTGTCAACGCAACAATGCCTGAAGCTGTTAGTAAGACGGTACATAAACTGCTGTTATTGCTATTGTTGCCTGTGTAGCACGTATCTTACCAACATAGTCTCTTTACAGTTACAACACCAGCACAGGATTTTGGCTGCATGATTTGAATATAGCTAACTTTGATAAGGACAGCACAGTGCTTGGTGATTGTGATCAATGTGGGAAGCAGTTTCTGTCCGCTGAATAAAGAGGAAGTAACGCAGAGAGGAATCTGAAACAGTTTGATTATAGAAAAAATTATTTGAGAACGCCACAGAGGGTAAAAAAAGATGATTTTACTCTAGACGATATTCTTTGATCTCCATATGAGAGTTTGTAATGTGTGCTGTTTTGCATGGATTTGTCTGAAGACACGCTTAAACAAAAAAATCATATGTGATTGTTGATGCTTATTTGCCTGTCTCCGAGTTTGCATACTGACATTCAATATCCCCACTTAAAAACTCAAACTCACACAAACATTGAAGAACACTGCTGCTCTCATGCCAAGCTAAACTGAGGAGACAGGTTGATGTAAACACCCAAAGCAGCTGGACGCAGCTGGAGCTGTGCCGAGGTGACAAAAAAATCTGCCTACCAGCATTAAAGCTCACCAATGGGTCCATACCGTCACCTCGGATCGCCCAGTTCATGCCATTGGTTTTCTTGATAGATTCATGAAAACTGAATGCCATTGCCGAGGCTTAAAATAAACATATAAGGATGGCAAGAAATTATGAAATGTAGCTCTGTGGGCCAAACTTTAAAATTGGATATCTTAAGTATTAATAGGATTTTGCAAGGTTTTATAAATTTAATAGAAGGTTTTGCATTGATTTATTTAGAGAAAATCCATGATGTGAATTTGGGATGTTTTAAAAATGTATATCATGGTTGTTTACACTCTACAAAAGAAAAAGTGTAAAAATGATGAGATTTACAGGCGCTATGTGTATTTTATCTTAACTTTTTTCCAGAGCTAGGCTAACCATTTCACTCAGCTTTCAGCCTTGTGCGAAGCTAAACTATCTGTCTCCAGGCTATAGCTTTATTATTTGCCTTCGACCTAGATTTGGCATGAGTGAATGTGTGATTCTGACCTGCGGATGTTCCAGATTAATATCTTGGTGCCTTTTTTTGAGTGAATGGAGTCAAAGTGTTTATGGATCTGCTCCTGGGAGCTGATGATGGAGTGCTGCAGGATGGCTGCCAGACTTGCCTCGGAGTCCTCGGTCACCACCAGCGACTGTAACACTGAGTTAAGGTCAGGATGCAAAGACACATGTAGAAATGTCTCTTTGTTTACCTTTTCTTTTCCATCCCCCTCTCCCATGTATTTGCAAAGGATATTAGTTTGTTGGTTGAAGGGGACGATGGGGACGATGACGGCCTGGGCCTTGATGTTTTCCAGGTAGGTCTGAGACAGCATTCCTACAGTCTGGCAGCCACCGTTCTTGGTGAAGATGAGCGCATCACGGCCCAGACGCATGGAGCCCGACTTGAAACCGTTGCCGTACACGCCGATGGCCTGCAGACTGGCCCTACCTGACCCTTTTTCTGTAAAACCAAAACTGAACATGGAAGGGAGAGTGAGGAAATGAGGATGTGTACTTGTGTGCATATCAGAATCACAATCTGTAATTATTTTTAATTGTAGGAATGCAGTATTTACCTACATCAATTACTGATTAATCAACTAAATGCTTTAGCTATCTGCACATGCTGCATCCTGATTTCTGTGACATGTGTAGGTCTTGCATAGGAGAGGTATACAATATATGCTGCGTGAGAAAGATATACTTAAACTATAATGTGGTCTGGAAATGCTGGTGACTCATTCTTTGTGGTTTAAATACAGGAGCAATGGTAGGTTGTGTGACTCTGTGCAAGAAAACATGCCAGCTGCAACATGCTATTACATTTTTAACATGTTTTCTTTATGCACATCTGCATGAAGCAGATGTGCATGAATGTGTCTTACCTGAGCATCTTGTGCAGTTTATTGGGCGTCATCCCGCTGCCGTTATCAGTGAATGTAAGACAGTGGTGACCTGCTTCCTCAATTACATCTATCCAGATCTGCTTAGCAGATACACCAGGATCTGCGGCGTTGTCTAAGGCATGAAAGAAAGAAAACAAATTTTCACCAGATGAGTAAAAATGAAATATGTTCCATTTGACTTCAATCTAGTCAGGCCTGGTATTGTAAGTACAACAATTGGCCTTTCATTTGATAATCCTCTGACCACTTTGCACCATCCCAAGTTGGGCTTTGTTTTAGCTGTGATATCCCATTGTCACCAACAAAAAAGAATATTAAAATAAAATAAAGCAAAATGATAAACAAGCCTAACTGCAGATTTGTTGAACTTTCTGTACACCAAGGTTGGGCAGCAGACACTATGGGTTGTCATAACGCGTGAAAACTCAGATGTAATTCTGTCCCTGTGAGTCCTGACAACATGAGAGGAAGGCAGCATGAACGACACCAGCGCCATGAAACAGAAACTAAGGCAACAATCAGTTATATTCCAGGCTTTTTTCTGCTGTGAAAGTCATGTGACAATGGTCATGATGCAGTGTCAAATAAATGAAGACACATCTATATTAAGGTGCATTAAGGTGATTGTAAATACACTGTAGCATTTTAGTCTATACCCTATTATGGGGGTAGTGTACTGTCAAGATATAGCACAGGGTTTGTGGTCACATGTTGTTTGAACTATGCAAAAAAGTTTCAACAGTGTCATGAATAGGGTCCATATATTAACTCTGTTGCTACCTTCAGGCTTCATTTTAAATGCACTGTAGATGCTAAAACATTGTGCTGTGTTTATAGTTGACTTCTCTAATCTATTCCAGTGTATGTTTCTAAACTGCTGCTGTGACCTTTTCATCTCTTTCCATGAAATCAGCAAAGTTTAATCTGAATCTTGCCTCAGTCTCAACCACTGTCACACTATTCTCATACTGCAGCTATTATTAACTACATATTACTAGTATAAACATCACCAACATACACATCAGTTTCTAAATGTTTGCAAATAAACTCAAGACCTCATTCTGCACTCTGTAATATACAAATAGGGCATCTGCATTAAAACACTCCCCTTGCTGCAGCCAACAGACAGCCAGCACGTTTTAACTCGTGAGAAAGCATGAACTGAAAGAGTGGCAGTGTTGACATATAGGAGACAGAGAAGGCTCTCGTGCCAGGGTAAATCATGAAGTGACTCACAGTTAATGCTACTGAAATCGATGACTTCACCCAGATTATTTGATCAAATGTTGTAACAGCTCTGCACAACATCACGGTGAGACATTCTATGTGAAAATGAAACCAGGCCTTTTTTATGTTTAAGTCATTTGTAGTAAAGTTGTTACCTTTACACAATTGTAAGAGAAAACAGTTGCCATTACTTAACAACGTGGTAATTATCAGCGTCATGCTCTGTCAACATAAGGTCGTGTGAGGCGCGTGGGGGCCGTAAAACCAAGCTGCGAAAGAGGAAGTCCACACGGTCCAGTATAGCATCAACACGAATGTCTGTGAAGCACAGTCCACTTCGTGTGCTACAGCGGAAGAGTGCATGAAAAGAAAGAGCGACAGAGTTTGCAAAGGCATCGAGAAGTGCGCACAACGGCTGCAGGTGCACAGGAGCTTTTACATAAGCACTCAGTGGGAGCGCAGCACCACATGTAGTAACCTACCTATCAGCTCCGCCACCGCGCTGAAGGGCCAGGTGTGACTTGTAGAGTTGCTGTTCAGGAAGGAAGGACTCATCTTGAAAAGAAATAATAACAATAGTAATAATAATAAAACATAAATCAAGTAAGACTGTGTCGGTTGTCATTGTCAGGCTCGGGCAAGAATCATTTCGGCAGTACTGCACAGAAAAGGCCACGTCCCATAAGACATGAGAAATACTTACAGAGCTCAAGCGGATCCCGTGCTCGCTTAACCTCGCCATGTTCAGCCACTGACTTGTTTCCCTCCTGTGCTGTTGTCAGTTTTCAACGCGGAGGCACGTCGAGCGACAGACACCGCGGTGGGCGGAACGACATCTGGGCTCCGCTGTCAGAGGAAGTGCTGTGAGTGTCTGTGTGTCCTTTCAGGAACCTATAGCCTCCAAAACAATAAGCACCGCCAGCATCGTGCGTGTGCGATCGATAAGTTGTGGAAAGACATAAGTTGATGCTTTGCCCACTGCGAACAACACCAACAACATGATGTATTATTTTAGGTTCATCTTAGACTTAATTGAGCCTCGGGGGAAACCCAGCAGTGTATCAAATCCATTATGCAGCTGCACCATTGAAGTTTAATAAAGCCTACACATTAAAACATCAATAATCATAATCCACTAGTATAAGTGCATATTATCCTGACATGGGGTTATCTGAGCCATGAGTATGTATGATGTAACTGTTGATACCTAAATGCTGTTATACATTTAGTTTGGTGAAGTACATGAGCACTGTGTTATTGGTGTTTTAGCCTAAGTAAAAGATCTGAGCTCGTCTTCAATCACTGTGCACTACACCCCCCCCACCCCCCCCTCCCCCCCCCCCTTTTTTTTTTTTTTACAACCAGAGGCTGGACACTTCCAGATGTGCTCCTTGTATCCTGCTGTCACCTTTTCTCTGTGAATTAAAAGTGTGTGTGGGCATGACATCAAAGTATCTTGACAGTTAGGTTGTGACACAACTAAATTGCCTCCAGGAGTTCAATAATAACAGCTTGTCTGAAGGCTGGTCTGTTATTTTTGTTCACTTGTCAGTCCTCCTATATATGCATAGTAGGCTGCATCTGGATAATAGGCTACTCCACATGCTGTGCAGGTGTACAGCACATAGATTAATACTTGAGAGAAATACAATGTTACAGCCCTAAAACAACCTTTTATCTATGATTATTCAACTTATTTACAACCAAAAACGTCTGTAGTGTGGAAAGCAGTGTGCATCATCTCGGGAGAAGCTCCGACACGATGAGGAAGCAAATGCGGAAGTGCAACAAGTGCAGCACGGAAATACTGAATATAGCACTTTCTTTTTTAGACAGGTACTGAACCAACATGACAGTAACTATACCAATGTACCCGATTTTTTTTAAAAACGTTTCATGACATGTCAACAACGCTTAAAGAAGGAAATGTGATAGCGGAAATGCTATCGAGTGTCCTTCAAAATAAAATATACCGTTTTGAACACGCAGCTCAGTAACAGCACATGACACACTAGTATAAACGTGACGCTGTCGATAACCCGCCTGTACTTAGATAATAACTACAGCATACATGGTATCTAGGTCCCTCACTCATGATCACAGACTGTGACAATAGGCATTTATATGTAGTCAGTCAATACTCTCTATTTTCCATGAGTTTCTCAAGGTGAGATTTTTTTTTTGAACCGAGTGGGTCCCAATAACTACAGTCCAAGTTCTTTGAAAGATCTGAAATGTGTGTGTGTGTGTGTGTGTGTGTCTGTGAATATCTTCTTCCTAAGTGTGTGTATTGGTACAGTGTATTATAATGGAACAAAAACATCCCAAACATGACACTCTACTTCACACTGTGGGCTGTACACAGGCATGTGTGCAGATAATATGCAATCATTAAGAGCTTGGCACTATCATTAAGGACATGTCACTCTGTAGTGCTGCCTGTGTGTTTTAAACCTGTCTGTTATGACAACAATCAAATCTATTGTTGAACAGCACCTTTGACAGTGTAAGTGGTAACCATAGGATGATGATGCTAAAGCAAAATGCAACCCTATATATGTATATATATATATACATATATATATATATATATATATAAACTGATGATCAACTTGGTGTAAATCTGCACTGTATTTCAGGCTCAATGGAGGAGAAATAAAACCTGGTAGCTTGTGGAATTTGTTACAGAAAGTAGCTCTGTTCAATAAAACAATAATATTTCACTCAATATTAAAATCTTTTTATTATTTAATGTCTCTTCATATAAACAAAATGCCATTGCTGTCATTTTCATATTTAAATGTTATCAAAATGAGACTATACAGTAAAAACTGTTGCACGTAGTTTCGATATAGGAAAATGAATTTTCCTGTGACATGTAAGTAATATTGAAATATTGTCACAATAATCACCCAGCACACAATCTCACTGTAAATAAAGTGCTGTTATAAAAATGTCCAGCTTATCAAACACATTTAATCTAATAACTTTTAGACCCCTTAAACTTATCAAAGACAAAAATATAGACAATAAGGAAAGAAGCATTCCTTTTCTCTTTTATTAACCTATTCTTTGCGCGATCACTCAATTCCTCACTGCATGGAAGAGTCCCCATCGCTGGTCTCCACTATGGGAACGTTCTAGTTTTTCTCTCCACCCATTCACTATTGCGAGATAGTCCTCTTCAGAAAACTCCTGCAGGAGATACAGTTAGGTTCCAAAGAATTTACTTGCTACTGGTTTTGGTGTGATGAGATAATATTTGATATGACACAGTGTTGTTGACATGATATCTGTGGGTATGCGTGTGTGCACACTAACCTCAATGAATTCATCCTTGATGGACTCTGCTCTCTGCAGCTCTGTCTTAATCACCTCGATGAACTGGGCTGTTCGGTCATCGGCCCGAACGTTGCCAAAACCGGCCTCTTGAATGAACTGCAGGGGAAGAGACAGTGAAGTGAGGTGGAAACAGCACCACCAGCTGATGGATCGTGGTAACACATCATCAACTCGTCCACATGGTGCACAGACACACAAGGGCTTTCTGCACAGGAGAAGACTTTGACTTTTCCAAAGTTACCCAATATGCTTATCTGATTGTTTCCCAGAGCTTTCACCTTTGGGACATGTCAGTCTTGTGTGCATGGTAATGCCTCATAAAAATGAAAATCTTTTCAATGAGGCCATCATGATGGTAAAGTGAATGTCTGTACTTTCCTTATTGTTTGCGTGTTTGTTTGCTGACACTGTGGTGACATATTTATGTAAGAATAGATTAAAAAAATTGAAGTGTATTACCAAAAAATAAAAAAAGTAAAATCTGTTATGATGTGAAACATTTTTCACTTTGTTGATTATATTTTGAACACACATTTTTTAAAAGGTGATGGTTGATTGACTGATTTATTAAATAACAAAATGGATGGCCATCAGTAAGTTTTTATTAATTGGACAGACACAACAGCGCCCCAGACTCTGAGACTCAAAGCAACCATCTCGTCACATATTTGAAAAGGGGACCAAAGGGTTGAACAAACTCTTATGTAATTAGGCTGTGCATTATGTTTACCTTGCCGTACTGGGAGGGTGTATAAAGGACGTAGCCCCTCTGTTTGACGTAGGCCTCAAACGCTGGTGTCCAGGGCTTCTCTCCACAGCAATAGTCACTGATAAGCAACTGGCCACCTGGCTTTAACCACGACTGACACCACAAGAAACACATGCATAAATACAAAATCAAACTGAATTGGGGTGAGAAAGTGGGGATGATTAGAAAATGAAAAAAGTGAGTTTTGTTTCATTGCAACATAACGATAGCTCAACAATTTGTAAGGGGATGCTGGGATCACAACAGAAGATTATGGATTTCAGATTTTCCAAATAAAAATTGTTCTTTCATTTAGACTTTTTTTTATGTTTTGTAGGATCTGCCTTATTTCTTCTCCCAATAAAACCCTTGAAACAAAAAGACTTAATAAAAGTGTCTAAAAATGTATTAAAATGCTCACATGGAAGCGTTTGAAGAGCGCCAGTTTGTCATCTATGTGTAGGATCGTGTCTCTGCTGTAGATCACATCAAAGGAACCTTCAGGAAACATTCTCTTAGTGGCATCAGCCACCTCAAACTGGACCTGATGTAGAGCACATAGCATTACAGCTTTCCTTTAAAAACAAATAATTTTCTGTGGTGTTTTCTGTGGTGTTTAAACCAATAGGATAAGGGAGTATTTAGACTTACTGATGGCAGCTTCTCAGAGATCGCTCTCTCCATGGCGATGCCCACCATGTTGTCTGACAGGTCCAGGCCAAGCACTTCCACTCCGAAGGTCTGAAACAACACAACAATGTCATTGCCTGTATCATCATTATAAGCATCATCCTAACTAAGCCAGATCCTTTGCCTCTTACCTTTGCCATGTAGAAGTCTCCTCCACCGATACCACAGCCAACATCCAGAACCTTCTGTCCGGGCTTCAGGTTCAGCAGGTCCACAAACTCCTGTTAGAACAAGTTTTACCCACAAAGATTAACTCATATAGGTCAGACAATAGCACCAAATATCACCAAGGATGAGGATTAGGATTAAGAGTGCAGATTTAATGCTGTAATGTAAATTATAGTATTTTTATTTCATCTTTTTTTATTTCAATTCAAACACACCAAATTACCTTAGATTTCTAAAGTGTAGGAATTCAAAAAAAAGTTAATATGTCTCACTTTTCTCAGTTGTCTTGGAAAAAAAAAACCCTGAATAAAACATTGCATGGTCTGATCTATGTACTCATCCATGTGCCCTTGTGTGCATTGCAGAATGAAAGTGCAGCTGCTTTCACTATCATAAAAGACCTTTAAAAGAAAAGCCTCTATGATAAAACCCATTTTCTGATGGTGCAGAAGGTTATTTCTATCATTTATTTGATAACATGACTGAGATTCGACTGCCTACGTCCTGCGCAGGAACATCAGTGGTTTCATGTCAGCATACTCACGTATTTAGACCATGTTCACTTTCTTAGTTGACCATGCTGACAGTGGCAATAAACACAAAGTAAAACTGCAGCTGATAAGGTTGTCTAGCCTTTGTCTTTCCTACCTTGGTGGTGGTGGGCCCGCCCGTGCTGACGTAACCAGCCCCAAACATCTTCTCATAGCGCAGGATACCGCGGTTGGTGTACTGCTGGTTGTCCAGGAACTGCTGGAAGGTGCTGAAACCATTCTGGGTGTTTGAGGAGCGGGGGACCTTCTCCAGCAGCCAGCAGATCTGATTGGGATTGTTCTTCATCTGGAACAGCAGGATGGGTTAACTGGAAGATGTCCTCCCTTAGGTATCATTTAACATTCAGTAAGACTAAAGGGACTTTACCTCAACATAGGTCTGAACTTTCTTTTTTAACACAATGTCGAAACCAAACTTTTGGCCACTCTCAGGCCCCTGCATTTGTACTGTTGACACAATGTGGCTGTATTGTTCCTCAGTGCGGTAGCAGGTGGGGTTGAAGTCTCTCTTGCTGTCACCTTGACAGAAAGTTGTGGGATAAAAAAATGTGTTGTATTTGTTAAGAAAAAGCTGAACCAACTACTGTTTAAAATAACTTATAATGACCTTATCAGAAAAAAAAGCAAATCATCTTGTGAAATAAAATGCACAAACTGAATCTGGACTGCAAAACTTAGATTTGCCATGGCTCTATCTCAAGCTCAAATTTGGGGAACTGTCTTTGAATTTTATGCAAATCGCTTGGTCATATTTTTTAAGTGAGACTTGGTTACTGTACATACTATGTAAGAGTGATGAGTGAATCTTAATGTTAGCTCAGTACCTGATCTGTGATTGCAGGACTCTCTGAAAAAAAGAAAGCCACCGGGCCGCAGCCAGCCCAGCATCTTCTCTATTATACACTTCAGTTCTTCATCACTCAGGTACATCAGCAGCCAGTTGGAAAAGATGAAGTCAACACTGAGGAGCATAGTGAACATAACCTACCATCAGCATTAACCATACTTATTTTTATGTGCTTTTTTATGTGTATTGCTTTGAGTGTATTGTGCTGTGAAACCTGGTCAAACAACACTGGGTCCACATGCACAGCCTCACAGGCTTGGTCATATCTATCAATGCAACATGGAGTCATTATTATCTATTATTGAGTGACTGAGGGAAGCAGTGCCCCCCATCAAGAATACATTTTGGGAGGAAAGGGATGGAAAAAGTGGCCTTACATAACATGAGAAGTACAAACCATGATTAAACTAAAGTTCAACTTATGTTACTTTAATAAAGACAATATTGTGATTTTGATGCATTCTGGGAATACTTAATGTAGCAGTTAACTAAGGTTTTTATGTTCAGTATTCATCCACTAGTGGCTGCTAGAGTACAACCCATCCCACAGTTTGTGAGATACTTCAGGTTGAACCAAAGTGATCAAACTACTTATACACCAAGATTCAAAGTCTGTAGTCTGTGAGTGTGTAAGCTCCAGATATCTAAACACACACCTCTTTTGGGGGACGTCCAGCTTTGTGACATCAGCTTGGATGAAGGTAACATTGCTATGGTGACCATTGTCCTGTCTGTTCCTCTCCACAAAGCTTTCCATGAAGTCCACGGCCATCACGTGGGCAGCCTTGGTCAGCAGATGGCTGGTGTAACGACTGCAAAGACACGTGTCAGCTATATTTATAAAATGTTAAATACAGGCAGAACAAAATTTTTAACTTTTTTGGATGTTACAAGTGACCAATGGTGGAAATAAGATGACTCAACTAGGATCACTTCAGTCAGTCCTGATCATAAACCAGATTTACCTGTACTGGCTATATCTATTTGGATCTTCTACAGATGCACAAATGCAAAGCTGTGTGCTCACCCGATGCCAGCTCCCAGCTCCAGCACTTTGTATCCAGTCAGGCTGGGCAGCATGGAGAGGATCTCAGGCAGCTCGTGCTGAGTCAGCTCCCTGGCACGAGAGTCCAGCATCATCTCCTCCACAGTGGCAGCCTGGGAGTGCTCCTTCCAAAATGCTGTCATGTTGCTCCGAACTGTGATGCACAGAGGTAATGGGGTGAGGCTGGCTCAAAGATTTATGGGTGTGAGCACAAGCAATATAATTAAAGGTAGAGTAACTAATTGCAATCTAATACACTTAAAAAAATCAAATTCAGTCGTATTTTGAATGGGATTGATCAGGAGACTGCAGACAGGAGAGCAGAGCAGTGAGGGTCAGCACATGGAAGAAATTTGTATTGGTGGCAGCATGAGTGGCCCACACCCCAAATAAAAACAGAGAATGCTGGGAAAACGTTAACAATTTTAAAGGTATGTTTTGAAGGTACACCAAACCATTTCTGCTGTTAAAGGCATGAAGATGTAGAGTTTACTCTGTTTCTGCTGGACAGGCAACAAAAGTTTTTACACATGGTTTTATGGAAATTGTCTGAACTTGGGCTGAAAAAGAAAAAAAAAAAAATTATGTCTACTGTTGCTTTTCATAGTTAAAACCACATACTACCAGTCAAAAGTTTGGAAACACCCTCTCATTCATTGGTCTTACTTTATTGTTAACTCCTTCCAAGACTGTTGGAAAACCACTCCAGGTGACGACCTTTTTGAAGCTGATGACAGAATCAAAAGTGTGCAAAAAGCTGTCATCAAAGCAAAAGGTGGCTACTTAAAAATCTAACACATAAAACATATTCTGCTTTGTTTAACACTTTTTTGTTTACTACATAATTGCTCATGTGTTCCTTCATAGTTTTGAGGTCTTCAGTATGAATCTACAATGTAGAAAGTAATGAAAATAAATAAAAAACCATGAGATGAGTGTGTCAGAATGTGAAAATATTATAGAAAACTGACACAGCTGAAATACAAATGCTCAGCTAAACTCTAAAATTTTAAAATGACACCTGTCTGTAAATGTATACCTTCTGAGCTGCTGAAAGTTAAAGCCCACAGACCCCATGTCCAGCCCCACAGATTAACCATTAATCAAACACAATTAAGCAACCTTAAAGCAATACACTGCTGTGGCTTCTGCTTCAGCTGTAAAGACTTGCCAAACTGTTGCACTTGTTCCCTGCAGCAGTGTAGGATGTTTTACCTGCTTTTGGCAGCAGCACCACCTCTTCCATGGCTCAACAGGTTTTCATTGTTAGCATAGCTTGGTAAATGTAGTTGTGTGTGTGTGTGTGTGTGTGTGTGTGTGTGTGTTTTAATCACTGAAATTCTTTATCACAAATACTCTAAAGCTTTCTAAGAGGTCATTCATCAATCATCACTAAAAGCCAAAGAGTGTGGCGGCAGACAGGATGTACATGATGCAATCATGCACCCCTGATTTATTAAAAAAGAAGAAGAAAAGAAAAGAGGCTACGTTATCCACAGACACCCCACACACCAGGCAGCTAGCAGCACAGAGCAGCACCAGCCTGATCTGTCTATACAGAGATAGATGATGACATCAGTAAAGTAAATGTCATCACAGTCTCCATCCTGGCCACACACTGAACACAGGGAAAAGTTCATGTTCATAAAACTACTAGCATCTAGTGACAACTTCAGTCAAATCACTGTCACATTTCAGGTTAGAGCACATATCCATCAGCTGCAGAAGCTAACCAAACCGAACCAAACCAAACCAAACCAAACCTAGCTTCAACAAAACGTTCATACTCTGCTGTTGTCAGTTGCATCATCTGGCTGAAGTCCACGTTTCATTAAAGCCACAAACTAGCATTTTCTCACCACAACAAGAATCCAAAGTTGTTCTGCTCATTACCTTTTTCCATGGTGGTTTTTCGTTGATTTGAACCTATTGGAAGATTCAATCAGGCAATTATCGATAGTTTTTTCTTGTTAATTACAAGTTGATTACGAGCACCCTGTCTGACGAACTGCAGGTACCACGTTGTGTGGGTGCTCTTTAAATAACAGGGCGACCGTGGCGCGTGGAGGAGGTGATCGTCAGGTAGGAAACCGTCCACTCGGATCATGCGCCCAGTACAGGGGAGGACGGGGGGGGGCGTATTAATAATCAATGGGAGGGCAAGGGTCTGAGGACTATCAGATATAAGTTTATGGTCGGGATTCCCCTGACCATGTGCGCCAGTCATAAACCTCCAAGAGCCACAGATAAGTTTGTCAGTAAGGTGAACTCACATCTTTCTGCGCGATGGTTGGATGGTGACTTGTGGTGCAGCTGATGGCGGTGTTGGTGAGTTTGCTGCTCTCCCTCGCCGGCTCGCAGCTCATCGCACCGGGGTTGTGCTGACTCGCAGGAAACAGCTCCTGGCATGCGCCGATTGCATCATGGCCTCACAGTGCAGCTGAAAATCTCGGAGCTGTTAAGGTGGAGAACAGTGATTGTACAGTGGCCGACCCCGACAATGAGCCTTACACTTTGACGAATATGAGTGTAGGTATAGCTAGGTATACTCTCTCTCTTTCTTATGCTTATGGTTGGACCCCATGTGGCAGCAAGGCTGCAGCTAATGGGGATCCTAATAAAACAAAACAAAAACGCAAGAGTCCAACAGAGCAGTCGACACAGGCTGCGGGTGCAGTTTGAAAGTTACAGCATCTGTCTGCAGCTCTTTAATGTTAAGCCTGAAACAGAAGACGTCACAGTTTGTAGCCCAGCTGCAGATGTGTGAAACTTGTGTGCACAAGTGGCCCCTGTGGTGAACATGCTGAAACAAGTATGAGAAACATATATATATACTTTTAGTAAACTATAAGTTTAAATCACTTACTGTTGATTCAGTGAGTGTGAATGCAAAATATGTTGAAACAAAGCATATGAAGTAAAAAAGTAAAAAATTAATTAGTCAAAAAGTTCCAGTTTAAAAAGAAAAATAAAATGTATCATTATTATTCATTCATTTACAAAGATCTATCACAACTGTAGATCTGACAGAATGGATCGTGGTCCAGAAATCCCTATGAGTCTGATTAAAGCGTAAAGTGTAATAAACAAAGTGATGTTAAAAAATGTTGCCGGGAGGTTCGTCAGCATACAGATGTTAACTTTTCCACAGATGTTACAAAAGAAGCACAGATACAGGAAACAGTCCCACATCCACAATAATAAGAACCTGATCATGTGTATCTACCAAGTGAGCTTCACACATTTACAAGGGGTGGGCAATGAACATAGTGTTTCTGGTCAGCTTCATAACTGCAGGCAGCAGATACCTGCACTCCCCTATACAGTCAAAAGTTAAGATGTACATCAACAAGTGTATGATTCCCTTCATGCTTTTGCCCAATACTGGATACCAGGATTATCTTCAATGGCAGCTGCACTACAATCTCGCAAACCCGAAACATCACATGGAAACTGTTTCCTGAGCTACTGACCTGTGGGATGAATCTGTACCGGTGTCAGGTTGTTTTGGTGCAGAGTGATTTGTAGCTCCTTCAGAGAGGGGTGAAAGTCAAGTCATTTACATCCAGGGCTTGACTTGTCTGTGGTGATTTTTCCCTGACTGAGTGTTTACTAAGTTTGGAGTTGTGCACTTCCTGAAAAGTTGGCAGGCAGCACTGATAATCTTTTCAGCAGACTGACGCTCATGATGTTTTGTCGACCCTTGTTTTGGTCGACCCAAACCAGACTGTGCAGAGACTCAACAGCTGCGGCTGTTCTATGATTTCCAAAGCCTGTACACCCTGATGTAGTCAGAGACACAAGATGATATCAAATACATGGAAAGAGAGTGGAAGCCATATGAAGTCATCTGTAATCCCCTCTGAGATGCATGTGTCATAGATGGATGAACCCCGGCTATTTAGGCTAACCCAAAAAAAACAAAAAAAAAAAAATCTGTCTTTCTTTCAGTAATATGACAGAATACACCATTTCTCTCTGATGCATTAACAGGGGAAACCCATTCACACCCTCTAGCAAGCCAAGCTGGATCATTCACTTAGAGCAACAAGAAAAACACTAACGTTATCTCATCCATTACAACATATTGATGAACACTTGTCAGCTACTTAGAATCATGAAATGTCAGTGGCCAGAGCATGAAGTGATTTTTGATGGTGATAGTGGTGGGTGTTGAATGTCGTGTCCCTGGGTTATTCCCAACGACAGTACCACACATTCAGGTGATCGCTGGTAGCTGGTGATGCCATAGTAGTTGAGCCAGGTGCTGTAAATATTTTTCCTCTTACCGATATGAACTTTATCCTCATCTCTGTTGGCATATTCTTTGACCTGGTTGTTCTGACATTGGCTTTGAACTTTGATTTGTCATTGGGGTATTTATGCCAACATTTTTCAGGAAACACACACAAAATAGACCAAAATACACTTGACCTGAAAAGGAGGGACTTGTTCTGCTTCCAGACAAACTTTGGCCTAGTTCACTTTGGTGATTGTGTAGACATGATACAAGAATGTATTATCAGTTTTTTTTTACCTTTCAGACCAAATCACCTCAAAGTCCTGCTGTGGTGCTGTCCTATACACATACAAACACATGGCTGTACATGTGTGAAATCCTGTTGATGGGTTGATTTGATGATGGCAAGTTTCTAAGATAAATAGCAAGTAGTTTATTAGGTCCTCAAGGATTCAAACCTTTGTACAAATGCTGCCTAATCCAAATGCCCCAGGATGCCTATGTATGTGGGAAGCCAGCTAGGGATCACATCCTTCTAGTAACATTGTAACACAAGCGAGTCCTTTAAATCTCTCCTACAAATGGTGGGGAAAAAAGAGGGAACTAGGAAAGAAAAGTGGACAGATATGATGCCAGATACCAGAGTTGAACTGCAGATAAGTTCACCCAGGTTATGTTTGTCTAATAAAGACCATGTTTGACATCAAAACCTCTTGACATCTCATTACATCAGCGACTTCAACAAACTGTTAAATATGAATTTTTAATATTAAATTTTTGCCACAATTTTAATACAAAAAAGAAACAAGACTTTGGTCAAACTATAATTAAAAACATTAACAATAATGATATCTAATTAAGTTTTATATTTACAAACTGGAACAAATTCAGACTTCTGAGAGTCAGATACAGAATTTAGATGTAATATAAAAATGAGATGTCTATAGTCCACTAGTTGTTTTGTATGAAGATACAGTACATCACCATACACTTCACAATGGATTAGACAGTGAGCGATAAAAGTCTTTTGGTGTTACACCAGTGAACTTTAGTGCCTATTTGTGAGCAGTGTGTGTAATCTTGACCATTGTAAACACAGTGTTTGTGTGTATGTGTGATTCATTACCTGTGTTTGACTTTTTGCACAGTTCCAGCATAACCACGTCCAAAGGTCACTGCAGCCAAACTGAACTGTGAGAGCATGAGATGGCAGGGAGTTTCTGAAATCTCTCAATTCTGCTAAGGCCATCACAGCAACATCTGAAAAACAGACCAACAGTAACATGGACAAAATGACCTCATCATGGTCAAACAAAAGAAAGACATAGATAGATAGATAGATAGATAGATAGATAGATAGATGCCCTTATTGTCCCAAGGGTAAATTTTTCCTGTCTGTCCAGTCTGTCAAACATATGACACACAATGTAGACTACCAGACAATGAGAAAACATTCACCCACCCCCTCAAACACACAGCACATACAATATCACACACATAGAAAAGGGGGCGGTGGGTCTATACAGCAGGTTAACATGAGAGGTTATTAAGTGCAGTGATATACAATATAATTTAAACTCTACAATTATGAGGCATTTCAGGTGAAATGATGTTTTCGTTAGTCATCGCCCAAACACAGAGTAGACAGAATATTTTGGAGACCTTTCACGCAGGAAATAACCAGATGTCATTTATTTGAAATGAAAACTCTTCTCTAAGGAGAGAGCACATGATTTAGAAAATGATTTTGAAGACTTCAGATAATACTCATATTATACTCGGCTGTTTTTCTCTTCAATATCAAGGACTTCGGACTTTCACCAAAAAGTAAACTGATGAAATTGAGTGGAACTGAAAATGATAAGTGCAACCTCTCACTGAGAAACTGTGTTTGTTCAGTTGTTATAGTAAAAATACAACCTCCTGATGCAGTGGTACATCTCTAAAATGCAAACCCACTGTATTGTATTGTATGACTATGTGCAGCTTTACACTTACATTCAGTCTTTTAACATTTAAATTTTAACAAATCATGGATTCATTGTTTTTAAAGTGATTACTCTTATTGCTCACAGTATTTGGAGTGTTTCACTCTCCTCCATTAGATGTCAGTAAAGACCCACAACGATTCTGACTGCATTAAAGCAGCTACACAGAGGCAGAGGTTGTAGGAGCACGTATGCCTATGGGACGTTGATATTCTGTTAAAGCTTTTAAGCAAAAGAGTGAATTCAGACGGTGATCTACTTCTGCTTTCTTTTAGAAAACATCACACACTCCTAACAGAGGAGGACAGAACTGACAGCCAAGACAGGGTTTGAACATCTAAAGTTTGGCAACAGTGAAGCATCATTAAATTATAATGTTCAGCTTAGCAGAAAAAAAATCACGAGAGCTTAAATAAAAGACACAAGAAGCAGTGTGTACTCAGCCTGGTGTTCACTTTGGACTTTTATGGAGTTACCACGACACCACCGGCATCACCAGGCAGGTTTTGGTCCATGGATTTGTTAGGACCTTGTGCTCTGTGAGCCTCAGCAGAAGTCCAGACTCATTAGACCAGGCTCTGTTTCCACTCTTCACCTGTCCAGTTTTGGCGAGTCCGTGCCCATTGCAGCCTCAGATTTCTGTTCCTGGCAGACAAGGATGTGGTCTTCTCCTGTTGGAACTCATCAGCATCAAAGGTTGTGGACGTGTTGTGCATTTGGAGATGTTATTTTTCCCTCCTTACCACAGTTGTAAAAAGTGGTTACCTGAGTTACTGCAGCCTTTCTGTCAGCTCCAACCAACCTGGCCATTATCCTCTGACCTCTCACATCAGCAACGTGTGTCTTTCTGCAGTACTGCTGCTCACTGGGTGTTTTTTCTGTGTCTTTTCCTCAGTGGAAAAAACTCTGGGGACTGAAGTGCAGGAAAATCCCATGGGATCTGTTGCGTCTGTCTGGCACCACATAGTGTTCTGTAGCCAGCATCACATTACTCTCTGTATTCAGTGCATTTCCCAAAAATCTCATTCAAAAGTGGCAAAAGCGGTGATGAAATATGCTGCAAAACAGTCGACATATTAACATCTTATTATATATCATGTAAGAAAAGAATAATTTTCATGGTTTTTAACCTGAATAAAATGAAACTTACACGTCAAGAACGAGGTTTAAGACATCTTCCTTCATTTGTGTGCTGGTTTTACATTTCCCGCATGAAGTGAGGTGTAATGATAATAATAGTCCATTGTGATCTTCCCTTATAAATATTCATGAAGCCTTTCATGTGGAGAGGGTTTGTTTTGTTTTGTGTGCTGCTCTCCAAAATTAGCAACTTCCCCTGGGACACAAGTGTATCTTTGTCTATTTTACCAACAGGTTCTCCCTAACAGAAGAAAGACGGGGGGGATCTTTAACTGCTTAAATGTTGCCAATGTTATACAATAGCTAGAGATTTTAAAGAAATGTGTTTGTGTCAATATGATATGGGGAATAAACAACGACATATTAGATATGTTCAGTCCCGGGGAGAAAAATAAAGTAATTGCTCTTCACTTGAACTTGAGTAAAGATGAGTTGTCACTGGAGCAAAAAAAAAAAAAAAACCCTCCACCTCTGCAGATGAAAGATTAATCATAGATTTTTCAAACCACATCTCAGTTCCTCCAGGTTTCCTTATTCCCCTGAGAGAAGGTGGAAGGTGGAGGAAAACATCAGCAGAGAGAGTGATCATGTTGTATGTAAAATGTATTTATTTATTGATCATACTACTGGGGTTGCAGCTCTGGATTTCCGAAGCTTTAGTGTTGTTCCTTCCTCTTACATTGCTTTGGATAAAAGCAGCTGCCAAATGACTTAATGTCAATGTAATGACAAGAGTACAACTGATGTTGAAAATAACACTTTACACTAGTGTGTTCAAGCTGGTCTGCTCTGTCTTCTTCCATCCTCCCATCTGTCCATCTGTTCTCTCCTCTGCTTTCTCTGGGCTTGTTACCTTGTTATACCGCTGCTGACTTTGACTGCTCTGTACCATCCCTCCATCTGTAAACCCCGTGTTTAACCATTTGATGAGGACAAATAAAGACACAACGAAGTTGTCAATTAACTTCTATGCTTTGTGGGGAGTGCCCTCTCAGCAGACAGCAACACATCCTGACAGTCCACACTGCTCATTACAAAGTCCTGCCTTGAAAGTAAAAAAGAATGAACTGATTTTCAGTTTAATTTTAGACTCACTCTGGGCCCTTTCTTCTTTATGTAGATCACAGGGAGAAACACAAAGCAGACAGCGCCACTGGCTCGATCTCTGCTTCCACATGGGAGCTGATTTCTTTTGAAATGGACACCAGGAAACAGCAGGCAGAACATGGCAACGACTCCTGGCTCAGGGCAAGCTTATTAGAAGTGCAGTTGTGTCTTTGGACTTGACTTTGAGGCATGTGTTTCATGTTAGGATAAAGGGCTTTTCATATTACATGTGGCTGCTGTTGGTCACAGGGGCTGCAGCTGGACTGACACTCTGTACGGTTATTCACAGCCAGTCTGTGGAGGGAGACTTTGACCTTTTGTTTATAATTACTTACATTTATTTAAAAAAAAAAAGATAATTTAATATAGAATCATTACAGTGTAAGGTAGAGCTGGAAAAAAAATCCAAATTTAATCAGGATATGAGCCAATCAAGTTGTGGAATTTTTCAGCCACAGTGTTTTAAAGGTAGAGTCTGAAGGTTTTTCCTCAAAAATAAACGCTAGACTTATACAAATGAAATCTGGCTTAATCATCACCAATGGGCTTCTGGTCCAGTGTGGTGGTGACTGTGTCTGCAGAGCCCCCTCTTCCTGTCTGTATTTTGGTCTTTTGCTTTTTTTTGTTGCGTGAGCCCGTGCTCTACCGCTGCCACCGGGGCTGGCCAGCTACCCCGTCCCTCGCTTCCTGGTCAGTCAGCTGTGAGTCTGTGGGCCTGCCTGTGTGTTACAGTGTCTGTCTATACGTGGTGGCTGAATCTGTCTGTTGAGTGCTTTTTTTGTTGTGCACAAGTAGGAGGGCTGCTAGCCCCGCTAGCTGTCCCGGATGCTAGCAGGTGCTAGCGGTGGATGCTATCCACTACAGCTAACACCTGCTAGGTCAACGCTAACTTCTGCTAGTGGTGGCAGCTAGCACCCACTTCCCAGCTCACCACAACGGCCCTCCTATTCGTCGCAGCATAGCCCTCGAGGCTCCTGCTACTGGTGACGGCCAGGTATCGGCCCGTGGCTCCAGCGCTTCACTCAGACTGTATTTCCTTTTCTTTCCAGTCCTGACAACTGCTGCCGCTGCTGCTGTCAGGGGCAGGAGGCGTGCACAGTTGAGCCCAAGAGGAGGGGTCCAGTTTGAATGTTTTGTTTACAAACAAACCTCCAGACTCTACCTTTAAGTCTGAAAGCAGAATATCAGAGAACACAAAGGGTCATTTCTGCACTAACAAGAAGAGTGTGTGACTTTGTCCACCAATCACCACCTAGCAGTGGAGTCAAGGATCACTTCACCAACACCATTAACTCTTTCAGTGTTCATATGCGCTTCATTCCTCTCTTATGAAGATGTCCTCAATATGACTGGAGGATCACTGTTGTTGTGCTGCACTCAGGAATAATTGTATGTTGGTTTTCTTTTTCTTTGAGCCATAACTGTAAAGATGTGTGGGAACAAGGTAAAGCAGGCAGAGGACCAAACCACTGTGAGGCAGAGGGGAGATGAAATCATTCATATTGAACTTAAAAACGTATAATTTAGACAGACATCTTATTTTACACAGATGCACATACTCTATTTAGATTGACGTGAAATATTGTAGAGGAAATTCCTCTGTGCATTTGTTTGTGTAGGCAGCATCTGAAATGTGACAGCGGTTAGAGCACCTTAAAAGTCAAGTCTAGAGTGTGATGTCTGGAAGGAATTACAGTGACAGCAGGTGTGTATTTCTCAGCTGAACAGACACGCAGGACGTTGAAACATCCCTCAGGAGCCGAATGTGTTTTGCAAGCATGAGTTGGTGCGTGGGATAGGTCTACCTGTTGTGGCAAATCCTCACCTGACTTCTCCGAGGGAAGGACATGCCGGGCCATGACTGGAACATCAGGATGAGGAACTGCGGATGGGAACAGCAGGAATGTGGTTAGTGCTCATTCACCCCTCAACGACGACTGTCAGTCTCCTTGAAACAAGTTTACCACAGAATACATGGCCTGAGTTTCATGGGGAGTATTAGAATATTAAAACGGTACCTTTAGGTATAAACATGTCAAAACTGCAAGAATGTGAAGCAGGGAAAATAATTGATGTGCTGCATCTGAGCATTTCCCCTCAGCAAAAAAACCCTTTCCATGATAATTAAAGGTTAATAAAACTAGACATGGAAGGTACATCAAACAACGGGGAGTAACTGAGGAAGAAGAAGGAAGCACGAAGAAGCTCTTCCTAATGCTCCTAGAAGAAAAATAGGATTTTCATAATTAATAAAACCCTATAACTTTTTCTTCCCTCCCTCCCATAAGTTTCATCCACTATAATATGTGGCAATAGGCTACACCACTACTGCTCTGCAAGGCCCATAAACTTCTCACGCCTGAAACTGAGAGTGAACAACTACATATCTGATATCAACACTATTTCATGGCCCATTAGTGTTTGTAGGTTGTTTTGTGAAAACTTTACTGAGACAAATTTCAAACTTTTCAAAAGCTGTTTTTGTTTGTTTTATTTTACGGTAACCAGCTGGAACAGAAAACAGAAAGTACAATGTTGATGTTGAGTATTTGTGATGTTTTTTTTTTTTCCATTTATTGCATTTTTTTTTCCACAATGTCTGTTGATACTTTTTCGATTATTATCTCATACATTAGTGTGACCCACAAGAACATACGGTTGTAAGAATATGTAGTTTGACTTAAACACCTCAGGGATGAGCTGAACTAAAGATTTTTGACACTTAGCAGTTATCAAGTTTCTTAGTTTTGACAGGCTATTACTTAATCATGTTTGATTATATTCTTCTCAACAATTTGGATTTGGTCCTGTATATTTCCCCAGCGTTTAACACCACCACCACTTGCACATACATGTTCCCGTGCAGTAGGTGGCAGTGTGCTCCTTGGTGCTGCCGCTGAACACAAACTGTCTGGAGAGCACCGGTTATTTACTGCTTCTCATAAATGAATTTCCAACCACGTTGCCTGTCTGACAGAGACCTGTGTGATGCTGTGATCTCTCTGTTTCTCATCCCTGGCCGCGGGTGCTATCTCTGCTGCCAATACCACCTGCTTAAGTCTTTAGAGAGCAGTGGACCAATTTTTTTTTTATTTACATCTCTGAAACAAGGTTAATCTTTGCCTCGACGGAGTTTCATGCCGATATTGAATTCCTGTTGTCGAACACGTCCCTCAGATTATGGACTAGGAGTCAAATTCATTTTGTACCAGTGAGTTATTGTCATCATCAGTACGAGGGCTGGCATGAGGTCTAGATACACATTACAGATGCAAATTGGAAATGTGATCAATTGTAGTAAAAACAGACAGAGGAATTATGAAGCGTACTCGTAACAAATGGGACACTGAATTCCTGGTAGTGCTGCAGTAACAGAGAGAAGTCGATGCCAGAGGAGTGGCTGTTAATCTGCTCTGTAACTACAGCTGAACACTAATAAGAGTCAGACCTGTTGCATAAAAACCTCCATATCCCCCACAATGAAATATTCAAAGTTTTCCCCGACTCTTTGTCTCATCAGTCTTTCAGTTCTTCCCTTTCTCTTTTCTTCTGTTCAGCTGATGAGGGCAAAACCTGGTATTTTTGTCCTGAGGTGCCTGAAGGCAGCAGGTGCCCAGAGGGACATTTAATAATCAAACCAGCAAATTAGAAACGAATGTGTTATTTAAGCACGTCAGGATGAATTTAGACCACCAGCCCCCATAGTGTGCAACACCTCACCGATGGTCCATTTATAGGCTGAATTTACCACTTTGTCAGTGTGCTGCAGTTTATATTGTTTAACAGGGTCGGATGCTTGGCATGAACTCTTGAGCTTTAGGGAGCTAAAGTCCCCAGAGAAAACAAGGATGACCTTTGCCTGCTGGCTTTCAATAAAACATATGAGATTGAACACAGAAGGGGTCGCAGCGTGTGCGCAGGCTACACTCTGACAAACCAGAGGGGAGAGAGGGATGACTTTTATCATCTCCTATCCAATACTACCTGCAATATTTAACCCTCTCTCTTCTGCACATGCTGTTCTTTGTACCCTTCGAGCATTTTTTTCTTTTTGCACCACATGGTAAAGGCAACTCAAAAACATTCCAAAACACAGCCCAAACTCAAATTCTGGATTGATAGTGAACAGCCTTAGGACTTGGAAATCTGTGTTACAGGCCAGGGCCACCAGGGCAAAAGTAATTACACAATCTGTTTAGGTGTCATCAGCACATAATTTCTGTGGTCGCTCAAACATGAAGGAGACCTTGACGTGCTTATTGGTGTGTGTGTGTTTGTGTGTGTGTGCTTCTCATCAGGGCTGGTTGAGCTGCTGTCAAGGTGTGGAAATGTAATAAGTAATAAGAGACGCTGCTCTAACTTATCGATTTCAGATGCCCTTGCAAACAATCAGAGTCAACAACAATCTTTATGGCGGAGAATGATGGCGGGGACCTCGAGTGATGGGAGTTTATTAAAGCTTTTCTTATGAAACAAACAATATGAGAAAAGTTAGAGTGAGAGAACATCTTGGCACAACTTTGGACTAATTATATCTGAGCTGTATTTGCCAGGGAAATGTCTCAGAACAAGATGAATCTGTCTGTGAAAGAATGATAAAAATGCACAGGTTTGCTTTAATGTCACCATCAATAATAATACGAATGATTACTGTCATTTAAGCTTTTGCGGTGATGAACCTGATCTTGTATAAAGTATACGATATCAGTCATGTCAGGAGCAATGAATGTTGCACAAGTATTTTATATCAAAATGAATAAGTGTGTGTGTCAGGGAGCCACACAGAGAACAAGTAAGTAGTATTTTTTTATGTAAACTTACCACACAAATTTAACCGAGCTCAAAAAGCTGTAGCTCTTAGAAATGTAGCGCCAAAGGATTTGATTGATTTCCTACCTTTGGACCAGCAGCGGTCCACAAGCAATCTCTTCTTTTATGTGAGAATTGATTTTTAGAGTGAATGCATGTGAAATCTTTCATGATTTACTAGAACGCAATTTTTTTTCGATCGCAATTTTTCCCATCACGCTTTTGAAATACAAGGTTTTATGGCGAAAATACAGCTGCTGAGGAGCGTCTGTCCCAGTGAGCTGTAGCTGCTGCTACAGTGGTGTTGACCTAAGTGTTGCCATCCATTCAAACTTTATGGTTATTACAAAGAACAAAAAATGGATTGAAAAATTAAATATTTTCTCCCTCTCAGTCACACACATGCACAACACACCCTTACACAATTAAACAGACACTGCCATAATTGAATGAATCAGGCAGCAGTGTGGTACGCATTAGCACAAAAGGGGACCAAAATTAAATCTGGGACTGGGACAACTCCTTTTTCTTAGCACAGTGTGTAAGAAAACAGAAGCTGCAAACATCTTGATCTCACAAACCAAAGACCTTTTCATGGCCGGGCCACTTACGCCTCATTAAGCTCGGACTACACAGCCAGTTTTGGGTTGAACAGAATTTCCATGCATCTTGTGACTAAACTGAAAGGGGGATTACAGTTCTGCTCTCATAACAGAGATGCAGAAAAAAAATTCTATGTGCTCCATTGCAAACTACTCAAGCAAAGTAATCTTGTTTTGGCCAACACAGTGGTTCAGCAGTCCTGAACTCTACGTGATATTTCTACATAACCTTTTTATGATTCATTTTGGATTAAAAAGCAGAGCTGGGGTACGGAGGTCTGACATTTAAAGGCTGCTGCCGATTTCCAGGGCCTGGAAGGCAGCTGCCTGGCCTGCCTCTCCGCCTCTCTTAACAGCGAGCGGCAGAGCTTTTGCTCATGGTGAAACTGACACCTGCAGATTCAGGCTGGGGTAACGGCGCAGTGAATCAGACAGCGAAGCAGAGAAAAGGCAGAGCTCTGGGCCTGCAGTACAGCATAAATCAGAAACCTCCAGGTAATTATTACCTTTCATTTCTCCATCAACCCAAGGATCAGTACCCTTGAGGTGGTTTCCTGCTAGCCCTCCACCTCCAACATCCTTAACATCCAGCATCCCTCCAACCCTGACAGTTCAAGCACCTAATCCCATTAAGGCATCCGAAGGTTGCCTTTGATGACTGTTTTTTGTAAATTGGAAAAAGGGCTTGTATGAGAAAAGGGAGGAAAATAAATCTGAGAATGCAGTACAGGAGTTCAAGATGGTATTTGAGGAAAAGGGAGGACAACAAAATCACGTCAAAACAAATCAAGGAAAAATCCTCCACGAGGATCAAACTCCTGACGGCTCTGAGGTCAGTAAGTAGGTTTAAGAGGGATTTGAGCTGGAGGACTGGGTGATCTCAGAGCATCTTAGAAAGTTTAGCAGAACAGCTGCATGGTGCTTTGTGTGTGTCTGTGTGCGCCAACAGTGTGTGGGTGCTCTCACGAGTATCCATGTTTGTCTTTGTGGGATTGTGTCCCTGCGTGTTATGAGTGTGTCTTTCCTAAAGCATGTGCAACCCAGTGTTTGTGTTTTTGACGATGCACATCCTACAAAGCCTTTCAAAGAGGGATTTGACCCAACCCAAAGAAATGTGGATAAAGAGATAAATCAATAGAAAGTCTGTTTAGTCTGTCAGGGATATTCCCATGTGGTCGGAGCAGCGGCTTTCCAAGAAAACAGCATTCCAGTAAACAGGATGGATAGCAGGGCGCTCTGTGTAGAGGTTGTTTCACAAGCTGTCATGGCTGCTGCCCAGGTGATGAACTGACTTGCTGGCTGTGTGTTCAATTTTAAAGTACAATGCTGGAGCATCAACAGTAGCTGAGTTTACATTGGTCCAAAAATCTTATTTATAATCGGATTAATAGGTCGATCAGATTCAAAATGTCTCATGTAAACACCTTAGCGGATCAGATTCACCCGGATATGATTACATTTCAGATCGGATTGAAAGAAGTAGTCTACGCTGATTGATAATCAGCTTGATGCCGCATATAAACAGCAGAATGGATTGGATTCAGTTGATAGAGTGGATTATTCATTCTGCACATGCACGCCCTAGTATATACGAGTCATGTATTGACGTTCGCAGGAAATAGGAAACAGGAAACAGGAAATAGGAAAGTCAAAGCTGGTCATAACAAACATGGCGAATAAACAAAAAAACTGGACAGTCGTTGAGACGAACTGTATCTCTTGATGATAACTAACTGCTGAGACTGTAGAGCAGCAAAAAAATGCTAAAACAACGAAATAAGCGTCTCCAACAAAACACGATGAGGATCCATTGCACTAAGTGTAAACACAGAAGTGCACCTCTTCTTCTCTTGCACCTTTGCAGGTAGTGAGAGTGAGACCTTCTGCGCACGTCAATGAAACTATATAATCGGCTTCAGCTGGGGCCATATATACGCGGATGGTATGTGGATCACTTTATTTAGTTTTCATGTATACAGATCGAATAAGATTCATTTAATCCGATTGTTTTCAATCAGACTGAGGAAAACACAGCATGTCAACGCAGCTACTGGAAGATCTGTCTGAATCAGTTTGCTTGATTAAGGAAACCTTAATTAGACAGCTCCATAGAATCCACACAAAATTGCATCTAAAGCCATTTTCTCTCCAGTAGAATCTGTTGCTGAGGTGTAGATGAACTTTTCTTGTCAATGTGAACAAAACCGTCAGTCTCTGTCGGTCTTCTCTACTGTGCAATGCACCTGTTAGCAGGTCTGTGCCTAACGACCCAGGTGAATCACACCGTCTGCTACTTCAAAGTGGGGACATTTGAGCAACCTGGGAGCTACATTATGTGACAGAAAAGTGAAGCAAACAGTGTGACCTTTAAAGCTTGTTTTTTCCCCTATAATAGCTCAGTAAAACTCAGCTTTATATAGAAGATGATGGGCAGGGGTGGACGTAGTGATGATGAGAACTAAATGCATGAATTGAATTCAAAGTAACTGTCACTTCTCGAAAAACTTCTTTGGAGGGTCTAGTTTCTTCTTCGCAACAGACGACTGTCAGTGTGAGGATGACAGAGTTGCAGAGAATCTGTTACTGCGCATGAATTTGAAAAGAAAATCCGAAAAACATTGTCTGCTTTGAATTTATATTCGACTGAAAAGCTCAGAGTCTTTTGAGCTTTGTATTCTTTCTTCTTTTTGTTTTTAATCGTCACATTTTGTTTTTGACCAGATGCTTGCAGATGCCCACAGATTATTTCAATCTGGTTAATATTTTAAGGAAAATCTGCTTTTTGTTTGCTACCTCCCTAAATCCAAAATGTACTTAGTGAAATTCTTGCTGTTACTACAACAAAACTAAACAGACATTTTAATCTTGCAATCTTGTGCGATATAATAATACAGACATGGTAGGGATGACGGGAAAGAGCCAGATTCAAAACATGAACTGTCCTTGTTTTGTTTTTATTAATCGCTCACATTCACTATCTCCTCACTCTTTGCCTGTATATTCAAAACTTCCAGTGACATTTGTAACCGTCAGATTCTGGACTGTAACCCCTTTTAGTGACGCACTTTTCCATATTATGCCATAACATATCCTGAACTGCATTAATCATCAGTGTTAGCTCATTGGTGATGCCGCACGCATCCTCTGACCTGTGGTGGATCCCATGCTCCAACAGCGGTGGTTAATAACAGGCTCTGCCCAGCCGACACGTGCTGGTCAGAGGGACCGAACATGAAGTGTGCACACATGAACACACAAGGTTTTCTGTGGAGGGGGGGGTAAACTTTAGAGAGGATTTCATAAAATCACACAAATGACACTGGTAAATAATCAGAATCGGTGTGAAGTATCTGCAGCCTATTACGAGCCATGATAATTGCTTGACTGTGTGACAAAGAATCCCTATTAAAATGAAAGAAAATAATTTCCTCTGAATCAAACAAGGGAACCAATGTTATCCCAGATCTTCAGTCATGCTTGCAGATGTCCACAGATTATTTCAATAAATCATTATTTGAAGCTTTTGGAGCAAAGTAAACAGTAATGCTCTGGGCTAATGTTGCGTGGAGTCTGTGTTTGCCAGACTCATTTATCAGTCGCAGAATTTTTTACTCCATCACAGATGGGTCAAAGCCAAAGTTTTGGGACAAAGTTTTGTACGGTGAAGTTACTCACTATCTGTAACACACGAGCGAAGAATGACACACACTTGCCAGAAGCAGAGTATCATCACAGATTGAACTTTAAAGTGATTAAAAAACTGCATTTGCAAAGTTCGAGTTTTTGGTAAAAAAAAAAAAACAAAAAAAAAAAAAAACAGCAACTCTTTTCATTTCTCTTTTCTTTCTGTTTCCAGTCTGTTCCTGCTGAGGGTGCTTACTGTAAACTGTCCAAGTGTGGGGTACGTGTGGGGATGTCTATAACACAATTAGTCTAAACTGCTCTGAAGAAAAAAAAGAAACTTCTTTTCATGTGCAACAACTGGAACTGTGGGTGTTGACCATGATATGTGGTGTGTGGGCCAATCACACAAACTAATCTAGAGTAACTACATTTTCCCTACTGCCCTTTACTTCCTTCCCTTAACTCTGAGCCTCCCTGGGGAGGATGTAGCCTTCTTCATATAGACGGGTTTCTGTGCAACGTCATCGCAGATATGCGCGCGCAGCCAGGGGTCAGAAAGAGGGACCTTTCTCATTGTTTACAAGTAGAGTCAAGCAGCAAAAGAAAATCACGAGGAGTTGTTGTGCTGTTAACTGCACAAACCGGCAAAAGGATGGATGGAAATTGCATAATATCCCAAGGGGGGTCTTAACCGTTTGCCAAAAGAAGGAGATTATGGCTCTGGGCCATTAAAAAGGTGGGTTGGGGTCTCGAAGGTCCTAAAGGCGGCGTGTCATAAAACTTTAAGTTTTGCACATGACCACAAAGTACATAATTATTCGACTTATATGCATGCAAATTATCCTTTGTGTACACACTGGGCTTCTCTATGAGATAACTGTATATGTCAGGCCATATGATAGCTGGCTATTTGGACACATATCTGAAATCCATTTGTCACTGGGAATGTTATATGGGTCTAGTAATTTCTCACCATTACTGAGGACCACTTTCTTGAGGTAATCGAAGAAAGAAACCCATCTATTAATTTTCTATCAACTTTAACATGGAGCTCCTAATGCAACATTTTCTGCCGGAATTAAAACAGACGTTGTTAATTCATATGAGACATTTCTGCATTTCTTTTTTTGTCGCCCTGAGCTACCCTCTTACTTAAAAAATGGCAACAGTAAATTAAATAGAAATAAATTAGACCAGACCTTCCCAGTTGTGGGAGTACTGGCTGAACAAAATATGAAACTATGGCTGTGTAAATGATAAAAGGCTGAATAATTTAGCCTAGTTAAATCCTTAACCTACAAGTCCACACTATCCAAAGAGTAATGATGACTCATCCTTTGGTGGTGCACATATACTGTGGATCTAACCCTTAGCTAATCATTCAGATTTAGAGCCAAGAAGAAGACAAGCATATTTACCGTGGGAGTGTTGCAGGGTGACTGTTTGTTCAGATGCTGCGCTTCTACCCCGGATGCAGAGGTATTTACACTTTAATGTGTTCACCTGCTTTTGCCAACACTGGAGTGTACACATCTGAATCTGTGCTGCCTGTCTCACCTCAAATCTGATCTCTGTATATTCCCAAAAGGGAGAAGCATCTTTGAAGAGTCCTTTTATACCCCAGAAATATTCACTTAAAATTAAGGCCTTTGTGAGATAAAGAAGAAAAACACATGTGATTTACTGAGGAAAGTAAGAGGAGGTGTGAGTTTTTTTTTTTTTTCTTGAGGAGATGAATTTTTGGATTTACACTGAATACAGTACAGGGAGCTGTCAAGGTGGAAGTCATTTCACCTCACACTGAATTGCCACAGGGAACAAGGAGCTAAACCCAAAGAAGCAGCTGAGAACAGGGCCTGACACACACACACACACACACACACACACACACAGAGGACTATACTGTACTGTGACCTTGTGAATCATTTGACAAACTTAAATGTCCACACTGACTGTGATGCAGAGGGATTGGGGCAGATGCGTCATACTAACAGTAACATAAAGTAGGGCACTGCCCTCGGGCGACTACAGAGGTGAACATCTTATCAGATTATTGGTTTATTACATAAACAGGTATGAACATGAGCACACATGAATGTACCGTACGACTACACACAACAGTGCTGCAGAACAAATCTGACCTATCTCATCGTGCAGTGGGAATCTGTGCATTAAAAACCACTTCACTCTCCAGCAGTTTTCTGGTGCTAACAGCACATATTGCCCTCATGAATAAGGTAACGGAGCTAATGCCTCTTGACTGGTCAGGAATCACATTATGTTAGATTAATGTGAATTATAGTCTGCAGAGAGGATTAATTTACTCCAACATTTGCTGCTATTTTTCTGTTAAATCTAAAGTAACTCTGCTATTTAAGCTGTGAAACTTGTTTTTTATTAGAATTATTATTTTTCCCTAACAAGCCAGTGAGCTGTTTTTTCACTAATTAAAATGCAATATGGTTTCAGTGGTTAGGACTGGGAAGAGTTTTCCAGATGTAAGGGTAATATTTTCTAAGTAACAGGACAAAAAAGTCCAAATTTAGTTTAAAGCGTCGCACCTCAACCTTTTTTTAAGGGATAACAAACTCAAAACTGGAAGGGGAACTATGCAAGTGCGGACGCTCCATTCTCCCCATAACAAGTCATTTAACCATCACAATTACTCCGAAGCTGTTTAATTATGGTAAAAATCTTGCATAGTTCCTCTTTAAAGTCTTTTCTTCAGCTAGGCTACTGGGAACTTCCTTTTTTCCCCAACAGTGAATATTTTCCTGTCTCTTCAGCTTTCATGTATGCATGACCCTCACATATCCCTACATGTGATTTTGTATCCGTGGGGACTCTTCTTTAACCTGACCCCTCTCCTAAAATATCTCCCACATCCTGTGGGAATTGACTGATGCTCACGCCATCCTGCAAGCTGCATGGAGGCCGTGTTTGCCTCAGCAGTATGGAAGCTGTATGGAAAAATATACAGTTTGCATTATGCATTGTGCGTATCAGGATCTTCAAGGCCGCTTTGGAAAGTCAGTGGCCTCTGTATTATGTTACTGTCACTTTCCCTCAAGGCATGCATACATGAAAGTGGCACAGAAAGGTCCGCTCATGTACAGATGAGTGAGCCTCATGAACATTAGCACAGATAGACATAATGACAAGCTTAGTCACTCATCCACTGACTCACTCACCAACAGTCAATCTGTACCATGTTTAAGTAAAAGGATCTGAAATAGCAGTTGTATAGATTCCAATTTCTCACGCAAGCAACGTCCCAATGGCAAACAACCCCTTGCAGATGCACTGAAACAATGCATACATCATCAATCAAGTGTTTTGTGATCTTATGATTCTGAGAGGAATCCATAGGATTCCACATTGTTTTATTCTTTCTTTGTTTTAACAGCCTTAACAATAGCAAAAGAACAAAATATGGATTTAATATATACAGCAGTAAAACAGTATAGGATGAAGATGAAGTATCTGATCGACTGTAATTTGTTCTTTGTTTTGACAGTACATATACAGCATGCATACTTGATGTGCATGCTTTTTGCTTCAACTGTTGGACTACTGCATGCTGTGTTTTCTCTCTTTTCAAAGTGTGCTTAGTCTGGTGCCTCTGCTGTCAGCTGCTGTCAACGATCAGACAGAACCAGCTACAGAATCCTCAATAAACAATCTGCATTATAGTCAGAGAAAAGGAGGCTATAAGAGCTCTAGAGGGCTGAGCGAATGGAGAGAAAGTCTAGTCAAGTGATAACACATGCAAACTGATGGGAGACAGCTGGGATTAACGGTCCAAAGTCAAGAGAACAAAACCAAATGTTCTGCTAAACCACTGGGCCTCCCAAGACAAGCACAAAAGTGGGAATCAGAGAAAACATTACCTGAACCGTGCAGAGCCACAACCTGATTGCACAGTTTTTGACTGGTCATAAAGTGGAGCTGTGGATTGAGCTGCTTTCTTCATGTAGAAAACTGTTGGTAAAACAGAGATTTTTTAAGTTTTATGTTTTATATTGAACTCCTTCATCTTGTGTTTTTACCACATTTAATCACCAGACCCACATGATTCAGGAAGGATGAGGGATCAAAACTATTAGAAGAAATTGTTACAGCTTTCCAATCCCAACTGCCACAAGTCAGCTCCCACTGCATCCTCGATAAAACAGCTGGAGCAAGAACACATCTGGGTATTTGGTCAGTACTTTGAGAGGTGCAGAAATCCAGAAGAACACAACTACAAAGAGAAAAGCAGACAATGATAATATATATTCAAAATATTACACAAATGAAAAGAGATCGTTTAATGTTACTCAGCATAGAGTGTTGATCTCTGCAGTTCCCTCACAGGAAGCATACAAAGTATTAATATAAATGGTGTGGACTGTTTTGCCACACCATGTGGTATAATATACATGACACGCTAGTATGGCTCATATGGCAGCATTTTAATGTTGGCTTAGGTGAAATGTCAGCTCGCTGATGAAAGAGGCCAGTTCTCCACCCTGTGGGTTGGTTTGGGAGAGAAGAGGACAGCAGATTTAGAACTGGTTCCAAGCCAACTGAACCATATGTGACCTGATGGCCTTTTCTCCACGCCTAGTGCACATTACCTGTGATATTATATCATCATTGCGGTGCTTTTTTTGTGGAGTTGGGAGAGGTGAGAAGCTGTCCACGCGCTACTGTACGCTGCTGCTGAGAAATCTATATTCAGTTCTATTTCAGTCAAAGTCAATAGAGTGAGAAACGCAGCAGGAAGGAAGAAATCTCAAGACCAGGTTCATTATGATCAGAATGAGAGGCTTTGCTATTTATGGTACATCAAAGGTAGATGAGAGAAGGTATTGATGTGAAACTGTGTGGGGCGCTGCAGCCTGAGGATAACAACATCGACTCCTCTCTCTCAGGGATCTTGCTGACCGTGTCTTGGAATAGACAGAGACGGGGGAAAAAACCTGAGGGCAACCGTGCAAAAGAAGGACGTTCTCATGACAATATTCCTCCGTTCATTTCATCACAGTGTTGCCAGCGCTGGCAGACTGAAGCTGTGTCTCAATTCAGGGGCTGCATCCTTCGAAGGTTGCATCTTTACACCAAATGCATCACAATGGGCTGCTACAGCCTTCTCTGGAGAAATGCCTCCTTTTTTCTCCTGGACAATAAATCAGTAGATCCACCACTTTTAAACGTGTAAATGCAAATACACTGACATGGTTTCAACTCAATCAAATGGCTAATGATAAAAATGTAAAAAACAGAATAAACAAAAAAAAAAAAAACCAAGAGCCTTGAAACTTAAAATCTTTTTTAGGAATGTGTTAAGTAACTTGACCTTTGTGATGTTAGCTAATGAGCTTGCTCACTAATTGGATTCATGGCACTCACTGCCCCTCTGTGGCCTATGATACAGCCCTTGAAGTCAAAGCTGCATGGGTTGAAGAAAATGTATGAAAAGAACAAAAACAGACTATATTTGAGCCGCCCTCCTGCAGTGCTCAAGGACATGCACATGCTCTACACACACAAAACACAGCTGCAGCCATGGAGCCACTACAACACCGCAACCACCACAACAAATCTCTCACTTTCAAAGGCTTATGTTGTGCCAAGACTGGAGCTGTACTGTAACTGTGATGGCATTTTAGAGATAATTTAAACTTCATACTGTTCATAAATGGACCAGGTTGTACAAGACAAGCTGTGCTTGGTTTTCGGACAGTCAAACATCAACCGACAGTGTTGTGATTTCTTTGCATGGGAAACTATTCCTATAACTATTTGCTACTTTAGCTGCTTTTTATTGGTGGCAGGAAGCGAACTGTACTCAAACATTTGGTTTTGTTTTGGGGAGCCATTTGTAAATGAGTGCTTCCATTTCCCTATATTGTACTTCAGTGTTCCCCTAAATCACCATCCTAACATAACAACCAGGAAATGCGGCATTATCAATAATCCTTTCTTGTGTTTTATGTTGCGCTGTCACACTATTTTTGTTTTTTTTCTGCCTCAAAATGGGACATTAAGGTGAATGAGTTTTAGGGGATTTTCTGTCACCTTTTCTAGTCTTCCTGCGTTTGCATCCCTGTGTTAACATGCTTGATGTCTTCCCTTTTCTCTTGCTTTCTCTGTGATCAGGACAGTTTTGGAGAAAATGAGCCTCCTGAGGAAGGTAACTCCCTCACAGGCAAAACACAAAGCCAAAAACAAAATAAAAACCTGGTTACAGCTTCCAGGTGAATGTTACATTAAATTTAAAGTGTTTTTGCTTTAATCGCACAATTTAAGTAACACACCTCTGCTGGAGTTTGTTTTGCTGTTGTTGTTAAGTGCCATAATGAATTAGGATTGTGAGTGTTCAGGGTCAGGAGGATACTGAGTGGGAATCCTCATGGATGAAATGTTGGGACGGAGACACCCTCCCCTGCTGCTGTCCTAATTGCTTCCATCCACGAGGACACATGAGGGCCAAGTGCATTCGTGGATGTCCAAGAGAGGGAAGAGGACGGTCAGCCAGAGGGAGGGAGACAATGAGCTTCTATAACTCATCAAATAAGATCTGAGGTTACAGAGAGAAACAGAGGAGAGAGAGCGCCATAGAAATAACAAGCTTCTCTCTCTCTGTAACTTACGGGAAATGTAATTTGCAATTCACTAAACATACAATATCTCTGTTGTATTTCACTGCTGTAGATGTTTGTGGGGGGGGGGGGCACAAGTTTCTAATCTATGGGAGAGATACACTTTGTGATTAAATTAAAGGCTATGTTACTCTGAAAAGTAACTAGTTACTGGCAGACGCCAAGAGAGGATGTGGCCTTGGCTTTTAACTGGCACTACTCCAGTATGTATGGCTGCATACTGTCTGTCTGCTGTGGGAGAATTCAGAGTTGCCTGCCTGCATCTGGAAACAACGCTGATGAGAGTGAAGAGAGTGAACCAAAAGAAACATTCTGCCCTCCTCAATTCAAAACCAGGGAATCAAAAGACTCTGAAGTGCTAAGTGGAGCTGAGTAAACATGCAAGGTGTGGATGACACTTCCCCGATACTTCGTCACTATGAATGAAACCTCTGACATTACACAGCATCTGATCCATTGTTACTGCAAAATCAGTTTTGAAAATAATTCATACAAAGCAGTTGGAGGTCTTGACACTAGATCTTGTTTTCCAGTAACCATCTGCTGCAGCGTGATGAGCTGGCAGCAGAGGTTTCATACTCTGAATACTAGACGCAAATAAGGGACAAACCTTTCAGGGGAAAATACCCTTTGATGAAACCACAAGGACCTGCTTTTAGATTTTAGATTAGGTTTTATTCTGCACCCATCGCGTTTTATCACCGCACTTCTCTGTCAGTGAGCATCTCAAACCCAGATGAGGCAGACACATGAGGGACAAGGACAGACACAGGGTGAGCATATCCAATTAAGTCAACATGTCAACCTAAAACTGCAACTAATGGGCTTCCATCAGCATGAAAGCAGGATAGAAATCAAAAGTGAGGACAAATTGATGACAGTTCAGTATTAATGATAATACAAAGAATCATTTAGGATCAAAGAGTCAACACTGTACAGCTAAAAAACCCACCAAGCTGTGTTTGCTTTTGATTATGATCTCTTCTTAGAGAAGGACTGAGGTTGAGAGTTGAGATAATCAATCACAGGGCAACCAGTGCAGGCCTCAAACGGGCCCATTTCATTTCTTATAGTCATAGTACTGTAAAAACTGCCCAAACAAAACTCACTTCTTCTGCACTATGCCCCTGTTGTCAGGCCATGTTGACTCGTTCTGCGCCTTGACGGGAGTTTATTCTTCAGAAAGAAATTGTTCACAACTGCCTGAAGTTTTGACATTTTCATTCGGCGCTCTGTATAAGCTATTTCAACAAGGGTTATTCCATCATTTCTGTCACTGTCCATGCACAGTGATGTATGGGAACATATGCACACATTCTGACACCATTTTTTTTTTTTTTTTTTATCGATCAATTTTAAAAAGGCGCTGTAAACTGCAACCTCCAACTTCTCTGTGAGAAAGTCCTGAGAGTATTTTCTTAATCCATTAACCTGTGAAATTGGCTGTAGGGGATGATGAAGAGCTCCTCTGAGACATCTCCCCCATGGCTTATACAAAACCTCTTCTGGATTGTTTCGTCCAAATAGAAGCACTCAATCTTAACGACAGCTTGGTCAAAAGTGATGCAGCTCACTGACTGGATGTGTGGGTCACTAATAAGTGCTATAGGTACACTTTTAAGGAAGAGAGCTGTCAAAATGAAGTGAGAACTGATACCTGAATCGTGCTATCCTCTAATACGGACCATCAGAGCTCATAGAAAAGCATCTGTGAGACGTACGACATCTCCAGACCTGTATGTTTTAATACTAACAGAAAAACACAGCAGAGAAATGGAGCAAGAGAGCGAGGAGGTGAAAAGTGGACATGTACAAAAATAATCTTCCTGTTCTCACATCAGTTTCACTCTAACATCATTTGGTTGGCTGGCTTGGACATTTTTTTTTCTTACAGTTTTGGCTTTTAAGGTTACAAGAGGAAGATCTCGCAGGATCAGGACTAATGTGTCGACATAATACCTTGAGTCATATTGCCTGAGGGCAGCTACAGTGTGAACTTCCCTAAATTCCCAAAGCAGCTGCTAACATAACTTTAGCATCCAAGAGTGGCTGCTATATAGCTGATAGTGGTCATTGGGGGGGGGGCTTTTTAAAGAAAATAAATAACCTGCAACCCCACAAACTAATGTCATTTCCTACTGATTTGCCAACGTTTCTCTTTGGAGTAATGCTACTGATGTAGTTAAGGTAGTTAGCTGGGCAAGCTAACGTTATTGCATTGTCACATATAAGCGTTCTCTTGTGTTTTTGGTTTTGGGAAAACTAACAAAAGACACCACTGTGAACTATGAAGTTAGAATATGATTTAATGGTTGCTATTCAACGGAGGGGGGGGGCTTAGTTATTGGTCAAGAACAGAAAGAATGAACTTGTTAAATCTCCTCCTGCCCAGAGGACTGCTTCCTCTCAGAGCTGTTAATCAAAATGTCAGGGCCTGTAACAATATCTGAATGGAAGTAACGCTCTGTCATCTCCATAGGGAAAGACGGAAAGGTAGAGATTCAAGTTGAGATCTCTCTAAAGCATCGGAACATATCGCTATCTTTCAGCAGGACCATCAAGCCTCCAGGGCTCTTTCAGACGCCACTGGGCCGGTTGATTGATTCCACCCTCACAGATTAATCTAGATATTGACTGTGTGCGGTGTGAGTGTTAGTGTGTGTCTGAGGGAGAGAGACGTGTCTGATAGAGACAGAGCCAGTGGGCTCGGTGATCTACTGCCTGTTTAGATCCTCATTTCCCAGGGTTCATAGCTCTCTTCCATCAACCCGCGGGCAGCAAGCCAAGCCTTTACTCTCTCTCCTCTATGGTGGTCTAATTCATCCTCACTTAGGAAAGGTAAAGGCTGCCTCTGTCTGCCTCAACAGGTCCAAAGGCAAGGCATTTTTATCACTTCACTCTGATCTGTGCTCTCTGTTTTTCTTATCTTTGATTTACTGTGTGGACCGTGTGGTGTTGTTTGGTTGTTGTTGCTGTTATTTTTTTTATGCATCATGCACTCAGAGAGGAATTTCCTTAATGCAAAAGGTTAAATGGGCAAAAACGAAAGCCAAGGGAAAAGAACAACCTTGTCACAGGACACGTGCAGCCACCCACAACCAAGCAGGCATAAACACAAAAACACAGGCAGGATTGGGCACATTTGCACTCCTACACACTCTGTCACACTCTCCCATTTGAAGGCAGCTCAGCCTCTAACTCGGCCAGATTTAAATAAAGTGTTTTATTTCGAAGCAGATGGCAATAAATGAGTTTTTTTTTTTTTTTCTTTTTTGGAAATCACTGTGCTCAGGTAGGTGCAGCTGGAGCAGGTGTCTGTTAGTGAAACAGGCCAGGGGCTTGATGCAGATTAGCAGTTCATTATATCCAGCTGTGCATTTGTAACTCTGACAGACCTGACGCCTCTGACACACACAGATGGTCGTCGACAGCCGATGACAAATTTGGCTGGATTGAGCGAAAGGGAGGATACGGATCACTGTGAAGTGAGTAGTAATGACACATTTTAATGTTGGGAATAAAACTTTTGGACCAAAAGCAAGTCAAGGTCCGGTCAAACCAAAAGTTTTGGTATAATTTCTGTCTCACATGTGGAGTTATGTGTCAAAAACGCTGGGAAGTAATAAAATATGTTAACAGAGAGCAGTAGACAGCGGATTATACTACCTTACAATAACTGAGTGCACAATTTATTAGGTCACTGATTTGTTCAGACAAAATGTCATTAAGCTTATTGCTGAGGAAATGGGACACTGAGTGCATTGGGTAGGGTGGCAGACTGGATCCACTGACTAATCTATATCATTTATAGAGCTGTCAATCTTTTTTTTTTTTTTTATAAACTGCCAAAAAGTATGTCATTTTGCAACACCTATATGTCTGTGAATCCCCAGCAGCAACAACACCAGTTTTATACATTTCACTGTAATCAGGTAAAAGACATTAGACAGTGACATCTACATTGAAAATAATGGATTTGTGCGCGCAAAGGATGCTGCATCTGAACGGCCCCTTACAGCACAAAGTATGGTGGTAGTCATGGATATAGTAAACAAAAATCAGACCAGAAGTATGCACTGGTACTTCCATTACTATGCTATGATTGGTCAATGCATTTTTAAAAGATAAAAATATATCGCAGCCTGCTGGTGTGGCATGCAATACACAGCGTTTTTATTGCGTTTTGCATTTACATATGGACAGAGATTTTTTTTTTTTTAAATATACTGGTGTGGAGGAGGGAATAACTGTTAAAAAAAATACAGATACGTGTGGACTAGGCCTTACTCACTGTGCTGTTTTATCTCAAGAACTGAAGGTGGCCTTAACTCTAAATGCAAAGAGATGTATTTCCCAGAAATGCACAACTGTGCTCAGTTCTGCATCTCTTGTAGGCTTCTGGCGAGTGGATTATACCCAGGGCGATGTTACACCTTTATAAAATTTAATGGTGCGACACTGCCAACTAGTCTGCCTCATAGATCAACACAGCCGTGACATTACAGTTTGTGGTCAGCACACACAATTTTGTGTCCAAGCCCTCAACTCTCAACCTGAGATTTGCCTATGAAGCAGATTCTGAACACAGGACAATGAGGACATTTTTTAAACCTTTGGCAAAAACTCTCCACAGCAGTTGCTGCTGGGCTACTGTCCTTTTTTGGGAGACCTGAGGTGAGAACATTACAATAATCTATTGTCTGCTGGTGATAAAATCATACACTACTCACAACCAGTTTGGGATATTCGACTTTTGGGTGAAATTTATGGAAAATGTAAAAAGTTCATGCTACAGTGATAGTATATAATGAAAGTAGGGCATTTAAGTAGAAGTATGGTGTTTTCTTCATCTCAAACTCTTTACTGAAACAAAAGCTAACAAAAGTGGTGGGTATACCACAACAAAAAAATGTCAGTGTCTCAATAACTTGTCATGTGGCCAAAGGACGTCCACTTCTCAGCCTTTCTGTGACTCTTCAAGTCTCTCTGTGTCTCTGTTGCAACCTGCTGATGACACTGTGACACTCTAACTCAGTGGACACTTTCCTCTGACAACATCCATTTGTCTGAAGCCTCAACATGTACCAGATTCTGTTGATGGATCGTTAGGTGTCGTCTTGGTCTCATGATGTCAGAATGTGAAGAGCATGATGAAGAGGACTGTTTCAACACAAACTGTCACTGAACCAGAACATTTAGTTGTCGATTCATCAGAGACTTGTTGTGATTTTTGTGGTTAATCACCTTGTTAGAGAACAGCATGTTATACTGAAACACTAAACAGTTGGACATGTGCGTTCAAAAGTTTAGAAAAGGTCAAATTAAGTTCACTTATAAAGATTATAGTGCATTTTAGGTGCATTCTGAAATTTTAATCCAAAAGCTAAATATCCCTAACGTTTTGTGAGTAGTGTACATTAATCTTCACTGTTCTCTGGAGAGACAAATTATCTGACCTTGCTGTGTCTCAAAGGTGGAACGAAGCAGTTTTGCCCAAACTTAAGATGAGACCTTACTCACTGTTGTGTCACAACAGTTGTGCCAGAGCACAACACTCACACTTGTGATTAGATGCTTATGGTTTAAAAGTATACAGCTGGCACCAGTGGACAAAGTCATGACCCATTCAGTAACAGTAATAATAATCATAATCATAATTATAATCATAATACTCAACCTGCGAATTGATGGAAAATAATCTACCAGGAAAAAGTCAGGCTGTTGTGAAATGCTCTTTTGATTTGCTGTAATTAGAGAGTTGTTGAATGCTGCATTACAGGCTTTGGTGACAAATGACTTAACGAGCTACACAGGGAGTCCTAATTATTCAGCAATTAGAAATGTAATTATGGGTTGCTCCAATGGCTTTTGTGCTATCTGGTTAGCAGTGTGAGCGAACAGGGAGCATCACATTTAACCAACAGCTAATCGGTCACACATGGAAAGGTAGATAGGCCCTTCAAACTTGTGAGTGGTGCTATGGCTGGATTTAAAGCACTGCAGCCTGCGATCCGTCAATACAAACCAAACTGGATATAAAAGCTCAAAGAACACCTTCAGTTACAATATACTCGGTAATCAAACTGCTGCTGTCCAAACCTGTCAAGCTGGAGATATAAAGTCATAGACCAGAGGCAGAGGTAATGGCTTGTAATTGGATTCCCCTCAGCCTTTCAGTGTTGAGAAAATTTACTGTGGGCACTACGTGATGAGCATCAGTCTGCTGAATGTTAATCTTGTGTAGTCAAACTGTGTTAATGGAGCTCACAGCGATCTGGAGAAAAATGAGAACAAGCGATTTGGTGAAGATGAATCCAATATCATCGTGTGGTATCACAACTCAAAACAAGTTTACCATGTTAGAAATGAGGTCAGGGTCCAGTGATTAATTTATTAATTAGTAAAAAAGTGAAATGTTTTGCCTCGGCTGACATGAAAAGTGTAAAAACACCTCTGAAATATTCAATTTTTCCCAGTAGAGCAATGAACTGTATATACTTTCATGTTTCCCATGTTCAGACAACAAAGACTGTGAGCTATCTCTTCATTTATCAAAATTAATTAAAGAGAAGTCTATCAATTTATTTCAGACTCTATTTTACTTATAATTATTGAAAAATTACAATTGTCTTTTCAAGAGACTTCTGTGTGATTATTAGGAATTACAAGGATTACCATCTTTTCTGAGTCGTCCACTGTGTGAAGCGCTTAATATAAATAATAATGTGAGGAGTTCTCACTTGAACTGGTTCAGTACAGTACATGTAATCTACACAAAGTTTAATAAGCTCTCACATGAAGGCTTTTATATAACTCAAGGAGCGATAAACAAGAAAGAGTTTGAGTCACAGGAGCACCTGCCTCCTCTGTCACAGCTGAAGGCAACATCAAAGTAAGTTTTCAAACTCTTTGGGGACAAAATGTGCTACAATGCTTCTGACTTTGGGTAAAATCCATTAAATATGTGAACTGACTGTTTTGGGACTTTTTTTTTTTTTTTTGCGTAGCACATTTTCTAGCTTTAGGTGAGACATTTGCACAGATTTGCTCTTATCCAAGGTCATGGGTATGATATATGTGCGTGATGCCATATTGATACCTGGGGGATATAATTCATCTTTTCAGCAGTGGAAGCAGAGGAGGGTCAGGTGCACAACAATGACCTTGAAGCTGATACGGTTGCAGTGCATTGCTTTGGGATATTGTGGAGGATCAACACAGGGTCATAAGGCTAAATATGATACATATTTATATATTTGTAGGTATCGATTCATGTTACATGGTGGTCACTCCGAACTTTGAATTGTTTTTGACTGAGTTTCTCTGACTGACACTGTAACAACAGCCATGCCTCACAGGAAACAAGCTGCAGAATAAGTGAGCGCCTTGTTTATCATTTTCAGGGTCAGGGTGTGTTTATGCCATGCTTGCAGGCAGTGCTGAGACTCATGCACTACAGCACTATGTTGTGGTAATGAGGCACTTGTGCCAGTGATGACAGATGAGGGCTAAGAGGGTATAGCCCTGCTAACCCCTGAGCTCTGGATGACCTGCCAGCCTTACACCGCCTTCAACCGTCCACAGGCTCAGCCCCTGAGATTTGGGTTGAATTTGTAATTGGTGCCTACTGCACAGCAAAGACTAGACACACTGTGAGTGGTCCAAAGCAATGTTTGTGTGGAGCATAGACCTACCCCTCAAAATAGGATCTACTATAGACCTTAACACATGCACAAAACAGCTTACAAGCTAAGAAACAATATCCTGTACCCAAGCCTACTGGACAGGTTCTGTATAACACTTAAACTTAAGTCTCCTTAGACCTGTCGCCGTGTCCGCAATATTCAGTTCATTTTTACGTTAATCAGTGGCGCATACATATGATTTATCTACTTGCATTGGGTACCAACAGAGCCAGCATTTTAGCATTGAGTCCTACCTTTTAGAGGCTCCAGTTGTTAAAATCTACATTGGCTCCTCCATTACTGAAACTCCACTGGTCTGTAAAGGTCCACAGGGAGAAAAAAAAATCTTCAGCAGTCTGCAAGTCATTGTGTAGCAACTTTCCCTTAATTTTCCATTTCCTGTTGCATTCAGCCTTTTGTCAGCTACGTCAGTTACCATTGTTTTGTTTTTGGACAGGTAACGTCACCGAGCGTTAGACGTCATGACGCGTTCTCGCCGTCGGGAAAAATCTTTTTTTTTCTTTTTTTCTCACAGCTGTTAATCGCTATCTTGTTGACAGACATCTCAACTGACCAATCAAAATATAGGGCGGGCCCTCCTCTGTCCTGGAAGCTGTGGGGAAGAAAAGCTTTAGATTTCATCATCTTATTGCGGTCACATATGCAAATATATGTAAATTAGGTGCTAAACAGGAAGGCCTTGAGAGGTAGCCCATCAATATTTTAAAGAGATTGTTGAACATTTTGGGCAATAAAGTCAATTGCTTTCTTGCTGATAGTTAAATGAGATCATCAACGCCACCTGTCTTTAGAAAGAAGTTACAGCCAATTAACTTGTTTCAGCATAGCTTTTTCCTCTTGCCTCCAGTCTTTATGTGACACTAAACTCACCATAATAGCTCTATAGCTAAATAATAGCTATTTTAAAGGAGTGGTTCTCCTTATTCTGGCTTATCTTTGGATACCTTCACCAGTCAGTCAGTTTCTGTTCAAATATAAGTGAATCTGAATTTTTCTTTGATTGCATCTTCTGCAAGAGGAAGGAAACATGAGTGGAAAAGAATCTCGACTCCAACATATCTGGGATCAGACTTTTAATTGGACTTAAATTCACATAAATAACATTGGTTCATATATATTTTGTATATTATACAACTTTATATAATATATATTTCCCCCTATGATTTACATTCCTCTCTGGCTAAAATTATATCTATGGAAACAGCCTTGCATCAAAGCAAAGCTGCTCTTTTTGTGCTGTTTGTCAAGGTCCAAATGCCAAAAGGAGAGGAGCGTGTTTCTCTTTGAGTCATAAAAAATAATTTACACAAACAGAAAAAAGCAAAAGGAGAATCTATTGCATTGTCTCTAGGGTATTACACTGCACTACGAGGAGTGGGTAGCTATTG
The DNA here is from genome assembly GCA_021432705.1 of Caranx ignobilis. Taxonomy (NCBI): domain Eukaryota; kingdom Metazoa; phylum Chordata; class Actinopteri; order Carangiformes; family Carangidae; genus Caranx; species Caranx ignobilis. The sequence goes on along the minus strand of MU269981.1, from coordinate 15,138,361 downwards.
AAAATCATTCACTGTATATATTTTACTGTATTGACTTGTGACACAAAGAAAGAAAGAAAGAGCACTGCAAACAATCTGATATGCATGGCAATGAACATTTCTTGTCATGTTTTTTTTCTTTTCTTTTTGGGAAAAAAGAGAGAGAATATGCTTGACTCAAGATAAGAAACCTCATCACGAAGATAAGGAAAGAGTTATGAAACCTGCAGCAAGGTCACATAATCATGCAGTGACCCAGCCAAGCACACTTGCACAGATGGGTTGAGCTTGTCAGTCTGGATCACAAATCAACACACGGCTGTTTCAAGGCTGTGACCGACATTATTCAACAAGATGGGTGGATATCTGGAAGTCAGGTAACATTCACTAATCTCCCTGACAGAAAAAAACGACCCTCCACTCATACTGGAGCTCGTACTGTGCTCTCTTTGACCAGTGGATTATCACCGTTGTCAAATAGCACTCAGGAAATCAAAACCTCAGTCATGACAGACGTGTCACAGAGTTGCCCTAAATGAACGCTGCAGGTTGAAAGGTAAACTGGGAGGCCATGAGTCAGATTTTCTCTACCTTTCCACTGCTGAGACTTGTACATCACTGGATCTTTGCTTCAACATCTTAATAAGTAACCAAGGCTACTAGAAAATGATTCTGAATCTGTGTATGTTTGCAAGGTATGTCCGTCAACCAAATCATAGCCTGCCAACACAAATGTTACATGACATTCAACATCAAGTACATACCTGGTGATGTGTAAAGAGAGTAACAAGGTGTTAAGGTTTTCATGTCAAATCTAATATGATGGTATGCATATCATCTGCCTGTATCAACACGACCTCAAGAGCCACTTTATCACAATCCCTCCTTACGCAACCTTTTATATCTGCATATACTGTGATACATGTTTGATTGTCTGGATCAGCGACGCTACCTGATTATTAAACCAGAGAAAAACTGCCACCTACACACTACACCATCAAATCCAAATAATGAGCAAACAATTGATCCAGCTACAGCTGTTACTTGAGCGGTGATGGGTGACATAGTTTGAAGTCAAGTCCGTAGTGAGCGCATATCCAGGTGATCGATGAAACCAAGAGTCAATGAAGTTGAAAGAACTACTTAAAAATTACCCAGTGAACCATTGGGATCCTACAATGTATCATGCATTTACCACGACGAGGCCAACCTAAACAAAACATGACGCGTTGTTGGTGTGTGTGTGTGTGTGTGTGTGTGAGTGTATGTGCATGTGTTAACAAATCACAAGAGGAAAACACAATCATGCCATGACATTGCGACAGACAGCAAGTTAAAGTGTTAACCGCCTCCTTCCCTGAAGTAGTCGACAACAGAGTGAATTTTTTTTTTAAAGAGCTATTAGATCTATCATCGTGATAAAAACCGCATAAACATCATCATAATCATATCCCTTTTCTGAAGAAGCTAAATTTATTATATGCCATTTGAAAAGACCAATGGGGAGGGAAAGTCGCTGGTTGTGTTCAAAGCACAGAGAAAAGAAAAAAAATCTTTTCAACCTTACAGCAGAGATTTCTGTTTTATTGCAAAGTGCTTTGAGTGACCAGATTAGGTGTTTGCAAAACAAAACAAAAAGGGTTTATTGCATTAAACATTTGTTTGGTTAATATCTAGCCACCATCATTAATCACTGATCATAAATTATATGGTAAACAGGACTGAACACAACCAGCAGTAGTGCTAGTTGTCACTTTCTCTCCCCATGACCACCCTTCCTCTTAGCTCCATCTTCTCAAATACTCATAGAGGGGAAATAGTGTCAATTAAAAAGTGCATGAATATGTTGAGATTAATAATAAAAGTAAACTATTTTTTTTCTCTCATAAATAACACCTTTTCCACTAGTTTTCAATAAACCTCTTATTATACAATTCGAGTAGTCACGTGATGCAAATCTACCCCCTGTGACCTCTGGGGGTAACGTTAACGCTTCCTTAGACTTGGAAGCTGTTGGGTCAAATCTAGGAGGAAGACCAAAGAAAATACTTGAATGATGACCACTTACAGCGACTGAGGGTGCAACACATGAACAGTGACACTGGAGGACTGCTTTTTCACCTGTGTTGTGTAATGCAACAGCAAAAGTCACATACAGCAAGCATGGATTTGTGTTAGCGTGGTGGTAGCATCTAGCTCACACGGTAAAAACTCAAAGAAGACACATTCACATTTAACTCAATAAATGAAAGCAAATATCAAACTTAAAAACACCAAACTATTCCTTTAACACTTGGTTGAGATCATTTTATCAGATTTTGCCTCTGCTTTTCCTGTGTTTGTTTTAATCTGCCGCAGTGGAGACATTAGTAATGTCACTGTTCACATGTTGTACTTCAAACTGTAAATGGCAAGAGCATGCCTTCCTTGATCTCCTGCCTATGGTCAAATCAAGAGGAAAATCAATCAAAAACAGAAGACCTTAAATATTCAGGAAAGCCAAAAGTCCTGTGCTGCCCAATGACAGACCCATAAAGCTCTCTTCCTCAGTGACTCCCAGGCATCAGATGAGTTTCACGTCCACTGACTTTCACAGTCGACAGACCTTGTTCCCATTCACTGGCGAATTTGCAAAGCATTGGATAGCTACAAACAAACAGGACTGACATTTTTTTCCCAGACTTGTGTGCATAATTTCCATCACTTTCTAAATCCATAAAAAAGTAACCAGTCCACTCGTAATGGAGATTAGAGCAGAACTCAGTCACTCTGTATCTTTCAGCTCCCAGTCAGCCTTTCAGTCACCGGGCCTGAGTGGACTCTGATAGGCCTTTACTGGGCCTTTCTCAGTGGCAGGTCTTCATCCCGGTCAAGTATGGCGACTCTTGCCGGCACAAGCCCATCTGCTGCTGTTGCTGCTCTTGAAGATCTGAGGCCACACCATCGACAAAGTCAGGGACGGGCAGCCCTGAGAGTATCATGACTGACTTGTTCCAGATCATGAAAGTAGGTACAACGGGCAGGAGGAAGGAGATTTCGAAGGTGTGAATGTGCTGGGAGTTCATGGCATCGTAGAAGGACAGCGAATTGTTGTCATAGTCCAGCAGGACACCGAGCCGCCTCAGCTGCAGGCTTGCCTCCACTAGCATCTCCTTGCCGTCGTGGCGGACCATAAAGTTGTTGTTGCAGCGTGAGAACACCCATGAGGATGAGTTCTTGCCGCTCCATTCGTTTTTTGGGGCTGATTTATAAGCCACGCCAATGGCATACCTACAGGGATGGAACATTTTGGAATGCATTAGTGATCTGAAACCAGTGTCCTCCTTAATGACTGAAATTGCACAGTCAAGCTACCTCATGCTGAGGACACACAAGATAGACTCAGACCCTTTGGGTGTTTCCTGCATGAAGAGGTCTACTTCAGAGCCAATTAGTGAAAAGAATATAATTAGAATAAGAGTATACACTGTGTGTAGGGAGTGTGTGTGTGGGTTTGCACAACAGCCTAGATTTTATTTCCCTAAAGAAAAATATTTCAGTTTACCAAATCTCCTTGCAGGCTTATATAATGCACTTGTGTGCGTTTGTGTTTCTTACCATGTGGACGCTCCCAGCAGCACCTCCCAGTAGTGGCACCCGCTGTCAATGAACACATTACCGGCTGCTCCATAGGAGCCTGTGCCGCTGAAACGCTCTGGGGTGTGACTCTTCTTCAGCGAGCTCTCGTCCTTCTCCATTGTCAGGCAGTCATTCGACAGACGCAGCTTCTTGTGGGCCGTCTTTGGGTCCAACTTGAAAGGTTGGCCTGAGAAAACATAAAAGTTTGTACTTTGAAGGATCTGTTGCTGTCACTACCATCATCATCATCATCATCATCATCATCATCATCATCATCATCACCACCACCTTTTTGCTCAAACTGAAATCAGCTACCTAAAAACAAGGCTAATACATTTCCAGACATCATCCCATGTAACACGTGTATCAAGTAGTTTCCAGGCTTGTTATCATTTTCCTATTGATGATTAATGTTTGAATGAGTAGCTCCCATTAAAGACGAGGGGCAGAAATTGAAAGCAGGCATTGTGCAAATTAACCCACTGAAGTGGCCTCATTTTAAAAGCCTTGTTAAACTAATATATTGGTAGTTCGGTACAGTACATTGCTTCATTCTTTATTTGCCACAAACCCAATGCAAAAAAGGAGAGAAAAAAAGAATAAAAAACATTCTGACTTGAGCAGAACAAAAAATCAGATCATTTTGCATAAAAAAGTCATCACACACTGCATGAGAGAATGAGTACTTTGTTCCCCAAAAATGATGGCGACAGCACTGGATCTCCTCTGGAGTATTTACACTTCCAGCAGAAACATTAGCATTCATTTGAAGTCATGTTTCCGGACTGTTTGTGGTCTCCAACAACTCCTGGGAGGGCTGACTGGAGCTGTGGTTTGCTGCTGGGCGGACAATATACAGTCAGCTGCCTCGCTGTGATTGAAAAAGCTTGGTAGAGCTGAGGGGAGTTTGGTGATTATTCTTTATGGATCTGAACCTATGACCAAATCCCTTTGACATTTCACACTGTTACCAGTTTAAATTTATTTGAAAAGAAAAAAAAAAAAATCACAACTCTTGCTATTTTTAGTTCATGATGTCTTCATATTGTCAAGTTGGAAAAAGGCAGAAGTTACTGCAAGATCAGAGAGGTGAAAGAGCTGAGAGTGAGAATAAAAATTAGAGCATGATTTTAACTCGCAGCAGCAGCAAAAGGAGAAAATAAATAGAAAGTGGGGTGAGGAGTGCTAGCAGAGAACTCACAGGGAGACACAGAAGAGAAGGATGTTTGAAATACAAGGGCGAGAGTCTAAACTTCAAAGCTCCTCACAGCCTTTGGTGAAAACATTTCATAACAGTGGAGGAAGCCACCCGGCATTCTCCTCTGTGCCTCCCATCACACAGACTCAGAAATTAGCTGAAGGAAATAGCCTTCACTTCCAATGCACTAGGTAGTGTTCGGGGCTATTCAGAGGAAATGCTGCTATCCGGACGCAAGAATTCAATTTGCAATGACACCAGTAATTTGGGTGTAATGGGTGGAAAATTGAGAGGGTAAAACTAGGTGAGTGGCAGAGAGAGAGGAGTTAAGGAGCGAAGAGGAGAGGAGAAGTTGAGGGGATAAATTGAGGTTGAAGATTCTGCAGAAGATCCCCTCTCTACCTCTCTGTGTTCATGTATATGTATGTGTGTGTGTGTAGGTTTCATGGAGGTCAGCTACGTCCCTTCCAGACCTGACATTTAACTCTGACACCTCTCATCTCATCTCTGTGCCTCCCTGAGCCTCCCACGGCTTAATGAGTGACACAATGAGGACCCTGACTCCTCCTCCTCCTCCCCTCTCTCTATCTGTCCTTCCCTTCATCTCTCTTCCCCTATTCTCTCATTCTCATCCTCTCTATCCTCTCGCCTCTCTCATACACTCTCCTCCAATAATCCGTGTGGTGAGTGTGTGTTACCGCATGTGGATATGAGACGACGAGGCCAGTGTGCTGCTGGCAGCCAATTACATTAATGCGCTCTCTTCTTTGAACTGCTTATCGCTGCCAGCACAGCCATTTCCAAACACTGGGGCTCTGTCATGCCTTTCCAGGGGATGACTCCTGAGAGGCCAGGATGGGCCCGGGGTTGAGGAAGGGGAGACACACGTGACAGCAGAGGACAAGCAAGCAGACACATATACACACTCACACATACACACTCACAGACCCACACATTTCCAGCCTGAACACAACCAGACGTACAGTAAGTGGCCAAGTGGAAATGTTTTGAACCAGTGCCGGCAGGATTCTTCTAAATGGAAAAAAAGTCATGCATAATAAGCTTGGGTTTGAATAGTGAATTCTGCGTATGTGAGAGTAAATGTGTATGTACATGAGGCTGGCAGGATACTCCAGATGTAACAGAGGATTTTTACTGGCAAGATGGAAGGTGTAACACTGAAAGAACTGTTGCATCTGGATCGGGTTGCTATAATGTTGTGAGGCTGGCAAACCAAATGGTTCCAGTTTTTTTTTTACATGCAACCACAACTGCATCATAGTCTGCTTCCATGTGATATTGTGAACCATTTATTTTCATTAAGCCTTTTTTTTACCGTCTGATTTGAGGACCTCAACAACAGTATACACCAGTCGTAAGCTCATCGGTGGTGAAAATGAGCTTAGTAAATACATTTTGAAGTGCCTGTACTTTACCTTGCATTTTATGCAACTTTATACTTCTGCTACACTGCTTTAATTTCTATAATTTAGTACTTCACTGCACCACACGGTGAACTACTGCCCATCTTTTCTCCACTGCATTAATCTCTGAGCTGTACTTATGAGTTACTTGTAGACTGAGGTTAGACTAACATTAGATGCTCACGTATTACTTATGATACATCAGTACATTTTGCTGTTGTAGCCACTTCTGTTTTCTTACTTGGGGGCTGGATGTAGGACTTAATTACATGCAATAGGGTACATTCTACACTGTAGCACTTCCACTGTTATTAAGGTAAATTACCCGTGTACCTCATCCACCACTGAAGCTCCTTCATGTTGCAGAGTTGCCATGAAATGAACAGACCCTAAGTCTCAGTGAGTACACTGGTATTTGCTAGCATCGTTAGGAAAACATGCCAAATTAGATTTCTCCTGAAGTGCTACACCACTGGCCTAAAGGTGTAAAGAACCCATGTGGAGTTACAGACTAAATTCTCACTATTTCAAAAATAAATATTAGATGTTGATATCAAAGAAATTTCATAACCTATTTTTTAATCATCCCCCTGTAGAGGCAACACACACATTACCATTTAACTCTAAAATAACTAATGATTGTTACAAAAGAGTTGTGTTGTTACACCCACAAATAAGCTGTCACGCAGCCTCCTGGGCTGCCAGATCCGATATTGCAAAAGAAAAAGGACAGCACAATGGAATAGACCAGATTCATTAGCAGTGTCTGTGATTAGTCTGCTTCCATTCTGTAGTAATACATTGGTAATTAGAGATGTTTGCAAGTGTCTGCAGAGGTGATAACTGCTCTGTGTTAAAGCTATAAATGTCTCAGGCTGGGATGCCTTTAATGGAAACTTGTAAAACACACAAAGAAACAGCATCATGGGAAAAAAGAGGAGAGAAATAAAAGGGGGTGACTGTTAAGGGAGCATTTGTTAAAAAAAAAGTAACTTCATTCCAATTTCATTCCACTGGGTCCTTGTTGAAATACTTGCAGCGGGATAGCATCTTGGTAATCGACTTTATTTCAATTCAGTCAATTTCACTCACACCACTTCTTTTTCCTGGCACACATTTTTGCTGAGGGAGAGATTGAGCAGCCTCTGTAATGAGGGAGATAGGAAAAAAAGATCCATTTTACTGCATAACTAAACAATTACTGCAGTAGAAACAGAAGCATCAGGGACACAGAGCGCTCTCCTGGCACATCAGTGGTCTAATGCAACCTTATATCTTTTCACAGGTTTCCATGTCCCAGTTGAACTTGCAAATCATCCCATGTCATTAAAATGCATGACTGCACGCCACTTGGCTTCTAATTGCCTGATCCACATATAATGTGTAATCCAACAGTGCTGACTACTTTCATGGACCAGCTAGGACATAGATTTACACTTCTTGAGATTAAAAATGCATCCATCATATAACATGGCTGGTGATACCCAATTGCACAGGAGGAGTCTGAGGTACAGAGAGTGAATTCCTGCTGGTGTGACTTCATGTGTTTTACATCTCGTCCTCGTCCTGAGCAGTTATTTGGCTCTGTCTACTGAACTTTTATAAAAGCTCAAAATGTCTTTGTGTAGTAAAGAGCAAAGGCAAACAGCAGTTTCCTATCTTCTCCAACTTCACCCTTTCATGAACTCAGCACAGTCTTCAGAGACCAGTGCTAGAAAAAAATGAGGCTTCTGGGTCTGTGTAGAGTTTCACTGTGATTAAGAAACCATTTGCAGAGTGAATGTTTCTGAGCTTGTTTAAGTAAAACCATGTAAAAGATTTTTTTCCCAACAAGAATCACTGTCAGTAAAAGTTTGAGCGTAAAATTTAGTTGGTGCTCTGGCCTTCATGGCTTACATTCAATCTGTTGTGAGTTCTGGAGGAAAAAAACAGCAACAAAAAGGCAAAAACTCCCATTCAATCCTATCCCTATCCTCCCTTCCACCTGCTGGCATTTCCACCTGCTCAGTCAGTGAGAGATGGCACTTGGAGCAGGTGAACACATCATACAACTCCTTGCTGTCAGGTCCAAAAAGGCAAAAGATGGAACATGCCTTTAAATGTTAAATATCAGCTCTAATTGGCTCGCCAACTGCTCCCCACTGTGACAATGTGACAGTGTTGTTGAAAAGCGCAGTGATGTAAAATGAATCCCATCATTATGACGGAACATTAAAACTCATTGGTGCTGCTGTGTATTCTGCTAATGAGAAAAGCTGATTAGGGTGTTGGGTGTCCTTGTTGACAGCTCTTATAAAGAAAATATATTTATAGTACAGCCAGGTCACCATGAAGGTCAATGCCATTAACTGGCAGATAGCCCAGAAATGAGGAGCTGAGACAATGTTAAAAATACAACCATAGATCCACAGCCATCTTTGCTGTGCTTGGAGGGTGACATGTGGAAAGTCTGAGATTTGAAATGAAAAGGAAAACGTTGGTGTTATTTTGTATTTTTTTCTGCCAACACATCGAATGAAAAGAACAAACCAAAAATACTTTTATACATCCCTGCCTGTAGCAATTCTCCCCAACCACTTGAGTTTGTGAAGAAAACATAAATCTTTTCTAAACACCAGGACACTGAATTGACATCAACTCTAAATAAACTAGAGCCCAAGCTCATTAAAATGACAGGTGTGTGGTACAAAGGAAAAGGCCTCTGTATATCAGGCTTTTGTCAAAAAGACAACACATCTTTGTAGAACTGATTGCATGTCCCTGACCTTTGACACCCCCCCCCCCAGCAACTAATCGGTTCATCCTCAAGTCCTCCTGAATATTTGTGCCAAATTTTAAGAGGTTTCACCGAGACATGATTAAGATATTGTGTCCATGTGTCATGTCTCTGGCTCTGCGTGCTGGCGGTGCACAGGCATAATTAGATAAATAGGTAACTCAGAAGAAGAAATCAGAAGCTTCACATTTTATTTCACATAGTATTTTTTGGGGGCTTTTATGCCTTAATGGATAGGACCGTTGGAGTGGGACAGAAAATCGTGAGATAGAGAGAGGGGGAATCACATGCAGCAAAGGGCCGTTGGGTGGAATCGAACCAGATCCACTGCAGTGAGGACTATAGCCTCTGTATATGGGGCAACTGAGCTATACGACACCTCACACATTTAAGCTCTGCTAAGTTGATGATCCATGTTTGGTCAGTTATTGCCCATCACTTGATGGGTTTGGAAAAAAGTTAATAAATGATCAAGACTGATGTGCCGTTACTATGATACCAAAAAAGTGTTTTTCTTTCATATATATTTAGTCTGTTGTTTTTCATTCATTTCAGTGCAAAAAAAGCTTCTTTCTCTCCATTTCTGGCCGCGCATGTTTAAACCTGTGTGTGTGAACATTTCTCCTCGGTCCACCTGACAGGTGGGGCTCATCAAGACGCTGATGACAGTGTGATTTCTGCACAGGCGTGCCTCGGGCTTGTCACAATAAAAATCCATTTTACAATGTGCAGTTTTATTTTGAGAAGAGACGTTTTACAGGTGTCTGTTGTCAACATTTGAGAGAACCGAACTGTCTGCATGTATAAAATAAATGGTAGATCTTTTATATTAACTTGTGAGTGTTACCCTGATATTTTTGCTCAGTATATTTTAAAAGCAGAGTCTTTTTCTGCCAAGGAAACATTTCAGATCCACTTATCTTATTTATTATTTCTTCCACTTATCTTTGTTTTTTACTCTGCTTTATTGTCATCATTTGTCATTTTACACCTAGAGAATAGAGACACATGAAATACATTAATTACAAGGTATGCATCTTATACTGCTATTCCACAGGATCCCCATCTCCTCCTCTTTTTATCCCTCCCCCTTCACCTCCTTTTCTTCCTTTACTCCAGACACTCCTTTCTCCTCTCATCCCCATTTTCCCCTCATCTCCCCTCCACCTCTTACTGTTTACTTTAGGGGCTGTGCAGTAGCTTGAGGCCTGTCATCAGAGATGGATGCTGGGTAAATATTATTGCAGATCCTTTTACAGGAAGTAAAGAGGTACGTGTACCCCTGGGGCACCTTGACTTGTGATATTTTCAGGTTGGATTTTAGCTGCTTACTCAGTGTAGAGACTGGGATCTGAGACATACACAAACACACAAACTGTACGTACATTCACACACGCATATACACACTTTCCTGTATGCTGTGCACACACACTACGGACACGCAGAACAGTTTACCAACAGAATGACGAACATTATAAAGTCAACAGTCCAGTGTTTGGACTGTCAGCACGGTAGGTGCCTAGAGGAAGGATGGTATGCATTCAGATTAGTTTTTGTTTATACACAAACAATATGCTGATTCAAAATGGAGCCTAGTCTTCACTTGTAAACAACAGAGCTTCTCTATGAAGATATGTCTAAGCCTGGGTTTATGCTGTTGGTACTCCCACCTCACACAGGCTGCTGCTTTGTTCTACAAAATGGATGCTGATGTTTGTAAAGCTATACATAGTGGTGCAGGTGTGACTGCCAAACAAGGAGGCTGGAGTGTAAATGGCGGTAGTGGAAGCAGACAGCCATACATCAGCTGAGCAGCTTACCACTAGTCAGGGTGGGAGGAGATTTGGGGAAAATGAAAGGTTTTAAGCACAACTAGATTCTTCTAAATGTATCCTTTTCATTTAGAAAACTAGCTGGATTAATCATTTAACTCCCCATAAAAATCACATTATTCCAATCGACAGTCTTCAGAGTGAGAAATACATCTTAGAAAAGGTTGATTTCAGCCTGCCTGCATGTGCTGAGGAAATCACACCATAAAGTTGACTTCTGCCTACATGTGCTATCAAATCAGACACTGCACTTAAAGCGTAAACAACACTCCTACAGAGACATGCTCTGTGATAATAATGTAAGACCACTGCACCACAGTACAGCCTTCATAATGCTGCTGATACTTGTGAGTCTAAATCTGAAGTATTTCCTCTGTCCTGAACTGCTTTCCTCCTCTACTGCAATTGTGTGTCTTGCTGGTATGAATTCGTTACTGAGACAGGCAGCCAATTAAAAAGCATAAACAGGGCACAATCTAATAAAAGCTGTCGAGATTAATGTGACTTCTTTGTCAGCCGCCACTCTAATAAGTTGTGACCAAACTCGGGTGCAACCTTAATTCAATTTCATGCTTATGAATGCATAAAAACATGGTGCTTTAAAAACAAATATAATGATTATTATGTTGTCCGCCAGAAGATGCGGCTCAGACTTTTTAATCTTAAAATGGCTAGATGCATATCTGGCTTTGAATTAATTTGATATGCTTCATTATTTTTGTTTTTCAGGAAAAAAAAAAATGTAGGAATTTATCCACGTTCATTTTAAACATTAAAAATAGGACGAAAATCTGGAGTCAGTGTGAGATAAATATATGCAATACCTGCACACTCTGAGCCTTATGAAAGGAAAAGAAATGATTCTAGTCTTTATTAGGCAAGACAACATCTTGTCCACTGACTTCGGATTTTTAAACTGTAACGGGTTCCGTTTTATTTTGACAATCTGTGTACATCGCTCAGGCCTGGACTGTATTAATGGTTAAAACCCTGTGGATTGAGGCCACTCACGTCTGCAGACACTCATGCCTGCAAAGAGCTATTTGGTGTCTCTTATTCACTCAACACTTTCTCTCTTTCGCTCCAAATCTACCACTTTTCACCCACTTTCATGATCTTTCTCCCTTTGTATGTCCCTGCTTCACTTTAGAAGCCTGTCGCGTAAGAACCTGGTCACAGTCCCTTCCGAGGTAAATGCAGAAGTATGGTCATGGCAATGAAAAGGTCATACACACATGCATGCATGCACATGCAGTCTCTTGCTTTCCTGCTTTCTTCATCATACTTAATTCATGTGTGTTTCAAGAAGATGTCAGTTACTTCACATGTTAGCCATGAGCATCAAAGTGATACTTCTATATACTACAGCATTAGCACCTCTGTTCACTCTGAGCCACTCAGGGTTCAATGAGTGGTTTCACTTGTTTGACCTAGAAAGCCTGTGAAAGCTGGAAGACTTCACAACATGATTTTAAATGCTGTCTCAATCAAACCAGCTGAATTGCACAAGACAGGGCTGCAGTAGATGTGTGAAACCATTGAGAGAGCGCTCCACCTTCCTTCCTTCATAAATAAAGCGAATAGCAAATGCAGCAAGAATCAACGATATTCTCTGTTTTTAATCCCACATTTTCATCTCCCTTGTCAAAACCTGACCAACATTACCTGCACTGCAACTTCAGATTGAGATCGAGTTCTGTCATGTCTGATGTGACGATGAGCTAGTATCCCATGGCAGAGATGAGCTGTAAAGGTGGAGCTGGTAGACTTTCAAACTCCACACCTGCGCATTTCTTTCATTTCCAAATTTGTGGGAAATGAAAAAAAAACAAAAACTTTTACTGCTGCTGCTATTTCAGTCCTACAACGTGATGGAAGTGTTTAAGCCTGGGGATGGGAGTGGGGGTACTGTGAAGGCATAATCCAAACAGTAGCAGCCCAGGTTTGAGTCCAAGCGGGATGCATTTGTTATTCAATACCTTTCACTTAAAGTCACGATGAGGCATTGCAAGTCTGAGTCAGATTCCTCGTTTTTTTTCTATCCCCTGAAAACACTTCCATTGTGTTGTAGGATTGTTTTGTAGCTCTTTTGGTTGTTTGCATGTGCTGCTTTTTTGTTGTGCATGTATTATCTTAAGTTGCAGTGGATTGTGCTCCTCTGGCCACCATTTGCTCCTGCTTACCTTTACTATAGCTTCATCCTATGCCATCATTTATCATGGTTTCCTTTAGATACCGTTTGATGAAGACAACATTTTGCCATTAAAGGTCTCTAGAGCTTTTTACCTCTCTGCTGCTGTTAATCAATTTCACAGAAGTTGCTGCATTTGACCTTGCTCGTGCATTCACACAAATAGCTTCAAAGGCTAGTTATAGGTGTCGTCATCACAATGCTAAGCAGGGTCCTTGAAGGAAAATGATGCTGCAGCAAAACACTGTCTTGTTTCCCTTCTTCCTCCCTCTCTGTCTCTCTGTCAGACAAACATGTACGCACTTATACGCCCACAAATGTAAACTATCAGGATGAGATTACAATAAGCACGTCTGGTCTCTTCTTAACCCAGAGACCAAAAGTTGCGGCATCTTGAGATGAAAAGCTTTTTATACCTCTGGGATGAATTGACAGATGGTACAAAGATTGAAGAAAGGGCACCAGAAGACGAGATCATATGCCATAGCCAGGGGTAACAGAGGACAGCGTGCCAAAGAAGAGGTTAGAGAGGGACATGAAGGAGGAACATGAAGACTCTGAGGCCAAGACAAGATGTTGTGTAAGAGAACAGACTTTAACAATGCCTTTTGAAAAAAAGCAAGCCTGTGTCAGAACCCTTCATTTGTTTTCAATTGTATCTGTTCCCACACACTCTCTCTTAGCATTTGCTAAGCAGAGCTAGATATGTGTGTTGTTATTTAAAACCTTGTGTGTTTGAGTTACCTTTATAAGAATATTGTGACAAATTGTGTCCTCAGAGGTCAAACTGGAGCAGTTCATTCGTTTTCTGCTCAGATTCCTATTGTTTATTTTACTAGTAGATTTATTTGCAGTTTGTTTTGCAGCAATTTACATAATAGAGCAGGAAAATGAATGGCAGTGCTCCCCTGTGCTTGCTTTCACGCCACCACATTTACCTCATTCAGATTTGTTTTACACGTATACAGTGCTGCATTTTGGTTGTACTAAGTAGTTCCTCTTTTGAAACTTGCGATGCATGACTTTTCAGTATCTGTGCGACTTGACGTTGCGTTCTTTGCTTGGCAAGCTTCTGCCTGAAATATGATGAGCTTAGGCTAAAAGCCTCCAGAGCCTCTCATCTTAAAAAATGTGACAGCTAAACCCTCCAATCTAGCCACAGTCAGAACGAGAGACTTCAAGAGCAAGGAAAGAGCTTGTGGTTCTCAGCTCAAAAGCTTGCTACAAGAGAGCTCAGAGTCCTTGGAGAAACCTAATCAAAATGAGATATCTGTGATCGGTTTTGTTGTGACCCATTTTAATCCAGAAACACTGCTCGGCTTCACCAAAACAGATGAGCGGTCCACTTCGATCTAAATACCAATTCCTCAGAGTAAGAAGGGGGAGGAGAGAGTGGGAGATAAACAGGGACAAAGACATGAGAAATGGACTGACAGAGGCATGCACAAACACACATGGTGCAGGTGCCATGATGAAAAAACAACAACAAAAAAAAAACTCAATCATGGTTAAAAATACTAGAGTGTTTTTTTTGTTTGTTATTCTGACAGCTTGTCTAAACCGTTGCAGCAGAGAGAAGTGTTGGTTGCCAATCAGAGGCTCAAAATCTCCACCAAACTTGGCTGTGGGTGGACAAGCGTTTCCCCCTGATAGCTCTCTGGCAGCCAGAGAACGAGAGGACTGACAGTGAGTAGGAGAGACAAGGGAGAAATGATATAACATTATATATCAACATTATACAATACAAGTACTGGACATTAAGCTGCTCTGTGTGATCCACGGTGCTAAAACTCTGTCCTAACCTGAAAATATGGATGGTAATGAATGTGGACACCTACAACCACCCCATCCATGTATGATCTGATCAAGTTTGACTTTTGTAACGTTATATATATATATATAATTATAATTTAAACTAACTTATCACATTTTTAAAGTTTCACTCCTTTTTCTACTCTTATCTTTCTCACTTGGTTTCACAACACATGTACAGTATTTGTGCAAAAGGGCCATAAAAGCTGAGATTGAAAATTCAAAATGATCGAGTGTTTCAATCAAATGTTTCTTGTCCTACCTTCCAAAAACACAGTCTATCAAACTCCCTGCTATGTAATGTGGCATGGCCATCATAAGAATAGTGGATGCTTTATAACTGTGTAATACCAGCAATTATTGTAATATTATCCAAAGCAGTGTCTCAAGTACTGTTCAATGCATGCACTGGCCTTAATATATTACTTTTATATGATGAGGGGTATGCTACATGTTTAACATAATGCCAATAAACTTTTATTTGAATGAGTTAGGCTGTGAGAGAGTGAGAAAATGAAACGAGGGAGACAGCAATATAACATAAGTGAGACTGCATGATGAAAAATAACACCAATACCACCTCATCATTTATCTGTATCAGGGGAGAAGGTTATGAATTGAACTTCTTCTAACTGTTATTTATATTGCTCCCAGTAAGACAAGTCCAGAGCATCTGTGACAGTGAGCTGAACTGCCAGCTCCAGACACCCAGCGCTTCACCTCTAAATGCTCCTCTGCTACATGTCGAGCCTGCATCACACTGAGGCAGTAATCCACTCTGATGCCATAAGAAAAGAGCTTAAGCACTGACATGCTCCATGTCCCACAGGCAGGGCGTGTCTGGAAGAATTTGGGTGTGCAGGGTGGGAGGGAACGTGGATTCAGATGAGAGGGCCGGTGATATGATGGATGACGGCAGAAGCTAAAACCTGTTGTGCTTAAAAGCAGCAGATGGCAGCTTCACATGCAGGACAGGTGTGCTCGTGTTGAAGGGGACGAGTTCTCTTTAAGTTCCCCCTCGTCACTGTGAGCTAAAAGCCCATACTACATTCATAAATGAGCAGTAAAAGGGCTAAAATACAAAGTGGGCCTTTGTGTCCTATTGACTTGGAACAATCATTCTGGTGCGAACGTTCCCAGCAGTTATTTCACTTTTAAGAGCAACATATACCCTTCACTTTATGTCAAGAATCACTGGGAATAATAACATGGACTCCGAGACACAGAGTGGATTAGGTTAAAGGGGAACTATGCAAGTCTGGTTGCTTTTCAGCTGTTTTGCTAACCCTCGTCCAGGCCATGTTCATTTGTTTTCAATCAAGCTGGCGAGTAAGCAATCAATAGAGCGGTGGATAACGGTATTTATCATATGATGTTACGTCGTGTATATTTGTGTAGTCTTATCCATCATAAACAAGAAATCAGGGGTTAGGGGACACGTTTGTGTCAAAGTGCGAGAGCTGGGACTCCGGGTCGGAGGCGCTGATCTTGCAAGGTTGGTTGTTGGCAAAGAGGTGCTATGTGGAAGGCAGAGAGCCTCCATTCTCCCCGTAACAGGTTACAAGTCATTTATCTAACCATCACAATTACTCATAGCTCTTTAATTAAGGTAAAAATGTAGCATAGTTAAGATAAAAATCCTGCATAGTTCCTCTTTAAATTGTGATAGCTGTTACACAAAGCTCATCTTGTAAGAGTTTAATATTTACCCTATAACTCTAGCACATCCAAGGGCCTAATCAGGCTTTGTCCAATAAAACATGGAGTACATCAGCAGCTAAAACTATCAGTTTTAGTAGCTTTAAGCAACCCCCGAACAGTTTTATAGCCACAACCAGGAAGCTGAGACATCACAAAAGTCTTGTTCCTGTCATCACTCCTGCTAATACTTCATTCATTTAGTGTGTGTTCTTACAGTGCATGGTTCAAAAGCAAGATTGATTGTTACATCATTTATATAGTTATATAATTATTACGCTCAAGAATGAGCATTCATGCAAGAACAAAGAGCAGCACACAAGCCTTGTAAAAGGAGTGATACTAGAATAGGCCACACACACGCACACACACACACACACAACTGTGTGTGGGCCTAAGTTAATCGATATCCTTTTCCCAAATCTGCTAGCAAGTATATTTCTTTGCATTAGTTTCAGTATCCAGTGCCACTACTCCCCTTCACATAGGCTCATTTAGCGTGTGTGCGTGCAGTGCCTGAGAGGGAGAGAGATCATCCCTTGACTATTGCAGTTTCCCACACACCTATTTTACCCAGCAGAGTGTATCCAGATTACAGTTAATCCTAAATACCACAGTCAGACTCCTGACAGCAGCTACAAGGAGTTGGCATATCAACTCCATTTTAGCTTCACTGCACTACTGCTGCAATTTAAGACTGATTTAAAATTTTATTGAGCACCCTTGAGGCACATCCTAAATTAGCTATATCGCTGACTTTTAACTCTTAATGTGCCACAGCTCAGCCTGAGGGATATTTACACAGTTTTGCTCTGGCTGATCAGACTGTCTAGATTCATCAATATAGGTCCTGTTTGTTGTGTTCCTGCACCCGCAGCGCATTGTGTATCACTTTTTAAAAATATGTTTTCTCTATTTTTTCTGTTAGTATGAACATTGGCCTCACTATAACCTAACATGCTCCAATCAGCGACAAGGCTTCTACACATTTTCTCTGTTTATCTGCTCATATTTCCTTCGGTGGGGAAGCGAATAAAAGAGGAAACGGTTCAAAGCCAGGACAAGATTCTGCAGCAGAAAACACAACTTTAGGGAGAAAAGGAGAGAAAAAGAAATACAGACTGAGAGGTAGAAAAAGTGTCAATTAAACATCATCCTATCTGACTGCAAAAATCCACCTTCACCTAGTTAGAGAAACAACTTCTACATACGTGCCAGGAACAAGTATGACTATTGAAGAAGAAGAGATGACAGCTTCCTCAGCATGCAGAGACCCTCTGCTAAACGAGAAACCTAGTGACTTAAAAGATAGACTAAAAAACAAAACGTGACATTCTCCAATTGCCATTTTTGTGCAACTTCCTGCAGAAACTACCAGCTTGGAACAGAGGGCGGTGCGGGTTTGATTCCTGCAATATCTGCAGAGGTACATGTGAGTCTAAAAGTGATGCTTTCATGTAACTCTATGCGAGCTGACAGGTGTGTAGGAGAGGTAAATAAAGAAAAGCGGGAGCTGTCATAGGTGCTATAGACCGAATTCTGCTGCAAGCGCGTCTTAAATTAGCACCAGCATTGGCATTGACTTTTTCTTCATATCATGTGATTTAAGCCACAGATTACTTGATTAAAGTTTCGAAAGTAAAGTTGACATAAAGCCTTATGCGCAGTCCTGCCAGGATTAGCGTCTGGGTTTTAACAAAGCTGTATATAGTCAGATAATGCTGCACATGCTTCTATGTACTGACCTAAATAATCTCACAATACTTGATACCTAGTTTTAAATTCAGAAGTATTCAGGCGAGCCTAAGGGGGTAAAACTAAATAACTGATGCAAGATATATTTTACTACATCCTCTGCCTGATACCTTAAAAAACCTGGCTGATAACAATACGCTGCAAGCAATTAAGACTCGTTCACCCAACTCAGGCTGATTTGTTTTACAACACTGAATGAAACTCTATTGAAATCCCAGTCATAATGGCGTCTCATCCCCTGAACGCACAACGACCGCCTGGGAACTCTTTAGGTCTTTGACAAGAAAGTATGTGTGGGTTTTTTCTTTTTTTTTTGGAACAAGTTTTTCATCCTGGATGATGCAACTGTGAAACTGATTCAATACATCCGTCAAAGGATGATGACATTCCTCCATCTGGGAATATGACTAAAAAGTAATGGTTCACTGTGATTTATTTTTGAAGACATTCATGTACATCCGTACTTTTAGACTCAAAATCATTCAGTGAAGCGCTCATGGAACATGTAATGAAATGTCTCTGACACAAATCTGTCAAGGTATGCAGGTTCCTCCTTTCATTTTCGCTTTGTTGCCCCCTGGACAGAAAATGTCAGACTGAAACCAAAAAGGCAATGCATAAATATTCTGTTACTAATGAACATGTAATCTACACTAGTCCTAAATCTGCTTCTTATCTTCCACTCATTTCTAAATCAAAGATAACCCCCTGGGAAAAAAGCTCTGAGCAGAGAAAGCCTGAGAGTTCTGCTGCACAAAGGACACCGCCAGACTTTGAATTGTATTAAATATCAAAAACAAAATTAACAAGGCTTGTAAATATTCATAGAAAAGCAGACAGAGGTGCCACATGGGCCTTCACTTACTGTTGGTTTTGAGGCGGGCTGGCTCACTGTTGCGGCTTCCTGCCTGGTTGATAGCCTTGACAAAGAAGATATAACGGGTGCCACTCTGCAAGCCGTGCACCGTGTAGTGGTTCTGCTTGATGTTAGGTACGATCATCCAGCTGTCTGCTGAGTTGTACAGACCTGGCAGAGGCACAGAAACACACACAAGACAGACACATGTAACACGAGTAGCCAGCTTCTGTTGATACTTTCTCCAGACCGAAAGACGTCATGGCACAATAAGATACACAGGGACTATACAACATTTATGTAAACATACTGATCCATTCCAGACATGGCAGACTCCCTAAGGTGATATTGTGAATCTAAAACCCATTAAGAAAAAAGCACTGACATAATATGACAAGTGCATCTCTATAGTAAGCGCCTGAGGGCGAAGGAGTGTGATAGCTTTTAATGTTCAAATGTATGGAAACGCGGGCAATACAAACATGACCCTGGTTAGTAGGTGCTTTGATTCAAAGTGACTTGCAGTAGAGGGTTAGTAATGGCTGGGCTAGCTCTGCAGCCACCTGCTTCTAAACACTGTCTTTTCTGTCTCTCAGCTGCAGCCGACTGTGAAGGATAAAAGGGAAATCTCGGCTCAGGGCAGAGGAGAGGATTGTCTACAATAGGGTGCACTTTTGGTCTCTAGTCTTGTGTGAAATAACAGGGATGAATTTATTCACCTTAACTGACCCACCACATTATCACTCTTTTTTCCACTTTCTTCGTTTTTTTTTACTTTTTTTTTTTACTTATAACATAGTGTTTGCCTGAATGTCAAAGCTGAAATACACACGTACACAGGACATGAAGGTCCACGGGTAATTTGAATCAGAACATGGTAAAGTTAGTTAGACGTGGTGATGCTGTACAAACAAACACACAAAGCATCTTGTTTAGGAGAACTAAACAACATGATTAATGTTTGTCGAGTTGAAAGTAGAATTACAATCCTTTTCATTGTCTTGTCTTCACTCCCCAGTGCAGAATTGCAGGGAAATAAAACTGAAAGGCTCTCAGGGCCATGCCTGCCATGTCCCTTCTGGTGAGGATGGCGCATTGTGAATTATTGAGCAAGATGGCAACAGCATGCATAAGTAATAACCGAGAGTCTGCTTGTAAATATAAATACTTCACGGGACGCAAATAAGGCCTTTAAAAGTGAGGCAGCTTTAAGAATGAATGAAGGGAAGGGACTATTAAAGTTGAAGTGAAGGCTCTACATATCTGACTTTCCTCCGACAAAGAAAACACTGGAGAAAACGTTGATATTCCCTTAGTAGATGAAAGACAAAGACAGTGGCCAACAGACTCAACCACATGTTATTTCAGCATCATCTTAATAAATATGCATCTGCTGTCAACAATCAAATACAATTGCTGTTTTCCTCACCAAAGGCAAGATTGTTGTTTTACTCTGACGGCTGTCCCTTGTTGTTAAGAAAATTACGCCTCTCACCTGTCGTTTTAGCCGCATCCTATTAAAATTACGGAGGCTACACTGTCTGTGGGCTTTCACAAAAAGATCCAGGGAAAGACGAGGGAGAAGGACTTCGTGCTGCTTTCCATTTTCAAGGCTTTTGATCTCCATCTGCACCTCTCCATTTTTGCTAAATCAAATTAGGTCAGTACACAGTGACTCTATCTATCACTTTCACGTGTTGAAAAAAGGGAGTTTTCTGATGCTAGTTGTGCTGCTTTGGTGCAAATGAATGTGCCAATTCAGAAAGAGAAAGAAAAGCAAAACAGACCAGATCACGTCTTGCATCCAGACATCAAATCTGTGTGTTTTTGTTCACTCTGCCAACACATAAGAAGGAAACGCAAAGTATCTTGGGAATGGAAGAGGCTCAGTTTTTGATGATGCAATATAGAGTTTATTGTGACAGTGTGTATGTGGCTGCATGGACGTGTGCTGCACGTATACGTACATGTGTGTAGCAGTGCACCTACATCAGTCCCCTGTGCACTATTTGTCTGCAATCACTGAAAACTCATCATTATTTCATCCTACATTGGTTCAAAGACTGATCCTGCTGATATTCTGACAGATTCCTTGTTAACATGAAGAGGGAGAGAGATTTTACCAAACACTGTCATGTCCTAATACTCTCACTGCGGTACTGCTTTTCACCTGCGATAGTCATGCTAATACTTCACCACAGGCCAGTGCTTATGAAAACACATGAACAACAGATAGCAGCTGTAATCAGCAGGTAGGTCATAAAATGTGGTTAACATACAGAGCTCCCTGAAAGAAGATGGAAGGATTTCTAATAGTCCAGATAGATGGAGTAACATAGCTGGACAACACAGATGGTAAATGGCTTTCACTGACAATGAGTAAACTGTTCTATATCTCAATAAAATATCTAGGAGAACTAACACTGAGCTAATGTGGATGTTTCTCTTCTCTGCCTGAGGTTGGGCTCTGCTGGTAAAGCTATCTCGGTGACAGTGACTGGCCAAAAGCAAACTAAATGGACACAGAGCCATAATTGGTGCTCCATAGTTACAGATCAGATGACAACTGACACACAGCTGTTATGATGGTGTGCCATTTTAAATGACTCTCTTGTTTTTCAGTGCAAAACAAATGAGGTCTGAGCGTTGAAAATTGTATTTAATTTTGCATTAATTCTGCCTTGGATTGAGATTGATACCATACTCATGCATGCATGCTAATTATGAACAGCTGGAAGACTATTAGCATAGCTTCTTAGCGTACAGTCTGGAAACAATGGAGAACAGTTAGCCTGCTGCTGACAGATAAACACCCACCTACCAGCACCTCTAAAGATTGCTCATTAACATGTTATGTATATCTATATAATGAGTTATACAGGAAGTAGACTGGCAATCAGTGAGATTGCCAGGCAACCAGTGGAGATCCTGACATCATTCTGAGCAATGGGTTAAACTTGTATCACCACAGTGTTTACGGCCATCATTGCCTCTTAGTGCTGTGTTATTGATGAAACCATTAGGATGCAGCATTTAATAATTAAGGCCATATAAATGTTGTGTTTACATCATTCTTACTGTCTGACACAGTAGAATTACTGCCTTGGGCTGAATTACTGCACTGACCAGTTGTAATTTACATCCATGTCTGTCCAGAGCCATATGGTACATGCAAATATTTTGTCAAAAATTAGCATATAAATCCTGAAGATTGTGGCAAAGATTGTGTTCTGTGATGTTAAAATGACCTTGACCTTTGACCATGAAATTCAAATCAATCCATCCTTGATACCAACTGAACATTTAGGTCAAATTGATGAAAGTCCCTCCAGATATTCCTGAGACACTGAGAAAGGGGCGGGTGGACAAACACTTCTGGAGGCGCAAAAAGCACAAAGTCAAGAGAGAGTGCAAAAAACACTTTAAATAAAAATCACCTCCTATGTGAATGCGGTGTGGACGATAGGAGCCTGAATATATATTATATATACTTGTGTGAATGCATAGAAAGAAAAACAAACATTTACAGAGGCGTGAATGCACAATATGTGCATGGTTGGGATATTTGCAGTTTGTACTGGTAGCAGCTACAAAATTACAGCTCAGGTTTACATTGAAAGACATATTTGGCTCTTTGACACTGCTTACATTTCTCTGTGGCATTTGGTTTCATTGCTGATTCTATTTTCTGCCGCTCTGCTTGGATGCTCCTGCAGAAGCAAGGTTCACAAGACCCCACAAACCCCTATTGCCCTCCTCATGGGAGGCCTGAGGCTGAGGATGAGACCAGACGAGAGAAAAGGAGAGAGCCGGGAAAGCGCTCGAGTGGGAGCATTTAGCCACTTGGAAAGTCTGAGAAAAATGCTGTGGCAAAAACTCAAGTGGCATGGCAAGCTAAATGGGTTTCTCTCTTTCTCAGTTTCTCCTGTGAATCTCTGAGGACTCAGTGGCAGCACAGTGCTGAATATCTGAGTCACTCAAGTCTATCACAGCTGAAATGTATCCTGATGTTTCAAATGGCTGGGCCACTTGAGTTGCATGTTGAGATGGAGAAATGTCAGGCTACACAGAGGGGAGGAGAGCAGATGATGAAAGGATCAAAGTGCAGAGGAAAAGAGAGGAGTGGCGCAGGTGTGTCTGTGCACATGCTTTAATGTGCACGATTCTGTACATTAATCACGTCCTCCTCATATCAGTAGGTGGTAATTTTCACTTCCCCTATGTAACCATTATCCACTCAGATCCTCATCTGCTCTCCTGTTGCTCTGCTCCTCCACAGTGATCTTTCTTCTCCTTCATTTATGTTGCGATAGACAATCAGTGATAATGTGTTAATGGGGGCCAGATTTTCGGCAAATATTTAAATATTGAATAAAGTTTCAAGTAAATAATCTAAATGTAGTCTATCCTAAGGCCCCAGACCAGACTGAGAGCAAACAACAATCAACTCATTTTACAAGCTTGTTCAGCAATAAAATGGGTCAAGTTTGGTTACAGTTGAAAAGTGTGAATTTGTTTACCAATTATCGGAGAACAATTGTGGCTCTGTCCTTTTTCAATTGCAAATGACTGAGAGCACAGTTTGTGTCCATGGTGGTTGGGTTTGACTGGAACCAAGGAATTGGCTCTAAGCCTCATGTTGTGACCCAAAACATAGAGGAATAGGCTGACAAGATTGCCACATGGTGGTGATGTTGGATCTAAATCTGCACCAAAATCCAACCACCTGCTCCAAAACACTGCAACATCCTGTGTATGGTAGGACTTATGTAAAAATCTAGAGTATGTAACACAAGAGGCACTCACACCTTCACAACGGCTACTTAGAAATAGATTATGAGAGATAGAAAATGAGTGTATACTAGTCAGTTTGGCAGGATTTGCTCTGGTAGCATTTCTGAAATCTTTGCAAAAATACTCCAAACATACCTCACACCATTCTTACAACTCTGAAACAATAAATGAAGCAGCCAGAACACGGGGAGAAAGGTTGAAAAAGGACACTCTCTTTACTCTCTCATCTCTTGTGTCTGCAGAGTTCTCACATAATCCCAGATACTAAATAGTGAATCTACTTGAAGCGTATCCTCATGATATGTCTACGTCCTATTTTTATAACAAGTAAGTCCTGATAAGTCAGCTCTGTGGCTCTATAAATATGAGCATGGAGGACAACAAAGACTAAAGCTGGACAGAAAATCTAGGTTATGCAACACAGTTTGTATAAAATATTGAACATAAGAAAACACTGAAAATAAGATGGAGGAATAACAGACGTATTGTGCTGCTCCAGTTTAGATCTCTTTGTAACTGCAGAGAGGTGACTGAGTTTCTCTTGCGCTTCTTTTGGGCTTGTGCATGAGTGTGTATGTGTGTGTCTGTGCGTGTTACATGACTCACTGATGAAATTTGTCTGGCCAGTGTAGATTGTGTACTGCAGCTCGTAGGAGGTGACACTGAACTCGTCCTCAGACGTCCAGTGAACAGTGATGGTGTCATGGGAGGCGGTGCACAGCTCGTCTCTTATGGATGGCGGGTTGGGAGCTACAAGTGGAGGAAACGACAACATGATTCATGGCAAAAATGGAATAAAAAATGATCATAATTAAAGTGTCTGGTTTAATATAGAAGTCATTCCTTAAAACCTAAAGATTAATATAAAGTAACACTCAAGAAAAGAAATGACCCCCTACAGGTTACATGATTTTTAGAGCAGCTGGTGTCTGGGACACGTTTCTTAGCCTGGTAAATAGTTCATGCTCTCTAGTATAAAATGACACTGTATGGAAGACCTCTTACAGTATGTCTACAAGTTACGTTTTATCTTTCATTCATGTAAATAAGGTCATCCAAATGGTTTCATCTGCCAGATGGTCAGAGATATCCAGAGTGGATTATTTTGATGACAGCAGAGTCAGCTCTTACCTGTTAGATAATCTAGTCCTTCTAATATCTTCTTCTCTCTGGAGAAGTCCAGGGCAAAGTTGTCAAACGCCTCGTTCAGGTTGACGTCAGGGATGAGCACCTGGGAGGAGGCTGTTGCCATGGCAACCCTTTAGTGTAGAGGCCAGAACACAAGAGGAAAGGTAAATGTCACAGGGAGGGTGAGGAAATCCAGGAGGGCCATGAGGTCAGACGTGGTGGTGAGAGGGAAGGGCACAAAGAGGGTGAGAGGTGATGAAAAGGTGGAGAAATGTGAGGAGACAAATGAAAGAGGAGAAGTGACAGGGAGGGAGAGGTGGTAGACGGAGTCATTGACACATGGGAAGGTGAGGGAGAAAGAAAACAAGCAAGAACAGAACATTAATGATATAGAAAACTAACACTATCAAACTGAACTGTGCCCATATCCCCACCTCTGTGTTGTTTCTTTAACCACAAAGCCAGCAAAACATAGACAAACCAGACACACATCGACACACTGACTCCACAGACTGTACTACTTTGTGGAAACTTGTGCCTACTTCAATGAGCAGTCTGTGGCAGGAGCCAGCCTGAACCACAGTACTGGCAAGGTTACAGAGCAGAGCAGGGCACAGAGCAGCACTAGTACTTCAGACTTTTGTTCCTCTGTTCATCAGTGAGGAGAAATCAGCCGGTCAATAAAGCAGCCAGGCAGGTGCTGGATTTAAAAAAAAAAAAAATAAAGCAGGGTCTACGCCAAAGAAAAAGATGCTGCACTTGCTACAGGTGTTGCACAGGTCTCTGTCCATGTAAGGAACAGGGCCAGAAACATACCAGCCTGCCTTCAGAACCATGCAGGTGGAAACAGAAAGTGCAGAGCCAGCCCTTTAAATGATAGATGATTTTCAACAGAGGCCTGACATTGATCGCGGGAGCCGGTGAGGTTTGATATAATGCTGATTTCACCAGCAGCTTTACACTGAGATTGGATTTCATGGAAGGGAAAAGCAGGGATTTGATTAGAAATATAAAAAACTAAACAAAAGCAAATGTGCTTTGTCAAATATATTAGAAAAAGTTTTACTGTGTGACATGAGATTATACAGAGAGAAAGAGAGAGGGACCACTGTACAGCAAGAATGGCCAGTCTAGTACACCCTTCTGTGCTTATAGTAAATGAAGTCACATGGAGTCATTGCCCTCTGTGCTTGGTTTGCCAGCTCTTAGTGTATGTTACACTTTCAATAAAAAGGAGTAACAGCAGCACAAAGATGGAGGCTGCACTAGTGGAGAAAGTCAAGGACGGCAGAAATGAGGACAGAGCTGTTGCCTGTGAGCGCATTTGTTCACATGTGGCTCCTGTTTCGAGGCTCGAGGCGGATTTTCAGAATAGCTGGTGAAATAGGTGAAAAGATAGATCTGCTTTCTTTCTATAAACAACTGAACAGGTATCTAAGCAGTGATTAGTCTGACAATCAATCAGCTATTGATATAAGCAAAGAACAGCATCCACATCCTACTTGGCTATGTGTGTGTGTATTTACCACCCACCTTTCTGCTACATTTCGGGCGGTCTGGAGGAAGCGGGCGTGGTCGTTCTCCTTCAGGCTCTGCTCGGCCTGTGTGATGAGGGCGCTGGAGCGCTCCAGGCACTGGCGACAGTTTGCAATCTGTTGAGCCAGCTTACGCAATTTCATCACCTGGAAAACACACACACACACACACACGGATGCAAACACATGTTGGTATGTTGCAACACACTGATTCATATTCATTTGCTCAATCTGCATCCATGCACCGTATTTCACCACCGTTTCCAAAAAAAAAAAAAAAAAAAAACTCCCACAAAAGTAGGTCTTTGGTGTTATTGATCTGTTATACTCATCTCCTGTGGCTAGAAATAGCTTTTCTATCTCCTCATGGCAAACACCAGCTCACTCCATTGCACAAATTCATGAATATGTGCCTCGGAGCATCTTCTACCTCCACATGCATCACAGCTATAGTCCAGTGAATTCATATGAGGAATTCATCATTTTGACAGTCACTAATCCACAAATATGTTCAACAACCTCCAGAAAATATTATTAAACATTTCTGCCAAATTAATCCAAAATACTCATTTCAGAATCAGCATTAGAAGCCCATTGCCCAAAAAAGAAAGAAAGAAAATTAAACAGACTGCTGCCAGGTGAAACCAACAAGCTGACTCTTGATAGCTGATGGCTTAAGTCAGCGTAGAAGGACAACAGTGCTACAACACACACAAACCCCCTGCAATAAGTGTTGACAGACTGAATATGTTGGACACTCACTGACCAAATATTATGAGGACTCCGAAGTATACCGCATTAATTAAACTGAAAGGAGATGACATTATCCCAGCTCACGTGTGGAGAGGATGATAGGAGGTGAATCAGTCTGTATTAGGATGTTATTTCATACTCGGCCGAGCCAAACATTTAACCCTTGCTCCCATAAAATGTCTCCCTGATATAACTACTCCATCGACCCCGGTGCCTGATGGCTGTAAAACACTCAATGATAAACAACTGGATTCCAAGTAGAGAGGCACAGAGGGGACAGAGTTATGTGGTTGGAGTTGAAACAGTGTTGACTCCTCATGCCAACACTGACCCCATGACTTGTTACATATAAGAGCAGAGGTAAACAACATAATGCATCATCTTGTAAATGGCAAGAACAAGATGTACAGAGAGATGAATATATGTAAAAGTATGCGTCTGTGTTTAAGAAATTACTATTTGCTCTTGACCTTCTAGACCAAACCACAGTTATTTCAGCTTTGTAAACACTCATCTTAACTCCATATACTCGGTGTGGAGATAGATGTATCAGTTCCCTGAAGTCTGAGCAGGAAACAGAGGATTCTGACCCACTGATGTCTGCTTCACCATCATTACAAAAAAATCACTCAGTGCACATGTAGCAGGTCTGTCGGTCACACCAGGGTTCAGACTCTTTGAAAACAAATGCACACACAGGGTTTTGTAACGCAGCACCCTTTTGACTGAAATTTGTCAATGGTTGTACTGTAATTTAATTTCCTACTGAGCATAAGGAAGCCATTCCATGCCAATTTGAAATTTAAGTAATCTACTTATCTTCATTATGGCTCATATCCTGATCCCCCAAATTAACTTAAGTTTGATGAAACTCTCCACAGGAAATAACATCGGCTGCTCGTGAGCTCCAAGAGTGTAAACAAAAGGTGAGCTGTAGGATAAAATACCAGCAAAGCTACTGAGTGCATCTCAGCACTGGTGATTAAATGAAACCTCAATGAACTTTTAAATGGCAAACAGTGAAGAGACGTAGGTTCCTTGTCTGAAGAGAACACACTTTGAGCAACAAGCAACAACCTGAATCTCTCAGCACAACATCTGCAATTATGAGAGCCCTGAAGGCATTAGTCACTTATACTTTCAGCCACGCATTTCGGCTTGAAGCTCAAAGAATCAAAACACTATCTAATGTGTGGTGGTTTTCTCCTGCTGCAAAAAGCTGCTCCTGCTTAGAAGCCTCTCTAAGCTGGCGACTTAATGGAGTTCTCAATTGACGTCTTAGCTGCTCTTCCACTAAGTCCACCGTAATCTGTTGTCACTATAAATGACATTTGAGCAGGTTGTTGACCGCAAAGAGAGGAGAAGTGAGACAGGTTTAATGGATGGGTTATTATTTGGAAACATATGCCGCAAACAACAATTTTGGAGGTGATTACTGCCTCTCTCTCAAAATAATGGACATTATTGTGTGTCTCTGAATGTGTGTGTGTGTGTGTGTCTATCTCAACCTGCAATGTCTGCATCATCTTAAACTGAGATAGAGCAAACCTTAAATATTAAAGTACTGGCCTCTCAGTAGTACAGTTAGGTCTTCAATTACAAATATATACACATGCAATTTCATATTGTAGTGCTGAGTCCAAAAAAGTTTTTTTTTTTTCCTGAACTTTATTAGTTTAATAACTGAGCGATGTTAATAGGAAGCTGGCCAACATCTACCAGAGAAGCAGTAGCAGAGTCTCATTGGACCTGATCAGGCTGCAGTACTGAGTATGGACATGTAGGTCTTTGTCTGGATAGGACAGTGTCTGTATTAGAATCTTGATTGTGTGACTTGACCTCCTTGTGACCTCTGATCTACCCCAGCATGCACTCCTCTTGAGATGTTTTTGGATGCCATAACAATGCTACGCTGTTTTCGGCATTGCTTCTGTGATAGTCTCACGCCTCCAAGAAGAGCTTCCTTGTCAGATAAATGTGAAAACATCCTGTCTCTACTTGCCATAACCTTGTAAAAATCACATAATGGAGTGAAACTGTTTTTAGACATAAGGTGAAAATATTTCAAAGGGGATTTGAGCTGCTAATCCTCAAGTCTCTAAAGGAGCAGTTAAAATAGTTTTCAAAATGAGAATGAGACGCAGAAGAAGAGACGATGCCTGGAAGACAGGCAGTCACATGATGAAAAAAACAACAAAAAAACAGATGCACACATCAGGCCATGGGAATAGTGTGTGTTTTGTTTGGGCTGGGAGAGATTAGGCATGACTGCTGAGCCTCCTTAGAGAGAGACAAAGCTTGTTAAGAGGAGGTGAGACAGAGAATGGGAGCACCTTGCACGGCTCTGCTCACCATGATCAAGCCTGAATAATCCTGTTAGTCTATTGCAGAGTCACCTCTGAATACTCCCCTTACCATCCTTACCAAAAAAACAAACAAACAAACAAAAAAAACGACAGCATTAATAGTTTGTTGAATGCTTCAAATCTCTCTCTCCTCTCTCCTCTCCTCTCTCTCCTCTCTCTCTCCTCTCCTCTCTCTCCTCCCTCTCACATCTGCGATACTTTGAATTACGCGATGTTCAGTTTATTCATCTTCCTCAACCCTTAAATCACCTCAAATATTAACACATCATCCCGGAGCTGACATCAAACAAGCACTCCTCTGGTGTTTTACGGGTTTCCCCCCTCTCACCTCGGTCTCCTGCATTTCACTCCTCTACCCTCTCCTAGACAACCTCTTACAGAGCCAGACTCTCAGGAGAACAAGCCTTGCACTTTGTCTGCAATCACTGCGGACACACTCTGACACACTTCCTCTCTCTCTCGCTCTCTCTTTCACACACACTCACACACACACACACACACACACTCCTACTTCAGTCCTTGTGTTCAGTGTTTGGGAATCTTTCATCTCTCGACAAAGCTCTTTTGCTGCCTCAGAGCATCCTCCGCAAGTGCTTAAAACTTCACCTCTGGGAGGGCGAGATTAAGAGTTTGTCTCTGCCCTGAAACCTTAGGCACTCAAGGGGTGGTAGAGGTGGTGGTGTGGGGGCACACAGCCATATCCACCTAAGTACGCGTATACACACACACACACACACACACACTCACATGTCTGTACAGTAACTCCTGTAAGAGGTTCAAAGCACTTTTTTCTGCCTTCTCAGATTTTTCCACACACTTCCAGGATGACTGTGTGAGAGACCTCCCTCTCTCTCTCACTCTCTCTCTCTTTCCTCACTTGTCTCTTGCAGCATCCATGTGAGATATATTTGGGGTAAACAAGCAGGCAACTAAACAGGCAAAAAGCAAAACAAAACAAAAGAGGACCAATATATTCCATGCGTGGCCCTGCTGCTGCTCTCATATTCATTTTCCTGCATGAAACCACAGCCTCTCCACCGGTGGACTGTGACCCTGGGCCGAGTTTCTTAAAGACGTATTTGTCAGTTTGGCTACTCCGACTGGCAGCGAGCTGGAGCTGTTTGAACTGATGCATTATGAATGAACCAGTGGGATGTGACTGCGATAAATCAATACTTCTCTATTATAAACCTCAAACTATATTGTTTATACAACTCAAGCGATGACTCATCAGTGCTCATTGCTCATTGTTTTGCTTGTAGGGCACGTGTGCAGATCGCCAGATTCTCTTCCACCGCTCCCATCAGCAGACTGCAATGTGTTCACTACTCAGCTCTAAACAGCGGACAGACATAATTTCATTTGACTTTGATTCATTAGCTGGTTGGAAACAGGAACTCCAGTGTTATTTCAATGGTACAATCAGTCAGTGTAGATTTAACAGGCGGAAACCACCTATCTATCCTAATTTCAACTCAATTTAAATGTTCTTGGAGTTAAATTTCTCTACCGAGCTAGAACTGAAATGTACAGAGTATAAAAGGCATGCTGGGTAAAACTTTATACCTTGGACTCTTTGATCTTCACAGCGATGACCTGCTTTCTCTGTCGAATGATCTCCACGAGCTCGTCGCACTCCTCTACCAGCTTAGCTTCATGCATGGCTGTGTTCACCTGCAGAGAGAAGCAGATACACATGTGAGTAAGGCAAATTAAGAAACCCCCTCAAACTCCAGTGCATCACACCTACACACTCCATCTTTATAAAGAACACACTAAATCACACAACGCTCCCCATATTGTATCTTACATTTTCTACCACAGAGTTTCTTTCTTGCTGTCTCTACGTGACAGGGACGTTGCAAGATTTCTAGTTTGGCAGCCAGGATGATTCATATCATCACTT
Organism: Caranx ignobilis; assembly: GCA_021432705.1. NCBI lineage: Eukaryota > Metazoa > Chordata > Actinopteri > Carangiformes > Carangidae > Caranx > Caranx ignobilis. The sequence goes on along the minus strand of MU269981.1, from coordinate 15,106,740 downwards.
ACACTCTGATCACGTCTTTTGATTTTATTCATTATGTATTCTGCACACATGTAGGAGTTGCCTCCATCAAGATGTGCACCTGGATTAGAACTGACTTATGATGAACAAAAAAGTGATATGCCATTTCCTACTCTTTAATTGTGTCAGTGGAAACTCCATTTATCATTTTACGTTACAAAGCACACAGTGGAAAAGAAAACTAATACATATAATTGATGAACCGATTGGTCTACAGCAGCCCATTTAGTGTGTGTCGGAGGTATAGTGAGAAAAGAGCAACTAAATGTAACACGTAGGTGGAATTTCATTCTTCATTTTTCTAAAATGTTCTGTTTCTTGCTGGAGGGAAAGTCTGTCTCAGCTCATAAAAATGGGTACATTGAAGCCACCACTTGTTCCTGTATGTAACAATAAGATGTTATTGTGCAGGACAGACTGTGACATGCTGAGAAAATGCCAAATGAAATTCATAGTAACACTTTTTTTCTTTCTTTAACATGTTTTTTTCACTCATCACAAATACGAATTAGGTTGAGGGTTGCTGGAATATTCAGCAATTGATTAAAAAAAGAGACTATACAGACATTTGTTAATTCATCAACAGAATTTGCTCACATGCTAATTTAATAGATTCTGTGATTATTTTAGGACCAAAGTTGCCAAGGCAACTCGTCATCAGTTCATCATCTCAGGCCAACGCTAAATGAGCAGCCAACTCCAGAGTCGTGTGGGTGGGTGGGTGTTACTGAAACATTAAGGGTGTTTGCTAAACTGCAATTCTGAGCCACTATACTGATGGGCCTGCCAACTGTAAAATACAATTACAGCTCCAAAAGTTTCTGCAACAGCTACAGCGGGGGCTCGAATGGAAAAAAAAGAAAAGAAAAAAAAAAGTTGAGATGTACTGCTCCAACTTTACTGCACCAGCAGTGAAGAGCAGAGGAACAGAATTTCCTTTATTAAGGAACATTTGACATGTTGTACAGAGGACTGATTGTTTACCATATAGCTGATGTGATTTGCTGTTTCATCAGCATATCTAATCTAAAGGCAAGACATCCCATCACTGCTCTGTCTGATCGGGAATTCCACATAAAAACTGTGCACTGTGTCTCCACCCACTGATGTCAGGATGCAAAAAGTTCCTGTGTACTGATCTAAGATGAAGATGCCACAAAGTTGGAGTTACGCTGTAAGTGCAACTGCTTCACAGCGATGACAGGAGTCACCACTATTTTGTCGGGGGAAACCAATTCAGAACATCAGAAAAATTACAGATTTTCTCCACAGTTCTCTCAACAAGGCACCATGATGTCTGTGGGAAGCTTTCACTCAAAACAGGAACCATCCAGAGAGGGGCTTTTTTTTTTTTTTTTTCCAAATACCAGCCTTAATGGTCACACAGGCGTTCACACAACAACACTACTGCTTTAACTGCTTGATTGTACAGTGTTTGTTGTCACAAAGGCACTGGTGAGTGTTTTTTTTTTTTTTTTTTTTTTTTGCAGTGCACTGACTGTAGCAAGAGCACTGCTGAGCTGGCAACCCTCATACAGCACATTAATACAGCAGGGTATTGGCTATGAGGAGAAAACCATTAACTGCTCAGACTGGGTGTGGCCATCTCTATGTATGTGATGCAACAATGACATTCAATTCAAACTGTGCACTGTGACAATAAAATCACAAAGATTCTTAACACACAAAGTCACATCTGTCTGTGCATCTGAGATTTTAATCACTTTAAGTCCCTAATAACAGTATACTGAAACTGAGGTAGAGCTTTGTTCATATCGTTTAAGTAAATGTCCTCTATCATGTGCTGAATATTAACATAATTCAATGACCAGTTCATTTTCTGTACTTTTACAGATAAAGTATGAGGTCATTTAATATCTTTTATTACATCACATATTATACATTATAACATACCAGTATTATTAACAATATACAATTGATTAATGCTCCATCCACACATTTTACAGGGCTGTGACTCTTTGTTGTGCTCGGGACTATCCAACTACCAAGTTCCACTCATCACTGCACAAAGCTCATTACAACACTGCGATCCACTTAAGCCTCATTATTCACACACACACACACACACACACACACACACACACGCGCGCACACACGCTTGTCCGCAAGCACGCCAACACACAATCCATTCTGCACAGAGCCATCTCATGATGACTGCAGGTTAGTAATTAAGCAGGATAAATTCAGATGTCCAGGATCACTGTGAATTACAACTGAAGCTACTTGGCAGTCTAGAGTTACGGAAACAATCTTCATCTCCATCCTCCTCCTCTTTCACCTTTCACAAAAACCTCGTCCTCCTCCGTTTTCTGCCAGCTCCCGACATTTTTATCTACTGCCTGCAACATAAACACTGTCACCTACTGCGCATCTCCCTATTCATCAAGCTCCTCTGCAGGTGCAGAGTGAAATCACAGCGCCAACGTCGTGTTAAAGTGTTGCTCTATTATTGGAATATGTGAAGAGCAACTACACCAAGATTGAAAACATTCAATGTTAAGAACTTTCCAGCTGCTCCTGCTTGGAAAATTGTTGAGAAAATCTGTGAAAACACCGACTGCAGACACTCTGTGTGCAAATGTAAGATGCCAGAAAATCTAATAATAAATGGATTTTGTGTTCCAATTTCTGCAGATACTCATTTTTTCATTATCTGTACCACTTGTTCTTATAGGGCTGTGTGTGTGTGTGTGTGTGTGTGTGTGTGTGGGGGGGGGGCAATTTCACCTGGCACTGGGCAAGGGCTGGACAGGTCGCAGTCTATCACAGGCTGACATATAGAGACAAATAACCATTCAAGGTAACATTCACATCTACAGGCAATTTAACCTCGATCACCCTAATGTGGAGATGTTTGGACTGTGGGAGGGGGCCAGAGTACCTGGCCCACACAAGTGCAACAAGAACAAACAAACTCCATGCAGAAAGATTTATGATATCATTAAAAGTTTAAGTAAACACATTGAGATTATCGTTTTAAACTGTTGTTGTTGCAAACATCTCTACAAATGAGATCCATCACACAATCTTCTTCATTAAACCTGGTCCACGCATGTGTATTCTAACATTACTGCACATTCACCTCACTATAATACAGCTGTCATCTTTGTTCCTCACAAACAGTCATTACACAAATTGAAAAACAGATATAATTAGATAAGACTATTATAATATATTATCTATCTAAAACTATCTATTATGATCAGCAGAGTACAACAGAATGATTGTATCAGAAGTGATGTGGCTCACTGCACTCTTCACCGGCTGCTCCACCTATGGCTCTCTTATAGGAAGGTTACACTGAGCACGTACAGCTACTCCCATGCATCATTAGAATGAGTTCAGCTCAGGCATTATGTGCTGCTGGTGGTGTTATGATTAAATTTATTCACCCATATTTTCTTATACGGCGGAAATGAGTGCTGCATTACTTACAAGTTATGCAGCTACTCCCCCCCCCTGGCTTCAGGTGACAGTCATGCACCACCCACCCGCTGCTGTTTCAGCGAATAATGACCTGACTGACGTGTGTGGCCAAGCGGAATGTCACTCATTCGGATGCTGTCAATCACAAGGGAGTGCACTGAACTCAAAATGAGGCATGTCTTCGCTTCTTAAATTCCTCCCCGCCGCTGTGATTCAGCATTGTAATCTCTGTCTATGTTGTGATTTTGAGAATCTCTGTCGACCCTAGATAAGTGCACTGAATTGTGTGTGCGAGTTTGTAATGACGCTGCAGTGCTCATTCACTCTTGATAATGCTGCCTGCATTAGTCACAAAAAACAAAAAACAAAAAAAAAAAAAAACACGAAACTTTCACAGCTCAACACCATAACAACATCACAGACCTGCAAACGCTGCTAAATTATTGGCCCATAACAAACCCGAATTTCTTTTCCTTAGCCGAATCTTTACAAACCTGTGCAACCTTATGCAACCAGCAACCTTGAAATTCCTCTTGAGATACACAAAATATCCACAAAGCATGTGAATAAAGTGATTTGCAAGGTTGCAAGAGCATCCTGCAGATTTAAATTTGACACAATAATGCAGAAAGGTTTGCATTTGAGGTGTTGGAATGAGTAGAAAGAATATATGTACACGCATTTAATGCTTTGACAGGATGTAAAAAGATTGTCTGAAGTTGAGGAGTTGAACTAAGTGGAAAAGTAGGTGTTTAAGTAGTCTTGGCTGTGAAAGCCTGGCAATATAATCTTTGACCAATTATGGTTATGCAGTCGATAGTGACACTGCTGGGCTTTTTCATGATCATCTCACAGTGACTTTCACCAGAGTCCCAATGAATGAAACAAGCAGCTTGTCCTCGGAATACTAAACAGATTTTAGAGATTATTTCATAAATGATCATGCAGATATTTTCCACACTGTAATTTATAGTAATTGTCACATTCAGTTCAGCCACTCTCTCTCTAGGCCTTGCTCACACCCACCCATTTCAAAATGTGGACATCTGGAGTAACCAGCAGACAATGCAACAACCACTGACATTTGAACAATGCATGGCTCCCAAAATGAACTACTCTCACCAAAAGTGGTTCCAAAACTTAAGTAAAGGCCGGTCCAGGTTCACAACAGCTGTTAACCTCTTGCTCACACCAAAACCCCCTCACATCTGATATCAATTCTGTGCTCATTCCACTCCTATCAGCCTCTCCTGGCTCCTACTCCTCCTTATTTTTTCCTCTCTTCTTTCTTATTCTACCTGTCTGACTAACCCCCCCCCCCCCTTTCGATCTGCCCCTTGCTGACCACTTCAATTTCTCTCACATCGCCCACCCCTTCCTGAACCAGTGGCTCCAAAACAATACACTCAAACAGATGCAAAGATTCAGCCTGACAGCTTTATCTCAGATGCTGTCCACAGATTCTGGGACAGTTCCTGCAGATTTATGAGCCCTGAGTGGCACCTGGCTCTAAAACAGGGAAGAAAGGCTTTATGGATGCAGCAGGGTAGAGGAAAATGCCACTGTGGGACATATATCATAGATGTTATGTCAGAAAGAGGTGATAATTGAGAACACTTCATTGGCAATGAATTTTAAAGACTGGCCTTATAACCCGACAAAGTGATCCTTTGAGCTTTTACACTTCTAACTACATTTCACTATGTTTCACCATTGTCTCCTCTTTTCCTTTTCAGCATCTTGACACATTACATCACTGATTTTTCATGGTGGGTGTTACCACAGATTAAAACATTAATCATCATAGATTAAAGTTTGCACTTGTGTGTTTATACAGTTCTATTGAAGCAGTAAATCTAGTTTTATGGTGTGGTCTCGGACAGCTTGAATGCTTGTTGATGATTCTTGCTCTTTTTATTTTATCATCTGCAATTTTGTTAAAATGTTGTAAATATAAAAAAGAGAGGACTTGAGAGATGGCAGAGGAAACACTGGCAGAAAAACAAATAAAATCATGGCGTGGCCACCTGTTAAAAGCTAAAATATACCAGCGACTGTATAAAAGCAAGAATTTAATTTCATTATATGCCATTATCCCACTGCAATGATGGCCCCATGTACAGCAGACAGAGGGAACTGCAAAGGTCTTTAGAAATACAGCAAGACAAACAACATCAGTGAACTGTTCGGTCTCACTGCAGCTCCAGTAGAAAGGTAAAGACAGGTGAAATGAGATCTAATACAAAGGATTAGACAGCATTACAGCCATCTCCACACAGCTGATTCACATTCTACACACAGTAGGACCAGCTCCAGTGTAAATAAAGCTAGGCAGGTATTGGCTAATGACTTACAGCTCATTGTTTAATCAGTAGACATACATGTCTGAGCATTAAAACCCACTAGGCCTCTGTCTGATGTGACTCTTTCTCTCTTTTTCCCATCAGTCCTAACACACACACACACACGCACAGACACACACACACACAAACTTAACAGAGAGCTAATTTACTTTTCTTCCAGATGGCAACGCAAATGTAGGGCTTGGAAAAGCTGGCTACAGCTTTGACTGCTTCCTCAAAGCCGTGTCAGGAGGATGCCTTCCCCAGCGTGACATACACTGTGTAAGCTATAGGTGAGTTATACGCCTGATTAGGGAGGGCCCTCATCAAAAAGCCCGCTAGTGAATTCACCTCATCACAGCACACAGTCTGTCTTTCAGGAGGTTTAGCTGAACCAGTGAGTGCAGACATAAAGAGCAGGAATACAGAGATACAGTGAAACACAAAAGACAGTTGATTTCATCCAGTGTCAAGCTGTGGAGTGAACTCAGAGGAGAGTGAGCCGTTAAACACAAAATCAAGAGCTTCACTGTACGCAGACAACGCTCTGAGTCTCCAGCGCACAAGCCTTTAAGGAGATATTAAGCATGAAAGAGGAGACTCCCTGGGAATTAAATGGAAATCGTCTTCAGAACTTGTGCAAGAGATAAATAAATATATCAGTTGTGCATCCTTTGTTGTGTCCATTTGAAGAAGAAAGGGGGAACTTCTGCTGCTACAAAATGGTGACTGGAGTGAAGCCAAGACTTATTATTAAACTTTACAAAGAACAGGGTCCTCTGTTACTGATTGCTGTGAGAGAGGAAAGGACGAAACTGATGTACAGGAGATGCCAAATATGACATCACTTCACTATCAGTGATTTTAAACATCCATCCATCCAGGGGTGGTGTGGGGGGTGGAGCCAATCCCAGTTGACAAAGGGTGAGTTTCAGGTAACCTGGACAGGGCCGACATAAAGACACACCAGGAGAAAACTCCATGAAACTCAATGGGAATTGAACACAGCAGCTTAGTGCTGAGAGGCAACAGTGATAACCACTGTACCATCATGCCAAACTGTTCTTTTTTTAGCCACTTTAAGTTTCTCTTCTCTGCTGCTAATTCATCTTCCTCCAGTTACATAGCATTGAATGTGTAATACTCTGATAAATATCAGTTGTATTTATTTTATTTTATTTTTTTTCATGGGAATAAGTTAAAGACAAAATTCCAGTTTATAGTGAAGTTAAAATTAGTGTGCACCCGAGTGCGACTGATGCTTTCACACCGACGCAACGACCGAACTAAGAGCTTTTGGTTTGAATAGACTGTTTAGTGTGCACCAAATGCTGTTGGTGTGAAAGCACCCTAAGAGTACATTAGACTATCAACCATCAAAACAAAACCTATCACTACCCGGGTTTCTATTTTCTATTTTCTATTTTTATTTTTCTCTTTTCCTTAACATGAATGTGTTTTTTTTCCTCCTGCATATCTTTAATACATTCTCTAAAACAGATATCCTGTATTTGTATCATTGAGGTGTGTTTTATCATGTAAAGTATTACATTCTGCATTACATGAGAGTTTACAGGTTAAAGTGTATTCCCCATAGCCTCCAAACAGTTATTAATGAGAATGAGAATCATACATTGCCATAGACAGTTGTTATTTGTGAGATGTCTCTTTTACCATAAGATATTGAATGAGGGTTTAGGCTTCATCTTAGAGCATAAGGTGGGTCTCTTAATACACGAGCTGGTGGTTAAAGGGTTACAAATGAATAAGTGTTTTTGCTCACCAACAATCATTGCAAACGCCTCAGAATTGCACTGTTCGCTCGGTGCCTTCAAGAAACATTACTCTAAATACCATTAAGCACGGCAACCGATTTAACAGCCCCACACCAAATATTGTGATAAGGCGAGAGACCTCCCAAGGAAGAACCATCCGACATGTCTTCCGAGTCGATGCCACGAGAAGAGAACCCCAGGAGAGCGGGGCTGCATTGCTGCTGTGTGTGCTGACACAAAGGAAGCTGATTCACATGGTGTTTGATCATATCTCTGGCACCAATACAGTATGATGCAAACAAAGAGGAGAGGAATCCAGGTCATGCTCAAAGCCCTTCAGAGATTTCCTACTTTGCACTCTCTCTCTCTCTCTCTCTCTCTCTCTCCTCGCTCATACCAAATCTCTCTTTTTAAAAAAATTCCTCTCCTTGCCCTCTCAACCCTGCTCTTTCTCGTCCTTTTATCTTAGTCTTTTCTTCTCCTCCTTCCTTTGCCTCCTCTGCTTTCCTTACATTTCATTCTTTCTCCATCTTCTCCTCCTCGTTTGTCCTCCTCTCCCCTCGGTTCTCCTCCAACCATCCATAAAGATCCACTGCACATTAATGTGAACTCACCGAGAAACGTTATGCTCTCTCATTTTTCCCGTCATAATTGCACTCGTCTTTTGACATTGGCATCACATAGGAGGACTGCTCTGTACAAACAGAGCAGGAAAACATATAGAGTCTTCTAATAATTTGCTGAAGAGTCAGTGAACCATGTTCCGCTCCATGCTATTGCTCCTCATTTCTTTTTGATGAATAAGTGATGAGATTCTTCTTCTGTTGCTGCTGTTGTTGTTGTTGTTGTTGCGACATTGGTATGCACTGTTCATGAACAGTTTGTCTGTATTTAATGAATCACACAGTGATCATTTAATTTTGATTGGGTGAGCTGCTGCATGAGTTGTATTTCATGGACCTCGGCATGACTCTGAGAAAATGGAGTCAGGCCCCGCTAATAAGCAATGAACTGTGCACAGAGTGATGGCGCCACCAAAGTGCATTTGTCCTCTGCAGCCATTAATGTCACATCTCACAGAGAAATGATGGTGTTTATTAAGAGTGGGTGTGTTAAGGCACAAAGTCTGTGCTTGTGTGTGCTTGAGCATGCACATATTAGTGATGCAGTGCAGACAACGCTCGATGGCTGAGCATTAGTACTCACAGACTGGCTTCACACAGTACCTCCATTAAATCACAGCATGAGCCCAAGAGGTCAACAGTGACAAGACTGTCTGGGGTATAATTTTCTGCAGCCAGGTATGGGTTCATGCAAGGATACCAGAGTGCAAACACTCCTCCAAGGTTGTCACTAAATTGAACCGGGTGAGCTGTGAAACATCACTAGCTTGTGACAAATCAAATAATGTTTGCACTTGGAAGATATACACCAGTTGACAGATAATGGTATTGGTTTTGACTCAGGAGCATAAATTTCTTGTATGGGTGGCGCCAGTGGGAATTAAACTGTTGAGTGTTGTAACAGTAATTCATCCTAAGAATAAATATTCAAAGCAGTGAGAGGCATGAAAAAGGAGCATGCAGTTCAGACAATGACCTTGAATAGGCACAAAATCTGAACTTATGACACTTTAAAAGCTTTAGATTAGGCTATTAACACCTTGAAAGTAGGGAGGATTTCAGAAGAGGTTTTGCTTGTATCTTTGCCCACAGCAAATTAGTCATTGCACTGTTTGAAGTTGTCTGAATTACATAACTACCCCTTTAAACGGTTTGTGAGTGGCTGGTTGCTGAGAGCTACTCCAGCTCATTCTTTGTTCTTGAGTCATGGTTTGAATCAGATTGTCTGGAGAGCTACCAACGGCAAAGTACAAGAGGTCACTGAGACCCGGTGGTTTCATTTTCGCTGCTTTGCGTTACGTCAGCCACTTGATTGAGAATCAGTGATTATAAAGAGTCAATTGAATGGATAAGTCTGGCTACACTGCTCAGTTCATCAAAGTAACACATTTTTATTCTAACTTTTCTCTGTGAAGTAAATGTTGATTGCATAACATGATGGCCATAGAATAATGACACCATCTGTGTTCAGATTGGTTCACTATAAGCCTCTTTCTCTATCCAATTCTTTCTGCCACAGGCCATGAAATTTCATGGACCAACGCAATGGAAGTGCATCTGCCACTCTGCAACCAAAACAGAAAGAGAGCAGTGCTTTTTGTTTCCCCCAGGAGCTATTGGTATTTTGCCTGCTTATTAATTAAACCAGGTGTTTTATCATCATGGTGAAGAAGATAAGAATGTCATTCTTAAGGTTGTTTCTTGCCTTGGACAGCAACGGCCTGGAAAGACCTGCGCTAAGCCGTGTTGCTAACACTACCGTTAGCAGCCAGAAACAAACAAGTAATTGTCCATTCACAGCTTCCTGGCCGTGACCTTTCCAAAATGAAACCCGCTATTTTCTTCCATGCAGCAGCAGCATCAGTGCCAACATTAATACCTCTTGGAAACCCTATGTGGTTATGTTGTCTATTGCCACTCTAATTGTAGTTTTTTCTGTCTTTTGCCTCCAAATAATGATCCTTAAAAAAACCCAACAACCCCTGCTAAAGGACTAAAATTCTCTTTAATGTTGAGACAAATCAATATTTGATCAATAGTGGTAAAGAAACTGAAAGAATGGGGAGCTGATTTTATTGTTAGCACAATCAGAGAGAGAGAGAGACAGACAGACAGAGAGACAGACAGAGAGACAGAGAGAGGATGGAGAAGGATAAAGATCCAATTTCTACCACAGTGCTTCCTCAGTAAGAGGTCTTCCACAGTATTAGATGAAGTGTAAGAAGCAGGGGGCTCTGAGTACTTGCCCCAGTAGCTAAGGCAGTAAACTGTATACAATCAATAACAGTGACAGACTTTGGCATTCATGGTTTCTCTGAGAGAGAGTGAGGGAGAATAGATCCAGACTTAGGCCTTAACCCCTGTGTCTTGGTGAGTTATTCATGAGCTAGGGACCAAAAAGTGAAACTCTTGCTTCTTATGAGACTGTGTTTGAAGCTTGACACATCTCCAGTGCTGGATGAGGAACTGCATCGGCTTTAACTAAAATCCAGGGTAGCTTTAGTGGTGTGGCAGGGGAGCTAAATTATATCAAGTGGCTGTCTTTCAACCAACCCAAATAGAGTTTCAGTCACTCACTCACACACTCACACACACACCTCCCTGAGCTGGTTTTCCCTAATCATCAAACAACACATCAAAACAAAGCCCCTGCATCACACTCTTAGTTCAGCATGATACAAACACAAAGACATGTCGCATACCTCAACCTGTTGGCAGATCTGGATGAGTTTTGCCATTTGGTTTTCAAGTTCACTGTTCCTCTTCACCAGGTTGGTCAGGTTATTCTCCAGGGTTTGCTGTTTGGAGCGAGGGAGGAGGAGAAAACGGAGCGAGGAGGAGGAGGAGGAGGAAGTACAAACGACAGAGAAGGAAAAGGACAAGACAAGATTAGTTAAGTTGTCAGGATGTGCATGGACAAAACAAATTAAATTCAGCAACACCATACACACAAGTGTCAACTGAAATTTTACAACATACAGTAACAGCTAATGGCACTGACCAAATCTTGACCGCTATATTGATGAATCTGGCAAAAGTGTCTTTATTTCATTTGGTGCTTTTGTTGCAGTGAGGGTGGTGAACTCCATCTTGTGCCTGCCCTTTTATCAACTTGCCAATCAGTACAAGCTCACATACATCCTATTGTCAGGCAAATCATTCTGTAAGTATCAACAATTACACTGCAAAAACTGCAATACAGCTACGTGTTTACCAATGCACTGATCAATGAAAGGAACAAACAGATACACATACTTAGGTTCTCACTGATGATTTTTTTTATAAATACATTACATGTTTTCAAATCAGTTACATTTGATGCTCTACTCTGTTCATTCTTCTTGTGGTCGTTGCCTGAGAGCTTTACAACACATGAAATCCATGCAAAAACATAAAAATGTCCTCACACGTGTCAATACTTCGGTAAATGGGTCTAAATGCTATGAAAGCCTGTAAGACAGAATATGTTGTGATACTCCTGGTTAAAATAGTGCATGGTGGGTCAAACATGTACATACAACTACAGTACCACAGTGGTCATGAAACCATTTCGCTGGCATCTTGAAAAACAAATTGTTATGAATTCAACAGCAATAAAAAAAGGAACAATAACTGTCTCTCTGACTTTTTTGTTTAGACTTGGCACATCACTTTCTTCAAAAACTATCTATATGACAAAAACAAAACAAAATGAAAGTTTAGATATACTGCATTTTGAAACTTAACCCTTATCAGACACTAAATACCAGGCTTATGTGACTCATCAATACCAGCAATCGAATGTATGTTTAGAAATAAAACAAAAGGAGTCACCTCCATAATATATTCAAGTCCCTTTTACAGTGAGAGTGAGAATGCTTGTACAGCATTTTCATTTGGTAACATATTGTTTATAATATGATAATTTAACCACCTGACTCTATCAGACTTTACTTTGAAGCCACAAAATATGCATATTAACAACCAATCAACCTCCACTTGCCATTATAATGATCAAACAGTTACTATCTACAACTGAGATCCTTTGTTGAATGCAAAAAAATGAAAGGCACACACATAAACAAACTCACTCAAACAAATATACAGTACAAAAGATGAAAATGGAAACAGGCAAATAGTGAGCCAGAAATAGAACTGCCGTTCAAAGGAAGCAAATCAACAATGGCGGCGACGACGATGGGCATCAAAACAACAACAACAACGACCACAGCTGCAAAAGGAACATCAGAACAAAGCAGCAGACAAGCGGCGGGTGTTTGAAGTAGCTCTACTCATGCAAGTGAAAGGGAGGTGGGCTGGACAAGCACCTGGCCACGACCCTGACTCTCTTGACTGTACATCTGTGCATCTGTCTGCGTTGCTTTCGAGTATCTTCTCTGCCTGCCGCTCAGCCTGATTTTACTCTGTCTGTCTGTTATCTGTTTGACTTTGCACCCACTTAATTTTGTTTTTTATCTGTCTGCTTATCTCCCTCCCTGCATCCTTTCCTTATCCATCCAGGTGTCTACCTGTGTGCCTCTCTGCGTCCCAGCAGCAGGGATGGGGGAGGAAGGGTGGGGTTGGGAAGGAGAGGGTTGGGGGAGGTTGGGTGGGGTGGGGGATTCGGTAAAAGGCAACCAGGGAACTCACCGCAGCGCTTGTCTTTGAAGCCTCCATTACTGCATCAGACACTCTGCCCGGGCTCACCTGATAAGCCTACGAACACACACATACACCCACATAAGTGCACACATAAACACACTCACAGACAAGCCTGATCGCACGACTTCTGCCACCTAAAGTCATAGCAACTGAAGAGAAGTCCTCCCTGATAAAGTTGCTACAAACCCTCTCAGGGTCTCATATATGGTGTTGAATGCAGATGAGACAGCGTGGCTCCCTGTGCACCTAAATATTTGTTTCCCTGAAACTGGTGCTGGAGTTACATCACTGGAACGAGCATTTGGTTGTTGTGTCGCAGCCCTGTATGTGTATGTATGTGCGTGTGTGTGTTTGTATACCAGGGAGTTTGAAGTGGAACATCAGTGAGAGGGGACAGATGGGTCATTAATTAGCAAGCTGGAGATGAAGATGATTAATACATCAGAACACAGCTGTTTCCCATGAGACTGCAGTGAAACAAACTCCTCTGTCCCTTACATACATGCACAAGTGTGTTTGTGTGTGGTGTGTACTAGTAGATGTATGCATTTATACCTTTGAGACACAAATGAGCAAGCACATTATGTCCCTGTGCATGCAGATGACATAAGTTAATACCTGCATTTGTAAGACAAAAAGTGTGTAGGTGTGTGTCCCCTTAATGAGTGACCCACACAAAGTAGCTTGTGTGTCTGCCTGTTTTGTATTGGCACTCCTGCAGCTTTGGCCCAGCAGGCAGTACGAGCAGCATGGGGAGAGGGGAAGGGAGGAGGGGCAAGTCAACAGCCAAGTCATTAAAACACATGACTTACATCAAAGAAGGCTAGAACCATTCAGAGACGGCGGGAGGGAGCAGAGAAATAAAAATATGGATAAAGGAAAGACCGGAGGCAGGCGAAGGTGTGAGGGGTGGGAGAAGGTGTCGGCAAGTGTCAGCTGGGTGGTGACACGTAGGAGGTGGCAAAATTAAATGTCAACCCAAACCAGGAAAACATCTTTATAATATGATGCGAAGGCTTATGCAGTGAGAATCATCATCAAAGCAGCTACGTAAACAGTCTGGAATATGAAAAGACATCGATACTGGATTGGGGTCCGATATTTACAGATCCATCTTGACATAAGATCACATTGTGTTAGTAGATATTACATTGTTTTTATTTATACATAAATGGACACGTTATTTGTGCTTCAGTTTTAGCAGTAGGCCTATTCATGCAGCTTAGAATGAGCAGGAAAGATTCAGTTACACTGACGTACATCTTTTTTTTTTTTTTTTTTTTTTTTTCATTTTTTGTAATTCGATACAAAGAGTCTACTGTATCTCACATTTTAGTCAGCTATACATGTATTACACAGGTTATATAGCTTACAATGTCATTACTATTACTGATTTTAGAAGCAAGCCTGTACAACTTATTTTATATCTAGTGGTGCATAAATGCCCACTTCATATAAGTTTAACTTACAAAGAACTTATTTCTTCTGGCAACAGCGGGCGCTCGGTCAGTGTTCATTTTAGCACTGTATTTTCTGAATATATCAACAGGTCCACTGACATGTTTACTAGCATTTAAAGTGGGATATTCAAGGAGATAAATGTGAAAAGGGCATTTCCAAAGAGAGACAGATGGAGAAAAGAGATGGAGCTAAATGGAGGAGTGAAAGAAAGACAGAAGAAGGGATGGGAAATCAGAGGACGGCATTGCAGAATGGAGGGAGGAGGAAATAAAAGCCAAGCAGAAATGAGTGACGAATTGCATTTCAGTTGCTCGAGGCATATGACGGGGCTTGCTGGGGTAGGCAGGGTTATTAGCATAAGGTAATATCATTCAGTCACCGATTCAGCTTTGGATGTGGCATGTCATGAGAGTGAAAAGAGAGTGTGACGGAGATGGAGGGGGTTGATGGGATGGAAATAGGCACAAGTCCCGTGCTGAGAGGGGAAGCTTGGCAGACTAGCTCCAGTCTGGACGGCCCTCCAATTCAGTCCTGTGTCTGTTCTGAGCTTCTCTTTTCCCTTGGTATCTGTCTTTGTGTCGTTCTCTACCTTTTCCTGCTTTCTACTCTCCGTCTAACTTTGACTTCCAGTCTCCTCCTTTGCTCTGTGTCTCGCTACTACAGCCCTTATTCTGTCCATCTTGGCACAGCTACAACTGCAGCTGCTGACAGCCCATCAACCTGGGTTAGATCACCCCCCCCCATGACTTCATTGCGTCGAGGGGCTCCTGGGTCTCATTCCTTTACAGATGATCCCATTTCTCTTTGAGACAAAAAAAGGACAGGTCTCCTTTATATATTTTATATTTTTAGTGAGACTGAGGAGAGGGTCTGCAGGAGGAGGAAAAAAATAAAGAAACCTCTCTCTTACAGGAGACTTGCGTACGATGAAGGATTTATTGAGCACATTCAAGTTTAAGACTGCTGTCATAGATAAATCTCCAGTCATCACTGCTTACAGAGGCTGTGACTGTAGTTTCGTTCCCTGCCTCACCATCAATTGCACAGAATTACATCACAAAGTAGAAAATGAAATAAAATTACTTGTCTTCAAAAAGTCACAATCTAAATACTAGTGCTTTTTTAGCAATGCAACAAGCCAATGACTGATATCTGAAAAAGGGTTAAGATTTCTCTTCTGCACTAACAATGACCGTAAATGTCAAAGCGAATTTTTGAATTAAAGTGTAATACACTAGTCCTAAACTTGCTAAAGAACATTCAATGACTTTTACCTGACGTCAAGTTCAACTTTAAGAAGATAATCACAAAAAAGTAAAAGAGCATGAGAAGAGGAAACAAGTGTTATAAATCCCACATATCAGGCAGGAAAAGAAGATCTCTTAAATATTCAAAAGTGTTTCGGGGGGGTTAAAAGGGTTTATGCTGCACTGCATTGCTTGGCTAACAAGATGACATCGTCCAGTAGCTGGATCTCTGGGTCGTTACAGCATCGTAACAACAAAAATTGCAACCGCAGCCACAACAAAAAAAAAAAAAAAAAAAAAGAAAAGTGGAACAGAATGCCCCGAGGCTAAGTATCCAACTTCAAAGTCTTTTTCTTTTAATTAATTCGGGATCCTCCCTCATGCACAAGAGAAACAACGAGACTGAAATGAAGGCGAGAGAAAGAGGGAGAGATTAAACTGGAGAAAGAGCAGCAGAATAGAACAAGCTCACTTTACAGCTGTTGTTAACAAGAGGCTTTTCAGAGCGTGGACGTGTCAGTAACACAAGCCTTCTGGGAAACAGGGTTTTTGTCTGAGGATAATATTCCATAGGGCAGAACTCTTGAGACCAACATATTGTAGTAGAGTATAACAAACGGTGAATTGCGCTTGTCTCATAACCCGCTGGCTGGGGCCCAATTAATGAGGCCAGTAGGGATGCTTAAAACTTTTGCTAAGATGTTTGCGCGTTAGTATCTCGCTGTACTGAAAGCAGACCACTCATTCATTTTGGCTTTGCTTGTTGTGGATTGAATTGGGTCATTCACAGCAACAGTGATTACATCTTACCCTCTCAACACAAAACAAAAGAAAAAAAACATAGTGAATGTGGATTATTAACTTTCCTAGTGCGAACAAGATGCTACGCCTGAGTAAACTCCTGTGACCTTCAAGCTATAAGCGACCGTCTGAGTGTTCAAAGGCTCTAAGAACAGCGGGGGTGCAAGAAAAAACGGAGGCAGACGAGCTAAAGATGCTCCTTTCATTTACAAGTCTTCTGGGGGGGGAACTTAAATACAGTTGCTCAGAAAGCAGCGGCAGCAGAGGGAAACCAGATGAGGGAAAGGGTAGGAAAGGGCATGTCTAGTGCTACATCCCACCTCTCAATCCCAATTGCCTTTTTCCCTCAAGCCTTGTTTAAAAAAAAAACGGCCATCTTAAATGGACACAAATCAACCAATAATTCAAGTTTCTAGCCACATGGGAGGATTAGGATCAAGGAATTTCTCTGTAGGTTTGAAAGAGAATAATGAGTCGTCATGACTACTGAACAGCGGCAAGGAGGCCAGACAAAAGTTGGCATTTGATTTGTTTATAAGTCTCTTGGATATCCCATGAGGTTGTGTGTGCTCTTAGCTTCCCAATAGCTTGTATGGACTAGGAAGACAGAGCGACGCAGGACTACTAAAAACAAGAGAAAAAGGTCAGAGATAATATAAGAAAAAAGCAACAAAAAACACACATCACTGACGATTTTTTAAACCACTTGGAGCCTTTTATTAGATAATTTCATATCAGATTACAGGCTGAGGTTGGAGCGATCCTAAATGTAAAGAAATTGGAATTTAATGCAGTGGATTATAGGGGGCTGGGCTGAGATGAAGTGGGGTTAGGAGAAAACAGTGATATGGCTGAATGGGCTTAAAGGATCTTTCTGTTTCATTTCAATCGGCCTACACTGGATTTCTGTTGGATCGGTGCAGTTCAGTTCTGTGGATTAATAGTGAAAGAGGAGAATAGCACATATTTGAGTAGCTTGGCTGGTGTTCAGTACGATCAATATCTCTGCTTAAGAGAAACAGCCACAGTGTTCTTCTCTTTTCATTCTTTTGAGCAGTGATACACTAATTGTGTTGTGTGTTAATGATATATTTTTCAAATGAGCACAGAGAAACAACAGACCAATAAACAAGATTAGGAATTTAAAAAAAAAAACTTGAAACAAATTAATTTGCAGCAAATGTCACTTCTGTTTATATTAATATGCAGCAACCAAATCATTAGTTTGGATATATTCATCATAAGGATCTGATGAGCGAGGAAACAGAGCTTTCTCCTTGTTTTCCTTTCAAACACACTCTGGGGGCAAGTTCACCAGATGCAATAGGTGTTTTGCTGCTACTAGAACGCCACATAATTAGCTGTCAGTCACTTGACAACAACAGCTACCATGCACGTTAACACAATGTAATCTGCAGTCGCAACCGGCAAACAAAGATAATGCCTTAGAGTGTATAAGAATCATATCAACAGCTTGAAGGCTATTGGAATATATGACTTCCCCTAAAAATGTATGATGGTAAACTCGTTACTGAGATTGTTGAGAGCATTGTTTAGTGCTCTCAGGAATACTGTAATCACATAATTTGGATGGCAAGACACACTCAAAAATAAGACTCCAATTACACTCGAGTGATTAATCTATGCATTTGTGATCCTCCACTGTTGTTTTATTATTGGATCTGAAAAGGGTAAAACAAAGAGGAGTTAATCTGCATTAAAATCTTGCAACTCATGAGTCAAGCCGTAATAAGACAATACAGAGACACCTCGCTACTTCGCGCTTCGGTTATCGCTGGTTCACTGCTTCGCGAGTCAGGGATGCTACCAAGGAACGTTTCAGACAGCTTCAAGATTGGCTTGAGATCTCGGATGCCGATTGGCCATTCATATCGCCCAAGCATGCTCTGCGTTCCTCTCTGCATCTCTGCAGTCTGTGTATAGATCGCGATGTGTGAAGTTCAAAAGCAGTCGGTAAGGACGTTCGCTGCGGATACGTAGCGATAACCGAGGTAATACTGTATATATATGAAGGGGTAAATTACACTGACTGTGCACATCGATGCCAAAGATTGTGTGAGGCATTTTGCTGAGTCTGTACTAGTGGTTCATCGTGATTGAAAATGGAATTGACAACCTGTATTACTGACTTGTCAGACATGTAATGACTTGACTTTTAACTTTGGTAAGAAGTCAAGTCAAAGTCTAAATTGGAATCTGACTGATACTGCACCACTCAATCTGCTTGAAGTAGTTGCTGTTCTTATTGCAGCTCAGTGTGTGTGTGTCCTCATCTGCTCATTGACTTGTGAACTACTTCCATCCTAAAGACGCCACAGCCAAAAGTATATTATAAATCAGCAGGTTGAGTGGATCAAAATAGTTTCATCATCCAAGGGCTACACTGTGCAGCTCCTGACAAATCCTTGTTATCCATGTCCAACCTTATCCACAGTAGATGATATCATTAGGCTGGTGCTGCTAGCTATGGGCTAGATAAGGAATATTCCTGTCTACAAGACTCCAGCTGCAGCCAACTGCTGTGGCTCCTGACTAAAGACATTATCATCATGGCGACTCGGCCTGGGTGCCTCATGGAGATAGTGGATGGAGCAAAGCTTTGACTGCTGGTCCTGAATAAAACATCAATACATAAGTTAATTTATAGTTCAGGGGCAATATTGATAGCAAAAAAAGAGGTCCGGTTATAACTGAATTGGCCATGGTGAGCACATCTAATGTGTGTGTGTACAATCTGATGTACATAGCCAGTAACACTGAGAGGGACCTAGATTGCAAGATACACAGACACAAACAACTGCTCTGGATGCATCTCACTGTCCATGTTCAATGTACTTGATCTGTTGTTTGGGTTTTGCTGCTACTCACAGATAACTGTCCAAACAATGGAATCAATGTAGCAGGCCAGAGCCCAGCAGATAGTGCACATATTTGTATCCATATTCAAAGGCCACACCTCAGTAGTCCTGATATCACAAGGACGGTTTTGTGGCAGGACAATGTGACAGATGTACACAAAACACACGAAGAAGAACTAGAAGAGGGAGAGACCCCAGTGCTATTAAATGCACAGATATGAAATTGATATTGATCTACTTATAGCTCTAGTGAAGATGGCAAATAAGTGAATTTCTAAAATGTTGGAAAATTCTCTTAAAGGCTCTCAAGAGGTTTCACTGGTGTGCTTCACATTTTAAAACGAGGCTTTGACTGGCAGTAGACTGGCCAACTCAACGGGGGAGACTGCACTCTGACCACATAATCCAGGTTCAATCTCTCGAATCAGTGAGCATCTCCAATGAAGTGTCCTTCGGTGAACCCCCCCGCTGCTTCCAGAGGTAGTAGCCGACCTTTACCTCTGACCTCTCTGTAAACCTGGAAGAGTAAATGTTCTATGGAGGTTTTGTTTCTTTTTCATCTCTTCCCTCTTTTTTTTTCCTTTTAATTTGACAGTCTTACCACCATTTTCACAGAGGAAACAGTTCAGCTCCCATGACATTATCTACAAAAAGCCACTTTGTTATTTTTGCAGTGTCAGGCAAATTGGCTCAACAGTACACAACAGAATTATGTAACGTTTTTGAAAATCTCAAATAACCCACATGAGTCTGTTACTTCCTCAGCTTTCCATGGCCATACGTTTTTTTTTTTTTTTTTTTGGGTGTAATATCACATAAAGCCAGCCTTTTGGAAGATTATTCAACCAATGAGAATAAATCAATGAAGTTCTGCACTGTAAATATTATTATTATTTGGAAAAGATACTGTGTGTGACAGTAAGGACACAGCCCAACTCATTAGGCAGCATTTCTGTGGCTTATTACTAACCAGCTGTCCCCTGTGTTCACCTCCCACAGCATCGGCTCCATGTGGCAGCCTGCGGCGCCAACGAACCTCACTATCCTTTCTTTCTACCTGATTGGTTTCCATTGCAAATGGATTTTATATTCATAAATTAATTTAGCCAAAATGCCAGTTCAGATATTTTGCAAGGAAAAACCAGGCAAGAGGTTAGAGGAAGATATGGGCTTCACAGGACAGGACAGGTATGGAGCGCGTGCACATGCGCTTTCCTTCGCTGTAATACAATTATCCAGCTGTCGGCTCATTGGTACATTCATATGACACGGTTATTCATTTTGTCTTATTTTCTAAAACGCAATAACAGAGAGAGCAGTGTGTTGGGTCTGAGTCATTCCGACTGATGGGAACCCAGAGGCCATTGCTTTGCTCTGCTTCTCTAAAACCCTCTGACTCACTGCTATAATGAAAAATGTTCAACAAAATACCAACATATTTCCAGCAAAGTACTGCAATGAATTTCCACCAATTTTGGCCCTCAAGGTGAGGACAAAAAATAATGACTTAGTGTGATTTAGTTCGTTCCAAGGTTCTTCTGGACAATTATTATGAGTGCTGGCTAAGATGCATCTTGAACATTACAAACTAAAATCAATGGAGGTGTGTGATTGACAAAACACAACACACTCCTTAATAAGAATAATAAAAAGGTCCCTTTTATTTATGACATGAATATAGATTAAGAAGACGACAAATTCAGATGTCAGTAGAACTGCAGAGCTGCTAAGCCAAGTCCTCAGCACCCACAGGGGGTCACAGAGATGTGCCGCGTAGACGCTCACACATATCACAGCATAATGAGAACTGCAGCTGACACACACAAACAGTTGACTGATCCTGAATATGTTTGTCAAGAGACAGAACGGGCAACCTGATTGGTCGTGTGGGGGCGCAAGCATAAAACTACCTCATGTTGGTTTCTACTCAGTGGCGTTCCAGATGCAATTTCATATCAGTTTGAAATTCTACATTGGCTGCATGAATCTCACACCCACATCTTTTACCTGAATAACTACAATCAGGATGTGCTTCTGACAAACTCACATAATCCTGTCTGATTTCAACTGCACCAAGCCTTGTGCAAAAAAAAAAAAAAAAAAAAAAACTGTTACCACAGAAGTGGGTAAGCACAGTAGTCGTTGATGGTGTCTGGTTATAGCTGGTGCAAAAAGAACTGTGTGCTAAAACCAAGTTTTTCTCACTGAACCTCTTTTAAGCCTTTAAGCTCAAAGACATCCATCCAAAGTGAAGCAGAGATAAAGAGATGTCAGAGACGTCAAGGAAGTTACATTCATTTGGAGGTGACTAATGTCAACTGGGGACTTGTTTTTCTACTCATGGAACTTTTTTACTGATGAAACTTCTGCTATAATAGTTCATATTGGACAGATGCTGAAATGATGTGACACTCGAAGTTGGGACATGTTCATATTTTCGCAAATAAGATCCTTTAATGTATTAAAGCTGTAAATGCACCAAGCTGTTAGAACATTCGCCACAGACACTGTAAACATATTGTGTCATCCTGGGGAACATCTGTCTTGGCCCTCACTGGTCGGTCACTGTCTCTCATTAGATTTCCCTGTCTAACATACATTTACTGAGAGTAACTGAGGAAGACTGATAGAGTCAGCGTTGGCAGTTTTTTTTTTATTCCCTTAAGATATAGAGACCCTGAGCTGTGCACACTGCCTGTGAAAGCGCAATGAATAACTGACATGACAGTTGTGAAGTTTTCATCGCAACCCCACAGCTTTCAGAGCCCTCGACGGTGTTTTGCCATATCACTCTTGGCAAAGTGACACACCAGATAATCTCACTTCAGACACACAGACTGTAGCACATTTGCGCTTGTGGAAAATTCATGTGCACTTCACAAACACTGGATATGCAGGGTTTTCTGGTTGAACAGGTACATGCACCTCCAACCTACTCTCCCCCTCTGAGGCAAGGCTGCCGGGGGTGGGGGTGGGGGCAAAAGATTCAAGGTGGATGCAAAAGTTGTTTTCCTGGGATGGATAATCTTGTTCATCATCATTATCATCATCATCCTCATCCTCATCCTTTGCTCCAGATGCATGCACTTATGCATAAAGACATCAACATGTGACTGTCAGTCTGTTTTAGCTTTCCTTTTGGCATTTTGCACTTTAATTACAGCAAACTTGTTGCTCTTTTGAAACTCATTCCACTTGTATGAGGACGTATCCTCCAAAACACAATATGTTACAATAATAAGGCAGATATTTAAATAAATTGCCGCCACCAGATGCCTGTCTGAAGTCATACACATCTCACAGACAAGCAGAGTGGCAATTAAAAAATGATTAGGTATTGAGCTCCAAAACAGAAAATTAAAGAGTACAGTTAATTCAGTTTTCACAGACTTACTGTTGTTTAGAGCAATAATTGAGGTAATGTGCTTATGTGAATATTTGTTAGATGAGTTTGATGAAAAAAAAAAAATCAATAGCACTCTAACATCTGCACAATAAATATGTTTGCTGTAGTGGAGTCAGCAGGAAGTTAGGTTTAACTTAGACTGGAAACAGCAAGCCTAGCTCTAAGGGCAGCACCTCTGTGTTTCATTGATGTATTTTGTCCGATATCTACTAAAATAGACAAATGATGGAAATTAAGTGTAAAAGCAACATTTTACTGTCTCACGGAGGGGTTATGTGACAGACTATTTCTTGGCCAGGAACAATTGCCAGGCACCTGGCCAACAAATTCTTTCCCCTGTTGTAAAGCAGGAAATTGTTGTCACACTTTTTTTTCTCAATTCTTATCTGGAGTAAACAAACAAAATATAACATATTAATTATCTTTTTTGTGTGTAATTATGTGATTTTGTCATTTTTGCACCAGGCTAACTGTTTCCCATCTGTATGTCAAGCTGTGCTAACTGGCTCCATACACAGCTATCACCAAAGAAAGTGAATCTTGAAATGTTAAACAAAATGTTGAACTATAAGATTAAAAAAAATATCTTTTTAAAAATTACTGTATGTTGCAAAACCCTTATAACTGAGTCACAGTATTTTACCTGTCTACTACTCATTGCCTGTTCTGTCCTGAAAATCCTGTCATTGACTTCCTCAGTGTTAGCTGTGACAGGACAGTCAAATAGATTCTGAAACTATTTCCTGCTGTGTCTGGTTACATGTTTTCTTGACTCTGGAAACTGTTCAAAAATGCAGATGAAGAAAAAGAAAAGAAAAAAACAGACTCTGAAGTTCATCTTTTTTATTTCCAGTGAAATTCAGTGTGTTGACAGCTGAAGCCTCACCTGTGGGTTTGCTGGAGGCAGGTTAGGTATAAGCAGTGGCTTGTTATTCAAATCGTGAGGAACGATGAATGAATCGCCCTGAATGTCGACATCATGGAATCTATGCGGCTCCTCTTTCTCTTTTCCACCCCCGCTATTTGCTTTTTCTTACCTGCCACTTCTGATCTCACATTTTCACTTTTCTACAATGTCAGCTGTCGCCTTCTTCTCACTCCTCCTTCAAACCTGACCTTCATCTTTGTGTCCTCCACTTCTTCATTTTGCCTTTGCTACTGTAAAAACTAAACAACTGTGACAATCTGAGCCCTGTCTCTACGACTTAGCGCTGTCCCCAGTTCTCAGTCTAAATTTAATATGTTTTGTTTGACCAGCTTCAGCCACCACTGCAAGTAGCAGCTCAACTAGACATGGTGCATTTCATCTGATGTTTCATAATTGAAGTTCTACGAACTAATCTTCTCTCATTGGAGTCCGTTTGTCATCTCGGAGCCTCATGCTGCTGTACATGCCATCTTTTTAAACCTTCAGCCATATAACAGGAACAATAATCTGGTGTGATTGACACTTTGCGAGCTAAAAGCTTTACACTTGTCAGCTTCAGAGAAAACCTCCAGAGAAGTTCATCTCAGCTCATGGACTACAGAAACAGGGGGTTGGTTCTGTGAGAATGTGATAAGGTTATGAGCAAAACAGTTAGCCATTTCTTTTTCTCTCTCTCTCTCTGGTGTGAGGGTCGTGGAGCACTGAACGCCTCGTTTCCGTGAGCATATGAGACATGGTTCCAGCAGCAGGAGGATAAACACACTAATGTACACACATTTGCTTCAAAAACAAGATACTGACTCATGATTAGTGGGATGATGGAGGCACAGACGGCTCTGACTTAAAGCATCTGTGATTCCAAGGCTTTTACCGCAGCCTCAAATTTAACCTCCACAGAAACTTCCTCTGTGCTTCTCCGGACAGCACACTTTCAACTCAGTCTGCCATGAATACACTCCCCTGTTTCCTTGCCTTTCAGATTAAAAAACTTTATTTTGCACAAACCCAGTTCTTCCCCTGCACTTAATAGTGTGATTTGATTGCCTTGGATAGGTTCCCTGAGCTATAGATATTTGAGGAAATAAATGTGTAGAATTTACTTGGAGTTTACAGACCACAACTGGAAACAAATAAATAAATCAAGGGAAACAGCAGCTTTATATTTGCTGCTGTATCAGCAATATCAACTGTGATAGTAGATAATACCATCCAGAGATCTGTTTGAGAGAAACTGTGAGATATCCACCCCGAGGTGTTTTATCCTGCCTACCACAGTGTGACCCCCCTACTGAGCCCTGCAGGGCATAGATGTGGAGCAGAAAAAGACCCAGACTGTCATCTGCCAGGGCTGCAGTTGGCAAAGTGCACACAGCACATCAGACATACGTATCGACACAGTACACAAAATACACAATAATCTGCTCACACAGCAGCAGTGGTGAGTGACAAGACAGAGTGTCTCCATTACTATCAAAGTGGTTGTGTCCACCCTAACAGATGGGTTTGCCTCCTCCAAGGTGGGCGAAGTGATTTATTCTATCTCTACTGTACTTTGCCTTATCTAATTGGACCGACTGTGCCCAGGAAGCAGGCCAGTAAATCATGTCACTATCATGTATTTATAGATGAGGTCATGTAACTCTAGTGCTGATGGCAGCTACATAACGTCTATATATGACACCTGTTACCATGACAGCTGCTGGCAGGATGCCCACAAGAACTGAGATGGACACTGCAATGTTAGGTGACTGAGGAGGTAAAAAAATGGAGAGAGTAAGTAAAGCAAGAGGAAAATATGATGAACTCATATTACTGAACACATGGAGATTACGGCCTCCTCAGATCTACTGCTTTGAGTCTGACACACTTTGGATTCTCATGCTGGGAATCCCGGCACCAGCAGACTTATGGAAATGAAAAAAATCTCTGGGGATGACAACCCAAGTGCAAAATCACACAACCCGAGCTGTTGGTTCAGCTCCACTACTCTGTATTACTGATTTGGCCGGACACCAGAGTCAAAGTGCAGGGAACCACTCTTGACAGTGTCAGAATACAGGAAAGATGCATTCCCTGCGTTCCTGTAACCCTGCATGGCTAGCTTTCTGGCGTCGGTATCTGAAACAGACACATTCCTTTCTGTGTGACTCCCTGGAGAGCTGAACTTCCTCTGCATAACCTGAGCAGGGATAGAAACACCCAAGGATGTTCTGGCAGATCACCGGGGTCATGACGGGGGAGGATGAAGTTCACTATACAAACAGTAAACCAGAATTTATATTGAAAAGTGATACTGTGTCTACATCTTTGCAAACAGTACATATATGGTGGGATTTCAGCAGGTGTTACACAACACATGGAAAATAAAAAGGTCAGGCAATATAAATTCTGACAGAAACCTGAACTTTGCCAGAATTTTGAAATCATACATAACTGGCCACACGTAAGCAGACATGGAACCAGACAACAGATGTTTTCTCTGTAATATCTTCTCTCTCAGATGGAGCTTCAGGACAATCAAGGACTCACTGACAATAAAACAAAAAGTAATAGCATGAGCTTGATGGTTCTTTATAAGCACCAGCGGCTGCAGTATAGCAAAGGGAAACTGCTAAAAAAGTTGCACACAGCTGCCTGGAAAACACTCAGTGCTATCAATTAGTGTGCCTATTTGTGCATGTAAACTCTATGGGGGGTTTAGGACTAACATGACAGGTCAATTAAGAAAATATTAATTTTAGACCTTACAGGAAAAGACCACTTTTGAGGAATAGTCTGGTGTGTGGGGGCTACGTGTGTGTTCCTGGCTCTTTCATGCATGTAGAAATAACATGAGAAAGCCATCTATACACTATATTGTCCATGTGGATAAACAGGTAGTGCCTCCATGTTTGTACTGTATGCATGGCCTCAGATGTGCACGTGGCTGTGTTGGTTTCACCGTGGAGCTTTAGTGGACAGGGTGCTGGCTGCTGCTGTCACCACTACTCTGGCCAGAGAGGATAGGTGATGTGTCCCTTTTTTAGAAGCCATAAAAGAAGCCCTGCGTGCTATTAAGCATGCATCAGCGCCCTGCATCGCCTTTAAGAGCAGGACATCTGAGCGCAGCGCCAGTGACCTGTGTTCTCAATCTCTCTGTCACAAGAAATGAACAAGCTTCCAGGTAACTCAAGTTTGCAAAAGCCAGTTCTCTGTCTTATTGTCCTGCCGCTCCTCTCCATCCAGCTCTCATGGTAAAAATCCTGTCCAAAGTCTTGTACATCTACATAACTTGTACATGTGGGACTAACACCTCCAACTCTGGCTGACTGCTGGATGTCTCTTCACTGGGGACGCAGGTTCACTTGTGGTCTAGACCACAACCAACAACCCTGAACTGTTGAACCCGAGGAAGTTAAGTAAAATGTTTTTTTTTTTTTTTTTTAAGTATAATCTACATACACAGTCAATTTGTATTTGGTGCCAAAAACAATAGTTGTATTTTTTTACACTGATTGACTTTTATTTTCTGGTTCAGATCCAACACTGACATATTGAGAGCATAATAATTATGGTAAATGTGAATTGGTAAGACAGTCAGAAAACAAACTTTCTAACTTTTCTCCTTTCCTAAATTAATACTTAATGACAAGCTATACAAATGGATCTGCTGTAAATAGCTACACAACAGTTCTCAATGTGTTTAAAACTTTTCTAATTTTACTATACAAAGACATTCACTCAGAGTACAAGCAGCACATGTCCGCCTTTTACCCTATGCACTGCCGCTCTGACAGTGTCTGTGTTAGGTAATGATCCTCATGATTGTGTGCGTGTGTAAATGTTGTTGGAGAGCGTGTTTCAGGAAGTAAGAGATTCATGGGAATGGAATGTAGTGAAGAACATTTCTGTCCAAGGCAGCTGTGTCTGAGACTGAGAGCGGTGTGGGAGACTGCTTCCCAAAACAACACACACATACTTAGAAATCCATTTCTAGGCCTTCGCTTTCCTCTCAAGATGCCCAAAGGAGTCGTTTCTCTCACTCGCAGATTGCGTTACCTTGCATGATCTATGTCAGAGAGATGTCTTCTAGTCAGTTAGCTACTTAGGTGGGACATCTAAGCTATATGTATCCCACAGGCAATGCTACAGTATAGCACAATAATGCTTAACAATAAAACCTGAATATCCTATACTGAACTTTTGAAACCACAGGTTAACTTTGTTGACCTTCTCCACCATTTCTCCCTTTTCATCCACCTGTCTGCTGTCGTACTACAGGAAGGAAATCTAATTCAGAAATAATGACAGTACGCGAGGAGTTAAAAAAGAAACAGCCAGAGCTTATTCAAAGAAATTCATTACTTGCCACCTTTGTGATGAAAAAAACGCTTATTTCGCTTGTTTTCTGTCTCCTGGCTCTCGTGATTTTGAACTGAGCCGACTGATTCCTGACTCACCGACCTTCACAGAGAAGTAATTTCTCTCTGTCACCCTAATGGGATCGCTTAAGCTGGTTGAAAAATTGTAGCTTTGTGGAAGGATAAGAAATGCAGCTTCAGTGACAATGAAAACAAAGAGTCAACATGTATGAGATGATGTTCAACGGAGTGTGATTGTCGCAGATAGGCAAGATTGGTTTCTCTCTGACTTAAGTATCGCTGTGTCTTATGGCCCACATCCAGTTTTGGTCATTTGCTGCTCTAAACACCCAGTAACATTGAGCTCTTCAGCTCTCTGCTGAAAGGGAAATTAGGCGTTTTCCATTTCAAGCCGTTGCAACACTGAAGCTGCTAAAAGGGAAACCAGCTGTCTTGGAGCCAAAACTGAAGTGGACAGAGCCACTGCTTTCAAAAATGAAAAGCATCCCATAATGAAAACGTGTGATGAGAAGTGATTATCACAGAGTAAAACGCCATCTTTCTGAGTCGAAAATCTTTCCAGGGCCAGAAGGAATGATGCAAATGAGGCTTGTTTTGTTCAGCCACAGTCTCCACAGTTGAGTCTGTGCTTTACCTGCTTTGACTTTAAAAACGCAAGATATGAAAACCAGAGATCTCACAGCTTATATCCCAACTTGACAACACAATATAGCATTCCCATCAACGTGTTTCTACCCTTCAGCCGCAGTTACACTTGTTTTGCTACTAAACGAGCAAACACAACCCTCATATATTACTATCTTCTGCCAAAATGGCAATTACTGACTAATAACTGGTTCTTAAGATGCTTCATGCTCCTCTAGCTAGTCTAACACCTGCTATTTTGTATGTTTTCCTTTTAGTGCTGAATAGATAACATACAATGGATTTATCCACCTCCATACTATAGTCAAAAATGACAGTGATAAGAGTGGAGAGAGTGAAGAGCTGTAAAGGCAAAACATTTTGTGAAAGATGCAAAAAAAAAAAAGACGAAAAGAAAAAGAAAGAAAAAAGAAAAGAAAAGCTCCATAAGAACTGAGACAGGGGTAAAGTTGATAAAGTAAGAATTAGTTTTGGATTTAAACACCTTTCACACCATGTGTCGTGATTAAACCCATTGTGGAAAATATTGATTACAGCAGCCTTAAAGGTATACATTAAAATTCAAGAAGTGCATAATTCAATCTCAGAACTCCACTTAAAATGGCTGGATATTCAATAGAGCCACTATTCAACATTCAGATAATACACATGATTCAATGCTGAAAACTATTATTAAACATGATTATTGTTCCCTGGGTGCAGCTCAGAGAATAATAACCACTGGGCTATTTTAAGTTTGGGGATGATTCAGAGGTCCCTGTTGTCCTCGGGCCAGTGAAGACGTGCTGCTCATCTCACACCGGTGTCACTAGTTCAACCTAAGCATCTTCCCAGTGGCGACGCACTATTCCTGCCTGGCAATCTAACAACAGGATTCAGACTTGATCATGCACAGCACACAAAGGAAGTGCGCGCGCAGACACCAAAACACACCTCAAAAGGAAAGAATAGAGTCGCTCAATGTGTCGTCAGCTTTTGTGTGCATTCACATGTGTGTGCACGGATAATTGTGTGTGTGTGGGTGCGCAGGGTGAAAAAATTCAGAAGTTGGATGCTGACAGACATTCCGCACATTGTATAAATATTCCTGTTATGCTTTGGTGCCTTGTCCACTGTCCCTAAGCAACAAGCCAAAATTGTTTCTGGAGGACTAGGGCACCTGTGATTTACCATTCTGACAGAAAAAGCTCTCGTAAGATTAAAACGAGTCGACCTCATCAAGCCTGTGCAATCCTGCAAATTCCCCACAGACACTGAAATGTGATTTGTAAATCAAGCTTTATAGTAATGTTCAGGGACTGCATGTGTCATCAGTTTCCCCTTAGCCCCTCCCTTCTCCTCATACAAAATGTGATCTGGGCTACAGATTGTTGCAGATTAATACCAAGAAGTGCTTACTCAGAAATTGCAGGAAAATAATGTGGCAACGTCTGAAAGGATGGAATCAAAATGCTTGGAAGTCACTGGAAAAAAATAACATCAGCATAGCAAGATGAGTTTTCCACTGTTGATTAATGTGTAAATCCTCTTACGCTGTGGTGTGTTGCTGCCAGCCATCTGACTGAAATACATAAATAGTAATGAGTTTATGATCTGCCGTGCATTAAGACACTCCATGTTGCATATACACAAATACAGACTCTGTGTCAAAATAGACACAACAGACACAAAACTCAATCTGGCGTGCATGAATGCATTGTAATTATAAATATATACAGTGCATGTACTGTATGGGCGATGCTACAGAGGTCCAAAAAGTTGGAGTCATCAGCTGCTTAGTTAAAATGATTTTCCTTGAGTGCCAAAAGTGTCAGGGGCTCAGCTAAGCTTTGCTATGTTGTCAGCTTCTTACAGCTTTACACTAAAATACACACAGAACAAGCCTTCAAGTTCAGGTTTCCTTCAGATTTTAAGCCTTGTGAGAAGGCAAGAAAAAAAATAAGGTGGCAAAAAAAGAAAAGCAGATGAGAGAGAGAGAGCAGGGGGGGAAATCAAGCAGGGTTCAACCCACGTGGATTTACACAGAGGGCTGGGGTTGATGCCCCTAAATACTTGTGGTGGGAAATAAAAAGAAATTGGGTATATTTGAAACATCCATCTATTATCTATACTGCTTAGCCGATTATGGAGTGAGGGCATATAGACCGTGGACAGGTTGTAGAGAGAGAACCGGTGCAGGGACTGGGAGGCCTCACAGAAAGGCTCCAGGCTCTGTGAGGAAACAGTGCTGTTTTCTTATAGCACTCGATGAACTGATGATGAAACTAAAAGTACACATATTACATCCCATATATCGATTAGGTACAGGATGCAGCATTTTTCTTAAAAAAAGAAAAAAAAAGGTAATCTCACATGGGTGGCAGCAAGCAGGTATTAGGTTCAATCCCTGGGCTTTCCTGTGCTGAGTCTGCCTGGTGCTCTGTATGAGTTGGGAAGACTGAACCTCTAAATGGAGAAGTTATTTAAAACAAGTTCATTAAGAAGTATAATTTGCAGAAAAAAGGTGTTTCATTACTTTCTTGACAGTTGATATGAAACTCATGAATGTCAGTTTCAAAGATAACATTATCACGACCTCAGAAAATACTATAGCTGATCTATTTCAGTGAGTCACAGAGGCCATTCTATAGCAGCGAGTGTCAGCACTGCGTTGCAGCTGTCTCTACTGTGCTGCCTTTTGCAGGCTACACAAGTGAACCCTGCTCTCATTTTATGGAAGAAAAGTGAGGAGCAGCATCAACAGATAATGGATAAATGGAATGGATAAATTTGTACATAGTTCTCAAACATACACACAAAAGTCAGAGATGAGTAATGTCAGTTATATCCCTCTTTCTGCATTACATTGTACCACTACTGACACCAAAGCTCTTAAAAGCTTTCCACTTTCTTTCAGCATAAATTGTGCATATGCATGAAGCGGTGGCTGGGAGTGATTTGATAAGCTTCTTTTTTTTTTTTCATGACCCACCAAATTTTATGATGGGATGGCGTGACATATTTTCACAACACATGCATGATGCATTGACACGGTGTGCTGGTGCGCGTTGTGAAGTATAGGTTCTTGTTCAGACGCACACACGCACACTCGTGCACGCTTCCTAATGGGCACGTTAACGCACGTAGTCAGAGTGGCACACACACGCTAAAAGCTTTCTACTACATCCTTGGTAGTTCTGTCATAATGACTAAGTGTGCTCCATCTCACACCGTTCTGCAGACACAGCCATGATTTCCCCTGGCATCACACACTCATACAGCTCCCTATCACTCCACACATGTCAGTCTTAATAGCATCTGCTTCGACACACACACGCACACACCCACACACACCTGTAAATACTGCACACACATTTGAAGGCAATCATGTACCACCCTCTGCAACAAACATGCTGGAGGGTTGTGAGTCTCTCTCTCACTGGCCATGTGCTGCTGCAGTGTATGTGGCTTTGTGCAAGACTAAAGGTGGAGGAGTGGGGTTACCTAAAACAAGACAGACTGGCCAGTGGCCAAATGAGGGAGAGGGGAAAAAAGAGGGAGAGACACTGACAGAAACCAGGAGGGAAAAATGATGTTTGTGTGGCTGCCTGCAAAACAGTGAAAGTGAGAGAAATAGTGTGACAGTGTGAGAGGACAGTGACAGAGAGAGTGGGAGTCTGTGTATGAGGGGAAAATAATAAGAAAGTTGTCAGAATATGAGAAAGGAGGAGGTGGAAGTGCGAGAGGAATTCAGCTCGGCTGAGTACTTGACATTGCCGCCTTTTAATTTCCTCTTAAAATCATTACTGTCAGTGTTTGGCGTACGATCAGATTAGATGAGATGAACTCTGCTTTGTGTGGTGGCCCAGAACTGTGTGTATGAAAAGGGAGGTAAGTTGCTGGGAGTATAGATGTGATTAAATGCATGCAACTTTGTGCTTGCATGCTTGTGTGTATGTGTGCAAGCTCATGTGCTCAATGTACAAAACTTGGAAAAGCCGAACAGGTGTAAATGCAGCGGGAGCAGAGTCAGCAGCGGCAGGGGGAGGCATGATGCACAAATTGCACAGAAAAGAGTTAGACAGTGCCGTAAGGAGCTTAGATGGAGAAAGTAGAGGATATGCTGGGGGGGGGCGTTGGTGGCTGGTTAAGAAAGCAAAAAGGCGGATGGGGGGGAGAGGGAGGGATGGGGGGGGGGGGGGGGGGGGGGGGGGGGGGGGGGGGGTGTGTCAGTATGCTAAGGCTTGCCACTTCCAAAACAGGAATTAATCCAATAATCGCTTGGAAATGTTTTGCATATTTCATCATTCTTCTCATGTACATAACAGACTATCATCTGGCGCAAATATGCGTGAGACCTGTCAGGACCCTGGAGAAACACACACACACACACGCACGCATGCACGCACGCATGCACACGCACATGCACATACACATAAAAGCAATGACAAATCCCACTGCTGCAGGGTGAGCGCACATATGATGCACTGAGTTGAATTATCCAGGGTCTTTAAGTTTATCTGCTGCTTATGTTCGGTGCTGGTCTAAGTGTCACAAATGTCAGCAGTTCTCCCAGTAGGCTTTGCCACCACATCAGCTCATTAGCACTTGATGCTAAAGCACACACACTTCAAACTCTAAAGAGCCCTAAAGTCAGTAAATTAACTGCCAGTAAAACGTAAAAGAGAAGACAATGAGTCCTTTTCATCCTGGTGATTTGATCCATTCATCACTCTTTTTCAGTTTGTGTCTGTCGTGGTCCTGTGTCTTCATCATCTCATCTCTGCTGTCTCTCTCTTCTCCTTCACCACTTATTTTAATTCAGGTGCCTGTGCTCATCAAACAAAGATTACTGTGTGCTCTTCGGGTGCTGGGTAGCAGTTGAGCTCAACACAGCGCTGCCAGACAAGGACAAGGGCACGAGGGGTGGAATGTGACTTAACAGACATTTTCTCCTGATCGAGCAGACTGAAACCAAATGCTGCCAGACACATAGCAAACAACTAGCCCATGTGTTCTGAGATGACATTGCCATTACATGGTCACTTAATGGAAAACATACCGTCAGGACATATGAATTAATGAATGAAATCATGAACCAGATAAGCTGAATATTCATAAAAATGATGAAAAATCTCACAATATTGAGACAAGTGATAGAAAAAAATATCCAGGATCTGCACCCAAATTTGATGCTTTCCTCCCTGGCCTATGACCCATCTCTTCAACAACAACCAATATGGTGAAAACTGATTCTGTACTAGTACTAAACAGACAGACATGGATGAAGACATAACCTCCTGGCTAGCAAAGCCCACTGCATGTACTGAAGCTTCAATCTGTCACTACTTAGGGGGCAGTTTGACATATTGTTACATGTATTTTAAACCTCTTGTTTGATAAGAAGATTAAAACCTCTCTCATGTCTGTATAGCATATATGAAGGTGGAGACAGCAGAGGGTTATCTTAGCATATCAACAGTGGAAACAGCTAGCCTGGCTCTGTCCAAACTAACAAAATCCACCTAACAGTGCCTCGGACTTACAAAATCCATAGTGTGAAAGCTATAATTTTCCATTTTGTTCAGTATGATCAGGAAATTGTCTTCATGCTAAGCTAACTGGCTGCTAATACATGAGAGTATCTAGACCAAATCTCAAATGGATGTATACTCCTTGCAACACTTAATTGCCATAATGTTAAAAACAGCAACACAATTCCCTAAAATGAATTCAGCATGTCTGTGGAGTGTATCAAAGCAAGCCTGCTCAGTCATGACTGATGAGGTGGTTCACTTCTAAAATAACATGGTCAGTGGTTTCAACACCAACTTTGCATCTTTGCATTCCAAAGTGCAAATGAACGCTTGTGCTGTGACCAGTCATGATCCACGTGGTCGACCTTAGCCTACAGTGATTTTTCAGCATTACATCACATTTGTAAGGCTGAGGAGTCCTGTGCTGAGAGCACACACAGCTTTTCAAATTAGTCTACCCAGCCTCTAAAAGAGGATGTTAGGCTGCCACAAATTTTTCACCTAAATTACACACTAACGAGCCTGCAGTACACACTTCCAAAGCAGCAGGTGATGAGCTATTCACTGCTGCAACAGAATAGCTATATCTTAGCTGGAAGTGGTTATGGCGAAATCTAAAAACAAATAAAAATCTTAAGTGCAGCACCTTTAGGCTGCAGGCTTTTGAGCGTATCAAAGTAAAAACACCATTACCAAAGTCTGCCAAATTGTAAGATGTAAAATGTCTTTGCTCCTGAGCAAACAGCTCTGCTTAACAGCTGCCTAGAGAGTTAATTCACTTCCCTGCAGTTTCTATGGCAGATCTGGCACGTATTTGCATTTTCACTCCTGAAATATCCACCTGCCTCACCCATGGGAAGCTTACCTTTCTCATAATGCGTGGGAAAACATTTTGGGACAGTGTACACATGCAGGAAGTAATGTGAAGGGCAATCCAGAGGTCAGAGATCAACAAGAGTTAAAATGAAGCAACTCAATGTAATTTGATAAAGAGTCGCCCATCAGAACAGCTGATAACCAGACCAATCGATAACAATACTAGTTACATATACCTGAAAACTCAACCAGGAGTGGTTTAATGTACATTAGTCTTGGACAGAAGAAGGAAAAGGAAAAAGAGAACATACAGGAAGACACACACACCCCTTTTGACCTACATCTTCCACGATTAGCATGCACGAATGGGACTTCCTCTCTGCTGCTTTGCCGTGTGTGAGAAGAAGATTATAAGTTAGCTGCCACTGCCACTGGTGAGCTGAGCTGGGGCTTGGACCGGGGCTGGTCTCCTCCCAGATTTTGGGTAGATTGGTGATTTCAAAGTCAAGAAAGTTCAAAGCCTTGGATGTGGAACGTTCAAAAGAACCACAGCCAGCCACGAAGTGGAGAGGAAGGGAGTGGGGAGAGCTAGCTTCTTACAGTAAACTCTCCCACAGTCTGTAGAGAATGAGATGGTAGTATGAGAGGGGGGGGGGTCAGTGAGAAAAAAAAAAGTGCACAAGCTAGTGAAAATATACTCCATGCTCCCGTGAGTCACGTCGATGAGAGGTGCTGCACAGGTGGAATTTCGCTGACATGTTGGTGCTGAAACTGAAAGTGAGAGCCACAGTTTTGGCAGCGCAAATCATCAATAATGCACGAGGTGGAATAACTAAAATAAAAGTGATGTTTTATGCCACCGAGCACATCGCTGCCGTTGTTGTGCTCACCTCGGAGACCCAATGAGATGAATTTTTGTTGCACGTGGAATGTTAACAATGTCTCTTGAAACAAGAGGCAAACATATTCTCACACCCACACTTTGCTTTGTACTGTTGTGTGCAAAGAAAAAGCCCAAATGTGAGGTACTGCAAATGTATTCCATTTTTGTGTGTGTGTGCGTGTGTGTGTGTGAGAAACATCAGCCAACAAAACTACACGAACTGCACAGTACACCTCTCTACAGATAAGGCCCCTGAAAGTGCCCATGTAGCAGTTTCTCAGGTGTCCATTTCTCTCTGTGTGCTACACAATGCCTTTCATTTAACACAATCAAACCATGGAAATACCCTCACACACTGGGGAGACAAAACATCAGTGGAATTTCCTTAATTTATGAGCTGTCAGGGATTTACTGTGTGAAGTATAAAGGCTCAGATCTTGTAGACATCATCCTATGACATGGTATAGGACTACAACGTACTTATTGCTTTGCCTCTTTTCCACAACATCAGTGAAAACATAAAGCATCTGTAACTTCAACCCCTCGCACAGTTGCACCACTTCAGTTATTTCTATCAGACAGTAGGCCAAATACCTGAGCCTGCATCTCTACATCAGAAATTCATGTCTGGGCAATATGTGAATATCTGTTCCTGCGTTAACACAGGCACACACACAACAGGGTTTTCTTTTTACTGCTTTCACTTTTAGTTTAGCCATCTGTGCAGACCCATTTATGTAACATTATAGAAAACAAAGAGAATCAGGAAGCCTTTGCAGTTTTCACTGTTACATCATCACCTGGTATACTGATTTCACTCAGGCAATGAGCTAGAGGACGAAGCACCTCTGGTACCTGAGAATTATTTTGTTAATTAGAAGTTTGTTGTAGCAATAAGGACGCTCATTTGCAAAGTATCAGGGGCACATGAAAACAGTTTCACCATGACAGAGCCTGAACCAAAGGTCCAGTTACTAATAACTTGGTTCATTTATGCCAGTGTACAACTAAAAATCCCTTAATATAGGTTATAACAGTTCAATGCTACAGAACTCAAAAGCAAATCCCCCAAAATTTAAGATAATTTAGATATTTATTCAATTTTATGATTGTGTTTAATTTTGAACTCTTTTCCCTTTCTCTTCTGCCCTATTTTTTGGGAAAGGGATTAAAAAAAAGGCAATAAGTACGCAAAAGTCATGTGTCTTATATGTACATATGTTCAATGTACATGGCTGGTGACAGTTTTAGGCCAGCTGATGCAGCTGGCAGCTTTAGGTCTTTAGTGGTGGAATTAGCTCCAGCTAGTGCCTCTCTCTGTTGTTATTCACCCTGATTCAGCAGTCCTGGTCTTTACGCAGAGCCTCTGAATGCTCAGTGGCCACGGGGAATGCCAGCTCATCGACTATTATAATGACGGCCTCCCTATTGCTCTCTGTCTCTCTCTCCTTCTTGCCAGTACACTCTCCCAGTTCTCTCTCTCTCTCTTGCAATCTGTCTTTCTCTGCTTCTTGCTGAACGAAAGCTGGCGTGAGTGAGTATGATGCAATTGTAGCTGTACCGAAAGTTCATAGTCAACAGAAACGCACAGAATGAACATCCCCAAAGTGGTCAGGGATGGATTAAAGACTTTGCCGTTTGGCAAACTGCAAACAAAGATATCACAATGAATGTCACAGGCTATGCATGAGAACCTCTCTGTTAAGATGGGAATAGCTTCACAGCTCAGTAGTGAGTCATTGTTCTCTTTCAGTTAGATCCTGTGACTTACCTTGCTTCACTAACAAAAAAGTCAGATGAGACAAGAATAAGGGCAGAACATAGAAACTGTTGATGTGACCTCACTGCATGCTTTGTAAACTGGAGGGGGACATGAGGCACTCACCTTGAGCTTGTCAAAGCGTTCGGTGAGTGAGGACACTTGGTGCTCTCGGTGGCGCCCCACCAACTTGCAGAGGGCACAAATTAGCTGGTCATCCACCAAGCAGTACATGTTGACCTTCTCATTCTCGTGCTCCAGACAAGTCAGGCCGCGGATGTGAGTGTCTGGCACAGGCTCCACCAGGCGGTGGCTGGTGAAGGGCTTCTTATTCGGATGTGTCGCGCGCAGGCATCGGTCGCAGTACGATACCTCGCACGTGACACACGTCTTGACAGCCTCACGTGGCGGATCCTGCTCACAGAACTGGCAGCTGATGCGTGGATCCATTTTAGCAACAACAGCCGGGCTGTGGTTTGCGTTGGTGTGGTTGACGTGGTTGGTGTGATTGGCATGCGGGTGGGAGTGGCTGGAAGTGGCCGGGCTGCCGCGGGCGCTACTTCCACTTGTGCCACCACCACTGCCGCCGCCAATTGTTCCAGCTATTGTACCGCTAATGGTGGCGGTGTAGGGCCGCTGCGGCTGCAGGCGCCGGCTCTCAGTGGGGGAATTGGGGCCGCTAAGGGAGGCCTTTTGAAAGCGATCAATGATGTTCTGCAGCGTCACATTGCGCTTAAGGCCCTCCAGGCCGCGGTGATTCAGCGTGATGACGTAACGGCACGTGGGACACTGAAAAGCTGAGATGGATTCGAGGGGCTTGCTGGTGGAGCAGTGAGACACCAGGATGCGGTGAGCGCAGTTAAAACACAGACTGTGAGCACAGGGCAAAAGTAGAGGATCTTCAAACAACTCCAGGCAGATCGGGCAGGTCAGCTCAGACTCCAGTGTTTCCATCTTCAGTTGAACCAATCTAAAGGTGACATCAAATCCCACGGAAGCTGGCAAGTTACCTGCATGAAAAGAAAAACACATGAATGACTACTTCCTTTACAAATTCTGAACAGAACAGGAACTTCTGCTTCACCGTGCTTTTGTTCTTGGGCCATTTTGTATTGAACAGAAGCAGCAGAAAGAAAACACAACCCATCAATCTGCCTATTCATCCATTCTACTTTTAACTAATTCAACCTTAAGGTTATTGGCTTCGGGACAAATTGGTCGGTGCGGATTCAGCAGAAACATCACTAACACACATATTTCTTCCACTGTTATAGATCAGCTGCTCCACTTGCAAAACTGTGGACAGGACCTCCTTGCTGCAGCCTGTAACACATGATTCCTCCTGCAGAGGTGTATAAGAAGAGGAGAGAGGAGGAATAGCTGAATTAGAAAGGATGAAAAAAAGACAGGTTGGCAGAATGGTAAAGAGGAGGTAAAAATCAATGGAGTGAAGAGAATAGCAGAGAAAAGGAGAGGCAGATGCACAGGAGGACAACAAAGGAGGAACTACATTTCTCTACATCCTGACAGACTCTTAACATTACTTTGTTTTCACTTCCATGTCTCTTGCTCCCGCTCACCACTGACATTTTATTGTGTTCTCGATGGCGAGATCAGTTCAGCTTACAGAGCAATAAACACTTAAGTTCAAGAACATTTTAAACTTTAAAGCACAGTCCCAACAACAATGTCAAGCCA
The DNA here is from genome assembly GCA_021432705.1 of Caranx ignobilis. NCBI lineage: Eukaryota > Metazoa > Chordata > Actinopteri > Carangiformes > Carangidae > Caranx > Caranx ignobilis. The sequence goes on along the minus strand of MU269981.1, from coordinate 15,067,494 downwards.
GACAGTGAAAACAGGAGCCAGAGCTAAGGAGGAATTGATTTCAGACCCCCCCTCCCTCCACCTCCTCCTCCTCGCCCAATCTCTGCACCTTACAGCCTGCATATCAAGCTGTCTCCCCTGGGTGGCCTTAAAACCACTGACATGAGAAATCACCAATAACCTCTTGCACCCACCACTCACCCACCCGTGCTGATTCATTGGCACAGGAGCACAGCTTGCAGTGCCTCTCTGTCCTTTTAAAGAAACAAAGCAGCAACCATGAAACTACAGCATTAAACCGGATGCAAGATTTACCGATGACTGACTGACTGACTCACTGGGTTTTATGACTCAACAAAAAATTACTTTTCACCTTTGGGACTGGATTTAAACTGCTATGCGTGACCTAAAGCTTAGGTCATCAAGATGACTATATTCAGATTGAAAGAAACAAAAGGATGACAACTTGTTATCAAGAAAGAGGAAGTAAATACAAAGGTCATTAAGATAGACTGAAGATTAATTAGAATTTATCAGTATGTTTATATAGTAACAGATCATTCAGCTTCCTGTTTCTCCACCTATTAACAAAAACAAAGCAAAGCAATTTCAAACACAGTCTTTCCTTCACTAGTGTTTTTATCCTTCTTGTCTCTCCATCAGTGCAGACACTGTCGAATGTGTGACACAGGTAAAAGCAGCAGAGATTGTGTTCAGTGCATCTTCCTCAAACATGTATCATGTATTGTGTGTATGTATGTGTGCATGTATCATGTAATGTCACATTGCCTGAATCAGATAAACCTGACTCCAGATGGATAATGAAATTCACAAGTTGTCAAAACATCATGCTCAGGTGACAAGATGTTGTCCTCCTTATCTGTATAATTACTCATATTAGGAAGTAATGAATAAACTGTGTCACCCACGGCCTGTTTGTAAGAACTTGGTCGCGCTGTGACAACAACACCACCCTAACTTGTGCATCCAGTTGCATTGAGAGCTACTCATTACACAGCCATGCAGCACAGGACCAGCTGCAGACAGGCCTATATAAAGACAGAAACAGAGCTGAAAAGCTCAAACTCATTTGCACTAACAAAAGTCTCCTCCCCTCTGCTGCACCAGAAACCATGCCTCAACACTGAGCTGTGTTCAAAGCAAACATGATTTGAGCAGCAGCTAAGTGCTTGGGAAAGGCACTCAACTGCAGAAAGTATATGCATGCAGCGGCGGCTTTGTAACAACATTCATTATACAGAAAAGAAAGAAATAACATCTCACAGCCAATCATGCAGATATCACACTGATAGGAAATGGACATTATGCCTCTATGCTAATAAGCATGTGAGACTGTACTGTATAGGAATATATATTTTAGACATCTTCCCATGAAAAAGTAATGTGTCTATGTGTGCACAAGCACATAATGACCTCTCCTAGAATTCACCTCGGCTGCTGTTTATCAGATGCTTTACGTGGCTGTTATCACACAGCTCTGACCCTGCTAGGGAGAGAACAAGAGTTCAGCAGAGACTGAGCAAACACAAGTTTTCAGCTTCATCACACCAACAATAGGTTTAATTTATCTCCACTGTATCAGAGACTTGATAACCATGGGCGGACGGATGGAAACAGGATGTAGGTGGAGGTGATGAGGGGGAGGCAAGGGCGTCCTTCAAGACCTTATGATGACAAGAATGGTCACTGACCCCTCTTGTGGACTCAAGGTAAAAATATTACACAAATCTCCTCATAAATCCTATTTGAGACATTTTCAGTTGCTGTTGTCTGAAAAAAACACTCTAATTTGCTCAGAAAGAGAGATGACCATTTGATTTCTACTTTAAATTTACACATATTTCATTACTTTCTATGACCTTCCAAAACAAGCAAACAAATAAGCAATGTTAAAATATTCCTAGTCAGTGAGATCAGGATTTTCATGGGGAATTAAGTGACTGAGAGCAGCTGTTCCCTGAGCAACACCTCAGCTTCATATGACTGCTGTCAGCAACAGGAAACAAAGCACGTGTTCATTAAGCTTCTCGGGATGCACATTCAAGATCATTGTGTCATTGCATAAATATGTTGACTGATGCAACTCAAGAACAACAATATCCTTTTATATCACATAAGAAGAAAAATTAAGCCAATAAGTACTTTGTTGTTGTTTTACAGATGATTATTTACGTCTGCATAATCAGTATTTGATAAATAAAACTGGAAAAGACATGGAGCTCCAGTTTTACTAGCAGAAATCAACCATATGTCATCGCAACAAATAAGCAGAGGGATTGTGCATCTGTCGAGAAAGCTGTAACACAACAAGACAACAGAATCCGAACCTTCAATTATTAAGCCCATCACATCTTCACGGATGTGCATGACTGTTATCCTTTCTACAAATGTCCAATTCAAGTGTGGACTGAATCAGCAGTCTCTCTTCATTCCCCAGGACAGCACACCACAGCGCTGCTTATGCTGATGTTAATGTGACTGTGTTTAACGGAGCATGGTGTTATAATTAACACCAAGCTTTAACTCACCATCAACAGGCCCATTAAACTTAAGCTATGTCACTCTGGGGAAACAGTGTCAGCTACGATGGGATCCACTTAGGGACCCAAGACACTAGCTTCATAGTAAAGGCACTCATTGCACTTCAGACAGGCTGGAGACACACACACACACACACACACACACACACACATATCAACACAGAAACGAAAGGAACAAAAAACAAAAAAAAAACACACTCACAGCCAGAGCTGCATATTTACAAGCACAAACTCTGCCTGTCTTCTTGTCTCTCTTCATTTGCAGCTCTTGTTAAGGTGAAGTGCCCCATCTGGAAGGAGAACAGCTTGAGCTGGTGCTTGAGGAAAGACACACACATACGCAGACACATACACGCAGACATAAAGCTGTAAGGCACTCCCTCTGATCCATTGTTGTGCTGATTACTGTAGTGAGATTTTTTTTGGTCTCACTGAGATGAAATAAAAAGATGAAAAAAAATATATGACTGATGATTCATTATTTTGTCTGAGGACACAGCGCTAGATTAATACTGTTCTTTACACATACACACACACTGTGAGACTGAGGATACTAATTTGGTTATGCTTTATAGTTTTGCTTCTGACATCCAAATGCAAGGTCACATTCATAAACAGGAAGAGAAACCATTTCAGCCTTGTTGCTTTTTTTAAACCGCTGTGGACCAACAGCTATAAGAAAGCTATAACAGCTGTCAGGCACAGGACAGGTACTGATGACCCCGACAGCAATGTATTCCACTCGCAGTGTGTGAAGCAGCATGCTGAACGTAGACAACAGTGATACTGTGGTTTATCTCACAAAAGAAACTTGTTATTTGATTAGTCATAATCCTGCCAATAGGGAGCAATCAGGAACCTGTGTGAGCTTTACATTGTAGCATAGCAGGCAGGCAATCATGCCACTGATGCCTCAGGTTCTTAATCACGTACTTAATCACGTCAACTTGTGTTTGGGGGGGGGGGCAATCTGGGATGACAGCAGTTCCCTTGTGGCAATCAAATGTTTAACTGCCATTAAGGGTGCTAGTAAATTGTTGGTCAGAAAAACATTTGCATAGGCTAAAATATCTATAGTTGTAAATACAAAACTGCTATAAATAATCTCAGTTTGAACTTCCAAATCATATATAGATTTTTTTTCTTACAAGCCCAACTCAACCCAAGTGGAAGGGGAGCATGTGTACCAACCATCTGTGTTTGTGTGTGTCTGTGTATGTGTCCAGAGGTATTTTTATGCTTCAGTTAAATCAGAAAAGTGTTTCAGTAGTAATGATTTCCATCACCAGTGGTGAGACACAATCTCATGGAATAGCCCAATATAGGAAACACTGATGTCATCTTTTCTGTTATTGCACAAGCCTGCAAACATAAAAACAATAAAAGAGACTTTTTTTTGTTTTGTTTTTTGTTTTTTTTGTTTTTTAAAAGGACAGTTGCAGTCCCTCGGGTTTACAGTTGCATGGGTGTGAATTCACTTCACTGACGCATGCATCATTCTGGAGAAAAGGCATTTGTGGAACAAAGATGATTATCCGTGTACAAACAATCCACTTGTAAAAACCAAATTGCTCCCTCCTGAATTGCAGTCGCACAGCTGCAGAGCCAAAACGGGAGTTTAATGGACACTTGATGATGTTGGGAAGACGGTGCAACAGTCAAACTAATCACCACACCTAGACCTCTGAACCAAAGACGCAATTGCATTGTGCTGCGGTTTCACAATGCACTTTTTTTAAAAAAAAAGGGAGCATTGTCAAGAGCATGAAAGCTCTATATCCGTATTTTACATATATTTTCAAACATCAATGTCATATTTCTGTAATGATGAGCTTCATTAACACTGACTATCTCAAAGACTCAAGGATCTGCTAACACTGACTGGACACCAGGGCAAATAATTCTCTTTTTTCCCTTCAAAAGCAGCCTTTCATTTCAAACATATGAAGGACGTGCTGAGGTGAAACCAGAACCAAAGAATCAAAGAAACTTGTTCCCTAAGAGGAGACAGGAATAAAAGATTACTTCCAGGAAAACCGTAGTTCAGTGAAAGGTAGGTTATGATGGTATTATCAAGGAGCATACCTGCGCTCACATCTATGTGTCTTACTCTTGCACACACGGTGACGTATAACCAGCTAATGACTGATGCACCCAAACAAAGTCCTTGGACACTACTCCACTACCAGACCTCATCAGTAGCAACTGAATCAATCCCAGGAGTGTGACAATCTACAGTGAATCAACCCTTACTTTATTGTCAGATTGACAGTGTATCTCTCACCCCTTCATCCCGCCCAGACCCTCATCCAACCCCTCCATCTGCACTTCCACTACTCTACCTGGAATCTCTCCATCTCACTGGAGGCTGTCAATCAAAGGCTTATCACAGTAAAAGGAAGAGCAGCAGAAAATCACATAGTTGAGGTTTAAAGGCTCCAGAGAGTAAGACGCCAGTAAACAACAACAGTGGGGGGTCGCCGATCATCCATTTTTCAGGGGATTTGGAAAACACACCCTGAAAACAAAAAACAAAACAAACAAATTTGTGCTCTCATTATGTAAAAATGTTATCATTTGTGCTTTTTGGTGTGAGAGAGTAAGCCTAGGTTGGAAGTAATTGAGACATTAGTTGGCAAGCAAATAGCTTAGACAAACACTTTAAAGAATAGTTAATTGAAGCCATAGGCAGTGAGGTAGCCTCATTTACAATTCTGTTGTGTTTTAATGTACTGCAGGTGATGGGAAAAATGAAAACCAGTGCAAAACTTTCCCAAGGATTGAAAGCGTAGTAAAAAAAAATGTTTGCTAAGCATACAGTAGGTGGAGGAAGCTGAAACAAAGCAATGCTAGCTAACTCTTTATCACATAGAAAAAGCAACAGCAAGGTGAAACCACAACTCTGTGGCTTCAACAAATGCCTCATAAGGAGTTAATTTGTTTGGGCTAAAGGTGCTGGCATGTGGGGACAGCTGTTTCCCTCTATTTCCAGTCCAAACTAAGCTAACCTGTTGTGGGTAGCTAGCAGTTGCACCACAACTAATTTACTCCTCACTTGTGTTTATCTGGAGAAAGCTGCTAGTGCTACTGCACTCTTGTTTCAATTGACATGAGGGTGACAACATAAAATGTTTTGGTTTTACAGCTGCTTTAATGTTTTAACCCCAGTGAGCTCTGGTACGATATTTGTTTGCTAGGGGCCCACCAGAGGCCGGCTGCATTCATGGTTGCCATCAGGTCGATTCTCCACAGTGGTTTGGGGCTAAACAAAGACAGATGCTATTCAACTGACAAGCCCAGTCAGACGTCTGGCTGTGACCTCAATCTGCTGCGGACCTTGTTGTAATGCAGTCGGCGTTCCACAAATATCTCCAAACAGGCAAAAGGTTAAAAATGTTAAAGGCAAACGAAAGGAATCTTTCCTCGAGTAGCTCATGTGAAACAGTAACACATCACTAATTAAAAAGCTGCCTGGAAGAAAATGAGGGGAGGAAAAAAAAAATTGAAGCTTGAAATTTTTATGGAGCAGGGAAGATGTTAAAACGTGGCACGGCAAGATGGTGGTTTGATTTCTCTCTCTGTTTCCTGCTCTGTCTCGAAGGGAGCTTTCATTCATTACTATATGAGGTGGCCAAACACAACACCTGGAGCCAACACGTGTCTAGCACAGAGAATGGCTGGCCTGTTTGTGTGACGCTGGTAAATCACAGACCTTCACACATTTTGGCATGGACCAGGTACTAATCAAGAGCGCACACATTAAAATGACCAATAAAAACAGCCTAATATAGCACTGCTGTATGAGCACTTTCATTAGTGGCTGTGTTAGTCAACTCTGTAGCCCTGGTGCTGGCATTTACCCTAATCACCTCAGCTTAGCATTTAAACCAAAAAGAAGTAAGACATTGTTTGTGTGGATTCGGTGGAATTCAGCCGCATTAGTGGATTGCCATGCTGACATTTATTTTGAGGGCAATTCATTATTGCATTTGGGGTTAAAAAAAACCCCACAAGCATAAGAGACATGTCAGAACCAGTCGCTGCTGAGTTTTGCCAGACATCAAGAGACTACAGTAATTCACCACTATGGTTTTGGAAAAAGGAAATTGGGCAGCTCCAAAAATGACAGCTCACCAGCTGACCAGAGCACACAGCAAAAACTGTACACACGATTATATAAGTGGGATCAAGCAGCACATTAAACTTGCTGTGTTACATTTCCGTGCAGTCTTTGACAGGAGCCAGGCGTCTCAATGCAGCTGCATGATGGGATAAAAAGGAATGTTTCAGCATATGAGAAACTGCCCAGGGTTCCTTTGGCCACCTCTTTCATTCTTGCTGTTTCCCCTTCATCTTTTCCCTCTCTTCTTCCTCTGCTCTCACTCATCTTCCCGCCTCCACTTTCCCAGTCTCCCACCCCCCTCTATCTTTTCCAGCCTCTCTTTCTCTCTCTCTCTCTCTGCAGCAGACCTCAGAGCGGGCTGGATTCATCAAACATGTGATTCCTATTCATAGAATGTAAACAGTAATGCAGCCAAGCTGGTGTTTCCATTTCACATTCAGCGCAATTGAGCGGGCTGGCTTAAGCTTAACCCCATCACTGCTACACAGGAGACAGTCTTTTGCATTTTGTCACAGCTCTAGGGGGTTATGTTGCTCACAGCTAATATCACATTTGTCTTTTCAGTTTAGGATCAATCTTCATCAAGGTAACTACGCTTGCCAACATTGTACTGCATACTGACTCCACAATTAAATTATATATTAGTTTCAAATTATTTAGTCAGAGCCAACATTTTTTTAACAGATTTTCAACAACAACATCCACTTTTTCCAATTACACAGCAAGCATCTGGCTGACTACAAGGTCAGCCTCATAGTCAGTGGAGTATGAGAAAGGCAGCAGGCAGAGCTGTAGTTCACTGTACCAGTTAGCTTTCCCATCCTATTCCCTTGTCACCAATGTTAAAGCTCTTGATGGGAAAAATATGTGCCATGATCTTAATTCACGTCATAATGCCTTAGCTAGTTTCATGGAAACTCCCAGTGTGACATAACACACATTAGAGTACCTAGAACAGCACATAAAATTTTGTGTGGTACTGGCACAGTAGGAAACAACTAGTGTGTTTCTCCAATTAGTGACATATTGAATATCATCCAAACTGAGACATGGCATGTCTGTAGTATTTATATTTATAAAGTAACACAATTGATGTTTTTGTATGTTTTCCCAGTATAGATAATACATAGTGCATATCTATATATCACAAATGCAAGGATTTTTACAGTGTTAGGAGGGGATTTTACAATGTCTGTTTTTCTATGACACTGATTTCTTGCATTTTGTCATCATTTGAAAATGTATTCATAACACTCCACTGTGAAACAGAGGAAACAGTGGGTGTATTTGCATTCCTCGAATCTTATCTGTATGTAGACCTGCATATTCTTCTGCCTACATAGATTTAAATGGGATTTTGAATGCTGCCCCAATTCTATATAGAATTAGCTTTGTTGGTGCCTTTGGGATAATGTGTCTTCCTTGGCTTATATCTCTGTCACTGACTCATATCTGGAGCATTTCAAAAAGGCAGGTACTTGGTATATGTTTTTTTTTTTGTTTTTTTTTATCACATGTTCACATGACCAGTGTTTGTTTGTCTATATGTTTGAGTGCAGTTGTGTCAGACCTACATGACATGGTTGCATCCACCTGCACTCATTCTCAAAGGCCATATTTGTTTCTTATGTTCTTTTGGCTGCCTGTCAGTAGTGCCGATGAGGTCTCTGATGTAAGAAACTGAAAATAAAATAAACAATCAACCCTAACAAACACAAGACCAAGCCAGACTTGCTAATTGGTTTAGTACATTTATACATGAAAGCAAAATTAAATGAGATTTTCACAGGGTTGTGACAGTGAGTAGAACACACCTCCTCTCCTCTACCCTCCACTTAATACTGCTGCCTGTTACAGCTTGGCAGCCTGTGGGTAATAAAGTTAATACTGTCAGACGTCGTCTCATCAGCTCTCTGAGGCTCTTTTGCTGCGGTGGAGAGTCTTATCAGGCTTCAACACAACACTGTGTAGCAACCATGCCCCTGCCTCACTTCACGCTGTTTCCATTATTCATGTGCATTTGCCCAGGTGAGAACAAACCCAGGATCAGAAGTTGGCAGAACAGCTTATTAGATATTTAGACACTGCTGAGCGTACTGGAGGGAGGAAAGGATGAAGAGCGAAAGAGAACAGAGGTACCGCTGTCTGTCAACAAAGGCAAAAAATATGAATCAGTAAACGGGCCTGAAGCCTGGTGGCTGGTGTGGAAGTTGTACAGGTTGACCCTGAGAGTCGGTAGACACTACCATGTGATTTGTCTCTTCAAATATTTCCCTTTTTGGAGCACAGCTACAGGATTTGGATACAAAACCAACAACAGCATCCAGGAAAATGTTTATCAGAAACAACATTTTCATACCTGTGTTTTTTTTTTAATTACTTTACTTCATTTGTGCTGCTCAGCTAGATACAGACTGCTTAGTTTGCTTGAATATACAAAGAATATTCACATTTGCAAAACCAGCTCACCATTGTCCAAGAGCTACAACACTGTTTTATTTCCTAACACACTCCACAGAACTCTGTAATTCAGACCAAAACAATTCCCCTACATGCAGCCATGAAACTAAAATGACATAAAATAAGATGATAGAGTGAAAAAGCACACACTGCAGAGCGTAAGAGATTCTATTGCCTTGCCTCACAGTGAACAAAGTTGTTATGTTCACAGTTGACACCAATTCATCCTTATTTTTTTGATATTTCCATCTGTATGTGTGTGTGTATATACAAGGGCACAATGCCAAGTTAATGGCTTGCCTTTACTGGAATTTCCTATAAATATGCAAATGCACTATACATTGTGTGAAAACGCAATCTATTCACCTTACAAACTGCACGTTCAGCTTCCACAAAGAGGATCTTTTCAGTGGGATATTACATTCGTGTACCCTGTACACCTACATTAGACTGGAAAGACTGTCAAGACAGCAATAGATTGATGATACACTCCTGAAGATTTACCCCGTTGAGGAAAACAGCTGACGTCTTTAAATGCATCATTTTGGTGCTCCACGCCAGCAGGCTGGCTAACTGATCCTAAAGGTGCCAGCCACTTTATCAATAGCTTGTCAAACTGCATTAGCAAGAGCTGTGGTCCAAGTTGGCGTTATCGATTCTAGAGGAAGCAGATACCCAGGTCAATAGGAAGGTCTGACTGCTCCTATGACTGAGATAAAACAGCCCACTGTACTACTGAGCTACCATGGACTTGTCTACTTGAAAATGACAAGAGTTTGGAGATTTCACCTCATTGCCGCAGTCATTTCCTAAGATGAAAGCAAAAAATGTTTCAGAAGAACACGCTACAGAGTCTAGTGGTGTGTGGTGATGAGGTAGAGATAAATAAAGACAAATGGTCAAAGAGAGAACGCCTTGGTGGTGAATGTATGTGCCCTATCCCATGTACATCTGTTTCCTGAATCTGCCTACACAGGCAGCTAGGGTTCAATCTTCCAAACTGTCAGTGCAGCCTGCCAGCCGAGGGAAATACATTTATACGTCCGATAAAAAAAGATAGCGCAGATGAAAGACTTGTTGGAGTTGTCTCGGCTGAATCATCAGTAACCCCATTACACACAGGCAGAGCAACTAACCTCGTTTTGGGGACCACTCTGTCTCCCTCCCTCTCTCAGTGGAGGTGGCGGGAAGGAGGGTGAAGAAAAAAAAACAGTGTGAAATGACAAAATGAAATCGATGATTTAATATTTTAAACCCTAGATGGATTTTCCATTCCTGCTCTGGTGCCCTCAGTGTAAAAGGCCCTTCCTCATCCTGCACCTCGCACTGCATGCTGCAGGGGCATCATGTTCTTTGACAAACACGGGCTGTGTTCATCCCAACGCAAGGGGACATTTCTCATTACCATCAAATTACAGCGAACTGCACTGTGAGAGGAAGCTGCTTGTCCAAAAGCTATTAAATACCTGCTTTCTTGCTCTAAGTGCAGCATTCACCTTGGGTCAAAGTCTGCACCCTCCTCCCAAACACAATAGTCTACATCCACGAGGTCCATTTACTGCCTCAGCTGTAGTAGATGGTGCCATTAATAAAGCAGGAGGTGTTTCTGATGTGTTACTAGGTGGTTCAGTTATTCACGATGACCTGGTGTCAGAGAGACAGAGAGAGAGAGAGTAAGAAAGACATATAAAAAATACAAAGGTAAACCAAAGAAGATGGAAAAAACACACAGGGAGGTCAAGAGAAATGAGCTCAAAAATAGATCACACGCCCAGAGAGAAAAACAGAAAGAGCAATAAAGAGAGAAAGAGAGAGAGAGAATGGAGAGGGGGGAGGTGAGGTCAGGGGGCCTTGCCATCAGTGTGACCCCAGGGAGGGGGTTCCTGTCCTCTATCTGGCTCTCTTGCTCTACAAAGTCAGAGCTTTCTATTTATACAGCACTGTAATGTTTGGCATTTCCTTCAAGGGGGGGGCAGTATGAGCCATTGTTTTTCTTGGCCGCTGTTCGATTGGCTCAGCAGACTCCATGCGTCGAAATGTCAGCAGCTTGTAGCTCTGTTTGTTCGATTTATCTTTATGTATCACTCACAAGCAATCACTTTGTACCTTCCTGAGATAGGAAATCTTATTATCATAAGACGAGCAGACATTTGAGGGTTTTTTCTTTTAGCCTTTATCCTTTGAAATATTGATGTGAGACATGTTGTAGGTGTGTGTGTGTGTGTACGGTCGAGGAGAGGCAACCACAATAGTCCAATGGCAGACCTGAGCTTGCTGACTGCAGGCCACTGCGCCAACAATGATGCTGCAATGATACGCAACACATAATCATGACAAACACAGTCATTTGCAGTGCAGAGCAGTCACTCTAAACTTCAGCAGCAGACAACTTCACCGACAAAAGGGGGAGGCACAGGCAATGTACTGTAATACTGGGGTTCTATTCTGAAATCACAGAAAATGAAACCTAGATCCAGTGGTGAGTTAAGCGAGGTAAGGATACGCAGGATCTCACCCAGCATGAAAAGTGAAATGGTCTTACTGACAAATAAAAGCATATATAACACAACTTTGAGAACGACATAGTCCAAAATTCTGCTGCAGAGGCCTGTATGACAGAAAGGCTGCATTTACCTGGGCTAAGATGCCACTCACTCCCATATAGACTGCTCTCAAACATTTAGAGAAATGTGAATCGAAAGCACAAACACACCCCCGCGCCTCTGCCTTACAACTGAAGCCGACACAAATCAATAGGTTGTTAGTTAAACAATAGCTGCCCAATGTTGCCAGCGTTTTAAAAATAGCCAGTCCCCGGGCTGCTGCAAAACCAAAGGGAATAATTGTGAAGGTTAACAATGCCCACTGCTATATGAATATTGAACTGAACTGATGGCCTGGAGACTGAAAAGAAAGGAGCTTTTTTTTTTTTTCCCAGAAGCAGGTTCACAAGAAATCCTGCTCATACTAATGATGTGTCTGAAAAAAAAATGGTCGAGCAATTTCATTTTTTAAGGAATTAATAGTGTTACAAAATGACCTCCAGCAGGCACTGACAGATGATCGATGTTTAGCAGCAGGTTTTAGGAAAACATCAGTGGTATTAGACGTACTCTCTATCAACTAGCTGGAAGAAAAAAGCTACTATTGTTGAGGTGTTCCTTAAAAATACCTGCAGAGCACATGATTGTGGATGATGTGTAAGTGTGTATCTGTCTGTATGTCTTGTGCATGAATCAGTCGAGGAATGAAGCATGCTTTTCTTTCTTATCTCCTCTACCCCCATGACTTTTTGTCTTTGCTCTGTGTAGCTATTAACCCACCCCTGAAACCTACAAACATCCTTGAAGCTCAAAAATCTTTTTTCACGCCTCCTCCTGTTTACACCTACCCTCTCGATCTGTCTCTTTATACTTATTTTCTCTTACTCTGCCTTCATTTTCCATGCCCAATCCCACTATTTCTATCACAGCTGCTTCCAAGGCCTGCTCTTGCTTTAGTAGCCTATGGTGAGAAGAGATGTTCATTGTACCACGCTCTATGACTGTGTTAAATGGACCAAAAACCAGACACCGCAAACCTGAAAACAAACTAGATTACGCTCACATGCCATGCTGCTTAACTATGCATGTACAGTATTTAGCCATGGGTCACGCCACTCCTTGGGCAGAGCTCCGCGCTTCCACAACCTCCCGCATCTCCCAAGAGAGGAGGTGTGGTGCGCTCTACCTAACAGAGGAGCTTCTGGGGGTGAGCAGCATAACGGCAGAGCTGGGCCTGATCCCAGGCTCCTGGTGCCATTAGGTGAGATCATGGGAAACACGTGCGTTGCTGTAGGAGTTTACACAGGCAGCTGGCTGTTAACTATCGTGTTGGGAGGTTGGCCGCCTCCTTAGCTCAGCTGTTACTGTTGGGCTGAGGTGGAAAAGCTCCCTCTCACTCCTGTCTTGGTGGTTTCTTAGGATTTAGAAGCTGGTATTTTGAATTTTTGTGTTCTGCACAGTTCAGATGAATAAGACAAGTTAAAGCTGAGGTCATCACACCTACATTTGGCAGTCAACTGGCCAAACCACAAACAATACTTACACTGATTCTTCTTCTTCTTTTTTTTTTTTTTTTTTTTTTTTTTTTACAGTTGGTTATTTAGTTTCAAGCTTAGAAAGTGAGCGGTGCTTTGCAAACAAAAACAACAGTCGTTGTTCTCACAGCGTTTCTTCCCTTATAATTTTATATCTTTAATATTCTACTCTCGTTCTTTTCAATAGTCTCTCCCCCTCTCATATCACGCATCTCTGCTTTCTCATGCTTTCAAAGCTCCTCTGATTTACATATTTCCAGCACCACTGCTGCATCTAACCAACAACCTGAATAAGGATTATTCATTATGTGCTGATGGAGTCTAATTCATTATAACATTAATATTAATTTCACACTGATCTCTCTTTATTGAACTAAGCATAACCAAGGGAACCTGGGGAGCTGGGGGTGCTGGTGCCCACAAACCAGCAACCATGATGCATTTGAAAAAATGAATGAAGACATAATAAAATTAAGTGAAAACACCACTATGAAAATACGTATTTAGGGACACCAACCAATTATAGACAAATTGATTGCATAACTTTACTGATGTACTGAAGTAGCTAAATGACAACCTGTGGAAAAGGCACAAAAACATTATAGATTTTTTTGGGAAGTTTCAACCAAATATAACCATGGGTATAGCTCCAGCACCTGTGAAATGATCAAGGTTTGATGATGTCGAGCACATCTACGGAAGTCTCAGCAACAACAGCAACTACCCAAGCAGCTTCAGGAAGTTTGTTTAGCAAAGAAAAGTTTCGTCCGTCTCTCAGTGCAAGCTGGCACAACAAAAGGAGAAGGCCCTTGAGAAAACTGCAAGCAAGTGTGTTGAGATGACGCACTGATGGGGAACATTCTACACTGTATCCACAGTGGGAATAAAATGCAAAGAGATGTTCTGTGATGCAGGCAGTAACTTATATGTTTTTAGTTCTGCTGCTCCACAACATGCATTTGTCTTTGAAGATTAGAATTTGGCTGTGTGCTTGTTTCCCGGTTCACCTTTTGCATATTCATTTTCCTTATCTATAATGGCAATGAACAGGTTTCCATCTGGTTTCCAAGTTGCACAGCACCACTCCTTAGTGAGTGTGAATTAGCTTGTACATATTTTATGATAAAGTCAGGACAGAGAGAGGTCGAAAAGATTAAACGTGCTACTTAAACAGCTGTGACACACGGTTTAATGTTTCCATGGAGTTCATCACCACTGACAGCATCTTTAAGTCTATATGGCCACTTGTCACGTCATTCCTACCATGACCAATTCTATAAATCCAATTGCTCTGTTACCTCAGTCACATATTAATGCATGTAAGGACATTTTTTCAGTGTCACTTGAATCTTTAATTATACTTTTCTAGCCTCCCAAAGCAAACTGACACAGTGGAAGAAACAGCACTGCATTTCAATCAACATCCTCTAATGTTCTTGCTATGACAGCGGCTTTGAAATAAAAGATAACTCTTGTGGCCGATACATCTCCCCAACAAGGTGCAATCTGGAGAGCTTTCTGGCTAATTAGGTTTCAAATGGCACTACTCTCAAACCAATAGACTTAAGCCGCAGCAGGGGCAATAGAGGACTATTAGATTTTGGCCTCATGGGATTCCAATGCAAACTGATGCTGTGTAATGCAGTGTAATCTGGACTGCCTTTGCCCTGCAGGACTGCTGCCAGCAAACCATTAATCAAGTACAAATGTGTAAACAATTCACCTGTTACTGTGACGGATCTTTGGATGCTTGTAACCTGTCGCACACATGCTCCACAAGAACATTTATTTACTGAACTGGAACAGTGTGTAATTTGTCATCCGTGTTTACGACATTTGTGTACATCAAACTGTCATTATTGTCAACTGAAAGGGTTTGCGCTGCTGTTAGATGACACTGATATGAGACATTGAGATGGATAAAAGAGGAAGACAAGGACAAGTGTGAGGAGTGCAATAAGTTACAGTCATGCTTGTCTTCCATTTTTTAAGTATTTTCTTGTCATCATGAGTTTCACTTTCCTAGCTCAGTGGATTGTTCAATCTGAAACTGGAGAACAGATTTCTGCTTCCTGGCTTTCAGCTGGTTTTACTTTTTAGGGGCTGGACCAAGCCATGTTCTCTACCACCCCCACTGTGCCATCGGATCCACCCTGGCCATCGGATCCACCCTGGCCTTCTTGCATACAACCTAACATACACTGGTTCGTCTCATGTGATCTCTTCCTGGCAATTTGGTATGAAATATGTTTTGCCTTAGTAAGCAACCTGATGTCAACAGCATATCCTCTAAGAGGATGGTCCAGAGTCATACAGCCAAAATCTAGCCAGTTCACTCCTTGCGCTGGAAAACATCCACTGAGGGAAACAGCTGCAACAAGCACCAATCAGCTAACTATGGGAATTGGGTTAGGTGATAGAAGTAGAATGAAAACAGCATTTGGTTTGCTGCTCTAACTGATTAAATACTGACCAAATTGAAGAATAAAAAAACCCATAAAAGCTCGATAGAAAAAAAACAACAACATACGACCAGGGCTTTCTTCAGCATTTCCCCAAAATGTACTCTACTTCTTGTGTGTTCTGTGCTGCTCAGATAGGATTGCACGGCAATTGCCCAGCTGGGTACAACAGCTCAGCCACAGTCTGACACCAAGTTCAAATAGCGCCATTGCACAGACAGATGTTTCACACCAACCAGCACAGGCATAAAATCATACTAATATTGTTTTTGGCCAAATTGAGAAAGTTAAACAGAGTGGTGCTGTGTGTGGCTACTTCTAGCTGATCTGCATGCAGTGCAAATGTGCCTGTGAGATGGACTAGGCCTCTCTTGGCAGCGACCTTCATTGCAGTGGGTGCTATGGAGAGATCAAAGGAGTCTGGAGACAACAACAGGAGGCGATCTGTCACACCATGCATTCCTCCATGCTTTGGCTGTCTCACCCCCAACGCTCATTAGCTTGAAAATTCTATATCGCATAGAAAAAGCATTTCCTACAATGGATGCAAGAGTTGGCAATCTCTTAGTTCCATTCAATTTCTATATATTAAATATAATTAAATACCTCTGCCAAAGAAAGTATGTTTTCAGTCACATCAGCTGGTTTGCTGCTTTGTTTGTTTGGGAACCCATAAATATCCTGATGGCGATCTGGTGAAAAGGCTGAATCAACAAATGCGTTTTAGCACTTTTTGCAACATTGTGCCAGTTACTCAGGAAGTAATGTGAAGATTTATGTAGGGGGCAAAAAGAGTTCAATCACATTTGGATGCAAAACCAGATAATAATCTAGAAGTTTCATTCTTAAAACATGACTGTCAACAGGAAGTGAGAGCCAGCCGCAACAGTTGAAGCTCAGGAATGTAACTGCTGTTCCACCTGTTTTGTCACTTCCCATTTAACATAGCAACTCGCCATTCCTCCATCTTTGCTGGGTCAATAGTTGTGGCTAATATGAAGGTTGGTACATATCCCTGTGGTTTTCTTGCACTTTTTTACAGTTTGACATATAGTTTTGAGAAATAACTTCGTATTGGTGCACTTTGGCTGCTCTATACAACTCTCTACACCCTGATGACTCTTACTTAACACTGCCAACACCTCACATTTGTGCCCACCATAAAACTAAGTCTTTTAGTGTTGTAAAACAGAAAAATAAAAAGAACTGCATTTCATTATGTCATAATAGGACAAACACTGAAAGCTTACAATAGATATAAACTACATTTCTCCTGTTGCACTTAGAGGTCCGCACAGCATTTTTCAATATAGAGTGATTTTCTCAGTTCATTTACTGTCCGTATGAGTGCCAACATTATGGCCGAGGGTAAAAGCTCAGGAGTTCGCGGTTCACTAAAAGGACCATTTCTGCTAGCTGTTGAACCGTTGAGTAGAATTAGTGGAATTGCTGTGGTCTAGATTTGTTGCAGAAAGCTGGGAGACTGTGACGAATGGTGGGGCTGGAAGGAAAAGGCAGGGGTTTTAAAACATCAGGGGTTCAAATTCGTGGTTTCTCCCGGTATGTGCCTCAGCTGTATGAAACTGACCACCTCAATTCACACATAGACACACACTCAATGGTCTTAAGCTGTTCCCCTTTTCATCAAGGGTCAGATGTTATGTGCTTTTACTGTATGTACACTACTACTGGCAGCTGTCAGGTTGTCCATTTAAAAGTTTCATCTAATGGCAAATGGAAGACTTTCCAGGACTTTTAATACCTCTTAGAGATAAACGCATGACTTATTTCACCCCTAATATGAAAATAAAAGAAACTCTACTCAGATTACCATTCTTGTCTGGGCTTATGCTGCTGAGCATAAGACTTAATTTAAGCCTTCAAGGGATTTTCAGTGCTTGAATCTAGGAGGGGAAGACAATATAATTTAAGATCTAATATGTATTTGCAGATGCCTCGATAAATCAGGTAAATGTCATAAGTCACTTAATAAAAACTGGCCAGAGGGCAATCAGAGTTATGAATTACACAATTAGCACTGTGGGAAATAAGGACAAGATGAGACCTATTACCTGTCTGCTGCTTAGTGACTTGCTGTGCTGATATTGCCACCCTCCTGTGGTTGTTGCACTATAATATCACTTCATGAAAAGGGTCAGAGAATTCAAGTAAAAGCTGCTTTAAGTTTCATTTTTATGCTTTTTAAAAAAATAAATATATAAAGTTTTCTGGCATCACCAAGACCATGTATAACAACCTTGTTTTGATTAATAATGTCACTTAATCTCCCTTGATCCATTCAGACAGCATACACCATTGCACAAACAATGCTCCCTTGAAGGTACCACTTTCCCTCAATCCCCTCGCTGTCCTCGGTGAATAGAAAAACTTTAAGCACAAAAGGTCAAACAAAATAGGTTAATAGCAGGTAAAGCAGACACAAAACAGTGAGCTGTGTAATGTGCCTAGGAGCACAGCAAATAGCACCCTCCAGTCCTCAGAGCAGGGAGGGGAAAGGAGAAGGACTCAGAATCGGAGGGAAGGAGAGAGGAAAGAGACAGATGATTGATGCACGGATAAACCCAAAGAGAGAATGAGAGGGCAGGAAGGAGGATGAGAGAGACAGACCACAGGAAAACAACCCTAAAGATAGACAGCGAGGGAGGAGAACATATGGCTTTTGAAGGTATAAGAGTCAGCCCAGAGCAGTGACTCTGTTCTTGTCTGTTTGAGATGGAAGCAAACATGAGTGATGTGTAATCGGCCTGATGAGCCATGTTGTGTAATGGTAAGAGGCAGGGCAGCTCCGGGTAAACTCCTGCTACACTGCACTTATAGGACATGCACAAGGCTGATTGGGTTTGTGCTTTTAGTCCACCTTATCGTGGCTGTGTGCTTCGCTCCAACAGCTGGCACAGGCAGAGGGAAGAAAAGAGAGAGGCAGAGCGTATCAATCTGGAAACAGGACTGAAGGCTCAGTAAAGAGGCACTGATTTAAGTAAAGGGTTAGAGCCAAATAAAAAGAAGCGAGCTACTCGGCTTCCACTTAGGCAAGGCAGACATTGATCCTATAACAAAAGTGTTGATCTTCCCTGTTAATGCTCCCCAGCCTCCCAGCATACAGACGGCATTCAACAAGCACTCTCTCTTTCTCTCCCTCTCTCTGCCCTCGCTCTCTCATAGCGTCAGCTGAGCTCAGCAGGATCACCAGAACTCAGCTGAGTTCAATCTTTGGCATTCAGCCCCTGTACAAGATGAATTATGTGTGGTGACACTTCAACACCCTCCTGACAACTTTGTGCTTTTCATCACAAATTGACAGGGTATTAATTCTGGGGCACTGCTTACTTCCAACGCTACCCAGTGGCAGATTTGTTTTTGATTCTGAACGCGGTTACTGCTTCGGATGAGCTGTCTTCAGATAGAGAGAGATCCTGACTCCATCTATACCAAAATGAAACACACGTTTGTGTCAAAGCGTAATTACTCGGCCAGGCTGTCATGTTTTGGGATGTTGAAATTGATCGAAATTATGTCAAAAGGACACTGCACAACAATCACATCGCCCACGCTGCTAACGAATTACAGGGATACTATAAAGAAAACAAAGTTCACTGTAATGAAAGCCAGACCTCAGATTCCACCAGACAAGAGCAGCTAGGGTTAGAGCTACAACTAAGACAAACGTTGACCAAGCTGGACACGGATGAAGATTCAGATTCAGATGCCACCAGGATCCTTACACACACATGATCCCCAACAAAAACATCATAAATGCAATACCCAAAGTCTGTGTGTGTTTCATGGCACAGAAAGCCTGCAGCTCCCCATCTGAGCCTGTTAAAACCTCCCAAAACAATCAGAGGGATATGCTGCATGTGCACTGCTAAAACTGTTCCACATGCTTCACATGGCAGCAACACACGCATCTCTGCTGAATCATTCTAATAACAAGAATTTGCGATCCTGTGCGCAGCAGGGGAAGCTTCCCAAATTAGGGTCCGTGGCCATCCTGTGGTCTTATGGGAATTACAGGGGACTTCAAAGAGGAGGGAACAAAGAAATATGAGAGATTTCTTTCTTTATATATATTTGACTAGAAATGGTCCAGTGAAGGAGAAACATACAGTTTCAGTGTAATGTTTTGCGCCAAAAAACCAGCGTCTCCACAAGAGGCTGTTGTCCATGTTTGGTTACATACTACAGCAACAACACTGAATCTGATGATGATGAGGTCCGCATGTCTTCACTGTCTTTTGCTACACACATGAGAAACACACGAGAAACGTTGCCGGGACCAAGTGTGTGAAGTTTGAGCATTGTACCAGCAGCCTACCTCAGACATGTTCATGCGCGTGTGACTCGGATCCACTCAAGGGAAATCTAAAGGCAAAACACGGCGAGGAAAATCCCAAATTTTGGGGATCAGTTGTGGAAGAAATCATAAACAACCACCGGCTCTCGTTTCTGCTCCCGGGCGCTCTTGTCACCTCCAAACCGCCCCCTCCCCTCCCGCCCCGGCGTGTCTGTGCGCTGCTTTGCCACCAACCTGAACCCCGCACAAGCCAGACCGAGCCAGACACCTCTCAGCGCGGAAGGGAGGGGTTTCAGACACCTACCAGCTTTACATGCCGAACACTCTTTTCTTCTGTCATCTTGAGAGAAGCCCCCCAGAAAAAAAAAAAAAAAAAAAAAAAATGAAGTTGGGAAGAAAACACAAGAGGCGTGGACAAAGAGGACTGAGCCAAACCGGGATAGCGCAGCTATAGAGGACTCCTTCTCTCCTCCTTGGCCAAAAAGAAAGTGTGCTCCACTCAGCGCGGCGCAACGCGAAATAATGTTAATGACAATGATGATAACAACAACCAGCAGCACCAGCGCCGGTGCGTTCAGTGAGTGGGGCTGCACCGCTCCGCTGGCGACAGCTCCCAGGCAGGCGGAATATTCAACTTTGGAAAAATGAGAGAGGGAGAGAGCGAGGCAGAGGGGGAGAGAGAGAGAGGAGAGAGAGAGAGAGAGAGAGAGAGCATGCAGGCAGACAATCACAGGAAAGCGGCTCCTCCTACCCTCACAATAGTCTACTAAAAAAGAGGCTCCAGCGCGTTACCCCCAGATTGTACCACACTGTAACTTGTAACCCACTAATTACATTACATGTGAACTCCAGCCTGCAGCCCACAGACTTCAGACTCCACGGGCTGCAGTTTATTGGATAATCCGGTTTCAATCTGAGGTCATGCTGGGTGACAACAACTCCCTTATTGACCTTATTGAATGAAGTTAACTCGTTACCAGCCCACATACAAAGGTCAGACTGTGAGGTTGCCAGTGATTTAATTCACCTGTCATAGACAGAGTGACAGTCATTTCCCAGCCTGGATGATGATGAATGAACGTATTAATGACCACAGTCGCTCTTCATTTACTTATTCTGGAGACTGATGCAACCCTGAGTAATAAAAGCGGCTTCACATATTAAAAGTTCATTAGTATCAATAAGTAAAACCAGGGAGGTAATACCATGTTCAACTACAAAAAAAAAGGCCCAAAGGCGCTAATTAGAATATTCATAGATTTAAACTTGAGTAAAAGTGGTTTATAATAATGGCGATATCACACTTTAATTTCTTGGATTAATTACGCCAGTGTGTGTGTGTGTGTGCCAAGTAATAATTGTGTGGTTTACTGTGTGTGAAATACCTGCCTATATACCACAGTTTGTCTGTCACTAAACTGCAGTTTACATGCCCCACATTGCTACTGTAATATTCCATTTCCAGAGGATATCACACACGCACCAAAAATACATTAGAGGAGAAGCCTGTCTGTGTCTGCAGGTGTGTGTCCTGCTGCTTTTGTTGTGTGTGTGGGAGCTTAGAAGCAGTGCAGAGGTTAAGAGGTTTTGTGGAGATTTCCAGGAGACTGCTCCGGTGTGTCTGTGTGTGTGTGTTGTTGCTGCTCTCTGCCAGCCTGCCCTGCACTGCACCTGTCTGACCGAACACACTGCTTGTAATAACCCCCTCCCCATTCAGTTTTCACTCCCTGCATCAGAGGGCCACATGTGCTGTGGGTTCCTTGTAATAACAGACAGATGCAAAACGTAGTGAAAGTCATGTAATATTGATAGAAATGTTAATGTTGGGAATGTTCAAAGTGCTTACAGGGTTTTTTTCCCCCCAATCGGCAGCCCTGGTAGTTTTGAGAGATCAAAAGGAAGCAGTTGAATGAACGTACAGTGTAGAAACAATCAGTGGGTGCCACACAGCAGGTATCGGCTTCTGTGGGTAAACAGCGCCAGACAAGGTGTGGCCTGACAAGCGCAGGTGTGCACGATGGCTGTCAACAAGAGTTGCCACATATCATCTGAGAGCCTGTCTCTTTATTTTAAGCTCACTGTTTACTATATTTACCTGTCTACTTCTATTCAATTCATCTACAAATAAAAGATGCCATGCCTTTTCTTGCCATCCGCCCTCACATTGCCAAACCCCGTCTTCCTGTCTGCAGCAATGTTGGCCCTCCCAATGAGCAAAATCCTCCAACTGATCTGTTCTGCCCTGTGAGATAGAATCAGTTTGTCATCTGTCTATCTGCAGTGTTCATCTTACCTACCTACCTTTTCCATCATGGAGAATCTAATCTCGGTCACTATGAGGTGGTGTTACCAGGTAAACAGGTATGATCACGGAAACAGCAGCTATTCAAGTCAAAGAAGTTGGATCTTAACTGCAGCTAATTCTTTTTTTCAAATTTCAGTGATTACATTTGGCTGTTTCTTTTACTCTTGGAGGAACTACCCCACCGCCCCCTGAGTACATGACTAGAGTAAGCTACAAGTGAATATTAAACTTTAATTCCCTGCTGAGGTATTTTGGATTTTAATAGGTCTTTTGCTCTTTGAGTCTGACAGAATGGTAGGTTGATTGACTGCACATACATTGCCTGGATCCAGCCCCAGGCATCTATCAGTACTGTCTTCACTCACATATCCTCACTGACCACGTAGACATCTGAATTTTCTGACTGGCAGTCATATCCTCTGAAGTCGGCCTCGGCGTCCAGTGCTCTGAGTGAACTCAGCAATTTGTGGGCAGGACATGACTAATGTGTGTTTGCTCAGAGTGTGTGCAAAGCGAAGCGCTGTGATTGGTCCAGAGGTTGCTATTGACATTATGATAACAGCCCCTTTTATTTTATTTTAATTGGACACTATTTTCTCAGTCTGGCTTTGGCCACTAAGACTCATTTACTTCTGCACCACTAGCTGGATATTATATCACTGTCCCGTGTGATTACAGCAACGACAACAGCAAATATACCAGTGATAAAAACTGGGTTACAGCCTCAGAATTTCACTGATAAAGCAAAGTCTGTGAGCTGCTTCAGATAGTTAGCTTGAGTCAGCTCTTGCACTCACTTGATATACGCTCTTTACTGTGTAAAACGCACCCTTTTGATTATGGATGTGTACTTAAGCCGTCAGTGCTTTCCCCCTGACTCCTTTTGCTGCCATGCCTGCTGCCACACCGCTTATCTGAGAGCTATGCTACTTGCTGTCACTTGCTGCCAGGGCTGTTTCTCCTTTTCATATAACATTTTAAAGGCCCCCAACCTGTAGGCTTTTTAATCCACGTCTCCCCAGGGGGTGGAGAAGTTGTTATGGATGCTCCCTACTCCCTGCTGTGCTGAGTTTGCTGCCTCTTTGTGTGGAGGGGGAGAGCCTAGACACCAAATATCAACACTATTTGTAGCCTACAGACATGTTTACATAATACCCTAAATGATTCTATATATGTACTGGGTGATTAATACATTAGTTAACTGTTTGAATGAAGTTGGGAATAGATCACATGCATCAGCTTTGATTAAACTGTTGCTGCAGAATTTAATAGAATTTCAATTAACACATGTTGATATAGGAGATATAATCTGATCAGTCTAGAGTTCATTCATCTCATGTGACTGACATGACTGTATCTGCACAGTAAAACTGTACCAAACCAGCACTTTTGAGGATACTCATATAGGAACTACAGATGTGATGAAAAGTGTGATGAATACTCATCAAAGACAAAGGGTGACAGAATGAGGACAGGCATGAGGACTGAGTCTGCTGTGGACAGTAAACACAGTGGCCACTGGAGACTTGGCCTCTCTGTTGTGCGACTGTGGCCCAGGCATGGGGCATATTACATATCAAATTACCATCAGCGCCAGTTTGCAACAGTGTTTGCGCGTGCCTCTCCGGCAACACATGCACACCACATTCACACACTTCAAAGTGCACACTTGCATGACAAATCACCAACACTACCAAACAGTATGTGTCCAGAGGAAATGCATCAGCTCCTCTTTTCCTCTTTCCTCTCCCAGCCCCCAGAACAGCGCTCATCAGGGACTTATTGTACAGCAGCAGTCTGACTGTGTACTGCAGCAACATAAAGTGATCGGGAAAAACACAGTCACTGCAGAGACATACAAAAAAAAAAAAAAAAAAAGAAAGAAATCTGTGTTCCCTTTAGAAGATAGGGATTTTTTGGCCCAGTGCAGAAACCACAATACAGTAATCCTGTTGTTAGTATTCTGCGTCTGCATGCATTTCATACCATTCTGGGGTGTTTATATACACGCTGCTCAGTGGCTGTGGTGATCATTTTATTTCACTCGATTTTTTTTGGAGCTGTAATCACTTTTTCTTTGATTACAATCACCCATTGTTAACCTGGCGTTGTGGCTGGGAGATGTGATACGGTACTGTGAACATTTTGGAGCCATCTCACTTTCATCTGGCAACAAATGTACTAGCAACTTAACAGCGCTTCACAGGGCCGCACAATAATAGCTTTGTAACTCATACAACTTGTTTATATTTTCCTATTATTTCAGCATGATAAAGCACCACAGGTCTGTAGTAATTCAGTCAAAGGTATCACCTGGTTGTCCTTTTCCCAATTTAAAAGTGATCATCATGAACAGATCAATAAAACACTCAAGGGGCATAAACAAAGAAGCTGTAGCGCGTGGCATCGCTCTGTCAGGTTTTCATTAGTCTCGCCACTTCAAATCTGATATGTTCCGCCAATAGATGCAGGCTGTAGCTATTTGTTTTTTCAATTTACCTAAATAGACAAAAAAGTCACGTGTTGCACAACAACATGAATTCTTTCTGTGGCTTGCATTTTTTTCCTGATGACATCCTTGAAACTTTTTCCAGTGGAGCACCGTAGAACTG
The DNA here is from genome assembly GCA_021432705.1 of Caranx ignobilis. Lineage (NCBI taxonomy): Eukaryota > Metazoa > Chordata > Actinopteri > Carangiformes > Carangidae > Caranx > Caranx ignobilis. Next base: position 15,042,599 of record MU269981.1, on the reverse strand, counting down.
CAGGTTCTTGAATGCTGGTATTTTAACCTTTATAGATCTGACAGGCCAGTGGTGCATATTTACACAGTGAACAGCTCAGTCCAGGAATCAAGATTGGAGGTATTAGTATAAACTGAGGACATGGTGACCACTTTCAAATGGAATAATACTGTGTCCTGTGAATATGTGTGTGTGTGTGTGTGTGTGCGTGTGCGGCAGAGGGAATGCCCAGACTTTCTTATCATAGTCACATTTGCCTTCTTCACCGGCTGGCTCCGCACCAAGACAGGATGGAGCCGAGCACAAGCTGTCCATGGACACAGAGCCAAATTCACAGAGTGACTACTACTGTGTTTATTTCAACCCAACCAGGAAGAAAAAGATGAAAATAAATAAATAAATTAAATAAAACAGACTGGACTAAAATATAGTTAAATATAGTCAAAAAAAATTGCTCATTCTATCTGCATTTGAACTTTCCAGTGACTGTCTATAAGCCTGTTCTCTATAACATAGATATACAGGTACAAGCAGAGATTTTAATAGCTTTTATAGCCCCTTAACACTAATCATCATAATTACAGTGCATCTAGCCAGCACTATAATCTACACTATAACTTATATTGGATAATATTGTGACATTTCAGGTGCATTTAGCATTACTCATTAGGATTAGCAAACTAAACACATGCACAACCAATCCATTCATTCATTTCAGGAGGATCTTATTGTACAGTGTAAGTAATTTATGGTTAACTGTAATGCGTCACTGATATAAAAGCTTGAGTTATGCAATTATCTTGGCATTCAAGAGATGTACACAAAGAAGGAAGTGATCAACAGAGCCAATAAGATGAAAAATGAAAATGGAAAAAAAAGCAGATGGACAAGCTTATTTGTATCATGAATCAAACACGCATCCAAAACAGCCAACACACTGCAGCGCATAACAGAAATACTATCGTACAACAGGCATCCTCTTTGTAAGCCAAAGCCAATGTTTCATGACAACACTGTAACACTTATGTAACTTTATCTGACAGGCTTTCATATTAACATGACCATCTAAAACCTTTAAAAGAAATCTGGAGTCAAAGCCAGCTTTAAAAACGTATTTCCATTATGTCACGTTCATGTCTTCCGCTTGGGTAGCTGCCTGGCGTGGGAACATGCGGCTCGTTGTCAGCTGTCACAATCTGTGGGATCATTTTTTCCAACTAGCAATGCAACAAGTTGAGTTCTGGTTGACTGTAATACTGGTGGCCTGGTAGCACCAGGTCGGTTCCCACAGGCATGAGGATGACATATGTGCATGTGTCATCCTTAGATTTAAATACAGCCCAACTGGGACACACAAAGTAGACTTCAGTTCTTAACAATCAGTGCTTCACACCCTATTAAATGGGTGCTGATGTTTACCACAAAGCCTTTAATACACATGCATTTCATTTTATAGTGACCTGCTGAACTGCAGAGGTGGATTTAAAAAGGCTCACTAAAAGAGTAGCATGAAGGGATGTACAGAAAACAACCCATTTGTTTGTCTGAACCAGACTTCACAGATGAGGGAGAGGGCAATGTGGGAGTTAATTATTACAGTGCTACAATATCTGATGGCAGCCCACAAGTGACTTGCATCCATTCTTCCATGTGAAATATAAAAATCCAAACCTGTCATGGGGCCAGTCTTTACAGGATAGCCCTATATAAAAGCCTAGATGTACATGTATAATTGAAGAGTTTGACTCTATATATGGAAAATCATTCTATATTTATGTTATATATGTTACTGAATGTTTACTGATGTGAAGAAATTTGCATAAAGAAAAGAAAAATGTATTAAAAGTGTAGTCTCTTTGAGAGCGATACCACCTCTTGATTACATCACAGATCAGGCCTTCAAAAGACATTTCAAATTAGAGTGGTGCTTAGTATTGGTCAATTATGCAGATAGGGTCAATTACGTAAAATGAGAGTCTCACATCCTCTGGGTACGGCGGACGTCGTTTACGATTACAGACATTTGAAACTGGCTCACTCACCTTATCTCTGCCACAGTGGATCAATATGGCTCTCCTGCTAAGCACTTATAATTTCATTCCCCCTATGGCAAAGACCTTTTGCTTCCTCTCAAGGCTTTGCTGCTAAAACCTGGGATTGTGCACAGCAGTAGCAGCCTCAATTACACATAGCTCTGCTGTGTTAAAACTGAGTGGTTCTCAGACTATCGAGTGACATGAATGGAGGCTGAACTGGAGCCAGTTTTGATGACAGGTGAAAGAGAAGTGCCCTATATCGTGATCGGTACTACACAAAGCACATTTGTACACACACTAATCACACACACAAACATTGACTCTCTAATGACACAGATTTCACCATGAAGTCCCACAGTGAATGCTTATTACATAACCCACAGCACGCACAGCTGCAGCCTCACTGCGAAACAAGCAAAACAATGAGAGTGACATCAAGTGAACTGAAATAATCAGATCTGACAGCACAGTGTTGGCATTAAAGCCCTACTGGTGCGGAGTGGATAACATTACTGGTTACCAGTTGACAAAGCGTGCTGCAGCAAAGAGCAGGCAGCAGAAGTGGAAAAGGTAGAGAGCCTGAGAGGGAGACTGGAGACATAAAAAGCCAAAACACGGAGGAGGGATACAGAGAAATATGGGTCAGACAGAGAAAGACAGGGAAAGCTCAATGTAAATCAGAGTGTGTAAACATGTACAGGCCTAATCTCATTATCCTTCGTCCTCCTGGGCCTATGATCAGATGCTTGATTAAAGTGTGAGATGAAAGAAGAGAGGTGGACGACAGAGATGAAGGCAGTGGGTGATAGATTGAGTATCCTATAGAGGGGAAACAAATAGAGACAGTATGGAGCAGGTATTGTATCTCCGTTTCATATTAATTATTACTGTACCTGGGGACTATACATGCACCAGAGTGAAATTTATGTAACAGTGCGATGGATGGTGAATATTGCAGTCACAAGTTACCCTTTTCTCTCCCTTTGTTTTACTTTTTTAAGTGTATTTATCATCACTGGCTACACAACACAGACCAAGAACCAAACTGTCATATCAAGATCAGAGTGGAGCCTGTATTTAATCTATCCCGTCTCAATCTTGCCCTCCCTTTTCATCATTCATCTAAGGACCATCAGGTCAATAACAACCACAATTACATATTCATGGTTAAAGATCAAAATGATGTTAATAAGCACCTGTCAAGTGAATTTTTACCTGTGAGGGAAGCAGCAATCAGAAGGGATCTACTGTAACCTACAGTCATAGTAGTAAGAGTATGATTCATGCATACATTAGACCACAGGGATAAGCAACTGAAAACCCACACAATCTTTCCCTCAATTTATTATTTATTTTCAGCACTGATTGCATGACCTACTCAACTTTCCTTAAGTTGCATAATTCTTGGTTCAGCAGCAAATGACCTCAGGAATATGTAAAGAGATGTAAGGCAACTTTGGATTTGAGACAATTTCTCATTGATATGCAAGTTACACCGTATGAATCAGCCTCCGGTGGTTTTTAAAATGAAGCATATATGTGACTTCCAAAAATTTCAAATGGCCACTTGATGCTGGTTCCTCGACCCTCAGACACTCCTATGTTAAATCTTCACAGCAGTAATAAACATGTTTACAGCCTGGTAATAAAAAGCGTACAGCTAATTGCCACCGTCCTGGGAACTTTGCAGGAAGTGAATTTCTGTATGATTTACCCATTTAAATTTTATTAAGCCTTAAGGTGATGTAAAGCTAACTGAGGACATGCTGCTTCGACTGACAGGTGGGTGCGAGTATGCTTGCCACAAACCTACATGCTGAGAAGTCTCACCTTCATGCATGCTGCACCTCGTTTCTCATTTCCCAATTAGATGGGAGGTAGACGGATCCAGGTGCTGCCTGGATGGCAATAGAAGAGCCCCCCACTCTCAGCTTCAGGACCCTATGGATGACATTATGGAGGCCACACCCATCTTTGTTCACTCTAACATCTCTCTTCTGGTTGTCCTGAGCTCCCTCCCAGTTTGGGGGGTGTGGTCCTATTTAATCTGTTGAGCTGAGGGAGTTTTGAAAGGAAGGAGTGATGAAACACCTGGAGGCTGCTTAGAAGATATGTGTATGGGCAAGTCGTTTAGATGAAACCGACAAACCAAAAAATCTGCAAATTACCTTCGAATCAGAGTTGCCTAAGGAAGTAAGGATAGCGCCAAGTTTGAGACACCTGCGGTAGACGCTGTTTGGTACAATGTTGTGTCAGGACATCGGGAACATCACTGTGCAGCAGAAGCAAAGCTTAAGTATTTTTCTGTTCCACCCTGATGGCTTAAACACTGATCTAACACCTCTTGCTGTTTGCTCATATGCAGTTGGACCGCCTCAATGTGCAATCTTTAGGCCACCACTGCTGCGACGGATAACACCTCTTAATGCTCCGTAAACATGTTTACTCATTGGCCTCAGTATTGTTGCTTGCTGTGACACATCCCCCTCCGTTTCTGTCCTTAGCTGCAATTTCATTTCATTGTACTACAGAAAAGCGATGGGACTCCACATGGATACAAGCTTAACAATGAAATCTTTATATTGTAAAGATTGTCAATCTGCAGGGATATAGAGCGCAACAGAGGACATTAGCATCAGCAGGGACATATTTTGCATTGTGCTATCAAGACTGCAGGCATAGCTATTAAAATGACAAAAATAAAAAGACTGAAAATACAGGTGTACGCTACCATTTGCCAACCCCTAATTTCACACGTGAGACTCAGCAGATAATGCTATGGCAAAACAAATGCCTCCTCAGTAAATTCACTTCAGCCTGTGCCAGCAGCATAGCTTGTTTGTACTGAATCTCATTGGACTATGGCAGACCTTTAAAGCTGCATTGCACCCCAGACCGTTACTCCAGAGTAGAAAATTCCCCTTAAATATACATATTTATTTTTAATGAGTATAAAATTGACAGTAAATGAAATAAAGTGCCCCCTGCTATTGAGTGCAAGCCAACAATGCAGGGGCATTTCACACTTGAAACACTTTCTCATAGTGTTAGAGCAGACACCATGAAATAGCCCATAAAGTAAAAGTGATGTCAAAACACAGACCCTGGTCTGCTCTAAAAACAGTGAGCAGAGCTGTTAAAGTGCTGTTACGGTAACTGAGGCCACATCAAATCACTTCAGGTGTTGGTAAAAATGTCTTGGGCCTTGTTCTCCCGGCCTACCCACCCATATCTTTTCCTCCCCTTTTGCCTGGATCTTTTTTTCTCTCTCTGTTCTCTAAAGCCCTTCTTCTTTTCTCCAGTATCTTCTCATCAATATATACTGTGACTCAACCCTTTTCCTCCTTCCCTGCTGATTCTCAGTTGTTCATTATTGCCTTTTGCTGATTGCCCAGCTCATTCTTGCTCCCTTGCTCCTCTTCCCTCTCCCTCTCCCTCTATCTGTCCCTGTCCTCCTCCTCCTCCTCCTCCGCCTCCTCCTCCTCACTCAGAACAGCAGAGCTCTTCATCAAGCAGACGTCAGGCATCTGTCAGAGTCCCGGCCAGTCTCGGTGTGATTGATTTTTGGCCCACCTGCGTCTTTTGTAATGACCAACTGTCAGATGTTTTACTGCCTGTGCTGCCTCCCCTCCGTCACTGCAGCATCCAGAGGCTAAATCTCTGAGCTCAGACCTATAGTGCATTATCTGGCTTGTCTTCAGATAAGATTTATGTGTGTAAACCATACAGCTGGCCTGTCTCCCCTTCAATCACAGAGGAGAAGGTTTTCAAGGATGGTTATTTTAAAGGAACAAGCACAATATCTCTTTTTCATTTGAAGTTTTCAATTATTCCCTGGCAATGAGGTTTGTGACAGAAGCTAATAAATGTCTGCTTGGATTTGCAAGCAGGGGGCCGTGTTTTGATTTGGTGTGGTAACGGTTTGTAAAACAGTTTGGAAGCTGAGGCGTGAGACTGTCTTGTGTAGAATTACACTGTAACTCTGGAGCTCTGCCACACACCGGAGAACTGGCAAGACATATTTCCTGTGTGGCAAACCAGTGTCTCTCTCACAGGAGACGAATAACTGATTAACATGAAAAAAGAAAATAAGGATTTATTACCACATATAAATCTCTGTGTGCTATGTGTTTAACTCATGACCAAACTTCTGTTATAGACACAGAATGTTGATTATTCTGCTCTTTCAACCCTCCCAGTGTCAATGTGAGAGAGTTGTAGCAAACAAATCTAGACTAGGACATCAACCCTGACTTGATTGGGCACTGGAGCTGAACAAGAAATTTAAAATTCACCTTAAGGGATAAAGTTCAATAGATTTTGTTGAGATTTTCAACAGGGCCTTAGTGTGACTCCAAGACATCAGATGATGAAAACATGTCAGGAACACCTTCAAAAAACTCTTTCATGTCCTGTGGCAGCCTCCAGACTGAGTGAGGACATACAAGCAGAGCTTCAAACTTGGGGTGGAGTGAAAGATGGGGGCACCTTGCTTCCCCGAGCTGCACTCACCTTCATGCCAAGGTTTTTGATCATCACCTGAAGTAAAGGTCCGAAGATCTCGCTCTGTCTCTCTTTGTCTCTTATTTTCTGTGGCCGTTTGTCTCTCTTTATCTCTCTGGTCATCTTTCCTTCTGACCCTTATTTCCTTCTTTCCTCCTCTTCCCTGTTTTGCTTTCTCTCCATCTGCCTGGCTGGGACACCTGACTGCCCACGGAGAGCAGAGATGCAGCAGAAGGCATCTTTGAAAGAGAGCTCTGGCTACAAACCTTTCATCTACTGCTATACCTGGCCAAGCCTGGCTGCAGGGTACCTCGACTGTCAGAAGGCATACACAAGGGAGGGAGGGAGGAGACCAGAGGAGAGGATGGGAAATGAAATGCAATGAGCGGGAAAGACAAAAGTACTAAAAAACAAAAAACACGCCTATCTAGTATTAATAATCTATTTATACTGTTGCCATGCTTAAAATGGAGGGAGGATGTGAAGATGAGTGAGAAACAGACATCAGAGGGGAAAGAAGGAGAGCAGGGAAGGGTGAAGCAAAACTAGAGCAGAATGATGAGAGACCCTTGTGGCTCATAGACGAGAACCAATTTACAAGGCTCCCTCTAATGCAGCTACTTGGGCTTCTGCTTCCACCTAAAGTAGAAGACAATATCAGTAACAAATCACTAGAAGAGCTTAAGTCTGCTTAAGAGGAGCATTTCTGCCCTATTGATTAGTACACATAGAGATATAACAGAGAAAAATCACATGCTACAAACACCCTGCAATGGATTATGAAATGAGGGCAGGGTGATTTGACATGCTTCTTACTCAGTCGGTATTTTTCTTCAGTGAAAGGGCTGTAAACATTCTGCCCGAGTATGGGAGTGCACTGAAATGACTGCTGTTCATTCAAAGCAGAGTGCTGCCTCACGACATCACAACTTTTTACATTATCTCAGCAAGCCACTGCTTGGCCTATTGCATCTGCAGAGGAGTCTGCCTCGTTGACAGGCAAAGACTGAGTATATGGGAGGGTGTCTGATGTGCCTCAACAGGAGGTGGTGTGAGTGTGTGTGTGTGTTTGTTGAGTGTTTTTGTGCGCCTGTGTGTGTAAAAAACCCCTCTGCAAACCTCCCGCTGAAAACAGGCGGCACGCTTCTTTTGGTAAGGCACATAATAACTCAAAAGCCTCCCATTGACAGTGGTTGTCTATAGCCGTGAAAGACTGCGAGTTTGACAAATGGATTCTCTCAGAGCCGTCTACCTGTGTCGGTTCTGCATGGGAAAATCAGGCAGGAATGCTGCAAGGCAGGTCTGTCCTTAGTCCTTAATGCCACGTCTGGGAACACAGACAAGGATCAGTTCCGAGTCAAACCGTGTGGTTAAAGCTGACAAAATGGTGTTTACCCCAGACGTGGCCAGCCTCCTCATCTGTCTAGTGGAAATTTGTCTTTTAAGTCAGCAGGTATTTCATCTGTACTCTGGAAGCCATCATTAAAAGAAAACAATGCTTGCCAATAGGTAAAAGCCTGGCTTCAACGATTATTTAAATCTTCATCAGTCTTTTTTCCAGTTGGTCCCTCCTCTCCTTTGTATCAAAGACAACCTTGATCAAGTGAATATTAAATATAAATGCCTCGCATCAAACACAAACAGTGTAACCATAGGAACTAAACTGCACTTCATAAGAACAACATATTGCTTTTTTTCTGTCTGTGGTCCTCAGTTAAGCCTTACAAGCCTTGAGGTGGAAACTAATAAACAGAAAGTATATCAATGAGAATCAATATTGCATTAATTAACTAATACTGTCTAATACAGGGTTCTCTCTGATGGGATAAGATAAAAACAAAACAAAACTGGAAACCTTCTTATTACGGAGCTGCATCATCCAAATGAGACGCTTTGTTTTCAGTGAGAATAAAGAGATCCTCCATTAAAAAAAGACAATATTTTGACCCAGTTTTCTGCTTAAGAAATTATGTAAAATAGTCTCTACAATAAGACAGAAAAACCCACTGAGCAAAAGCCAAAGCTATCAGGGTTTTACAAACAGTTCAATCCATTTAAAGGCCATTCTTTACCTCCGCAGCAATGAATTAAACCAGCTGTAGGACTGCAAAGCCACTCAACCTGTATATAATAAAGTCGGCCTGCTTCTTCCACGCATATATACAGAGCTTCCAGTGCATGGTACTCATCCGCTGGAGGAGGTCATGTGCTGTAAGCTCTTGTCAGGAGGATATGCAATGGGAAAAACCAGTTGAGTGGTCTTAAAAGACAAGAGGCTGAGGCTGAGAAGTAGGAGGAAGGGGACAGGGAGCTGACAAGACCATGGTCTTCAGCCTACAGTCCAACAAGTGCATTATGTTTCACTCAGTGGGAGGGTTCAGATGGCTGCCAGGCACTGTGAGAGGCAAACTGGCAGCTTAACAAAGCAAACCATTTTAGACATGAATGACTGTATCGAATGATAACACACATCAGTGTTAACCAGTAATTAAAGTGAGTGTGGCTCTCAGCAGGTACATCACATGTTAACCTCTTTTTATCATTCTTGTCCTCTACCCCATTTCACCCCACTGATTCCTCCTGCTGTTTTACACATGCTTCTTCCCTAATTCACTTATTTCATGGTTTTAATATGGTGTAAACACAAGCACAGGTCACCAGCTGAAAGCAGCATCTAATGCTGTCAAGTGTGGCACACCACTCACTTCTCATAAATGCTCAAAATGAAAGTGGCAGGTAGTGTTTCTTCAACAACCGAAAAAAGAAGAAAAGCCAGAATTGAGTATGAATTAATAAACAGGTATTGGTCTACAGTCTCCTACCACTTGGCTGGAATGGTAGAGAGGTGCTGGCAGAGATGTGAGTTGGGGTTGGTGGGGGAGAATCGTGGGGAAGGATCCTGCAGAGTGGAGTTAAAAATAGAGCATAGAGAATAGAGAGAGAGCGAGAGAGAGAGAGAGAGAGAGAGAGAGCAAGAGAGAGAGAGAGAGAAAGAGAAAGAGAGTGAGAGAGAGAGAGAGAGAGAGAGAGGAGGAGGGGGAGGGGACGTACCTGTGGGCTCAGAGGCAGCCTAGTTAGCGATGAGCAGCACCGCTGTGGACGTTGATGGACTGGGGAGAGAGAAAGAGAGAGAGAGATGGAGACAGAGAGAGAGAGATGGAGACAGACAGAGACAGAGAGACAGACAGAGAGATAGAGAGAGAGAGAAAGAGAGATCAAGAGAGGAGGAGATCAAGAAAGATGGTGAGAGCGATAGAGGCAAATGAGAGAAAAAGAGGGGGATGAGGTGAGGTGAAAAGCAGAGGACAGATAATGAGCAGAGAGAGGAGACAAGTGGGAGGGGTTGGGGGAGAAGATGAGGAGAAAACAAGTCAGATTAGCATGAAACCTCAAGTTTGAGTCAAAAACAGACAATCATTTCACAGCGGGCTGCAGACTGGGTGCAATGATTAGCAATAGTCTGCGACAGATGCACATGCTGAACATACAAATGATGCTACTCGCTACACACACACACACACACACACACACACACACACACACAACCCACACTGGATGTTATATAGTGGCTCCAAGAAGTGGGGATTCCATAAATAATCCCTCCAGCTAAGCCAATACAGAGACAATACAGCCATATGGTGAAACGTATGCTTGTGTCATGTGACATGTTGACTGCTCCCTAAGAACCAGTCAATCAAAACACAACTTTATGAGACACTTATGGGCTGCTGTGCATTGATTTGGTCGGCATTTATGATGCATCACACTTCATAGAACATCAGCTCAGAGACCACAGTTACATATTGACACCAGACAGCTGTCACACAGAAGACACAGGAGAAGTGCCACCACCATGGACAAAGTGCATTGTTTTCATGAGGACCCATCCAGGTGCAGTGTTACTTTTCTTTTTTTGTCTGTCAGGGTGAAATAATCTCAGAAAACAGAACACATGGGCCGTCATTTGGTTCCTAACAAGCAATTGTTCCCAGTCGGTTCAGGAGGGATTCCAGTGAGTCATCCACCATCGACAGAGAGGAAGAGATCTGGCAAGAAAGAGTGAGCCGAGCAGCTGTATCAGACTTCAAACCTTAATACCTGGATACTGGAGATTTTGTAGCTGCTGCAGAAAAATAAGAAAATATTTGCGCTGCTTTTGCTTTTTTCCCGCTCGTGCATATCAGATTTGAAATATTTATGTGCATATATAAAAAGGTAGAAAACATAATAAAACTAATAAAAGTTGAGTTTACTAACTGAACTTTACTATTATTTATGACTCACCAGGATTTTAATGTTAGTCTGTGTTTTGCTTTTATTCCAGGCGCTAAAATAACAAGAACGAGAGTTGCTGGTTTTTCTCACAACAAGGATGCGTTTGTGTGATCTCCTAATTCACGTTTTTCAATCAGGCTTATTTACTGCACACTGAAAAATGAATTATGGTTGCTAATCAATCACTCTGAAAGCATTCATTAGTTTTCAATACAGCTCATTATTTAGCATATTCCCTAATTAACATGAGGTGTGCTAACAAAACCATGGTTAATTATGAACAAAGTGGCTGCTTGCTGCCACTCTCTCCACTCTCTGCCGTCCACCAACACTGTCTCTTAATCATCGATGCACATCAGTGTGCCATGACTCACCGCAGTGATTGCCTAATAAGAGACATGAGGAGAGTTGGTCTGTCCATGGACTGCAACAAGTGTTCATCTCCCTTGAATGCCAAGTAAGTAAGCAGTCACCTTATCACATACTAAAGAGAGAAAGAGAAAGAGAGAAAGAAAAACCCCACTCTTCATTCACATCCATTCTAAGCCCTTTTAGTTTGCTTAACCATCTACTGTGAAGCCAAGCTAGTCTGAATAATATTAAAAGGAATGGAGGATCCTCAAACTCCAGACAAATAGATTCAAACACGCTGTGTAGAAGCTATGAGAATGCACGAATAGCTGTAGTTAAAGAGGTGTAAAATACAGAGATTTAAGATATTCAAACTGCTCACAATTAGTTCTTGTTTTCAGATAAACATCATCCTGATAAAAAGTAATCACAGACGCTCTGCTCATTCTCCCTCGCTCTGGATGTTTGCGTCGGTTAATGTCTTATTCTGAAATGTAAATGTGAGATTAGCGTCTGTGCCAGCAAATATTAACCATCTGCCCACCGGCTGCGGAATGACAACTGAGAATGGTCTATTTGATCATCAGTTAACAGTCATGATCGGAAAATGTGAGGACTCAACGATGCAAAAGGTATCTGGCAACCTTGTACAGGCAACATGCATTAGAAAGCATATGTGCCTTTTATACGATTCAAGTAATTTGCAGCTCTTGTATTGCCTTCAACGATTATGATTGATGGAGGTTTCAATAACTATGTTTCAAACATGGTTTAATCTTGTAATAAGAAATCCGAAAAAAAGTTGTGGTGTCAAAATAAAGGTCCGATACTCAAGCACTGGACACTGTTAGGAACAGACTCTGGTGATGCATCTAACAGTTAGCTGTTTAACTATGCATTTTCACACTCTCCAGCCAGCTGTAGGAAATGTGTTGTTTTGTTATATCAGACTGTTAATAGAACACTTTTCAGATAAACATCCACAATAAACCTCAATTTTCAGGCTCCATGTGAAACGACCGATTTGCACCTTGGTTTTTTTTATGGTAAGAAATCCCATCAACACTTACCTCAACACCAGAATAAAATCCAATTTTGAACAATGTAAATTAAGGAGAAAGCCTGACAACATGTGGCTTAAGAGCTATATTTAGACCTACCAACATGTCCATACAGCCATCACTGATGAAGGTAAGAGGCTCACATTCTGTAGGAGTGGAAGAAAGGTATCTAGGGTGATGTAGAAGCCTGTTAACTAAAAGTGATATAGGTTAGTGAGACATGGGATGAAAAATAAAAAATAAAAGCATGTTTACACCAACATTTTTATCAGAGATGCCCTTCACAGTAAAGCCAGGACTGCGCACAGGTTAAATGAAATGGTTTTATAACAGGATAAAAATTATTCATAAAAAACCTCCATCTCTCCTGTACAATCTATATGGTAATTTATATCATCACAAAGTAACTCCTGGAATACATTATCGATTGATGAAATCCATCCACCATCCATTTTCCACCACTTATCCAGGGTCAGGTTGTGGTAGCAGTAGCCTATGCAAAGTAGTCCAGACGTCCCACTTCCCTTCAGCATGTTCCAGCTCCCTCTGGAGGGGATCCTGAGGGGTTCCCATTCCAGATGAGGTATATGATCCTATCCTAGATTTTTTCATCACATCACAACTGGTGTCTTACCTTGCATCTTTTTTAAAAAGGATGCACAAGGATACATTGTTTCCAGCCAGTAAGTTTACCACCATGGGTGAGGGTTGGACCAAAAGATAAAGAACTTCAAGAACTTCACTTTACAGCTCAGGCTTCAACACTTGTACTGCCAACACCACACTGATCCCCTTGCCACACTCACCCTTGTTTATGACCCCAACCCCGAGACACTTCTTCATTCGGGCAGTGAGTCTTTCCCAAACTCGAGGGAGCGGTTTGTTGGCAAGAGAACCATGGCCTCAGACTTTCACCAGCTGACTCTCATTCCTACTTTCTCACCCTTTGTTGAAAAATCAACCCAGTGTGTGCAAGACAACAGAACCAAATCATTTGCAAAGAGCAGAAGAGCAAAACCAGACACTGTTCTTCTCCCCTTCTGCATCATCTTTAAACCCTGCTGACAGTAAAGATCACAAACAGAATCACTGAAAGGGGCCAACCCAACATCCATGGAAAACATACCCGGCTTCCTAATGAGAATACAGACGCAGCATGGACTGTGGTTATATAAGAGATGCACGGCTTTTAGCAATGCCCTGGTACCCCACAATCCCCCATAATCCCCTAAAAGACACTCCCGAGGGACTCAGACACAGTCTTCCCCAAGTCCACAAAATGCAAGTAGGATGGATGGATTAATCACGTCTAACTAACAATGTAGAGAGTGGGTGTACTATCCTTTAATCTTCACATTGTTTTTACAAGAGGAAACTATTTAGTCTGAGTGGAACATTCAGCCTCTCTGAATAGAAACAGGTGTGGCAGTGAAAAGTAGAGGTCAGCACATTCGTACATCGATAGGGCCAGTGATGCCAAAGAGGTCCACCTCATTTAATAGGAAAACCCTGTTTAACTTAGAAACAGATTTGTCATCCACCTGCGAACGGCATAACAAAATGCCTCCCTCCCCCGCTCACCTCTCCCTTTTTCCCCCTCTTTCTTTCCTCTTCCCCTTTCATTTTTGTTCTCAACTGCTGCTGACAAAAAAATGATGGTATCAACCCACCATTCTCTTCCTGTGGGAGCCAGAAAAGGAAGATGATCAGGAGGACACCCAGAGAAAAATGTCCAATGTGTGAATAAAAATAACCCAGGAATCCTGTCCCCTCCCTCGCAGGTTGTAAATATTCTCTGAAAGGAGATGGACGGTGATTTTGCCATGATGAGAGCAGACCGTCACGGTCCAGACATCCTAGCTCAGCTTGCTGATTCATCTACTTCTGTCACATGCTGAGAAAAACCTGACAGAAATAAAGTGGATGATTTGTATAATTGTGACTATGGCATAAGACAAATAGTTGAAAAGATTCATGTGGTTCAAAGCTCAGATGTGGTGCTGCACCTTACAATAAGTGAGATGATAAAACATAAAGCATTTCCTGTCATTCGGCCAGAGGTTACACTTTAGTTTCACTTGCAGTCTAGCAGAGATACAGCTTCAAAAGGCAAACTGGTGTGAGAGGATGGATGTTATTTTTTTTCTTTCACATTAGCAAGTGATTATAGTGAGGAAATAAAGCCAACCTTGTGTGAGCAACATGTGTTGAGCAGCAACGGGCTTTTGATGTGGATGAAAGGCCTTTCTCACCACAAATTGGTTCGGAAAGATATAAGATGTTACCATAACATTTCAAGAGAGTGTTTATGTGAATTGGATCTCCCTGCCTCTGACACATGTGCATGTAAAGGTTTTTATCAATTGAAGTGTGTTTATAGTTTATGATATAAGTATAAGTCCAGCTCAGTCTGAAAAAAAAAAAACTCATTCAGCTATACCCAGCATAATTTTCACTGATTTAAACCACCAGCTGTGTGATCAGCTGTGTTCTTTTCCATGACTCACAAATGCCATTTCCTCCTGGTGGCCACTGGGATGTGTTCAGGACAACCACAGTCCTCTAACTCTTGGCCACTGCCCAACAGAACAAATGACACAAATGCACCTTGGCGTTAGCTGTCCTTCACTTTGCTCCGCTGCATTCTCCATGCTGGCCTCGAGGCTAGAGGTGACAAGTCTGTGGTCACAAACCCACTTAATACATGACACATACCATTAAATATTCCAGGTCTTTATCTGTCTTGATCAAATTGAAATGTCTGCCATTTTCTTGGCCATCGTAAATCAGCTATTAATATGCCAAAAGGGAGTATCATGCGTAGATAAATGTCAGCGAAGCAATGTACACAAGCTAATGAGTTTTGAATACGGCTGACACTGGCTGGCTCAAGTAAAACACAAAGGACAAGAGTGATGACTAGTTCACTATATTCAATTATCCTGCCTGAACAGAGGCTGTCGCTATGCTTGGTCAACCCAACCTCCGGTGGGGCATCTTGCATTTTTCAAACAAAGAGACTAAATTAACTGCCAAGGCTTTGATGGAACAGAGCAAAGAGAAAGTTACAAAGATTATCAATATTCCTCAAAATAAATACTGTTCTGAGGTTTCTTCTTCATTTCCCAATCTTTATTTTGGGTGACACAATGTGAAAAGAGTTAGGCTATACCATTTACTTTCCTCTTGGGAGACATAAAGTCTTTGGGCGACACGTTTTATGGGAAAGGGTGTTGCCTCTTCTTCCACAATTAGCTCAGCACATATACGTCTGCAGTCATTATCAGCGACACCACAGCCACAACACACAGGGGCCACTTTTGTATCGCCAAGGGAAACGCTCACACATCCTTGCCCCCGTTTCCTGGTATGAACTCACTTGCAATAGAATGCAAACATTGTACGTCAGCTGTCAGCATTTTTCCCAGCATGAGGCAACCAGTCACGGTTTGCACAGACACACACACACACACTATATCATGCCTCTGACACAAGGTGCATTGTGTTTAAAAGAAATAACCCACAGTCAGTGTTTCCATTCATTTTATGAGGGCAGTTTCATCTTAACAGGGGGTTGATTAATTTACTGTCTTCATTTCTGTGCTTTTACGTAATTGTTGGATTGGAGAAATCACACCCTGTGGTTTTTAGCTGCTTGACAAGATCAAGACTGATATTAAGTGTGTCTCAGTTTAAATCACATATATTTGTTTATCTTTTTCTTTTTTTTTTTTTTGCAGAGAGAAAAAAATAGATGAAATCCAAGAAGATATAAGTGGAGATATATGGTATTCCCTTCAGTCTTTAGAATAACATGTTGCTGTTTATGGGCTTATGTTTACATGATGCAATGTTATGACATCAAACTGTTGGGGTTAAGGTGAAGATATACTTAGTGGTGTGCATGATGGCTACAAATCCTGCTTTGTTTTGGAGTGCTGTGCACATCCTTAGAAATTATAGCTACACATATGGAAAATGTAATATGCAAATGAACACTGGGGACAATGTAGCTAGGGCAGTCCAAACTGTTCCACAAAGGTCCGCTGTGACTGCAGGTTTTCCTTCCAACCAAGCAGCAGCACACCAGACTTGACTCAGTTAATCAACTGATCTCAGTCTTCAGACAGCTGATTGGTCAAACTGTGCGCTCTTGATTGGTTGGAACAAAAACCTGCAGCCACACGGCCCTTTGTCGAATAGTTTGGACATGCCTGGGGAAGTGCAAGGTGGGCTAATCCAACAGAGCAGATCATCAAACATCTGCACAGGCATTTGATACTGTTGATGATATTTCGCATAATTGGTTTCTTAAATTGGCAAATTGAGTGAAAACTGCTCGTCATTGTGTAGGTGTTGAGTTGAGAGGCCTGTCTATAGCCTGGACATAAAGCTGTAGCCTCCATTATGTCACCTATGGGTTTCTGAGGAGCTCAGAGTGGGCTGCTCCTCCTTCACTATCTTGGCAGTGCCAGACTGCACTTCACTCCTGACTAATTCAAAAACAAAGAGCTGGAGCATGTGTGGAGCCTCCTCCAGTGTTGCCATGTTTATTGTATAAATCACACAAATCTGACAGTTGTATATGGTCTAAGCGTCTAAGTGTGCCCTCTAGAGATATCCTCCAGTAACACACATATCACTCAGCAAGTATGCGAATAGTTATAGTCACCATGCAGCTGACTGTCTAAAAAACGAGCATATCTTTGGTTTTAGAGATTAAATTACAATCCCCCGGTGTCTCCTTTTCTTTGAAACAAAAGAGAAGTTTCTGAGATTTTATAAGAGATATTCACAGGCGTCTGAGCATGCATGAAAGAACAGTCTCAAAGTGACATAAATATTAAGAAACAGAAAATGTAAAAGGAACAAAAGGAAAGATAGACCTGTCCAAGAGCAGCAGTAACTTCAGATTATTGTCATCATTGTGTCGTTTTTTCATCTCTTTTTTCTTTCTTTCTTTTTTTTTTTTTTTTTTTTTTTTTTACAGATATGGCACCATATGCACGTGTGAGCTATGGTCGCACATGGCTCTTCAATTTGCACTAAATTACATTACAAGTTTAGCATTGCGAAATTAATGAGAGAGACTCAGTGATTTAATGAACTTGGACTGTGCTGTGCACTTGTGGCTCATAACCAACCGTCTCTGTAATGGGGTGCCAGCTACAGCCGGGTCTCAGTCCCTACGTAGACTGTTCAATAAGGCCAAACCTCTCACCTTAATGACTGTCGACTTTTTTTCCTCAGTCGGATGCACTTTTAATTATCAGCTCCAAGGCTCTCTGTAGCATCTGTACTCAGAGGACAGGGCTCGCCTTTTAACTAAGAACCTCCAACTTTACAGAGTTGGCTCAAAGTCAGCCTGAAAATATGTTAGCTTTGCTAAATTCAGCCCCACACCAGCAAAAGTGAAGTAACCCTTTCATGGTAGTGTCATCTTTAGCGTGGCTGCTATTCTAATGCCCCGCACTGCTGCAGAGCTGGTCTCACTTTAGGAGCATCACAGTGTCCTGACAAAGCAAGCAGCTATGACATGACATCACAAATAATCAGCTACAATCCAGCTACGTGGAGAATTATTCAAAGTTTAGCACATTTTTAATACTGATGAGAAAACCCTCAGACATGTTTCTTATTCGGCTGTAGAGCAGCGTGACCTTGAGGACTCTGGCAGGAGGGCAACTTTAATGCTAGACTGGCTCTAAAAGAAATAATTCCAGCACCACCCTCTCACACATGACAATCCTATATGACCCAGGATGTTACCTACACATTCTGGTTCTTCTCAATTTAATGTGTCAGTCATGCGCACAGGAGTTACTTGAAACAAATTCAGAATAAGGCTAATGAAGCTACACAGACAGTGTTGTGTTTGTCCTGCTGCAGAATGTGTGTATTTCTCCTATTCCTGTGGTTCACCCAAACTATCACTGGCTGCAACAATGGCCTTCTACCAAGCAGCTGTTTCTATCTCTGCTCAAACTCTCAAGGACATCATTACTGTGGCACACATTTTCATTCACCAGCCTCGGAATGATGCATCAGTTCATAGAAGAGCTTCTCAAATGAGATTCATTTCTTTTGTCATACTTCATTTTTGCATCTTGTTTAAGTACGTTACAACAATTATAAAATTTAGATTCACAATCTTAAAAAAGATCATTTAAGGAACATTCTTTGTTCCTTCTTTTTCGTATCAAAAACTGCTCAATGCATTCATCTTCTGGAAATGATGTTATTTTATATGGTTTCTATGTATCATTTTATATTCCTGCAACATTCAAGTTGACAATATGATTAGTAACAACACACTTCCTGTGTCAAGAGCTAGCACATTAGCGCTCCTGCTAACAGTTTCTCACAGATGCACATGTTGGTAGTAGTTGTGTTGAGTAATTAGTGTTGTCAGATTTTGTTGTTATCTGACTTTTGTTAACAGAAAGGACATTCTTTTTTTTTTTTTTTTTTTTTTTTTATCTGAATGCCAACAATCCTTCACAACCATGCAGTATCCATGGCTCCCAGCCAAACATTTCTCACAATCTGTTCCAGAGCCAGTGCAACCAGGTAAGAAGGTCCTAAAAAAAAAACTGCATTTCATATCTGTGTTGCATATTGGAAAAATAAACCTCAGAAAATGAATCGTCACAGCCTCACCAGACTAAACTACACTGAACTAAACTAAATAAATGGGTCAGTGACATTCTGGGAATGCAGCACATGTTCTGGGGGAGACTAAATAAGTATAGTTACAGTAAAATCCCACTACAACAAGTGTTTAGCACATTATCTTGCTGGGTCAGCCGATATTTTATTTAGCAGGTAACTCAGCTGGATCGGCATCTTTGAGTCAGTGGCTGTTTTTTCTCCACCACTGTGTGGGGGCTAAGTAACTGCTTCGTTAGTCACTGGGTTGCAGCAATCGTTTTTATATACTATGTTGTAAATGGCCCTGTCTTATCTTCAACTGCAGGATTATCCTTTAAATAAAATACGCTCTCCATGCGCTTCTATTTATGGTTTATCCACAGAAGTTTTTCTTCTGCTAGTGCACTTCAAATGAATGGTATGATACTTACCTCACAATCAGGTTCAATTTTGCAGAGAGCTCTGTGTTCGAACATCGCTGTGTTGACCGAATTAGATAACATTTAGGATTAATGCTTTTACCTCTTTATTTTTTAAATTATGTATGTGTTTGAAATGATCATTGTTTTCCTCAGTGAGGGGCAAACAGCTCCAGTGAACGGTATCTCATCACAGATGAAAGCATAGCCTGAATGCAACATGCTAACGCCGGCTCAGTTCTGCTACATTATTAATAAGCTTCTTATTTGTAAAGAACATCTAATAGCATTCCTTTTTTGATGTGCAAACCAGACTTTGTGCAGCAAAATAAATCACCACTTTCTCATCCTCTGGAAACTCTAATGTGAGTGTGCTATTTAAAAAAAAATAGCACAGGACTACAGAAGGGGTGGGGGGGGGCTTTTCAGATTTGTGAGCCATCACATCAGACACTGAGCATGAGAGTCATATTTGGGCCACGATGACTTATGGGATGGACAGATGTCTAACATTAGTGAGAGAGATGAGGAGCAAGTGTAAAAGGATGGAAATATGCTCAAATCGAACAGCGGGGGGAAAAAGTAGAGCATAACAGACATTATGAGAAATCTATTTAAAAAGCATATACAGGCCCACATCAAACACACCACCAGAAGGTTGCTGAGTGGGAGTCATCTCGTTCCTCTCCCTCTATGTTCTTCCTGCAGTGCTTCCTGCAGCTCCCGTTTTGCTCTGTTCTTACTCTACTGTCTTCCTCTGCGCCATCTAAATATTTTATATGTAGCCTGATGTTGTTTTAGGGATGTGTCCCACTCTTTGATCAGACAGACTGTCATTGATTTGTTGCTGGAGCACAGTAAGGCATCGACTGTTTCATCACAGAGGAAGAGACAATCAAGACAGGCTCACTGAACAAGGACAAATCAATAAATAATGCATCATCAGCTTGTATTCAGCTGTTTTATCAATCATTAAAGGCCCAATACAGTGCAGCCCCACCATTACATGTTGTTACCACCAGTGAAATAAATGTTGCACTAGTCTAGTGTGTACATGCTATCGTAATTTGTGTTGTGTGGGCTCAAACTGTCTTGGAAGTTATGTTGCTGTAAAGGTTTCTTGTAAGATACACCCTGTAAATCTCCTGCAAAGCAATATATATCACTATGTACTTCTTTGACAGTTGAGTTCAATATCCTACAATGTACATCTTGGAGGCACTCTTTGGAAATGCTAAAAATCAAATAGCAAATGCAGCAGCAATTACAGAGGGACACTTCTGAGTCAGGGAAGATGAGCTGTATTCCACAAAATCATATCAGCTCTTGCTGCATTACTGAGCCAAAACCCACTGACGCTCTGGCTTTGATGTTCAAACTGTGGTCCTGCACAGCCAGGAAAAAAAAGTGTTCTAAAAACGGGGGCCTAAAATCTGGGAGTGAGAGGAAATGTTGCCGCTGCCATAATCCTATGGGTAATCGTTTACATTTGATCACCATGCATGAATATGAATACTGTTCTGCATGTCCTTGAAAAATCCCCCCCCCTCTAACTTACAGTCACTGGCTGGGGTAAGAGAGAGACAGTGATGTGAACATTTTCTGCACTTCCTCCGGAGGATGACAGCTATTCAAATGGCTTACTCCAACCTCCAGCAAAACGACTAGCGTGAAACCGAGTCACAAGTGGCACACATTTAAATGCACTCAGTGTGGTGTTACGAAAACAACACGAGGGAGACAAAATAAAAAAAAAGGAGAGAGAGAGTTGAATAAGAGCGGGTGCTACAGTGCCTAACAATGCCAAGTAGAAGATTACAGATGGCTGGCTTTGTGAAGGGGTGCTTGAGCATGTTTTCAGGCTCATTTCAGTGTAATTTTCTCCCTTTATCCATGGGCACGCAGCCTGTGAAGGGTCAGAATGAGGCACGGTGCCTCGTGGAGAGAGGAAGGCCAAGCAGTGCGGACATGTAGGCAGAAAGGAGACGTGATGGGGAGCTGGAACGGCTACTACTAATCCCCAGCACAAAAGGGGGAGCGAGAGAGACAGTGTGTTTGCTGAAGCATACAAGCAAACGCACAGACAATGGAGCAAATCACAACGCTTTGAATAATTTCATCTAAATTGTGAATATGACCTGAACTTCTCCTCCAGATTGAAAAGTATTGTACTTCAAAATCAGCCATAATGAACATCTTTTATCTCAGGATTTGTTACATATATTCAGAACAAGCTCAAATTCAACTTGGCTGTTGCACAGATAAAGAGGATTTTGATGTGGCAAAAAGCAAAGAGCATGTTAAAAATTCAATTAAGAAAAAGAGAGGTTCTAATAAATAGACTGAGAAATGGGAAAGTGTTTGAGCGTTCATGTATTGTTGCCTCCAAAATGGACAGAAATTGTGGGGACAGGCTATTTTTAACTAGTGGCCCATTTCTATAACTGTGTTAACAGAAGTTCAGTTGAAATCGGCCCAGCAGAGTTAGGATCCCAGCAGGGTAGTATCAAGTTAGATAAAAAATTGAAGCTCCCAATCCCTCTTTTTAAACAGATGTGATATTTTCACTGAAATGTAGTTCAGTCTAGATTACACAACATGAATCAATCATTTCATGAGGCCACCGGCGGCATTAGATCTTCCCTGTGTTGTCCTCAAGAGGTGAAGCCCCGAGTTGTTCTGTTAACAGTAGATGGAGACCAACTTTCATAGTAACGTTGTAGAGTTGATGTTGAGCCTGCTGGGATATCATTTGGATGTATGCCTCTGTGTCAAGGTCCATTGGTCTTGCTGAAGATGGCTGCAGCCTAAGAACTGATTTTTCTTTCAGCCTTCACAAGTTGCACCAAAGGAACACTACATGTAGAAAATTGTCAATGATCAGGTCTGATTATCCACACTGAAGAAATCATAAGAACATGTTATCTATTCTGTGATGTGACAGTCTGCCAGATCTCCATAGGCAGAAATAATGCACCTGAAATACCCCTTAATGCTTTGTTCTCTTGCCTTATTACTTAGCCTTTCTCCATTTTGCTTCATGTTGTCTTCCACACTAACAATCTAGAGAAGGCCTACCATGGCATCTTCTTAGCCAAGGTCACCCATGTGTAGTTTTTTTTTCCCCATCATTTTTGAGGAGGTGCACACCACCTTTGGTGCAGCTTAAGGGTGTAGCTACACAGAAGAAAGTCAGAGTGTTTCCTATAGTTTCATGTGATCAAAGATGATGGCTTTTGCAATGACTTCTGTCAAGGTTGAAATCTTGCTTTGGCAATTTTAAATGGGATATATAGGGATGAAAATGCTGCTGACAAAATATTTCTTACCACATTTAATAAAATATGTATTCCCGGCGCTTTTGTACTGAGACACCGGCATTCTCAGGACGCCTTTAGCACTTGCAGATGTAGTGGTTTCAACATAGGCATCAAAGTTGCCTGGGACTATGTGAGAGTATCTACTGAATGCAAAGAGACTGGGCTATAGTTTCAGCTGAAATCTCCCCTATGGGACATGAAACAATCAAAACTGATTCCAAAATGACCTGCGCTGACTTCACACATACGCTGTCTGTTCATAATGTGGGAATTAACACTATGATATGACTGAAACCAGAAACATGAGACTCACAAGTCACAACAGTGACTGGTTCCCATGAGTCAAACCAAGGACACAAAGCCCCAAGCGAATCTGTCACAATGTAACCCTCTACCCACCCAGCCACATTTTTGATGTATAAGCTTCTAAAGAGCTGGGCATGAAAAAGGCCCTTTGTGCAAAGCAAAGTTTTATAGAGAACAGTGGCTTAATATCTGGTGGGTATTTCCCTCGAGTCAGAGGATGTCATATATTGCACATGGCAAACACACACACGCACAGATGGACGAAGAAAGAGTCTCACAGAAGGACCATTCAACTAAATGCGTGCACAGAGATTCTCCACATCTAAAACTTAATATACCCTCACTCACACACATCCACACAAACTTTCTCCCACCCCTCTGCTCTCTTGTGACAGAATATGCCCTTTGTTCATGTTCTTTGAGGGAGCGTCAGGGAGCTGGGTTTCTGGGGCTCTGGGAACGGACATGAATAAATGGACTGTCCTTCATAGCAGCAATGAGGAGAGCAGCCAAACACCCTAAGCATGCAGGAGATCTTACATCCATTATCAAAGGGCCTTTTGAAAAGGCTACAGCTACAACTACGACATGTGTGATGTGGCAGTTACACACGAGCGTGTCTGAGCCCACATGTATTTGGAGAATAGTGTTGTGAATGAATGCACAGAAATGCACCACCCAGTGTCACACACAGTCCTCTATGTGTCACATCCAACAAAAAAGTCTCTTCTCTCTATCCAAAATCCAGCAAAACTAAATGGACAGTGCCAAAGACCTAAGCCATGAAGAAATACTGAGAAGGGGTCTTTCAGAACAGGAAATTAATATTTGATTCAAACTGTGCTGCTTTTTAGAGACCGTTGTCTTGTACGCCTTGAAATGAATACATCACTAGCACCATCTTCCCACTTAGACTTAAATGCTTAAAGCAAAAGACTAAATAGTGTATAGGCTACAAAGAGGATGAAAGAATAGTACTTGTACATGTTCTTATTCATTTCCCCAGAAGACCTGGTTCTTCCCACAGCAGTGGCTTGAACTGGGCCGTTAATCTGAACATGCCAATGTCATAGACTGACATGTTGAAAACGCAGAAGCCATTATTCCCCATTACTGCTGATATATTCAGGCATCTACATCACGCTATGGGATAGCAGAGATTTTCTCCAGGTGCAGTAGTTCTGGCTTTCATTTTGGTTCAGCCTTCATTTAGGGATGTCTCTGAAATACTGCAATATCTTTACTCTCTACAGTGCTACAAAACACCATAAGATACTCCGTTCAAGGATGCTACACTAAATCCCACATGTGCCAACTAGCTACACTTTGCAAATAAACGGTCTTTGAATGCATCTTTTCCATGAAAGGAACTATTTGTAAAGGTTTTGCTCATGATACATCACTAATGTTATAGCATTAACAGCTTCAGAGCTTCAGCCATCATTGCATTTACAGCACAAGTAGGTTGTACTATGTCCTGATTGCTATAGTAACTTGGAATTGGAGAGTGATAAGAAAGGCCAACTGGGCCAGGGCTAGCTGGTTATCATGCTAACTTCAGTGGAGGTGATAATAAAGGCAAAAGAAGGGTGTTGCACCTTTGGAGATAGTTCCTAATAGTAAACAGCTTTTAATGCTAATATTGGCAATCGAAAAAAACGACCTAAAACTAGACAGGATCAACTCAGGTGGCGTTATATCCACTCTCCTGACTTGTAGTTATTTTATTCTCTTTGTGATGGGGAATAGCTTTCTCTCAAAGACAGGATGTTTAGATTACAGGGTCCAATGTTGGTTCATTTGTGAGTGGATTCGAGAGGGATTTGCTCAAAATCACAACCATTGATCAGATTGCTCTAGCCCCTCAATGTGAATCCTAAAAAGCTGAGTCACATTTGGATTCTTTCGAGTTGCAAAGTTTGAAGGACTTTACATCACAGGAATCATGTTGCATAACATCCGTTAACCGCACACTCCTTGTACCTACATTTACTCGTCTCGTTCTCTGGAGAGACTGGATGTGGTGGAAAGATGGAGCCACTGTTAATGCTGAACATTCTGCTGCTTTTTTGAATTCACTTTTAAGTTTCAGGTAACCAAATCTAATCTCTTTTTCTGGTGAGGGGATTGAGGTCCGTGTTTGCATTAAAAATCGCACCTACCGGTGAAGCCCCACATTAGGTGCTATTTTCATTCCTTGTTAGGACAGGAGAAATTGCCATGTCATGGTTTTTCTCCAAGGCCTTTCCCCAAAACTCTCATCTTTACAGTATCGCTGAGCTAACAACTTTAGTCTAAGACACCTTGAAGAGTGCAGCTGCCTTGAGCAGTCCTCTAATAGCCATCTGTGTGAGACTTTATAAATCACTTAACCAACAGCTTTCTCCATTACTAATCTCATCACTGACTCAAATAAAATCTATCAAATTTTTCCTATGTCTGTGGAGAGTGGACAAGCTGTCCTTGTGTTATTGTGTCGGTTGTTGTAGAATTTCTGGGCACTGTCAGTCTACACACATGCGAACACAGACGTACACACACTGCCAGTCTCTGGACCAGTCTCTTGACTCTGAAGTGCTCTAATTAGTGTGGATAAACACAGGAGTTGATAGCTGTGCTTGTTTAAAGCTGTTATAGCTTCCTCCGTGATTGATCTGTTAGTTTTGTTTGGCTAAAGGTCACGAGAGGCAAAAGCCAACAGCTTTGGCAAGATGCCAAATGACATGATGCTGTCGGCACAGAGCAGCAACAGGTTGATCACAATGAGCATTATACATATAATATGTCCAACCATTTCAGCTGCTATGTGCAATAGAGGTTGAGGACAATTCTGGCATTTATCCCATTCAGACACTCCAGGATATTTCACTGATACGTTCCTCTGGACTATACAACTGTTTTGCATGCTGCGTACTACACATGGAAATTCATCTAAAAGTTTGAGTGGAGATCAAAGTAGCACACTGACTGACCAGCTGGTCGACACCGCCCACAGCCACACCGCTAGCTAAATATTACTCTGTTGTTAAATTCAAAACATCTTTTGCCTGTGGAGCAGCTCCTTGCAACTCACAGGAAATGTGTTTTCAGATTAAGCAATGTCACGGGGAAAATGTTGAGATCCATATGTCAGCTGTTAATTTTGCCGACAAGTGTTTTGGAAGGCATCCATTAAACTGGAGTGCAGATGTGGGCCAGCCGTTTCCTGTTGGTTTGGCAGCTTGTAGCATCACTTCAGTTAAGAGTTGAACCACAAGATTTTCAGCCACAGAAAAGGACTGGTTAACTGTGATACATTTCACAATTTTCTCTCTTATCAGTGTTGTTTTATTGCCATCTGGGAGGAATTTCTCACGCTTCTTCACTGGCTCCAATAATGCTTATTGCTTCTGCATAAACACCACGCCTGTTGCTTAAACAAGTTTGTCATAATTCTTTGCACGATAGTTCTGCAAATCTTTTATCAAGTTTGTGGCTTTGGAGCTTCCAACGCTCCTAAATTCCAACAATCCCAAATCCTGCCACAACATATTTCAGAGGATATTTATCAATGCTTCATATGAAACTGCTCATTTTTCTGATCTGCTCCCACTTTTCTGGCTCGAGCAATGCAGATACAGAGCGTCAGTATAGTACTGTAATGATCTCTCGAGGCACAAAATATAATTACTGGGGCTGTCTACATTACATGCACCTCCTCCATTCCACTAACCAACATGTTTTCCTGTGCCATAAGGATTTAAAAAACACATACATTCACTGCATAGATAACAAGAGGATAAGAAACAGGAAAGCAACTGGATCTGAAGCAAAAGGATTCAATACTTTCCACCCAGTTGTTGGCCTTCATTGATGTTTCCTTTAAAGTGCAGCTGCTCGGTTTTTCCTGTTTGAAGAAAAAATGTAGTTTGTCAAAGTTACATTGCATGTGATATGACCAATATAAGCTTCAGGCAGGTTATAGTTGGTGTCTCTTGCAATCCAATCCTGCTTACTATCAAAATTGTGGAGCAAATACTTATCAGGTCAGTGTTAAGTTTCTGACAATTATTCAATGAATATGGGTAGATTGGGTTGATTACTGCTAAGAGGAACTGCTGCACTGGAGATGAGGAGAGGAGAGGAGAGGAGAAGAGAGGAGGGCACTCTCTGTGGACAGGGAGGCTAATCCCAAACATGGAGCAGATTAAGAGCATGATACAAAATGCACATCAGAGTCAGAGCCTTTAACAATCTGCTTAAGGGGATCGAAAGCACACACATAAAAACACATGCGGATTTGTGTCTGTACAGTGTTATGAAGACCTATTAGACATACACATGACCTGTAAACATTGGTCATATCATGCAGGTAAAACACGTGTTCCTAAATTGTCCTCAGCTCTTGTTTTTGCGGTGCTAAACTCAAACATGAACAATGTTTCATAAAACATGCTGACTATTGCAAACACATTGGAATAATTAAATGACTTTTTCTTCTTACAAAGCTAAATGAGCAACACAGACACTGCAAATACAGAAAGCGGGTACAACAGCAAACTAGAACAAGGACACGCACACATGTGGTTACATACACAAACAGAGACAGATGGTTAAAGATTACACTGTCATATCCCTCACTAGAATATATGACAATGCTAATTGTCCTCCTTACATGAAACAACAAACTCATGTTTGTGATTTCATGCGTGTGTGTGTATGGGAGAGGGGGGGGGTGGGGAGAGAGAGTCACAAAGATTTCCCAGGGATTATATATCCATAGTGCCATCTAGTGTTTCCTGGAAAAACATACACAAACACGTATGAGATTCCAGCTGTGATTGCACCGCAGACAGTTCACAGTTTCTGAAGCAAAGTTGTTACATAAGCTGACACAACATCAAGTCATTTCAATAGTAGCTGCTCCTTTTAAAAGTCTCCTTGGGTTGTTTGTTTCTATTTCCCTATACTCACACGAGAACTGTACTGAGGCGTTATGAGAGCTGACAACCAGCTTATTAAATATGGAACAAGTGACCACATTACATGTCAAAACCCTACTAGAACATACAGACAATAAATATATAAAAAAATGAGGCATATATCTACACAGAGCGGAAAGTAGTGGAGAGCAGCTACAATGACAGGCAAATGGTGGAGCCATATGCAGTTCTCCTGGGAGATTAACTACATATTAACATAGATAATTAACAACAATGTATTGGTAAAATGATTCATAATATAATAACTTGTGAACCAAGTCATAAATTGACTAATTGCATCAGTAATTATGTCTTTCTTATGTGATCTATGCATAGCAATGATGATTACACTCATAATTCATGATTAGATATGGATATTGTTTAAATATTTTAGGGCTATGTGCCTCAGATAGAATCCAAAAGTAGATCAAATGTATGATCATATTTTCAGACAGTTGCATGCAAGAGCTGCAGATCTAGAGCTGTCAGTTGGATGATGGCATAATATAACAGGCATCCTGTGTTTGTACTATGATATCCTTGGACCAACCAGCACAGTATGCATAAGTCACCGCCTGATATATTATAGGTTAATATGTGTGTGGTCATTAGAGAGAATTAACTTTTTGCCTACTTTTCACAGGAATAAATTCATATCATTCACTGTTACACACTAATTAAAATACTAGGAAAGCCTGTAGGCTTCTAGCTACTCAAGAGACCATAAAAAATTCATTTCCCATTACATTTGGACACGGTACTGTCAAATATATATTTTTTTCCTCACCATGACAGGAATGTCCCCACTAACCTACATTTTAGTGTCACACAGAACAGAACGCTTCCTGTGATGTTGCACTCACACGTACTCACATCAAACAGACAGAAGCATGTATGCCCACACAGGTTTATAAAGAGGGCTTGTTACAAACTATAGTGAGGCACAATCACAGGCTCAACAAAAACATGTCACCTAAGAAATTGCATAGTCCTGATAGGGAGGAGAAACCGATTAAATGGGCAACATTGTGCTCTATTACACTGCAGGATTGAATAACAGCCCTGTAGGAGCTGTTGTTGCTGTTGCCAGTGAAATCCAATATACTCTAGCAGAGAAGACATGTCCCTGCAAAATCCATTATCAAACAGGTCTCTTCTTAAGAGTACAAAGGCCACATCTTTGCATGTGAGTGCCAGGGTGTATACAGTGTAACTGCTGCTGAGGACACTGAACTCATGGGGACACTGACAGAGTACTACACTGTCCCTATTCCCGAGCCCCCCTCTGTCTTCCTATCAGTGTCGTCCCTGCTCATCTACTTCTCCCTCCATCTGTTTAATCTCGCTGCCGTTCTCCAGGCTGCATCACTCCCCAGTGTCTACTCTACTCTACTTCATCAGCCCCTTCAGGGTTTAATGGCTGGATTGTTTTCAGCAAAATTAAAGGCTTCTTGTAAGTACTGTCTATGGCCCACATGAGATTTAACTCATCTCTGATCTTTTCGGGTATAAAAGCTTTCACTTCTTTATGAAGTGCCCTTCATTTAAATGAATACTAATTATAGTATTTGGCCTTTAATATGCATATAAAATTTGGAAGTATGTTATGGAAAGGTAAGCTGTCCAACGGGCATCTGTAGACCACGGTGTGTAGACATTACCATATAACACCTAGTGAAGTGGATGCCTGGTGAATTTGCCTGTTAATGTTAAATGGTTTTGATTTAGATTTTTTTTTTTTAATCTTTCAGTTAGATTTTTCCATTTGTAACATCTTTAATTTTGTTTCATGGAAATAAATCCCATCTTCATACTGGTGTCTTTTCAAGTATTAAATCATAAAATGGGACACAGTAATACATTTTGGTGGGTCTTGGTAAGAGAAAAAAGACTCCACTTTCTCTCACGCAAAAAAAAAAAGACACTCCCATCTGATTCTCTGGCTGAATTTTTGTTTTTGCTGTAAGCTCCAGGCCATTTTATGTTCTTCGCTTTTCCCCTCATGCAGTTTTCCTAGAGCATCTTGAAAGAGATTTCAAAAATGTCATTAATTATTAGCATCTCCCTTGTCAGCGGAGTTCAGTGTGAGAGATAGACCTACATCTCGTGTGTGTTGGCAGTGAATGGTAAACACAAGGATGCTACCCTAATTCAAGAATAAAAGTAACTCAGCACATCAGGGGATATTTCAAACTGTCACTGCAAGAAGCAAAGTAAAAAGGGCTGGAGAGGGAATGTGTGAAAACATCGTCTGAATTATAGAACAACATTTCATATGCCAAGGGAGCCTGTAAGCATCAGTAGTAGATCAACTCAAGCTGAATCACCTTGATATATATATCAAAACTTCACACTCACTCAGTCCTTAATTGTTACAGGAGACATGTCTGATCATTTTGTTCCCATGAAAGACATATTGCATTTCAAAATAAACCACACAAATGTACACACTAAAGACTGCCGGAAGAGAGCTCTTTCTCTCTCTTAAACATAGAAACACACATATGACCATATGTATGGCTTTGGAATATATGTCACTCATCATGCGGCAGAACACTGGAAAACTGGAACTCCTTTTGCCCTTTGGTTTTCTACAGATTAGGCAAATGAGACATAGGTGTTCATTAGCAACTTTCAGAGGTGCTTGTAGGCAAGGTATGTTACCTTTGGTCAGAGCCAGGCTTGTTGTTTCCACCTGTTTCCAGCTTTTGTGCTAAGCTAAGCTAAGCTACCCAGCTGTTCTTTGCAGCCTCATATTCACAATACATAACTGGTATCAATCTTCTCATTAGACTCACCACAACAAAGTGAATAACCATGCTTCTCAAAACACTGAGCTGTTTTTTAATCACCTCTGAGCCGAATTGCTACAAAGGAGAAATCATAGCTTGCACCA
The DNA here is from genome assembly GCA_021432705.1 of Caranx ignobilis. Lineage (NCBI taxonomy): Eukaryota > Metazoa > Chordata > Actinopteri > Carangiformes > Carangidae > Caranx > Caranx ignobilis. The sequence goes on along the minus strand of MU269981.1, from coordinate 15,011,841 downwards.
GTGTATAATTTACTGACATCAAGCTACAGTATTTTTCTAATTTAATTTTCTGCTAACCCTAGCTGTCATTTGTGGATACTAAACTGCACAGCTTCCCAGTGCAGCCTCAAGCACCTAAGCACAAAATCTGACAAAGCTTTTAGATACATGGAATTTATGAAACCATTAGTGACTGACTGACTGGACTGAAACTTGTGCTTTTACAGCGCCAGCAATCACTGTGCTCCCACTAGTGTAAGCAAACTTCACAAGACAGTATGAGGAGTAGGAAAAGGCTAGGAACAGAACTTGTAAAACAAAGGCCTGTTAAGTGAAGACTCATCATTCTGGGAGAAATGTGCCACCATCAGTCAGTGAGGGGGCAGAGAGATCAAACTGCCTCTGGACCACAGTTTACATGCAAAGCAGTAAGTATCTAATTACAAGGCAGAGCAGGGGTCTAATACTGTATGCCAGGCTCCATTTAGAGGCACAGACGAGATCCCCTTGGGAAAACAAGAGAAACTCTGGCTCAATACACTGTCCACCTCTCTTTCAACGGCTGCCACTCTGAAAAGATTCCCTGTCGAGAAGAATTGATAAGGGGAACTGATCACTATCTTGGTCATGTTCATCTCATTAAATTCTATGTGAGGTTATATTATTGAGGTTTTCTTATAGAGTGTTACAAGTGATGAATACAAAACAGTACAGTAGATTTTATTTGGATTCGCTCTACATATTAATGAGGATAAAGCTGCACTTTGTATTGTTAAGGATGGCACTAGTAGTCTCTTTGTCAATTCAACATGTGCCCAGTTCGTTCTGTGCTTGAATACAAATTTGGTCCTTATCACATCAATGTGAACTGAATATTTTGTTAGTTTGTGCTGTTGGTTGGACAATAACAGCAATGAGATCATGTTGGGTTCTCAGAAACTGTGGTGGCCAATTTTGCAATTTTCTTCATTTTTTGACATTGCATTGACTAAACAATTGGTGGAAAAAGTTCTGGGATACAATTAATCCAAAGATTTACCACAATGAAAATCCACAGCTTCAGCTCCACAGCTAACACATGAAATATGGTGAACACTACAAAGCATTGTTGCAGATGCACATGAAGTCTGCTAGAGTCACTATAAACTTAAGTTAAATGCTTGTGCTTTGCTCAGAGAGTAAAAAATCTCTTGGATTCAGTCGGAAAAATTCAGTTCAAACTGCTTTGAACAATATGTGTTTAGGGGACGGGAGTGGGTTGTTTACCAAAGAATATCACAAGGAAAATAGCCTTCATCTCAGTGAATGTGTAAAGGGTAAGATAATGTAGTCACACAGGCAGTGGTGCCGTGATAAAATTTTGACGTAAATACTCCATTATCTCGAGCTATTCAAACAAAATCATCATGACCATAGTTTTACATCTCAGCACATATGAAAGAAAGACAACACCCAGCTCCATTCAGAGCGCTGTATGGCATTTTTCTGATAACCAACACAAAAACACCAAGCAAGAATGAAAGTGATTTTTTTTAATCTTAGATCACATCCTCAACACAGCTGCAGAATGCCTGGGGAGTTTGGTGGTGATGGGTTAGGGAGGAGTCAGCATTTTCCCAGGATGCTTAGGCTACACGGGTTGTGTGGGTTTGCTTTTGTTAGGGTTTTTGAGGACAGGTTTCCTCTCTCACTGGTTGAGTAGTTTAACTATGGGATCTAAAAAAACCATGATGCAACAGTAAAAGTCTATTTTTTAAAACTGTGAAAAGCCTGATGGCGGTGGTGAATCCCAGGATGGTCGAGCCTGCCCAACCTCTCAAAGCATGAGAGCTGATTTAACATTATTGTTAAAGCTTTAAGTTGTAAGATCAGAGTGGCCCCGACCAGTCTTAGAAAATCGACAGTTAGCCCACTAGATCTTCCAGAGCCTCTAATTGTGAAGTACTATCAGCTTTTAAGCATGGATCAAGGTTTTGGAGCAAATACTCTGAAAGAAACCATTTTTTTTTTGCATTTACACTTTTTGCCTGACTTGTAGCAACTTATTTTTAATCAAGAGGTCAACTCCTTAATTCTGGGGGTCAGGCAATTCCCAAAATATAAGTGATAATCTGCTGAGCACAGCCTTCGAGTCCTATTGAGTTTTATAGAGTTACTGTATCTGACCTGATCATATGATCCCGCAGCTTAACAGTAAAGCTTTCAGCACTCTCAGGTTCAGCCTGGCAGTCACCTTGTCATGTCATTTTATGGAACGAGACTCCCTCAACCTGTGTGTTGAAGTGCAGCCACAGCAATGCCAAAAGCACTCGGCATCCATGAGGTAATACTCCACTAAAATTAGGCACAAAATGACTCTGTCTTTGTTCTTGCTAATCATTCATGCGAAAAAATAACTCTCCAATTTCTGATGTTCATGATTCACTAACCAAAGCATCTTTATGTCTCCAAATGAGGAGGGGAAATTACAAAGTGGTGAACATAGAATCTGAAATTAGACTCCCCCCCAAATACATTTATGCAACTATAATTATGCCAGTATAATCACTTGATTACGTGGAATACAGAGACCTCAGATAACAGACTGCAATTATTCGGCATATAACAGCCCGAATTTATCACAGTACTTATGGCTCAATATAATGTGAAACCATACAGCACACACGCATACATCATTCATTTATGTAAGACATGATGATTAGAACCAGTGTCACCTCTGGAGATTCACTGGAGTGTCAGCTGAGAGAGGATGATTGGTCGGTTTTATGCTACTCTGGCAGCTGGATTGGCTGACTATGAGGTTAAGCAATTAGTGTGAGGTCAGTGAAAAAAACCTATGTGACCTTCCAATGTAGCATCGTATGCTTGTGACAAATTGTTTCTTCTCTCTATAAACCTAATAATTAACACCCCTGTCAACATAGCAAAGGACACGTAACAGATAATCTGGCTGGAAACTGGCAGCAGCACATGGAGAACGGATAGGATAGGGCCTGCTGGGGAGATGATTAGAAACTACAAAGGAGAGATTTGGATCATGTTTGTAGGCGGGGTGCATGTATGTGTGTCAAGAGAGTCTGAATGGAAAGAAGAGGTACACAGTAAGTGGGAAAAGCAGAGGGGAGGAAGGGGGGGGGGGGGGCGAGAAAGAGGAGAAGGAAATTGAGTATGCTTGTGCATGCATCTATTTGGAAATCCTTACATCGCAGTTTGCCAGCAGAGGTCAGGAAGACAGTGAGAGGTTAGGAGTAATTTATCACGGTGAATTAAGTAAAGAAGATGTCCTCCCCCGCTGAGATTACACTCAGAGCAAGTGGTGACAGAGGACAACTAGAGGTCGGTGTCATCTTCTATTCAGCTTCTATTCAAAACCACTTTAGCCTTTGAACCCTTTACAGGCAGCCCCTAATAGAGTATGTGATCATTGGTGCTGGGATATGATTGCATTATCGCAGAAGGAAGGAGGAGAGGACTATTCAGATCAGGGATGGTTTTGAACAAACAGCTTTTATACATGATGATCAGCCAGATGATTTCAAAGCCAGAACCAGCCTTTTACACAAACCATGCCAGACATAGATAATGCTATCACAGATCCAAAGCAGGGTTTTAAAAAATGTATTAAGCTTAATCCAACCTGGCAATATTCGTGGGTTTGTTCCAAATCTGTCGAAAGAAAAACACCCCGTGCAAAATATTATCCAAAAATCTCTATTGAACATCAATCTACAGATATGAAAAGACATTTACCCATAAAAAATGAAAAAAAAACTTCTCTAGAAGGGATAAGCTGCATTATTGTGGAAATAAACGAAGTAATCATCAGGTGCAGATGCAGGAGAGGCTGAAACCTAAAGTATTCAGTTTTTTTAATATTCAGCTAAAGCCCATAGTGCATTCATGGTAAGAATGGCTGGCAGCTGTTTCCCTCCCCTGGGTAAACACAATTTGGATAGTTTAGGATTATTTCAAGCAGGTCCCCGCCGAGAATCCCAACATTAGTCAACATCTCTGCCCCTTGTGTTGGATCACTCAGTTATGCACAGCTTCAACCCCCCCCCCCCCTTTTCTAAATGCAGGGCATGTTGCCGTGGACATGCAAGCTGCCTCTCCTTTACCCCAGGGGAGCTGGGTGATAACATCATGGGGCTTGACTTTGTGTCATCAGGCTAGTTCTATGAATGCAAAGAATCTAAATCAAGACAAAAAAAAAAGTATCCTTGTGATTTTATATATATATATATAAATATATATATCATGTTGGGTGATCCCAGCATTTTGTTTCCCAAAAAGATTTTTCTTGCTGTGTTTACAAAAATAATTAGTGTAAACGACTTTTAGAACGACCAGTGACTTTCTTTTTTATTAAGGGAATACCAATCAATTTAGAACTGGTTCCAGTGCTGCAACAACGGAACAAGTGAACTGTAAAAATTGATGTGTCAATTGATTGATTTGTCATTAAATGCACATTTCAAGCAAAAATGCTGAACATTTCAGAGTCCCAAAAGTCACAACGTCATCAGATTTGCTCCTTGTTTAAACATTTTACGAGATTGAAACTGCAAGCAATTTGATGATGGACATTAGGTAATTGTAATTACGATTAACTGTGAAAATATGCAGCGGATTAATCACTCATGAATATGGCAATATTCGTGGGGGCGAATATTGCCATGCAGCAGTATATTCCCGCAGTCTTGGGTTTTTGTCAATTTTGATGCGGGGGTTGAAGATTATTCCTCCAGATTTGAAACACTGCAAAATCTTTGATATCTCACATTACATTTTAACATATTTTTCTGCAGAGGCAGTAACATACTGGCTCCAACAGCACACACCAACTGCAATTACAATCAGTGACACATAAACATTTGATACCCAAGCAAATGTTTTTACTGTGCTGCTTTGGAGGAGGGGACAGCAGGATGTCTGAATGTGTGTTTGTGTGTGTGTGTATGCCTGCACATGTGCATGAAGGGCATGGAGGAGGCAGCAGTCTCCCAAAGGAGGAATTTATTTGAAAAGAGCCTCCCATGACCTGGCTTGATCTCATCCCCTCATTCCTCAGTGGGGGCTGCGCGTGCATGTGTCTCTGTCTGTCTGTATGTGTGGATGTGTGTAAGCATATGTGTGTGTATGTGTGTGGGAGGCTAACCGTGCACACACAGTTGGGGATTTGCAGATCTTTGTAACGGCTGCCCCCCTCCCACCACCCCAGAGGACAGGCCCGCACTCCCATCAATGGCTCATAGCACTAATCTGACTGACAGCTTGGTGTATCTTTCGGCCAAGAAACAGCCCACCAGCAAGGTCCACATACCTGACTGCTGAAGAATCTTTTCTGCCACGAGATGACAGAGGAGGATCTGCTCTCCCCACACTGTGCCCGAGCAAACGCTGAACTGCCAGTCTCACCCGCTGCCCTGTGTAACTGTCTGCTTGTTGTTTGTCAGCACGACACAATGAGACCTACACTTCTTTGGACTCAGCTGGATATGACAGTTTATCAGACTCTCACTGCAGCAAACTAAAAGGCAGAAAAGAAAGAAAGAACACCTGTTTCATTTTTATAGATGCATGCTGAACTGTATGTTTCTTTTCTTCTTACTTCTGCGTTTGTTGCTTGTTTCTTGGTTTTAAGATGGAGTGAACTAAAACCCATGATTTAAGCAGAACAAGTTCGTAATTCCTCTTAAAGCTGACTGGACAGTTATTCTATGTTGTGCTGCTGTACCTCTGATAAGGCAAAACTACATGAGAGTGCTGCCACGTCAGTAAAAACACCCCCGCAAGCCATCTGCCTTGGTTCCTCCTCCTTCAGGGGCAAACAGAGAGCCCATTTAGCCTAGATGCCCACTCATCAATCAGTGGGGCTTTTCCACAAGCCATCCGACTCAGCTTGAACGAGAGGACCCTGATAATTGAATATTAAACCCCTGATGAGTGGCAAGGCGAACTACTGTGATGCTGACTGGAGGCGGTTATGTGTTGCTGGCATCGTGATGGCAGATATGTGTGGTGCTGTGCAACGCAGCGTCAGTCGCATCCTGCCTGCCCTCAGGTTAATCTGTCACACTCTCATAATTTCAATCCTCTGAAAGAATAAGAAAGGTAGGTGCAGACGTACGCACTTGCACAGGGGTCCAAGAGGCAAGCAGGCATGAACGTACTTGGCAGGCATATACATTAACACACAGTTGGCTTTAGTGGCAAAGCAAGGACAGTGTAGAAAAGGCCTTGTGTCCAGTCAAGTCAAAAAAAACAAAACAAAAAAGTGACTTCTAGTGTTTTCATTTTGCTCTGTGTTTACTGCAGCATCCTGAGAGAAAAATCTGTACACAGCAACAGATCAGATGAAAATATGAAGGAGCACCATGTGACTCTGAAATAGAAATTTGATTGATTTCTAATAGGATTTAAAAGCAAAATGATGAGTCATAAGGAGACACATGGAAACCGTATTTTTCTGGTGTTGTGCCGGCATAATCTGATGTACGAAACGGATGCTGAGGCGGAACATGATGTGGGAAGGTACTCTTGAGAAGTTCAAAGGATCCTTTGTGTAGTGTCACAAATTTGGATTCTTCAAAAGTAAAAAAAAAAAAAAAAAAAAAAAACACTTTCAGCAACAAAAATGCAATTGCAGTGTTTCTGTTGTTCATGTCTGTCTGTGCACGCTGATGTGGCAGAATGATGAAAACCAATTTTAGAGTGAGAACACAAGAACAATAACTTCAGTTCAGTCCAGTTTCACTAATGATCTGACACGATCTTTCTATTCTGCTTTTCAGTGGCCATTAACTGCTGATGCATCAGACAACACACTGCTAACATACTCTGTTATATCAACTATAAAACTATGTAAACAAAGCCAAAAGACCACATAATAAAAGCTGTTTTTTCTCACAAGGAGATGGAGTTCTATCATTTCAAAAAAAAAAAAAAAAAACCTTCAACCAAAACAACATACCAGCCCCCCTGCTGTTTTGTGAGGCTCTCTGTGAGAGTGTGGCCAAGAGGCTGACTCTGAGAGAAATGCCTCTTTCACAGTCAAAACCAGCATCAACTGTTGACAGACAGCCCAGAACAAAAACATCCTCACGATGTGTGTCCTCTCCGGCGGATGGATCTGTGAGGATAAAGCGATTAAAACGTGCGGAGAACCTCCCTGAGCAAACAAAGAACGTGACCAATTGGCTTTTTGAAGATAAACCCGGCGTTAAGATGTTTCCTTTTTAGGCCACAGAGTAAATGATCTGTGCAACATTTGGAGTCTCTCCAACTCATCAATGTTTAATAGAGTAAATCTAAAAGGAGGGTAATGGACACTGTCATATTATGACCAAGCTAACAAATTTAAAATAAGAGTGCACTAATTAATGTATGGGTGTTAAGTTTCACTAGATGTGGGTCGGTTACATCTCCAACATTTTAATATTGCATGGTGACTTTGCTATGGCAAGCACAAGAGCAAAGATATTGATGCATTTTACAAATCAGCCTCTGTGGAAATTCCTCCAACACTAACTCCTCATGCAGCTCTTTTGGGAAAAAAACAAAACAAACAAACAAACAAAAAAACATACACCGGCCCAGTTTTTGAATGGCAGGTCCAGGTAGCTTCATGATCCGCTTGCACACACATGAAATTGACTTCAAGCAGCGAGAGAGTCAGTCAGTCAGTCAGTCAGTCAGGTGCACCGTTGTACAGTAGGTGTTTACAGCTATTCTTGGAAATCCTTGCAGCTGCAGCATCAACACAGAATGCCAACCTTCTGTCACTGTTATAATCATCCCAGCATGCACGAGACTATGCTCTTGTCTTTCTCCTGGAAAGACCTGCTGCTCTTGTCATCATTATGGTGTCTTAATAACTTCATCTAAGGGTACTATTGGGAGAGAGGCAGACATGGAGAGGCTGATAGGACAGGCAGCACCCTGTAGATGCATGATGAATGAGGGTGTCAGCTGTAGTCACCAAACTAGCAGTGCTGTCTCTGAGAGGCCTGGGCCCCATGCGCCGAGACCTGTCTCATTAACCACAGTGATCAAGCATTGATGAGAGCAAGTAAGAGCAGGAAAATAAATCATTTTCTATAAAGTTGGTGTATCACCAGCTTTAATGGACTGAATGGGGTATCATTGCTACTTAATGTGGCTCTGACATCACATCACACAGCACAGCACTGGGATTGGAATGCAATCATTTGGGTTTTTGTAATGAACTAATTTCCCTTCGACATTTTAAAGTATCAAAACACTGGACCTCTGTTTCTTGCACCTCGCTGTTTTGGTATCCTGCATTATTGATGCAGAGCTGACAAAGCCATTGTGCCTCCACTGTCACCTGCAGCACTGTCTCCACAATAACCATGCTGACACCCTGTCACAGCTAGAGACTGTGCCAGGTTCATGTTGTATTTTTCTTTTTTTTTTTTTAGTAAGTTTGCCTCCCCCTGTTATGCCTATGGAGCCAATAAAGCATTTATATTATTTCTCTAAACCTCTGTGGATTTTTTTTTTTTTTAAACAAGCTTTCACAACTTTGATCACAACAATGGTCTGATCACTGTGCCAAAAAGACGCACGGTTTCTTCAGTCTTTATGAATAAAGGGGAAAAACCCTTACCACATACATTGCCTTCTGCATGTCTGAGTGGTAGCTACCAGGGGCGTGGCCGGGAGACACCTCAGGTCAGTCCCTCGGATCATATAGTACTACGACACAATGACGGAAGAGATGGATGCAACAAACGTGAAAATACTTCAACTAAAAGCTCAAAATCATCCAGTGCGTTTAAACTACCACCACACAACCTTACTCAGCAAATCAGCATCAGTGAATCCAACGAGAAACTGCCAGTTGTGTAGTGTAGTGTAGTAGTGTAGCTACTTTAAGCGTCCTCTAAGTGTACTTAGCAGGGTTTTCCTCCTCTCATCTCCTGGTACCATTTTAAATAAAGATAAAGTGATGTGATGTTGACGCAGCACGAGTGATCTGCTCTCTCACCGCGTTCTTCAAAAATAAAACCAACCCAGATTAATCCCACTCTTTGTTTTCATCTTTCTTAGCACGGGAGGGGGGTTAAAAACACATTTTCATTCACTCTCAAGCAGCAGATTATGGATCATGATCCCGCTGCAACCCCGCGTGCCACATCGCGCCAGGGTTTGCACAATTGCACAAACTAACAGTGTGATTATTTGATTATTTAGCCAGCGTGTATCCAAACCACGGGAAGGAAAGCGCAGCCTACCTCGGTTCGCTCCAGTTGACAGCTCCGTGCACGTCGACTTGTAAGTGGCGGATGGCAACAATGTGCGACGCTCGCAGTAAAGATCACAGTTGGTAGGCGCAGAAGTTTTGACGAGTCAGTGACTGAGGGATCACACACACGCTTGTCAGTTGACGGATGTGTGCATCCCACAACGCTGAGGAGTGTGTATGTACATATATATATATATATATATATACAGGCTACATGTGACAACGCCCCGAAACAAAACTGATCTGCTTGATCTGCCGCCGGATCATTAACGCTTGTTAAAGACGTTGCTTTCCAAAACTCGACTGTGCGCAACGCTGAGCTCCCTCTCCCGCCCGACGTGGTCCCCAAACTAACAGCTCCCTAAGGACACGTGACCAACCCAATGGGGGTAGGGGGGGGGGGGGGGGGCGTGAATAGCTCTCATTCCCTCGCGGCAGCTGCTGGGATCGGTTACACCTCTGCTCCACTGCGCGTGCAACAAACTCCAGCTGAGCGCACCCTCACTCCTCCTCCCACCCGCCCTGCCTTCCATCCCCCGTGGCCTCAGGGTGTCGCTGTCTTTGTCATTGTCACTACCTTGATAAGCATCAACATCATCATCATCATCATCATCATCTGTATTTCAACCGAGATAGAAAATCTGCCCAGCCACTGATATTGTGTTAAACTGATGCTGACCCTGATTAAACACCTGTTATATTATGAAGTGCTTTTTTAAAGAGGTAATGTGGAATTAATCCTCCAAACAAACAGGGGGCAGAATATTAACAGAGGCATTCGGTGCTATGGTAAGAAGGAAGAAAATACTCTAGCCCTCTTCCCATGTGCCATTGGTTGGCTATTGGGAATAGTGGGATGAATGCTGACATGCTGCTGCATCAGTGAGTCGTCAAAAAAATTACATTTTTTGTTACAAGCCCCCTTCTGTCTGTCATTCATTGAGAGGTTGTGCATGTATTTTCCAGGTCCGGCCTCAATTGACCACTGACAGCCATAGTCCCATGTTGAGATAAATCAGAGCCAGTGCTATTTATGTACATTAAAATACTTACATATGACTTCTAGCTTCATTTGTACACACACTCTCCTGCAAGAAGCAGGTGCAGAGAGTTTTGGTAGCAAGATGTGAGAGTTCCTCTGTTTGAAAACCTTTTCAGCCTGTGCTTCTACCGTGACATTAAGTGTGACACCATATCTTTGACTACTCGCTGATTTTGCTGCCTGATTCTGCTGCGGAGACATGGTAAGATGTTATTGCCTCCTTCCCTCTTGTCATTTTTCCCTGTGACAACAACATACGGGTCACCTCTGAAGCTTAGAGTGGGCTGACTAGACACATTTGAGGCTAGAGGCCTTAACTCTGATGGACACACCGAGGGACAGAGAGACTTGCTAGCCTGGCAACATTCGGGCGACAAACAATCCATAATGCAACATGCACTGGCATATAACTGAGGCTGCAGTCCATTTGTTGTTACTCTCTTTTTGTAAAGTCACTTTCTTTCTTGGTTTTAACTTTACTCTTTTAACTCGTATAAAACCTCTTCACCATCTACAGGTTGTCGCTGTAGAACATGCAGCGGGGATTCATGGTATTATGGCCTAAAATGAAATACACTGCACAAACACCCTTGAAAAGGAATGCAACGTTTAGGTTTCTCAGCGGGAACAATGGGATTCTTGTGTGGCTAATGTGCATAGAATCCTAGAAGTCATTTGCATTAAAACACATTCTGATTGGTTGAGAGTAAGGGAGGGTATCAGTTGCACTCCAGTTAGGATAACACCAAATACACAGCTCTGACTTTTCTGAATCCTATGCTAAATTCATGTGCATGTTTACAGACTCATAATCTGAAGGACAAATTGGATGGTATCCTGACCATATAGTGCTGCAACTGCCTTTACCCAAGCAAAGCATGTAGATATACATGTTGTGGAATGATATATGAGCATAAATGAATGGAGAGAATGAAAAATGAGTGTCTCAAAGGTATTTTCACAGCAAAGTCAACTTGATACTTCTATGAAAAAGAAGGGTGCTGAACTTGCTTTAGTTTCAACATCACAGCTGCTTCCACCAAACAAAAACATATTGTCATATTGTATTTACCTGTGTTGTCAGTGTCAGTGCCAACTTAGTATCATGTCAGTATCTGGAACATACCAGGTTTTCACACTCGTTTATTCAACAAGATGCAAGATAATGCAAATGAAGCAGAACAACAACTTGAGACATTTCAGGCTAAACCCACCTCCTCAGCTCCCTGTGGTCATGATTTAAAGGTGGGCGAATGGAAACATCTTTGCCGCTGCGATCATTAGCCTGCTGTGCTCATGCAGGCGGGGGAATGTCACATCATTACTGCTGTCTGTCTGCTCTGCGTGCACAGTGGAAACAAGTTCCCGTTGCAATGGAGACCTTGGATTTGTGGTGTAATAAGATAATGATTATCCAGGAATAGGCCTGGAATGGATGCTTCGAAATTTGAAGCATTTCCTTCTTGAAACAGCGTGGTGTTTGCATGGGGATTAAGCGATCAGTTTTTCAGGCAGCGATGATCAGACAGACCGATGGTTAAGTGCCATGTGAGCTGACGTGGGTGTGCTGCTGAGGAACAAGGATCTGCAGAATTTAAGCCCTCAGATACAAATGGGACAGATGTTGAATGGCGGCAGAGCTGCACTGTCGTACACGTTGCCATCTTAATTAGTTCCTCTGTGACAAGGTGCTCCTTCAGTGGAGACAAGGAGGACAACTTAATGCTGGAGGGAGCCCTGATTAGTGGTCTTTGTCTCTCTGTCTGTCTCTCTCTCTCTGTCACAGTCACCCACTCCAATTCCACACATACTGCCACTCACCACCTCCCTCCCTAACACAGATCTTTATTGACTGTGTTGCATTGTACAGTGAACGTGACACATACAGTGCCAATCACAATGTTTCCAAACACGCCTTTTCAATTTGGCCTATTCATAGCTCAGCCTCTGCTTGGCCTACAAATGCAAACCCCAGAAGATAATCAGCATAGGGATCCATATTGGGAAACAGCATTGAAAATGTGTTAAAGGCAAACTCCTCACAGCTTTCCTGGTGTGTAATATATAAATATTTGCATAGCATCTGTGAGATGAGTTGACAGGAGGTGTGGTACAGTGGAAGATGTGGGCATAGGGGTGCTCTGACTCTGTACCACCATGCATTCGTGTTTATGTAGGAACAATCCATGGGTAGAGTGTGTGGCAGTTACTTTGCACCGTTGTGCGAAAAATGCAAAGCTGTCCGTTTCCCTCAAGGACATGTCATTTCTAGTTAGGCAGGTTTCATCTCGGTCAGAGTGTGAGTCATGTTGGGGCGCACTGACTGAGGCAGTATCCACTCCTGGCCTAATGATGGCTTTTTACATAGTTGTTGTGGTGGAGTTTTAGGAAAGGGCTGTCATGAAATTTTAAGCAATCCATGTATTTTGACACAGAATACGCATTTTAAATTTCTCATGTCACTCTGACTCACAATGTCACCTTAATCTCTTTGACTGTGAATTACAGTGGGATCTCAGTATCTCTCAATACCACATTTTCTGCAAATGAAAGAGGTGTATTCATCCTTTCATACAACTCAAAATGAGATGTCCTAATCCTTCTTTATCTTGGTAGAAAAGGATATGATAAAACATTGAGCTCTTATAATGAATGTCCTCTGGCTCAGACAATGAATGAAGCCATTTTATCTTACAAATATACAAAAACAACAACAAAAAACAAAAGTAAAGCCTCAAAAGCCTCCATATCTGGATGTTTTGCACTCTTTGCTCACCTAAATAGCAGAAGTCTGGATTTGAAACCAATGATTGATGGCTCCAAACAAAAACAAAATGATCTCTCTCTTTATGGTCGACGCCCAGCATCTTATTAAACTCAAGGCCTCGATGATGGTGAATGCAGTGGAGTTTCCTGCTTTCCCTCTCATGCAGCCCTCTCCTGCCACTCATGGCTTTCAAAAGAATCAGCAACATTATGTTGAGATAACAACCCCAAATTGACGATGTCCTAAATTCGACCATAATTCGACCATAATGGAGCAATGCCTTTGTTTTGTGCATCATTCATGCACATGCTCACAAGCCTGAATATGTTGATCAACACTGATGTAATTGGTGATGAACAAAGGAACTGAACATGGCAGAGTAATGGCAGAGCCTGCAAGTGAACACACACACACACACACACGAAGAATGCAGATAGTTCTAAAAAAATATACTGTCTTTCCAAATGTTTTTGAGGATGAAAATGTTGACGCTTTATGAAGAGCTCAAGGACACACACAATAGATTTTGGTGAGAAACACGGCTCTTTCTTTTCTTATCCCTGATTGACCCCTCGATCAGCTTCTTGGTTTGTTTGTTTTGAGACTTCTTGGCCCTTTTCCAGAGGAGTTTTAAAGCCACATGAATTACACAATGAAGTTAAAGAAATACAGATGTGGTGGAGAATCAAGACCATGGTCTCTACAATGTGTAGTTACCTAACAATGAAAAGAAAAACAGACATTGTCCTTTATCTAAAACATCCACCCTCATCAATGCTGCCCCCCTTGGAGGTCGAAAAACAGTATTTAGTAATGTGTGCAGATAAGTGGCAAATTGCATTATCTCTGACAAAGCTCCTTTAATTTACATAGAGATTAGCCCAAAACATATTGTTAATCATTACAGGGCTTATGAATAGTTAATTGGAGAGGGATAACCGAGGCTGGGGAAAAGTAATAATTAATGAGGCAGTGTGCAGATGGGACAGTAGGGGTACTTAATTAAATTTTGGCACCAGGAAGTGACCCATTTTTTGAAGTTTTTTGGAGTGTTTAAAGTCAACTCAAAGATATCCAACTTGGCTCTGTCCAAGTTTTTTTTTTTTTTGGTTAAAAAAATCATCTTTTTCTTAGCTAGTATTTCTTATCTTGGGAATTGTTTACTTGTTTGTAATGAAAGTAGAACAGTTGTTGGCTCGTTAGCTCACAGTTTTAAAAAGTTACTCCAATGAAACAAAGAGACTGCATAATCTTGGGAACTTCTGATCAGTGCTCAGATGTATGCATGCATGGAGGCTAAAGCATCATCATCATCATGCACAGTGGAGTCTTCAAGGACTGCATAATACTGTATATTATACATTATGTAAATATCTCGGCGGCTGAGTCACTGCTCCCCAACTGTGCATTTGAAGTTTGAAAACATTCCTTTGTTATACAGCTCTGAGGATTTGGATGTGCTTGCTGTGTGTCTGGGCTTTCCTGCTGCCAGCTACAGTCTTCCAGCTCACTGTCCAGTCGCCTCTCTTGGTCTGTGCACTGGCCACAAATAAAATCTTGCAATCATGCCAACTCATAAATACCTAGGCAGGAAGATGTCTGCTTGCAGGTGGCTGTGAGCAGAGCTATCACACACTGCAGGGACTGTTTTTATCTGTTTTGACACATCAGGTGCAGGTCAGCGAAAAGCAGGAATAATTGAACAACACCCTGGGCGATCAGGAGCCCTCTATAACTTGCTGATGAAATTTGTGTCCATCAAATGCACTGTTCACACCTTGACACAGCTTCACTCCACAACTATTTTTTACATGTGTTTTTTTATTTTATTTTATTTTATTTTATTTCACACATTGTGCCCTCTTGTCAAGTTTTTCCAAACCTAACCTCCACCACTCATTCAATGACTTTTCTCATTTATTAAAAGGTTTCAGGTTCAAGTTCATACATATACATGTTAAGCATGGTTTGACAAAAGCCTGAAAGACACAAAGCCGTTTGAAAAAAGGAGCTGTGATAGAAATTTTGGAGAATATTTTATGGTTATAAAAATATTTTAGAGCCAACAGGAACCACAGGGCCACTCTTTGAACCAGGACTTTGTATATACACTGTTTAGATTCAAAACTAAAGCAGATCATACACACAGATGTTACTTCAGAATAATAACATAAAATTCAGTGGTGACGCGTGGCCCCAGACTCTGAGCTTTTAATAGGACCATGGGGCAGCACGTGGCAATATATAAATCAAACAAAGCAATAAAAATGATAGTCAGAGCCATACGTCACATGGATAGTCAACATATTAAATGTGTTTCAGTCTGACATTTATCTTTTTCATACTGTCTCATGTGTCAGAACACTGCAATACCCAATATGAATTCAAACGTAGGAAAAATTAAGACACAAAACTGAACAAAGGTCAGCCTAAAATCAGTCACAATGCTCATGCTCACAGCAACTCGTGCCCATGAAGCAGTCAACAAAGACATTCTGCTTCCTTGTGGCAGGTCAAGCAAAAATGTTGTACCGCAGTGATCTTATCAAATTTAGTAAAAAATGTAAAAAAAAAAAAAAAAAAAAAGAAAAGAAAAGAAAAGAAAAAAAAGACTCTTTAAGAGTACAAAAAATATTTCAGCATTTTTTCTTAGGCCTTCACTGAATATCTTGATGGATGAGAGGGCTCCACTCTGATAGAGTTTAAACACATTAGTCTAACACATCAAATCATACTGTTGTACCAGCTGAACAATAGACTTTCTGAGTCAGCACTTTCGTCTTTGAAGCTCTCACAGATTTTTCTTTAAATGTCATTTTAGTGAAACTTTGTTCTGAAATCATCTACCCTTCTGGTAGATATGCATGTTTGTTATGTAGGCTAATTTATAGAGATTTGGGTCAGATGTCGTGTCACAGACATCAGGCGCATTACTTAAGGGGATTCTCAATCACAACATCAGAAAACAAAAAACAGTGAAGTTAGAAAAGTGGATTGTCTGGGAACAGATTGCAATCGGATTAGCCCGTGTGTTCGTCTGCTGGGAAAAGGTTATCTTGCTTTCTAGCTCTATTCCTCTGCATGCTGATATGCACTACTGTGGAGACACAGACAGAAATATGGCTGTGTTTGATAATTTAGAGGCAGATATGAAGTGAGGTGATTAGGGTGGTGTTCACTGAGCTCGAAAAATGTGAGCAACCATCAACTCTTTTCACAATTGAAAGACAAAGATGAAAAAAAAAGAAGTGAGAAAGAGATGTTGGTGGTGAAGGAGTTGATCAACCCAGAGCTTGTGGTAGCTTTGGTATTTGTTTTTTTTTTGTCTTGGAAGCAAACATGGAAAAAACATGACGTGGATTTTTGAAATAGTTTTTCTCGGCCTTAAAGGAGCTACTTGTAAGTTTTCTCTGCTCACAAATGTGCTTTCTTGCCAGGAGCAGAGAGAACTTCAGCTATGTCGAGAGCAGTATGTCTTTGACCAGATTAGAGCCTCCAGTGAGACGCTATCAGAAAGTGATAAGACAGGCCTGCAAGGGCTACCTGGTTAGCATGCTAACTTTAGTAAAATGTGATAATAGAGACAAGAGTAACACTGTATTTGCTACTGGCCTTTTGCAGTAGCTCTTGGTGAAAAGTTTTGATGCTGATCTTGCAACATTTCTTCTAAACTATTAGTTTAACTGCTAATGTTAGCTATGTAGCATTGGCAAAATTTACAAATAGCTCCTTTAAATGCATATTTCATCAGTACTTCTCCTATGTTTTGTCTTTGTGTCCCACCAAATAATGTATATGCCACTTAATATACTGGTCAGACTTTGATATGGTTTACTTGCAGAGGTGGATTGCATCAGGTTAGGGTCATGTCAGGATTGCAATCTGCTAAATTTATCTGTACAAGGTTCCAAAAGTAATCACTGACTGTTTTGTTTACATCTGAAGAATGAAAGCCAGCTGTGTGGAGCAGTGACTTACGGCTTCTTCTTTCTCAAGCTGATTAAATGTCAGGGTCCACCACTACATGAAGGCACCTGACGGCAGCCTCACATGGGCAGGATAAAACTTTACCCAGCTGCAGACTCCTGTGGGAGCCGTCTCAAATCACAGCAGCCCCAAACAGAATATCCAAGCATCTGCTCCTGCTTGCCTGCGAAACATGGCCAGATCAGAATACCTGGAGGGGTCTCTGATTATCTTGGGGCCCTGTCTGGCTGTGGCCCACAAGGCAGCGTTTGCCATCCTAAAATTGAATTGGGAAGGATTTAGCGGGTTTAAAAGCTTTGGCTCTCAGTGTGATGGAATCAGATAGGGGTGAAAATGGCAGGAAGTTGTGACAGACAGAGGGCTCAGAGTGAGAGAGACAGAGAGAGAGGGAGAATTGGACACAGTGAAGGCGAACTGATAGGAAGAAAGTGATTTTCCTGATTAACTAAAGGTCATTCTGTGGCTTCATTTCTTATTCATCTGACATCCCTCACATACACATATTATTGCCATCAGGGGAAACCTGTGTAAACAATGATTACATTCATGAACCATATGAACTGATAATAAAACTATGGTACTGTTGACAGGCCATACTGCTACACTGCAGACAGAAGCACCTGAATCTCTCCACTCAGTTTCTGTTATCACATACAATAAGACTGTAAGAAGCTCCAGTGAAACCAAATACTATTTCAATTCATTTTTTCTGATAACATGTGTATTGATTTTAAGTTCCAACTCTGGGATGTTCCTCCCCTGGGATGGATTCAATCAATGTCAATATTTCAGCCACCGAATTATCAGTTTAGCTCGTCTGTCGCACTCCTGACTCAGTGAAAAAGGACAATTAATCTACATGAAACCTGCACAGGGGAAAAGAAAATGAATGATTGCTACAATGTGAAATTATTACAGTGCTTGTGTAAAGAATGATGCAAAGTGAGGGTGTCACAGAAACATTGATTTTATATTAATTCAGGAAAAGACAACAGTGCCGGCCTTGGAAATATAATGCATCACTGCTGATGGGAAAATGAGGACGAAGCAGTGCACATCAAATTCCACGTGACTCCATAATCTGTGCATGCATTTTAGATGGCACACTTACAACCCGATCTGAAAAGAAAAGCATGCGCGGTGGTATTTCACTGCTTGATTCATTCATCATTCAGCTTTGACATCCTCTGTCTGTGTCTCTTTGATCTGGCTCTTTGTTCTCAACAAACCTAGTTTCCTCCTCCAAAGCCACTCTATACTCTCTGAGGAACAAAAATGAAAATACAATTTGATTTGAAATGCCATGTCATACCCCATGTCAGTTTTCTTGGGTGCGTGGCAGCTCAGCAGACATTGCATTTTGCAGTGGCCAGTGTGTCACTGGTCCTTTTTGTGCGTTATGACATCAAACTGAGTGTATAGTGTGAGGAAAGGGCAACATGTGCTCAATGGTGCTGCACACTTTTGTTCCCCAGTGATGCATAGAGCTCATAGGATATCAGTACATCCAGATAGTGCCACTATAGCAATAAGGGGTTTGTTAAAAGATGGAGAGTGTCCATGAGCTAAACAGTCACTGCTGCAGAGGGGTGTTCAAGCTGAAAATGGGCTCTAGCTTTTAGTGGTTTAGTTGCAAGACCTTGGAGTGGCAGGTACAAAGTGACAGCACTTAAACTTCAGCTCCCTGGTGGCTTGCCCGCTCAGCTCTGGACATGCCCCCCCCCACCCCTCCTCGCTGCAGTTCCCACTTTGTAGACCCACAGACTCTAAGTGATGCATTCCAGAGGAGGCCTTCTCTCTCTGCCCAATGCTGAGGGTCATGACCACTGACTTGTTGTCATGGTTCCCAAACAGTCCCCAAAACTCTCAGTCATCCAAGGAAGGACCGCCTGCTTTCAGCCGGCCACAGAATCTGCTCGCCTGAGGCATGACTGGAAGAAACAACTCACATAGTTAAGATGGAGGGAGGAGAGAAGATCTTTATCATGAGAGTGATAAGGAGTGAGTTTCTGAATCCACAATGCAGACATAATGAAAATGTTCAGAGGATTACTCTTTAGCATTTCATGAAAGATTGCTTTAAAATGTCTGAAAGCTCACGGGGCTTAAAAGAAGATGGTAAAAGAGGCAGCAGCTACATATTTAGATAAATGTTCAGCTTTTGTTGGTTTATCATCAGTTTACAGTAAATGAAGTGTGACTTCAATGAGCATTCCTCCCGAGTGCCAGTTTGTTACTTGCAGGGAAAATGAAACAAAGGAGGAAAAAAAAGGGTAGAAATTCATAGTGAGCTTCATTTTGAATATGGTGGGAAATGAGATGCAGTACAGGAAAACAAGCCACAAGCAGCCCAACAGCTCACAGACGAATGTCACGCTGTGTTGTTGGGCAGACATCAAAGGCAGAGGCCTCAAATTTTTTTTCTGTCACACTGGGTGACCCAGCAGCACTTCGCTTCCTCCATATGTACACAGACAAGCTGATGCGTGATGCGCACTAACCAGTACACTCAATTGCAAACACTCACACTCTCTATTCACTTACAGCATGCATACTATTTTATTAACTAAACTATCTGTTATTGTCCTGCTTTCTAAGAAACTACATTTTATTCGCTTTCGAAGTCAACTAACCCTAGACAGTGTCACAGTTGGGAATCTGTCACAGTTGTCTTGACCTTTGATCCCAAACTCTTTGAAACCTGGTCACCGGTTCCCACCGGCACCACAGACCCCACACAGGCCCCTGCCAGGGTGACATCTGTGGAAATGTACACCAGTGTGTTTGTGACTAAAGTTAGCATGGCAGAAGTGGAGCCACACAGGGAGAGAGGTGAGAGGTGGGGATGTTTTCACACACTGAGGGGTGTCCTGGAGTCCTGGGATGTGGTGTTGTGGCTTTCAAAGGGACTTTGGATCCTCTGAGGACATATAATATTTCAGAAAGAGGTTAAACTCACAGCTTTTTGAAATTAAAAAATGACTTTGTATTGTTTATTATTATTATTATTATTATTATTAATAATAATAATAATAATAATCACAGGACTGTTTTGAAACTGTTAACTGTCCATGTGTCAACTCATAAGCAACTTAAATCTGAGTATTCTGGAAAACATTCTACATAATGCATTCGCTGCATTTTATATTCAAACCTCATCCCAGTGAAGTGTATAATTTGCCTCTGACACCTATCAGGATGCATATCATATTCAGATGTGATGCACAGCTTTACTAAAAATCTAACACTTGTGATCTCAAATTTGACAAATTAGCTTAAAAAACTCAAATGGGGTGTACATTGCACCTCAGACATGAAAACCAGTGGAGTCCACATTATCATTATCACTATCACTACATTTTCTCTCCAAATTCACTTACTGGTTTACAAATTGAGGTAAATTGTCCAGATTAGATTTGCAATTAGACTCCAAGGAACCCTGCAGTACTCACACAGGAGAACATAGACTAACAATCAATTAGCATTTCATTACAGCACTATTGACTATTTAGGCTACTTACATATATACTTACAGGCCATTCTGACAGCTAAGAGCATTGTCTCTTAATGGAGCTTCATTGTGCTGCACAGACACAGAGCTACGCACACACTTAGTAAAAGAAAAAAGTACATTGCAATAAAATGTGTTTTCCTAAAATGCAGAGAAATTACACAAAACATTGTTTCTATTAAAAATGGCTTCAGGCTTCTTCAACTCTTTTGGTGACCTGGGAATTACAATCAAGCACATGAGAGAATTTTTTTTTTTTCCGAAAAGAAATAATTCCATTAATCAATGAATGAACCCCATTAATGTAAGAATCCCTGCAGCACAATGTGACTGTGCTGGTGGCTGGACCTCAGGCCACCTGCTGCTGCCCGGGAGCCTGGTCAAATGATGCTGGTCCAGAAAAGATAAGGACCTCTCTTTGGGAAAAAAATGATGGGATTTAATTAACAGTGAGTGACACAGCCTGGTAGATTGTTGTTGTTTTTTTTTTACAGCTCTGCTGCATTGTGCATATTGTTTCATTTTAGTTGTGGGCTGGTGGGAATTACTCCAGGCAAAGTATTTCTTTTTCTTTTTTTTTTTTTTAAAGAGCGGTGACGCAAGAAACTGTAGACATTGCTTCTAACTGTGGATTAGTACTTCCCCTGCGAGGGTCTTAGTCACTGACACCAAATACTTCATGCCTCACTTTCTCATAAATGGTGACGTGTCACCGTACTAATGACCTAAAAAATTAAGAGTGAAGCTACTTCTGGCTATGGTGCAGACATGGATCGCAGGCGTGTTCGTCCTCAACCTGCCACTGAGGACGCACATCCTCTCTGACTGGCCAAACAAATGCTGAGTGCTATAATTGGACTCCCAAGCAAGCAAACATGCATTCATCAGCATTGTGTCAATCAGTCACTACACAGCAGCTTTCAGACACACAAGCAGCTGTTTTATCCTGGTCCAGACTGGTTTTAAGTCCATTTTTACCCACGTCTCACTTATCACTCATGCAGAAAACAAACGTAGTTGGAGGGTTGTAAATAAACATATCCATTGTTCTAATGCTCTGCGAGGCCTGTGCTGTAATTATCCAAGGGGAGGTGGACTCTAAAAAGCCAGACAAGGCCAATCAATGATGATCCATGGGACAGTGAGCAGCAGAAGCCTCCTCTGAAACATAGGGAGGTCAATCAGGGAGAGTGCTCCTGCCATTTCCACTTTAAATGCCCTGGAACATAAAAAGGGAAGGGAGAGGTTTTGTTGGGGGGTTCATTTGATCTTATTTCTTAAAGCTTCATTCTCTCATCATAAATATTTTCTTCTATGAGCGGGAGGAGTGGGAGTTTTTTTTGTAAACCATGACCAGAACTTTATCACCAAGCCTCTAATATATTTTCTCATGTAATCAAACCTGAAGCAAATATTGAGCTTCCTTAGTTATCTCTCACTTCCATCTGACTGCTGCTCACGTTTCCATCCGACAGCACATACAAAAATCAAATTCATTCTGTTGTCTCGTTTCACACAAAAGAAACAAAGTCCTCAGTTGTATTTCTGAGGACACTTTTTGAATTTGAATCCTCTTTTGTTTGTGTCTGTTTCAGCGTTGTGTGTCCAGTGTGTGCGCATGCGTAAGCACCACACAATAAAACAGATTAGATGTCAGGGTTTAGAATGGGACTCTGTAAACTGTGCAAGACTGGACTTATTTAAAATGTGGCAGATGTTTTATTGCACGCTTTTAGCTGTGCCTGTTTCATTTATTTTCCTTCCATTAAAGATAATCAATACTTTATTGATTGCTATTGCCATTTTGCTCCATTTCGTGAGATGCCTCCTGCACACGACCGTAATGGAAGCGTGAGCACAGCTGGACGATTATTAGCATAATGTCAATACCGATGTGGTTAAACCGTTTTCACATTAATCAACACCTTAGGTTTTATTTTCAGAAGCACCTCCCCATGCTTTCATACATATTAATACAATGCTCATAATTGGAATTACAGTGAATGCTATTTATAGCGATAAGGTGAGAGTGTGCGTGTGCGGGCCTGAGCTGCACTGACAGAATTATAAGTTCAGCAGCAAGAGAGGTCCTGGGTAATTTCTTTCTTCCCACTCATATTGCAATTTCAAAATGTGTCTGAGCTCCGTTCCACTTCCCAAACAAAAACATCCATCTCTAGCTGAGACTCTTCGTGTTACCAATTACCATTACGTAGGCTGCAAAACTAATTCCCATTTAGTTGTAATGTTTCCCAAAAGATAGCACAAAACAATAATGAATAAATGCCTTCACTGAAAGAGATTGTTAGAGGTGATATCTAAATGTTGCTGTTGAAAGTGCATCAGCTGCTTGGCACAAATCCGTTTGAACTTCAAACAAGCTGGAGACAAATGTAGTGGAGAGATCAGGCACATAAATCAAAGCAGCAGAACTTCAAACACTCACTGCAGGGCCAAGTGAATTGTAATTGAGAGCATTTACTTAAATACTCACAAGTTCTTTTAAGTTATAGCAACGTTGTTTGTTTGTTTTTGTACCATATCTCATTCTTTAGTCATCATGCTGAGATCTAAATATAAAATGCACTCAACATCATCACATTATGGATTAATGGTTCATCATGGTTCATTATCTTAAATCAGTGGTTCAGGTCAGTGATGTTTTTTGGTTCAAATGTTATATTTAGTCTGAGCTCTAAGGTTTGTCCAGTCATCTGTCTCAGAGAGGAGCACCAAAGCTGATGCCAGATCTAGACCTTGCCCATTGAAGGATTTATAGTCATTTGTATTTGACTTTAATCACCCCAAGTCTAATTATTGGACAGCAGAAGATAAATCTCCAGGAGGTCCTCTAGATCTCCATGAAAACTGATCATGTCTGATGACATCTTAACAGGGAAAGTGAGTGAGGGATATTAGATGGGTAAAGCTCTGGCCTCTGATAGGAACATGCTAAAACAAAGCTGTAGGAAAACAGTGGAAGGGACTAACACTGAGTCAATACAGGTTTCCTCAGCCAGGAAGACAGACTGAGACAGAGCGGAAGACACCTTAATGGTGAGAAACAGAAAAGAAAAAGGGTGAAAGCATACAATTAAAGTTGAATAGCGGGAGAGATGGTTGGGCAGAGCAGTGGAGTGCATGAGACCGAGTCTTGACAGTCGGAGGGGAAGAGAGTTCAGACCTCAGTTTCCTGACAGCGGTAATTATTTCCCTGGCTTAACTCGTGGCCTGAATCTCCTTCACAGCCAACTAATGCTCAGCACTCGAGTTTGGCGCTGTATGTTCCTGTGATGAGAGATTGCCTGCAAAGAGTTTGTGCTTTACTGTTCTACAATCCAAGCCAAACCAATGGGGTGTACTTCTTAAAGATGACTGGACAGTAAATTTAATCCTCAGAGGGGAAGAGGGGTTTAGGATTATGTGCCATATCTCACCAACCAATGAGAGGATTTTAAACTGTGTGGCCCTGATGTCTTGGCCAATCACAGCCTGAGGCAGAGGATCAAATGCACACGGGAAAAAGCAAGAGTGGCGCTTTGCTCTTTGCCGAGTTGAAAAATGTGTCTGAATCAAGAAAAAAAACAACAACAATATTTTGTTATTTAGCTGCGTCATTGAAAATATAGGTGTGCTTGTGTTTTATTGAAGCACCAAGCAATGATTCTGATGTTGATGTTTATCCAACAACCTCTTCATCCATAAACATGTCAGTTTTCCATGCTGTTGATATGAATTTGGATTAAATATTTATATCATACACAGAACATTTTGCGCTTTCGTCGAGATTTTTTTCCCCAGCACGTCAGCGTCTGTCAAATCAATGCTAGGCATGAATGCATAATGGCTATCATCTGTTAGACTAAACTAGACTAAAGACAATAATAAATTATTTGAATGAATCAGCGTGATATGAAACAAAAACATCCTCCTTTCCTTTCCTTTCCTTTTCTTTCTGCACCAACACAACCACAAGGTATTATATCAAAGACAAAAACCTGTACTATTATTGAGCATGATTACCACCACAAATCAGTCTTTTTTTCAGTCATCACCTAACATGTAGCACTGAAACAAGAGACTTTTAAACTTACTGCATGGGTTGGAAACATGCAGCAGCATCCACACTCCTTCTCACACCACAAACAGAGCAGCGTGTGGTAGAAATAGCAGCATAGAGAGCCCCTTACTTAGTTTGGATATTGAGGTGTGAATATGTTCTGTTTGCCTTTACTGCCCTCTAGTGTCTTTTTATTGGTGTTACTCAGATGATATGAAAATCCACTGCATGAATCACATTATTGATATTATTAGAAGTCTTGTTAACTGAATAAAACATTTATGCATCCCTTTATAGACGATGTGTAGTGTTATGTGTAATCTGTCCACTTGAATATGATGAATCTACTCTCCTGCCCTATATTTCAACAACAACATCTATGTTTATCTCTACTGTATAACAAAATGCATGGATCTGACCTAAATAACCTCCATGAGTGGAAAGTGCCATGATGCCTCCCAAAAGGGATCACTGATGTTGTTCCAGTGGCTTGCCAAATGGGGGCGGCATAGGAGAGACGTCTCACTGTGGCTGAAAGATTGGTGGACCATTATAATTACTCTCCGGCTGAACTGATAAAGGCAATCAAATCTATTTGCAATATCTGCGATAAGATGACAGCAATACAAACAAATCAAAGTTCACTGGAAATTGGGAATGCCCTGTTCTGTACATCAAGGGCTCAGGTGGACTCACCTGCTCAACTGGGTCAGTTTGTGTTTTTTTTATTTCCAGCAGAGCAAACTTTGGTTTTTATCTAGTTTGCTGAAAGGTCCATTTGAAGTGCACTAGTTTTGTTGCTCTTGTCGTCTTTTTTAGGATATGTCTTAAAAATGTTTAAATTTTCAGGAGACACAAATCTTCCAAAAACATTCTTATTCTGTTTTGCAGTACAGCCTGGCTTCAGCTGCAAATAATGAATGACATAAGCCAGCATATAAAGTCTGGGTTAGGTTAAATGAATCTTGTGGGAGCATTTAAGGTGGATGACACACATAGCACTGTCCTCATTTATTCACACCCACTCCTGCTCGCCTACTCTCCCTCGTCCACTGTTCTTTCAGTAACACATAGGTGTGATTAGTTCACAAAGCCGTGCATGTCGCGGCAAGGTGAGAGGAGAAAACTCCCATAGGTCTGCACATAGCACATAGCAGTGGATATCTGCTGCTAAACTGAATGACCTGCTGTTGATACAACCTTTGGTCTGTATATGTAATTGTGCTGAAGTCTCTTAAGTATGCAATTCCAAACAACGGTATATCAATATGGGACATAATGCATGAGCGTAAATACCCTTCTTAGTAGATCTCAGTGTAGTCCAATGGTGACTAATGATTCAGATGTTTCTTATCAGCTTTGGCCTGGTAAGGTAAAAACCTCAAATGGAAGAACACTCAGAAAGTGCAGACCTACAATATCATACACTAACATACACTGGACATCATAGAAACTGATGCATATTAGTTCTTTATTTTTACATAATAATGCTGACAAATAAATTATATATACAGTATAAATATGTCAACTAACCAATAAGATGAAAATGGAAGTCAGATATAAACTCTATTCACTATTTATCACGTCTCTGTTGTGCTGAGGGGAAATATCATGACTGACTGTATACCTGAACTTATCAGGTATCAGAAAATTTGCCCCAGTTTCTTGTATTTGCACTTTGTCAGCTGTTTGAGGGCAACATGCCGGGAACTTTTGGTGAAATATCTGACTTTAGGTTGATAAGCAGCATCACGCACCAGTTGTTGAGGTGCTGAGCAGGTTCATTCTGGTCTTCATGCCCTCTGAGGTCTGCATCACCCAAACTAGGACACACAACTTATGAGATCTGTAGGAATGCTGCTGCAATTTACAAAATCATTTCCATTCCCTTCTGGGTAGAAATGAGAATTTGTTATTTGCCTTGACATCTGCATTACAGCAGCTGTAATGTCAGGAAACCCT
The DNA here is from genome assembly GCA_021432705.1 of Caranx ignobilis. Lineage (NCBI taxonomy): Eukaryota > Metazoa > Chordata > Actinopteri > Carangiformes > Carangidae > Caranx > Caranx ignobilis. Next base: position 14,985,262 of record MU269981.1, on the reverse strand, counting down.
TGCATGAAACAGTGAAACCTGGACTAATGCCCATGTCACCATTGCATATTGGGTTCTTACAGCACATGCAGTTACAGAGAAATCCATTATTAGTTATAGCTGTGGACAGAAGTCAGATTTGCTTTGACTCACTCTGATGCCAGAGCTGGCAGCCTATAAAACCCATTCCAATAAACAAGCCATCAATAATTCCACTTCTCATAAGTTATTGGGCATTGGGAAAGAGACCAAAAGCAACTTTGTCTGGGGGCTGCAGACAGAAGGTGTGAGTTCACCATGTGTTACTTTGGTGCCAGCTCATACACACTCACTAACCACTTTGGCAAAGCCCTGTGGGGTTCCTGAAACTTCTTCATTCACAGGAAACATGTTTGGCAAAGCAATGTAAGAGGGATTTAATATAACTAATACCCAGACTCAGGTCATTTTCAGTGTATTCCAAAATAAATTTTCATGAATGGGATAGTTGTTTTTCATGTTAAATGGAGCCAGCAATATAAATATTTCAAATTTGAATGCTATATACAGATAGATAGAGGATTCCTGTTAGAGTTCACTGATTATTGTAGGTTGTAGGTTATTCTACTTTAATTTGGCTTTACTACTCATGCAAAGAAAAAAAAAAGAAAAGAAACTGCAAACGTATGAATGAGTAACGTGCACAACTGGATCCTGTCATTTGCCTGCCTTCAAACTGCAGAAAGGAACAAAAGAAGGCCATGCAACTTGTGACCTTATTGGACTTAGCAGTGTTATTTGGACAGATTTCAGGAATGTGCCACTGGTAGCAGAGAGCGTCAACTATCCTAGTTTCACTGACCTAGTTTAGACAGCTGTGGGAGTCAGTCTGTAAAAGGCAATTCTCCTCAAATTAATAATTTATGTAGACTGTCCGCATCACTTAGTTCAGTGCTGCCTGTACCTCTGGAAGCTAAATTGTCACCCAAAACAAGAGAACAAAGATCAAAATGTGTTTCTTCTTTTGCAGCTGCCATTAAGATTGAATATGAATATGTATTCATAAAATTTGCTCAGCTCAGCTTTTACACTTTTGAAAAATTCAAATTTGGCCGCTCATCTACTGCAAACACCTTTTCTCGTATGTATTGAGGTTTGCTGTAGTTTCACTCCTTGCTTTTCTCGGCTGTAGATGAATGCAGCTAATGGGAACTGCTGATTTTATAAGATGTGTAGATAATGTATTCAAGTGTCAGTTTCAGTTTGTTTACAACCTTGCTGATAGCAGACATTAGTTGTTTACTCCACTGGACTCTGTCCTGGTAATATTGCTGTGTCCACAAGTCTCACTAATTACTTTGACCTAAGGAAATTCTTTCAGTTTGTTTTTTTTTTTTTTGCTATTATTAACACTGGTACATTTCCATTCACTAAAGATTGTTTTGTGAAGTGTCTTTTATCTCAACCCAAAGCTGCTGTTGGAACATTATATGTCGCATCTATTGGAGCCATTCTGTGATTACTGAGTTTTGTTTGCCTGTGCTCAGTTTACTGCTAACCATGTTAGCTATTACACTGTGTGAAGCTAATCTGTTGTTAATACAACATTATAAACTATTTATTACCAGAACATTGCTTAAATAAGAATGAATTAATTTTGAAGGCAGCGCTGTAGAATGCCACAGAAATGAGTCTTAAAACCAGAAATTAACATTTTAGCATATCCTTCTGCATTTGCCCCCCCATGGTAAAGTCGTATTTTCTTTACACTTTTAAACATTTTAAAAAGGGCAGTTGAAGACAAGTGCCAATGACACATGAGAGGTTGTAAGCCATGTTAAATTGCACTGATTTACTCATCAGTCCACCTTTACAACCCCATTGTGTTTACACTCATACTTCTGTAAACTGTCACTAACTTCTCAAGAAGAGGAAGAAGAAAGAGCCATATCGCACTACAATCCAATACAGCTGTTTAATATTTAGCAGTATAATGTTTATGCAGTTCGTTTACAGCCCAGCATTGGCTTTCTATCTCTGGTGATTGTAAAGAGGCTTCACAAACCATAAAAGTTAAGTCTATTTGGTGATGATAATCATGCTCATCAACCTCAAAGCCTAAGTAAGAATCATAAACTTTTGTTAGTCACAGAGTTGAATTTTCTGCTGTAATCAAAAAGCCAATGCACAACCCCATTAGCTTTTTGTCAAGGGAATGAGGTTGATGCTAACATCTGGTTTGGCCTACAAAAATTTGTCACGCCTGCAGCACTTTAGTGTAACCAGATTATGTTTTCCCCTAATGTAATGAGGAAATGTTGTTAATTTACATATTGTAATTTACATATTCTTTTAGGCCAAAATATTACACTTTACGGTGCAATATATACTCATATGGAGCATTTTTAACTTATAGGCACATACATCACATTGGTTAACATTGGAGAATGTGTTATTGGCATTTAATCAAACCACATCCTGTCCCCAGCCTTAATGCGTGTTTTATTGCCTAAATCAAACCACACATAGAACTGCTGATGAACCCTGGTGGAACAGTCACATGCTTTGTATGTCCACCATACACCCTGAACAGATGCACTGATCCATTCAGAGAAAGAAATCTAGGCAATGATTACATTCTTCGTCAAGCAAAATTAAGAGAACACTTTTGTGCCCAATAAATGTCATTTCTATGAGACAGATATGTCCTATTGCACCTAATGGCACAGCGTTAGATGAGAAGATCAATACCACTTTAATATCTGTCCATTAAATATGAAGCTACAGCCAGGAGACATTATTTTAACAGAAGGACTGGAAACGGGGAAACAGCTTGTCTGCCTCTCTCAGCATCTCCAAAGCTCAGTAATTATTAACACTTCATCTTCTCTGTTTAATCTGTACGCAAGCCTAAAAAAAAAAAAAAACAGAAAAAAAAAAAACAAAAAAACATAACAACAGTGATTCATAGTTTTATGGGGTTATATCTCCTGGCTGGGAGCAGTAACTGCCTGCCATCTCCACTGGAAAATGAAAACATAAAACAAATAATTTGTCAGGTTTATACTTTAGTTTTTGTATGGATTAAACAAATGAGATATAACGTAGCACTTAATGAACCATCTGCTGGTGCTATAGTCTTATGTTTAATAAATCGGAGTGGTATTCATGTCTTGTTGCCAAGAAAGCAAACAAGTGTATTTGCTAGATGTGGAAACAATGAAACTGATACTTTATGGCTAATTTTTCAGCTTCCCTTTTGCTGCATAGTTCATTTCTTTGGTTTAACTCTAGCATGTGGTGTACTTTTTCATTTTGTCTCATCTGTACTCCCCACCATTGTATTATTTAATATTGTTCTCATAGTTTCTCTACTTGCCTCCAGGAAAGGCCAGCTCCCATTTTCAACCTTTACTGAGGGTGTGTTTAGCTCACTGCCTCATTGTGCACCCACACGTATACTCTACTTAATCCACAACATTGATGACCAAAGCTGCAAACATAACACCCAGGTAAATAAAATTCCTTGAAATCTAAATTACAATATGTGAATGAAAGCAGTAATAATGTACAAGCTTTTTTTTTTTTTTTTATCATGGCTGCTGTAGCAATTCCACTGCTCACTTTTCCTCTATCATTTTGATTGCATTTTAAAGATTTTCATCTTTATCTCCCTTAAAAATATATCACATAAGTTCTGTTAATGCACCTGAACAGGCTTATATCAACCAGCGTGACATGAATTCAGAGTATGCTGTTTTTTATGGACAGCATTTGCATTTGTGACTTAGAACATCAGCAATGACTATAGTTATATTTGCCCACTAGAGGGAAGCCTTTACCCACGTGTGTCGTCAAACTCATCCTTCCAACCAAAGTGTAGCAGCCCTGCTGCCCGAGGACATCATTACACACTCAATAAAGCAATAGTCAGTCATTTTCTCTGCTTAATTGATCCCACTGCTACCCAACAATGCATGGTGTGACATTTTTTACTGCCGCAGACACAGCAACATGCCTCAGACTAGGACATGCTATTTGTAATTATCTTGTTGCTGTGTTCTTGCGTGACCGGCCATCTGCATACAACTTGCAGTACACTTGTTGGTCAGGAGCTGAGGTCAGGAGCGCAGCAGTACATTCCTCCTGGTCTGTATGGGTGGAATGACATTGTCCTAGTATTAACCAGGGCTTGTGAAACACTCGTCTGGAGGTTGAGAACACACAGAGCTCTTGCCCAATGCAAAAACTGTTTGGGAACAGATATGGAAATTGACAAAATCGTAAACGAACACAGGGGAAGCTTGATAAGATAATGTTTATGTTTACAAGGCAAGTCAACAGTGCAGTCTCTCTGCCCCTACTCACACGCGACGCTCTCACATAAGCTGACACCAATACGCACCATGCAGTTTAATTAAATATCTTGAGTAATTTATAATTTTTACTTTGGTAGATAAAAAATCTTTGCTCATCTCTTCTTATTTCTTGCCCTATAATAACCTATCTATACATGCTGGAGTGCAACCAGCTCTCATCTGCTGAGAACTGAGAAACACTCTGCACCCAGCAGGCAGTCATTCTAGCCCAGGGCGAACACACAGAGTCAACCATCTGCATTCACACACAGACGTCTCAAAGTTTTCTATTTTACCCAAACTCCGTATGTTTGGATTGTGGGAGGAAATAAGGTGAAACCCATGCAGGCATGCAGAGAACATGCAAACACCATAATAGCAACTATATGCTGCTAGTGCAACTGTGCTGCTACTGAATATACAAAAACTCATTTAATTCAGGTAGATGAATGAAAGTACACAAGCTCACCAAAACAAATATTTCCGTTAATTTGAAAAGCATTTAAAAAGATTGCACTGGAAAAACTCACAACTACTAGATACATTTCTTCTTCTACTGACAAATTAGTGAGACAGATACTGTATGCTATTGCTTTGTGTGTGTTCCTGCAGCCTCCCTCTGTCAACCACTCCTTGTGCTGTCAGCATGGTAGGGTGGAGATGACGGAACTGCACATGTTTCAAGCATGCTCTGACGCTTCACTCCTTCTCTTTCTATTTCCCTTCCCCTAATGCGTGCACGGCAATGCCGAAAGAAAAAAGAGGAGGGCCCAATACGTGTAACCAGCTCCGCTGTTTACCAATCACACGGGTTTCCCCACCCTCTCTCGCTCCCTCCCTCCCTCTCTTTTTGCACCCTCCCTCTGTCTCTAGGCACGCCAACCAAAAAAAAAAAAAAAAAAGTGAAGGAAAAAAAGTGATAAGCAGCAAGCAGCTTCTGGGTTTTGCTTTCAAGCCACTCCTGCTGAATCGGTGTGTGTGTGCGTGCGTGGGGCGTTCACTCTTTCTCCTGCCACAGTAGCAACACATTGCAGCAGCGTCGCCCTGAACAAAAGGCTAAACGCAGCAGAGCCGCAGGAGGGGAAACTCAGGGATAGAAACAAGCAGAGTGGCCCAGCGTGACAGCACTTTTCAGGGAGGAGCTCAACCTGCCATTTAGCCCTTCTGGCCCTGGAGTGGAGACAGGACGGTTTGCTAGACCAGCCCAGGCTTCCTGTCTGCCTCTCTGTCAGTGCTGAGAGCACACCCTCTCTCTGACAGCTCTGCCTGTCATTCACACACCTGAGTCTCTCTCACCCTTCACTGAGACTCCTGCACCTGCCCTCCTTCACCTGGGCTCCCTCTCCCTTCTTCATCCACCTGTTCTCCGAGATGTCAGACGATGACTGCCGCTCGCCCATCGGCCTGGACTGTTGCAGTTGCTGCCTGGACCTGGCCAACGGCGGTGATGAATCCATGTCCACCAGTCCGGCTCAGGGCCTCGGTACCACCGGGGGCCTGCCTGGAAGCCCCACCAGCCCCAGTGTCAATCACTTCCGCCAGCTCCGCAACCAGCTGATGTACCAGAACCTGAACACGGACAAGCTGAACAACATCATGAGGCAGGACTCGCTGGAGTCCGTTGTGAGGGACCCATGCTTCCTTCTCAATGAAGGGATCTGCAACAGCAACATTGACCAGACCATGCTGTCAATACTACTCTTCTTCCACAGGTATGTCTGTTGTTTGCTTGTCTGACATGTACACCATGCTTATCTGATAAGCTAACAAGTGAAAATAAAAGGTCTTTCATAAGTACACAAAATTTGACCCTCAGGTGAAAGTTAAACTTTGCTGCTGTCAGTTCAAAGTCTGCTTTTCCACTTCTGTATCTGCATCATTGTCCTTAAATGAACAGATGGATTTGGAGACTAATCACTTCTTTTAAATCAGCACTTCTTCTAAAAAGGGCTGACATAAGTATTCACTGTTACGTATTAAGTATAGACCAGGAAGTGGGCACTTGTTTCCAGAAATGAGTTTCAGATAGGACATCGAAAGCTCATAATTACTTACATCACACCTTCGAGTGCAGAGAATCATATTTTGATTTAAATGCAGATTTGATTCACCTCTTTGTCTAAGGCTGATAAACAAAGCACAGTATGTTTGTCTTTCATTTTTATTTCACATTTAAACAATTAGGGATTCCAGACCTTTCAACAATGTCCAAATGTTTATGTCGCTCACCGTGTCTATTTACGTCTGCACTCTCCATGACTTTATTGCAGCATATCTGATGCATTACCCAACAGCATTAGCTTTATAAATTGTCTTCTTTGAGTGAGGTCATGTTATTTAAGGGCAACAATAAATTCATTTTTTCAAGTCTAAGAAGGAAACGTTGTTCCTGGATTTTGTCTCAGACAAGAACGGATGATTGTAATTGACAAATCTTTACTTCAAAACAACAAAACACTACGTGGAGAGAGAAAAAAAAGCCAGAAAACAAAACCTAACCTAGAAAGAACGTCTTACAAAAACACAAGGATACTCTAAAACAGCAGTTTATGGTCATACTGATTCAATTAAAACGCTCTTTTATTGCAAGAGGTCAATTAAAACTGGCCTGACTCCTTCTCACTCTCCACCAAATAGTGTTTATAAAACAGTGTTTGGCAGCTCACCTCGCACTTTTTGTGAGGAAGAGAATGTCCTGCTACAAAGTTGCTGCCAGTTGGACAGTTTGTTTGGCAGCTACTGTCGAATGACTTCAGCCTCAAATTAACAGTTACTATCTTTCCAGTAGGCTACAGTTTTGACGATCACTGAACTCCTGAACCCGGGCCAGCACTTACTGTACAATGCTCAGTGAGAAAAGCTGTCATTACATATGGACTCTGGTGGTAATAGGGGCAGTAAAATGTAGAGATCTATGGGGAAATGACAGTTACAACAACACAACACGCTGTTATCATCGTATGAGCCACCTTTGAAAGTCATATAATGAAGTTGTTGTTGTGTGTCTCTAAAACAGAGATATGTGTTACAGGACCAGGTATATGTGCATATGTGTCAGACATGAAGTACACAAGACGTGATAACACTGATCTGATAATTTGCTAATAAAACAGGGTTTTCTTGTTTGTTTTTGGTGGTGTACAAAAGGAATATTGATCAAAATTGACCTTCGCCTCTAGTCGCACTGTATATTCAAACCAACCAATGTCCTACTGTTTCACTTTTAACTCTAGAAGAAGATGGTTAGGGGTCTCTCACAACTATTATCTTAAGAACATCTTGAAGGAATTTCTCCAAACTGGGCACAAACATTTACTCGTACTCAAGGATGAAGTGATTAGACGTTGGTGCAGAAAGGTCAAAGGTCAAGGACACCGTTACTTCACAAGTATCCATGTGCTGATTATGACAAAACCTCACACAAATGTCTAAAAGGGTGCAAAATGACGGAATGATGATATTTTATATTGGAAAAAATCAAAGGTTTGCTTCAATGTGACATCACACCTCTGACAATTAGTCAACACTGTAACTAAAAAACAGAAGGCAGGCTGTAATCAGTAGGGAAATATAAAAGCAAATACAACATTGCCCTCTGGTATGAACTGTACTCAGACACTCGTGAACATTTCAGGTAAAGCCCATTTTTCCCATCCAAGTTAGATAACAAAATTATCCGTAATAATCGTCTGCTCTGATAAAAAAGAATTACCTGGAATAAGTGGTATTTGTTATCACTGTTTCAATCATTTGTGGGCAATATCGTATCAGTAATGTTCTCTGGCCAAGACATCTTATCAGTGTTTTATCAAACTTCTCCAGAAGCCAGACTGCTATAGAATATTCCAAAGGAGTTAAATATTAACATGTATTAACTCAACTATGAGTTTAACAGTTAAAGGCAGCTCTTATCTGCTGTGGTTTACCCAGATTTTTTTTTTTTTTTTTTGCATTTGGCTGTAAAAACTAATCAGCACCAAACTCTGAGGCTGATGGGAAGAGGATCATAAAGCAGAGCAAACTTCTTCTGAATAAAAGATCATATATAGACCATTTGAAAACAACCATCCTACCATCCTACCATCACTTCATTTTTCCATCTGTTAAGTTACGCAACAGCTGCATGAATCTTCATTAATTTGACACCATTTTAGGTGATATTGTTCTTGCAGTGGAGCTAGCATTATTGAATATAGGGACAAGTTGTTCTCTATTTATTTATGATAGCAAGGGTGTGTCATTAAGGATGAAGAACAACGGGTGAAGGAACTTTCGGGTGAGGACTGCAGATCCTGCTCCAGCTGGTGCTCCCTTCTGACCATGAGACCTAAATAAATCAGTGAACAAATACTGCTTTTCAAACAAACGATTTTTATTTCAGTACAGTGCGGTCAAATTGTTCTTATGCTCAGATGAGTTATTATTCACTTCATTCTGTGTTTACAATATCATACTTTGAATAATGCCTACTGGCAAGGCTTTGCTAAAAGTGTTACACAACAGTTTTCTGGTGTGCTTCACTTATTCCTCACTAAACAATAAGTTACACTTTCAAGGTCATACAATTCATTAGAATATTCATATAATATCATTTTATGAGAAAATAATTCAGTTTTAAATGTTGATCTTTGTGAAAAATGAATCACATCTTTCAGGAGGTGAGAAAAATCAGGTTAGAAGAGCCAATATTTGCAACGTTTCTGGCTCAGAGGCAGAGGCATGTGTTCGCCCATGCCATTGGCCGGTGTGACCGTGCATCTGTCTGTGCCAGCTCAACTGTTTGCCTGACAAACAGAGTCTTTAGTCAGAACACTTTGTTCCCAAACCTTCCCTTCTCAAGAGGGAATCACAGACACGGATCATGTGGCTTTCATGGACAGGCTTTTTTGCAGGATTAAAACATTGATTTTGAATGTGTACCCGTACAGTTTTTCATGCAGAAACACAAACGCACTCATTCATTCACACATGTGCTCACAGTCTAATCCTGTCAAGAAAGCTGCCTTGCTGGGCTTGAGGTTTGCAGAAGTTCATGCATTTTTCAAGTGCTCACTTCGGGAGGGCTCGGCTTCTGATGAAAGCCTCGCTGAAGTTTTTACTGTGTGACTTCACCCTGGGTGGTCAGTCTGCCAAGCAGCCATCATTCTCATTTGCCACTTGTTAACGGAATAAAATATGCAGCATGGCACATGGAAGCATGCCAGGATGCGCTTTTGGACTTGTAGAATATCAGCTCGAGGCAAGTGACCGAGACCAGCAAACGTGTTATGTAAATGATTCAAGGGTCACGGAAATGTGCTGAGAGGAGAATTTGAACTCATAAGTCCTGTTTGGTGTTTGAGGCGGAGCCAGAGAGCCCCAAGGGGGACAGGATCTGTGATTTCCACAGGATAAAAACCAGAGGAAATGTGCTGATTTACTTTGAGGCTTAGAGAGCTACACTTGGCTGGAATGAAAGGGGTACTCTTGCACACCTTCACCCCAGGCAGTCAGTTAGTACTTAGCAGCCACTAAACACCGTCACATGCCAGGGTTCAGAGGGGTGAAGAGCCTGCAGTGATGACACACTAACATTTATCGCAGCACTTGAGGTCTGTGACCAGTCAGTTAGTGAGCCGTCAAAACACAAAGGAAGGAAGAAAATCAAAACCAGCGGTGGCACAGGTGCAGCTGTGGAACAGGGCTGCAGTGGAGTTTGCACTCTTCAGTCAACAGAGATCCTCAGCAATCTAACTCTGAAAACATTTGAAAGCATAGGAGTAATGCAATTGGAGCACACTGGGAGGATGCTCTGTCAACTTTGTTTTCCCTAGGTGATGAAATAGAATATCCAAAGTTTATGATCTAATTTAAGAGAGCCAGTAAAAACACACCGATTGGTCAGACGTACACAGATGAAACCATTTCCACCTTAAGAGTTGCTGCTAGCTGACCACAGCCTTTCAGCTGCACACTGAACTAACCTGTTAGTAAAGATGACAAGGCAGTAAAAGATCATTTCAACCGTCAGTCACTCCACTCTTCTGATGTTTCTTTATTTCTGACACATTCACTCTGAAGTCTAGCCTGTTAAACTTGGACAGTTTGTCCTACAGACACAACGCCACAAGAAATGAAAGTTATCTTAGCTACGTTTTCATAGCTGTTAGCTTAGATTAGCTCGACTCTGCCTGCACTGCAGCTTTCACCTCAACTTGGATGTTCCTGCATGGTGTGCCCTCGTTTGCTCGACAGGAGTAAACAAATGAAATCATTCACAGACAGTCATGGCATCCGCTAACACTAGCCAAACAAGATGTCTCTGCTGCATGATATTCTCAAGATCCAACAGCCAGCGTAACATTTAATTATATGGTTATAACTGATTAACCCATGTGAATGGAAGTACGCACAGTTACATAACCCCTTGAAACAAGTTAGCCTAAACTTCACTTAGTGTCTGTTCGCCAAAAGGTCGGCTCTGGTACTTAAAGACATACCTCTGCACATCTGATTGAAAGGTATGTGGACCAGCCCTGTCTGTAGCGTGAATTTGTTTGTTTAATGGCATGTTTAAGGGTGTGACATGACGAGCATCGCTTGGTTCAGGTCTGTTGACTAAAGAAGGGAAAGAATTGTGCTGCCTGGCTGGGAAAGACAGTAATTGTTATGTCTGAATAAAATTGAATGCATCACCCTGTTCGTGAGACACGACTAGAGGCAATTCTGTTCTTGGTACGAAAAACAAAATGGCAGTTAAAGGACGCTCACACAAGAGTTACAACCTCTGACTACTTTTCATTTTCTGCTCTGACGCTACTATATTAACTTCTGACACTTAGTTGCCCCGGTAACATATAGGCCCCCATTAGAGTGGTAAAAGCTCCTCTTTCTGGCCTTAGAGGACCACTGTTGGCTGCTGTCCAGTTGACTACTGAACACGACCTAGCCCTCCCACAATGGAGAGGAGACAGGATCCAGCTGTGTCAGAGACCCCGCTGGGTGTTTACGCTTAACTCTGCGATCCAAATATAAACCACTAAATAGTTCTGCAACAAGATGTCCATTTTTTTGTGGATTGGAGACCTATGTTTAGTGATCCAGTGTGGAAAAGTTATGGAAAGTATCTTTGCCATGTGTGAGTGGTCTAGAAATCCACACAAATGTACAGTATATTTAGCAACCCATACATTTTTCATCTCCACGGCGTCTCTACTAAACTACAGTATCACATGTCTTCATGACAGTGAATCATGTCTCTACAGTGCGCCAGAATAACAGGTAAATACCATCATTATATTGGACATGCCCAGAGATTGACCTGTTTTGTTCATTTGCATGTAGGTCACACATGGAAAACTGGTATGTGCTATCAGTCACAGGGCAGTTCTGACTGCTCAGACTTTGAGATCTAACCATTTGCATGTAAGGCTCACACTTAGAAAAGTGATACAGTACACACTTTTGAAGGACCCACAGAAGCAATATAGCACACCCAGAGGCCTCTGGGTGTTTATGTTGTATATAAAGTGAGCGAAAACAACATGTGGGAGGGACAGAGGAGAAACAAGCTGCTTGCTCAGATCTAAACTTGTAAAATGGTGAGTTAAATGGCATCTGCCTATTCCCTGCTCCCAGTGTATTGAGGCTTTTTCTGTTGAGAACATTGTGTCATTATAGAAGCACAGAAATCTACAAGGAATCTAAAGATGTGGGATAAGGCAAACAAAACACTGTTTCCTATATTCTTTATGGCTGTATATGTTGTAAAGTTTTTTTTCCCCAGAGCATGGGGCACATTCTGTACAAACATACAGCACAATTACAACATCATTGTCTATGAATTTCCATATGTAAGCTGTCACAAGCTGGAACAGGTACAGGGACCAGAGTGAAACTAGCTGCAGCAGCAGAGCTGAAATTCAAATTTCACATCTCCTCCGCTGCCACAAAGGAAATCCCAAGGAGAGAGCACTGTGATCTAAAGTCCAGCGTAGGTACAACACAATACATGATGAGGGAGGATAAATATGCTGACTTTGAATCTATTCTTCTCATTGCTGTTCCTGTCTCTCCCAGTTTTGCCCACATGAAAGGCTTATGAATGTCAGACACATCCTTGCTGACGACAGAACCTGTATCCAATTACACTTTTCTTTTTTTTTAGATCCAAGTTCTTTTTTCTTGCAAAGAAAACCAAACAGTGTAATTTCGTGTCTACTGTTAAAAGAAAAAGGAACTGTTTCCCACAGAGGGTTGGAGGGAGTTACATAACTTCATGGGTTGCAGGTGGCAGGGGAGACGGATGTAAACAAAATTCGGGGATTAGCGGCAAGAAGGCGAAGGGAAGGATATCGGGGTGGAACAACAGACTCATGGCCCGGGCAAGTCTTAGGAGCCAATCCCTAACAAACAAAGGCCATGAAGGCGAGGTCTGGCAATGTCAGAGGAGAGAGAGAGGGAGAGCAGGAGGGAGAGATAGCGCAAGGCAGAGGTAGACAAACAGCCGGGTGGGAGGCCGGCGCAAAGACAAAACATAGACAGTGACTGCTAAAAATAGTGTGCTGTTGACACTCAGTCACACTGTCAGATATAGGTGGACTGCAGACGTCTGTGGTAAAAGTCACAACCTTTTGCTTTAGCCTAAGGAAGTCATTCTTTAGTCGCGGGAGGAAGCAAAAAGCTATGAAAAGTGTTTGTTTAACGGCCGTTTTAACGAGTTTCCTCAATAACTCTCAGCGTTTGACTGTTTCAGTGTTGAAAACACATAGAGAGCCAAGAGATTGATTAACCATATTAGAGAGGATTGGATTTTCTGACACATGTTGATGTAAATTCGGTGTGTTTGCACCACATATTAGCCCTGTGCCCAGTTTTATCACTGTGGGCCCAGTTTAAAGAGGGATGTACAATAATGGCTTTTTAATGGACCTCTTGAGTTACTGCCTTGTTGTGTTGTGACTGTGTGAATAGGCTGCTCTTGGTGCTGTGCCAGCAGATGCCTGGAACCACTGACTACTTTGTGTGCATGTGTACGTCCTGTATGTGAGTATATGTGAGTGTGTGTGAGAGGCATGAAGGCGTGAGTGCATTTCAGAGCATTTCTATGACTGCTACTTCTAGACTGCTCTCAAAGTGGGGATCAAACCGTTGCATCAGTTACTTCACACACACACACACACACACACAATTAAAGTCATTATTCCCACCCTCTTCTGTAGTGTGTGAGTCAACTCTGAAATACACACACACACACACACACACACACTGTGTACGGCCCTTTTACTTACCACTGCTGTTGTGGTTCCTTGTTCTGTTGCCCCTGACAACATGATACACGTAACATGCTGATCAGATGTGTATCAGTGCTAGTATCTTTGCTTTCTGTGCACTTTGGCTGCAAAAGTATCTCCCCACACAAAAACCTATGTATACATACATAGAGACAGACATTGTTTGTGTGAGCCAGAAAACCTTTAATATGATGAAAATGGGAAATGCCTTTCATTTTGACATGATTACAGTCCTAGCACTTATTAGCAATGTACAACTAAAAGGAATGCCCACAAATTCACAATTTTGGCTTGTCGAGAAACTGTCTCACTGCCCATCTGATTTGAGAAACTATTTAGCCTTTAATTTGCACATTCATCTCCAATTTTGATAGATTTATGGCTTCAGGAGCAACTTATGGACATGAGACTGACAGCACAAACAGTTTGGGGAAGTCTGAATATAGGACTGAAATTCAGACTCATGGATTGTTGGTTTTGGACTTTCCATAGGAATTGCTGACATCGATTACCCTGAAACCAGTTTTATTCTTTAAACTTCAGTTATAGTCTCCACAGGGATTTTCTTTTGTGTGTTTAAGACATAAATCTTGGAATCTTTTAATCAACCAACACTCTTCAATGACAGCTGCAAGGGTCAGGAATTAGTCGTTCATCCGTCTGTCTGGAAGACATAGGGCACACTGCTTGGCAACGCTGACACTAACAGATATAAACACACTTATCAGTATACAGTACACAAAGGTGACCTGTGGCATTATGTTGTTGTTGACACATCACCACAGCAGAATCCAGCTAAGCTCTTTTGTCCTGAGTGACAGAGAGTTGAGACACAGTGTGTACCAGAGGTGGATTAGACGCGTATAAGTAACACATTACATTTGCCATCTGAATCAAATCCTCAAGATCAGAGCGAGCTGGAAAATCCGTCTCCTAAACTCATGCTGATTTGTTTTGGAAAAATAATATAAAATACATGAAAAAGAAACATGTTTGTTAAAGAGCTTTGAAAGAGCCACAGTGTACTAATTTTCCAGTTGATGTTTGCTTGAATTTGTTCTCATAAAATGTGCTAAATATACACTCAATAGACCGTGAAAACCTTATTTATTTGGGAGTCGAAAACAAATTTGCAACAAGCTAATGAATGATGCAATTAGAAACAGATCAAAGGGCAATTTTGTTGTTGCCAAATTCATGTGTCATGACTATTATGCTACGGTTATAAATTATAAATGTCCACTACCAAAGTGTGAAGGAAATACCATTTTTTTCCCCTTCTTTTTTTGTGTGTTATGAGCAAAATGTGTTCCAAATAATAGTGTGGTTTCTGTTAAAACCTCCTTGTACTCAGGCCCATGAGGCTCAGCTGTGCCATATAAACACGACTTAAAAAGATGATGAAGGATTCTTGAAACAAGCCCGTGAAAAATAAATAAATGTGAAGTCAGAATAGTGACATGGATCCCCACCCCGCCACAGCACAGCTGAGCGCAGAGAGCTGTGAGTTGGTTATGGAAAGTACAAACTGGGAAATTTTTCAACAACGGAAAGAGGGAAGCGCTCTCAAAAAAAAAAAAAAAGTCGTTCTCCAAATACTTCAAAAGATGGATGTAGTACCACCCATCCACTAAAATCCTTTCATGGTTTATCTGCATGCAACTCTCTTTGTCCTTCCCTCTTCTATTTGCCACATCTATTCCTCCTCTCTGTATCCTTGTTTTTCCCTCCCTTCGTTTTCTCTCCATCTCAGTTGTTCTAGTTGGCAGCCGTTGGACTTATATAAGTCTATGGGAAGGTGGGGGGGGGGGGGGGTTTGGGGGTGTTGGATTGACCATGGCTTGTGCTCACTGCCTTATCTGTTTGGACCACGGCTATGGCGCCTATTTAGATAATAAGGCAGTCTGTCAACACTTGCCATCAAACACATTCCCCACCCACACACACATACACATACACACACACACCCACATGTTGCCCTGTACTTGACAGTGAGTAATCATGCCACAAACAGTCAATGTATTATAATTACACTGTTTAAATAGGCATTAGACAATAATAAAGCTTGCATAACACTTGATATTAGAGGTTGGTGTGATTTGTTCTATTCGTCAAATTGCAGCTTGCACGCGACGACCTGCGGTATCATCGTATTAGTCAGGCAGTGGAAAATATGTGTATTGTCTAGAGTGAGGTTCATAGTGTAAATGGTGGGAAGCTGAAATGATGGAGTTATTAGACTTAGCACCGTGCAGGCTGAGTGGCACAAGCTGCGGGCTGGAGAGCAGTAAAAAAAATGTGGTTCTGTCCTACTTTGATTACTATGGGATTCCCAATCTTTCTCTAACTCTGCATGAGAAGCACAAATGTGGTAACCCACCCTGCTGCTCAGGGCCAAGTTACAGTTTGGCCGAGGTGACGAACAGTAGATCTGGAGTGGAAACAAATTCTTTTTCATGAGCGTTCTATTTTTTTTTCCTCCAGATCCATGGGGAACAAATCATTTTGTTGACTGAACATGTAAAAACTTGTCTTTTTCTGTATCCAAATGGAAAAAGTTTGTATAAAAAAATGGTAGAGACTTCACTTTTTTTGCCTGGCAGCATCCCTTAAAGGGACTGGCATACCCTGAGTCTTTTCAGATTCATTCTGACACGTATTCCATCTGTTTCTCTCTGGACGCCTGTTTCATAATCCCAAGTGCTGTTATCCCACACTGAGTCAGTTTTTTTTTTCTCACCACAATAGTCTGCTACACAATGCAGCCAGACAGCGCTTTTGTGGAGACCTATCATTAGCCGATCTTATTCCCCCTGGGCACTATTCACATGCAGGTTGGGTACATGATGTACCCTACAAAGAGTGTGCACAGGCATACACACTCACACACACTTAAACACACACATACACTCACACAGGGAATTTGCAGGGAAATTAGGATGCACATACAGTAGAATTCATCTTGCATCAGCTCAAAACACTCACCAATGTGTACAACCTTATCAAATATACATGAGTACATACACACACCCACACACACTTGCATACTCCTAAGATGTCTTTTACCCTGCAGGGCATGGCCCTAGTAACAGACATAATTTAGCAATGATGTTGCCACAGTCCATTACAGAGAAGTCCTCCTAAAGTGTCAGGGAAGAACAATTAGTTCTCTGAACCCTCATGAAATCATGATTTCCACAACACAGGAAAGTTAACATCACCATGGCCTGCATGTTGTATTTTTAAAGTTACTGGACCTATGCAGTTTGGCAAGTCACTGTGTTTTTTTCTTCTCTGTATAGCAAAAAGTTTTGAGCTCTTTAAGTGGATGTATAATTTTATTGCTCAGATGTTCCCAAACATGACTTTCCCGTTATGCAATGGGCAAAATGGTAATGAATGTCTTTTTTTTTTTTTTTTTTTTGAAATTTGGTATTAGGATGCATAAAAAGAACTCAATTATGGTCAGAGAGTTTATGCCAAACTCGGTTAAGCATGTTCATGTTGTTTTGGTCCATTGCAAATTATGTAATCTGGGTGTTTAAAAGTAAATGTAAACTTATACGTGGCTTTATACAGGAGTGAGTGACATCTGCTTTCCATCACATACACATATCCTTCATTTAATCCACAGGATCCGAGTGATGTTTCAAAATTTAGTTCAATTAAAACTTACTGTGAAAGCTATGTCACCCCAGTAGCACCCACCCTGCATCTGGGAACTCCCGTGTTGTGCTGTCATCCATAATTGCATCATTAAATCAGGCCTTTGCACAACATTGAGAGGATGAGGAAAAAATAAACAACTAAGAGACTTCACAGCGTTGTCAAGCTGTTTAACAGAGTGGGAAACATGTTGGGTAACCTGGTGCAATGCGTTTGTTTCATCAGCTGAATCAGGGTGTGCAGTAAACTTCATTGCTAAATCAAGAAAACCTTTTTTTTTTTCTTTTTTCCCTGCAGCGGCAATAGCAGAGCTTGGCAGAAAGTGAATGTCATATAACTGCCACTATGAGTTACAGTTTACAGTATACATGCTCGAAAAAAAGGCCAAATGACTGGCAAACCCCCATGAACCATAATCAAACTCTGACTTTAGTGTAATGAATATGGTTTCCTGTTTGTTACTGGTGCTTCCAAATTTCCAGACTCTCATTGGCTTCAAGTTCAAATGCACTTTTGGAGAGGCACTCTGTTAGAAAGCAAAGAAAGACAAAGATAAATTTTGCTAAGGAAAAAAAACAACAGAAAGTTAAAGATAGAACCAAACACCTCAACAAAGAAAAAGAGGAAACCAGAAAAATGTGATGCAGGGAAAAACCTCCAAATGGACCTTTTTTTTCCCAGATGACAGTTGTGATGACAATACATTTATGGCAGTGAGTCATGGACCATGAAAAGACAAAAAGCTGATTATATCAGCATTTTATTGCATACAACTGTGACTCTTAAAATTAAGCCAGTTCTCCTCAATATGACTTCAACAGTAGAAAGGAGAGGCATGCCGGGCTTGGGACCAGTTTGGTTCCATTGGCAGGCAGCAGTAGTGGAATGAAAAGGTGGACCTGTTCTGCCAGGCTCTTTTTCTCTCTCTGGATAACTTTTTGGCAGACAAGAGCCTGCGAGGGAGAGAGGAGAAAAATGAACTCATGTGCCAAGTTTCAGTGAGTCTGTGATTGTTTCTGGCTGTTCCTCAGCAGAGAGACAGAGAGGGAGATGGAGAGGGAGGCTCTAACAGAGTCAAATGAGCGAAAATAACAAGATGCATCCTGTCCAAGCCCTCACTTCACTCTTTGTGTCAGAGTGTTTAAAGGCAGGCAGCCGTACCATGGGGCAGCCTGTGCTGTGGTGGTATCTGATGGGGGCATTATGCCTCTCTGTCCCTTGCCATCTTACTGTGCCATCATAAGGAGCAATTAGCAGCAGTGACATTAAATGACCTCTTTCTGCATTCCTTCCAGTATGCTGTCATGGAGTCGAGTGAGTCACAGACTCATCATTATGTTTGCATGCCGTGGTGTTTACACAGTCTGGGATTGGGCTAAACAACAGCCATCTGAATACGTGTAGATGCTTCTGCAGCAAAGTAACACAGCTCTGATGACATGCGAGGCCACTCCTGCCAAGAAAGTGTGGGACTCTGGGAGGAATGTGGACAAAATGTTGAAAGTCTTTTTTCCCCCACCCTTTCTTCATCTGTTGCTCCAAAACTCCCATCTCTCATCTACCCCTTGTGCATGTACACACCACATGCAAACACGTACACACGCATTCCTTCCAGACTGCCATCCATGTCCTTTCAGATGGGGGGGGGGGGGGGGGGGGGGGGGGGGGGGGCAATGCACACAAAGACCTATTTATTGCTGGCCTGAATGCAAGGTGTCATAGAAAGGGAAGTGGAGCCTGCCGTGCTCTGAGAGACAGAGAAAAGAGGAGAATTTATGTAACACATGAGGTCGTGACCTTCCAGTGCTCATGAGCCAACGGTGTGGAAGTTAGCTAGAGTCAAGAGGTTTTATTTTTTTGCGTCAGTAGAAGTGTCTTTTACCGCAGAAGAGCTCGAGCTGAACAGGAAGACTGATAGTTGACCTCGTCTTCACCTATAAAGGGGCAGTTTGATGCTAAGCAAAGGTCACTGAACAAGTCAAGAAGTTTAAAGCTATGAGAGAGATTTGATGGAATCCAGTGAAAACACTGCAACTAACAAATATCGTAGCCACACATTGGAGTTTTTTTTTTGTAACGGACCCACATCTTTAATTTTGTGCACTTTAAAAAAAAATCCTTTTCTATGCTGCCAAAGTAGAGGCTCACATCTACAGGAATTCAACAGGAAATCATAGTCATCTGTGTGGTGCACACGTCTCCTTTCTCTCGTTCTCTTCCACATTTCCATCTGTCATTTCCACACACTTGCTCCGCTCGACCCTAATGTTTTTACTGATCCATCGCCCTCGGCTTGTTTAGCATGATTTAAGTGTTTCTTTGTTGTATGCTAACTTCATGTGCCAGGTCATGTTGTGTGGGAGGCAAACAGTGCACATATAAAACTTTGCTTTTTTCCCTTCAATGCTCACGACTTGTTTCTTGGGCCAGAGTGTAAAGTTAAAACAACTGTTGTTGTAGCTTGGTTAGCATACAGTGGTAGTGCTGCACACATGGAAGGCAAGAAAGATAATTTACAGAAAAAAGCTAGGCCAACTTATTTACTTATAAAAATCAAAGATAATATAATCCAGTCTTTTCCACCACTGTATTTATAACTGGATGTGAAAAAGATGAAAATGGAAAAAACCACTTCATCAGCTCACACACACACACAGAGACATGCATGCACACATTAAAGTACGGTAAATCCAGTTTCCAGCCGACATGCATCTGTGGTTGGAGTGGTGGATAGGTGGATGTTCTAACTCTCCAACCATGAATAATCTGTAGGTTTACAATGGTCGACTGCTCCACCTGATTCCAAGATAGTGACCGGTTCTCACCAGAGGTTACATAACAAACAGACAGACACAACAGAGTGGAAATGTTGGCAAAACACTGGCAGCCTGTCCATATGCCGTTTTCCAGGATTGTGTTAGGAGACTCGTTAGTCTGAATTGTTTCTCTGAATGTGTTGGAATGAATGACAAACACATCTGAAGCGTGATGCATTCCAGGCAACCCCTAAAATATTTTACTACAGTTTTAGTACTGAGACTCCGAGTAATGGTATCACAGCAGTAAATTTGTTTTGAGGACATTTGCTAGCTGACAAGAACACTATACCTGGGCTGGTGTTCACATTTAAAGGAGGATCAAAGCCTCCTGAAGACAGCAGAACGTAAAAGTAAGACACAACTGCTAATGGGTCTCGAGAGCCACACAGGGGAGTCCACAGGCCGGCAGGGGGTTTGTGTCTGTACCATGACTGGTGCTTAACCTCTAGGACTACATAAAGAAGAATTGAAATATATTTTCCAACCTGGGAGGAGTTTTAAATGTTCAGAGCGAGCTGCTCCACCTGGGCAGTGCCTGACTTCACTGAAGTCCCGGCTAATCTGAAAATGGCCAAAGATGTGGAGCATGCCTGAAATTATACTTAACTTTAAGACTTAATAAAATTTTGGTGGACAGAAAAAATCACCCCCGGTGCATTTACCACTAGAGGTAAAATTAGCTTTAGAGACCAAAACTTCTTATTGTACCAGGCTGTAAATATGTTTTTTTTTTAACATTCATTTTAACATGGGAGTCTATGGGAATGGACTTGTTTTTGTAACTGGGCTCTTGTGGCCATTCTAGGAACTGCAGTTTCAATTGATCTGCCAGAGAAAGTATTGTTAGTTTTATTGTGGTGATTCTGAAATGATGTTTTTGCTCAAATAAATGGTTTACATGATAATTCTGATTAACACCATATTTCCTTTCCTTACTGCCCTTATCCATTTAGTGGTTTGAATGAGTAGTTTGGTGTATTTCTAGCACTCTTTTCATTCAGTGGTCCACTTCCTAGGCCTTTGGAGGGAGAGGATGCTATTGTAGCTAATATCAATGGCAAATTCAGAGAAACACCCTGATAACAAAAGAAAACAAAACAAAGTTCACTGCTGTTATTCTATGACAGCCAGCAAGAGGTGGATGTCACACACAAAAGAAAAACTGAAAGACAAGCAGGATACTTCCTCCCTTTCATATTCAAATAAGCTTTCTAGAAGGAGATATCAGATTCAGACACAACACTTGTCCCGTGAGTGTTTTCTTTTTCTCGCAATATTAGGTGACAATAATATCTAGGCCATCGCACTGAATACAGCAATGCTAAGCACCTCTCCCAGGACCTGTCTTTTTGGGATAGTCTCATCTTCCCCTCTCACATTTTGGCATCTTATCTGGCCTTTTCATTTCATTGAAACAGATGGAAACTAATGCAGTGGTCCAGTTTGGATGGTCAGCATGGAGTCAGCATTTTGTGTTTAGCCAGTTATGCCTTTTGGGAGCCCCCATTTTAGAATGATAAAAAAGAGCAGCTCCAAAACTGTCCTGCAAATATTATAAATTGAGTTATTAGCATGTAACTGTAATTTTTCTTTTCAAATTTCCCTGTGATTCTAGAGCCAAACCTACTTTACTTGTTCAGATATTTATTCATCTGTGGTTAAAAAAATAATACTGGTTCATGTCTAACAGATTTTCCACATTGCCCAAGGCTGTAGTGGTAAAACAACAACAACAACAGAAAAAAAACAACAACACAAAAAACTGTTGACCTGAGGTGACAATCTAAACAGTCCGTGGCACCTGCCACCGCAAACACAATGAGACGTGCAGTGGGACAGATTAAAGACTTAGGTTCTACTTATTATCTTGATCCCATGATAAGAGGCTAACACATTTTGCAGATGTCTGCACTGTTACTCACGCGCAACATCCTACTGAACAAGTTTTGTCATATTATAAACACAAGAGTGGGGTTACCCTCTTAACCTAAACTTTTAAAAGCTTTCTGGGTCAGATCCTGTGGTCAGTTTTTTTTTGCTGCAAAAAGTGCATCCAACTTTTTTTTTCTTTTGCCATGTCATATCAATCTTACTGTCTTTTACACAAACACACCCGCATGCCCCCTTCATTATCTCAAGGTAACCATGTTTTTTTGACAGTTTACCTAAAGAACTGGGAGTACAGCCAAGGCCTCCTATCAGAGGAAACACTGCCTAACAACAGCTGTGAAAGCCCTCTCCTCCCTCCTTCCCACCCTCCCTCTTTCTCCTCCTCTCCTTTTCTCTTCCTCATTTTTGCATTTTCCTGTTTTGGTGTTTGGTAGCTCTCTGCTCAGGCTATGATACAAAACAAGGGGCTGTCCTCTGGGCTGCACCAGACAAAGGGTATGTGGTGAACTGTGATCTGATGAAATGTGATACCATGGATTCTTGTTATTGGCCTAAATTATGTCTGTCTGCTCGATAGTTGAGCAACAATTGTTTTTCTTTTTTTCTTTGCACACGCAGGCAACTTCGTTGGAAGAGCAGAGAGACAATAGAAAAACAACAAGATGTGTTGTGAATAAAGTTTTCTCGTCGCACAGTTGCACAGTGTCCTTCTAGCTAAACAGGGTTAGGGCTATGTTGCTTCAAATTGTGGTTGGCTGTAGGACGTCACTGTTAAAGGAAATATGCATATCTTGCTGCACTTCCTTGACATCCATGGGTGTGTCAAAAAGTGTTTAATCTGCCTAAACACAGGTCATCTGTGAAGCTGACATACAAATATGTGTATATGTGGCACAAAAGGCCATCCTCAATAGAGTAAATAAGAAAACACCTGAAGTTGCTACACAGTGTGTTTGTTGTACTTGGCTTTCAGCACCTCAACAGCTTGTAGATGTGTATGTGTCATGTTCCTTAATGTTTTTTGCTTTTGACGAGCGGAAGAAAAGGCATGACCAGACAATATCACGGCATGCTCACCTTTACTTGGAGCACAGCCCAGACATGGTACATTCACAAAGTAAACACAAATATCTAGTTCAATGTGTGCAAGGTCTGTTTTTTTTTTCTCTCACTGTGATCCCTCCTACAGTAACTTGCATCCAGATACAGCTCACAGTTACATACGCAATGCACTGTCTAGCTCTGTCTTGCCCCTGTCAAATGAGCATGCATGGCGCAATAGCAACACCTGTGCCAAAAATAGGTGTGCATGTACCAGACAACAGCGAGACAGGTCAGACACAAGATAATTACCTGGAGCTATAGAGTCAGGGTTTGAAGTATGCCAGTCAGATAGGATTTATTGCTCAGAGACAGTGTGAGAGGGCATGAATAACATTAGCCGTTGGAGGGGGTGGCATGCAGCTCTGATGGAGAAGAAGAACAACAACAAGAACATGAGGAGGAGAGGGAGACAGCAAAACCAGATGATCCAGACAGCAGGACGAACAACTGTGCACAAGGTGGCAGACAAGACACAAGAGTGACACAGTGTCATGATTAAGATGCTTTTGACCTGAAGCCTCATTAACAAAAGAAAAACAAATATGGGGCACCTACTTATTATGATTTTTATGAGGGGTGTAGATGTTGTAAAGTTTGGCATCTACCTTGCAGGCGCCACACTGTGCTCCTTCCCCCTGTGGTCTAACTATAATTCTAGTCTCACCAAGAAAGAACACCACAGTCATTAAACTGGTGCAAAGAAGACAATCAGTCACATAGGCTGGAAAACAAAGATAATGACTTGCAGTTTTTTTTGACTGGATGCTTGAACTTTGCGTGTGTCCATGTGTGTACAAGTGTGTGTGTAGGTCAGAAATTGTCCCGTGGGTGTGGGAAACTGTGAAACACCCGATTTAGTTTCAGTTCTGCAAATCCTGAAATAGTTCCTCAAAAAGCCTCTATAGCGTAACTGACATCAGTTTCATGTACGTTCTGCATGAAAAATACTGTGATCACAAAGAGGGGTCAGATGATTAAACAATAAAGTTTTCATTTCTTGAAAATCCATCAAAATGACAGGAAATGTTAAGCTGAAGGGATACATTCAAAACCCACAACAGTATTTTATCACCATAACTGGTCACATTCTCTTAACATCAACACATTTGGATGGACTGAATAATAAGTATATGTTTTAATTAGACAATAAATCATGGTATCACTGCCTCTGATACCTGATCCTGGCACATAGCTGTGCTTCATGTGCAAAGGTTCTGCAACAACAAAGCAAAGACTGGCATGGTCATATTTCTCCTATTTCACAATTCTGTAGGCTGCTCTTGTGTTGTGACAGGGTTGAAGCCAAAGACAACCCCGGATCAGTGTGCAGCTCTGGAGAGTGTTTGACCCACTTGACCTTTCCCATTCTCTTCCTCTTTCGTCCGCTGGATAGCTGTGATTACTTTCCAGGGAACGCAATTTAAATACATTGACTTTAATTGCATTTTAAAACTTTCACTTTGCTGCCACTTTGTTTGATCCGTCATCACCTTGCTGTGCAGATGTGAAGTCAGGACACCGCAGTGCTCATGGGAACCTCATCTGCCAATGCCTGAATCCTGTGATTTGGGCAGATAACATGACAGCTTATTGGCTCTTAAACAGTGCTTACGTGGGCAAATCTGTCCATCTTCAAAACAGTAAAGGGCTCTTACGCACATCTTGTTGCTGAGAGGCCAGATCTGATTAGCTATTTTACGTCAGCCACAGATTTCTTTCCAGCAGATCTCAACCATACCCATCATTATCATCTTTTATCATCACTTTTTTTTTTTTTTTTTTATTTTGCCAGGGAGTGACATTTTCGGAATTGAATTTACCATTTATCCCAGGTCTGAGCTTCAGGCAGTCTTAATCCTCATATCTCCAGAGACATTTCTTTCTTTTGTGTATTTAATGCAGATAGAGCTCAGTCTCACCAAAGGTGTCAACTTGCCAAAAAAATTCTTTCTTTCAGTGTCTTAAGAGTGCAAGCTGTTGCCATGCCAAACTCTGTAAATCTACACGTCCAGACAGAGACAAAAACAGAGTGTGTTGTTCTTGTGCCAGCCTGCCTGTATGCACTTTTGTGTGAGTGTCGCTGAGCTTTTTTCTGCAAGTGACAGTGGCCTCCAAGTCATGTGCATATGCATATCTATTTCTATGAACCCGAGTCGATGTGTCTCGATGAGGGTTTGTCCTTTTTGCATGCATACATAGGTATGAATCTGTCTGTGTTGTCAGCATCCACGCTTGAATGCACGCCTTTGCTTTCATGAGAGTGCGACTGTGTACCTGCGTGCGTGCAAAACAGACACGAGAGTGTTCTATGGTTTCATGAGTGAACTTTGGACCTCTTGGGTACACGCTGGAAGCAGGCCAATCCAGCCGACATTGTTTACCCTCGCCTTTTATACAATGACTCGTATGGCAGATCATGTTTACTTGCTCTTCTGCGCAGCTTCGAGACCAGGAAAATGACATCTCTGAAAATGACTGTTTGTCTTGTGTCCCCTGACTAACTAAGTTCAAGAGTCACCTCAAGTGGATGTGTTTCCTGTTTGTTTCTGGGAAGCGAGCTTGAACCTCAGCTTTGCTGTCAGACAATCATTTGCAGTAAAAATCCTCAAATTTAAAGAGAGTGTTTTATTTTTGGAAAATCAGACTGAGGTGAAATTGACTAAGCATACACTCGCTGGTAATCATTCACATGTGTTTATGTTTGAATGCAACAAAACAAAAATATTCCCTATGAAACCTCACAACCTCAAAAAGATTTTGCAATTATTCAGAACCATTTTGCTTTTGCAGAATGCAAGACAGCCGTGCTGTTATTCAGACTTTCAGCAAGTGCAGAAAAACATTTCAGTTCAAACATTTCCATTCATTACAAAGCAGCATGCTCAATGAACAGTTGCTTAGAGGTGTTCTCAAGAAGGATCCCACTGGAAAAAGAGACAAGCTCTCTCTCATTTGTTTAGTTAAAGCTGCAGCTCAAAGGAGCCAGAAAATGATGGAAATAGCATCTCCATACTCAGTGTGTATTATTGTAGGTGCTGATTTATTCATTTTATTGTCTGTGCAAGGCAAGGTTTGCCCCTGCAACGCATTCGTCAAATTGTCTGACTTTGCTTCCAAATATCCTGAAGTCAACTTCTTATCTGTTCCTTTCTCCTCTCCCCTGCTGCACGTCTGCAAATGGACTGTGACCAAATAAAAAAAAGAGAAAAAAATCATCTCAGATGACCAATCAGTGAAGCTTACAAGACTTGCGTCTTTCTCGGAGGGGAAGGCTTTTTGGCTTTTTGAAGGCAGGATAGGCCGGGGTTCCTGTGAACTCCCAAACAACCTCTCCCTGCACCGCACTGTACTGGATATCACCGTGTTCCCACTTTATTTGGATCACACAGCAGCTTTTGATGCTGATCCTTCCCCTGGCTGAGTCACATCCTGAAATAGTGCTCTTATGTTTCATTAGAAACTCTATTGCACTGATATCAGTTGTAAGAAAAAGAAAGGTTTTTGAACCATTTGAATTGTCGGGATACTTTAAATCATGTTGAACAAGTGTTTTATTGGCTAATAGATCACTCTAACCTGGCCTGACTGAGCCCTGTTTGGCAACTGGTTTTGGAAAGGCTAGAACCAGACACACACATCACTGCCACAGCTCAACAGTCCAGCAGAGAGGAGTCAAGTGAATGATTCTTAGTAAATCAGTAACCATGTAGGCATCTCCACAGTTGAATCAGATATTAACTGTGCATGCAGTGATAGATGCACTGTTAGACAGCACTTCACTGGGACATAGTTTGTTGTATAACTGCATGTCATCAATTACAGATCTTATTTTCAGGCGTGTGTGAAGTACAAAGATCCAGGACAGAATTGGGAATAAACAAAAACAGGAAGAGTACCTTTTTAGGAACATACAAAATATATGTACACTTATACATGCCTACATACATGTACACCAGTAACTTATGAGAATTACAATGTGGTAACGTAAGTGAAATTTAATGAGATCATAAAAACTTTATGATTGTCACCCTATCAGTTGTAATATGAAACCAGTGATGTCATGTAATTTTAGTACATTATTCAGCCGTTTAATACTTAAACACTGTGAGTTTAAGACCTTATCAGGAGTTGAACAAAAGAGATAAAGCATCCTCAAAGCTACAATTACTGCCTTCACGTTTTTCTCTTTAAAGTGCAGTGTAATTAACACTAATAAGTCCTCCTTAACTTTCCTGAATTTAGCGGCGAGAATGATGATGTAATATATGCGTTTATAGCCTGAACGTATTTGTTTTACAGTTTGCATGCGGGTGGCCGACATCTGGATATACGTTTCAGGTTAACTCCTGAAGGAGATGGGGCTGCCTTAATTATGGTTTCTCATTAGTGTTCCTCGAAGCTTTCTTCTAGTAAACTTGCAACATGTTTCCTTTTAAGACTCAGCTGAACGGGGCCCACACATCTGGCCCCGTCTTGGTCCATCCCGGCCTGTCCTCTGTCGGTAGGGGATCCTCACCACGCAGACAGGCTGAGGAAACAATGCGTACACCATGTTCTCTCAGGCCTCAGCCCTCCTCTCTGTTCACATGTGATCCACACTGTACCTCTGTGGGACTGCAGAGACCTATTGCCCCCAGCATTTTTTTTTCAGACTCCAGAGCTGAATGGTATTAATACGTGATGTTGTTTAGAGGGGAGAGTTATGTGAGGTGCTGAATATACATGAGTTCCCCCACTGCACCACTTCACAGCTGCACTTTTGAGTTATATCAGGTTCCCCTTTGAAAGAAAGTAAAAGTGGCCTGTGAATGGTTTTGACACAACTGCGCAGCTTGGCTAAATTTATGTGCATATTTACATATGAACACAGCACAGCTTATTGCCTGACTGCACAGATGCCTCGAGTGTAGAAGTCCATCCAAGTTTTCAGTTGTGCTGCCTCAAGTTAAAACCAGAAGGTGAGAACCCTGGAGTGAACATTAAAACACTAAAGTGAGGGTACATTCAATAAGTTCTCCATGCCCAGTTTCTATTCATCTTCTTTCTTTGAACACTTTAGTAGCCTATAAATGTGCCTATAGATGTTTTACTGGACAGTATATACACTGTGTATAAATACTACAGTTCCCAAGTAAGAGAACAAAAATAATATACTTTTTTTTTTTTTTTAAATAGCTGCTTTCTTACCTCCTCTGTGTCACTATACATTATAGCCTGCTTTTATAAATTCAGTTGCGATTTATGTACCTCTACATGTTATTCCATCAACACTGCTTAGGGCTACAGGGCTCTCCTCTTTGAGTCACAGCATGACTGAATTATGATCTGAGTCACTCCTGTGGAGGAGATTTGTTTGGCTTGAAAAGATCTGTAGAAAACAGGTGGATATGCTATGCACTGCTATGGCTTTAAGATCACAGATGTATTTAGCTTGAAGAAACACTGGGATTTTTCAAGTGATTTGACAAGAAAGTCCACTCTGTTGATTTATCAATAGGTAATGCAAGCATGATTTAGAGTCCTTGTGATGGATTTAAGTTGCTAATGCACTTTTTCTCAGCAATGACCGCCAATGACTCGTATCAAATTATTCCTGGGAACTTAGTCACTGCTTCATTGTCAATTCGCAGGTGACAAAGGATTAGTTTTAATGCTCAGCGGAGAAACCTGCTGGAGTCTGTGGGAACGTCTCTGTGTTTGGATGACACTGACGGCGAGAATTAGCGGGGTGCCTGTCATCCAGTTTAATCCAGCCCGTGCTGACGAGGCCAGACATGCATGGGCACGCACATACGCAAACGTGTGGCCAGCCGCACGCATCAGCATGCACACGGGCAAACGAAAAACACGCGCAAACACACAAACACACACCAGGGGACGGCTCATCAAGGGCCCAGCTCCCTCCAGTGTTGTCCCAGTTGATGGTGACTTGGGTCACACAGCTGCAAGATCAGCCAAGATGCATGACTGGAAAAAAGATGTGAGTGTTGCGTTTGAGGGATGTTTTAGAAGAGAGGAAAATGGAAAATAACGATATTTTATGTGCAGCTAAGAAAGAATGTGTAATTTGAAGCTGCACTATATTTTCAAGGACAAACAAATCAATGAAATGAATTATTGTGAATAAATAGCACCGTTATTCCCCACTGAAAGAAACCATTTTTGATTTATAATTAAGTAGGTACCTATACGTAAAGATTGTCAGCCATCATTTAGCAGATCCATTCATTCCCAGCGCAGATGGCTCCAGTCATCTTTACGTTTAATGACCTAAAAGTGCCAAAATCATTTTCATAATCACTTACTGATGTCTAAATTCCACAATTTAGCCGACAGATGGCTCAGCTTGAAATAAAAATAAAACTGGCCAACGTAGAGAATAGAGCCTGTTGCTTTGCCTCAAAGACACTACGTGTATCAATCAGTTTCACAGCACATGCTTCCATTTCTCAGTGTCAGGACAGTCTTGTGATGGATTTTAGTGCAGTGCATTAGTTCGATGTCTGCATTCCATGGCTGAAAGCAACTCAGATTAGACATAGAGACACACAACTCAGACAGCTGAGGTATACAGTACACAAAAGTAACATAGGGAGATGAATATAGACAGATGGCAATGACCTCTGTAACCTTTTGTTCTTGGACACGATCCCCTCCCCCAAGAGTGTAATTGTCACGGGTGCTGTGGAAAGTCACAGCTTTTGTCACTTGACCAATCAGTGTGTTTTGAGTCTTCACTGTTCAAATTTTGCATTAAGTAAAGACAGCATGTTTTAGAGCACTTTATCTAACACTCAGATATTTTTAGATTAGCATCTCAAATTAATGTTTAGTCGTTTGTGCCTGAGTACACCAGAGGAGGAAAATGTAATGAACAGCCCAACAGCTCTCTCTCGTAACATTTTGTGGTTAACTAGTCAGTGCGCCAAAGGGCATTGACATAGCTAATAACAAAGTTCACTGCTATTTAACACTGCCTGGCCAATTGAGTCCACCACCTTCGACCTTTTGTAGAGCATCCACACAGCTATTAGTGAGATCATTTAACTGCATCCAAACGCTGAGAGTTTAATCCCTTATCTTTCAGAGCGGGCATTCTTACAAGCATGTATGTTGTCAGGAGTACACATGCTTGCACTAAAAACACAGATGGGAATCCTGTGGGCTGTGGACTAGAACATAGTGTTAAATCATTTATCACCATACTGTGATACTTTGTCAATACACCCCTCTGGGGTTGGGCTGTATTTCAGTATTTTCACAGTAAATTAATCCCGGACATTCTCCCTGTAAGAGCACATGGCAAATCTTTACAATATGGCCCGAAGGCATCTGAGCTTTGCTGAATCACAGGCTAGACCCCAAACTTGTAAACTGCAATGTACTGCACAGCACCATTTGCTTCAATACTGCTTTTCCTGTTGTGACCTGCTATTAGTTCCAGTAAAGGTGACTGTAAATGAACTGTGTGTCATTTTACATTAACTAAAATTAATTCTGATAATCAAAGCATTGAAGTGGGCCTCTCTGTCCTGAGAGACGGAAAAAGGCAACTGAGGAGAAGTCCCTTCCTTATCTTCTCAGTGGTAATGAAAATGGATCAGCGTGTCACCCAAACAGATGTTACCTAGCAAAGGAGATTCTCTATCGAGGGACTAATCAGTTAAATACAATTGCCCACAGATGGTGAAAGGTACAGATGTGAGCAAACACACACCCTGCTAAACTGGGTGTGCTGATGTTGCCACAGCTGTGTCTAGGGATAAAACAGGAAGAAGTGGTCCTACTTATCCCACTTTGGAAAACCATAATTAAAACCTTTACGTGCAAAAACTGTTAAACTTTTAAGGCCTTAAACTGAGATACAATCAGGCATGGGACCTAGCTTCATGAGCTCTCTGTGATCATGACATGACAGCAGAAGTCCAATTTATTTTTCTGGTTCACCCAGTGCCTTTCTTTGGAAACAACCTGCTAAAACTATAAGCCACGTCATAAGAATTACCTTGTCAATCATTTTTGTTGTTGTTGTGGACATGACTCCTCACAGACATTATTAGCTGTGAATGTAACAAGATCATTGTCAAAGGGCAGGTAATTACATGACACCTCTTGTGTGGCACAGAACCAAAAACACAAGCACCTCTTGTTGGATATACAGATGTTACCACATGGTTTCTTCAGAAGGAAAGTTTAAGCTATCTTCCAAAACTGTGAAAACACATGTACGCATTTGAATATCTGAAACTAAGTCCCACACTTAGAATAATTAATAGACTTTTCAGTACTGGAAAAAAAGTGGGCATCTCATTGTGAAACCTCTAAGCAATGGTTAGTGAAAGAAAAACAATCATCCACCTGAGTTTGACCCACTAAGCCCAAAACAAAAGGATTAATGTGCTCCAGAGTGCTCCTGACATGATGTGTGTAAACATGCCCAAAACCAGTCATCCATCCTCTCTGCCAATGCTGTGCAAAAACATTCACAGGCAGGCGGATGATCTGTTTGTCTCATAAGCTTAAATAATGACCATGATCCATGATTCTTAGAAAATGAACCCAGTGAACCTGAAGCTCCATGTGCCAGATAGATGGAAATGACCACTTGTTGATGCAGTGCCTGTGGTTAAGACTTCACCTGACCAAATTATGGGAACTGTTAAATGACAGTGATCTTATTCATTTGATTTTCTCCTGTCACTAGTCTTAAGCTTAAAGGTCACATACTTAGGCTTGACTTCATGTGACGTATGTTTCCTCATACTTTTGTCTCCTAAATTTATACAATAAGGAAAGAGTTACATTAAATCCTGTTATAGTGATACATGGCCATACACAAATGTTCTAAACCAAAGGCAACAGACAGAAACTGGTTTTACATGATTGTCAGCCATGTAATACCTCAGTCGTCCATGCATCTCAATCTGTGTACACTATCATATATCAGAATCTTCTAGACGTCATTGAAATGGATTAGCTGGTGACAGAACTGTGAGACAACCTGTCAAGCTGGAAAATACAGAGTAATCAATCATTGTGAGTGCGGCTCACTTTTGGTGTTACACCTTCAGCAGAAGCGCTAGCTCTCCAAACATTAGTACATTAATTAAGCCGGCGATGACAAAGGCAGATTACTGACACTGACAAACGTACTTAATCAGAATTTAGAAGTGTTTCGGGCCATTGCGAATGCCACACGCCTAATCTGAAATCTTACACAAGACCCAGTTAATTCATCCGCCTCAGCTTCACTTTATGAACAAATCAGAAGTGGCTTCGTCACAATTTCCTCGGTAGCAAAAGAAGCCAAAACATTTCCATGTAAGTGGCTGTTATAACACAACAATAATTATCAGCAAACTTCAGTTAGACTCAAATTCATGTGTAGGGAAATGGAAAGAGAAATGCATGATCATAACTGTATGTGTGCAAAAAGAGCAACACACATTACATTCAGTTCAAAAAAAAAAGAAAAAGAAAAATCTCATCTGATATTGTCACGTCTTAGTACTATGTCAATTTTATATTTTTTAAATATCACTGTTATCCTTGGTGCTAGCATATGGCAATAATAGAATAATGGCCAACCTGTAGACATCATACTACTCATTAAACAAGTCATTGAGATAGATATAGTGATTGCTCCCTTCTGGTGAAGGATGAGAATATATTTTCTTTGCCTGCCTGAAACAGACACTCCAGCAGTGCACATATGAATCATTTGGTGCGGTTTCAGGAACCTGTCACTTTTCCCTGTGACTGTGGCTATTGTGTCCCGCTGAATTGGAGACACATCATACAAGTGCCAGTCTGAGCATGGCACTCACAGTTATAGCTGTATATCCAGAGGTAGGCTATCACCACTGCTCAATTGTCTCTTTGTGTTGCGAGAACACAGTTGTTGAGAACAAACAACAGCACAACAGTGAGCATACAGTCAAAGGGCTCCTGCCTCTTGGCTTCATTTGGAGGCCAAGATGGGACAGTCTCACACGCGTCCTGCAGAATTCACCCCTTTTGGGGCTAGGCCACCTTCTCCCAGGATGGTATGTGCGCTTCGTTTGGCCGAACCGTCCCCAAGATACTGCTGTCACCACCAGCACTTCAGCTATCCTGAGAGAGCTATGAGCTACTCTCCCCCTTACTCACCGAGTCTGTTCAAGAGGCCAGATCGGCGGTAAGTGGGGGCAGGAGAGGGTAGTCGGAGAGTTTATCTTGTGTGTAAGTGGATGTTTGGCATGTCAGTGACGTGTGACAGTGACATATGTGCACATTAAAAACAATTCAGGAGAAGACAGATGGTAATGGCTGGGTGTCAGTGTCTATGTGATAAAAAACTGTGGCTGCAGTATTTGTCATGAAAAGGTTCATGCCACATTTATATCCGGAAGTGTATGGTCACATTAAGAGACATTTGAAACTGTAAAGTGCCACGGTTTTCATCTTGTCCAATCTTACACTTACGGTTGTAAGCGCTAAATGCCATGGTTGCCCATCTCATTTCGCTGATGTAGCTGAAAGTTGTCTAAATCTCCACTGACAGCAAACTCAGTACAAACATATGTACATTGTTGGCTGCCGTGCTTCCCATGTAAATGTGAAGATTGACTGCCTCTGGATGTCCTAGTGTTCAGTATTCATTGGATGTAACCAGTGCTGTTGCCCACACTGACAGATTCCTCTGAGACAGCCTCTGGCTCCTGCCTATGGCGGCCCTGTATTCTCAGGCCACACTCTCTGACACACTATGCATTCCTAATTGTGAAAGTGCAGATGCGACACACACGGTAAAAAAAAGAGAAAAAAGCATCTTTTGGACCAAGAAGTGATCTTAAACCAATAGAATTGTTCTCGTCTCTTTGATCAGACCTCTTTTTTTATTGGGCTGTATTGTTTACATCTTAAATTTCGTGCGTCAAACCTCCAAAGGGCTGCTCATAACAAAAGCTAGGAGCCTGGCGGCCTGTCTCAGGCTCATTCTTCTTCAGCCTTTGGTGCAGATGAATCACAGCATTATATAATGCGGCTGGCTCTTGTGCAGGGGACATCAGATGGAAACCGTGGCCCACTGCCTAGATTTGGAGTGACTCATTGCCATGGTTAGGCAGTATGTGTTCCACAGAAATATGAGCGTCTTCATTTCTTTTAAAGGTAGAATAGGTCTATGAAACGTTTACAAACATGGTGGTACAGTTTAAACTAAAACATGGTGTTTACAGCTCTTTGTTGTGTGCTGTGTGTGATTTGTGTTGAAGCCGTTGTTGAAGTGTGAATAAAGAAAGCAAAGCAGGAGGGCTCCTAGTTTACACTGTCACCATTTTCCTGCCTGTGGCTCATTAGGTGTATTTTACTTGACCAGTAGAGAAAGGCTCCCCGTCATCTGCTGCGGGCATCTCAGCTGAGCCGCAGGTAATCGGTGTGACTCGCCCCTCCTAAATGGGACTATCACAGCAGGGCAAGGTAACTCAGCCCCTCGTCACCCCAACAGGGCCTGCTATTAAACCTGGCAGTTGTACTGTCACTGCACGAAATCTGAGACGACAGGCACTGTGGGCCCTAATACCCAGTCAATGTGCTCTCTGCTTAGCCCTGTTAGGCCCACCAAAAGTCAGCCTTTCCACTCTAATTGTTTTGTTATGTAACAGAACTTCTTTTTCCTCTTAAAAAAACACCTCACAAAAACAAACAAAAAACCATGACAGACCTTAGCCCATGCATCACAGACTTTGGTTTACTGTGCAGAGAGTTGTGAGATAAAAATATGTCCAGCTTACTTAATTCATATATTGTTTTGTTACAAGAAAATAGAACTACTGTTCTTCATGAGATGCAATTTGGATATATATGAACCAAATTTAAGGGACACCATTGCTGAATGTGAGGCTTGTTCAGCAGGGAAGTTCCATAAAAGTTAAAAAAGAAAAAAAAAAAGATCAGCTAAAAAAGCGCTACAGGTGTTTTGGAGGAAAAATTGTTTTGCAGCACAAGCCCTCTAATAGAAATTTGTGACACATTCTCTGTATTGAATCAGATAATTGTAACAACAAAAGGGAACATAATGTGACAGCTGAGAAGCACCGGGCAATTACATTCAGGCCATTAAAACCTGCATGAACGCCTCAGTGAAAACAAGGTCTATTGCTCAATAACAGCCACTGTCAGTGCTCAGTGGAAAACACACTGAAAGAAAAACAAAGAAAGAAAGAAAGTAAGACAGAGAAGAAGGAGACATCAGCAGGTTGCCTTTGTTCTTCTCTTTGTCTTCTGTTGTTGGAGTGTCTACTGCAAATTATTTATTACACATAGTTTGCATGAGGCTCAGTGCACCTGTTACACATGTTAGTACACCTAGCGTGCAAGTGTAAAGGACTATCTGAAGTGCAGGGGGTCATAAACCAGAGCAGAAAGAGGTTCCTGAATGGCACTTAAGAGAATGGATAGTGATACTAAATATAGCTGTGGTGGTATACACAACAAATACATGCGTGCTGCCTTAAACTATCCATGACTGAGCTGATGTTTACTCCACACATCAGGGAGAACTGCAGACGGATAAAAACTGAGGTTAGTACTGCAGCATATGGACCATGTTAAATAAATAAATGTCCTTGAGTGTCCTTTGAGAGTTTTCCATAGGATTTCTGAGCAGGATAAACAACCTGGAATTGCCAGAACTGAGAAATTAGGGAGCCAGGAAAAGGTTAATGGAAAATTCCTCAGTAAAAAGGGTGCAGGGACACAGCTGAATATTGTCCACTATGGGCCGCTGTAATATACCTTTTCACCACCAGAGGCCGATAGAGTTCAGATTTACACTGAGGGGAAATTTACCAGGAGAGCGGATGGAAAAGTACCTATACCGAGGACCTGTGCATATGTACAATGTGTGCAGTACATTCCGTTACAGCCTACTGTAACAAACAACAATAAAAAGGATGGGAACAAAATGTTGTTGTTGTTATTATCATGTAAGAAATCAAGGACATTTCGCAAAGTGCCTTTAGGTTGTAAATGTTCCGATGAAAAATTGAGACTTCTGTTGAAAAGAAAAAAAAAGTCCCACTTTCTAAAATCTCCTGATTCAATTAGATTTTGTGGAAAATCAGCTGAGACAAACCCGTCTGGTCTGAGACGTTTCACTGACGCTTGTTTTTATTTATTGGCAACACGAGTGACTTATTTGTGCAGACATGCTATGGTTAGAATCGCTGTGTTGGTTGTTATGATGTTGTTGCAAAGGGAACAGATGAATTTCGGTTTGTGGCAGATGAGAAGTTCAGAAGCGGGGCAGATGGGGTGCTGCGTTCACGCGCTCCTCCGGCGCTCGTTATTTCGACAACCGCGTCTGTTCATCAACAGGCAGAAGAAAACAACCTAAAATTTACTGTTCCAGTGACATTTTGCTTCGCTTTGTTCACAAGTTAACACGTCAAAAACAATCTGATAGGCCTATAGGGTTTCACGCGAAGTGATACCAGTATAACAATGTAATTATCAAGTAGTGTACTTTATGTAAAGTACAGTGGTGTCCGTGCAATCAATGCATTGAATCGTATGATGGAAATTATAGTTGTAGTCGGTAGACATTATTGCATTGCATTTTCTGGTTTTTGCATTAACCTGGATTTGAACCTTTACCCTGCACAGTAGTCACCAATACACCGCTACACTGAGTAAAAATGTTACAAAACAACAAGTGTGGACCTCATGAGTACTTGAGGTGTAGGACGTGACCAAGCATGCTTTGTTGTGTTCCCCCTCCAGTGTCATTATGTAAAAAGTAGATGTGTGTGTATTTATCGTACTGCTACACGGTTCAGTTCTAAAAACAAAAACAAAAAACAAAAAACAAAAAACAGGATTTTCCTACGCTAAGTGAAGGCACCATAAAACCTGACCCGCCAACTTATTTGACTAATATATGCACGCGTCAGATGACGTCAGTGAGCCAGCCATACAAATAGCGGCCGGTGGCAGAAATAGCATCAGACAGTCGCTTGTAAAAACCGGCGAAGCTTCACACACCCGACACAGCACTGCGCGCGAGTTAGTGCATCGCTACTCAAAGACAAAGACCAAACACATACGGATATTCACTTAACAGTTGACCAACCAAGTCGCAAACGTGGCGAGAAGTATTATCCAAACGAGTCTGGTACTCAATATGAGCACGGAGATGTTCGCTAAAACCCCAATGGAAGTGGCCGTGTACCAGTTGCATAACTTCTCTATCTCCTTCTTCTCCTCGCTCCTCGGAGGAGACGTTGTATCGGTCAAACTTGACAACAGGTAAATATGCGATTCACGCCACGACACACTTGAACGCAGCATTTCGTTATGAATGTGTTTATTTTGTTAGCTATTGGTAGAGATCACGAGCCTATTTTCTCTCATACTGCTTCAGGCCTCCTCTTACTGTATTTTTCACACAGTGGTTCATAATAATTGTGTGCAGTGGTTGACACTTGTCTGCAATGACCGACTGGCCTGTAATGCTGTCTGCCCAGCTGTCTTATCTGTTGCAGTTTGTTTGGACTTCGAACAGTTATGTGCTCTTACTTGGATCATGCACTCAAAAACCACAGTCTATCTCTCAACATGCAGTTTAAACAAACTAGATAACAGCTGGGTTAGCAGTTTTCCTTTCTGTTCTGAAAGTTTTTTTTTTCCCCCACTGCCCTGGGACTATGCGAGCTCAGGGAGAACCAGCATGTTTCTCTTGTGAATAGTTTGGAGATGAGTTGGCTTAAAGGTTAACAGACGTAGAGATTATGAACAGCTTATTTATGGTTCTCGTCTTCTCTTCTGCAGTGCCTCTGGTGCTAGCGTTGTGGCCATCGACAACAAGATTGAGCAGGCGATGGTAAGTTAAGATAACACACAAAAGACATGAGTAGGCTGCACTATACACTGCATGCATGTCGTTAGGAACAGTGTGTGTTCACATCTCAGCTGACTTAATTCTACATTGCACAATTATTAATTTAACACTGAGCTGATGCCTTCCTTCATCAAATTGATGATGAAAATGGAAGGGTACAATCAAAGGTGTGACCTTTTAGATGGCCCTGTGTGACTTCTTGATTTTGTCCTAAAAACAACCTAAGTTATTACACAGTTGTAACCTACTAACCTTCCCAAAACACCACCTTCCCCAGTGTACTCTAAACAAAATCTACTCTCGATGAATGCATTTGGAGTTCCCTGTCATGAGAAGGCAGCACAGGCTGCTCCATGCCCTGTTTCATGTGACAAGGTAGTAAACAAGTTCAGGAGTTGACAGCAGAAAGTCCAAAAAACAGGAGCTGATAAAAATTTTGGCAGCACAGTATTATCGAACACAACCATGTGTCAAAGTTGCATCATGTATACTTTACTGTATACAGTAGCTCACAAAAGATCCATGCAAGTAAACAGACATAATACTAGATATCCTCTGACAGCAAACTGTCCTGGTGTGCAACCAAGCAGATCAGCCTGACAGGTTTTCAGACAGGATCTGTTTCCCTTGCTAAACTGATCCATCTTTTCCTCTTTGTTATGACAGGATCTGGTTAAGAACCATCTGATGTATGCAGTCCGTGAGGAGGTGGAGATCCTCAAGGAGCAGATCAAAGAGCTGGCAGAGAAGAACAACCAGCTAGAAAGGGAGAACTACCTGCTGAAGAACCTGGCCAGTCCAGAACAGCTGGAGAAGTTCCAGTCTCGCATCCCAACAGATGTGCTGCTACCCCTGGATAACCAGAGTACCCAGGTGACCCCAGACCAGCAGCAGCAGCAGCAGCAGCAGCAGAAGACCTGCAACCTCAGCAGTGGCTCTGCTGTATAAGTGGCTCTGCCTTGGGGCGGGCAGAGCCACTGTCTCCTTACAGTAATGGACCTCCATTTCAATGAAAGTATTACCAAATTGCCGCTGAGATCCCTTCGCAACCATGAAGGTGCAGCATCAGGGCTGTAAATGATCGATGGGACACATAAGAACTGCTGACACTGATAAGCACAAAACAGAACTTATGATGCTCTGACCGGTGCGGTGTCAGGCCCGTCCTCTGATACCGTCCAACTCTTTGTCGTAGTCTCTCTTTAGTAGACAAAAGCGCTAAAGAATAGAGAGAGGGCTGACTAGTCACCGACGAGCGCTTGCTTACAGACAGTGGTGATGGTGGTGGCGGTGCGGGGAGGGGGGGGGCTTTCCCTGCCTAGCCAAACCCTTCCAACAAACACCCTCTGCCCAAGAGAGGAGCAGATGAGGAGGTGTTGATCGGGCTGGCCCCTGCAGGTGCTACCTTTGGGAAAAGTGTGCGGGGGGGGGGGACGATGTTTGCTCCCCGCTCACCCAGAGGTGACCCATCTGAGACGGTTCCCCAAGTCTCAACAAGAAAGAGCCCCATTGTGCAGATTTGTCCAGTCACAAAATACAAGCTTCAAGAACTCCCAGCCACACGTTTCCGCCACACAACAAGGACTTTTCCTGTACCTACAATGTATTACTCATGTGTTCATATACATTTGTTCATGCATAACACGAATAATCAACAGGATAAGCTAAAGGCAAGAGAGGTGGAGGTTAATGCAGTATAGCCTATTAGAGCTGGTGGACCGCTGCAGTAGACTGATGAGTATACTGTAATGATTCAGATAATGTAATCCTGTAATGTCTGCAGTTGGGGCTTGCTGCTTTTGGGGGAAAATTAATCCTGCTATATCTTCTGTTTTTGTTTGTGATTCTGAACAAAAATCAGTTGTTGTAAAATAGGAACGTTGTACAGTGGTCTTAAAAGATGTTTGTTTGTACGCTAGGGGCGGCAGGCATATCTGTGCCCCTAGTTTTGCCTAGCTGATACACAGTAAAGGAGAACTACAATGTACATAGAAGTTAAAACGTCCTAAAGTAAAGGCAGCGGAGGTGAGGCGGTGAGCAAGCAGACAAGCAGACCCCCCCCCTGCATTTCTCGCTGCACATGCACTCCTGATTTTAGCAGCGTCCAGTATCTGGTCCGTTTGTTTTTAAATGCTCAGATGCCAACTTGAAAAACGATGGCATGACAACAGTGCCTGTCAGTAGTAAGAGAGGAACATGTTTCCACGTTGAACTCTGTTGTTGTTGTTGTTTTCTAGCTACCAAAGATTTTGCCTTTTTTTTTTTTTTTTTTAAACAACAACAGAAGCCGAGCAAACCAGGACCATGTGTACAACTTCACAGGGAGAAGTGTTGTTTGTAGCTAGTGCTAAAGTTTCTGTGTGTTTTGTAAAGATAACGGTATTGTTGCTGTACAGTATCCTGGAAACGGTTGTTCACTATGGTGTTTGGATACAACTGCACATTTGCAATAAACCTTATGTTTACATAATACAATACACCGATACACTTGTTTTTTGTTCATTCCATGCACAACATAAGATACACAGATCCACAAAGGAAAAAAACAACATAAGTTGTTGTAGTTCCTCATGTAGTGTTTTCATGACACTGGTGGAGGAAGCTGTTGTTTCAAGTTCTCCCATAGGTGTTTAATTGGGTTGAAAGCTGCTGATTCACATCTTCACACTTCAGTGACCACTATGTCCTATGGATGGGGGCATTGTCACCCTTACCCTTCAAATTTATCTGGTTTATCTTTTTAATTTCTGCATCAGGAGTTTGACACCAAAAAAAGAGATGGATAACTTCACATTTGACACCTATGGGCACCCATCAGAGAAAGACTACTAAAAAGATTCAGATATAGTATCTGGCTATGCCTATGTTTAAGAAAGAGTTATGAATGTGGAGTTATATTTAGTCTCATCCCAAGCAACCATATGTAATGCATCACTGTTACAAGATGTTGCTGCTTGATTTTCCCAGTGCCTAATGCTGTAACAGAGTGTAATTGAAGGGGAATACCACAGACCATCAGAACAGGCCAGATTTGGAGTTTTTTCCCCTCATACTTGTGTTTTTGAAGGTTATATACTCTATGTAATGGAGCCATTTACTCACTGGAAATCCAGTCAGGGAAGACAGATGAGACGTCTGTAACAACAACCCAGGATGGTTGTTATTTTCAGAAGTTGGAACTTCATCGCTGCTTTTATGCACACATATGCTGATTTGCCATTTTGCGAGCCTTGTTTGTGTTTACACGGTCGGTCTGACGTGAAGTGTGTGATTTGTCAAATTTGGCACAATGCAACACCATGAGCCCATTTCACTTCACACTAAGCTACTTTTTAATTTTGCATCTTGGCTCCTTAGACACAGCAAAAAGAAATTTAATTGTCTCACTCATCGAGACTTTTAAGAAAGAAAATCAATGTTAGGATGTACACAAACATTCTTTTCTTTGGTCTCAAAGTCAAAAACAGGATGACCACTAATGATAGTGAAGTAATAATAGCTAGTTGCCAGTGGATTTGAATCTGCTGGAGAAAAACAGTTTGTCCTAGTAGCATTTCCCTTCAGACAGATTGGCAGCCAGTCAGTGCAGCCTGTGTGTAACTAGATATGATGTGGCTTCCCTGGTGCGTAGACCAGGCTCGCATCCATCTATCGTTGAGAGGAGAGAGAGAGAGACTCAGCTCTGGCCCAGAACCACCAGGACAGATCAAATAGCAATAGAGGAAACACAGTGTCTTCCCCATTGCTCTCTTTTACACATGAAACTGTGGTGTCTCCTGGTGTTCTGTGTCAAAACAACTGATTCAATGTGAAACCGATGGTCCCGATCGATACTGCCTGTCTGAAATGCATTCTGCGTTTAATTAGTGGCTGGAGAGGTGTGCAGCGTATCGACGGAGGGAGGACATTTGTTTAATGTAATGTAAAGAGGAGAGGGACAGGTGTTTATTGGCTCCTTTGCACAAGATAATTAGAGCAAGTCTTTATACTTCCCATCTAGACACCTGAATGCATTGGTGCATGTCAATGAAAAGAGGCTGTAAGGTCAGCCACTGCAGCACCATCATACTTGTGCTAATGGCTAATGCAGCCTCAGACACAGTGGAAAAAAAATCATCTGGCGGTGCAGCAAGTGCGCCAAAGACTAGAGGCTCGCAAGAAGTCTGAAGACAATTAGGACTCTGGCTTGATTTACTGTTTTCATTTAAGACTTTCAGTCATTCTATTTTGGGACTGGTTTAGCAACACTATGTTCTTGAATTACTTCAGTGCATGTGGCTTTTTATTTGAAATGGATTCGCTATAAATCTCCAGTTTGAAAATGAAGGCAAATCAGGAAATTACCTCTAAAGACATATTTGTGTTTTGGCCAACATCATGTTTGCTGCTTAGGCTTTTTCATTGGCCTTTTGTTTATTTGTTCCCAGTTACACCATTTTTTTTTAGTATTGATAAATGAAAATGCAAAAGCTAGGACTCTATTACACTGTGAACTCATATGAACTGGTGCGTCACTGTAACACACCTGTGTGGATGTACCAAGTGTATGAATAATGCACTAAATATGTCATCCAATGCTTACATTTTTCAGGATCCTTACAATGTTGAAATCACATCAAACATTAATCTCACCCTGGTTAAAAACTAACTAGCTTATGTGTAGGACGTGTTCGCCGTCATTCATTTGTTAATGACTAAAGAATTGTATCCACTTTGGTTTCCGGACTTTCTATAAAAAGGGAGAAACTCTGAGTCAAAGCATCAGTGACTGTACATCATTGGCTGTAGAGTACAGTTAAATATTAAAAACACGGGAAGAGCCTCCTGTGTGGAATTAAACTTTAGATTGGGGGTTGCTTGAAACTAGGCCGCAAAGTGAAGAGTCCGTGTTGGATTACCAGTGTTATGCAATGAAAAAAAAAAAAGCACATCTGTTTCATATGGAAATTCAGGTGTTGTGCCGGGATAAGCGAGCTCTGCCTTGGTGCGGTTGGGTTTGCATGCAGAGGAATAATTTGGTCCGACTGCTTTTCATGCAGACATATATACAACTTGTGTGTCCTCTGAAGCAGGCATATTCCTCATGTCAACATTAAAGCCAGAGCTAAGATGGAAAATGTCAGACCTTTTTCATGTCATGCACTGCATAGTTCCTGTAATATTAACATGGAGTCACTCTGTTTTTCTCACTTCAAAAGAGTCTCAAATAGTTGATGAAAGATGGTTATGTAATTGGTCCCGCCCATAAGAAAACTGGTTACTAGCTTCAGGGACACTTTACACAACTTAAAACATGACTTCACTGTTATCTTCCTTCACACCTTTTTAAATTATATTGTGGAAAGTGTAGCGTGACCTCTTCATAATGGGTACATGGCTTTGTTCCATCATGCCAGATTCAGAGTGACTCATTGATGCCTTTGCACCCACTGATATGTGTAATACTTTATTCAGTTTGTATCATTGTAATTGCGCTATATGTTACTCTGGGTAATTCTTTTTCTTGACTCTTAAAGAGGACACAGTCTTTACCTCTGCAGTCTGCTCAAATGTACAAAGTGTATCCTCACACACTGAGATGTTATTGCACCACAGTATTCCTTAACTCATAAATAATCAGATTAATCTTTGAGTGAACCTTTGTATGTCTGACGTATAAGAGATATGTTTGTCCTCATGCACGTAGCAGTCTATTTTTGTCAGGACAGCCAAACGGTAATCTCCTAAATTGTCAACATTTGAAATGAGGTCACAGGGTTTGACGTGAGTAGGGTTTCTTGGCTCTAAGTGTTTACTTTGGTTTTACCAGAAGCCATGACTCTCTATTTCTCTCTGTGTGGGTTATAACACAAACTCCAGTAACAATCTCGCTGCCGTAATTTGTTGACAGTATTGCTCAACAGCCAGCAAGTAGCCACCTGAAGCACCATACAAAGGCTACTGGATTTTGTTTGGAGTTCCTGAAGATGGATGAGGGGTCAAACGTCTTCAAGGACCTCAGTCTGGTCCAGTTATGAATGAGAATCTTATGCCGTTTGGAAGATGAACCTCATGAACTCTTGAATTTTAAATATACTCACGGGAGTCTGTGGGTCAAGTAGTTGCAGTTCACTGTGTTAAAAACAAGCTGTAAATTTGATAAGGTTTGTCATGCCAGAGGATGTTA
Source organism: Caranx ignobilis (assembly GCA_021432705.1). NCBI lineage: Eukaryota > Metazoa > Chordata > Actinopteri > Carangiformes > Carangidae > Caranx > Caranx ignobilis. Next base: position 14,941,148 of record MU269981.1, on the reverse strand, counting down.
GAGAGTCGGACCCTAATCCAAGCTGTCGGTTTGATTTATTATACTGACTAGATCTAGTTAGCATGTCTGTGTAATAACAAATACAAAGCACAGGCCGTTCCTAATATGATACTTTTCTGAACAGTTCATTTTATTTTCTGCGCTGTCCTTTTTCCGTGACACAACATAAAAAAGAACATTAAATCTGATTTTGGTTGGTTTTCAAGTGCATTTAATTTGAAATAAAGACAGCATAATTAAAACAATACAGTTTGTATTTTTGTGGCTTAAGTCTTGGCCATTGTGAGGGATCACTTGAGAACCTCTTGTTTTTATTCACGGTGGTGTCAGCAATGTTTGTATCCCAGTGGATCAAAGTTACTTGAGGAATGCGGCCAACTCAGGACATCTTATTCTAAAGACAAAAGGTCAGGTCAGGCCCCTGGTTTCGGATTTATGCCGATACCCCGGTTCATGGCACCGCCGCACAGCAAGCATCTGCACGTAATTTAAAGCCCTGCAGCCCCCCAACCTCAACATGTGACACATGCAAGGTCAAAGGGGAGGTGGTTGCATAACCTGCACAATACAGAAAATGTACAGCAGTTACCAGTCACAAGATCATCTTCTGACTGTTGAACATATTGCAGTTCTTCTCTTAATATGTTAAATGAATTATAACCGGATTTTCTGCTTCTATGGCTTGATATAAATACATTTTTCAGGTGGCCAAAATGAAAACCAAAATACTTTTGTGCAAGTTTGTGTTCTTGTATGCAGTTTGTGCTCTTTTATACTGAGCACCACCCAGCGCCCACTGGGTGTGGCTCTGTATACACATTTTTCAAGAGCCCCGGTGGATGTAAATAAAGTTCAACTAAAATGCACAGAATGCCCTTGTAGTTGTTTTAAAGACTCTGCAAAAGGCAGTTTTTGATCTATATTTAACCTCTTGTACATGTATAGTATGCAAGTAAACAAAGCAGCAAATGAAAGATGTTGGGTTTAATGTGGCAGTACTTAAAGAGGAGGGTGGTTCCTGAAGCTCCAGTAAACCTCCACCAATGCACAAAGACAACAAGGCAGTTCACAGTGTAGAGTTTATGGAATGGTTTACGGCACCGTTTTTACAGTCATATTACTTTCTACCACAGAAATCGGGTTCAACAGTTATTTGGTAGAGTTTTTGAAGGATTATGCAACCTTCCCTCCACTGCAGCCAATGTGTGTTCCCTTTTGTGTGGTAAACATTCCTCATCCTCTGTTCTAGTTTTGGCCAATGTGAAGAGAACTGTCAGTGGGCTGTAGGAAGTTAAACATGTAAACAGAGCAGGAAATGAACTCCAGACAACCTTGGGAATATATTTGTGATATAAAGAGCTGGTAGAGGGTTTCTTTTCAGGTTAATCATATACAACTGACAAATAACAACCGTTTAGTTATTTAACAACTCATAAACTTTGCCTTTTATATGAAAAAATATTACACCACAAGGTCATCATGATCCTTGGGGCACAGAGCCTTTTGGATCATGAAGTCAAACAGCATCAATTGAGAAATTTGTTACATTTTAATGAGCAGGCTTAAGTGGGATGTTGTGCCTCATGTATGAGCTATTGTAATGTTTTGACATCAACACGGTGTTCCCAGATCCAGATTTAGCCTCTTTGTATTGCGTGCTGTAGGGCGTGGTTGGCTGGGTGTCCACAGCAGCAAGTCATGTCAGGAACAAGGCATGGGCAACAGAATATTAGAGCAGATGATGACAATATCTGTCACGCTGTCTCTGCCCGTGTAATGATATCAAAGGGAAAATCCGTCCTTTGTTGTGACATGCCAGGCAGTGGGTAATGTAATGAAAAACCAACAGAAAAACAGGTATTGCAGATTCTGTTGTGATGAACACCCAACCCAGCAGCAACTCATGAAATAGAATGTGTAATTAATGAGTTTATCATAATCAATTATTTTCCTAACCAGGGTCATCTGCAGTTCAGATATTCACAAAATTGAATGTACTGATGTGTGCAGCCAAATGGACAGGAATTGTCTGTTTCCCTAGCAGTAAGATATCAACAAAATGTGACTACAGCAATATTACGCTTATGTATGTGCAGCTCTTGGCTACTTATATTTACTCAAACTAGATAAACTGTATGTTCTGGCTGCAGGCTCTGGCTCTTTCATTGGGTCAGTTGGAGTTCTCAAGGGACCGGGCCGAACAACACGACCAGACGTGGCGGGTTCGGGTCAAATGATGATGAAACTTCATAATTTTATGTTTTGTCATTTTGGTCTGTACGACAATAAAAGCTAAAAGGAGTTTGAGGATTTACCCATGGTGCACTTTGTTAGTTTGTGATACTGGTTATCTGTTCTTCTGGGCCTTGTGCTTTATCCTATGTACCAGAATGATGAGCAAAGGATGCTCCAGGCATTTTTAACATATTGGATGGTGTGGCAGCAATAAATCCAAATCTAATGACGTGTCATAGCATGAGAAAACAGGCGTACCTAACAACATGGTTTCACAGTGTGTCAGTGAGCCACATACAACATCAGTGCCTTGGAATGGGCCAACCAAAAGAAACTGATGTAATTAGCCTGTTTACAGCCAGGCTTCCCCTGCTATGACATGTTAAGTGTCTGAGGTGTCAAAAAAGTTCATGGCCATTTATTGAATACAGAACGAAAATGTTAAGGCTAACAATCAAGCTTCCTAATTGTTAAACTACCAAATTCCACCAGTCCAAGGCCACTTGGTGTGGTAGCACAGGATTTGTTACAGCCACAGATAAGATTTCCACTCTATCTCACATATTTTTTCTCAGCGTCTGGAATAACAGTTTGTCTCAGGTACAGTGTTTCTATGAAAGGCAGTTAACCATTGTGCAATCTGAAACAGGTTCAAGTGGGGAAGTGTTATTGTACTACCCTTTGACACAGTCACACATTTTCTTGTTATTAAAGAACGTCCATGGTATTCAGTGAAACATGGCCTGAGGAAAGCAGAACATGTAGAAAACATAATTTCCAGTGAGTTTTTTCACCCATTAATAAAACACTTGTAAGGCACAGTGTGTGCTCAGTGTGTCACATGATCATCGGTGAATTCCTTCTTTCTGGTGGCTAAAATGTATTTTTACGTGTCATGCCAGATTTCAGTCTTGTGAGTGTTTACAGTATCCAAATGGATTTCTTATAAATACACAAGAGAAATACTGTGGAAAGAACAGGCTGACTCAGTGGGGAGAAGTGCCCAGTTTCTCAACAGATCTTGCTTAAACAGATTTCAAAACTACCTAAATGAAAAACCTGTCAATTGTCGCATGAACCAAATCATTCTGCATGATAAACAGGCAGCGGCCCAACAGGGTGACGGGGACAGTATCGCACAAAAGGTGACTCTTTCACCTTTTCTCAGGTGTGTCTGACAGGCTGCCATCCCAAAGTTAAACAGGAGGTGAATTGCGTGTCAAGTTGGCAATGCCAAAAGCTTGTGTAACATTGAATCTGATAACATGTACCAAACAATTACAGAGGGAGACATTATGTAATGATCAATTTTACCATTTGGTCCTGTGCGCTAAGTGTGAACCAGAGTGAACCATCACAGACACATGTCTTTTGAAATTCTTATAAATTGAATGACATCCATCATCATTATCACTCTTACTGTTATTGCTAGTATCACTATTATTTCAGTTTTATAAATATAGATCCTTCAACACAAACATTTCCAAAATCACTATATTTATTTGTTTTCATTTTTACACAACTGCTTCGTTTAATCTAATTTGAATGAATTCAATTTCATTTTCTTTACTTTGAAAGGATATTTCAGGAGTTGCACCCAGCAGGGGAGGAGGTATAACTATTTGTATACACCCTGCTGTGGATTTTGAAACATGAAACAGGGTACTTATAGCTAATTGAATCTTGAACATACAATTATATTATATGAAAGCACATACAGTGCCAGACAGAATTCAGTGACTTCAAGACCTCAGAGTTCACACCTGTCCTGACCTGTCTCCTTGTTGGGAGGCTGTCTGCTTATGTATGGCAGAACGTTGGCAGAACAATGATTTGTGAGGGTTCATTGCCGTCCTGCGTTTTTTCTGGGGTGGTGAACTTTATGAGTGTTGTTTAACAGCCGTTTAACCTGTCCCCAGCTGTGTGAAGCTATTGTGGACCAGGAAGGATTGTTAGTGAGTGGGCCAAATCTTTATGCCCCCATACTGGTGGCTACTTGGTTATATATATATTTTTTTAATTACACATTAGGTAACCATTGTGTTTCCTCCTTTCTTCTTTTTTTTTTTCCCTAATACTGTTGCATTTACAACAGTTGTTTACCACAGACGCTGCCCCTTAAAGGACTAACAGGTAATAATCTTATTTAAAGTTTCAATTCAGTCCTGTTCTGTCTCTTTATTTTGCACCTTACACATTTCTTTTACACTGGAAAACGAAGCATAATCGAGTGTGTATATGCTTCATGTGCACAAATGTATATGGATGTATAAAAATAAACAAAACTGTGGAAAATCTAAATTAAATCTTTTGAAAAACAATTGCAGCTGCAAAGTAGAGAGGTCTATCTGTTTAATAAACGTTGATATGTTGGCTTGGAAACGTTTATCTTTGCCCTCATGAATAAAATGTATCATAATTCACACAGTGACACTTGTTAACTACACACTTGACAATATCCTAACTTTTCCATTCTTTTAGTATTTGCATTTACATGTTCCATTAACTGCCGTAAGAATGGACAATTATGATTCATGATCAATTATGGAAGCAGAACATTGAAGCAGCTGTCTTTGTCTCCCCTGACAATGAATGACAAGTGCTATCTGTGCTGACGTGCCTTCAACCCACTTTTGTCAGTATAAGCAGTGGCATGTAATTCACTTTTCACTGCTGAATGTAATTTTCAACATTAAGTCCCATGCGCGCACTTCCATCCTGCCGGCAGTGAGGTGATGAGACAAAACTGAATTGAAATTCTGTTAGTGATATGATAAGGTGTGAACGAATGGTGGTGATGTGTATGTGTCAGTATTGAGTCTGGATCTAAATTGGAATTCATTATAGATAATGTGCATATTGGGAGATATATCTCACTATCTGTGTGAATAACCTGAGATCAGCATCCTCTCTGGATTACTGAACTTTATTGTTCTTTCTAAATGAAAAGTTAAAACCATAAATTGTAAGTATGTGGTGCATATCTATCATCTTTCACTTTCGTTTATACTAATTACTGTGGATTCATGAAAACAGGATGACATTTAAAAAAAAAAAGAAAGTGCAGTGAACTTTATATCACCGGAGTTCATGCATGAGATGGATGTGTTTCAGCAGAGCAATTCACACTTTGCGTTTATTGCATAACACGTTTTATTGCCAGCCACACAAATTAACACACTCACACACATTCTGAACCTCTCAACCCCCAGTGTAAAAGAATACGTAAACACATTTAGCTCTCGACTACTTGATAACTGAGATCAATTACATTGAAATTCTTACTGCCAAACATGACAGGTGAAAATATAGTTATTAAAAGGTGCTATATGTAGCTATGTTCTTCTCTTCCACTGAATGTGTTTTCTTCCCTGGAGTGGGTCGTGATGATGAACTCATTCACTAACTCACTCAACATTTTTTCTCGTCTGCTGAGTAAACAGCTGTTAATTCCAATGTAAGCTACATGAAATGTACATATAGCAGTAATAAGTCTGTCAAAATAGATTTGAAAACATAAAAGCTACAGCACAAAATTTTCAACATTCTTCCAGTTCAACCAGTTATATCATTTGTCTTTTTTAAAATAATCCATTCCATCAGTGCTTCAGTGCTTTAATAGAAACATTGTCTGTGCTAAAGCTACTGAAGTAATTAATCAATGGTAAACATGTGCATGTCCACAGCCTCTTTGATCTGTAAATCATCTGTCATCAGGTGGTATCGGTGAGCTTTGAGGCTACGAGGTGTCGACTTGCAGAGGAGGCACATCAGCAAGAAAACATTCCCAGCTGCTCCGGTTCAGATGACTGACAGCACGAGAGAGAGACAGATAACGAACCGTTAGTGGAGCTCAGTGTGAAGCGCTCCACTCATAGCCTGGGTGTGATAGATTTGACAGGCAGCAGACACTCATCCACTTGTGCAACAGGCACATTTTGTACATACTCCAAATATTAAAATAAATGGCACTGCAATGCAAAAAAAGAGAACCCGTCACTGGGTCAAAGATGAGTTGAACTCAAAGACTTTGAGGAGAAAAAAAAATCAAAAAACATTCACACTGAGCTAAGTGCAGTGTGTTGTTTTAGAGACCAAACGTTCTTTGCAGAGAGGATAGCATGTGAAGAATGTGTGTTTTGTCGTACAATGTCAACAACAATGTATCTTCTTCGGTGATGTGTATTTTATCTAATGACATCATTCACTTTGCCTCTTTTAGTATCATTGCCTATTTAGGCAGAGTTATGGTCATCCTTTACCATCCTAAGCTACATCTGTGGAGGGGCTGAACATTGTGATCTAATTCTTGCCACCAGTAGAACCACAGTTGCAGACGATAAGGTTGGGAGTATAAACATAACTTGGCCTGGATTCAGGACTGCCACCCTGCCATGCGGCAAAGGAAGTGGCATCACTGGCATGGGACATGCATTTCTGTGGCATGGGGAACACTCATACACACAGTATGCACACATTAAAAATAAACTGCAAGTATATTTCCATACACACACACAAAACCAAGCAAGCACAGTCGAACACACAAACACAGCTCTGCTGGTGTACATTCTCTTTGTGCACCCAAGCTGAAGCTTATGCAAAAGGGTAAGGTCAACAGCATGCAGCTCATTTTCCACTGTATCTAGAGTTGACCTTCATGTCTGACCATTAGTTTGGATTGAAAAGAACTCGCTTAACTCCAGACACATTCCCCTAGGCTGAGGTGATCAGGGTGCATAAATGTCTTTTTGAGTATTTAGCCAGATATACCTGTTCACTTCAAAGGAGAAAACACATTGTTGGTATAACATATCAGCAACAATTTATGATGTGTGGCAGGATGCAATGCGAAGTAGACTCCACTTATAAAACTGGAAATATAGCAAAAACTGGAAAAAAGTCATATTTACAAATACAAACACACACAGATAGAGTCAGAAGGAGACACAGAGAGAGAGAGAGAGAGACAGACAGAGAGAGAAAAACAAAACAAAACCTTATTGATCCTTGCAAGAAATCTGCTTGAAAGATGCTTGAGGCTACATATGTTATATAAGATCATTCCCCACAGCACATTCTTCACAACTTAAGATCACATGAAGATGTTCATTAGCCTGACAAGGTAGATGACTCCTGGAATTACATGTATCAGTGTGTCTGTCTCAACAGAAATCCATTCAGAACATCAAGTACTGTATAGTGGCTCATGTTGCTATTACAATCTTACATACAAATAGTTACAGAAATTAACAGGCACATAAAAGCTGCATCCTGTCAACTTTGCACTTTCAAGCTGTGACACAAGATTTATTCAGCAAAAATGGGCTTCATGTTTTTAGTCCTTGTTTTCAAAGAGAAGCTTCCATGTGATTGCAGTGTACTCATTTCTGTCCTTTACTGAAGATTGTTTACCACTGTATCAACCTTGTTATGCAAGTTCTTAAACTGTTTCCTTACTTAATGACTACATATGTTTAGATTAATGTTCTGCCATTGTTTTGGATTTCACCTTGTGCTTGATCTCACTTGCAGATGAATCACTTCAACAGATTAGACAAGCTCATTCTCTTGGGAACTACAAGTTTATGTTATATCATCCACAACAGTCACAATATAAAAAATGTATTGATAATAAGTCATACAATGAAGCACATGCTAAATTCGTAGGTGATGCAATAATTTTACCTTGAGATATATGCAACAGATGATGGCTGAGTTTCAGTATTTCTAATGGTTGTTATTAAAATAAAAAATAAAATAAAAATCATCATTATGACTCTTTGCATCATTATGACTCCTTGCATGCTGGGTCACTGCAGTTTTGACCAAGTATCATGAGCTACAGCTGATCTTATTTCTTGCCCTGTGTGGAATTGTGCCTTAATGTAAAAGAGCCAAACAGTTGCAGGTCAGGCTTCACTCTCTATATATAGGTTGTAGTTTTCCAGGGGAAAGGAACAGGATGTTCAAGGTAAACACTGATGTACACACACACACAGAGTCGTGAGCCAACATGGACACACACATACAAACATGCTTATAAGTCTCTTATCTGCTTTCTTCTTATTTTTCTAATAGACTATACATCTACACTTTTTGATGATGTGGTGAAATGCATTTAGGATTTGTCAGTCATGAATAAATCCACCCCAGGGTGGACTAAAAACCATTGTACAAGTTGTATCAACCATTTGTACAAGTGACAGCTGTATCTGAGAGTATGATATATGATATTCTATATGAAATATGTTGCCTATGAGTTCTTGAGTCAGTCACAGCATGTACTGAACAAGTTGGATATAGGCACCTCTTTGTGCGTTTTAGCAGCCAGACCGCGTGTTTGCTTTTCTGCATAATCACAACCTTTTAACCCAGAACTCTTATTTAACCTCATTAGGTCTGCAGAAGTGCCACTTCAGCAAATTGAACGGCTGAAAAAGACTATAATTATTTCAAATTTAATTTATGTGCACACTAGTCTCTGAAATGGAAACTAAAATAAAAGTTATTCATTTGATGCTTTACATGTACAATCCTTATATAAAGGACTTTATTTTGTGCCATCTATAACTTAAGATATAAATTATGATTTAGCCCATTGAAATAAACGTGAAATTACAATAAAACCTTAGTAGTGCATCATAATGCTGCTATTAACATCACAAGTGTGCAGGGGGGAAAAAAAGGAAAAAACAAAAACATGATACATAATACCTGCCAGGTTGTACTGCCACAGACTTTTCAGGTTATCAGAGCAAAAACTTAGCAGACAGACGAAGTGCAGAATCAGTTGGATGACCTTGTAACTCTTAAGCATCCAAAGTCGATATATGAAGCAATTTTTAAACATTTCTGAGAACGTAGCCTTGATATCATAGAAAACCTGAACAGGGAGTGATGCCAGGCAGGTCGCTGCTCTCAAGGTTTATCATCTACTGGGTTTGGCATCAAGTAGATTCCCTGATGAATGGTGTTGTGTTGTGTGTTAGATGGTGACCTCGAAATCGGAAAAGGAAGGAAAGTGACGGTATTTTTTTGATTTTTGTGTGTTTAGAAGGACATTGCATACGTGCAAGGTCACACGTTTGTTGGGCCGTCAGCAGAAGCGATGTTTGTATGTGTGTGTTTATCAAACAATGATGAAACATATCTGGAGATGCAAGATAAAGTGATCTTCTGACAGAGTTGCTGTTCTCCTCTGCCACTCCTATGATTTTGCCAGTGGAGCACATAGGGAGAGAAGCAACATGCCATGACTCAGCATGTATTTTTTTTTTCCTCAATGTATAACAAATATGGGACAGTGCAACTTGTGCCAGCAATGTGCGTGAGGCCAAGCATTTCAGATTGAAACCATGTTCTTTTTCCATGAAGAGAAGGAAGTGCAACCTCCCACTCTCACTCCCACCCAGCTCTACCACAAATGGACAGTGCCAATTGTGTGTTCTCTTGTGTTGTGTGTGAAAGTGCACCTAAACCAGGACTTGCCATGCTAAATCAGAACTAGAATTAGAAGTGAAGACAAACGTTACATGCTGTGGTTGAAAACACCATTCTGCAAAAACTAAACGCTTTCCAGGTTTCATTGCATGGATTCACAGAGACATTGAGTCTGTATCACAAAATAACATTTTCCAAGGATGTTAGTGTTGCCTGTTGCCTTGTCGAGGGGAAATGCAGCATGAAATAGCCAGTGCAGATCTTCTCATCTCTGGTGGTCCATCTTGTTTACAAGCTGTAACCAGAATGAGTTTTTCTTTTTTTCTTTTCTTCTAATGGTTACATAGTTGAGGACTTTGCTGAGGCACTGGGCTTAGCGTTGGTCACTATATTTGGTCTTAAATGAGGAGGTCAAAAAGAAAAAGAATATCTTTCCCATGCCTCTCATACTGTAGCAGGCGTAAGTGGAATTCAGATTCTTATGTAAGACTGCTGTTTCATTTTTGACTTGTCACGCACTGGAAGTGCAGTTCCCTCCTATATTTGATTACACTACTGAGAGCAGAAGCCAGAGGAAGATTTGATGGTTTAGCATCGAGTTTCTTCCCCTTGTTTTCTTCTTTCAGTTCACTCAGTTCAGTCCCTCCCAAAAGAGTTAAGAATCATTGCTTAAGATCTTATTTGTGTCCAACTGCTTTTGGAAAGATTTTTTTTTTTTTTTTTTTTTTTTTTTTATTATTATGAATGTTTTAAAATGGAGTACAGTCATCCATTCAAAACAGACCTGCACTCAGTCAGTTGAACTCTAGACAGAAACTGTTTTGGGGGATGGGCATTCAAATCTGTTGCCTCCATGAAGCCAATCAGAATTGAGCATGTGGTGTGACCAAGCCTGTGTTGCATAACCTCCGAGGCAGACAGAGCCTACAGCAGAGACCGTCTCACTCTGCAGACTCAACAGTCTTCACACGCAACACTCCCCAACCAAACAAGTGTGTGTGCTTAAGTCTTGCTTACTTTGCTTTGTTTGCATTGATTCCCAGATTTAACCATGCCAGAACATACACATGCAATAACGTCTCTGGGATACACTCGACCTAAATTTTACTTAGCTGCACTGAGAATGTGCTGGCGCTATGCAAAAATGGAATCAACATGCTTTTTGTGCAGGAAAAGAAGTGTCAGTGGTGATTATCAAAGCGCTAGATCACAAAAACTACAAAGCCAAGAACCTTGTGTGCAGATCAAGAAAACTGCGACACAATTTCTGCACAAACAAACAATGACAGACAAAGAAAGGAAAGCAGTTTTGCCACTGTAATCATGCATTCTAAATATATAAGAGATATGTTTTTCATTTGTATTGTAACTTTGTTTTTCTCAATTCATTTGAATGTGTTATTCACAGACACACACAGTACAAACACACAGTGTGTTATGTTTATTCTTGGTGAAACGACAAAGTTCTTAGAATATTCTTTAGGCAACTTGTATTAAAATGTATTCATAACTGATTCTTTCTGCTAAATACATGTGATACAGACCATAAGTTTGCTCAAATGAGGCTGAGGAAATCAATCCCACTAGCTGCTAGATCCTGCATGTTTCCAGTTCATTATTTACGTGCTTCGCCTAATGCTGGGACTTGGTCTATGATCTCTCTGTAACTGAAAGGAATAAGCAGATAAAGACAAACGAAAAAATAGGATAAATTGTAACGCAGATGCAATAGTGTAGCATGGCCGACCTAATTCTTGGACCTCGAATGGTGACTTATCCCCAGGAAATGACAGGAAAGGAAATTTCCATTCAAAATCAACACACTAAACAGTAATGATATTTTCACTGGAGGAGACAGTGTGAGGCATCTTTTTTTGTGATTTCCTGGAGGTGACATTATGGGTCTAAACAGAGCTTTTCATACAAAAAATAGAACTTAACTAACCTAGACTTAAGTCAAGCTGACATTGTTTGGTATTAAAAACAGAGGAAGTGGTTGGCTGTGCGGTAAAGAAACAATACACGGAAAAATACAACTGCTGTGCATATTCCCTGAGGCACGGTGTTTGTCTGGCCAGTCAAGGATAAGACACTTTCATTTTTTTTTTTTCTTTTTTGTCTCAGCAGCCCACACACGTTTTTGTGTTACCACACTGCATTCTGCACTTCATAGATGATGGAAGGAACAGGAACAAGCACCCATTTCTTTTGTAGGCCATAGTGTGACCAGTGGCCTTGATCAGAACAGTAACAGTGAGGAAAATGTACATTCACTGTAGCTCTGGTGTGTCATGGGTAGAGCAATTACACAGGGACAGCTTTCTTTGGGCTGCTTGATCCACTTTAATGTCCACTTCCAAAGTAGGACAACTGAAAACAGACAACTATCTGGCATTATAACACTCTCCTCTTCAATCTTAACCAACAGTTACACACAGGTTAAACGAATAATGTAATTTTTAAGCTAAATTAAGGCACCAAATGCATTTCAATATGTACAATAGTCATTTAAATTCTGTCAATAAACCTGAGGAGATGTACGAAATAAACTCCGACAAATATAAACATCACGTCATGTTCATTTTGTTGTGAGTGAAAGAAAGCATTTAACCAGGACCGACAGCACGCGACTGAAACCTCAGTGCAAGACGATAAGGTTTTGGTTTCTCAATAGTCCTGTTATTTCCTGCTATCAGAGCTCTCTATTAACAATAGGTTCTCACAGTGTCACAGAGATGAAAATAAACCAAGGAAAGATTCAAAGTCTTCCTGGCTTTTCCTAGTGCTGCCTCAGCTGCGGTGTGGGACTCACAAAGTCCAGTTCAGGTCTGACTTTGCGTTTTCAAGAGGAGTTTCCTCAGGGAAAGCTGTTCTGGCTCAGTGACAACACAAACACGGTCTCTCCCTCTCTCCCTCTCTCTCTCTTTTCTGCAGCCACGGGGACATGTGGGGCTGTAAGCTGGACAGGAAGGAGGATCACCAGCCCACTCCAGAATCATTTCCCCTCAGCTGTCAAAGCACCGGTTGGCCACTGAGGAGTGGGTTAACTCCCTCATAGTGAAGAGGCTGAGCTGTGCATAGGACACAGCTATATCCTGGATCTGTGCAACTTCTGCCTCTGGGAGTGACATGCCTCTCTTCAGTAGATATGAAGAGCCTTACTGACAGTACAAACTTTTAAACAATAAAAAAAACCCAAAAGCTTCTAGTTACTACATATGGAGCTTTGAAGAAAACCTTTGATTATTCAAGGCGAAGTGTCAGAAGTTTCTTTTGACAGATTCTAATATTCTAGTATATGATACATGTAGGTGTATTATTTTATTTTAGACAATTTTTTTTTTTTGCTTAGCTTTAGTTGCATTTCATATGCAGTCTCTATTGAGACATGGTTTTAAAATCTTAAGTAGCTCTAAAGGAACACTTCAGCATATAGACAGAATACTTTTATACGCTTACTTGCAGTTAGATGAAAAGGCTGATTCTCACTCATATCTGTCTGATAAATATGAGAGCACAGCCGGAAGGAAGCTCACTTTGCGAAGCAGAAATAACTTGTCTGACTCTGTTTAAAGTTAAAAGAGAAAAAAATCTATCAGCATCTCTTGAGGTTCCCCAATTACAATATTACATCTTGTTAGCTTGATCTGTAGGTCTACCACAATCCAAGTTCAAAATTCAGGTACCACCTTTTTTAGACCACCAAGGCCAAAGCAAAATGAGACAGAATTTGCTGTTGTGTCCTCTACAAAATATAGAATTATTCTACAAAATCTTTAAAATTTTTAAAGGTTGTGCAGTTAGATGTGGAAATGAGCTGTAACCCAGTACCTTCATCTAAAAGAGTGGTCCTCTCACTCTTTGTCAGTGTGCTTTGCAGTAAATCTTGGGATAGCTTGGGACCACAAAGGATCCCCTCGTTATCCCAGAAAAAGTAGGCCACATTTCTTGACCTAATTTGAAGGAGTCTTCTAAAATATAACAGCCTAGGCGCTATCTGCTGTGATGCAATGGGTCTTCCAGTGCGGCTTCCGAAGGATGTGCCCCCCTTGAGACGGGGCACAGGTCATCTCTCGACTGGAAGGAACAACCTCCTGGTCTTTCCTGGAGACCATGGATGACAGACAAATAATATATAATGTATATGATGTATTTGTAATTTATAAACTAATATTCTGTATCATGTATCATTAAAGCAAGTGCAAATGCTTGCATTTGGATTGCCTTTTTTTGTCAGTATATACTGTATGTAAACAGGAGACAAGAGGAGGCCATGACATGCAGCTAAAGGCATTCCAACTTTGCAGTGTCCATTGCCCTCTGTCCACGTTTTTTCAACATCCAACCACAGTACTTATCAGTGATTGTCTTGTTCTTTTCTTCGTCATGCCCAGTTTGACGTGTTGTTTTCCTCTAGCTGCGGTGCCACAACACAATCCATCAATCAAGGCGATTGTGAACTTGTCCATGTGAGCTACATACCAGCTGAATGTTAATTCTAGAAAGCATGAATCCAGACAGGAGCCCAGGATAAACTTTTACCCTTCCACTTAAAGTTATGGCATGTGACACTCTGTAGTGTTGGATCAACTGACCTACATCCATTCACACGTTGCACGTTAACCTACACACTAATCTCTGGCTCAGTTGCTTTGTTTTTGGGTCATGTGGATCAGGGATGAGAGAACATTCCTGCTGACCATCGCCTGGTCAAATGTGTTTGAAAGGCGCCAATGCAGGCTCGACTGTGTGAGTGAGTGTATTTCTTCTGTATAGCACAAATACAATAGACAGATTAGGGTCATGGTTTTATAACTCTTTTTTGTCTTCCACCAGTGTCTCTGCACTAGTTCTTCACCCTGTCTGGTCAAACTTTATCAGTAATTGGATTTAGAGTTGGTGCTTGCCCAATATTGGCCCCTAGACTATAATAATCCATTTACTGGAGCAGAGGTCAGTTTGTCTTATCTCGCTACACTTTATGTGAAAACTGTAGTATAGCTGGACAGCTCTCTCCCTCATGAATCATACAGAAGGCCATGTAACTCACATCTGTCATGTGTCATCAAATTTACTGGCCTTTCCATGCTTGAAACAACTGTATGTAAGTCACCTTGTTCTACTGTACCAATACAACATAGATATATGGGTCATAGATATTGCACATTGCTGCAACAACTGAGATCAGGATTTGACTAGAATGAAAGATAATCAAGTAAAACAAACAGCTGGACTACAGATTTTGGCTTCTTTGCTACAGGGCACCAGGAGTATGGTACATGCTGCCATACTAAAGAGTTCATCCCCGATATTCTGTGCTTCTGTGCATAATCTGATCCAAAACTTGAAAGCGGATCACAGCTAAGTTCACCTATTTCTAAGACCATGTGTAAGATGCTCAAATGTGCTTATCACCATAAATATGTGCATTTGTAAATAACTCTGAAACTTTCCCAGGGTGCTAAAGGAGCAGTCCTGCGCAGCTCTTATTATCCTTTGTAGCACACCTCAAACACTGAAGCATCCAAACCCGAACTGACATGAACACACATATACTGCATTCATGTGTACACTGATTACTGTGGTTGAGTACTTGGCTCTGTATACATTTATATTAGTGTTGTTTTGTTTTTAAGGATTAGTAACAAAAAACATCCTGATGGTAGCTGTGTCGTAAATGTTTTTTTTTTAAAGCATGTCCTGAAGACTGCTGCAGTTAATGGACTCTGGTTATATGCATACCAAATGTCATAATGAAAGGGAGAAACATTATAGTTTAATTTGGCATAGAATGCATGGGGAGTTTTATACCTCCATTAAAAACATTTTGTTGTTGGTGGAGAGTAACACAACAGATGTTAGCACATGACGCCATGCCTTTTGGCTTGAACTCAAACAACCTCAAAGTTTGAAAGTTCTAAAGACACTGACATGCATCGCATTTATATTCCTATAAAGCCAGTCAATGAAAGCAACTGCTGAACTGGCAAAAAAGCCCCCCCCCCTTTTTTTTTTAAATGGGTCTTTGATTCAACACGTACACAGTAAAATGTATGTGTGCAACCTGAGTCTGAGCAGTAGTGGAAGTGTAATTTCTCATCAACTTTACAGCTCTTTTACTATCCACCATATAACTAATTGCCAAATCTAAACAGAGATGCAGAATCTAACACTCTGGGCTGTGGTGAAAACAATTCTCATGAAAACTGCTCTGCTTGTGACCTACATCGAAGATGCTGATGGATTTGATACAAAGTTGTCACGCTACAGACCAAACATGTTCACATCGCCTATGGATGGAGAATGTCATCCTTGTTGAAAATGACATTGCATGTTGTGGAGACTCTTCCCATGTAGGAGTCCCTTCATAGCCCAACAGTGGAGGCTCTTGTTCTCTATACTGACTGCGACTACATCATTGGGAGGTACTGCTAGTTGTCTGATAATGTCAAACACTGGCTAAAGACTCCCATTGCGTAAGTGTTGATGAGTCACTGGCTGACTACGCATGAAATGCAGCTTTGTCCCATGAACAAATAAACAAACAAAAAGGCAACAAATTGAACAAGTGGAGCATTTGCTTTGGTCACAACATCAACAAATAAGATTTTGTTGCAGGAATGCTGCGGGCATCAACTGGTCAGAGAAAGTGGGAGATAAACAAACGTTACTGAGCTGCCCTAGTGGCCTTGACTGAAGCACTGAAATACCATTTTGAAATTGACCAAGTCCAAGACTGAGACCAAACCAATGTGAGACCATTTTCAAGACCATTACTGTATTCAGTGCCAGTACTGATAATAATCATGTAGCTTGATATTTACATTCAGCTAAAAAGAAAAGATGATTTTATATAGAATCTGCATCATATCTAACTGAAACAAATTTTGAATTGAATATCACAGTAACACAGCACAGAACCTGCTGAAGTCTCCCACTTTTGTGTTATTGAATTACATTACATAAACCAAGTGAGCGAGTGACATTTGCAGTAAAAAAAAAGAGATGCAGTGGTGGAGGAATCCAGCTTGGCCGAGACCGAGACTAAACCGAGTAAAAATGTAGTCAATTCCGAGACAAGAGCTTGAAAATGTGGTCTCAAGGTCTTGAGTACTAAAACACTTTTTAAGACAAAGTATACTCTGATGGTCACCTGAGAAATTATTCTAAACACTGAAAACTATGGTACAGCAGATTTTAAATTTCCCCTTTGAAATGAAGTCAGTTTGTGCAGGTATGTTTGATTTTGAAATGTGGCTCGGCACCGTGCTTAACCTTGTTTGATTATATAATAGCTTCTATTTCTACCCCTGAAGCTGTAAGGATTAGTCAAATGAACAAGTCTTTTGGCTTCCATACTAAGCGGGGTGCTTGTCACAGACTGGTGGTGTGGGGGTTTTAGTCTTAGTTGGTCTATAGCCTCTGAAAGAACAACTTGCACCACTACCAGCTGTGGATAAGCTTAACCTGCCTGGCACAAAAGTGTGAACGCCAGTGTGAAGATTATATGACCGTGTGTCTGTCTTGAGTAAATGATGTCAAACCAGAAATGTGAAGTGAAAGCATACAAAAGATTATGATAATTTAAAGGGACTTGGGGCAGGATCAAGTGGTAAGACTCAATACTGACACGGTGGCCGTTGCTGGTAATTGTGTTTTGATTGACGAGATGCCGCTGATAAAACTTTCATTTTCTTTTGTGTGGGACTTTTCAGTGGACTTTGTGGGGTGGTCGGTTGTTTGTTTAGCGTAGAAGAGTCCATTACTACCTTGCTTGTCTTCTTCCCGTATCCAAGTGGAAACCTGGCACGAACGTGCATTCAGTGTCATCTGAAGTCACGTCTGTAGAACTCCGAAGTGCAGTACATTATGCAGCACACAGCCTGTTCAAGGCAATGGAGAGATACGAAGGCGGGCTCATTCTGTTTGGTTTTGAACGCTTCATCAGCCATTAGCATTAAAAAACTTAAAATGCATGTTTAATTTTTCAAAAATCCTGCCCCAGGTCCCTTTAAAGTAATATATTAATGCAACGGAACACATTTCCATGCTGTGGCCTCTGCACCTTTTAAATAACCTCAGGTAACACTTGGTCTCAAAAGCTCATGTTGCGTGTCAGGTTGCAAAGTTCATAGTACTCTTAAACTATTATGACTAAAACCCAAACAAACACAATATAAAATTCAGAGGTCTCGCTGTTTTCGCTCCTACTTTCACTCCAGGAGGCTTCAGGAGTCAGAATGAGGACAGAAAACCAACAACTATAAAGGGGGAAAGACGAAACCTCGCCTCTGTAGCTCTGCTGATCTTTTCATACGTACGCCACAGCATGGCAACGTGTTATTTTTGGTTCATGTGTTCCAAAACAAAATCTTTTCAAAACGATTATACAGTGCCATGTGCCATCGCATCCCCACACCACAAAGAGCACTGTCGACACATGTCTGCCACTGATGTAACATCTGGTGGCCTGGCGCTGAGGGAAATCCCATAATTCTGTACGGGGGAGAGCACCCAGTGCTTCTTCCTCCAGGGCTTTGGTATGTTGATCTAGCAAGGATTAATGTTCGCTTAAGAGAGGCAGTGATCTGTAATTTAGAAAATGCTATAGGTTCATTTTAGACCCGACTAGTGTTTTGCATGTTGGTGGCCCAAAAACAAGAGTGGCAGGTTAATTGTTTGAAATTTAAGGCCTCTAAAACCCCAAAATCATGTACTGTGACACCAGTACAGTAAATTACACACTGCACAGTCATGTTTACCAACCTGCCAGTCTTTGATCGTTGTATTCCAGGACACCACGGTGATGTGACAGCCTAAAATTCAGCTTTCCCCCGGACATAGCTCTCACTGCTTTTCGGGAAGCGAGTTTTATGATCAAGTTTTAATTTCTCACAGACTCCAGGAAACGGACATACCTGGCACACCAGCTTTGTTTATGCTAATGTGGAAAACTGTGGCATCTTAATTACTGTTTTCTTGTGCATTTGTGTAACACAAAAGCGAAGCTCAATGATGCACCCGAGGGATTTGCGGCCATGTGTAGATATCATCGTGTGTGGATTTTATTTATGGTCAATGCGTGGTTGATGATGTGGGCTCTTCACTGGAGAAAAGGTGTTACATTTAAGTTCAGCCCTGTGTAGTGTTACGTATCTTTTTTCCCATAAGAACTGCAGCTTTGTAGATTCGCCTGGTGTGGCACACAGAGGGAGACTGCCCTTCCTCACTGCTTTGAGGCCTCGCTTGCTATTTAGACAGCTGCACACATCAGCCTGGTCTTAACTATACTCTAAGGTTATGGCAGATTAAATAAATCCACTTCAATTGCATAGCTTATTGCATAACAGGCACCTGATCATGAACACAAATTGCCAGGTTTTATTTATCATAGGTTCATTGCAGTAGTGGAGATAATCCATGTGCTTTTTACAGTGAGCCTAAGTGGAATTACACTGGTTTCTGGCCACCAGCACAGGCCTCACCGACACACTTTGGACAATAGCCACCAGGCACTGAGTGCGTATCAACTTTGTCCAGCTTTCGTATTGAAAGAAGCCGTGCCAGAACTCCTGGTGACACACATCTGTGCTGAGTTAGATTTCCACAGCTGACCAGGGCGTGACCCACTTCCCTCTCTGTCTCTCTCTCTCTTTTTTTTTTTTTTTTTTTTTTACACTTCTCTCTCTGTTCAAGTCCTGGGAAAAAAGATTTTTGATAGAATTACGTCCCTGTTGCTATTACTGTTATATACAGTTGACAACAGCTCAACACTTCCGCTTTTTCTCTTCCCATTCCATGATTCAGTACATGAGAGAACAAACCAAGCCTTGGGGCTCAGTATCTTCTATTCTAAAAATGCTGCTGCTTTGCTGTCATGAGCTGGGGAGGAATTTCTGAGTCAGATTTGGTCTGTTGATTATGGTTCTCCCTTCACCACAGTTACCATGGAGATATACGCAATTTGAGACACACAAACACAGTTAGTGACAGAGAGATGTGACAAATTAAAGGAAACAAGGACTCATCCCCCAGTTTCAGTCATTAGTCTTAAAATAGCCCACTCACAGAACCAGTTACATTTTTGATGTCGCACGCCGTAGCGAGGCGTGGACTGGGCAAAGGAATCCAAACACTGGGATAGTCGTTAGTGCTTGTCGTCCCTGGATGATTCCTCTTCTCCAGGGGTGTGAGTCATCCACAACTGGGTGCTGTTTTGCTTCACCTTTTTTGTGTTGAAATGCAGAGTCATGTGGAGATGGGTGACATCTACTCACATTCTGTACAGAGCACCCACTGAAAATACCACAGATGTCCTTACATCATACACTTGCAGACATACAGACTCTATTTTAACAGCCCAAATCATATGGTTGGAGTTGTAAATTCATTTTTAGTTTATTATAATGGGAAAATTTAGTCCAAATGATGAATGAGAGACAACGGTAAATGTACCTGGTAGAATGAATGAAGGCCTCTCGGCGGAGTTATGGGAATGGTATACAACGCAATAACTGCATTTGCTATTTAAATGATGTGGGCACTGGACGCAAAAATGACAACTGAGTTAGTTTGAAACAAATAAAGATGCTTGTTTTTGTTTCCCCTTGTGTCACTTTGTGCAGCGTGTAAGATTGTGGCCCATACATTCAGAATGACATTTCACCAGAAGTCTGACATGCAGCTAATTGGTCAGTGTCAAGCACAGACCCACTCTATGAATAACATTAAGGCGTGAAATTGCATTGAGGAAAAAACTACAAGCTCTGCTTCTCTGTCAAGAAAAGTCACCACATGCCATCGGGTCATGGATAAGAGAAACAAGACCGAGTGTCAGTTTCACATGGGAAATGAACAGTGGTCTCCTGTATGCAGGTTCTGTGTTTTGTCGACACATCCCTTCACCCCAATCTCCTCCTCTTAATGTGGACTTTGTCACTCTATATACTACATAACTTCCTCCTTTGCTCTACTAGACATCATCTGGGGGTCATGACCACTGGCACAAATGACCTATGAGCTACTTTTCCTTCTACAAAAGGACAGTGTCTTGTTGGCACACACAGAATAGAAGGCAGAATTTTTTAAATGAAGTTGCGTCAATGCGTCATAACATAATTTGAATGTACAAACCACCACATGGAGTAACTTCCAGGAATAACAATTCAGGTCACTCACTTCCTCAAGCCTCAACATCCAATGATCACCATTCAAAGCGCTGTGCTCATCAACAACCAAATTAGTGCTGCGATAAAGAAAATGATGAATTAATCATGACTTCATTTCAGCTGTATATCTCCAGGCACAGCCAGTTCTACTGTCTGTGGAGTCTGAGTGCATGTTTACTGTCAGCAGTTGGAATTTTTTTTTTTTTTTTTTTTTTTTTTACAAGGCAGCAGCGGTAATAACATGGTATGGGACTGACCCACATATAAAAGCCATTAGTAACATGACTCTTTAGATGTGTCTACTCAGGCAGAATACAGCTGCTCTAAAGTTACCAGGAAGTCAGGCAGGACTGGGAATTGCAGGATGTCTCTGTGTGTGTTTTTTCTCAGAAAATAATATTTTATATAACATTTCTCACTAAGATCAAAGGTTATGTTCGGAATAATTGAGGATATATCTCCCCTTTTATCAGCTGACCATCATGTTGTCAGGTTTCTGTCTGTGTATAGTCCTGATAAGAGACAATAAATGATTAGACTCAACTCCATACTGTTCCCTTATGTATCAGCTTACACACATTGCCACACTGCCTTACATTGCCTGTATCAACGGGCAACAGTACAAAAGACCTTAAATGATGCAGAAAGGCATTTTCTTAACTGAATACACCTGCTGCAGTAAGATGATCATGAATGTGTGTGACAGCTTCTTGGCATACCATTTAGTTATGCAACAGACAAACTTGTCAAAGTGCATGGCCTTGAGCAGTCCTGAGTCTGAGTGTGGCGTGCCTGACTGCAAACAGATGGGAATGTAAACACACAAGGGTAATGTCTAGCACTAAACACACAATGGAATTAGTGTGTTTAGCTTGAGAAAAACACAGGTAGGAATAATAGTTGTAATTGCAGTCCTTGCAGTTTCAGAGGAATGGATGGGTAATTAGGAAATGACGCAAACACAAAGCTGCATAGCCTGCGGTCACTAAGGTGGATCCTGTGCATGTCTGACCATGTCAACCAAGAGAGAACTGTATTTTGTCTGACCTGACTTTTTTTCCCCCTCTTCTTCTGTTTCATTCATCAAACTCCATTTCTGGTTTCAGTTGTGCTAAACCTTTCCTTGGCCTTCCAAAACCAGCAGTTTCCTGACAGTACAGAAGACCAATATAAGGGCAAATACCCCATGCCAAAGCATAATCAACCACAGAGACAGTTCCAAAATGTAAATTGAATATGACAAATGCGAACATACATGGAGCAGATACAATGTTATGTAACTGCTCCAGATAGTAAATAGTTCAGTTACTTCTGTGGTCTGAGAGACAAAATTAAAGATTTCTTTCCATTTGTGGTTTACTCGACAACATAAGCACTGGGTTTGTTTTTCTCTTCTTCGACTATACAGCTGCTTATGTAAGTTTGCCACATTGTGGCTCAGCAGACCACAACCTAGAAGTACTCCACCAAGCTTGAAGTGAGCAGGTTGTGTAACAGATATTCTGGATATTCTGTTATACACTATGAGGGTGTGATTGCAAATATTATAGGTGTGACTGTGCACCATATGGCACCTCAACTCTAAATGATGCATGATGGCTCTCCCTACTGATTCTCAGTAAACAGTCAGAACAGACTACTGGAAAAAAAGAGAACACATCCTGGCAAAGCTTAGCAGCATGTGTTGAAGTCTTGTGCATGCCGCTTTGCAGCAGCAGTAACACAGTGTGACAAGTTGACCTATGTGTTTAAGAGCCTGTTTCCTGGTCATGTCTCATTTTGTTTTAAGTGTTCTCGGTGCTGGTCGCTGCCCATGGCCGGGGTGTGTTGTCAGTGCCATCTGGCCCTGTTTACTCTGTTCAGCACTGGTGGCTGACATTTACAAGTGTGTTATGTTTTGTAGAACTTTCATAAGTGTCTATTCCTGTTTGATTGTGCAGCTTCGAGTTTGACACATTGCTCTGAGTAATTACAACAGAGGTACAGTGTGTTGTTAACTCATTTCAGATTGTTTCTTCTTGGTCAGTTGTTTGATCACTTGCAAATTAGACACAAGTGAAGGCAGCTTTGCACATGATTACTCATTGTGGAGTTTAATCGTATAGTTAGTCAAGACATTGTGATGCTTTGAACAAACCACAAAATTTCCATATATAACCACAATGCTGTAATTACAGTGGTTACTATGGCAACCCCAGCTTTGTGTCAGAGAAGAAATTGTAATGTGCACACTAATATGAGGAATGGTGCATCATTTCATCATCTCTACCGTATGTCATCAACCTACAGGCAGCAAGGGAGGGGCAGGCCGCTCTGTGTCTGACTCATATAGGCTGTGTTGTGGTCGCTCAATGCTTAGTTACCCACACTAACACAACAGCATCACGCTGCTCCATAGCAACTGTGTGTGCCAAGGGTGGCGTGAGTTTACAATGCAAATGAGAGGAGTTTCTATTGTTTCTAAGAACTCAGGCAGGGAACATGGCGGGATTATCCTCTTATCATCCTCCGCTCTGTATCCTCAGACTAAATTCTCAGGGCCCTCATCCTAACACTTATCTCTCTCCCACAACTCCACCCCTCTTCAACTCAGTAGCCACCCTCCCTCTCTTTTTTTCTCCCTCACTTGCCCTGATTGTTTGCTTTTCAAGTATGTTCTTGAGAGCCCCACTCCTCCCCTACTCTCCTCTCTAGTAATTTCTGAATTTCTCCAACATGTTCCATCTAATCTTTCTAAATGTCTTTAATTAAAATTTCATTCTGGTGGTTTTGCTGACAGCAAGCCCTGATTGCTTATCACTCCAACACAACGGGGAGAACGTTGTCAAGTAGAGAAGGTGACTTGAATTTAAAAGATGCCTACAGAGATGAGCAGCAAACACTTCACTGATCGATCCATGATTTTGAAAGCTTACCAGAAGCTAAACCTACTTCTACTACTACTGTAGTGCTACTCCTACTGACACAGTAGGAGTAGCACTGGTACTTTTATCTTTCTTCTGGAAGATGTTAAAGTAAAGGCCACATATCTGGTTTTCATGACACAAAATAAACAAACAGGAATGTAAGGCATCCCTCTGGAAGGTGCCTTACATTCATCAGCTGTCTGAGATGTTGTCATCACATCTAGGTCATTCCCTTTCACGTGAGAAGGTCAAATCCTCTGTGGGAATTCTCCATTTATTACATTAGATTAGGACTTCCTTTCATCCTCTTTACTTTGCACACCAAGCTACCTTGAGGTAAGAGATGAAAGATAATTAAGGGGAATCAAGGGATTTCCCAGGGACTCTTACACTTGGATATCTGGCATATTCTCATGTTGAGGCACATGTGTCTGGTTCAGATGAGACTCTTCATAGAGGTTCCGCTCCCTATTATTTTAATGGTAGCAGTATTTCTATGTACAATTTCCTTTTTTTAAATACTTAGAACTCAAATTGCAGGTCAGCATGAACACCAGTGACAATCCAAACAGAAGCACTGAATGGAGTTTGTCATATTATAAATATCTCTTATTTTTTAATACTTTGACTCTATAAGGGCTTCTTGAATAAGGTGAACTGAAACTAAGGAGATGTAGCTGAGATGGAGAGAGAAAGACTCCTTTCACTAATGTAGCTTTAAGTCACTACTCTGGAAGAATTTATAAGACAGTTTCCCTCCTCAGCACCTAATGGAAATCTGAGGAATGTAGCTTTGCAGAGTTAGGCCGGACAAAAATGGTAACATCCCATCCAGCCTGAGAAAATGCCAGATTTTTTTGATCCTGATCTAAAGTTCTTTGAAGAGGAATACAGAGACACAAAGGCAAAAGCATGGGTGAGACCACTGAGTTGAAAACCACAGAGGCATCACAGGCGTATTCTGCAGAGCGAGACAACTTTTTTTGTTTAACAAGCGTCTTCCTCCAGACTGCCGCAAAAGAGGAAACATCTCCAAACCCCTATTAACTTTGGAAAAGAGTTGGAAAAACAGATGATGATGTCAGCCCCGGGAGCACAGCAGTGTTTTATCTACTTCCTGTTTACCTTCTTCTGTGTCTGTGTCTGTCAGCAGGAGCGTCGGGAAGCACCCACAGCTCATGCTCCCTCAGAGACTCAGGGCACAGGAGGCCTATTGTCACCAGACCCCACTACCAGGCCAAATAAGGACAGACCCCTGTTGGCTCTGATGTGTGAGTGAAACCAGAGGGAGGACGGACACAGAGGGAGAGAAAAAAATAGAAACTGAAAGGTTAGTGATGAAAGGGTTAAAGAATGACAGAAGAAAGTAACATAAAGGGGGGAAATCAACAACATAGAGGGTAGACTGGGGAAACCCCCCCTTCAGTCTAGTCTGAGTCACCATCAGGAAGAGAGCCAGACCCAAACAGTCTTCCCACCTAAAATCCTCCACAGCCCCCTCCCCCTCCCTCCTAAAACTGCTACTGCTGTCTGGCCTACACAAAAAAATACAAGTGAAAACTACCTTTTGTTTCTTAGAAGAGACAAAAACAGCTACATTAGAAGTTGTTCCACTTTCTGTGTAGATAGGGGTTGCATGAGTTGGGATAGTTCTCCTCTTTGCGCCATTATTTGCTGTAATTCTTGTTTGTTTTTGTTCTTTACGTCGTTGTTTCATTGTTGCTATAGCAGCAGCCAAAGGTTACAAACAATGATATGAGAAGAGGAAGTGAAACAGCACTCTGGGAACATTGTGTACCCTTGTGGACTGTGGGCAAACCAGATGGCAATTGTTAAAAAAAACTGATTAAAAGAGTTGAAATTAAAATCATATTTCATATTATTTGTGCTGTGTTGATTTCCGTTCATAATGTAACAGCTTATATTAGTATTAGTGTTGAGTTGACACCAAATGATCTGTTATTTTGCAGGAAATGTGACGGGTTGCTAAGGCGACAAAGTTCCCCTCTCCACCATTGACTGTGTTTATGAAATCTGCTGAAACAGTAGTGCAGTGATATCATCAGTTTCTCAGGCCTTCCCCTCGCGTTTACCACTGGCCATATTGGGTAAGAAAAAAAAGAGCCCATAGAAAATAATTGGCTGTGTAAGATGTCATACCACCATGATGTCACAGGCGTAAGCTCACACTGCAGTTTCTAAAGTGGGTACATTACATAGTGCACCGCGTCTATATTTGGAGTTAAGATCAACACAACTGGTTGTCAATGATGCTGTTGATACAGAAGTGGTGGTACAAGAGATTCATTCATCCGCTCACACTCCTGTACCCCGCCTCTCACAACCAAAATGGCAATTTCATCGTCACTGGGTGTGTGTGTGTATTACTCTAAACACACGGAGTGGATGTTAGCTGATAAATCTTCTCCACAGAGGAGTTCACCTCGTGTTTGCTTTTCTAAAACTAATTATAGTGCTGCCAAATCCACAGAATGTCCCCTTCTGTATTTTTTTTTTTACTCTTAGATGTGAAGGTGAGATATTATGTCACACATGGATCTTTCAGCAAAAAAAAAAAAAAAATGTAATAAATATTGATCATATCTTTATACTCTAATAAAGGAAATATTAAAGAAGGGCTGTGTGATGCCACTTGAAACCAAAGCAGTCCGGGCACAGGACGCCGTCTCTCTTTCCCTCTCATTAGAATGATTCTCATCTCCAGCAGCAGCTGTTTGTTTTCCTTCAGGGAGGGGAAGAAGCACCCATTATTTGCCTCGCAAGAGGGTTGGGGGCCCCATAATTTCTTTTTCCAGCATTGACCTCACCTCAACAATATGGCCCTTTCCTGGCCTCAACCCCAACTTTTCCCCAAGTATCTGAGTCAGCCACTTCTCAGATTCATGTGCTTCTATTTTGAGGCTCTAATTTCCATCATTCCACTGGTAGTCAGACATATATAACTGTGTTTTTTTTAATATGGAAAAGGAAAATGTCTGGACCTTAGGTGCAACAGTTTTGGTGCTCTAGTTGGACTAAAGCACAGACGACCTAAAGAGATCTGATGCTGTGACACCAGGATTAAGTGCACAAAGGTGTTAGAAGTGTCACCAGGTCAGCAGCTTGGACTCAAGTCACCTACTGTAGCTGGCAGGGTGTTTAGGAGACAAGTCTTGACTGAAAATGTGGGTCAAACCCAACACCCTATAAATCCACTTGCCTGAAAATGGACTGAGAGGATCCATTAAAGTCACAGTGAACACCCGAGCCTGAGACTAGCTTTTAAAAGAGCATTAGGGGCTTTATAATTGCATATTATGTATGCAATACATTAATAAGCCTCATTTGCTGAATCAGCATTTTTGTCACTGA
This sequence comes from Caranx ignobilis, assembly GCA_021432705.1. Lineage (NCBI taxonomy): Eukaryota > Metazoa > Chordata > Actinopteri > Carangiformes > Carangidae > Caranx > Caranx ignobilis. Next base: position 14,914,027 of record MU269981.1, on the reverse strand, counting down.
CTCAGAAAAGGAAAGTGCAATTTATTCTCCCCTAGTGTCTGGCTGACTTATTGATTCCTGCTCAGTGAGGCAATGAAAAACAAGCAACTGTTTTATTTTCTAAATGCTCCTCTTCCTCCCTTTTGGCTTCATTTAACAAGATGACCAGTGTCTCCCTTTATGAAGCCAGCTCCAAGGTTACAGAGTTCCTGCTTGACATGACAGCCTGGCAGGTAAAATGTCCAGCCCTTGACAGATGGTTGCTAGCAGCCAAAACAAGAGCTGGACAGGTCCCAATCCCATTAACAAAGCCATGAATGGATGCTGCACAATATAAATAGAGCTGTTTTTTTCCCCCCCAGAACGGGCAGGGACATTCAAAATTATGTACAAACACATGAACTCATATCCTTATTTCAGAGGATTGGAGGGGTGTTGCAGACATCTAGCACTTATGACATGACACACCTGCTCCCTGAAAGCATGGATTTTTCCCAGTTTATAAAAGACGGTTCTGAAAATTACAAAGTTACATATGTTTATATGTGCTCCCAGCTTAAATGTGATATAAAGTTGGCCTGGGGAGAACACTACAGTATGTGGGGTTTGAGAGGCCATATGGTTTCAATTATTGTTGCTCTCACCAACTGTGTGTTTTCAAGGAAGCCTCATAAACCAGTGTTGTTTTAATTTTATTCACATCTAGGTCACATATAGAGAGTTCACTTCAAAGCATTTTTTTTTCTTTGAGATTGAACTAAACTCATTCCAAGAAAGCAAATGTCACAGTTAAATAAAGGGGGGGGGGGGGCTGATTGTTTGCCAGTGTGTGCAGTCAATTAGCTGCGCAAGTGGTAAATTAAATGCAATTTATCTAAATTCAAGTCTTACTCATTCATATAAAAAAGAGCACCCCACACTTCCTCTTAGCTTTTTAGCTGTCAAATTTGATTCTACGCCACAGACTGTACTAAATGCCTTAAATGGATTACCTGGGATCAGTGTCTCTCACTGGTGTCTGTCAACACAGTTTCACATGAAACTCTTCCAAGTGATGCACCAGTGTAATATTCAGTGGTGTACATATAGCCTAAAATAGCAACTAATAAACACATGGACACAGATACACACACACCAGGAATTATTGGCAGATTGGAGAGCAAGGCCTGATTGAAGGAATGATGAAACCGTTGACGTTTGACGAGCATTAAATTGTACCTTGTATAACTAGGTCATCAATCTGTACCATCAGCTATTATATGAAACATCATGTCAAGCTTTGTGTCTTCCACGAAATTGGATTACAAAACCATTTACGTCTGCGCTCCCACCCCCCAAATACCAAACAGAAGACATTTATATCAGATAGCATCCTAACACATGGTTTGTAATTTAACTCTGCCTTGATGTACACTTGTATCTTCATATAGTGCCATCTTGTGTTTGGGTAACAAGGTTAATGATGATTGGAAATGCTACCATAATCCTCCTAGCTACCAATGCGCTCTTCTTCTGACCTCAAGGGTTAAACTCTGACATACACTGAGGCTATATGGCTATATGTTGTGTGTGTCATGATAAAGGATGGCCACAGTTGTCCACCCTATCATGATAAATCTACAGTCAAAAGAGTCGATGTCTATGGGTGAGTCAGTTGGTGTTTTCATCGAGGGGCTCCTTGAAAGTGAGCCTTCAACTTTCATGACAGGGCAGTGAAACAAAACCTGTGAACATCACAGCAGTCCACCACTTCCATCCTCTGTCGCTTGGATCAAAAGGACTTTGATCCTCCAGCAGGACCTCTATTCTTTTACTGTGGCCCTTCTATAATAAGTTCAATAGAAAGCTTGTAACATCTCACATTAGCAGCCTTTGATGGAAGAATGGACATAACGCTTCTTACTTCTCCTTAAATAAATGGAAAATGCAGCTGTGTACGGCTGCGGCGCCTCCCTCCGCCTGACTCAGCAAGATTTTAAGCACAAAACAGGCAGTGAGCAAGACGTAAGCGTGGCGGGAGGAGAGGAAAGCTGTTGTCTATTAGTGACGGTCTTTTTTAGGGGCAAAAGCAAAAAGCTATTATTAGAACAAGAGCCTGGGAGAAACGACAACAACAGGCACACAACAAAAACAGGCATAAACATGACATAATGCCCTCTATAAATATTGTGCGGATGCTTCCGCTCTTTCCCTTGCAGTTATTTTTGTTGCGTATTGTTCTCATTTGTACTGTTATGGATGACTATCCCCTCTGTTTTGTGTTTATACCCTAAAAACAGCTGATTGGAAGATGGGCGCTGCAATGCCCTTGAGACTGACGAGAAAAAGCTGATCGATGAGGCAAATATGAACAGGAAAGAGAGAGTGAATAAAAATAAAGAGGAGAGAGAGAAGAGGGAAAGAGGTGGGGCAGAGGATACCCAAACATTTCCAGTACTAGCATTACAAAGAGTGGCCACCCTGTCGGCTGTTCTTTGGAAATGCCTGCAAGTGGAGTGTGCAGGGAACTAGTGAGTCACTCCTGCGAGAGAAAAACCACAACATGGATGTTTTAGAGAGGAGTTCAAAGGAAACTCTGAAACGAGTGACAGACCAACCCATGGTGACTAGTCAGAGTCTGGAATTGGTGGTGGTTTAATACTGAGAAATTAGGTCACTGTGTTTGGCAGGGTGGCATCACAGGTCTGTGTGTCTGAGAGATCAAAAGCCGCTGGCAAGAGGAAGGCGTTTACCGTCGTTTCTTCCTCTTCCTTATTTTATCTTTTATTTTTTTGGGAAATAGGGGGGTGTCCTGGCAGAGGTAGTTCAGTGACATGGGAAGAGGATGCGAGGAAGGCAGACTGAAAGAAGAGTGGTGAGAGACAGATAGAGACAAACACAGAGAGCGAGGGAAAGAGAGAGAGAGGCTGGTCTTTGCTTCTCTGTTCCAGCTAACCATCTATCTTTGGCTTTGCTCACGCCCCAGCTGCTGCTGGTTCAAAGTACGGTCATTGGCAGGGAACCAGCCACAAGGCTGCGAAAAACACCCACACAGCCACTTCACATACAGAGGGAAGCAAAAGAAACAGAATGTCTTTGGAACAAATGAAAGTCTCAAACTCCAGCCCACTGTCACGTAACTTTTGCAGCAAAATCACCACAGCCTCAAACTTTGGAAGGATGGATTTTGCATGTGTGTATGTGTTCAATAAGTTAATGATTAATCACCCAGCTAAATAGCACACTTAAAAATGCCAGGGACAGCCAATGCAACACTTTATATTTGTCCTGGCCTGCAGCGATGGGTGCAGGACTGGCACTAAAACATAAACTATAAGTCACATTTGCAGCACATACAGTTGTCACAATGTGGCAAAGGTTTAACAGCATGGTTTGCAATAGTGAATAAGATTAGAACACACACACACACACACACACACACATTTGGAAACATGATGTGGATTAAAGTGAAGTTAATCAAAGTGGGAAGCTTAAGTTATGTAGCAGTCATGCTTCAGTAAATGTACTTAAGTTAATTCAGTTAGGCAATGGTGAGCTGCAGCATAGAGATTTAAATGATCTCCTCTGTCCTTAAACTACTCCACGAAACAATATGCTTAAAAATCCTGCAATGACTGAGGAAAAAAAGTGACTCTAAAGTATAGTTTTGGTCATTTTGTGGTCATAAACATTCAATCTATAGAAGTTACTGACTTTAAATTGGTTGTTGGATCCTCTGCTGCAGCTCTTGTCCCGTGCCAAACTATCTGGGGCAAGGTTAAGTAAATGTGCTGTGGAGCCGGGTGTGCAAAGGTGAGTGTGTGCTTATTCTATAGAAGTGTGACACTGCATTCGTATTACTGCATGTGTGCAAGTGCCCTTGGTGTGTGTATGTGTGTTTGTGTGTTGCCTCATGCACGTGTTCCAACAAAGGCAGGTGAGCAGAGTCTTGTTCATCAGCCATCCAGAACCTTATACTGACAGGTCAGACAGCTAGTTCAATGATATAAACATACACACACACACACACACACACACACACACACACACACACACACACACACACACACACACACACACGTGCACATACACACACACACCCACGTGCACATACACACACAGTCGGATGATTTCCTTGTAAGGTCCGACTTGTTCTTGGAGTATGAACGTGACTGTGCCAGTGTTTCTACAGCTATTGTTTGGACTCGCCTGACGTGTCTGGGTCACTGCTGATACAATGTTCTGTTTTGTTCTTCTTTGGCAATATGGCTGGGTGAGGTGCAGAGTCTGAAACGTGAAAGCTGCCTGGTGCCAGTTTTTGGGGTGCAGCAATCAGCAGATTGAGACTAATGAGAGCAGATTCAGCCAAAAAGAGACAGGGTACTGGAGCTTTACCAAGAGGGGGGGCAGTTAGTGAGAGGCTTGTTTCCTGCAGCACCCATTTCTGGTGTGATTAATAGCCGACTACCAGGAAAGCAAGACTGTGTCTGTTAATTACCCCAAACCCAAACAGGGTGGTGGAGGGTATGTTCCCTATGTCCATTTGTTTAGCCTTTGTTCAACAGGAGGGGTTACATTTGATGAAAGATGCTGAAATGTTCAAAAGGAAAATGCACAATTTGGAGGATTTCCAAAACATGTCCCCATCTGATTCCCACATGTGCAAAATTGTTATTAAAACTTCTGTGTCTCATCACTTGTTTTTGTACAGCGTTGCAGTCAATGAGTGATTTCTTGACACCAAGGATGAAAAATCTAGGTCACATTATGAAGGTCATTAATGATTTCCATCAAAAGTACAATCTGCTCCAATAACATTAAATCATAATACAGCACAAAGGTGAGTTTTTCTCCTTTAGTCTGATCCTGTTGACGCTGATGCCTCATTTTTGTAAAACAAAAATGAAAGCCAGCCTGATTGGCTGATTTTCTCACAGATCACCATGACCCGAATTGACCCCAAGGTAAACTTTCATCATAATAAACATGCGAATTAGACACTAGTGTGCACCTACTGACTAACAGTTTAAAGACATTATGCAATGTAATGTGCTTGATAAATTACAGTCAATAAGCCTACATCTAGATGCTTAATTTCCTGAAAATTTTACATCCCAAGGGCAACAACACCCTCTGACTGAATGCCAAGTCTTCTCTTTAATTAGACATGAGATCATCTCTCATGTAACCGATTTCAGCAGGGTATCACACCTCTTATTGTTTGAGATTGCAAAATCCATGCACTAAAAACTTCTGAACTGTTCACAGTTCTTGGATTTGTCATATTAAAACAAAAAAAAAAAAAAGTCATTCAAAGAGCAGCATGAATGCACGTCTGTTCAGAATGCAGTATATACAGAATATCATTTAGATCTACATTTTGAAGGAACACAAGACATAATGTACTTTCAATCAAATCAAGAGCTTAAGTGTTATCTTATGATATTCTTCCACTGAACTTGTCACAGAAGAAAAAAATGTTCTTTCTAACAGGAAACAGTAAGTGAACCCAGCCCTCTCACTTCCTGGAATAGGCCAGATTTATTGATAGCATTACAAATATCAGGCACCTACTGTGCACACACTGGATTAGTTAGGGGCACAAGTGAGGTCATAGTAGTTGCAAAGGACAATTCTACTACAGCTGTGTCATATTTCTTTCTATCTAGAGTAACAACAAGCACAGAATAGGCTCGAAATCATGCATCACCTACATTCAACCTGAACAATAATGTGTAAAAGACGTTAAGCAACAGCAGCTGGGGAGTGGAATGAGCACATAGTTTATCCTGTCTACGCCACCATGTTCATTTATCTACAATAACACAAAGCTGAGGGATGAAAATATTTGCTGATGTATTGTGTTTTTTTTGTTTTCAGCACATTCTAATGTCACTATCACAGATCACAGATCAGATTCCCAAATATGAAAAGTAAAGAAATTACAAATATGTGCTGAACCTGCTTTCTTCTGGACCAAAATGTTATGAAAAAGCAAATCTATGCAAGTTGGAACTGAGACATAAATCTTCCACAGGGCAGCTGAAAACATATTTTGTGCTGTGCAGTCAGTGTTTACAGCAAAGCAGGCTTCACTGCAGGAAAATGCAAAGGTTTCTGACTGTGTGTGACGCAATGCATTTCCTAGCCAGGCCGTGGGCAGGTGGGCAGGTACAGGGAGCCATATTCACACTCATGAGATTAGTAGTATCATGCTGCGGCATGTATGTGTATGTGTGTGGGTGTGTGTGCGGTGTATAGTGTGCATTTGTGTGCGTGCACTCTGTTCGGCTGTATCCGTACTTGCGCCCTCAGGAAGGAGTTGTTTCCAATCCAAGCCTTTTCCTGCTGACGCTGATGCCTTGGTAAACTCGACATCTGACTTCCTTTCCTCAGGGATGGGTGATCGGATACCCGGGGCAGGGCAGTTATATGCCCTCCAGAGGTTTACAGGGGAGGACACTTTAATGGAAATCAGAATATGGAAAATTACACACACCTATAATCACCTCTCTGTGAGGCCCTCACTCAGGATGGAGGCATGGGATGGGTTGGGGTTGCAATACATGATTAACATGATGATGCATGATGAGTTAACTCAACAGGAAACCCAGTGAAGAGGTGGAGGTGACAAGCCTTTTCCTCCACTGAGTCTATTTACAGTACATGAAACTTTGTGCATCATTGCAATCATACTAAAAAAAGAAATTGTTATGTCATATCATGAAGTCCAGTACTGTTATGGTTGCCTAGAGTTACAATGCCAAAAATGGTGAAGCTGAGGATAATAGATGCCCACCATGTCAACAGTACTATAACATTGTGGACACAAAAATATAAAATGAGAATGCTGGACACACAAAAGTGCTTCTTTACCAGGCCTCAGGACATCAGACATGGAGAGAGTTCACAAGACAAAGGATCTTCCTCATATAGACTTCCTGTAAGGCAACCCACCCCTGGAGCCTCGAGCTCCCTCTAGGTAAGTATTCTAAAAAGCGTCAGGATACAACAAGAACATTCACATTCTATTGAAATTTGTGTTTTAGTGCTGGTTGCTGTGCTGCACGCAGGACATGTGCAGTCGTACACTTGTACACACGTGTTCCAGAGCAGAAGGACTCCTGAGTGCCACATCAACCCAACCAGGACGTTCAAGCTCTGCCTAAACAGACAGTATCCCGCCTCTAAACCCTTATTAACTCCTACCAGCGCACGGATTAAGTCCTGGGATCCAGACAGCTAACAACCCCGTATGTGTCTGGTACAAGCTGCTCACCCATTCACAATACTTTATGACTGGCTACAACTCACAGCCTTCTTCCACGGCCTCCCGCGGAGGGACATTTGCAAAACAAGTGCTTAGTTGAAGGGGACAGAAGTGGAGAGAGAGGGGAGTTAGGGGTGTATTTCAAAGATTACTGGAAGACGGGGAAGGGGGAGGGAATAACAGAGACATCTGGACTGATATGGGCTTTTAATAGCTAATATAGCTTTGAGTGTGTACCCAGAATTAACTGGATTTAAAGGTTGGTATATGGGCGCTGCAGCCCAAATCTATTCAGTATTCAAATGTCTGTGTTGTACTACTACATTTTAAATAAAGTTATATAAAATATATTATACATTTGGAGTGATAATGTGGTTGATATGTGATGTAAGAAATGGTTTCTTAAAATATCACTTAAGTGAAATGTTGTTTTAACCTGGATGACACTATCTTGAGAACACAGAGGGCACAAGGGGAGAGAGGCATTGAGGCGTTATGTGCCGTGCTTCTCATGTGCGCAGACGCGTGGGCCAGTCCACGTGGAGCAGACACTCCTGCAGAGTCAGTGGTCTGCCTTTTCTCCAAGTGTAAGGACAGAACATTTCATCAAAACACTCCTGAGAACCTGAGACAGAGGTATTGCCTATGATTTCACGCTGCACAGAATGTGACCTGCTGGTGTAGCTGGTACTAATGAATAATAACAGGGAAATAAAGATGGAAAGAACATGATGTAATAAAGTGTTCGACTGCAAATTGCATTTTTATTTTCTTCAGTGTTTTGTGATTTTACTCGGGTACTAATGGGTCTGTTTTGATCAAAGCACGGGATATGATGCAAGTTCATATTTTGCAATATGGTTCAGGGTGTGGGAAAAGGCCTGACAGAGTTCCTTGCACAACTGTGAGCTGAGATTCCAGACTTGCAGAATAATTGTCTTTGGGGCATTTAATTGCTTTCCAACTTAACCTGGGTTGAAAGTATCAATCAAAATAAATAAATAAATAACAACAAACAAACAAACGACAAAAAAGAAAAACCTGAACATTTCAGGTATGGATGCACTTATAGCTGTTACTGGTGTGCCTCTTGAGCAAGTACCATAGTTCATATTCACTTGCGGATGTTTCTCAAAGCAAGGCACGACCTATTACAGAGATTTCACATAGAAATGGGAAGGACAGGACAGTGCATTGAGCAAACAATCTCTGAGAGAAAATTACTTTCTCATTCCCTTTATGACAACCCTGAACTGCAGTTCCTTATGAAACCCACAGCGTTTAACACCATATACTGTAGAATCAAAAAAATATCCTGTATACCTGACCTGTAGTCCTATTGATGATTAGGCAATTGCTTGTAAACCAAAAGAAATGACCTCCTTCCTCTGCCAACCTACTGAGAACTGCTACAATAATTATCTGAGTAATTATGGGAGTGACCATTTAAGGCTTATCACGCTTTGTCCACATACCTGTAGAGTGTTTTGGTAAAGACAACTTTGAGGTCAGAGAAAAATGCCACACTATTTGTGTTTCCTATTGATTTTTTGTTCTGCATATCAGTGTTACAAAGCATACATGCAAAACATGCTATTATACACACACACACACCTAAAAAAAACTCATGTGCACACCGATTAGGCTTTTAGCATTGTATAATTACACCTGGATAAATGAATCACAAGCACTGCAAAGAAACAGTTTCATAACACCATCAGCAGGTACATTAGAGACTAATGTTTGCCCCTGTGCGAGATGGTGTAACCTTGATGCCAGTTTGCTGAGGTTACATAACGTCCCCAGACAGGTGAAAAAACAAATGACCAATTAATAGTGTCTCCCCGGGGAGCGACAACACAGCCGCTGCTATGACAGTTCCAGCCAGTCCGGACCAGTGCAGCTGCAGGTGAGAACATAGTTTGTTTGCATGTGAAGTGTGTGTTGGAGGTGCAGATTCCATACATGTTTGGGTATGCACACACAACTCCACACACATACATGGGTGTGAGCGTATTGAGGAGCCCATAAATGGCTATATAAACCAGATCAAGTATGTACCACACACATTTTTTAATGACATTTTTAAAGACATGATTTGTCACATAATGAATGCAAATGAGATCGACGTGACTATTTACAGCAACAAATGATTTAAGTACAAACCATTTACTGTCCTCATAAAACTCTTCATTCATCTGATGTATAATAATTTGTCTTGTAAATCTTGTAAACCTTAAATAGCCAGAGGAGTTATTTGTGGGTTTTGCGTCTGTGCATGGCTCGGTGTACTATATGTGCATATGTGACCCTGTGTGTGTTTGTTTCCGTGCGGCGTGCCTCATCTGCCATCCCAGCTGAGATCACAGCAGGGCCTAGTAGAGCGAACCAACACCCAGCTCAGGCAGGGGTAATCCTGAGGTGATGACATTTCAGTCTGAATTCACAGGTACGGCAACAGAGCAGTGCTTCAGCACAGGTCTGAGCAGAGAGGAGGTTATATAAAAGACACAACACATGCAGATGGCATCAGAGCCACTGATGCCTGTGAGGAATGAGGCCCATATGTAAATGCAGTGTCAAATTTAATTTATATATTATCTTTGAGTGGGTGTGGGCGGGAGCCTTGGGGTGTCTGGTGGAATAAGCAAAATTCAAAACAGTGCCCTGGTGCACTGTTACAAAACAATTTGGCAAGTGGTAATATGCCCTCTGTAGAGATGATGCGTGCATGCTTTGGTGGATTGTGGTCACCTTTAACATGAGCTATAAAAAATAACAGGAAACTTTCAGTGTTGCTGGGTAAGATGTAGCCACTGGCATGTTATGTAACTGTGTCAGAATATGTTTCATGCATTTTCTTAATAAGGTGTCAGCAAAATAGGTTAAGATATTGCCAAGATATTCATGTGTTAGAGTGAAAGAGCAACAACCTGTTCATAACCCTTTATTTCACAATCAAACCTTTTCGTGTTGCGGCTATGCTGTTCTAGAGTACACCATTATAAAGAACATACAGTGTGTGTGTGTGTCTGTTTTTTAACTGAATGCCAACTGACAAATTATACCCTGTCCACCTCTCCAGTGGTTGCTCTGGCACAAAGGCAGAGGGTAGACACAGTTATACAACAGCAGAAAACTAAGGTTTCTTTATGCACACGTCTAAATTGGGGCCCTGGGGATTCACTTCTGTGGAGTGATAGTCAATGAGAGAAATCTCACTCTCGCTGTAATCTACAGGAAGAAGAAAAAAAATATCAGAGAGCAGGGAACTTTTGTTCCCAGGAGTTTGCTTTGGGTTCGTGTCTTTGGTTGAAGTCAAGAGGTTAAAGCCTGTGTTTATCTGTAATTCTGAAGGCATACTGCAGTGCTTTGCAGAGAACACACAGGGATATAAGGTACACACTAGCACAGGGACACACACAAATTTATTCACATAATCATAGGTATAGAACTAGCTACACACAAACACACACACCCATAGAGTATGCAGCTGCCTTCTCTCACAAACTGTGTATTTTCCAAGTGACAAACATGCGAAGGCTTGACATTTGACTTCCCATTCGAAGTATAAAAACTACTATAAATACAAACTAGTATATACTGTACTATTTTCTTACAGTATATGAAGGTCAAAGTAGCAAAATAAAACAAACAACGCAATCATAACGATTCCTATCAGAAACTACGTCACAAAAATGAACCTCTTATTTTGCAAGATCATGAGCGGCACGTACAAACACACACGTACTCAACCTGTTGATCAGTTGCAGCACAGGCAGGCTCTGAGCATAAGAATAACTCCTCCGGCTTTTATACCCCAGCGAAAAGCAGAAGTGGACCACGTGGCAGTGAGGTGACATCTTAAGATGGTTTCTCATCACGCCCCGCTGATGTGATGCGCAGAGCTGACACACTGAGGTAACTTCTCTGTGACCGCAAACTTCCCCAATCTGTGACAGCAATCAAGAGCAGTGGCAAAACGACCCTGGCCCAAGGGCCCAACCCTTGGGTGGCTACGCTTCCTGTGATGAAAATACTCTCAGTGAAAAGATCACGCATCTCACACGAGTTGTGGGAATGTCACCTTTAAAGCGGAGTGATGAAACATGAAGACGACATGGCCACTGTTACATATAGTTTTGTAACGTGCAAAGATATAACCCACTGAGATGAAGTCTGACATTTATATGACAATAAAAAGATAGTCAAACAGGTGTGGTGTCAAATATGTGTGTGTGCATGCATGCATGTGGTCTCTGTGGTAGGCTATGATACTCTGTTTATGAGTGACTGCCTTACTGTTGTAATCAACAGCTACATCTAGAGCCCCAGTGTGTTTACTGAAGAGAAACATCTCTGTAAACAGCTTTGTGTCTCTCCTGTTCAAACAAGCCAACTGCTCCTCATCCCACAAAATCTTTTAAGTATAAATGACATCCACTTACGGTAAATGGGAGTGTGAGTGTGATGCAAGCCAGTGTGGTGCTAATCACATGACATCCCAAAGAAGAGCAGGAAAGTGAAACTGAATCCATGGGGGTTTCCAGACCAGCGGTAGTTTTCCTGTACAAACCTCTCACAGCTTCAGTGTACACTTGTTTCGGGGAAAAGGTTTAGCCTCACAGTGCTCTCTTCAACTTCAACGAGCAATGTTTTCTTTGAGCAGTTTGGCTCAAATGCCAAGTAGGGGCTTATTTGTCTGCCAAGGAGAGGAGTCTCCTATGGGAACACTAAAAGCCAAACAAATTAAAAGAGATTGGGCGAGATTACCGTCCCAAAAAAGCAGCTTTATATGGAGGCAGTAAAATCACAGCCAGGCAGTGCTTGTTTGTGCGCAAGTTAAAGAGCTGCTGGCAGCTGCTGGTAAGTTGTTGTGAAGATACCAGCCAAGTTCCTGCATGAGCTCTAACATTATTGATCAATCTGGAAAACGGGACAATGTAAGAACCAACACACTGACACAATACACAGCACACATGCTCAGCTTTAAGCGGAGATATTCTTCCTCTGCGGCCTGCAAAGCTGCCCCGCTTGTGTCTGTACTGCTGCTGCTGTCTTCCAGAAAATGGGCAACAAATGTTCAAAAGTTTGCTTGATCCTGAGACTACTGTCAGAGACATGAAACAGATGCAGTCGTCTGGCACTTGAGGGGTATGGAGAGGAAGCAGTGGTAATCGCATGCTGGCACAAGTTGTTTTGGCTGCCCTACTAAAGACACAAGTTACTAAAATGTCACAGCTCTCCAACACTACATTCATGTCTTCGAAATGCCCATACTTGTTTTTCCAACCTTTGCACATCCAGGAAAACTAAACTCAGGATTCATGCTTTGCCAGCAACACTTTACTTCACATTCATTTAGTTCCAAACATTCACACTTGGGGCATTTATGAGCAGTTTTCTGCCATTGGCCACAGGTGTAACACATATTTGACTTTAGTACTTTTTTTTCTGGCTTGTCCCCATGAAGTTCAGCTCTACCACATGCAGACACGTGATGTGTGTACATATGATGGAGCTCATCTCAGTTTTCTGCTGGGGGATGTTGTGTATGAGCAAGGAATTGAAAATGATAAGGCAAGAAGTCCAACTCTTAAACCACTGATGCAACATCTCTAGAAAGTTACAGGTAGTCCAGGTAGTGTTAGTGAGCCCTCTAGAGGCCTGAACCCCCTGACCACACCAGACACAGCTGCCAATCCTTACACCTACAGCCGCCCACTGAAGAGCTAAGTTATGAGTTATAATGTTTGCTCAAGGTCCCGCTTTTCTAACCTTTATCCTTCAATCCTGAGCCCACAGCACCACTGATTTCCTTTCCTAGCAGCTGCAGTCCTCCACTGCAGTCATCCAGCACCCCAGGTGTAAAACAGTCTCCTGTACACATAATGAGAAGCAGCAGAACCTTGAGCGCTCACAGCCTGAAATAAGAATCATTGCTTAGATTTCATGACACAGAATAATTGCAGCATGAATTTTTCTTAAAGCTGTCCTGCAGCTGTCTGACCTATGTCACAATCTGACACTTACACTATATAACCATTGGATTCACTTATAGATGCTCAGTTGTTCCCTCCTGCAACGCACTGAGTGAGGAATCTTGTGAGCCGGTGAGCCCCCTAGAGGGAGATATTTTAATTGCACCCTTGCGTATGGCTAGAGGCTGTGTCTGTTACCTGAGGACACAACTTGCATACCTGAGCTCTCAATGTGACGCACAACAATGTATCCGTCTGAGTGCAAGCACTTATGGGCACAGGTGTGTACTTACTGTGAATTCTAAGGTTATTAATTGCCTCATTATAAAGACTTTGTCATATTATCCTGCAACATATCTGGTTACACCTCACACTCTTTACATAATGCAACACCTCTTACTTGCCCCTTATTTGATAGTTTGGATAATTCCTGCACCTTTTTTTCCATCTTGTTGCTGTTGATGTTTTTTCAGTCATACTTGCAATGCGGTGTCCTCTAAGGACACCACAAACTGCTACAACTAGAAGATAAGCCTAAGTATAGCAACTGTTCAGCACTTTTCTAACAGAGCAAGGTGCAACTGCAACACAGTTTTTTCAATGCCTCTTCCTTTTTTCTGTGCTAAAGCAGAAGCCACAGCTGTATGAAACTTTTACTCCAGACTAAACACCTTTAGATATTAATCCACATGTTCTTATTGTTTCTGTTTTCCTTTTCAAACCACACATGCATCTTTTTTCCCTCTCTCTCTCATGCCTATTAAAAGTGCTGAGTAGAAAAAAACAGCATGACCTCGCCTGTCCCTAGCACACTGTGTCTCCCTTTCACAGACTGGCAAAACGCCCAGACGGCTGCTGCTTGCGTGCCACCACTGTTTGGGTAGATTTGCATCTGGGCTCTAGAGAAAACTGGGATGATTCACCAGTCGTTCTCTCTCTCTCTCTTGCTCGCTCACTCGCTCTCTCTCTCTCTCTCTCTCTCTCTCGCTCTGTGTCACTGTAGTCTGTTGTCTCTCTTTGCCTAACTTTCAGTTCCCTGTGGAACTACTTCTGTGTCTCCCAAGAGCAATAAACAATAAAATAATTGGGGAAAGCATTACTACCAAACTGATTATAGTAACTTCAACACAAATGTGTGAGGACCTTGCTGCAAGACACAGAAAGACATTAAGAGAAATAGTGCACAGGAAAACTGGATGATGTCAGTAGGGAGGGGGCAGGTGGGGGGCATTTGGAAAATGAGAAAAAAACAAAAACTAAACTAAACCTAAAAAGGGTGGAGCTGATCTTTTCTGCTGTGCTTTTGACAGCACACCAGAAACTCCACCTTGAACACCTGCCAAAACCATCCCCATTCATCAAAGGGGCCAATGCATGTCAGGGCCTTTTATGTAAGACATAGTATTTACAGTGCCAGTGAATGAATGTAGTTGGCAGTGGAAGAACATGTTATTGTCCCCAAAGGAGTTTTTTTAGTCTTTGTGACCCTGTTTCTGTGAGATCATTTCTAGTTTCACACATAGCACATAATTAAATGCAAAACTTTTCCGAAACCAAATGTCACACAACATAAAGTGCAATTAAGTGCACAACATAGCAGCGAAGTCATTTCCTTGTCTCGTTATTGCAATGATCATAATTTCCCCCTCTGGCAAAACTTGTTCAAAACATTTTGAGGGATGGTTGTTTCATGTAGAAAAATAACTCTCAATCTGACATTTGCTTATTAATTAAAGTTGTTTTTAATTATATTCCATCATTTTATTCCTCTTATTGTATGCCAGAGCGAAAGGGGCAGGAGAGGACAAATCTCCAATGTTTATTTTATAATTACTTTCAGGTTTTTGGGACCAACTCTCAAATAATCATATACTGAAGTTGCACCAGTGCCCCTTATCTCTTTTATCTCTCTCTGGCTTTCTCTGTGACCTTGTTTTTTTTTCAAAGGGTCAA
Source organism: Caranx ignobilis (assembly GCA_021432705.1). Lineage (NCBI taxonomy): Eukaryota > Metazoa > Chordata > Actinopteri > Carangiformes > Carangidae > Caranx > Caranx ignobilis. Next base: position 14,898,865 of record MU269981.1, on the reverse strand, counting down.
AGAAGATTTGCTCTAAAGGGCAGTAAAACATCACAACAGAGCTGAGCCATCTTGAAAAAAGTCTGCTGCTGCCAAAACATTGCTTTACTACCTAATCTAACTAATGTCTGTAGTTGATGAAATTACTTCACACATCACTGAATTCTGAGTTAGGCTATATAAAATATGATTCTGTAGTGCAAGTCAAGATAAAATTGCTGAGTACTGAAAAAAGCAGCAGGCCAAAGTGTCATTTTTAAGGACTTCAAGTTTTGCTATTGCTACAAAGCCAGTGTTAACAGCTGCTTGCTGTCTTGTTAAGAGTTTCAGCCATCGTTGTGTTTACAAGTCAAGAGGATACAATACATCTTCCAAGCAGCACTACTCCTTCAGGAAAGCCTAGATGTTACAGTGAGTCAGCATCAAAAAAATACCAAGACAGTCGAAATGGAGCTGGGGCAAGCTGGTTAGCATGCTAACTACAGTACAAGAACAATAATGGAAAATGAAGCAAAACAGAAGTCGACATCGGCTTTGCTTTCCACCACAGGAGACATCTGGAGTTGGAAGAGTCATCAGTGTTCCTGTTCAACTTTGTGGGGTCCATTCATGGTCTGCACATATCCTACCTACGTTCTGCCCTTTGGACTGTAACTATTTTACTCAGTGTTGTGCAGAAAAAACATCTTTTGGCTGCTTTTGGAAGTGAGCTGGCTTCCCTTGTGTAACTTGTCAGAGGAGAGGGAAGTGACAAAGGTGATCTCACCATATAAAATGCAGTGGAAATGGTGGTGCAAGATTTTCATGTCTCCCCCAACTTGATGGTGGACGTGAGCATTTACAGGCTGTTTTTCTTAAGTTAAAGGCTGAGATTATTTTTGCTGGTTCTTGAAAACTTTGTGTATTTTTTTTCCTTTGTCCTTAACTTTCAATAGGCTGTAGCTGTGTGATGGCAGTGCACCTGGCACATTACTTCCCATGATGGCCTCTATAAGTGATTTAAGGTCAAGGTGGCATTGAGAAAATACAATATCAACAGCCTTCAGACAGTGCTAACATGGCAAACAAGTGGGGAGTGCACTCAAACAAATGCATTCACATACATACAGGCTGTGGTCTGCTTTAGTGCGTGCCCTGTCACCTTGCTCAGAATTGCCTTAATGCAGACTTTCCAATTTATAAAGTTTCAAGGCATTCAGAGTGAAACTCCCTTGATCCACTTTTCAAACATGTGCGCATGTGATCACGTGCAGCTACACTATTGAAAGTTTACTTTCACAATACAGTTACATTTGAATACTTTGAAAGTCACTGCACAATTTGAACTCTCAGCTTAGTTTCACATGATGATGCACCTGAAGTAACTCAAAACAAATGGAAGATCCTTGCAACATTTCAGTGTATTGGCTTGTCTATTGAAATATAAAGTTGTACTTTAGAAAGATAACTTGTGAAGTATTGAGTTGATGTTGTATGACTTATCAGCAGAACTCTTTGGGTATAGGTAGAAAATGTATTAACTGAGTTTAAGAAAACATGAAACCTTTTTTGATGATGAAAAAAAAAATCTTTTCAGCTTAGAGTCTTTTCACTGTCAACAAATACACAACATCCTTTAGTTAATGATGTCTTTCTGTATGTGAGGGCTGGTATGTGTGTGTATAGGCGGTTTTCAGCCACTTCCTTTTGTAAAAAAACCAACCAAGGACAGCATGTTCTGAACATGACTGCCTTCACTTTGCAGAAGCCACAGAGAGGATGATGACGAATGTGCGAACGACATGTTTTCTTTGACTGAGACAAAGGCATGCACCTTCAATAAATAGCTTTATACCAATATAAGACAATTACACAGTGATCTCCAAGGACCGCAGACCAATGAAATTCTCTCCAATCAATGAGAAGTCTGCAGAACAAAAACGTCAGCTCTGAAAATACAAGTATACACATACCACAGAGGTATTGACAAAAACACAAGGACTTCCCTGTCTAAATGTGGTTTGTCAGTTGGCATTGTTAACATAGACTAGTTAATTTCACAACATTTCATCCTGCAGCCCATTTCCCTGTATGTCACTAATCTGCATTGTCACCACAAAAGGTGGTAAGCACAATGTGCCTCATCCTAACATTTTGCAGAAGATTAGTAATAGAGTGAACAAAGGCTGCTGTTTTGGCTGAGTGGCAAGGCCTTTCATGGGTTTAGTGGTGGCTGCTCTGTACATTTTGTTCAGCTGTGGGATATGTCTGCCGACAGCTCTGTCTGCCTCATGGGTTGGTATCATGGAGCCACTCTGGGCTGCACGGATATACCGCCGGAGATTTTTCTAAGCCTAAGGATCTTCCCTTGAGCAATTTTGCCAAACAGGCATTTGCTTAAAGCATCGTGCACATGACATGTTCACTGTTGTGGTAACTGGTAACCTCTATCACTACATTTTATCAGCTGCATCAAAAGACTCTTGCATGACGTTTTCCCCCTTTGATGAAAAACTGGTTGGGTTCAAAGTTTTGGTTTCAAAACCAGTTTGCCATGGAAAATAAAGACAGATGAGAACATGGATTCCAATGTAGAAAGACTGGTGGAATATGATCCTGGTGTGAGCCTAAATCTCATATCCTTGAGAGCAATCTTCAGATTTTGTTTCTTCCATGGTTGTATTACAAAGAGACATAAGGAAGTAAACAAAACACATGTTTTCATCCATGAATGTTTTGATATGCAGTATGGGATCATACATCACTACTAACTGAGGTTTGTGATGCCTCAGTTGCATGCTCATGACACCAGGGCACATCCTGATCTCTTGTTAAGTGACAGCTCCAAACTCACGTAGGCAACCCCATCCCCACGTAGACACCCACATGATCCCACTCCTGTGCTATCGCTGTTTGATCAGCAAGACTGATGAAAGATACCTAAGCACACACATACGCTTTTACATAACATAATCCTATTAGTGCTGAAATTTTACAAACTTTCACTGTTTACTTTCATTGCACAGAGATGCACAGCAACAAAACAGCATATTGGCTCCCTATCATATGGTGAGATGTTCATGTGTTTCCACAACAAATAGCCATGTATGTGTGTGTGTGCGTATGCGTGTGTGCGTTTGTGTGAGCCTGCACACAACAATGCTTTCTCTCTTTCCTCACTTTGTGAGAACACCACGTTGTCCACTAGCACTGATAAGTGATGTCATGAGTCTTACACACCACACACACCATGCACATACGCACACACAAACAAACAGTAAACATAGACATGGGCTAGTTTTGCTGAATTAGCAGGGGCCACTGGAAAACTGAAGGGCTCCAAATCCTTTAAGTATAGAAAATTATATGGAATCCTAGTTAAATGTATCTTAAGAGTCGACACAGGAAAACATTTGATTTACACTACACAGCTAAGGAGGCGGTGGAGAACAGCCCACCACAAGGCATGGCTTTTGCTTTGGTAGACATTTTTTCTCAAGTACATTGAACGTTCAGCTCATAAATCCTGACTAACAGTGCACACAGATCAACTATTTACATGGAGTAGACAAGTGGACATTCCTTTCATGAACTGGACTCTGTGAATGTGAATCATGTCCTCTCTCTGTCGCCTGAGTGGTTGGCCTGTAAGATACATAAAACGGTTGACCTCATGTGAGAAAATGAGGAACGATGGATGAGACGAGAACAAAATGTTCTAGACACTCACAGCTGAAACTAGGTCAGGAAGTTGGGAGGTAAAGCATGTGCCTCCTCCTACTGGTCGTTATATGAATTGTAGGTGGCCATCATGGCTATCATCATTCAACTGTTGTTTTACTACTGTGTGAGAATAAAAGAAATGAACTGGATGCTGATCTGAGGGCAGTTTTCCCTTTTTGCATCTTAACTGGCTTGAATATTTTAAATGGAGCCATTTAGTCCTGACAAAACTGGGCTGTTTGGTTGTTGTGGTTTTGGTAAATGTAAAAATGAGAATACTTACAATTTCAATTCACTTCATTTCAAGTAGAACTTTTGATTTACTATTTATAAGTTAAATAGCTTGAACATAGCTGCTTCCAGATTCATAAAGTATACATATTGAATGATGTAAAATCTTTCTGAGGGTTTAATGTGAATTTAGTATTTAGTGTATATTGATTTTTGGTTCCATATTTTCTAACCCCAGGTACTGGTCTTACGTTCAGCACTGTCTGAATATTCAGGCTGAGCAGCAACCTTAAAAATGTGGACTGACATTAGTATCCTAACCGATGCCTCTTCACCTGGTGCAGGTGCAGCTTTAGTCCATCCACATCTGGGTTTTACAGGCCGTTAGATGCCTTTCTGCACACGGTTGCACTGAGGCTCTCCTTGGCCTTACTGTTTTGCCACTGACTGCACAGTGTCACAAGTGAAGGTTAGTTTGGTTTCTGGATGCTCTGGATGTATGTTGCTTGAAATGCTAAAAAAAAAAAAAAAAAATGTACCAAGCCAAAACCCCAGGAGAGCAACTGTGCTGGAACTGCAGTCAATGACACCATTATACCACATTTAAGCTCCTTTAGATCACTTAGCTTGGCCATTATAAACTCAAGTTGGAGCAGCCAATAACCCTCTGGACTCTGTTGTTATGTACATAATGCATGGGACTGTGGGCTGTGCAGGACATTGTTTGACCGCCAGCGTCACCACAACATTGATTTTGTTACATCATTATTTATATCAAATGATACATGTGTCAAAACAGCTAAACCTCAACATGCATCATCTTGAAATACAACAGCATGTAAATATAAAGCATTCACGTAAAATTTAATGTGCAGTCAAATCCCACACGATGCGAGAAATGTAACTATAAACTTCATAACATTTGCTGTTATATTGGAAAATAACCTTTTGACTTGAGTCTCATTCACCGTACTGCAAATACTGCAGAACATATGTTACAGTATCTTCCTACTGCTAGATGTGTTTGCAAACCATGCCCTTCAGTGTGGGAAGGCCAGTGTGTACCTTTGCCTATGTGTGTATGTGTGTGTATATACACACACCTTATCGTGCTATCTTATTGATAACACTTTTATCTCTGAACACATCCCCCATCAAAAAAAAACTTCGGACACAGTGTTCCAGAAAGAAAGAAAAAGAAAATAAACCTTTTTGGGGGGAGCTTTCCACTTGGGTTTCAACATAAAATACAAACTAAATGTATTACAGTGTGCATATGTTATAAACTGAGAACATTTTTCATCCCAGTGACACCTACAAACAACATAGTACAGTGGTTTGTTGAGTCAGCCGCATGCAGTGGGAGGCTGTGTTGACTGGGTCACATGAAAATATAGACAGCAGAGGTAATCTGACAAACTAAATAGGCACATTTAACCCCCGGAGCTCACTGCACGTTGGCTGCATCACTGCTTTACATTTGGCTGTGGCATACTGTAATTTTTCCATGTTCAGCTATCAGGAGGTGAAAAAATAGATTGACTTTACAAAACGTGCGCTCAGCTATATCTAAAATATTTGAAAGCCCAAAATACTTTGCGCGGAGGAGAAATGGGAACGTTTGATGGCAGCTGTTATTCAAATAACCTGTAGTCTTTCTCCTGTGATCATTATCTTCAAGGGAGAAGGGCGGCGTGTGGTTCTGCAAGGAAAGTTTTCATCTGGGGAAGAGACAGGCAAAGGAGAAACTGACAGCGGAAAGAATCTATTGTGGAGAGAGAGATACGCCGGGAAGTGGGATTAAACTGTCCCCGGCCTCTTCATCCAGACACTTTGTAGTGCTGACCTGTACACGAACCAGGCGTAGAGTTGCTGAGAGGGGTTAACAAGGGGAGTAATTAAGGAATAAAACTATCTGCCAGCACTTTCTTTCTCCCTCTGACTTTTCCCTCTCTACCCCTCCACTGCTACTACTCCATCAACTCTACTTCCCCTCTCCCAGAGCCCTTTTGTTGGCTCCGTGCTCCGCTCTAATCTGGCATGCCGTTCTCCTCCTAATTTGGGGACTCATTACGAGAGTGATTATCTCACTGCGCACTATGCAAGCTTTAGAGAGAAGGTGGTGATGGTGGAAGGTTGCTGAGCTATCTGACTGGGCAGAAATAAACATATTCCTGTGATTCTCCTGCACACAGGTACTCTATAATGATATGATAACATGTGAGTAATTGAGCCTCACAGAGCTGTGTCCATTTGCATGCATGGAACCATGTAAACATCTCTCATGCCAGATCAATGTGACTTAAAGAATTTGCAATATAAAGAATAAGAAAAGGAGCATGACTTAACTCATGATTCCACATGATTGGTTTATGAAGCTTACATAGATTACGTTCCTGTATGACCAAGGATGAAAGGCCATTATTCAATTTTCTTCAGGCATTTTGGAGCAGTCTGGATTATAACAAGTTATAGTTAATAACGCAATTACAGTAACAAATTCAAAGTGATTAATAGCTGCAGAAGCAAATCACAGCTCGATTGATTAGATTAGAATTGATTCTTGATTAAGTCTGAATCTGCAGAACCCTTTATGAAATACATCCTTCTCTTTTTAGATTCGATAAAATGACAAACTGCTACAACCTCCTATTCATTTAAACACACTTCAACCATGACGATGAGCTTCAGTGGAGGAGAGGACTGGTTAAAATCACTAATGTTGACAGATGACAAAACACAGTTTCACATAGTGATCGATGAGGTTTCGGCGAACTTACACTCGCCTGTTTTAAAAGGGCAAACAAGTGAAGTGTAGCATTTAGAGCATCTGTGAATCTGAATCTGAATCTGAATATGATCATGAAGGTGAGTAATTGTTATTGATTGAACCTCCTATAGGTCTCACTGCCCTGATCCAGGACGGTTCCAGACCTCAACAATCCTCTCTAAGGTTTGGTAGAGAATTAAAAAATAAATGAATTACTGTACAGACCATTCAGTCATTTTCTGAGTGCAGAGAGCACAGAGGTTGCACTTCAGATTTCCACATGGTGGCACTAGAGAGCAGTCTTTATGCTCCAGTGTATGATTTCATTGCTCCAGTCATCAGAGCCATGTTCACCCCCAAGACAACCACACTGAAGTCTGCTCACTGGTTCAGGTTGTCGATTTACTGCAATCGCTGGAGCTGTGCAGAGTGAATAGAGACTAATTCACTCACTAACTAATTCAACCACCATTGTGGGGAGAAAAAAAAAATAGCAAATCAGAAAAAAAGACAAGTATAAAAGCACTGATTTTGGGATAACTGCTACTGTTAGACCCTTAAAGCACAGAGGGATTTATTATAATTTTATATTCACAAAAATTAGAAATCTGGTGCTGGTAGAGATCCAAGGAAACCAGCTGATTTGAAATTCATGTGTGGACACAAAAGATAAAATAACTCATCTTAATTTATTTAATTTAGTGGCGATGGATTTCAATAACAAAATGGCAAAGTGAACACACCGCCTTGATAACATTGTGTTCTTCATGCTTACATAGGTGAAGCACAATATGTTCAAAGATGTTAAACGTGTTGCGTCGAGCTCAGTTGCAGGTTTAAAGTTAATCCCCGATGTGATCATTGTGCAAAGCTGCCGAGGCAGTGATACAACATGACAAACGAGGCTAAATGTTCAGCTCTATTGTTGCTGAGGTAGTTCAATTATCCTGCCTCTGATAGCAGACACTCATGAAAGAGATGAGTGTGGGAGGATATTGTGTCAGAGTGCTGGAAGAAGCAGTCCACTGGTTACGGATGAATTTAACTAATTATTCAAATGCCCCATTAAAAGCAAGTTGTTGCTCTCAGTGTGACCTGAATTAAAATGTGTGGAGATGTTCATGCCCAAAAGCCTTTTTTTATTATGGAAACTTTTCTTTATTTCAGTAATCAAACATCCATTTGTGATAACAGAGCCTTTTTTTTGTTCTTGCACACTCAGGAATTCCATCCTTTGGCACTCACTGTCTGCGACTTCGACATAAGGTGGCAATCAATTGCTAATTCACACACAAGTGGACAGGAGTCTTCAGTCAGACCGCCAACTCAAAGGCACTAATTCAACAACCGCGCAGCCTATTTGTATCCCAAGAGGCTGTTTGTAAAGATCCACGGTGACCGCACGAATCCTGGGCAACGTGATTAATGTTCCCCTTACGCAGAGTTGCGAATGAAGACAACGCAGATCGATAGCAACTTTATTGATAGGGCCCACCAAATAAAGATGACATTTGCTTGCTTTGAGGGATCTTTTAATTTGTCATGCTAAGTGAAAATGTAATTCATTCTCAGCGATGGCACACAAATAAAACCTCAAAAAGGTCATACTGTAGGAGGTGTGAGAGGAGGAGGGAAAGACAAACAGGAAGGAAACAAGGTGGCAAGAAGAAGAAAGACAAGTTTACCAAATAAAATGCTGCTTTGCATATAATATATTCTGAGTCTGCCCATCGTTTTACCCCTCTCTCTCTCTGTCTCTCCCTCTCTCTGTCTCTGTCACAAACACACTGAGACAGAGACATGCACACACACACACACGCACACCATTCTGTATTTAGAAGAAAAGCCTTGGTGTTTGAACAGCTTTGGTATCAAGTTTGAGTTGAATAAAAGCGCAGACCTCCCTTTGAGGCAGTACATGTCATACAGGGAACATTGAGCCATCAAGCCAGGCGCCAGAAGCATTGTTGAGAAATTACACATGGGGGCTTGTGATTTGGCCTTGGTTTAACAAGGGAGAAAGGGGAGGGGAGGCGAGAGCATTTGGATTTTCAAAGCTCTAGAAAAAAAAAAAAAGAAGAAGAAGAAACAAAGATTCACACATCCGGGGGAGGCTTCTGTCTCTGTCTGCAAACAATTTGTAGTTCATACAGACGATAATGCCCACTTCCCCATTTCCTCTCCGCCATCCCTTCCAATTTCATCCTTGTTTCTCTGCTGTGCCCTCCTATCTCTGGGCCCTCTCACACCCTCCCCCTTTCTTCCCCTTCTCCTCCCTACCTTCCGTTATCAAATGCTTTGTGATCTGGGCGCAGTGTGGGAGCCTCCCCATGCCAGCATGCTGCGATGCGAGCAGCTTGCCGCCGAGGACGTGCTAGTCGGTGGCCGGATCAATAGGCAAGGATTCCACACACAAAGCTGAGGTGACAGGCAGAGACTGTGAGAAAGGGGAGCGTGACCTTTGGAGAATACAATTTAAAACATCTCTCTGACTCTGGCTAAGTTAACTCTGGCACCATGCTGTGTCTGCACTTGCAGATCGTTTATTTTCCTGGACAGTACCAATTGAGAGAGTGGAGGGGAAGAAGGGTTGGGATTGGGATGGAGGTGAGAATAGCAGAGAGGTGGGGTCATGGTGGGAGGGGATCCAGAGAAGAGCACCAATTTCGGCATGTTGTGCAAGCGAATTTAGTTGTTTTTTCTTTTCTTTTTTTTTTTCTTTTTACCCTGTCTCTCCCTCCACTCTCACCTCATTGTGTTTTATCAGTCGTCCTGTAAAGGTTGTGAAAGGAGGCAGCTTGAACACTGTCTTTCAAGACTTGAAAATAGCGCCAACACACATTCTGAAGACAAGGGTTTCTTGAGGTTCATTTACATCCTGTATACCAAAGAGATGGTGCAAGTCTGTACAATTACAATGAAGCCCTGACAGAAAATCTATATTTGTCTGCCTTAATGATTTAGTTGCTTCTTTTCTTCTCTGTTTCTCTCTCACATCTGTGCTACCATCCCTCTGTCTTTTACTCATTCTCTGTGTGCTGTGGACAGTGTAACCCCCTCTTTATAGATACCTCAAAAGGCCATGTACACAAGCCAGTTAAAAAGATATGAATGTAATTCTAAACCCATCTATCTGGTAACCGCTCATGACTAACAATTTATATTTTGTTGCACCGGAGGATTTAACATCTTGACACGCAGCATTGCTCTGTGGGGCTGTATTTTTCATGTTAGAACGACTGGCATTTTAAAAGCACGTAATGTATTGTATTCATGAAGCATTTCATGAATAAGTTGGTGTTGGGATGGATGGAGCGGGTGAAGTGTAGGGCTGCAATCTGCTTCTCTCTCTCTCTCTCTCTCTCGCTCTCCCTTTTTCTCCGCACTGCTCTTCCTGTTTACAAACAGCAGGGGGCAGTGTTAAATGAGGTATCTCTTCATTGGTGAATTTTTGTCCTCACAGACTGATGGGGCTGCTGCAGTCTTGTCTGGAGAAAGAAGGAGAGAGTAAGAGGAGAGAGGGAGAGAGACAGACAAAGAGGAAGAGGAGGAGGTGAGGGCTACTGCATTGCACAACACAACAGTGTATCAAAAGGTGGTGGTGGTGGTGGGGGGTGTGTGGTTGGTTGGGTGTTGGGGGGGTTGGAAAGGAAGCCGATTGGATTTACATTTGCGGCCTTCTCCCCTTGTTTTACATCTCAATTGTGTTTGGACAAGCCCCACTCTACATGTGTAATTACCACTGACACTGTTACTTTTTCCAGACACAAGTTCAGGCCTCGCCTGGGTGATTAGTATGCTTTGTGTCTCCGGGGCACTCGTAAATACAAAAACCGTGGGCCCTCAGTGTGTTAGCCATATATTTGCTTTGTTTCTCTTTTTCTCTCTGTCCCCATTAATGTGAACTTACGCTTTATTAATAGCTCTCAAGGACAAAAGGGGATTCATATGAAAGTCTTGTTCTCTCTCTCTTGAAATTGCCAAGTGGTGAGCATATCATTAGATTTATGAATAATTCTAGGGGATTTGCCGTCTGCATTTCCTGGTTCCGGCATTTTTTGGATTGAAAATAACACCACATCGCTGTAATCACAAATCATTTGATCTCCCATTCAGCTGGGACAAAAGGGAAATGATAACAGCCATATTCCCTTCAAGAGAGGGTTTTACACTAATGTCTATAACAAACCATTCGTAGCAAAGATTACATCTTCTAGGAAAATTAACATTCATTGCCACGCATTTGAAGATTAAAATCAATTTCCTTGCTTCCGTCATGTCACGTTATCAGCCTCGAGATGGTAAACAGGCGGTAAGTGCCATCTTCCTTGAGGTCCGCAGGCATTTGAGCACACATCATGATGGGTGCTATCTATATGATATTTACAACATACCACAAAGCAATATACAGAGGAGCCTGATGGATGTATTCACATTGGCTGAATTTATTGCATCAGCGTGGGCACACATCCCAATTTCACCAGCAGTTTGTAGCTGCCAGATGAGAATCATCTGATAACAGCAAATTATGATTTGCCTTTTCAATTGCTCTATGACCACACACACAGAAGAGGAAAAAATAAGTGAAACAGTCCAGTGCAAATCCAAGCCAATTAGTTCCACGCATATAAAATTCCTTACAAATTAGATGATGGCACACAGTTTTTTGAACATTTAATGCACAAAGTGACCCTTATTTTGCAGAGCACTTCCTCCAAACAACAAGAAACCCTGAGGGAAACAACATATTCTTCCCTCCTTCTCTGGCCCTGAGTCGACTGGCCGGTGACACATATGGTGACATGAACAGTCTGAATCAACACACCCCAGAGAGGTCTTACATTTCCTTCCCTCCCATGAGCACTCCATTTGGCCCCCACCACAAAAAGCCACCCTGCTATTTGATGTTCTACAAAAAGCAATTAGCTGGTCACATTTCCGCATGTAAATGAAATGACTTGTTTCCATGGAACCTGCAGGACCTCAAAGACATATTCCTGCTGCCGGCGTGTGTGACGTGAGGTCTGCCAGCATTAACATTTGATAAGAAGGGTCGTTTACAACTCCCAGCTGCTTGCCAGCACCAGACAGTGACCTTTCAAACAACAGTAAATTTCGCAGACCTTTAAAAAAATGCACCCTGCCTTGCCCATGCTCAGTCTCATCATCTCTAATGATTTCCTTATTTTGACCATGGCATGTAAGTGTTTCCTCTCCCTTTACATAGCCTCACCCACACAAAGATATTCCTCCATACCTCCTGTTTGATATTTCAATTCACGCCCCCCACTGTCTGGATTATTACTCACAAGGAGCTTATTTATTTATTCTTTTCTTTTCTTTTTTTTTTTTTCCAGCGGAGACACATTCTTCACCAAGCTCTATTGGGTTACATAGTGAGGTGAATTTTTCCTCTCGCTTCTCCTCTCATAGATCGCCTGTCTGCCTCCATCGCTGTCAAAACACAACCTCTGTACACACCTTTTGCAAAGCACAGAATTACAAGGATTATGGCAGTGACTGATTTTCATCACTGGTCAGTAGTTTATCATTCCTGTAGTAAATCCCTCTTAACACAATTTTGTCATGTGAATTGCAGAATGTGCTGCCAAATGATGCTTGATAAAAAACAAGGAGTAGATTAGCCTTGGAGGGCGATCAGTACATGGGTTCATTCAAAAGCCTTGGTGAACAATACATAAATACTGCACTGCTGCAGACACTGCTGAAAAGGAGGAGGATGGACAACAGCACATATCTGCAATGATACAAAAACCTTGTGAGGTACAATACTCTTAATGTGTGTTAAAAAAGAAAAAAAAAAAAGGAGCCATTGTACAGGAGAAGTGCAATTCATTCTATTATGTTTTCCTCTTGCCATGGCAACAGCATGTTCACTCTTTCACAGTCTGTCAGTTGTCGAATACAGCTGATTATCAGCTAAAACTTTCTAGTGGCTTTAAATAAGTGTCATAAAAAGTCAAACTTTAATCTGTCTAGTGCTGCTATCATCTCATGATTGTGATAAACTGTCACCCGAACAGATGGGCTATGGCATGAACTGCTAGTCTGATCTCAACCAGATACTGGGATTTTGCCACCGATTATATTTAAAGCCCCACTGTGTAACTTTTCATGTTCTCTATTAACAAAAGTCAACTATTTCATTCAAAAGTATGTGTTTCATTAATTAGTAACTACCCCAATCATCAAACTGAAGCTTCTGGTAAGCTTTGAATTTGTCATTCATATATACAAAAAGCTGGCAAGCTCAATGCAGGCTGCCATGTTGTGCCACCATCTTTGTGGCTGTACGGAAGCCACAGAAACACTGACTCAGAGAGAGACACCAGAGCGGTAGGCTCTGGGAGTAACGATTGAGGTGACATCTATTTGAAAACCTTCATCGCAGTATAGTGCGAGAAAGGATGGAGGGTCAAACATGCTGCATTCATGTGGGATCAGGCAGACGGCAAACCAGATGTCATTTTAGTGGATGAGAGAAGGCCGGTAAAACATGGGTGAGGTAAACAATACGACATCACCATAACAACATATTGTCACGTGTATTGTTTTTCCACGCGCCGTTGTGACTGATCACTCGATTGTTTATCCCGTTCCGTGCAGTGGCTGTCGTCCGTCTGCTTGATTCCACGTGAATGCAGCATAAAGAATACTATTCAGCTGGAAGCTGGCAGAAGTTTTCACACAGTATTTCTTTAAATGTACATAGAAATGAACATTCATTCATTCGGAGAGGCCAAAGTGTCATGGTGTGCATCTCTTGTCCCTTTAGTTCCTGTTTTACTGTGAAGTTCAGTGTCCTGTGTTCGCCTGCTTATGATTACCTCACGTCTCACTTGTTGATTTGCACCTGTGCCTTGTTTCTCCTTGTGTATTTAACCTCTGTGTTTTCCCTTTGTCAGATTGTCTGCGTTCTTCATCCTGTGGTTCATGTGCTTTCACCTACGTGTCCTCCGTTAGTTTAGTAAATTTAGATTGAGGTAGTCTAGTCATTGAAGGAAATAAACAGGGCTCTCAGAGAAAGACTGTTCTTCAACGGCATTTCACCATTGTCAGCAGTCAATGATGAAAATATCTCTCAGTGCTTCAACTGCACTGTGTGCAATGTAATGATTTCTAGATTTCAATAGATTAGATTTGAACCTGTACTGCACATAATTAATTTCAATCGACCATGAATCTCCTGTAGAGCTCTTATTTAAAACATCATAATTGTCTCTGACTGGATTTCAGATAAAGTATTATCTGACGCAGTGCAGAAAACCCTTTCAGTGGTTTCACAATGTACAGATACAACGAAGCAAGGCCAACTCTTAAGCATATTGATGTACTTTCAACACCTTGCAGCACTCACTGCCATGTGTATAGCCAGAGGTCAATCAATCTTTTTGACTCTACCTTACCTTTTGTCACAGCAAGTGGGATTTGAAAAATCTTTGTAAAACACAAGACCTTTCTGGCAGATTTTTCAGCCTTCCCTATTACAAAGGTGCTCCCACATTCAGCTTTATCTCACAGGGAACTTAAGAAATCTCATTGTAGGTGTAATTCATTTCCTCTTGGAGCACATCATCGGTATGAAATGCGGAATAAATGGCATTAATGAGACGTGGGAGTGTTGGGTTAGCGGTTGAAAGGGGTGATTGTTGATTGTTGGATCTGACACTAACAATCAGTTACATCATGTACACAATGGAAATAAACGGTTTCATATAGAACACAATTTTTTCCTACAGTGTAAGGATCGTACATTGTCAACATCAGACACATCTGCCCATACTGCAAGGTAGGTGACTGCACTAAACCACTGGCTGCTGGAGGCTTGATGGTCAATGTGATGTGCAGATTGGTATGAGGTTCTTCGTCAGGATGCAGTTGGCCAAACTGAATTGCCCTAAAGACAGAAAAGACCATGCTTAAGGCGGTGCCTGAGGGTTGTTACACTGCTTACACATGTATGTGTACTGTGTAAGTGTGCCCTGTGAACTCCAAGAATTCAAAAAAGAAACCTTCATGTTTTCCTTTTGGCAGTTAGATATTTTGTTATCAACAGAAAACAGAGGAACACAGAGTTGACACAGCCCATTAAAACCACTTTCTTTCTGCATTAGTGAGTAGGCATGGTTGCTTCCTCTTGCATGCAGGGGGTCATATTGATTCACAGAGTACAGAAGTGTAACACTATACATTGACGATGATCCACTGTGCATGTATGGAGGATAACTTTGAGCAGACTGAGAAGGGACATAGCTACCTTTCTGTGGTTATCTGCAGAAGTCCATGCACATGTCCACAACTGAGGTCTAACCCACTGAGACATGCATGCATGATCCCAAGTGTAGCGTGGAATAAGTTACACCTCTAGTAGCCAACTGTGGTGGCCTTATAAGACCAATGAGTGTTAGTGTACCACACTGCAAATAGCTTGATAAGTGTGATGTAGAGGGATTTGGAGGGGATTTGGATAGATGTGAGGACTGTATGTAATCTTTCTCACCCTCCTTCAAATGAATCCTTTATTCCTTTAAGCCACATCTGATGGGACCTCCATGAGCACTCAATCAAAGCCTCCCTCTTTCTCCTTCACTCTCCCTGGGTACGGAAGTTCGCCTAAACCCCCTCCTCACAATACTGTTTGTAAATTAACCTGCGCAGACTTGCCATATAAATATGCTTGACGTGGGTGTCCTTTCAGTTTATTTGTATTTATTTACTTTTTTTTTTTTTATCACTCTCTCTCACATACATACATATACCACATGTAACACTACAAACAGCCAGGTCATCCTCTCCCTTCGGATCTGACAATGATAACAAATGCAGTAGATTCCACCTTCCCCCTCCCCCCCTGCTGTCCCTCCTCCTATAACCTATAACACAGTAGCTTAACACTTAAAGAGACTGACCTAATGTCAAGCTAAGGTAGAGAACATCCACAACAACCACAACAGTGGACGTGCAGTGAGTGCTAAGGAGATGACTCTTACTTTACAAAGTCTTGCATAGCAGGTTCTGCATTCATTGTGGTCTGATTTCTAAATCCTCGGTTCTGTTTATGATTCATGAAGTTGGCTGTGAGGCAAAAGGTGGGATCTTGTCTATTTATGCTGCATGTTGTTGTACATATGTGATTGCAAAAAGGATATTTAAACAACATACAGTACAGCTTAGGGCTGAGTGAGGACCTCTGCCCTTTCAGATGCACATGAAGAGCAAACAGAGCTGGTTTTAATGACATTTCTGTGACATGCTTTCCACGGTATATTATTTGTATAAACCTTGCATCCACTTCAAGTACATATACAGGTTTTTGTTTGTCTATGGGCTATCAGATGTGAGGGATTGTGGTGATGTTTGCTGCTCACATCCTTTCAGCTCCCTCCCTTCTGTAACACGTATGCCTTTATCTGGTCAGTGCTGCCTCAGGAAGAGGTTTAGCTTGAAAAGCTCCATCTCTGTGGACTGCATATGCTTAGACGTGCAGTAGCCTTGTGTTTCATGCACCTATTGCACATCTTTGTTTTGCATTTTGCCTACTGTATTGAGCAGACACATAGTATTTATTTTATTCATTTAGTAAGGTAATGACACATTTAGACATGCTTTTACTTAGAAAATATGTTCAAGAAAAGTCAGTGCAAACTCCAATACAAGACATTTTATTTCAGTTTTCAGGTCTGAGGTAGCCTCATTAGAGCTGCTCTTTGCATGTCCATGACAGGTCCTTTTGATAGGTAATCAAGTGCAGACTGTATAAGTCAATAATTTCCATTTCAGAAAGAGCATTCACATATTCCAGGTCTTAAATGCACTACACTGCTCCTTTTCACCTATGGCAGCTTTTTCAAAACTTAGTCATTAGGACTATACAATTAGAGGTAAGTTAAAGATGATGTGGCACACAAAGTGCTTCAGATCCATTCAGTAAACCCATTGCATATAGGAGGAAGGACACCAACAGGCAGATATGTGACTAATCAGTGTTTCCCTTTTTTTCTTCTTCTTCTAACAGTGCAGCACACAAACAGAGTGCAATGGAATGAACTGTAAAACTGAATTTGGCTTAAATGGCACTTTGACATTCAGAACCCAAGGAACAAGGAACTTCAGGTGCTGGTTTCTGTGGTTGAAGACCTGCCAAAGGCTCTGTTGATGATCAAAAGATGTCATCTTTTTATGTGAAAACTTTAATGGCTTGGGTTGACTTACAAGGAGAATAATTATGAAAATTAAAGAGTTTGTTTTCTGTTTACATTATTATTCCATCAAATGTACCCAGTTTGAATCCAGCTTAGGACCTTTGTTGCATATCAACCCCCTCCCCTTATTTCCTGTCACCTCTTATTAGGGCATCCCAAATGATGTTGAGATAATCTGAGAAATTAATTCAAGGAATTAAACAAGGGCACACCAAACGCTTTCTCATCACAGCAGGTGAGGGGAAGGCAAGACTTCATAAGAGACTCTGATGTGAAAATTGTAATGAGGAGCCCTAAAAACTGGAAAACTTCAAATTCAGACTTTGCCAAAAATTTCCCTCATTGACACATTGCTGTCCCTGAGAGCCTCTTGTCTAGAGTCCATGCCACAGATTCAAAAACAAAACCTTGACCTTGACCTCCCTCCAACCATTTAAAACAGGACCATCAGGCTTCGAGTGGTTATATTTTTCAGTGACCTTGATGACAGTTTATGCTAAGCTCACTAAATGAAGAAAAGACCCATCAAAGAGGAAGTTACCGCAGTGGCTATTTGCTCTTGGTGTGCAGTCAAACATTCAAATGGAAACTACAGAGGGCCATTTTAATTTTTTTTCAAAGAAAAGAGCAAGTGTGGGTATTGGAGAAGGATTTTCTACATAACTCTTTAGTCAATAGAATTGATCACGAACCCTGTCAACCTCCTGCAGATATATTATGATCAGTTTGTATAATGGGACATGAAACAGTACTGCCCCTTTAATTGTATTGTCTATTCAAGGTATGATTTGACGTGTATGTTTACCGCCCTGTTCTAAGGTCTGATAACCAACACTGGCACACAGCCTGTCTGTTTTGCTAAGCATCTTCCCTATCCCCAAAAAACAAAATGAGATTCAAGCTGTATTCTCTTGAAGAATCTGCGGGCAAAATGAATCATCACTTAACCTTCTTAAAAAAAACCTACAAAAGAAACAGTCTGGAGGATTTGCTCAGAATATATAATAGAGTATGAACCAAGTTGTATGAGGTATGAGTGTAGTGTAACAGTCAAGAAAAATCACCATGGCTGTGGCTGGGTGTGTCTGCCTGTGTGCTTTTAGTCTGTGTACTATTGTGCCCGTGTGTCTGTGAAATATCTTGTGGTTGAAGAGCAGCTCCATGACTACTGCTCCCAGGGCAACAGAGGTGCAGAGAAGGTAAGAAGACTCAACCAACACCTACACCCACCCTCACACCACACACCACACACACATGCATACACACACACACCACACACATGCATACACACACACACACACACACACACATGCACTGAGCTGTGTGCTGGAGAATTTTTCTCTCTCCCTTCTCTCTGTCTCCTCTTCTAACACTCTCCTGCTCTTTCTCCCAGTCTTTCTCTCACTTGTCTCCTCTCCAAGTTCCCCTCAACAACAGCCAGGCCAATTAAGAAATGGCTCTTGAAAGGGTAGCAATTATTCTTTTGCAAGACATACATGGCTCCTGCTTGCCTCCACACATTATTATCTCTCAGGTATCCTACAGTGCGGTGCCCGGCCAACCATTCACTGCAACCCCTTACACCTCTGCCAGCCTCGCTGCTTCTTCTCTCTATCTGGCTGTCTGCACTGATGAGGGCCAGATTGCATAGCGTGGCAATCTGAGGCCCAATGGTGAGCAGAGAAACACAAGATAATGGGTGGATTATTAAGGGAAGCCCTGTTGAGAGAAAAGATTTTTTCGATATCTTTGCCGCCACCCACGCAACCTACATTCCATCTTTTTACTTGCATCCCCCAGCTTTTTCCATCTCTCCCCCTTCTTTCATGGCTCTTATCATTTTTTTCCCCCCAGTGATGATCCCCGGCTGCCACATGCAAATGAAAGACACTGCTGTGGGTTTAATGCTAATCAATACTGTGCAAATATTCATTTAAGGAGACGGCTGCATGGCAAGAGAGGGACCTGACCTACTTGAAATGCAAGGAGCTCTACATCTTGTTCCGAGCATTGTCGTAGAAACACACGTGCATACATGCAATACACCGCACATGTTTGCCCATTTCTAAAAAATACCTCTGTAAATCAACCGCCAAAGAAATACAGAATGAGATGGTAAAAACAGCAGAGGTAACAACTGAGGACACAAAAAGTGGAGAGGGGTTGGGTGCTTAATAACCATTCCACCTGTATAAATAATAGAAACCTCTCACACTGTCATTACATAAGGCTTTTGTGTGAAAATTGTGTATTGCTGTACCCAAGAAGGAAGTGCAAATGGAAAAAAGGCAAAGGCAGTAGGTGCCACAGGCGTGGGCTCAATGTTGGCGCCATCATCCATAAAAGCACATAAGTAGACACCTAAAGGGCTGGATTAAGAGCCCCACTGTGAGGAGAGCACCATGGGACATGTAAAACAGCCTGTTAATATAACTTCAATCTCTGTGAGTCAATCATTCTGGACATTTGGGAGAGAGAATACTAATAGTACATTAACTCAAGCTGCAAGTGATTGATTAAAAAAGCCAAAATCCACATGCAAATATATATAAAAAAACTTTTTTTTCCTCACCATCAAAAACTGAAACAAAAAAAACAAAAAAGAAAGAAAGAAAGACGTGAATTTCCCATTAAATTAACCGACAGTTCTTTTAAATACTTAGCACTTACCGGTAACTCATTTTCTGATGCCATTAAAAGTTGAGTTATACAATATATATTTCATCTAAAATTTAAAAATCCTCAGTGAGGGATTAACTGTGATTTATACGGTAAAATAAGTAATTACAACTTTAATCATTAGACACTGGCCTTGATTTTTATTCAGTATTTACTCATTTTCAAATGAGCCCTTGCTGCAGTTTCCTTTGATGGGACACTAAAGAGGAGAATATTGAATATTGAGACCACTAGAGAATATTGTGATATACAGCACTAAAAAGGTCAATTTTGCATTTATAATGACTTGATAAATAATTTGAGCAATGAGCTTAAGAGCTTCGTTTAGAACACTAGAATCTACAGCAGTGCTAGCAGCTCTGTGTTAATTCTAACTAGCATGTATAGTGTTCACCATATTTGTCAGTGTGTTAGCATTCTCTCATTTGCTACTGTGAAGCAAACTCCTTGGATGAGGCCTCGGGGAATGCGATACGTTTGAGATACTTGGGGGCTCAAAAAAAGCCATGGTATCAGACAAATTGAAATTCTGACCTTCTGAGAGATTGGTGATGGCACTAGATGAAAATTCAGCAGAACCACTGATGTTATCACAATTTGAATGAATGGATGTTTGTACCAATTATGTGTGTTGCTGCATATATTTTGCAGGAAATTTTAGTCAAATTTACACTAATACAACGGTGAAGCGGCAATTCTGAGAGTCACAAAGCAGATTTGGGGTTGATGTAAAAAAAAAAAAAAAGAGTCTTTACTGAATCTTACGCAGGTCATACACAGGTAAGCAGTCCAAGCAGGGCAAACAGCCGCAGAGAGGACACAGGCAGGAGTACAAAAATCCAGAGTCAAAAACCATGGAATCAAATGCTAGAGAGCAATGCACACAAGGCAAGGCATGCACAACAAAGACAGTCAGGGAAGGGAAACAGGGGAGTATAAATACACAGGGTTGACAGACAGGAACACCAGGGGCAGGTAAGTAATTGGAGGCAGGTGTGGACGATGAAAGGCGGGAGCTCCACAAAAGCAGGTGCAGAAACGACGAGACAGGTATGTATTTCAAAATAAAAGCCAGGAAATAATGGATGAAACAGACAAACGCTAACAATTACAACATCAATTAAGTTATCTTCTGAGGATTGTGAACAATGTTGTGTCCATTCATGCAGTGGATGTTGAAAGATTCATCCTCTGGGAGCAAAGTCTGTGCCAAGTTTCATAGTGCTCCATCCAGTAGTAGTTGAGGTTTTTCCAGACCGAACCGATGTGGTGGACAGGCTGACGGACATCGCTATCCCAAATTGTCATGCTGTGGCTAAAAATGAAACACCTAACCTGCCATTTTGAAGAAACATGTGCTGGGCTACTTCATAGGGATATAGACACATTCTCACAGTATTAGCACAATGAAATTAACCTTAAAAAAGAAAAGAAAAGAAAGAAAAAAAAAGAGTAGGAAACCCATCTAAATTCACCGTCTACGAATTAGTTGCATATTGCACCTTTCTACCTGAAGTGCCACATTACAGTGTCAGTTCTCACTGCAGGAGTTTCACACAATCAGCTCCTTATTTTACCGTATATTCATACATGTAAATCACAGTTTAGTTTTTTTACATTTTGTTATCCCATTTAGGTGTAAATAAACACAGCAGTTATAAATTCAGTGTCAGTCATGATTATTGGCTCCTTTCAAGTTCTTTCCTGTGATGCACAAAGGCTGCTGGAGTTGACAAGGTGTTAGTGTGTGGGTGGTGTAGGCCAGGTGAAGGGGAGGGCTTGGAGTGTGAGTGAATAACTCTCACTCCCTTTTACTTCAACTCTGACAATTTTGCCTTTTTCTTTCAAGTTCCCTCCTCAGCGGCCGCTTGTTTGGCCGAATCGTCAATGTCCCTGAGAGACATTGTCAGATTTCCAGTCCACTGTGGATGCCCACCCCCACATACACACACACACACACACACACACACACACACACACACACACTCAAAAAACACACGTACACATGTATACCAGCCTGCCTGCATATACCTCCCTGACCTGTCTTCAGTCATGGCTCTATTGCGATGCTTTCCTCTAAGTAGGCTGGTGTGGTTACAGGCTCTGACCCTGAAATAGAATCATTGGAAATAGAATAACAGTCAAACATTCTTTGTGCTGTCATTTACAATAGCCACACAGCTTGGCAGGACCTTGTTTTACAGTTCACTCCAACCAATCAATACATGGCTTTCATCGTTGCAGTGCTGCCATGGGTTGTACTGGAGACATATTTTGCACTCTTGCACTTTGTCTCTCCCTCTTAATCCTTCTCTTTCCTCCTCTCCCTCTCACACCATCCCTCACATGCACCGTCTATCTTTTTTGTTCTCATTTTCTCTTTCCCTCACCGTCTCGAGGGGTAGCCTTCTCAAATAAACTGATTTTCTTCTTTCCCTCATTGGATAATACGAAAGCCATGAAGGAATTGGCCGCAAGATACTCAATCAATCAATGTTCTCTACAACTCTAGTTATCCCTCCCAGAAGTTGCTTTCCCACATGCACGTTCCACTCAGATAATTGTTTATTATGGAGCCTAATATGGGGATTGAAAGCTGCCTGGCAGCACGGCCACTTCTGCCTCAGGATGAAGACAGTTATCTGCTCAAAGTACACAATGGCAGTTTCTACTTCTACCGCTAAGAAAGGTCAGATCCAAATACACACAGGCACAGGCGCACACACAGAACAGAACAGAAATACGAAGGCAGCTGTGAGAAGCTGTCACCCAGCAGTTTAAATAAATGGGTGCCACCTGCCCTGTCCAACGAGCCTGCTAATTGTATTTTCTCTTACTTGGTGGCGTTTGTCAGGCTCCATCAGTCTTCTGTGGCATGTATAAAATGACAGTCCACCTAGTTGACATTGTGAATAGTAGTCAGGTCAGGCCCCTTCTCTCCTCAGGGCCAAGAGGTTTTTCAAACGTTTTGCTTTGCCTCATTAATTCTCCCGAAAGAGGAAGGCAAGACTTGGTCCCTCCATTGTTTTGGATTGCTTCCATACCCTTTTCATTATGTGAGGACGGACAAGACGTCTGTTCTTACGATTTAGCCCATGGGTATATATGGAAGGTGTCAGAAACTGTAGTTGAAAAGCAGGGTGATCGTTCCAACTGAAGCCCCTTTATTTTTTTTAAATGAAACATTTTACCGAGGTCTTACAATGTCAGCAGAAAACCAGTCTGAATGTTAAGTACAGAATCATACCGAGCTGTGCTGAATATCAAGTTGAACAGGATGCAACAAAATAACCCTTTGACTAATTTACAAGAAATCCACGTTGCATAACAGATTGGAGCATAACTATGGAAATGTTTGCAAAGGTGTTTTCTGCTATGGCTGATTATTAAGCAGAATATTGAATGATTGTCCTCAGTTTGCAGAGGCTGGTGAAACCCTTTCCCTCTCAGCACTGAAAATGACATGTTTTAATCAATAGATGACCAAGATACCAAACATTTCCCTGACAGTTGTCTTGGTATTGAGCAAAGAGAAAATAAGTCTTTGGACACCTGGATGTTAGCGTGTTCACAAATTATGTAATGGTGCAGAAAATCACCAGGCTACACTCTCACTTCCTGTTCTCAAATATCAATGTAACACCACGTGAATATAAATGCTTAACATTTAGGGGCAAATAATGGAATGTGGACAAGGCATTTGTAGCGCTGACATTTTAGATCAGTGCTCATAATGCGTTCTGGTGAAGCTGTAAAACAGCTAATGTCTTAGAGGGTCTCAGAGGCTTAGAGTGCTGCTAAGTTGGAGAGAAAAGCAGAGAGGGGAGTAAGGGAGTTGGAAAGCAGCTGAAGGAGTCGAAGAGTGAGAAGAAGAGATGAGTGTTTCTTTAAAAAAAAAAAAAAATCTCAGCTAAGAGAGCCACAAAGAGAATTACACAGGAAGAAAAATAGCCATTGTCACAGACAGAGACAGTGGTAAATGGCGCGTCATTTTGCAGTAATTTACAAATCGCGGACTGGAAACAAAATTAGATTAAGTGGGTCCATTGAAATGGACCTGCTAAACATCACTATTAATTATGTGGTTGTCAAGGGTAAAGATTATTTATTTTCATGGCAGCGAGTGAAACCATGTCGTAGGTGACTGCTTTGGGGTTTTTAGGGGAGTCATTTTTCATGTGCACATGCACCTCTAAACAGAGCGACAGGGAAACATGGGCATTCAATCAAAGGCCACTAATGTCTACATTATCGTTCGGGGCAATAAATGGCTTAACCTGACTTATGAGGAATAATCTGTGCAACCGAAGTTGCAGTGTCACAGCTGACATTAATGAGGGAGGAATTGTTTGCCATGCTCTGAACGGCCAGATGAATGTTGTGTACTAAACAAAAGCTTGAGCGGTGCACCTGAATAAATGCTGCTCCTAATGTTCACTGACATGATATAACTCAGACTCCAGGGTACATGTGGCAGTTACAAGAAGGACAAAGAAAAACACAAAAATAACAGAATATCAACACTTGCTGAAGCTGTGAATGCACCCACACACCACATTTTTAATTGAAGGTGAATGCTGGGCTGCATGTACTTGTTCAGAATAAAATAATGTAAACCAGGAGATGTTTACTGAAAAGTGTGCACCTCTTCATGTGTGCTTGCCCTCTTCCCCAGCTGACAGTTGCGAGATCTCAACTATGTCACAGAATACAATAGTTGTATTCACAGTCCCGAATCCCTTCTGCAAATATTGTACCTGGAGAGCTGTGGAGAGTTCAGCTACCCATGGACATAGACTGGTGAGTCAATACCAGTATTCATCTTTTCATACTTAAGGGTCAAGGCTGCTAATTTAAATTATAAAATGATAATTTATAAATACAGCAGACTCATTGTTATGCCTGATGCAAGGGGATGGAGAAGTGGAGGCAGGTTCAGGAGGAGGTAAGTGCTGCAGTGGAGGAAGAAGATCAAGCAGAGTGGCTGGTTTAAGGCAACAGGGAGCATGGACATGGTGGGAGCAGGTCATGGACCGGAAAGTCACTTGGATGGACCTCTGGCAGGCTGAGCCACACTGCATCACATTCCTGATTCAGGTAGTGTATGATGTCCTGTCTAGCCTGGCAAACCTCTTCACCTGGGGTAAGGAGACCCCAAACTGCTCACTGTGCTCAGCAAGAGGGACACTGAGCTCCTGCCTAACAGCACTTGGCCAGGGCCGATACCCTTGGTGCTTTAACCAGGTGCTGAAGCCTATTGCTGAAGCCATCAGCAAGGGGATCAGCAGCTGTAGCCGAGTGCGCAACACCACCTGAGCAATTGATTTGTCAAGGCAGGAGAGCAACCAGGAGCAGGACTCAAGAAGGCAGCAACAGCCCAGGACTGGCAGCTTTAAGTGTACTTTACTTTAGTGGGGCACTCATGCCGCAGAGCCCACAGTGTACTAGGCATTGAGCAGCATCAAGAACAACACTGAAGCAGCTGAAAAAGCCTTGAGATGGCTCTGGATCATGAGAGAAGGTCCATGGGGACAAGCGGATGCCACCTGATCAACCACAGTGGGGTCGCCTCGGTGAGGGTGTCTGATGTTTAAAGACCCAAAACACCTGGGGACAGGTTACATCACTGATGATGTGCTCAGGGTGTACTGCCACTCTGTGCAGATGATGTGTGGGTTGGCTTTATCTGATTTATTGATCTACTTCTGGTGATTCAGGGTGAAATTTTGATGGCAGTCCACTGATTCCATATTTCACGTACTCTGCTGGCTACTCACACAGTTCCCTCAAAACAAGTACATGGAATTGATTAACATAGACCTGACATTTATAAAAAATTGGCAATGATAAAATAAGAATATCATGGAAAAAAAAAAACCCAGAAAAATCTACTCAAGGGGAAGGGGTTCACTTTTGCTAAGGATGTTGTTGGTTTTTTATGATTATTGTTCTTTTCAGAATTCAGCACAATGCATGTGCTTCCTCAGTCCTATTTCCTAAATTATTAATGACAGCTCTGAAGGTTATCTGTCAGCCTCATAAAGGTTTAGCCATCACCTGAAAGAAGAAGAACTACAAAAACTCAGGTGTAACATTAGGCTCCGGGCTACGGTTCCCTCCCTCAGTGTCTCTTCCTCCAGATCTGGCTGCATCACAACCCTACATGAACTCTTTCAATGTTCTCCCATCTCATTCTCTACCTCAAATTGTCTGTACTAGAGAGAGAAAAAGAAACAGGACGCAGTTTGTGATGTTAGTCAGGTGCGATTATAAAAAGGTACTCTCTTGCTGGCACTTGATTTTGATAAACAAGAGAACTGAATATTTCTTCAATTAAATTTTCAGATCTCTTCATGTCTAGTGCTTGCAATGTGTATCTGTAAAACAGGAACAGGGAACATGACCCATGGAGCTCAAATCTGTGATTGTACAACCATTCATCTGCATTTAAAGACAGGAAAAAAAAGCTGTTGTTTATTCACATCTTATTTTAACTGAAGGGGGACAGGTGTCCAAATGTAGCCAAGTTCATTGACCTGTCACTTTCATAGATCAATAGAGACTTGTGAAGATGGAAATGGAAACATCTTTCTCAAAAATAAGCCTTCAAATGCAGAGTTTATAGCTGTTCTCATTTTATAATAAATTTAAAATTATACTCTTTTTTCATCTGCATGATTTCTGCATTGTAATATATCTTCTTGCAACCACAATGTGGAAGCACCATATGACTTGCTTTGTGGCCCACCCGTCAAACAACACTGTTGGCTGATAGGGTAAGCCCTTGCTCTACTCTCCATCTGCTTGGCAGGCTGTCCCCAAATCATTAGGCCGCTCCATGGATACCCAGCTGGGAGGGTGGGGGAATGGAGTGGGAGGAGACAGGACTGGCCCCTGTACGCCTGGCACTGGCCATCCAGAGAGGGGCATCTGGCAAGGCAGCACCCCGGGTCAGGTTATCTGAGGAAGGAGCACATCGGCGGGCGCTTCATGGATGGCTCACTGTCTGTCCCTGGCAGCTTGTCATTTATCACCGCTGAGCAGCAATGTCAGGTGGGAACGTGATTAATTTCACTTTACCATTCTCAGAAATAAGCCCTATAAATCATCCTAAGCTGGGTTTGTGTGCAGGTTTTCATTGTCGGTCTGGTCTGACAAATCTTTACCTAGTCCCTTCGCCCCACTTGGGCCTTGTATTGCCTCTGAACTTGCAGCAAAGGAGAGTCTGTGTCACACAGACAGTTCGGTGATGGAAGTGTCCACTTGATGACAGACAAAGAGAAGAAAGATAGATACACATGTCCACACATCAATTTATATGGCTCCCATAAGTTTACAAAATGTATTAAGAAAAAGTGAGAGGAGACATGTGCATGTCATCGACAAATATTAACACCTGCTCTGTCAATCTAATCCTCAAACCATCTGACCATCTGTCCTCTCTAAATAAATGACAGGAGGAGAAAGAGCCTAAGACAGGATCAAATGGAACACGCTGATGATGTGGACCTGTCAGTGGAGTCTGTGGATGCATGGGGTTCTAGTTTATTACCAGAGCCACAGATCACATCACATCTAATATGTCAAAGGTAATAAGGACACTGGTGAAAGGTGGCAGACTGCTAGCAATGTCAGACAGGCACCCTGTTATGAAAGGCTTTTCTATTAATTTTACAGATGTGCTGCTGTTTTGCGAGGGATTTAACTAGTCCTTAACAAGACTTCCTCCCCTGTCACTCCATCTCACTTGCTTTCTCTCTTTGGACAGGGTGAGGCTGATGGAGTGACTTAGAAAAAGTAGGATAGGAGGAGAACAAATTTAACTGAAAAGTAACACCGGATGTGTATGTTCTGAGCTAGAAAATATAGTAAGTATAATAACTCCCTATAGTTTAGGGACAAGTCTGTGCTAATTCGGCCCTATGAAAAGGTACAGTAGTATTTTTTATCATGTAAAGACAAAGTGCAAATTATCCAATGACATTCCAGACATCAGCTCTTTTTCAGGGGGTAAAAGGGAGCACGGTACAGTGCAGGCGTCTGCTTCAGTGAACTGAAGGTTTACAGTTCTTACAGAATCCTGCATGTTCTACTAAAGCTGTCAGATAAAAGTACTGGAGTAGAAAGTACAATATTTCCCTCTGAAACATGCTGGACTAAAAGTTTCAAGAGGCATTAAAATGGAAATACCTCAAGATTTTTCATCAGCACCACACGAGTTAATGTACTTAATTAACACCCAGTATTAGTATTAGAATCAGTCCAGTAAGTTGAAAGGTCATATGTCACATCTGTCT
Organism: Caranx ignobilis; assembly: GCA_021432705.1. Classification (NCBI taxonomy): domain Eukaryota; kingdom Metazoa; phylum Chordata; class Actinopteri; order Carangiformes; family Carangidae; genus Caranx; species Caranx ignobilis. Next base: position 14,870,984 of record MU269981.1, on the reverse strand, counting down.
TATCCTGCCTGTCTCCTCTTGCAAAAAGAGAATAATATCTGTCTGTTTACTGACAGATTGCCTGATTAATTCACATACTATATTAAGATCCAATCAAACAGCAAGAGGCTTAGTAACAGCAGGTGTATATAAAAACCTGTGGAGTGGATGGCATAAATATCACACGTTAATAATGGCTGTCAATGGAGCCATAAAATTTACTGTTCTCACTAGTGTCTTTATGCAACCTTCTATCACAATATGTACAATCTGTTCTATCACAAGCACAATGTGTTACCCTGGTAACCAAGTAACACAGAACAATGTCTAATTTTAACATGATGATTATATTGAAAAGAGAGAAAAAGAGAAAGTTGTGTTTGAAGTTGTGTTGTGAAATCCAATATATTCTCCAAGTCTCATGTGGCACAAGGAGGAGTTTGTAATCACTTTCTACTTGGAGAGAGCCCAGGACTCTGTATTTCAGTCTAACAGGGAGGGGAGCAGTAGAAATGGTGACAGAAGTTGAATAATTTATTCACAAATTAGCCAGTGAATACGATCATGCATGAAGGAGGATTACCAAAGTGGCCACATAAATAACCGGGCCCAGAGTAAAAAGTGCCAAGAAGTCCAATAAATAAGACATAAAGTTCATAGTCCATCACTGTGCTGTCCTGTCCAGCTGCTTCTCCTCTCTAAACTCAATTCCAGCTCAGTCACCGCTAGCGACGTCCATTGGTGGGGTAATGCACTTTAACAACTGTTCGTGGATGGCAGAGGTGACAGCGCTGAAAAACGGAAGTGCTTGATGTTTTCCTCCTGAAGCACCCCGCTGGCAGATAAAGAGAAGCAGCGGGAAATCATGTTTAAAAGAAGAACCAAGTTGTCCACACCCAGCTTATGACAACAGGGAGCACTGGGATTGTGGTTACAAGGATCTTTCACTTTCTGGCAAAGACACTAAATATCTGCTGGTACTTTTTGGTTACTTGAGGTGCTTTCACCCTTCCCACTATTCTTTTTTTGAATATTTATTATAAGTCTTCGACTGATGTCAGCATCACAGTGGAAATTAGTCATCCTCCTCTGAGACTGTTCCCCCTTCTTTAACCTCCTGATACCAATCTTTTTTAATTAAGTAATGACTTTCAAATGAATCTCAGATCATGTGTGCGAGTAGACACTTATCCTTAAAAGTATCTCAGGCTTGATGGATTAATTCAGTAGGAAGTAGGCCATGTGTCCTGCACATTAACAATCCCTCTATTGCTGTTAGGAGGAGGTATAATAGAGCATTTCATGTCTGGAGTGTTACAGAGGAAGCCATCACCGATTCTCCTTGTGATGGCATAAAAGAAGAAAAAAAAAAAAAAAAAAAATCAGAGAGTGACAGAGAAAGCGTGGGATGTATATGTCTCTGTAGTTACCTGCACTTACAGTGACTTCATGTGCACATCTGATTTCATTGAGAAAAGTCAGTTCATTTTCAGCCGTGCCGAAATCCATATTCAACCTAACAATACCACTCTTGACTCCCTGGTGAGCGTAACAAATGCCACACAATCAGTCCTCTCCAGCCTTTGGCTATGCCCACAACATTTATTCCTACACTAAACCAAGCGAGGCAAATCGATTGGCCTATACCATGGTCAGAGCTTCCGTCAAAACGAAACACAGACACCCCGCCCCCCCAAAAAAAAGAAAGAAAGAAGAAGAAAAGAACATGAAAAAGAAATCACATTTACAGCACAGAAAGAAGAAGAAAGAGAAAGAGGTGGTGAAAATGATGAGAGTGAAATAAAGGATTCTTTTGCTGCACAAAAGATCTGAATGTTTCCACTTCTATTTCCTGATCTTCGGCTCCTCTGTCTATCTCTGGCATGCCATGGTGCAGAAGCCAGATTGCATGACTAAATAGTCGTGTAGAGCTTACTCTATTTGATATTTATATTCCCATTGAAGTGTTCTTGTTCCTGAAGTTTTAATTGGGTGCTAATAAATAAATCATCCGGTCTCTTCCTCAACAGATGTGCGAGTGAGCGTTATGCTGCATAATATCTGCCTGCGATGCAGGTGTGTGTGCACTTGCCTCATGTCACTGGTGCATGGGATGAGATGTACCAGCCAGGCCCCCTTAATCTGGCGAGCTGTGGCTCAGTGAAAGACTACATAACAAACAGAGAGATGTGACAGGCCCTGGAGATGGATTTCTGTTCACTGTGACCTGTTTTACGTGGGCGAAATGCCTCACACATCTGTGGAAGTTTATTTGTGGTATACAGTAGGGCCTAGAGAAGCAATGGCGAGCGTAACTCCACTTTGACATTGTTTGACTTTGAATTAAACAGGTTAGGCTTAGCGGAATTAGCAGCAGTATAATGGGAAATGCCACTGTGCATTTTAACATACTTGATGTTTCTGCCTATTGTCAGTCTAGAGCTGGCTTCTTTCCTGAGTGTTTTGATCCTGATATTGCGGGGGGGGGGGGGGTCCAAGCTTTGCTGAGGGGCAAAAATTGCTTAAAGCAAAATGGACAAAGTGTGATGGCAACAGACTCATGAAGCACATGAAGGATCTGACTTAAAACATCTACCGGAGTCTTTGATACACAGGGGAAAGGAAACATTTCAGCAGACAAAAACATCACATCTGTGTGGAGACTGAAACCTTTCCCCAAGTGAATGCATGGAGCTAATGCAAAAACAACAAAAACAATGCCTATAGCCATCAGTAGGACTGTCTCATTATAAAACTTTACATCAAAACACATCACTGTGTATGGCAGTGTGTTAACGAAATGCCGTGAGAATAATAAATGATCAACTCTGCAAAGAGCTGAAAATGTTTGAGAGTATAGTCATGCGCTGTTTTTCTTTTCTTTGTCTTGGTAAGAGTTTTTCTCTCTGAGTCTACAGGGCTACCCTGGTATCATGAGCATGGGAAATCTCAGGCTGATTCTCCCACTTCAGTTGTGTCTTGCAGGAACCAGAACTAAGGCCTGGTGCTTCATTTAAACCCTCTGCACAGACCCACACAGGTGTTTTCACTTGTGTGTGTGTGTGTGTGTGATTGGCCCTCTTCTGCAGAGCTGATGATCTGATCTGATTCAGCTGAGGGCATTGTTGCCTTGGAAAAAAATACAGAAACAGACCTTAAATAACTTTTACAGCACTTTTCAATAAATTATATTATGAGAAAAAAAATACTTTGCACATTGATTTGTTTGACAGGTGCGTAGGAGAGGGATGAGTGGATCTGCAAGGCAAAGGTTTAATTGAAGAAGGTCACAGGACCAAAACGTTGCGACCGTTAAATTGTTTTTTTGTGCAAGTATCACAGTGTGCGGGAGTCTGTATATTTTATTAAAATTATATTTTATGAGCTTGTGAAATTAAGTGATTGGGAGCATTACAGCAAACTTTAGCCTGAGCAGAAGTCTGATCAGCAAGAGTAATTGCAGTCACCTGTGTGAGCTTGTGTGGGGGAAGCCACATGGGATTGTATTGTGAAGTCCATTTTTTTTTAATTGAAATAACCTAAGTTATAGACTGTAGTGATGACATCACCTAAAGAAAAGCTCAATAACAGGAGTAAACACAAGCAAAACAAGCAATGCATGCTGACTTTATGTGCCAGTGTACATTACTTGTGTTTTGCATACATCAGTGATGGTGGGTCACAACAAATTACAGGATCTTTCACCAGGATGAATCCCTGGCCAAACTGTTTTTGTCACGGAAACAGTTGTGAGATGTGACAAATGAAATCATGCAAAGTGTGTGACGAGGATATCTTGTTTCAATCTATCCAAGTTGTTTTTCAGAAAAAAACAAGGACTGAGAAAAGGAAAAAAAATCATAGAAGCGAGAGAATCAGTTGTCGCACAAGTGCAGCAGTCTTTCATATGTTTTCACTGCAGCTCATTGCCATATAGTGCCAATCACAACCTGATCCAAAACCTTTTTAAAATTGGACTTTTTAACCTAGTATGACACGCTTTTGGAGTGGCCATTTATTGAACTGCAGTTTTTGGAAGTCCTGCTTGGTTAACAAAACCAGTTCCACCCTACACCTACTCAGTTTCTCCTTTTCCCCCATTTCCTTCTTACTTTATATTCCAATCCATTTCCACCTACGCTCTGACAGGATCTTTGTTTTGCCATCCTACAGCTTTCCAGCTTCACTTGACATCATTCACCACCATCAGCAGCAACTCTCCTCGTTAGCCAGGGGTCACCAGGAGTTAATAATTAGCAAGAAGCCTTACAGACATGGATATGTTATGTAAATTATTTTTCATATAGGTTAAGGGGAGTAAATCAGTATTCATGTGACCTGAAACAGAAGCTGCACAATGCATGTGTTGCATCAGACTTTGGTGTATATATATCTAAAATGGCAATTTTTCTGTAATACAAAGAAAACTGAGTGTATCATGGAATGTGATTGGAACTAATGATGCAGTGGAGAAACAATAACATAACAAACTGTTGCAGAAATGGGCAGGACACCGCATTCGCCTCAATGCTTTAAACAGCAGGCGAGGAATCTGTTACCGGGAGGCCACACAATGCGCTTGTAACATTTATAACCAACAATGATGAAAGTCCAGAGCAAGACCAGGTGAATAGACTGCATGTATTAGTCAATCTGTGAGGCTGCACTAACTCACATACCTAGCATACCTTGTTTCACACACTGTCAACAAACTACAGAATTTACTGTATGCTTGATCAACTCCAGTTCAATCAGGAAGGACTCAACTGAACGAGAGGCTTGGAAAGCAATTAAATTAGATTTATTTGCCACACATGCAGCAGTATGGGAATATCCCCTCACTGGAGTCTATGCACTGGTGCTGGAGACGAGGTGAATGATTGCTGAAAATATGGATAGATGTGAGGTGGAGCAGGTTTCTGATGGGCTCAGTGGAGGACGCTGGATCTGATGAAAAGTGGGGGTGAATGGAGTGGAGGAGGGTTTCATTGGTCTGACACTGAAATGACAGCTGACAGCAGCAGAGAGGAAAAGTTTAAAGTTTGACAGCAATGAGGTGATTGCCTCACTGAGTGTGGCAGAATCTGATTAGTGTAACTGAAAGAGTGAATGCCCACTGAGAGGGTATGTGTGCGTGTGTGTGTTTTGTGTGTCTGTGTGTACATGGATGGTCCATATTGAACTCAGCTTCATTCACTTTATTTTATTTTTGTACTTGATCCACCCCTAAACCCCTCAACAACAGCTGGGCTGTTTTTCAACCCTCTGATACAACCCAGAGTAGCGTCTCCTGAAATTGTGTACCAACCCCCCCCAAAAAAAACAAAACAAAACATATTGAACACACCAATGTACTATGGTAAAATAACCATCATGGCTACAGTAGATTTAGCCATTTGTGGTCTAAAATGACTTGGTAAGTTTTTGAAAGATCATGATTTCAGTTAACGTAAGTACTTTCTCTGTGTTGGACAAACTTTGTGGTCACGCTGTCCACTGTCTAAGTTTAACTGACTCCACTATCCACCCAGGCTTCTCTGTACAGTTTTGTGATCTTTCTTCTATGTAACCGCACGGGCCTGTCATAAATACTGTGGCCACTAGATGTCACCCTACAACAAAACGTAACTATCGGAGCTAATAAGTTACGTTTTTCCACTAGTTGCACATCTGCCCGTTTTCAGCCTATAAATGCTAGAAATTTTGCATTTTGTATTTTGCGTTTTCACCTCAGATTGATACATAGTTAATGCGTTGGAGGCAGTTTTCTGTTTCTGATAAAAATGTAAATACAAAATTTGGCAATTGTTGATTTTTCAGAAAGAAAACAAAATAGTTTCTGTTCTTGCCTTGGGTTGTTTGCGAGTGGGTGGGATTTAAGTTGCCAGCTCAACTTCTGTGTGATTGGCCAGCAGATCAACCCACTTCACCCTTGTCACATCTGCTTTCAAGAATAACATCTGGTCCCCTGACAGTCAAAAAGACAATTTTTCTGAATGAATTTCTGAATATCCCAGTAAGTAAATCAATGTTCAAACCTTCAGATGTGCTGGGGAATGTCACAAACCTGGTTTTCTTAGCTGATGATAAGTTGACACAAATGGTGATTTTATAGAATAACATTACTTCTCATTACACACTATTTTCATTCCCTCTGTATACTGCACCATCCTATAGCCACAGTAATGGCCACTGTTTTGTGGTCAAGCATGGCTGGACTGATGGCATCTCCCAGTGTTTTTATGTGATTTATTCAGCTGAAGAGGTTCTGTTTCTGTACATAGATTTCCTGAGTATCCATCAGTTTTCGGAAGTCGTGGCAGCTCTTTCTTTTTCTCCTGCTGTGACCACAACAGCTGCATGACAACATTATCCTAGACAGTAAGTTTGTGAGCTCCTCTGGCTTTCCAATCTAGAAAATTGGCCTGAATAATTACTAACCTCTTAATTTTTAATAGCAGCAGGGTAATGGCAGCAGAGGTAACTAATGAGATTTCTTCATCGGGCATAACTCGGCCATCGGGCATAACTACATATGGAAAATATGGTCTTGTTTTGACCAGTGAAGCATACTGTCTGATGACTTTGTCATTCTCATGCTCCGGTTCTGGTTTTACATGATCTGATTCATAAAAGATACAAAAGTACAACTACATTCACAGAGCTGCTGTCATTAAATACCTCTAATATTAAAGAAAATACATTATTTTACTGAGACAATAAATGAATCATAGCTTTCTTTCTCAATTTCTACATTCATTGTGAAGCCAAAATGTCAAGAAACTGAATTACCTGCATCCATTCCATAAATAAAAATCTTACATCCTCGTGCACTTTATGGATCACAAGTGACCCTGTATTCTTTTCCAAGAGGAAAAATCAACAGAAAACAGTGCTCTGAAACAAGAATCATATTGTATTGGAATAATTCGATATAATGTTATGTTTATTATGGTAACTGTGACAGCCTCTATGGGTCCAAAGAGAGGGCTGAAATGTGGTTGTGTAGTTATTAAAAACCAGCGTGTTGGCTTTAAGCTCCAAGGTGTACCACCTCTGCACCTAAGCCTAAGTACAGTCTACAGAGCTATTAGCACAATTTAAGACTTTTTGTCTTGATCCCATGTGTAATCTCAATGTGAACTTTGCAACCTGGGGAACACAAACTTCACAGTTCCAAGGCTCACTAGACATTTTAGTTTTCTGACGTGGATTAAAAATATCAAAATGTCTGAGGCTCTAACAAAGTTTCGAAAAGTAATTAATTTTCAGTGAATTAAGTTCTCCAACTTATATTACACTGTAGTTGGAAAATATAATGAACAATCTAATGAGACTGTTCTTGTCTTCTGGCAAATTTATAGTAAAACACTGAGGTCTCTGCATGGATGGATGAGAGAAAAAAGCTTGTGTGTGTGTGAGTGAGTTTGTGTGTGTTAATGGGCAAGTGCTTGTTTGTGCATGTTGTGGACTGCAGACCCTATTATATAAACATATATATCTATTATTATGTATGATCTTTCCGTCTCTGTGTGCCAGTGGGGTTGCATGCAAATGCATTCTTTTGAGCCATCATGGACAGTTGAATTCCTTTTTGAATGCTGCCTTTGAGTTCATGGGCCTTCATGTGTGTGCAACCCCATGTGTGTAGGTGGAATTGCAAAATGTAAGAATTGTATTTCTTCTGGTGTAAAGGCACTTTGCCAGTCAGAATACAGGAGGACTGAGGGCGTATAAAAATGCATGCACACATGCTGTTTACTTCAGCCTCCCACCCTGCTTCTCTGACTTTCCACATCCAAACACCTGGAACCTGGAATAAAATGGCCTGGTCATGGGAGTGGGCAGCAGTCACTGGGAGACAGAAAACAGTGATGTTGTCAAAAGCCAAATGCTGCGAAAAGGCTATAATGGAAGATGGCTGCCTGCTGAGTATGCCCGCCTTCTGCCTAATTAACATTGACTAATAAAACAACACTTGCACAGCAGTACTACATGTTCACTTCAGCAGCTACTTCCACACTGTTAGGCAGAAGAAACAGTTCACCGGAGATGCAGGTGGTAATTTGATGAGCTCACATGGCATTTGTGTTTACATGCTCCAATGTGGTCCTAGTTATTCATATCCACCCCCCTTTATTTAAATGCTAAAAAAGATAACCTCAGTCCAATTTGCTTAAAGTGGAAAATAGCACAATAACGATCACAATTATCTTAATTTTATAATGTGGGGACATCCTGACCGCTTCAAATTTTCCAGTAGCTACAATGACATGAATAAAACTGAACAAAGAAAGAGACTGTGTAAGATGGAGTGCCCTGCACATACTGGAACTGAAACTGCACATATTAAAGTTTAATTCTGAATACAAGCAAAGAGCAGCACCAAGTCACAGTTGCTGCCAGGCAAGGCACAAGTTTAAAAAGAAGAATAGAGACACAGAGGCCCAAGCAGAAGCTGTGTGGAGTACACAACTCAGATGGTGAGGCTTTGTTTTTCAGACGCATCTTGCTGATCGTGTGTGTGTGTGTGTGTGTGTAAGAGAGCCGACCAAGATAACCACAGGGCTTGGGTTTTAGTATCTTTCTTTAGATCCAGGTTTGTAAAAATGTTTGTAGTGTGTATGGTTGTTCTATGGATTTCTAGTCACTCTGCGCCCATGTTGCTAAGACTACAAATGGCTACACTGTGGGAAAAAAAAAAAAAAAAAAAAAATGCCATATGGATTCATGAAAGTAGAGAAACAGAATGGAGGGCTCCACTGTACACCGTGCAGCTAGTTATTCATCTCTCTGTGTGTTCGGGGCATTCTAACCCATCACAGGCAGCCCATCCTGTACCTGCTTATTAATTTAAAATCATTTGCTGCACCTCCAGGGGGAGATAAATGCCAGGTGCAGAGACAGGGCAGTGGTGGACCTATAAAAACTATTACTGAGGCCCCCTCCTCACCCCTATTGCCATGGCCTGATAATAGCCTCACTTTGCAGCGCTAAAGCCAAACCATGGGAGAGTAAGGTGTTTCTCTCTCTACCTCTCTCTGCCTTCTAGGCTCTGCTTCTGAATTAGGGACACACACATGCAACGCACACACACTCATATACACACAAACACAAAGGCAACTGTTCAGCCAAGTTGCGTAGAGCCCCCGCACCGCCCAAAGGCCCGCCCACCTATGTCAAAATGCCACTGCAAATATTGTAAAGGGCATGGAAGGATGGCATCAAAGTGGCATTATCCCTCTGGACAAAAGAAGGCAAGAATAAATAAATAAATACATAAATAACAACTGCATGAAAGAATGGTAGGATTGCCAAAACAGGTAAACAAGGCTAACTTCTGTTTTCTCTCTAAACATGTTAGTGTTGTGGTGGCCTCTGTTTTTTGGGCTTAGAAAACCTCAGATACATTGACAGAAGCTCTTGGGTGGCTGCTATACCAGAAAGCAGCTAATGTGATTTCAGCTATAAGTGACAGCAAATGCCTCTCATGCATCAGATGATGTTCCCAGTATCACTTACCCACCCATATTACAAATGTGACAAAATTATGTAAGCAAATCCTCAGTGGACTGTGTATTGATTACTGTATATTAATGCAGCTTGTGGATGATGTCAGTGTTAATGGATTTGATTAATTGTATCACCAAGAGAGGGTTATAGTGTTTGCTGTATATACTCTGCTGTAGAGTGTAGCAGAGGAACAAATGCTGGATATAGTACTGTTAGAAGGTCACAGAGCACAGTGGTACCAAACACTACAGGCACTGTTATGTCACATTATGATTTACAAAACATGTGTCATTGTTGTGATGTCAAAGACCTCTACTTACCTTCACAGCAGTGAATGATCTTCCCGGTCAGTTTATCACTGATCAGTTGCTGTTAAAGAAAAGAAAACTAGGAAAAAAAAAAAAGCATATAGCAAAGTACCATTGATGTCACCAGCAAGGCAGAATCCATTTTAAAGTCAGACTTCAAAATAACTGCATGGACTTCACGTTGCATGGCTCTGAAGCATATCACATTTTTTTTTTTCTTTATTGAATCCTTGGTAGGAGAGTCTCCCAGCAGAAGTTAGCTCAGGCCCCAGGGAGCTTGAACTGGCACATCTAAGATTCAGCTGCCGAAAAGCATTTCATTCACAAGCTATGTTGTCAGAAAATCAAACCCAGAACAGAAATGGTAAGCAAGCATGCACATCATGAGAAAGTAAATGTGGATTTGGTAGTTTCTTGCATTACAAACTTTGCCTTTCAGCAGTTTTCAGAACCATTCCCCCTTTGCAACTGCATTACTAGACAATGATGTAAGTTTGACATAAAAGAAAAAGGAGGTTTACTGTGATGGATTGCGGTTTGTATCTCAAACAACTTCTCCACAATACAATTTTCACTCTGAAGTGAAACAAAACCTTTGGCTGCTTACAAAGCAGGAAATTGTTGCTTGTATATAATGCTTCGTGGACACCAGCATGGTTAGAGCCTCAGCCTGATTATAAGACACAACCCATTAAATTGTGTGTAAAGACAGTGGGCAAATAATGTCAAACACTGGCTGCATCTTTTTACACTGATCAGTACAGGTTGGTCCAACCCAGAGCTGATTTCCTCCAGAACTGATGCAGTTTTTCTATGGTAGAAGCTCTTTCTCGGAGTGGGAGATGTTTACTTGAGATATACAGTATTAAAATATCCAGTTTGAATATATCAAAAAGACAAAAAAATCAAACCCTATCACAAACATTAAAACCCACCCTTGTGTTAAGTGTTTTCTGATGTGGTTACAAGCTTGAGATTCTTTCTCCAATGCACTCACACACTTTTATCAAATGTTTGTGAGCTGTAATTTTGAAGCAGAAAGGATTTTCGTCTGACTGTTGGCACACCCAAAGACAGTCTGTAAACTTGCTTTCATCTGACACAGCAGATTCTGAATCTTTTTGTGCCTGATTCATCTCAGATGATTTCTTCTGTTAAAACGCAGAAGTAACATCAGCCAGCACAAACTTGCCGTGTGTTAAACTGGGCTGAAGATGTTTTTTATGGGCATTTATATAGACAGCAGTGAATGCTGCAGACACATGGCTGCTTTCTGCAAAGTAGATCATTGTCTCCATGTTCCGTGCCAACGTGTTACAAAATCCACGCTAAATGCTGATGTCCGTAGGCTTCTCTGGATGCACAAGTTAGTTCAGAGGCTGGGCGGACGCCTGTGGTCTCGTTTACACCTTGCAATAACAAGTCTACGTCATACGTCAGGGTAGCACAGTTGTTAGCTCTGTCGCCTTGTAGCTAGAAGGTTCTGAGATTGAATGGAGCCTGGGTTCAAACCCTGGACCTGGGGCCTTTCTGTGAGGCATGTGTGTGTTGTCCCTGTGCCTGTGTGGCTTTTATCCAGGCGCTCCAGATGTCTCCCACAGTCCAAAGACATGCAAATCAGACTAATTGGCAACTGTCAGTGTGTGGATGTGAATATGAGCATGTGAGGTTGTTTGTCCCTATATGTCAGCCGTGTGATTGACTGGGTGAGGCAGCTTCGCATCAGATGGGGATGGCTCCAGCCAGCTCTCCTGGGATCCTGTATGGATAAGTGCTACAGCTAATGGATGGGTGGAACATAGAGGACCCTTATGGATGCGGTAAAACTCGCCTAACAGTTCATCCCACCCCAACAATAGCATAGGTAGCTCTTTACTACCTTGGATATGACCTTTAGAAGCAGGCCATCACTTAATGCACTGGGCCCTAATCATCATGTCTCCGCTGGCAATGTGATCACTGTGAAACCGTTTAGATCATTGCGCAATCACTGTGCGGCAGTTTTTTTTGTTTGTTTGTATTTTACTGCTTTTGTTGTTACTGTTTTTCCAGCAGTATAGACAATGTCTAATAATTCTGGGTTTTAAAAATGCTGTTTCAATCATCGCGTAATTGGGTGACCACGTAGTTGGCTATCCACTTATCACACATCTTGTCTTTTACTGACTTATTCTCTTTTTTTCCAGCCATGTAGATGCTTTTTTAATCATACTGGGTTTTAAAGACGCCACTTATTTTCTCTTGGCGTCATGTACCGCTTTGAGTACAGCCAATCAGCACAAAGTAAACCTCAAGTGCCACCCGGGAGCCTTTCACGGCTGCTCTGGGTACCTACCCTGAGGCAGGGACTCGTTTAGTCCCCGTAAAAGTTCTGGGAGACCCTTCGGAGGCAGTTCCTGCAGTGGAGACATGCACCAACAACCCCAGCCCCGTACAATTACCCCGAAGTTCCTGCAGTGGAAATGTCCCTTATGAGAAATCATGTTTCTGTTCGCCTGATGAATCATAGTCTAATATTCACTCTCTTCTTTGCTGTCTTTTGCCTTCAGTATTTCCCAAGGGAAATGTGCTTAACTCATAAATGCTTTACTAAATTCATCAGAAAGTAGCTCACCTTTACTGCTATTTGACACTGCGCAGACAGCAGACAGTGGTTTTATCAGAGCATTTCACTGAAAACGGCCGCCTATGTGTGGAATCAACACTGATGGGACCATCAAAACTGAACCAATACATATCGGAGGGTCACACAAACAAAACCAAAAAGGAAGCAAAAAACAAACAAACGAGGCTGCAGTGCTCCAGGGCTCCAGGGCTCAGTTGTTCAGTTTTGCAAACTAACCTTTATGTTACACAACTGACAAGTTTTTAACATGAAACTATTGATTAAAGCATCTTTAAAAGTTCTTCATTGTGCAAACTATCTCAACAGGCTGACAACAACTGCAGTGGAGTCAGAACTGTACTGCAGTTTGTGATGTTGTTGTGACTTAGCATTGAGCTTTGTGTAAGTCACACAAATGTAATCTGAATGTTTATTCAGCCCAGGAGCTTATTTAACAATCACTCATACAGTAACAGAATCTATCGGAGTGAGATATTCGGTGATCGTATCAGCATGTGCACAGTAGTGTTCTCTAGCCTTTGTATAGTTCCAATGATTCTTCTACGACAAAATACATTTTAGTGAATTCAGTTTGTTTAAGTGATTCTTTAACTCAGCAAAAATCATTTTTGTTTGGTCTTTGTAATCATATACTTCAAATAATGACCCTCTACCTGCAATTGTCTGTGTGTTTGTGTTTGGCTGAAATCAAATCCTTTATTTTCATAATATCTGGTCTGTTTATGAACACCTTCTGAATGTAGGCCAACTCTTGTATCCACATTGTGAGATCCACCCACACACCATTTTCTACTATTGGATTTTTATCTTTGCACTTGTTGTCTTGTTAGTTTTTGAGTAAGAATTTTTCATCAGCGTAGATTCATTACCAAAGTTTATGGCCTATATAGAAATCAAGAGACACACTTCAGATGAAACACAGAATTCTGGACTCAGCTTCTCTGTGTCTCTCTACACTCTTGGACTATTAGCATGGGAATTGTGAGACCAGTGTATTGAGACTCCTACACATTGCTAATTCATCACATTGGAAAAAAAATTGCTCTGTAGATATAGTTTTTTCTCATTCTCTCTCTCTCGCACTCTCTCTGAGTTATATTGCATCTCAGCTTTTTCTTCACGCTTCAAATCCAATGTTTCATGTTTATTTTTAGGGGGGCATAAACAAGAGAAAGGCTTTAAGGGCTGAGATGAAAACAACTGGCCATAGAGTGCGCCGAAAATGAATAAACCATCCTCAATCTAATCCATGGCTTGTCATGGAACATGGAGAGTGTCAGTAGAACTCACTGGGAGCCCGAAACAACTAAATCCCATTAAGCCTTTGTGGGGAAAGGCTGACATTTTGTGGTCTAATTATAAAAATTCCCCCGCAATGAGTTGCGGTGAATGGTTAACAATAATTAACAACTGGCATGGGATGCTGCAAGTGGGACATGACCACATAAACTCACTAGCCTCTGAGAATTGTCCATTTTTCTTTGACAAGTTAAACAGTCAACTTGCAGAAAAAAAAGAAAAAGAAAAGAAAAAAAGAAGCAGGCCGAGACCTCTGTGATATATTATATTCATATTACAGCTATGGTTACATTTTTCTATGAACTTTAATTATTCAGATTGTAAAAAGTGTCATTGCATGCTGCGCATAAATTAGATTAATGCAGCCATTAAATTATCAGTTGTTATCATAATCAGCCATTTAACCGCACTGCTCTGTGTGGCTGTTGTGGCGGCTGTGTTTGTGTAACTGTTTATACAATCATGTGGTCCCTCTGTTTCCTACTCATTAGCATTTTCTGCAAATGTCTCCAAGCAACAAAGTGAGGGAGGTGGAGCTGGGGGGGGGGCTCAAACATCTCGCCGTCACCCCCTTAGGACGCTCTTTTCTCTCATGTCCATCCCTCTCACAGCTCCGTCTCCCACTCTGCTGTCAAGGCACATCCTTAGAAACCACCCGGGTGTCACCATACTTCTTCCTGCAAAGACACAAGGAGGGCAGACACACTTTTAATCATCCTTTCTCGCCTCTGCTCTTCTTCTCGGCGGTCAAAATAACAAAAGCTGTCACACAGACTCATGTCGTCTCCTAGTGATCATAACGGATAATTACCCTCCCCCTGGGACTCCAGTCCAGCCCTATCTCTCCCACAAGCACTATTTCACTGTGGATCCCCAGCACTTGTGAAATGGCTGTGTCTCAGTAACAAGCCCTGAGTGGCAGTGATTCAGTCAGAGATATAGCCAAGTCTGGCCAACCCAAAGTACATCAACCTTCAACCCTTATCCACTGTTTCTCGATTAAGAAAAAAAAAAAAGAAAGAAAGAAACGCTTTCTTTTCTCCTGAAGAAGATTTATAAATCAATGAGACAGGGCGAGTGTCAGAAATTGTTCGGTGCAGTCGTTTTTCAAGTGGGACATCATCCTGTCCAGGTGACGGATTGGTCTGACCAAAAGGGGGCAGTGTTGTTATTTTGAAAGAAAGGCAGGACTGACTCTGTCTGTGCTGTCTGTGCTGCTGCAGTGTGTGAGGGAGTGAGCAATTGAATGAGTGAGCAAGTGAATGAGTGAATGGGTGATTGAGTGAAGGGCGAGAGCAGATAACATGCTCACTGACTGACAGAGGGAAGCTACAGCGATCAGCATCGATCCCGCCTCACAAGACCCCCAGCCTCGGCCAGTGGTTGCTCCACCGACCTCCAGGGCACAGCCAGATGCTGGATTATCAGCCTGGATGATTGCATCTCTGGGCAAATATTTTATCAGATACAATACAAAGTGTTGCTTTTTGAGCTATCACACAATATTCCTGCAACTTACAGTCACTATTTTTTTTTTTTTTTTTTTTTTTTCTTGAAGTGGCGGCCTGGGATGAAGTCAGAATTTCTTCAGATGTGCTGGCAAATATCAAAAGATTCTAAATATATCCTTTACTGTATATATGTGGCATGCATTTAAAATGAGACCGATGTTCTCTGAACACTTTAAACTATGAACCGAACTGAAGTTTGTCAAGTTGAAAATATTAATAAGATGCTGATTAAGTTGTACTGGAGGGAATGTATTGTTCACATGGGAATATCAAATGCGGAGCAACAGAGAGGCTGCTGTTTTTAAAGCAATTTATCAGACACCCATTCAGCCCTGTGATGTCCAAGTTTAACTGAAAGCTGCCTCAGGCTTATATTTATGGATTTCAGTGATGCCACAGGTGTACTAAGTACTATGGCTTATCTGCATTCCAGTGGTGTGCAAAAACTAAATCTCTTTTTTCTTTTATCTACATTGTTTGCTACTAAAAAAAAAAAAAAAAACAGCAATAAGTTAAGGGGAAGATGTAAGAGAATGAAAAAAACGCTTCTCTTTTAAAACTACAGTACAAATACAGCCAAAGTCAATACAGATGTATGAGTTTCAATTGCAAAGACTAGATTTATGGCAGAATATAAGAGTCTGTAACTATCAAACTCAATTTGTACAGTTTTGTCTCGGAGGGCTTTAGACCTCAAACTAAATCCTCCCAGATCATGCGGAATCACAGAGGCGGGAGGAATCGCAGGCAACCTTATGATGAATGAAGCTATTCCAATCCCTCCTCGCCTCCTCCTTTTCGCTTCTCTCTCATCTCTGCTGACATACCTCGTACCTACACGGCCAGTCATAGTATAAACCAGAATGAAATCGTCTTCGAAAGGCAGTCCACTCCTTCCTGTGCCTGCACTTTTGGTGTCGCGATCATAATTTGTAAACCACAGAGGCAAACTTCAGACAACGTCAAGAGCCCCGCTATTTAAGATCAGTAAACACCAGCATGATGACGCTGTTACTTCCTGCAATAATGCAGGTCCACTTCTCCCCTTTTCTCCTTCAGCTCTCCTCAGGTCTGTGGATAAGAGGAGGAGGTGAAAGAAAAAAAAAATGTTTC
This sequence comes from Caranx ignobilis, assembly GCA_021432705.1. Classification (NCBI taxonomy): domain Eukaryota; kingdom Metazoa; phylum Chordata; class Actinopteri; order Carangiformes; family Carangidae; genus Caranx; species Caranx ignobilis. The sequence goes on along the minus strand of MU269981.1, from coordinate 14,854,635 downwards.
AAGCCAAATCTATAATCGAGATCCCTCATCCTACTCCCCCCTGGTGTGGCCAATTGGTATTCTGCAGGATCTTCCGGCCCCCTATGGTGTTCCCAATCTCCAACTAGGAAGGAAAGAATAGAGAGCTACTAAGCCCCTGGATGGAGAATGCCTAGCTGTGGATTAATGGGTAGAAGAACAAATGAAGTCCAGGAGAGGGTTTATATCTATCAATATAAAGTAGCAGATTAGGCATAGAGATGGCTGTGTCTCTGTTTTCATTTGTCAAACTGTTTGGCCACATTACTGCATTGACAGAATCAACATAGCATGGTGAAATTAGGAGGGGATCAATGGACCGGGAAGGGGAGCATGGCATGTTCTGCATGTAAAAATACAGAGACGAGGGTTTTATTCTTAGGTATATATGAGGTGCACCGTATGTTTTTGTCAAGTGGTGCTCTGCACAAGACAGCTCACAGAGACAATCCCTCCTTTTCTCTGCTGTATATTTTATACTGCTTTCACATCATGCATTTCCTATAGCTGCCAATTTATTTATTGGAGATAAATTAAACATTGAACATAGCATTCTGTTAATTATGCAGCCTATTACTGTGGGTTGACAAAAACATCTCTGGCATCTTTCTGTGCATTAGATTACAGATTACACTGAAGATAAATATGTCAGGGAACTTTTTTTTCTCTCCCTCTCATATGAGCTTGAGTGTCATGTCTACTCAACATATGTCTCACCCACGTCAACTTAGCAAGCAGCGAGGCTGAGTGGCGAATATACAATTTGTGAATCAATGAAATATAATTAAGCACCGCAGAAAGGATTTTGAAACACAGCACTATAATTCTCTCTAAAGGAAGAAAAAGTGAAGGATTTTATTTTCTGACCGTTCATCTGGCGCAACCTTGGTGCAGTTTGTAAGCCTGTATTTAGAGGAGCAAATAGCAAATGTAATCATAGCTAAAAAGGAAAAGTGAACGGATAATTCTGTTCCACCCTTGACCCGCAGGAACTTTTTTTTTTCTTTTTTTTTCACTTGAGGGCAAAATGATTTTTGACAGTATCATCAAGACTTCCTTCAAACTTCCTTCACAGACCTTTGAAAGTGTTTATTTAATTATTTTCTCTCCTTCTTCTTCTCCTTCTTCTTCTTTTTTTTTTTTTAACCTTTCTGGTGCTTTGAGAAGCTTCAACCTCTGTGCCCGTCTCAGGCAACCTTGGTCGATCCTGTAATGAATTTAGCCTGTAGCAATAACTGTGCCAATCAATAGCAATCCGTGGTATGTCATTGACAGGTTAGACACTGTAATGTTTGGCCATGGCGCCTAGTCAAAGGAATCAAAGGAAGTCCAGCAGTTGTTATTCAGCACTTCAGACAAGTGTGCACACACTGGCAACTTCACCCCCACCAACATCTACAATAAGTAAGAAATATCAATACAAGTATCATTCATCGATCAGCCACAAATAGGTTCTTTTAATGTCATATATGATGGCGCTATCCCACTTGTGAGCTGTGTCGTTTTCAGATTTACACAGTTTACACAAGCTGCACTTTGAGCAGGTGCTGTGTCTCCACAAAGACCTTCAAGGTGTCTGGTGAACATCTGCACAGCTCAGCTACCTCACCGTCCACAATTCACAAAGCCCCAGAGTGGCATTGCTCCTCCTGCGGTGTTAAGACACTTTGTCTGCTTATGCCAATATTGGCTTTTCCTTCATGGAACCAAGAACAGGAGGCCACTCAGTTTGTTTAAGTGCAGCTTTCCAGACACACACTCCCTCTGGTGCAGTGACACATTGCCTCTGCTTTATCCATCCTAAGATATCTGCCTCTTTTTTTTATTTATTTATCTTTTTTCTTATACTTTAGCACACAAACAAAAACAGTAAAGAATGACGTACTCATGTTTCACTGTTTAGGTTCATGCTGTTTCTATCTTGAACTAAATTAATTTCAACTCAAGACACTAGTGGTAGATTCAATAAATTTCAATTACTGCAGTGCCAATTTCAGTTGGCAGTACAAGTGTTGTTTTTAAAACTTTGCCAGTCATGAGGCAAATGTCTGTCATGCTTTTCTGATTGTTTTTTCTCCCTTGTTTCTTTCTTTCTCTCTTTCCTTCTTCCCTTTTAAAGCCTCAAGTGACACACCGGCTTGTCACTGAAGCTAAATTTGTTGTTGACAGCCGATAGCCCACAGACAACACCAAAACATCTTGTTACCTGCTTGATTTGTCTTTGCTGTCATAAAAGAAGATCTGAATGAACATCCTATCATAAAACATTTAGACCCGTTGATGCCTCCAGTAACTTCTTGTGTTTTTTTTTTTTTTTTTTTTTTTTTTTAGTGGTCTAATAAAGGCTGAGCACCTCTGTTCCTTTACAATAGTCAGTATCACTCCGCTACACATCCCTGCTCAGTCCCTCCATAACAAAGCCATCAGACACATTTGCAAGGTTGGTTATGTCATGTTCCTTTTACAAAGCAATACCCTCCAGCCAGGGGACTCTAAGGGATTGGAATTTTAGTTCCCTCCGTCATTTGTATGTGTCGAGGTGCCCGCTGTGGCAAATTGCAATTCCACATCCCATAAGGTCAGCCTTCGCACTTCCTCCTTGTTTCTCTTTCTTTGGGCGGAAAATGACACTCAATAAGGGCAGACTGGTAAAATGTAAGAGGCGGGGCTGTAATCCCTCAGGAAGTTTTAAGTTGGAGCGATCTGTATTAGTTTGGACTCTCAACACTCTTCACAGGAGGGCAAAACTCAAAACGACCCATAAGCTGCGCATGGTTTCAAACCAGCTTTGAAACGTACCTTTACACAATAACCAGGTTTGCATTGCATCAGACTGATTATTAATCAGTTTTAAGATCATTAACTTTATTAGCATTACGACATAAACCTGACAAATATGCTTCAATTCAAACACATACATTTTAAACGTTAGGCTAATTTTTGAGTAGTAGCAGTAGCAGTAGCAGTAACAGTTGTTAAAACAAAATCTAATGTGCGTAATGTATTGTGCACATTACCCATACTGGGAGTGCTTCACATTTTTTGTTTTAGGAGACATGCACAAACCATAACTGTGTTTGAGAATAGCCCACTTCTTCTCACTTACTGTCACTTGTGAGCTTTTCAAAAAGCCATTTGAAGAATTTAAGAGGAAAGAAAAAATCAAAACAGGAAACCTTCCAGATCTTCCTATATTAAACCCATCATTATAGCGCGCAGTAATAAAGTCCTGTTTTATTGCTCACAACAGAATATATAGTAACAGTTGATTTGGCAGGGATATATTGTAAGAAATGCTTTCATTTGTTTTGTTCATATGTTTAATGAAAAAAAAAGAAAAAAAGTTGTAGTTGTACTGGCACTCGCTGCGCCCCAAGATGTTACCCATGTGTTTTTGAAGAATATCTGAGCCAGTGGATCAGGTGGAGCATCACCACAGAGCTGACTCATTATAAAACCACCAGCACATGTACTTCGCACATGTATGCCAGCCAGCCATAAAGAAAGAGGCAAGGATAAAGCTGTATGAAATAGAATAGACTGCTATTATTATTTTGACTGCAGTCAGAAACTCCATACTGAGCTGAACAGACAAAAGGTCAAAACTGTCCCCTAAAAATCAGGTCATTTGGCTCGTCCTCCTTTCTTTTATCATTTTATCCTTGGTCTGCTTTCATTTCATTTTTTTTCAGCATCTCTCTTCTGTTCTCTGTCCCCTCTTTCACTCTCTCTTTGTAACTCTCACACACCTTCTCCTTTTCCTCTCTTGTGGTTGTAGAGACATGAATGCGGGCGGCAGATGGCTGGGATGTTTCGTGTCTCAGAGGGATTGTGCTCGTCTCATTCCCCATCCTCTTTCGCTGCCAGGAGGTCAGCAAGGTGGGCTGAAGAGTAATTGGCAAGTGGCAGGGAGAGAGCTGACACAAGGGCTGTTCAGGGCGGCATTAATTGACAATTGTAAATAACAAATGGAGCTGATGATTCAAATTACCTGTCCACACGATTCCCTTCATTTATTGTGTCCTGAAACGTGACCCAACATAACAAATGATTTTAGAAATTTTGGTCTTGGCTGATGCCAGGAGTTTCTAGCCAGACAGAGGAGCGGGGGACCAGAGCAGGGGGTGGCAAAGAGAGGGAGAGAAAAGTGTCTGAGCAAGAGACAGGAGAGAGAACAAGAGAGAGAGAGAGAAACACATCAAGGAACAGATTGTTAATATCAGCCGTTTCATCTGGCCGATTGTGAAATAAATGGCAATGGGGCTTGCAGTAACATGGTGCGACACGACGCGGCGTCTAATGGGACGAGCAGCTCTCCACCAGCAGGGACCTAATGAAGTGCGACATCGTTTTTCACCCCACGACCACGACAATGTCAAGGTGCTGCAACATGCCATTTGTGAAAAGATGGTGGCAGGACATCACCTGCACAGCTGATGGCATGTGTGTGTGTGTGTGTGAGTGAGTGAGGTGGACCAGCCAGGCATCAAACCTCCATACAACACTTGGGTGACTTTGGAAAATCAGGCATCAATACCATCAATCGACCTTCTGTTGACCATGAAAAAGACACCCCACCCTCCTCTTCCCCCCATGTTGTTTGGCCACAGACCCACAGGACAACACAACTCAGATGGGAGACACAGGAGGCGACCTTGTCGAACACAGTGCACTGGGACATGTTTCTATTATTACAGGTCTGGAGGCAGTCATGCGCCAGAACACAAAGCATGTTTTACAGGGAGGGTTTTTGACTGATGATGGGGGAAAGTTGGAGAAAGGCTGCAGTGGCATTTGATTTACTAGCTTCTTGTAGCAGTGTAATGAGGAGTAATTCTGGCTTGACACCCCTACGTCTCCCTTTCCTCTTTTCCTCCATTCTTATGTTTCTCCTGCTTTACCTTTGCCTGTGGCAACCCCCCACCCCACCCCACCCCAACCGACCCACCCACCCTCCTTTAGCGTGGCTTGTCACAGCTTTAAGACTCAGCCTCAGCTTGCGCCTGAGTTTTAGTGCTCCTTCCGCAGGCAAGAAAAACCTGACATGTGTCTTATTAAGCAAAAGGATTCTGCATGTATCTTCATTAACTGGCTATTAAGAAGACATGCAAATGTGGAAAAGTGACTTCTCGTGACTAATATCCGCCAGGGAGATTAAAGATAACTGAAATGATTTATACTTCAGGGAAGATACACTGTTATTTAGTACAAGTTCAGAGGCCAAGCAAATCATTTGTTGAATTGAATACTTCACATTTTTTGTCATCAGTCCTGCCTGTACATATTTCTGCTGCTTCTCTCTTCCCATTAACTGCCTTTTTAAACGACTTTTTGATTCATACTGGGCTGAGGTCAGGTTGCAAAACGTCTGAAAGCCACGGCTTTTACCTTGTTCACTCTCATGAACATTCTTCCCTAGCGATGGAGAAGTAGTTGATAAGGAGAAAAAAACTATTCAAACAGCTATTCACTCACTGACGATCACAGGCATTAACAAGACAGAATGTACTGTGGTGGAGAACATCTATGCAGAGCAACATACAGCTCCAAGGACTGTCACTTGTGTGCAAAGAAGAAGGTGGTAAACATGAGAAACACATACAAACACGTAAGTAGATCTATTAACAGTGGCCACATAATAGACGGTCGTGATTATAACTGTCAGGTATGATCAGCCATCTGTCTTATAAACAACATTAATGGGAGAAAGCTCAAAGGGTGCGAGGGTTCAAAGGGAATGAAGAGTCAATGTGTTGTGTGCGATTAATGAAGAGAACTGCATCAGAGTTTCAAAGCTTTGTTGCTGCTGTTGTTTTTTTTTTTGTTTTTTTTTCTCCTTCACATCGGTTTGCCTTCCCACTAGAGTGGAGGAGTCAACTGTAATTTCTGTCCTGCAGATAAATTCGAAATGGAAACAGACATACCTCTCCCTCTCCCTCTCTTTCTCTCTTTTTTTCCTCTCACTCTCCCCATTCCAAGTCTTAATTAGCCAATGCAAAAGCAAACAAGTCACTTTATATTCGATGTACCTTTTGTACCACTGACTTTAACAAAATTTTCCTCCTCCTGTGTCTGCATTCGCCTTAATTTGATACCTGCTCACACCCACCCATTATCTTTATGGCATGGCCCAATGTGGGCCCAGGAAACCTGTGAGTGTTCTCTGCTCATTAAAACTTCCCACTGTGGTCTGTGACTGGATATCAGGGTTACTACACTCTGATAATAAAGTGAGTGTGGTTAATTCACCCAGCACTTCCACATTTTCATAAGCTTAAAAGTACTGGATGCCAGCTATAAAGAGGGCCATGCTGAAATTTGCTGAAACACTTCGCCAGAGATGTCATCTTTTTCAAAGAATATTTTCATGTGAAATATTCATTTAAAATATTGCTTGGTTTCATTTTGGTATATCTGAAATGAAATCCTAATTCTGAATATTGGATCTAAACTCTAAATGCGAAATGTCACCTTGAAAACAAATGCAAACGTTGTTATGTTTGAGCCACTAAAAGCCACTGCCACTCGGAGAAAGTAGCAAAGCGTTGTTGCCCATGGTGACCTTGCTGTGCTCAACTTTTCTTCTCTGTTTTCTCTCTCTCTTCCTTTTCATTGTGAAAGAATAGTTTGCTACCACGGTCATAGTTGCACAATAAATCTGCAGCAGCCAGTTAACTCAGCATCTGGAAACGGGGGAAAACGGTTGTACTGGCTCCGTTCAGAGGGAACAAAATCCACCCACCAGCTCACTATACTGAATGTTCTTTGTTTAATTCAAGTAATGACTGCTTCATAATGTTAATGTACTGGGGTATTTCTAGGCCTGGACCCATTGCCAGGCAACCAGCAGAGGAACGTCCTGGTCCCAACACTGCTTTTTCTACAGATTAACATGTTACATCTTATTGTTTCAATTAATGAGCCACCAGCTGTTTCACCTATTTTAAAGTATTTATACTAAGCTACTTAGGTAATATCATGTCCATTAGCTAACTAATACTGATGTAAGTTATTTTGTATCTTGCAAGATGCATTTAGAGTAAATCTGGACTCCTTCCCAGCTCAGAAGGCGAGAGGAAGACACGCATGCTGCATGGTCAGCTCAGGTGTAAGCAGAGCTGGATGATAAAATAGAATCTGAGGCCAACTATAAATAGCAACCATAAAAAATGTAATCTTAGTAATATACAGTATTAATGAATACTCCTTTTTGTATTCTCTTTTTGTCGTTTGTAAACCCCCAAAAAAGTGTCTCCTCAAGGCCACTTTCTCATTTCTCTGACTGAAGGTAAAGCAGATCGCACACTTCATGGATTTGGGTCTCAAGATAAAGGCAGTGTGGAGTCGGGCTATTTCAGCACAATCCTTTCCCCCACAGGTGGATCAGATCCCTGCGGCACAACCCTAACCCCTTCTCACCCAGATGATAAATATTTCAGGAAGAGAAATCAGTGGATATATGGGAAGCTGTAAAGCCGCTCTGTATGACTCAGGAGAACCAAGTTCACATTATACGGGGATGTAGGGGAAAAAACTCTCAGGAGAGATTATCAGCAGAACATGCTTTGTCTATACATTCATGTACGCAATGCCCAAAAAAAGTGTAAGAATCTATTTTTCCGTGTGTGTGTGTGTGTGATATCATTTCTTTTTAAATGTATCAGTTGTACAGTAATTTAGGAATAAACAATAGCAATAGGAAGTTATTATTGATTACACTCAGCACAGTATGCTGATGCCAGAATGATAATGATATGCATCATCCTTTACTTAATTCCTCCATATGAATATGTCAGATATGTGCCACAAGCTCAGCATCTACGAACACAGTGCCATATATCCGTATAATTTTATGGTTATATATATGATCCAGCCCAGCATCTCTTTACGGTCATTAAACAGGTTGTATTTGCAGGTCACGGGAGCTTTTCCCTCTGTCACTCTTTACCATCCCGACAGTGCTGTTTTATTACAGTTACTAGAGCACGAGTTAAAGGACAGCTCAGGGAGCAGTCCATCCACCTTGTGTCTCCGCTGCTTGGTTCATGTGGAGCAGGTGAAGGTCAGTCTGAAGCAGAGGGGATATCAAAGCCACTATGTCTGTTCAACTCTGTCACTTTATGTTCCTTTTCAGTAAAGACTCCCTCTCCCTCTCTCTTTCTCTTCCCTCTTCTTTTATACCCAGGCTTTCTCTCTGACCCATCTATCCTCTCTCTTCCCCCCCTTCCTCTCCTCCCCTGTTCTCTTTCTTGCTCTCGGTGTGCCCGCCAACTTCCCGACGCTATCTTTTTTAGCTCTTCCTTCCTCTTCGTCTCTGTGTGTGGTTCTTATTTGAAAAAACGTCAATACAAGTCACTTCCTCTTCCCCGTGGTAAAGCGACTTCAAGTGCTGACTCCAGATCTTCACATTGAATGAGTCCCGTGCAGCCTTCACACCTGCAAAGCCTTGACTATACAGCACACATCACCTGTGCCAAGGGAGGGATTGTGATATGTTTCACTGAAGGTGTCCTCAGTAGCAGGGCGCTGTAGCATGATCAGTCATCATAATCACCGCTGAGCAGAGTTTCTTGAGATGGACATCCAAAAGAACAGTATGGGAGCATTTAAATATAATAAGTGTTCTGTCATGCATTTAGCTGAGGAAATGTTTTTCGAACAAAAGAATGTTAGTAATTTGATACAAATTGGAGAGAAAACAATATTTAGAGACATTTGAATCAGAATTTAATTGAAACTGCTGTTCCATTTACAATATATACACTATGCTGCCTTCTGTAAACCAACTTTGGTTTATTATATGCATTGTACCAGTCAAAAGCTTTGCACAAAAGCTTTGCACAAAAGCTTTGAACATTCCTATGAAAAAAATCCTCTTATTAACATGCACATATCAGTTCTCTACAAGGAAATTCTAGGAAACTATGGGACCTGTAAAAGGTCCCATAAAATAAAATGAAAATGTACATTTTAAAGAGAGCATGGATATCAAGAACTTAGGTTCATATAATTCTCTAAAATTACTTAATGTTTTTAATTAAAGTTGGTGCCTTTTCAGCAGTCTTGGTAAATGTACATTTTCTCTCTCTCTCTCAGTCTCTCTCTCTGCTCACATACACTGGACCCATCCATACTCTGCTGCTGACAAAAGTGGTTATAGGTTGAGTTACTGTTGCATAGTATTACTGTAAGTTTTTAAACATCCAAGTTCAAAAAGTGTACCTTTTTCTGTTTAACACAATGACCTGTGGCAGCGGTGGCAGGGAAGGAGAGGGTTCCACTCATATACACACCTGGCAGCTGCCTTCACCACTATGTGTCTGTACCGTCGGCCTCTGAGCATATCAACTGCAGCAGCGGTTTGGGTTCAGTGGTTTTCGCTCTGCAAAAGTAGTTTTTGAAGCTTTGAAGAGCACTTTCTTCCCAGCAGTTTTAGGGACTTGACTGGTAAGCAGTCAGCTGGTCATCACAAAATCATGACAAATTCACATTCTGACACTTGTCTAAGAGTTTACTTGTGTTCAGGTGTCTTGTGGAGTTTTAACCCGGTAGCAGCTAGTACTCTAACTTTTATTATATCCCTCAAACACAACATAATAACCACAACAGTCTTTCACTGACTTTCACCACTTGTTATAAATCTTTGCTGTGAAACTAAACATTTAAAACTCAAGTTATTGGAGAAGCACAGAAAAGGACACTGGATTTTAAATATATAAGGAATATATAGCTCAATAAAATAAGTAATGGGTGTGACTTGACACCAGTCATGATGGACTAAATTACCTTTTTTTCTTGTTCTCTAATTGTAGTGAAAAGTCCACATAAACAAGACAAGAAATTCCCCAGTGAAACCGGATGTCCTTGTGCAGGAGGTTTATAATCGCCACAAGCAAATAAAAAGCACCTATAATTAAATTGGCATGGGAGGAGGGAACATATGTTGCTCTGGTCCTGGGAGAACTGTTGCCTGTTGGCTGCAAGAGGGGCCATTCACCAGCCAGCCACTGCCATACATCACCAATCAGTGTGTAATGGAGGGCTTAGAGGATGGGTTCACTATTTTTCAAGTCATTCTTAAAGCTACTGTGTGTGAGAAAGTGAAGAATTGTACATGTATTAATTGCCCTTTTATTGCCACTGTGTGAAATGGATTGTAAAAAATTAGACCTCTTTTTGCCTGTAACAGCCTGTGAACTTATTTCTTCTTCTTCATGTTTTTATGATGTTATTTCACCTGCAGTTAAAACTTGTATGGATGAGGTTACAAAACAACCTCTGAACACCACAGTTTTCTCATCGTTGCTGTCAGTTGTGCTCAATACAGCATTATATTCCTGAAGTAAGTGCAGTAACAGTGCACTATGTATTGGAGTTAGTCACAGAGAGTTTTTTTTTTATCCCTTAACCAAATCACTTTTGTTGCCTCGACCTAAACCCAGACAGGACTCCAGAAATCCAACTCTGAAGAAGCCTGCAAACTCATATGTTGAAATATAGAGCTGGTAGTGGTAGCAATGACGCCACCTTGCACCCGCATTGCACCCGCATTGCAGGTGATGTGCTCCCAGTCATGTCCTTTGTGTATCTGGCATCCACCCAACCACCTCCTGGTGAGTCAACTGCACTTAATAAATGTAAAATATGTTCTGTCTATATGTTGAAAAATGACACTAAAAGGACAAGCAAAACCTTACAAAGTGACACCAAAGAGGTTCCTGACAAAATCTTCGCAAATGAGTTGGGAGTGAGAATGTGTTGAACCACGAGTGGTACAGGAAGAGCCATGCTACTGATAACAGAAGGTGCTGTGACTATCCTTGAAAAATATCACCATGCACAATTCACCAAATTACACAGCCTTGGATTGAAAAACAGACGGATAAGGGCTTCTACCTTGGCAGAAAGATTATCTGTGGAAATTGGTGTTTCAGCGACTGATCAGACAGTGTGAAGGACAGTGTATGAAGTCAACCTCTATGGACGGTATCCATGAAGAAAAACCATTGCTCGCAAAATTGGACAAAACTGAAAAAATTTAAATTTGCCAAAGACACATGAAAGATTGCCTGATGAATATTGGCAGCACAGTTGTTTGGTCAGATGAAACCTGAATAAATTTGTTTGGATCAGATTGGGTCCAGCATGTTTGGTGTGGACATGGCCAGGACTACCACAGTGACTGCACAGTGCTGACTGTGAAACATGGAGGTGGGAGTGTGCTGATATGGGGATGCATCAGTGCAAAATGTGCACAAGATAGGACATAAGATGAAGTGCTGATACCCCAATAAGGAGTGAAAAGAGATCAGGTTGGCAGGAGGGGAATTTTCAACACTGCAATGATGTCAAACACATGGGGAGAATGCAGAAGACTTTTTTAAAAGAAGGGGAAATGTGAAAACTATGACCTGGTCAGTAAGCTGCCAGACTGGAATTCCTTAAAACGCCTTTCGAGTATTTTAAAATTGCAAGGTTGAGCAACAAATCTCCTTTAGCAAAGAATCAAAAGAATCATTTGAGAAGAATGAGACATCTCTGCTCAGATTTGTATGAGACTGGTAATCTATGCCTGGGAAAAAGAAACAAAGCTGTCATCAACAAAAAAAAAAAAAAAGAAAGAAAGAAAAGAAAGGGGGGACGAAAAAACCATTCAAACATAAAAAAGAATGGACTCTCTCATTAAAGCTGTACAAGCTGTACTTGTTGCTGTCTGTTTTTACATATGGGCTTTTCATTGCATTTTAATTACTCAAACATTTTTGTTTTACAAATTAATTGCCTTCATTCTTCTTGGGCTTTGGCTGCAAAAAATAAAAATAGTATAAAACGGACTTTATAATGAGCAGCATGTCTTTTTCACACTCTCTATACTGTAGGCATCAGGTATGCTCATCAAGGACGTGTTCATGCATGCTTTGCTTGGTGGAAGCTTTAAATGGTCTGGATCATGATTGTGACATGGACTTTTGCCTCAGTCACGGTAGGGGTGAAATGCAGGGGAGGACCTCAAAATATGTCACAGCAGAGATCAAAAAAAAAAAAAAAAACATTCAGTGAAATAAGTTTATCAAAAAAAACTGCTATATTTGGCACAATTCAACGAACAAGGTATTCTGAAATCAAGTGAAATGAAGAAATTATCTTATTTTACTCATTCCCGTTTGATCTGATTGATTGCTGGCTGCTATTAAGTATTCTCATTCCTATTAACCACTGCTGAATGGGCTGAGTCGTTTATTCCCCGTGCTTGACTGCTTAACCGAAATAAACCTTGGGATAATTGCTATAGGAGTGTATGGGGGTGGCAAATTGAGGTTGTGCAGTGCCCTACAGCCTATTTATAGATGTTCAGCCAACTGCTTTATGAAATAAAGTGAGAGAGCTAGCTTGTGCAGTTGTGTGAGTAGTAATGTGTGGGTGTGGGTGAGCGTGGGTGGGAACTTGAATATGTGAGGGCGTAAACGGTGTGTGCATGTGCATGTGCAACTGTGTGTGGACATTGTTTGTGCTGGCGCATTGGTGTGTATGCTCACTCACTCATGCGTTTGTGTCTGCTGCATTTGTGTTTGTGAACATGCACTAAGTTGTGTGTTGTATATATTGCATGAGCTTCCCAAGGTCATTTCTCTCAAAGGCAAGAAAAGATGTCATTGCCTTTGTTCATCTGCAGGCTGTTAGTGGACAGACATCCATTTAACAGACATCTCTCCATCTTGTACCCTGAAAACAGCATATGAGATACATCAGGGCTGATGATGGATTTGTATCTTGTCCGAAGATTTCATCTCTTTGCATCACCTCATAAAAAATCATCAGTTTTTTTTTTGTTGTTGTTCTTGTTTTTATGTGTGCATGAGTGAGAGATTGTATGAGTGTGTTTGAGATTTTGCAAATCAATATGTCATTTTCCATTTGTGAAGTCCAGCAGAAGTCTAATCATCAGAAACTCAAATTCAATATAATTTCAAAGGTGAAATTGCATGGTAAACACTCAGTAGTTTAGAAACTAGACTGGATTTCTGTCCAGAGTTACTGTATCTGCAAAGTTGTACTGTATGAACTTTTTTTTTCATATAAAATCCATTTAAGATACTATCTCTGCTACTGGAGCCTGACTGTAGTAGCTACAGTTGACACAACTGGACTGTAACTTGACCGTCTTGACTCTGCGTGGTTGGGTGCATTATGCAACCAAAAAAAAAAGTGGCTGATCTGTCTCCGCTGTGCACAAAAGACATGTTCTCGTTTCTCTGTGTGACCCCCCGTGTGGCTGTGATGACAACCACCCACTCACACTTCACTTTTAGCTGAACTCTACCTGACACACAAGCACACTGACAACTCAACACTGCCTACACTTACACATACACTTTAGTCTTGCCTTGAAAAAATTCCTAAACTGAACTGTAAACAAGACTACATACCTGGCATTATCATGTACCTGCACCAAACATAAACCTTATGACTTCAAGGACAGGCATAATTGTATCTACCTACTGAAGTGCTCTTTACTCAGAAATGGTTTTGAAATACTTGTTGTGGTACATGTGCTTTTTTGAGTGCAAATGTAGTAATGTCTGATATTTAATGGTCAGAAGTACACCTGGATGTGTGTGGGATATACTGCAGGTGGATGTTGACAATCATGGACAGACACATCAACTCATTTCATTGCTTCCTGCTGGGAAGCCATGCTGACAGTTTGGTAATGGTGGAGAATTTTCCAGTGGTGGAAACTAACAGTCATGCCTGGGACATGAAGAATTGCACGGATGGATATAAATTGTTATTTTTGGGTGGATATTTCAAATATGGTATATCTTCCTGAGACTAATTCACATTTCCAGGAAAATAAGCTAAGCTACTTTAAAGCTACAGTGGTAGCTACTTATAAGTTCAGCCATTGTTACAAAGCCAACATTACACTTGACTTTCCAGTCAACAACTACATCATTGTATTTACAAGTATACACACTGTACTACTTCTTCTTGCAAAGTGGACACCACAACCAAGGCAGGCTAGCTTCTTAGCATGCTAACACTTATGCTGAAGGAAAAAAAGGACAAAAGACGTGATAGAAATTGAGCACAAGAATAGGGCTACGGAGAAGTTACTGAACTCAAAATTCTTCATCCAGATTAGTTGGTAAGCAAACTTTTATTTATATAGGATGTTATATTATGGGAAGCATAATGTGTGAACACACTGTGGCCCAGTTTTGATTGGATCCAATTAAATTCTGCAAAAACATATAGGATTCAGCAGGTTGTTGTGGTTAGCTCTGTAGAATAATCTCCAGTGTTATATTTATGCCATTATTAGAATAACTGGTAATCAATATGAAACCAAAATCTAAGGATATCTGAAATGATGGGATGTTATACCCATCAATGAAAGTGCTAGATGTTTTGGGGGGGTCGATAGACTAGATTAATAATAGATTTGGACATTTCAGAGTAAGTGCAAGATACTCAAATGTGTTGAACTTGTGAGCTGTCTGCATAAAACACACTGGAGGAAATTATATTGCTACACCTCTGCCTCTCCTGTCAGATCTAAAAACCATATTCCACTTACCTCACTCACAAAGGTAAAAGTAGGTGGTGATGTCTATGTTACCGATATCAGTATAACTGAAAAATAGTAAGTCCAGCCTTTCCGGATAAAGATCTCAGCTTTAATAAAACAAGTTTTAAGATACTGTCTCATTTTGGCAACTTAATCTGAGATGGTTGGCTGACCTGTGTACAGTTTTTGTGCAATGAAATGGGATTGCCTACTTTCAACAACTTTCAGTAGACATGTTGGAATGGGGTTGGGATACAGTCTGTAGACCACTGGGGTGGGGGATATTGCTGGCACATTTTTCTCAATTCATCAGGGGCTCTTCAAATGGAAGACAATGTTTTTTGGTGAGCAGTCTGGTGCCTCTGTGACTTGGATGAAGGTTATCTCTCTCTTTCTGGGTTCAGAAATACCTTAATTTATTAACAGGCCCATTTTCAGTTGCTGCCCAAAAGTTCAATAACCATTGGTGAGCACTAAACAGACGACTAAAGAGAGCCTTTCCTTTCAGGGGAAATTGAGAAGGCTCTCAATAGTATCAGTTAATGTCTAATAGCATTTGCTGTAATATCATTTGCTGACATGAACAAAAATATTATGGGCAGTTAGGTGGATATCAGTTAAAACAGTGATAAGTCCACCCATGTCTGGAAACTTTAAAATTTCCACAAACCTTCTGATGAAGTCTCCAACTAAGATTTGATTACCCACTGCACAAGCTCTACTGTAGCGTAAAGGCTTTGGAGGAGGCCCATTAAGGCTGCTGACAACATTCTCAGTAATTAACACTGGTAATGGTTGTCCCACATTGTCCCACATAAACTTTCTCTGTTTCCCATATTTGTTTTTCGGGGGGGATCTGGTCACGCTAGCTGGAGCAGAGGCTCACTCTTGTCATATAGGCCTATGCATTGTAGAGTAGGCTATGCTAACATTGCCTATGTGGCCAAAGCGTAACTAATATGTCCTATAAAACTCTAAGTATAATTCTGGACAAAGAAAGAAAAGAAAAATCAGCAAGCATATAGTTACAGGCCTTCCCATGATGTCTACAGAAGCCCAGTCATAAAAAAATGGGTGCTTACTAGGAACCACGCTGTAAGTTAAAAGACACACAAAACCAAACAATATAAACTACAGACAAAGACACACACACCAAATGAAATCAAGCATCAAATGAAGGCTCCCAAACATCTGCCTGACTCTCTTCGTTAACTCTCCTGTAAGGTATGCTGAGCAAGACGGTAATGAAAGCGACTGTTCATCTGACGTTAATTGATCAAGCAGGTCCCGTGGGGACATTTATGTGAACAAAAGGAACAATTGCATTATTCAAGTCTCTTGAAAGGTTGAATCAATTAGTTATGTATCAGACCCTGTGGTATCAAGGATAAAACAAATGAGAATGGGAATCCTCGTATTTCAGGGAGACATACGAGATAGTGACACGGTTAATGACTGAGAAAGTAAGTATGTTTAGTAGAGAAGTACACCTGTTATTATCCTAATACATATTTGAGGTGATTCAGACTGTGAGGGGAAAGTAACCCTCTAACCTGCATTATATTTCTAACACTTACATAGGCATCACAACATAGTAGTTTCCAATTTGGCAGGGAATGTACTGTATAACTGCACTGTGTTTCTCCTAAACTGTCAGGGCATGGAACCCCATTTAGGATTAGAGTTTAATGGGGCTTTTGGGGCTGAATCTGCTCTCAACAAGGCTGTTTCCTACCCGAGCCAAAGCACCCCCAGCTAAAACTGCAGGTGATTATGCACGGCTGTCAATTCCATTTAGCCCATGGTTCCAAACTTCAAAAATGGACATGAAGCCTTCTAGTTTGCGTTTTGCCCTGTCCATTCAGATGCTGGTGTTTATTTACCCAATACAGGGGACCAGTGTGTGTCTTGGTAGTGATAAGGAGTAATCTGGAGGATACACATTTGGCAGAAATCATTAATGTGCTAGTGATGGTCCATGGCTCAATTCATATTTCATTATGCCCACTCCATGACTGGCATTTTCAAGTTGGGGATATGAAAGATTCCATGGAGTGACACATCATCCCTCTGTTCCAGAGTTCATTTTCTAAACCTAAACCTAAAGCCCCAAGAAATATTTCCAAGAAATCTTTGTCTAAGGCACTAATTTCAGTGGCAAGCCTTGAAAATCTTATCAGGGTCTGGTGTTATTTGACATTGCCTTGGGCACTGAATATTTAAACAAATCTTCCCCCTGCTGCCCTTAGACAAGAAATGTGCGAATAAAAAGCTTGAGTGGCTCCAACCAAATTAATTTTTATCTTCTCCTGGTGAATGTTAGCTGTCCTCAGAAAAGATCAGGCCAAAGTTGTCTTTCCATTATCTTTGTTTATCCTGCAGCTTGGTGTGACATATGTCTGTCATCCTGACTAGAAAAAAAAGAAAAGAAAATACTGATATTTATATAAAATAACAGCACGTCAGTTTTTGGAAAAGGCTGGAACCAATAATGCTGTCCACAGTGATTTAGACCCAGAGTTTTCAAAGAGTGTTTTTCACAATTCCAAGTGACTGTTGTGGCAGATGTATGAGCATAGTTAGGTTATATTGAGTGGGCAGCCTATTTTACCTGGGAAGCATGGCAGGGTCTTTCATTTAAAAGAGCAGTAGCACTGATGAAGCTCAAAACTTTTTTAAAAACCTCAGATGATTTAGCTGTAACCTCTGACAACTAAATTTAGTTGTCAAGTCATATACGCCAAATCCCCCCTCACTGCCTTGAAACTGCTTTTGTTGCCAATAAATGTAAGATTATTCTAACATCTATCATGAAGCACTGGGAACAACTGAAGCTTTTACTGATTTCAGACACATAACTCCTTTGCGGCTGTAGTTGTATTGCTCAGGGCACAGCTATTTAGTTTAATATGCACAACATAAAGCGTGGACTTGTCTTAATCTCCTCCAAGTCTTCGCCACCAACATATAATCTGATGATTGAAATTAATCGATTTCTGAAGAAATTAATCACATCCATGCCAATGAGTCACAGGGAGAATTTACTGTATCAGATTTTTCAGATAACACCATGAATGTTGCTTTAAGGCACGCAAAGGTGTGATCTGAAATGTAAACTAAGAGTCTTTTTATTGTCTTGGCAGGATCAGGTGATATTGACTCATAAATTGGATTGGAGCTGCAGTGAACTGTCACTACATAAGAGCTCTGAGGCCTCACTTGTAGTGGGACCTCAATGCAATCTCACTATAGAACAGGAATAATACACAACATGAATAATCTTGCTAGGCAACTCCTCACAGCGTCATTTTATCTGATGAACTGAGCATGAACTGAAAATAGTAAAAAAGTTTAGCTTTACCAAGCACCTACCTTGGCTGAACCAACCGATGTTGGCATCATTCTAGTGACAGAGAGTGCCTTTCAGAGTCGCTTGAGAGACAATATTCTACAAAGAGGAGACTGAGATTGTCCGGTCCAGACCGCGAGGCAGGAGCTTGTCACCTTGTGGAAGGTGCAGTGAGTAGAATTGGGCAAGTAAAAATGAGAAGTGACAGGATATTGATTTGCTTATCGCTGCTGTGCAGACACACAGATGTGAAGGGCAAGAGAGGGGGGGTGTGGTGGGGTGGCAGTGGTTATCAGGTTTTCACGTCAGATAGGGAAACTGAAAAAAAAAGAAAAAAGAGAGATTTATCAGCTGATTGCGTTGCCTCAATTTTTGTTCCACTTTCTTCATGTGCTTTACTGTAAAAGGCTCATACTTTTTGAAAGTAAATAAAAAAGTGTGCCCAGTTATTCGGACGGGTAAATGGATGGAGCTATCTAAAATACTTATTGATGTAGCTCATCAATATTCTGAGTTCTGTTACTGCAAAATATAGATAGACCTGTTAATTAAATGACACGGTACAATCACAGTGTTGTGGCACAGCCTAATTCATGGTGTTTTAAGTAAGTAGCATGGCAGGATTGACTCCCTTTACATACAATGCATTGCATAAAGCTGCTCATCGTGAACTACACAGTAAGTGCATGAGTAAGATGAAGATGAATTCTGCTCTGTACAAGTGAGCAGAAGCACAAGTGTTACAACCATGTTGCCCTGAAAATGCTCCTGTGGCCAGGAAGTCATCGTGTTTTCCCCAGAAAATGAAAAAAAGACATGAGATCAGGAAAGTAAAGGGGAATTTTTTATTCTATTTAATTTTATGTATTTCTTCTGCATAAGTAGGAGCAGCTATATGATTCATTCTGGAGAGCGAACGGGGCGATTTGATGAAGCGTCTACATACAATTACACATTGTTGCTGAATTAGCACTGCTGCTGAAATGATTAGCACACGATTTAAATATTAAGCATGTGTTAACATTTTGGAGAGAACAGCTGATAGCAAAATATGATAAAAGGCAAAAAGTTACTGTCATCCTACAGTCTGCAATTTATTGTTAGACCTGTTAACACAAAAGAGACTACAACTGAAATTATATAGGCCTCAATTAAAGCCTGTGGGATTTATCTAGAAACAATCTTCACTGTATGCTTATGCTGCAGTCAGGTTTGTGCAGAGTTGTTCATATAACATCGCAGACAAGCCCCACTTCCTCGTGCCAAATTGTCAAAATACAGTTAACATTTTCTTAGACATCATTAAGATGAATCCTCTAAACCTGTCAGCTGTATCATGTGATTAGGCTGCACAACCTGCCTTCCCTATCAGGATTATAATGGCAAAATGATATGTATTATTACTTATGACACCAAGCAGCAAAGCAGAGACATAGCAGGGAAGAAAATTAAGAAAGTGATGATGAAGAAAAAAAAAACTTTTCTACATAAGATCTGTGCAGTAATTTTGCACAAAAACAAATGTGTCAAGAGAAGTGTATGAATGTAATTACAAGTCATGCAGGCAGTGTGTATGGGTTTTTTGTCTTTCCACAAAATGCTGTTTTCAACCAACAGTTTTTCTTCGCAAAATTTCAAAACTCTGCCTCATACCAGACCAAACTTTGAACATATTATACTACAATCAGAAACCACACTGTTGCCCATAAAGTTGGAATATTTTTGCTTTCAGACACATTCGTCTTTTGATTCCTGTTTATACATCACCTTTGACCAGGTGCAATGATTACATACAAAGTCCCAGCTACCAGTTTTGAGAAGATACACACTTCATCTATCAAGAATGAATCAAAGGTTAAAAAAAAAAAAAAAAAACACAAAAAGTTATTTTATTCCAGCTTAATGGGCAAAAGTGTACATAACTGCAAGAAGAAGTGATGAGATCTGGGTCATGACTTAAACAGAAGACAGGTGAGGGTCATCTCATCCAACGGAGACAGAAATACAGCTCATTTTCTGCACTAATAAAATATGTTTGTAATGGAGAAGAGAGGGGTTTGATATTTTGGATTCTTTTAATACATTTTCTGAATGCTGCCTTACCATCAGCCGGCCAAGGCAGCAGGAAAATTTAAGATAATGTGTCTGATCCAAATGAATAGGTTCAAGAGCAAAACCAATTAGTTGATATATAATAAATTCTACAGGAGAGTAAACCAAGGCCAACACTCACATTGCAAAAGTGAAAGCTTCTTTCTCCCCTTCAAATGGTAATCACACGTATCAGTGCTTGTAGGGATACACACTGCATCTTGGTACCACGGCAATTATATCAGCAACAGCAATACTGAATGACTATTGATAGGTATTGGTCTCTGGGTGGCCCTGAGGATCAATGGAATCAAATAGAAACAATACGATTAAAGTCAGGAGGACAGGAGGATACTACTCACAACATAACCAAATACACAAATGTGCTGCAAATACACATAGCACAATGTCAGTGTTTCCAATAGACAAGAAGTGATGAACCTGGCTAGACACACTTGGTGTTACATGGCTGTTTTATAATACATTTTGTTCAGTGTTTTTAATTTCCAAAGTTAAAAGATGTTTAACAAGAAGTGCATCCCATCCAGGCTCACCACTTTTAATGGAGTGCTGGAAAACACTTTGTTGTTGTCCTTTCTGCTACTTGCAGGGAGTTAGGAGTGAGTTGTGCTGTAAGTATTTGCAGCACAAGGCTTTTTGCCTTTAATTGATAGGACCGTAGAGATAGACAGGAAATTGGGGAGGCAGAGAGAGGGGGAATGTCACGCAGCAAAGGGCAGACTGGGGGCCAGCAACTATTGCCTCTGTATATGGGGTGCCTGCTCAACCCAGTGATCTAAACAGCACTCCCTGAGTTTGTTTTTGTTTTGTATATTTGCATATCTTCTCTTAAGTTGAACGGTGTGGAGCTCTCAGGGCCACAGTGGCTATCAGTATGATGATAACAGCTCACTTTAATTGAACAAGTTTAACCTCTGTATATATATTACTGCATCAATATGTAGCATATGACGGTCACTGTCCAAACTGTATTATTTCTGTCTGATTGAACGAAGCATTATCAGTCTTTCTTGAGGCAAGAGCAGATGAGAAACTAAGAAAGTAGTTATGACAAGGAGTTATTCATCAAATACCCTCAGGCCGATTATCCAAATGTTGCTGGCAGTTTTGTTTTTCTTACTGAAGTGATCCAACAGCCCCTGTGAGACTAATTTGAATTCATCAAATTAGTGTAAGTTTGGGATCTTTGGAAAGTTCAATTAACATTTTGTGCTTTGGAAAGAAATGAGTCGCCATAGGGACTTGGTTGGATAGCCTCATTGCTGGCTACTACTGTTGGATCTCCACTGGTGAATGGCGAAAGAGACAGTGAGGGAAAAGAAAAGAGAAAGTTGTTGGCAGAGTTTGACACCCTTTGGCAAAGTTCACATCCGAACAAGGTTAATCTCAGTTTCGTTTACCACTGAGGCAATAGAGTTGTCAGCTTAGTTAAAAAAAACAAACAAAAAAAACAAAACAAGACCATCTAAATTGATCTCTCAACTTCTCTTTTTAATAGAAAGATCACACCGTCGCATGGGAAAAAGAATAAAAAAAAGAGAGAGAGAGAAAGAGACAGAGAGACAGGCTAGGCACGAGAAGGGGACTGATTAAATTGTCTTCATTTACTTAACCGGCTGCTAATATTTCAATTAGAGCAACTGGAGGCAGTGACACTGTAAGGTTAAAAATGGAACAAGGGGAGAATTAGTCCAACTGATTAACAGGAGGAAATGAAGACTTCTGCGCACACAGGAGACATCCCTCTGGCATCGTTCATCACTGACACCACCCTCTCCACGTCTGCATCACTCACGTTACGGCGAAAAAAGAAACTCTTTCCCTATTCGCCGTATGCGGACCACAGAGAGGAGTTTGTGTTACATGAGTTGTCGGTCTGCAAAGGAAAACGCTCAGGCTGCTGGCAGCGGCAGCAGCAGCAGCCAAGCCGAGGTTCAGTTTGACAGAAAACACATTGGAGACTTCCTCTCCCCTCCTCTGCCTTTTCCCATCACCATAAACCCACTCACTCATGATAACCATTAATGTAGCGTCTTATTAAAAACCTATCAATACAGCCCCTGCCAGCGCACTAATGGCCAGGAATCCCTCTCAGTTAAATCTCGACTTTGGTCTCCACTCCGGACTAATGAGAGCCATCGCTCAGCATCTCTTTGGGCTAAATCACCTTTATTTGTATCTGCCTTCTCCTGCTGCTGGCAATTTATAGAACAGACTGCAATGAGAGATTGCATTGCATTGCAGCAAGGCCTGGGGGCTGAGGTTTGGGGATAGTGGTGGTGAGAGTGGTGGGGGACTGGGCAAGCAAGGAAAAAAAGTGGAGGACCATGCTTACCTGGCCATTCCAGTATTTTGTGTTAGGGGCCGTGGTGAGCTGTTAATTGTTCAACATTGGCGCTCTAGCAATAAAAGAGGGCCCCACTGCTGCTGCCACTGATGAGGCATTGTTGTCTGGGAAAGTTTATCTCCAGTGCCGAGTCACAGGGAGGGCATGCTTGATGCAGGAACACCACAGGAGTTTGCCCTTCTAACTCAGGGGAGGAATTGAACATTGCTCTATCAATCTCAGCATTTTACAGCTCAGACCTCCCAGCCGTGAGAAACGTGGGGGAGTGTTTATACTGCTGCTTATTGTCCGGGATCTAAAGCAAACACTCTGTATGGTTTGGGAGGCGTTGGTATGACAGAAGCACACTTCTCACCCGCTGGATGGGGACTCTATGCCACAACTCAATGAGGAAAACAAATTTCTCACAACTGAATGAGATATGTGTTGTGCTGCCGAGCAACAATTCAATTTTGTGATAAATTAAGTCGATCTGTCAGCCGCACACTTGCCTCAGAAATACAGGCTTATTGTGTATTAAAAGGAAGAGTAAGTAATGGCTTTTACGTGAAAATCATTCATTCAGTGTATGAGACATGGAAAATCTGTAAAAACAGGATTCATGTGGTACTGTTTGCCCAGCGGTGCTGCAATGAGACTAAACAACTGCCTGGAACTATTATTCTTGGATTTCTAACGGGAGATCTGCTGAATATATACTCTTTTTTCCCCAGTCAACACCCTCCTTCATGCTCATTTAGTTGTTCATATTCACACCTTTTAGCTGCCAAGTAGATGAGTTTCTCCGCTCACTGCTGCTGATGAAAGGTTAGCCACCTTACCAATAACTCACATCAGAGAAAAAAAAAACAAACAGTTGTCCACTTGCAACCTCCACGATGAGCCTTATAGCAATTTGACAGTAAAAATTCTGAACATTTTGTTCATAGATATTAAAGTTAGCCCACCTGCCCAGGTACGGGTGCACAGGTCATTGTGGTACTGAGTCTTTCTATCCAGAATATACCTCAGTTTTATTTGCTTTACTTCAAAAGCCAGAACCTTAAAAGCTGATAATAGCATTGGCTGCAAAGCCACCTTTCTAATGATGAATACCGGTGGATAGCGGTGAAAGGTGAAAAATGC
Source organism: Caranx ignobilis (assembly GCA_021432705.1). Lineage (NCBI taxonomy): Eukaryota > Metazoa > Chordata > Actinopteri > Carangiformes > Carangidae > Caranx > Caranx ignobilis. Next base: position 14,831,112 of record MU269981.1, on the reverse strand, counting down.
TGTTTTATAGATACCTGAAAAACACCTCTGACTCTTCCAGCAGACATTTCATCATTCATCATGCAGGCACTGGGCTAAGCTGCACAGTAACGATTCACGCAAGCTATATAAATTAATATTTAATTAAAGCAGATCCATGCAGTCGTAAGTGAATGTTATGTGATTCTTTATGCAGGGTATTAATTACACAGTATTAAATGTAACTAATGAGCAACTGTGAAATATAAAACAATAATTGCAGAAAAATTCGTAATTTCTATAATGTGCCTTGTTTTTCTCTATATGATTGAATCAGTCTTTAAATGCGTTTCCATTATTGTTGTCCTCACCACTGTCATTTGCATTGATGGCTTCATCCATCATCGCAATAACCACAAGCATAAGTGCACAACAAAGTCGAAGCCCTCAACAGATAGCCTAAGTGGTAATGCACTACAAAGGACTATTTCACAACAGATCTGAACTCCTGAGAGGTTTCTGCCTTTGAAATGTCCCCTACTGTCACCTCTGTCAATAAGTAAAAAGCTAAACAGCCATGGTATACATGACAAAGGCTCTGGCTGGCAGCAAAGGTAACCAAGGGCAGAGGGCCATTTAATATTTATGACACATGTCGAATCACTGAAATCACCTATTCATTAGTGCCTATATATGGCTACAGCCCTGAAGAAGTGGGGGAGAGCCAGTTGCATGTGTGGGTTTTTGATACACTTGTAATAACCATCCCCAAACAAGGCCAATAACAGTTTCCATGTTATAGCCATCGTAATCATCGTCAGGCTGGGAGGCGCTTCAGCCTTAACCGCCAGAGAGGCCTGCCTGCCAAGAGTGCTAGTAATATAAATGCACTTTGAAGAATGGAAGGGATGGCATGCTCCTGGATGGGTGCCAGCTACACATCCAAAGCTGCAAAATCACAGCCGCGCTGACTCAGGCAATGACACCATGTTACTCCTCTCTTTCTCCCTGGACGTGTCTGTGTACTGGAAGGAGAACGACGATGTCTCTGTTGCATTATGTAAAAGGTACAAAATAAATTACGTCACTTAAGTGTAGAAATCAAATTCAAACTTTGCCAAAAAGGGTAGGAACCCTTTCTCCCTGTTTATTTGACGGTGGGGATCGACAGCTGCGTGCACTGGGGGGCAGCATTGCAATTGGGGTGTCTTAACTTTCTGCATAAAGACTAAAATTAGCCATGTTGGGCTAAGAACTCCAGCAAAATTAGTAGTCTATCAGTCACAGCACACAAGGACAGATGTGCAGATGTGAGGAAGAGAGAGAACAAAAAAATGCATCTGCTAACAGACTGAGCCGACATTGTGATTCACCCAGCTGTGATGTGCCTCTAAGTAGCTTCCCTGGTTCGTCCTCAGCATGCTACGGTGCACTCATAAGAGAGCTTGATTCATTACTGCATAACAAGTGGATGAGAATGTGAGAGCTGCTAGCAACAGTAGCAGGCACTCATTAACGCTGATGTGGACAGTATGCTTACAAAGAGGAAGGAGAGGGGAAGATAGGTTCAAATTTGTGACGGGTCTCCTCTTGATATAAAGCTAATGATAGAGTATGTGCGATACACAGGAGCGTAATAACTATGTACTGTAAGTAATTCTTTAATAAGCATCCCAGGATGATGAAAAAAAAGTGAAAGGTTTCAGACAGCAACAGTCGTTGGCGGATGTTTCCCCCTGTCCTTCCCTTTTCCCTCCCCTCATCTTATAAAACATCTGACAGCTGTGGCACCTATACCATTATACGCCCAGCTCATTGTCAAGCAAACATAACTTGATAAATTCATTCTGTGGCCATACAAGCTTTCTTTGATTACCCATATAGGGGAAAAAATCACACTATGGAAGGACAAGGTCTACTCTGACAAGGAAACAGCGCCTGATGAGCTTTATTGCCCCTAAAAGCTGCATGACTATTCCCGGATGGATGTTTGGAGCGCTTCACGCAGACGAGACGGATCTGAATGTCTCCTGTGAGTGTCGTTGCACCCAGTAAATGTCACGGAAGTAGACGATATATGGCTGTCATGCAGAGCCGCATTAAAGCAAAAACTGCCACGAATTTACTGGACATCAGTGGCGAATTGACTGTCAAAAATTACCATTGTCATTTACTATCATCATCCTTTGGAATTACTGCGGTGGATTTATGCACATGGATATATATATAAATTTCTGTATATATGTGTGTGTGTGTGTGCTGGTTTGTGTGTGTCTGTGAGAGGGAAAAGACACGATGCAAAAGAAATGACGACCAAACAAAAATGGATTGAAGTGATTAAATAAGGAAGAGGATGAATAGCCTCCCTCTGTAAGTCTTGATCTTTGTGTCTGTGTGTGGGTTTGTGCGTGTGTGCAATTCAGTAACCCTTTGCATGTTCGAGTGTGTCAAAACAGTGCAACGCTCACATCCAGCTCACATCGCTCCAGGTTTGTATCCTTCCAACTGCAGGTCACAATGTGACATTGTGCTTTTATGGCTGCTCTCCATGGTGCTTCACATAAGCCCTGAAATGACTAAATCCCTCAGCCAGTGTCCCTGACCCCCAGCATCCCTGTTAGTGCTGCTGCATTCACACTCTTTGATGTGGCCCTGAATTGGAATCGGTCATCGGCCTCATTCCAGGGATTGATACCGCCTCTGCTGTTCACATGCCTACAGGTCTGCAGAGCTCAGTCAGCTGGTGTCTGTCCGATTGTCTGCGTCCCTCGCCTTCTCTCCGAGCGCCGAAATGGGCAGAATTATAAGTGCAATAACCTTGAAAAGAGATCTCCCTCCTCCAACCGTGTTTGAGCGAGACCCAGAGAAAAACAAAACAACAACAAAAAATGAAAACAGAACTCTTCTCTCTTCAAGCTTCACAAAATGTCACAAGCAGCCTTCCAGCTGCTGTCCACCCGCATCCCAGCTGATAAACATATTCATTTTATTTCACGTGGAGAAGTATGATAATGTGATTATCCTGCAAAGTGTGCACATTGACTGTAGAGATAAAATGAAGTTTGTGATATCAGTTTAATATCACTTTCGGTATGTGGAGGTCAATTTGTGATGGGAAAAAAACTTGATTCAGGGAGTGGTCGTCAGTTGTGGTACAGTTACTTGTTAATGGTGTGTGTCCATCTATGCTACCATGCATACACCCACACCTGTCCGTCATGTGATATGTGTACTCGACTCAGGAGATTGATATCCAGTCACATCTAAGGCATCCATTTATACTGTCAACCTTAAATCTACAGCTCTTCTGTGTCTAACACTGGCTGGAACATTAAAAAAAGGACAATAAATCATGTGAGGAAAATGCACAAAGAAGAGCACTGCAATTATTGCTCTCCGGTCTATTATTACTTTTTTTTTTCTTTTCTTTTTTTTCTTGCCTGATAATTGAATTTAATTATTCAGGGTCTGTCTTTTTAATATGTTTTCCTCATTTCCTGGCAAATTGATTATGTATACCAATCTTCCCTCGTCTTCTTTTAGCATTTTAGCATCCCCGTATCAGTTGGCATCGTGGAGTCACTCATGTGAATACAATTTTTTTGTTCTTACATTAAGCCTGCAGTGTTTACATACTTAGTGCAATTTATGTACACATACATGCACATATATGTCCACATGCTGTAAATGCCCACAGTGGTGTAACAAAATGCTGTGTTTGACAGGACAGTATTAAACAGTTGAACAGACGTGTTGATGTGTTACCTCTAACTTTTTTTTTTATTATTTATTTATTTATGGTACATGAATAAATTGTACCAAGTGTTCTTCTCTAGTCTTCTCATCACATGTTAGTGCTCGACCTCAATATAGAGGACCAGGTGATATTGACCTCATTTTGTGTTTGTTTGGTCTAACCCCCTTTAGCTGGCCTGGTCACGGATGACAAATGCATTATTAAACAGCAACCAAGCCAAGTCAAACTTCACATTCATAATGAAATGCAAGCTGGGGAGAAAGTAGGTGGAGTTGCTTAGCAAGACAGCAAAGACATCTAGGAGATTTTAGATAGCTGTGAAACAGCTCAAGGGTATTCTATATGAGGCACCAACCCCCTGAGATTTGCTCTGGACTCAAGCCGGGCTGCTGTAGAGATACTGCGGGATACAAGTGTTAATGAGAATATACTTATCACAGTCAGAGGTGTTATCTGTAGGTTGTCTCATCTGGGCTGGTGTACTATGTCGCAGCTGGTGCTGAACTATGATGATGCACAATAACAGGTGGAAAAAGAGAAGTATTGCATCATATAATAGTAAATGGAGAGGAATTTTTTACGGTGCATTCAGACTGAGTCCATGAAATATTTTGGCCATCAAAAATGTGTGATTTCTACACAGTGCCCCTCTGTGGAGTACAGTCATTGGATTACAGTGCCACCCTTTCTTCCCAGCCATGCCCAGGTACATATATATATATATTTTCTTAAGGTATCATGGAACAGGGTTCTCCTCTACGCCACCTTTCACCAGATCCCTTACTAATTGTTTCTGTCTCCAAGGTAGCATGGCTGCTCTTTGATGTTCAAACCCCTTCCTCCTCACAAAGGAGACTGACGGCAGGAGCAGAGAGAGAGGCAGATGGGCCGCGACAGGATGCTGCGAACCTGACGTCTCTCTCCCCCTTTCAAGTGCTCTGGTTCAATCAGCCCTTGCCGCACAAGCTGTTGTGGAGCACCTTTGAAATCATGGTGTCTGCACAATAGTCTTGACTGTTAATGACTTCTTGTAAAGTTCCAAAGCGGCTCTGATTACACACCCTCGTGCACATGTACCGGCGAGTGTAGACAGGAACAACAATGTCGTGCATAAACAAGTGTGTGCTCACGCACTCTTGGTCACATACACACCACTCCAGCACACTAAGCAGTGAATGTGTGCCTGTGCCTGTGTGTGTATGTGTGTGCTGAGAGCCATGCTTCATCTCTTAGGCAACACTCTGGAAACCGGAGTGAGGACACAAGTAAACAATTAATATGTTAATTAGGCTGATCAGTGAAGCTGGCACACTTGTATGGAAGAAGATGTGCACATCAAATGTTCACGGTCCATTGGAAAATAATCAACATTATGCCATCTGTGTAAATGTTAGATAAGCAAGCATATATGTGTTTTAATATTACTGCTACCGTGTAGTTTAATAGTTGACCACGAAACTAGGCTACAGAATTCAAATATTAAGTGTACACCTAGGAGGCATGTGCAAACCGAGTCTCAAAAGCATCATGTACTGGGTTTGATTTGGTGCCATGTTACATCTTGTAATAAGCTACCAGACTTCTTCAGCCATTTAAGAGAAGTGGTATCAAATGGTACAAGATGTCAAACATGCAGGTGTTCACCCCAGAAAATATGGCACCACAGCTAACGGCGTGCCTTGAAAATACAACTATCGTGCTGGACTGCCTTGAAGGAGATGGGGAATCCAGTTCTCTCTGGAGCTGAAACTGCAAGGACTGGCCTTAATTAGGTGGTAGGCATAGAGAAACTGGCATGTTGGAGTGCGCGTGTGTGTGCGTGTGTGTATGTGTGAAAGCTTGTGTGTGGATCTGAGCGGGAAAGAAAGACAGTACAGCACTGTCCTCTGCCTAAACTGGTGAGGCGTATTACTCAAACGTTGCAAAGTGCTATTTCTCTGTCAAAACCTTCCTCAACTTTGCTAACCTCTGGTCAAGTTTGATAAGTTTATTTTTCTTTATTTTTGCCACAATGGCTGTGATGTATCTGCAGGAGCTCCCAAGGTGGTCAATGAGTGCCACAGACCCCATAATCACATCAACACAACCTTTGATTTCTCACTGCTATAGTGATTTCTATGATGTTTGGGAAAAAGAAAGAAAGAAAAAAACTTAACACCAAATACTGGAAGAAAAACAAATCCATATCCCATTTTTATCTCACCCCCCTCTCTACTTGTGTGTGGATGAATTGGTCACTACCATTAGATATATTGTACCCACAACAATGCAGTGTTAACTATTACTTTACATTGGTGAAGATATTGTCTGCATTGCACAACTTTCTTGGACCGTTTCTGGACTCTGGCTAACTGGCCTCTATGATAAAAAATGCCGTTGTAATTAATGTCATTATTATTATGAGAGATGGGGGTGGGGGTTACCTGCAGACAACTTCCACTATTATTGCAATTCTCAGTAGCTGTTAATGAAGGCCAGTAAAGGTCATAACCAGTGTTATCATGCCAGTTTAAGAGCACATTTCATATCCTCTGCTTTGTCTTCATGTTATTGTATCTTTGACACAACACAATACATCTTCATTGACAATAATACATGTATTCTGTCAGAGAAGAGTGCTGAACTGTTGAGTGTCTAAGCTTTGGCCAATGCTGGCCTGAATAACTGGATTAGTTGACTATACTATACATGTAATTTGACAAGAGACTTAAGGTTTGCACATGATTCAAGCAACCTGTTGTCTTCTGCTCTGTATGGAGTGATATACTGCATTATGGTTTTTAAATCACAGTGAATGTTTTTTGTCATAAGTTATTACAAAAAACAGCCTTTCTCCAAACTTAATCATATTGCTTTTGAGGGCTACAATAACTATACTAGTAGAACTACAACAACTTTACATTTTAGTGGTATTTCAGCATAAGCAAAGCATGCAAAAGAGCACTGAGAGCTTAAAATTGGACTAACTGGACTGTTGAGTTGAATGTTTTCTGAAAACTAATTAACTGCACGTAGAAAAAAACAAAACATAAAAAAGTCAAAATAAAACTAAAACACTCATTTTGCACTATCAATCTTTCCCTTTTATGATATCAAATCTCGACAAAGAAACACGCATTACCTTGCTTGAATCCTTAACTTAAAAAAACAACACAATCAGTAAGTGAGTCTTGATTCAGAAGATACAGTAAATAACATTTAAGTGTGGATGCAAACTGATTTTTGCCTCACTCTTGAAAGAGGATTAAAAAATATATAAATAAAATAAACTCAAAGGCAATTACAGTTTTGTCAGGCTTGGAAAGACAATGGTTAATTAGCCTTATGACTCCAACTGTGTGTTGCCAAACTTGTAGTTGCTTTGTTATTTATCCACATTAACATGGCTAGAAAAATAAGTGAATAAATGGTGATTGATCATTTTGCCTGCTTTGGGGAGTTTTGGAGATGAATACAACCATGTCTACTTATCACTGCATGTTCACCAGAAAAATGCAGCACACTTTACCTCTGACATGAACCACTCAACACATCAACCAACGTATTCTATCAATGGAGACATTCTCTACAGTCCCACAGCCGAGCCTTTCACCAGTGTTTAAGTAATGGCAGTGCTTCGATTAATGGTATTTATTGGAGACTGTGGTAGGGACCTTGTGATCTGAAACTGTTAGCAGAGTCACTCCCAGTCCATTGGGGTAATTAGGCCCATGTTTGGTCAAACAAATCGGTTCGATGGAAAAATCAGATACTTGACTAGTCTACCGTAACTAAATTAGTGCTGTAATTACCTTTGGGACAGATCTTCATTAATAATTGCTGCATCTTTTGTTGTAACAAAATATCAATGCAGTCCACACCTGAAGCTAATGGAAATCCAATGTTAGATCCCTTTCAGGCACAGAATTTGGGAACATTCATTACATTTTGATGTGTTTTTATCTGTGAATTTTGCATGTAGGAGAGAAATTACTTTAACTTGTACGGCCAACTTGAGGGTTTTTTTTTTTTTTGTACAAGTAAGCTGTGCACTGTAGAGTATACCTGACAAAAGATTCAGATTCAGCAGCATTGCCATGTAGTTCACTGAATGAGAACACACAGAAAAAGTCTAGACTGTGACATTCAATTGGTGGGCAAATATCAATGTTGGACAGACAAAGGATTATGGAGCTGTTGAAGTTCATGGCTAAAGCACACACTGCCGGATGGAAAAAAAAAAGAAAGAAAGAAATGCTTCTGCTGAATGTTTCATATTGGCAATATTTATTTTCTCACATTTTGACAGAACAATGCAGCACCTATGCTATAATACACTCGACAGAGAGCCAGCATGTTTTCGCAGGAACAAAAAATGCCAGAGCCTTCAAATTCTTCCAAAGCAATGATGGCAGTACAAATATGACTAGTCTTAAAGCAAAGACAAAGAAGTATGTAAACAGGCCTGTGTGGGTGGTGATTAAAATCTGATTGAATGTCTTGTAATTACAAAATCAACATTGGTGACCAGGTGTTTAAAGGATTGCGAAATGCATGTATGCATTCTATATTTGCACAGCCTGACAATTAGGATTGGACAAGCTTGACCATCATTAATACATTTCCCTCTTTGGAATTAATTTTTCACCTACCCGTGAGTCCAATTGATTTCGTGTCACAGCATCAATAATGAGGAATTTGTCTCAAGTTTCTCACAGCTTACAAACACATTTCACCTTGTAACCATTATATTCACCAGCTAACAATAGATACTGGGAATTAATTAAATCGTAATATTGAAAAAGGAGTGGGTGAATAACGATTGACAGTGTACGTGGCTTTCTTTGCTAAACTTGTTGACCACTATATATCCCTCCTATAGTGGTGTTTGGGTTGTGTCACAGGTTCAACAACATTCACCAACTTAAGTCTTTAAAGCCTACCTCGCTGGAATAGAGATGGTACCCCTTACTCTTCTTCAATCTCTGCTGATACAGGCACTTGTGTGTGTGTGTGTGTGTGTGTCAGGGGCGCACAAGCCTTTGATTACAGAACTGCTTTTCTCCCCATCTGATGTGCAGACGAAAGTGTCTCAGTACTAATGACAAAATGAGGTTAACGTTGAATCTCCGAGATGATGCGTTGCATCCCACCGGCCATCCTCTAGTCCTTGCCTGTGTTTTTTTTTTTCCTTTTTTTTCTCTGTGCCACAGGAACAATGCAGACGACCAGAAGTGATTGTGTTCTGTGTCAACATGATGTGACTGCAGCTCCGCCAATGTTTGTGGCAATAGATGGACCGTGCTGCCATGGGAAATCAATTCCATAGGTGTCAACACAGCCGACTGAGATGCCCATTGTGAGGTGGGAGTGGGCCAGGGTGGGAATGTCTACGTCTGCATGTGTGCATAGTGCTTGTGCCTGTTTGCATTTTAAATGTGTGTTTTTGCATGTCTGCATCCATCCCTGCTTTTCTATCATGTATGCATTTAATGGCAACTGGGACATTACTGTGATTGAAATGATTGGTAGAACTTATCAAAAGATAAACAAGCTCTTTACACAGCTTACCCAAGGCATTCATCAGCTTTAATGGCAATTCATTGTGAGGGTTAATTGTGTAAATGTTTAATTTTTGCGTTTGATTTTGTCGCGAGACCAGATTCATCGTTATCATCATTAGCTCTCAGTAGCAAACATGTGCACAACAACTGTATAAATTAACATAAAATACAAAGTCTTTGAAAGAAATGTACTTAGACTAATGATAACCAAAGTAATCATGGTGCCAACCCAAGGGTGATATTCAAACACATTTAATTTTAAGTCTGTTGTGTTACTAATATCATAATTATTATCATTATTTGTTTGTTTTGTGTTGTCTCTAAACAAAGAGAGACGGCTTTCAACACAGAACTATAATAATTTGAAATGTGGCCAGTTGTCACAGCTTGACACTAAAAACTGTTAAGTAATGGCAATTGGCAAATTGTCTTCATCTGATCTGCATTTTTCATCAATTGTGGGCAATGTGTGCAATCAGTACAAACTGCACATTTGGCCCTAATGAAGTCTTTAGCCACACGACCTTCAAAATGAGTCACATTTCACTCGTGTTTTGCTCCTGAATGGTGTCATGCTTCCACTGATTATGTATCATAAAGAAAAGAATGGGTTGTTATCTCCTCATTGTGATAATGATGATAATTAACCACTGTGACGTAAAAATGAATCCAAGCAATCAATCATATTTCTATGAACTGCTTCGATGAAAAGCATAAATCGTGCTCAAAAATACAACTAAGACACTGATACCAGATGTTCCTACAGCTGTAATCTCTTCCAGCAAGACAAACTGTTCATTTAGCTGGATTAATTGAATACTGCTGTCTATACTAATCATATTTCAATGGCTTTTGATGACTACCAATTGAGTCCTAGATATCTTGGGCATATGAATATGATTAAATAAACCTCTACTATGTTGAAAGTGTGGAAGTGCTGAAAAAAAAGCATTTTAAACACCAGTAAATCTATCTTGAGAGTTATGACATAAGCAGGTAATTGGATCTGCAGCCTTGCATAAGTGAATTAAAACAAAGTGGGCTGATATTTGATGCTTTTCTTACTTCATCATTTTCTCATTCTCAACAACTTCTTAGTCCTCTGTGCTATAAACTTTCAGTGTTGTCCATAAAGTATTAGAAATGCATCATGCCACACTGTGGCCCCCATTCTGATGGGAAAGAGGTCTCAGACAATATACATACAGAATGTGATCTGTTAAAGATTTCTGTCTTCAGTAGAAACCAATGTGCTTGGGGCTGAATTCCACTGACAGGCTGAGGTCAGAAAGTGTTGAGAGACAGACAAACACACTGATGGTTTTGTGGGACTTCTTGGTAACAGAAAAAGTATATAAAAACACCAGACTGCTTTTTTTTTTTCTTTTCTTTTTTTAGGTCTAAGGAAAAACAAATGAATTATGTGTAAATCAATGAATCAAATCTGAATAGATTTGTAGGGTTTCACTGAAATGGCTCTTTTATAGACTTTAAATGTAGTTTTGCTATTTAGCTCAGGTCAAATGCATTAGTGCATAACTCTCCAGTCTAATGTCATGAATTTCAAATGACAAAGACCTTTTCTGTTACATTACTGAGTTGTAGATAACGTGTTGTGATGCAGGTGTTGCATTGGTTTTGTTCTGCCAATCCATTTAGATTATTCTGATAAAGGGAATGTTATTTGTGTGTGTGTGTGTGTGTGTGTGTGTGTGTGTGTATTTTTTTACCACCTCTAGAGTTTACGAGATAAAAAATGTTTTTATCAGTGAATCAATCCAACAGCCAAAAATGTATATAGAACTTATAAATACTAACGCCTGCTTGCTGACTCCAAACCAAGCCCATTTATTTAAGTGGACAAAGTTTTGATTCCAGTCCAGTCAGTGTGAGGTAAATGACTGTGCACGTACACCTCTCAGAAAAACTACCCAGGGATCATTGTGCAGATCTGAATTTGCTGAAAATGTTTAAGGCAATCCTGTGTTGACAGAGGATTAATATTTGACAATCACTCTAATTAATCTGTCACTCACTTTAATTCCCTCTATAACTCAAGTTCCAGCCTTAAGTCGTGACTGGTGGATAAATAAACAGATGCTTAGGGAACCTCCCCACCACACACACACACACACACACACACACACACATCCAGTTCTACACACCTGTGAACTTTTGACCCCTCAATTTCCAGTAGAAAAATGTCCCTGTTAAGTCTCGCTTACAGCAGTGTACTCCTCCACACACTGTTTGTCAAATCCCAGCTTACTATAGCATTAGCATCATGAGGCACACATGACGCTGTAGTCAACACTGAATTTGACCCAAATACTTTAAAAAGTATCTTATGTGCAAATGTACCCACCACCCCACCCCACCCACCCCCACCGGTGGTATCTGCCAGCAATTATTTGGAGCAACCCCACAGGAAGAGCCATCTGTAGCTGATTTCAATTTCCACACACACACGGGGGGATGTGTGCCTTAAAGTCTTTAATTGAGATGGATTGGGTCATCCAATTAACCCTAACACACTTGGGTGTCCTTTGTGTGGTTGAAGCCTTTGCTTTGGGGTATTGTCACAAATCTTTAAGTCACCACAGAACTAGTACACCTGTCCTCACTGTCTTTATAAAGCTTAATTGGATTGAGCTCTTCTTCAATCAAAAGGCAGTTTTTTTCCATTGCATGTCCTTTTTTCTTTTAACCCTACCATACTGATGCTGTGAGAATACATTTGTTAACATATATGTGATGACATGTGGAGGGAGTGTGAATTGAGATGCATTCACCAGGATAATAAGGCCGACGTTGATCAGGACTGTTAATTTGAAAATTTTGTAGGAATTTTTCTCTTTGATTTGCCTCATTAGATTATTTCAAATGGATGTTATCAGCAGCAATCAATCAGATTATGCTGTTCGTCTGCAGCAGCAACCTATGTCACAAGTAGCAATGTTATGCTTTAAAGTCAGGCTTAAGTTCTGCTTCTGCACTCTTGTACTCTTAGGTGAAAACTCACAGTTTTCACTGTTTAGATCTGCAGCGAAAAAGAAAATGAAGTAATTTCATGATAAAGTACTTACACTTAATTTTAAGTGGGCTTGATTTCTCCTATTAACCATCCAGGCAGTATAAGACGACCTTTACCCTGACCAGAATGTTTCCAACAATTCAACAACAGGCACTGGTCTCAGAAGATTCATTAGAAAGACTGGCAAACATGGGAAACAAAACAAAACCCTACAAAGAGAAAATCAACCTCTCAGTTGGAAAAAATAAATAAAAATAACAAAAGGTCTGAATTAAAGTTTGAGTCACAACACCTCCCTTTTTCTTGAATTATAGATAATAAGACCTGCCATATTTAATTGTTTGGGGGGGAGTAAAGCAGGCTCATCTTTTGGGGCAATTTAATTTGAAACACAGTTCTTCAAGGCAGGGAGAGCAGCCAGAAGTCATGCAGAGAAAACAGTCTTAATTGTTTAATCCATATCAGTTATGCACCATATGGGAGAAATTACAGGTGCTGTGTGATGGGATAAACACTACAACTAAACAAATGTCTGAGGGGCAGTCTCTACTAGTTTGTGTCTTTTAAGATCAATTTGTCTCGGCTCTTCCCCCCTCAGACCAGCTAATAATATGTGCATGAATTAAAGCAAAGCATTCCAGCTTTAAAGGCTCTGCTAAAAGCTCAAAGTCTATTTGCCAATATTGTCTGAATATAGACAACAGGCTCAGTGAAAACATATTTTGTTCAACCTTGCTATTATTTTATCACTGCTTCCAATATGACTCGCATACATATGAGTCATGAAGATTAGCTAAGCGTCTCACAGACAAAAAAAAAAAAAAAAGCCTATATATAAGTAAGGACAATGTATGAAATGAAGGATTTAAAGGATACTTGTTTAATATATTTACACTGTTTGACAAATTCTACTGAGTGAAATGTTACAGCAGCTCAATACTCAGCTAAGCTTGAAATTTTCTTCATTATTAATTTTACAGCTATCACACCACTGAGACTCCTTCCATTCACATACATACGCTACCATGGTGCTGTATATAAATGGTTGGCCTTCAGTAGACATTTGTTCTTTAACCCCTGACGGTGAACATTCTATTATCGGGATTTGAGTGTTTTTATTCAATATGATTTATTTTGACCGAGTTAATGTGCTTCATGAAGGGGTCGCAATTACCATACCATTAATCATACTATAATTAGAGTCAGTGGCTTAATTGTGACACAAAACCTCTATTTCCTAAAGGAATTAATAACAGTGCTGTCATTTTATGCTAGTAAAAAATGTATGAATCTAAGGGGTAATAGAAACTGGTCATTGTCATAGTTATATCAGCTGCGCTGCTCTATATGTGGCCTCTATATGTATGTTGGTATATCTAGTTTGTTGTGAAAGTGTTGGTTGCCTGGATACATACAGAAGAACAAAAGCCACTTTACAAGAATAAAAGAAGCATGAATGGGAAAACAGAACCCTGTGGGTATACAGTGGAACTAGTATACTGTATGTGGGTGGGCTGAAGACAATTACATGGTTTCAACAAATCAACAACCCACATACAAAGGCTGAAAACATTTCCCAGAATTACCCTGCTTAGGAGTTCTCTGGCACTTTGTCTGTGTAGCCATATACTGCACGTGCCCCAAGTAATGTGAGAAAATTTCATGTGTGGCGTGTCATGTCAGAGTATTTAGCAAGCAACCGTGACAGCTCATGCACTTCTTCCAGCAGCACCTGCTCTGTGATTGTGAAGTTGTGCCGAGACGCCTTTTTTTTTTGTGTTTCACCGAGAGTTGCAACTGGCTGCACGTGCTGTGCTGTGGCCCGTGGACAGCCTCTCAATTTCAGATGTGTCATTTCACACATGCTGACTCTAGAGCACGGGCGGGCAAATCACGTTACAAATTCACGCTCATTGTGTCGCATGATATTCACAAACAACATGTTTGTTGCCAGCAATGAAGAATACACATAGTTGCATTTTTTTTTTTTTTGCTTTCTAGCACATGTCCCCCACCACCCCACACTGCCCCACCCCACGCCTCCATTGACCAAACAGAATCATGCAATCTGCTCTTCAAACTCCTCTCCAATTCTTTGGCTTCAAAAAAACGCATTTCGTTTGATAGCTGCAATCCTGGAAAGGTCACAGGCATCAAGAAAATAGACGGAATGAGCCAAGAGGATTTCAAGTTGTATTAATGAGGACCCCCTTGGCCAGCACCCGTCTTAGAGGTCAGGCCATCACCTAAAATGATAAAGATTTATCATGGGGAGGCAAGGCTGGTCAAAGCGTTCTCTTATCTCGGGCTCTGCCTTTTACAGCAGCAGCTACTGTCAAGAGTCTCACATGGATGAAAGACTTGGCTACTCTCCACCACTGTTGCAAACCTCCAGAAATATTCTGACGTCGGTAAATAATTCATCCCCTATATTTTGTACTCTTTGAGAATTTTTGAGGAGGTGTGAGTACATTATGCCATACTCCCGACACTGGGAGACCCTAACTCAAAAAAGAAAAAAAGGGAAAAAAAAGAGAGAGAGAAAAAGATAGCACTTATAAAGTTAGCCCAAACCTGAGATTAAATCAAAATCATGTTGAAAGATTTACTGTTTTCATTCATGTGAAACATGCTTTACTTATATTTGTAATACATGTTTTAGAGAAAACCCCTGCTATGAAACAAACTTTCTGCTTGTAATGCTGTGGATCCTCAAAGAGAAACAGTATTGTTCCACTGGATCCCATTGTATGAATATGGAATTTGAGTATGACACATATATATTTCATGCTATAAAATGAAAAAGGCACACATGGGAAAGAAACATAAATGAAATTTTCTTATTCAAGTATTGAAGTTGTATACAGTGGGGTCCAAAAGTCTGGGGAAGTGGATTCAGACTTTTGGACTCCACTGTGTATTTGAAGCTGTCTTGAATAAATGCACTGAGAGAAATTATAATCAGATCTGACACTACAATTAAACACCAGGAGATTTTTTACAGTACAACAGTGGTGCTGCAAAGCAACTTCAAATGTACACAGCAGGTCATGTATATGGATTTGTCTGTACCAAAGGATCCCTGTGATGTTGGAACACCAGGTACCCCTGAAGAGGGGAAAAAAAAAAAAAAACACTGTTGATATGCTAGCCATGATTTTCTGTTTTCAGTCTGAAGCCTTTTCATGGATGGACCTGTGTACTCTAGAATTCTTTGGAGAGAAACCTTAACAGCAATCACCATGTTTTCTGTAATTTCAACCACACAGAAAACAAACCAGGCGAAGAACATCCAGGATGATTTGATGTTAAACTAATATACTCAGCCCAGGAGCGTGAACATACTTGTGGTGGCCTTTTGCATAGAATTAGACTTTGTTTCCCCTTGTGTTTCCCGTAGTGATTTGAATTTTATTACGATACTCCGAGTGAGGCATGCTTTTATTCAATCATAAGTTGTTTCCATCAGTTTGAGGTTTTCAAGGGTTTAAAAAGGCAAAACATTAACAGATTCTGACTGTTTCAATGCAACAAATTGATGGCAGTTAAGGTCAAGGTTTTGAAATGTTCAGCTGAAGTCAGTTTTTGCACAGGTGCTAAAATACTCCTGCACATATGGTCTGGATTAGACCAGATGTTGGAATTATGTATGAGTTTGACCAGGATGAACCACCCCCACCTGAACTCATTTTTAACTGCACAGTAACAGCAAGAACAGCAGTGCGACCAAATGACAGGTGAATAAGGTTACATTTAGTTCTTTAGAGACAAAGACCAGTGATGTTAATGCTGCTTTAACTGGGATTACATTCTGAAAATCACCTGTTAACACAACCTCTCACCGCATATATTTACACTGTGGACCTCCTGCATGTGATTCATGTTCCTGTGAGTTCAAATGCTCTTGCTAGGACAAAATCCATTTTCCATGTCGGGCTCTTTAGTGTTCCTCAGCCTTACAAACTGTACATCTTAAATAAAAGTAAATATTCTTCAGGGAATGGGGTAAAGATTCCCCAGGGCCAAAATCAAAACATCACATTTCTTAATGATTATATGATACATTCAGTGACACTTTCTGATGTCAGCTTTCCCCACGAGACCATTTTCAATTATGACCAAGAATAATGGAGCACATTCAAGTGAGGGTATTGCTTTTCAATAATTGCAATGCTTCTCACAAGAGACTGTGGTCAATAAGAGAGGCTCTAGAAAGTACATACATAACAAATAAAGCCTTCAGTAATTTAATATATTTGCGGGTTATTGTCATTTTCAGTTGAGCAGAATAATCTTGTTTTAATTTATTTATTTGACTCTCAAACCGATGCCATGGATGAGAGGGGCTATACGGCTTAAAATTATTTGGCTCTGGGATCTTTGCGGTGTTTTCCCGCTCCCCAACCACGTTTGTCTTGGAAATGGAGTTCAGCGGCGAGGAGCAGCTATTGCAGGCCACACCATCCGCTAAATGTTTAACTTTCCTAAAGGAGTCATTCCAAACAAGAACGGGAACTTGTCTATTGGGAAATACCTCCGGATTAGGGGGGCTGAAAGATTGAAAAAGTAATTTGAAAAATAATGGGCTTTTTAATGACTAAACCTATGGGACACCCAGATGTGCTCTTTGTTAATTTTCACTAGTGTAATGTAAAATTCCAACTGCTTAATTACTCTAGGACACACAAAGCAACTGGTTTTTAACGAAGCAATTATGGGAACAGCTTCTACTACACTGCACCACAGCATCCATTCCCCACCAACTCCTTGCCTTGATGAACCACTACTTTTTGGTACAAAGTGATCAAGCTTTTCATGTCTTAAGCAATGACAGAAAATACAGAGTATTTTCATCAAAGGTTTGTTTTGGCTCCTGAGACCAGAAATCATTTGAATATGCCCTAAATCTAAATTTCATACAGAATAAAATAATTTAATAATGAATGGTTCATAAATAATACCGATATTTACCACTAATCTCAGCTTTTTTTTAATTTCCTGTGATGTGTCATGGAAGTTTCTCTGAAATGCAACGACTTAGGGATTTCACATGTATCAAATATGAATAAATAAATGGCTTTCTTTTAGCTCTTGTGTATTGTCTTTTATGTAAGTCACCTTCTGCAACTGAATGTTGCAGTTTTTAGTTTAACTTGTGTGGAGTTGCTGTTCGGGAAAATGTGTCCCCCCCCCCCTGCTTTTTTTTGGTCCGCCATAGATCAATAAGGAAAAGTACCTGGGCAGCTTTAAACCTCCTCCCCCTCAACCCCCACGGGAGTAGCTGGGGAACAGCTGTTGGTAAATATCATTACAATATTACATGCTTTATTGTTGCTTTAATGGTGAAATACCACATGTCCCAGCTCAAAGGACATTAACATTTAGAACAATCAATATAAGTTTCACATTTTACGAGAGACATTTTCCAGCTGAAAGGGAAACTTGCGAGGATGCCTGAGGTGTCATTCATTAATGAATGCTGTAAAGATCATTGTGATTTGTGGGCTTTTTGGGGGAATGTGATCTGCACATGGACTTTTCTTGTTTTGCAGTGACACTTACATTACCTGGATTTACATACATATTACAGTAGATGAAGGACATTATATATCCACATATCGAGATGACAAAGCTTAAGTCCCCCTGAGTTTGTGTTCGCTATAAAGTTGCACTAATTTAGTTATTCATTTGCCTCACAAACAAGAGACAGTAGATTTATATTCAAATGGCAGCAGCATCAATGAAATGAAAATTGCATTACCATCCCTTTGTTTTACATCAATAGGAATGTCACTATAACCTTTTTAATAAATTATACCAAAAGGTGCAACACTTTCAGTGATAGATCATCGTATTTTCAATATTTTTCTTTATTTAATTTCCAACTGTAAAAAAGAGTGTGGGCGCTCTCGTTCCAGAACATAAAAGTAATATAAAGCACAAAAGAGAAGTGAAAAAAGGAGAGAAAGAAATCAACCCATCTCAGCTCCAGACCAATTTCAAAAATTAAAATTGTGCCTTTGAGATGCAAATCCTCAAACAATATTCTTCATGTTGGATCTAAATTGCTAATGTACACAGTGTATAAGCCCAGTGTGTCCCTTTCAAGACTGGATATCTTGCAGACATGAACCTGATGGTTTTGGTGTTGATCAAAGGGCCTGACCATGTCATGCCTCTCCCCCGAGAGACTGAGGAGTCATTGAGATGCATTGAAACCTGCTTATTCCATGTCACATGTTTATGTTGTTTAAATAGCTCCCAACTTGTAACTGCTCAACGCTGAAGAAGAACAGAGAAACAAACACAATGAATAAACTATTCAGTGGAAAAAGAAATAGAAAATAGACCATAGCAGCAACACACTTCAAAGGGCACTACAAAGTTATCATCTGTACCACATTATTCTACTCTATCTGAGAAACAAAGACATGAAACTGCTGCAGATCGGCATCATAAAAAAAACAGGGTTCAAAACCGTATTCATTCCCTGAAACAATCATTTTAAATTCAGGAGGTGTTTCTATGACAGGAGGCTACTCCTTTTGATCCCATACAGGGTAGCACCTTGATAGACCAACTATATGGATTAATAGCACTAGTTACAACACAGCCTTAGGCCCCCTATATCTACGTTAATAGAGCCTATCCATTCCTGTCAGCTACTGGGGACTGATGGAATTGCAGGGGTGGCTGTGTATCCACACAGCAAATCATAAGCCCTCAGATATCGCTTGAGCTGGATGACTGCAATTTTCATTTAAAACCAAATATATTACAGTGAGATCTATCAAACATATTCTCCAAAAGGGGTCTCTCTCTCTCTCTCTCTCTCTCTCTGTCTTTCACTCTCTCTCTCTCCCACTGTCCCTCTCTCTCCCTCTTTGTCTCTTTCTATATATCTTTGACTGGACATGAGGAATAACTTCTCAGTGCAGGTTGCTTGTCTTCATTTCCAGTGAGCTCTCTCTCTCTCTCTCTCTCTCTCTCCTCTCCCTCCCTCTCTCTCTCTCTCTCTCTCTCTCTCTCTCTCTCTCTCTCTCTCACACACACACAGACACACACACACACACACACACACACACACTGTGAAGCCCAATCTGACTGATGCAAACACTTGTCTTGGAGCACTATCATCGCAAGAGCGAGTGTATCTGAGCAGAAAGAAAAGCTGTGTTCCTGCCATAATCTATCATGTCACAGCAGCCGATATTTCCATCCAGACATTGTGGAGCCACCTGTTTGGTTTTGAGGGACATGAACACTTGTATCAGTAAGTTCAGCATTTCACAAGCCTCACCCTTGATTAACAGGTGTTATAAGAGCAATATATATGTTTTTGTTTAACGCTAACCCATCACATTATTCATTTTTATGACTGCATTATTACTGCTCATCAAATGACAAATGTGTTACATTAAAAAAGGGTCTTAATATTAATGTGGAGCATTATATGAATCAACAAAAACTCCAAGGAAGGACGGTGACTCCGCTCAACAAAAGCAAAGAAAGAAAAAGAAATGAAACTACCCAGACCTTGTTAAAGTGTTAGAAGTATCAACTCTCAAGCTATAAATATGCAAATATACCATTTTACCTTTCAGTGTAAATGTTTAAAGGTGCCTCTTGGAGTATTACTGTTTATTTCAATCTTCTTCATCTAAACACACTGTTTGTATCCTTGAGGGCTGTGGGTGTTGAAGGCATTTACTGCCTCATCAAACATTTGTAAAGTTGATTTTTCTTGTTGTATACTGATCCATGATGTTGCACCTCAGATTATGGTTTGGATGATAGTTTGCAAAACAGTATTGGCATGACAAAACAGTGTCCAAAGGCCTGTGATTCCATGGAGGAAAGACGGGTGACAAGTGAAACACGATTTTGAGTTGTCAGAGACTTTTGATGTTTTGAGCTTGTTTGTAGTTTAGCAGTAGATGAATTACATTTCTTAGTGAACTAAGAAATGTAAATTTCATCCAGAGTTGGGATGGAATTGTCAAAGGTGAAGACAGATTTATGTATCCATCAAACACCATGACCCACTGCAGAGGTATACCAGTGCATCAAGAACAGTAAATCTACAGTACAGCCCGGAACAGCCATTTATTTCTTGCACCCTTCGTGCGTATTTTTGGTGGCATTGTGATCATTTCGCAATATTACAAGAGAGTATGCTCTCAATTTAGTTGAATAAAAGTCATTTCGTGCAGATGTTTTGACAATGCTGCTGGGCTTTTCTCTACACTATGTCTCAGTGAAAACAACCCAGCTATCAGGTTGGAGAAACCTTTATGGTACATGCTGTAGATTCACGCTGAAAATGCAACACAACTTCACTCAACTCTGGTTCATGTAAGTTGCATTGATGAGACTTGTGGTGGATCATAAAGCCCTTTCACTCTGACAGTGAGTCATTGTTCACTGTGTGTTGATAAGATGAAAGATCAGCCCCAGTGTAAACAGAGTGAACTGCTTAATACCTCTAATCTTTGCTATAAGGTGCCACTAACAAACTAACACGACTTGCATTCAAGGAATGCTTTGAATGAAATGTTGCTGAGCATTGTGACATTGCTGATGACGGGAAGCTCACTCACTGCTGCGCTAATGGCACACTGTATCTAACAGAATCCCAATTAAAACGGCAACATTAATACACTTCAAGGCTGGTACAATGAAAGCATCTTGACAGAGAAAAGGAGGACACCTTGAAAGAAGAATGCAAAGACAATATTCACTTCTGTCAAGTTGCATATTTCCCCCTCTACAGCTAATAATGACAAGGTTGCTCTTTGATGCAGGCGAGACAGTTTTTCATTTTCTACTGACTTCAAATTCCAGGTATTTAATCCTCACTGGAAATGCCAAGCTTTGAGGATGTTACCCCAACTGTTCTTCAGAGTTCAGTGCCTCAGGAGAGCAAAGTGAATATGAAAAACAAAGCGTTAGAAATTATTTCCTTCTTGTTGTTTTGGGTTCAGCTTTTGTTTTCTCAAAACTTGGCAGCTGGGGCTTATGCTCACCTCTCAGTGTGAACGTGACTTAAAACCCACAGCTGGGGTGTGAGGAGAATCCGGAATGAGGAGGACCCTCCGCTTCTGCTGTGATTAGGGAGGGAGCTGTGCAGTCTGGGGGAAGCCATAAACATATCCCTGCACGGCCATCGCACACATTCAGACTCCCACACATTTATACTCACAACTGTGCGCATGTGTCAAAAGACTAGCCTGCACACACACAGAGACACAAAAACACACGCACACATGTTCACACGTACATTCACAGAAACACACTGACAAATGTCAACTCATGCACATTAACAAATCGGGGCAGCCAACAAAACAGCAAACAGAAAAAGAGGTTTTTCCACCAGCTATTCCACATGCCCTTTCAAGAAAAAGCAGACATGCAGCATTTGTTCAACAACAACAGCCTTATCTACTTTTGAACAATACTGTACTCCCTCCATGTGACAAACTGAGTTTTCTGCATACTGTAAGAACACTTGCAGGACGAGGCTGAGGCTACTCTCATAAGTGTTACAGTGACTGCAGGGATTATTCCAGCGCGGAGCGATGTTTCAAGGCTCTTCCCCAGAATGTCATTCAAACCTTTTCAAGTTAAAAAAGGGATTTTTCACCCTAAAGAACTGTGAGCAGAGCAAAGCAGAATTAACAGTGGGAAACTCCACTTTTCTCATACTTTAAAGGTTTTCAGTGAGCCACACCAGCATCGACACAGTTCATGATGACCACCACAATCCTGGCCTTATAGACAAATTCTGTCTATAATGATGATTTGAGGTGGGATCAATCAACCCTATCTGCCCACTGTAATAGCCAATGAGTCTCTGATTTAAGAGCTGTAATTGGTTTCCAGTAGGGCACAGTGTCAGTTTTCTATTCCCTAGTAGCCCACATGTACAGTTTCAGGACATGGGCACTTGTCACAAGTGCAGGCTTGACTGGACAGGGAGGAAGATATCCACTGGAGACACAGTGGCTCTTCTGGCACGGCTCTCTGTCTGTAATGGCCTCCATTCACAGGCTCTTCATGAAAGGTTTTACATGGGAACTCCAAAGGCTAATTGGCCCATGGAGATCAGGCTTATTGTTAGTTCTGCATGGCTTCCAGCAGCCATGGCTACCATATGAGTGCCTAATCACCACAGGGCTCCACACCTGACTAAACAAAGAGTACTTTTCTTAATTCTAAAAAAAAAAAGAAGTGTCTCTCACCCTTTATCTTTGCTCTTCTTTCTCCACTGACTCCCTCTCCTCCCCTCTGTCTTTTAAAGTTATAAAACACTTCAAGAATAGCTATATTAATACCTATGGATTTTATTTTTTAATTAGACTTGCACTATGCTTGAATGCCTAAAGCCAATTGTCAAATGAGTCCACTAAAAGCCCAAGAGGTCAATCCTGTTGCTTATGCACTCACAGTATTGTTAAGAGGTGTACTTGATTACTCAGTTAAAAGCACTAAATGTAAACACCAGTAGTCACTGGCTAAGCATGAGTATTAGGGCTGGGCCTTCAAATCAGCCCTGAAAATTCTGCTACAAGATTCTGCTACAGATTTATTCCCTTGCCACAGCAACAGCTAACCCGAGGTTGAGGTGTCCCTGGAAAAACAACAAACAGGGTAACTAACCCTCTAACCGCTGAACTTGTCTTCTCAACAGCTAACCTTTTCTTCTATGCAGAATTCCCACCTGCAGCCCTTCTCTGCCATATTTCTCAACTGTGATGAAATGTCGCAAATACACACATCATCCCTTAGCCCTCTGCAGAACAACTTATCAGCCAGTACCAACCATGGTGGACACCTCCCTCCATAAACATTGTAACTCAACACACAACATCATAACAGTCACTTATTGCCAGCGTTACAATATTCTTTGAAAAGAATAAAACTGAATAGAAGAGTCTTTAAATTAGCAATCATTAAAATGTTTCACTTAAAAAAAAAAAAAAAAAAGTTATAAAAAGATAATATTTTGTTTAGGCAACTGAATAAAGTTGAATGTCATGATTCTTTTTTTTATTTTTTGTGTTGTTTTTTTTGTTGTTTATCAAGATGAGAGATTTAATCTGAGAGTTTAGCTCTGTTTTTGTTTTTTAGTTGTTTTGCTCTGTTGTTTAACTGGGTAAACAGAGCGTCAGTTTGTGTTACGCGCAGCGATTGGCTGAGGTACGGGAGCAAAGGTCAGATAGAAGGAAAGAAGGCGGAGAGAAACCGGAAGCGGTGCGCGTCATTAGCTCAAGGTGCGAGTGACCGTTGTCAAAAACTTATG
This sequence comes from Caranx ignobilis, assembly GCA_021432705.1. Classification (NCBI taxonomy): domain Eukaryota; kingdom Metazoa; phylum Chordata; class Actinopteri; order Carangiformes; family Carangidae; genus Caranx; species Caranx ignobilis. Next base: position 14,807,518 of record MU269981.1, on the reverse strand, counting down.
GTAACTGCACAAACGGCTTGTTTCCTCATTTACGCAGAGTTTATCACGACGAATGCTGGGCGTGTTTGTGTGTGAGTCAGTGAAAAGTTCATGTGAGTGGCGAACGATAGGCGGAGGACTGCATGTCGGACTGTAAAACGGACTGTTACACCTGCCGAGGGAGAGCTTTGCTGCTGCTGTTTGACTTCCTTCATGGTGCACGAGCATAGACTGTGTGCGCGAGGAGCGCTAACCATGGATCATGGCGCCAACTCACAGCCAAACTGTGAGTTCGACTGAGCGAGTTGGTGGAACATGGAGGAACGGACTCTACTGTTAAACTGTGAGTCTACAGCCTCATCTGTCCTTCGTCGGAGAGGAGGATACTATCGGACTCAGGGCACCCAAGCATCACACAGGCCTGCGTCTGTCTCAGTTGGTGAGTGTTAATTTACAAACTATAGAATTTTGATATGATACAGCAAAACGATGTATTACATTTCTGTTAAGTTATTATGTGTTAATACCAGTAAGTGTTATAGGGGCCTTTTAACTGAACGCTTACTGTCTCTATGGACCAGTGTTGTTTGCAAAGCAGCAGAGCACTGTGCAGAGGTATATAAATGGTTAAACATTCATCAGTGTCGACAAGTAAGGCGTCATTGTCAAGAATATAGCCTATTCGCCACAATGAAAACAAACAAAACAAAACACGGGGGCAAAAACAGAATTTATACTGACAATTGGCATCTTAAACCAACAGACAGGAACTAGTGCTCCCTTATCTTTGAAATATGAGGTCCAGGTGTCCAATGTCCATCAATTCCTCCATTGTTCACGTTATTATGTATGAGTCCAGAAATCAAAAGCTTTAAAATGGCTTTTCATAAAACTATTTTGGATTATGAATATTGCACTACTGCGGAGTCCACTGTAGACAGTCAGGAAGCTTCTTCTTGTGAGGTTGTATGCATGAAAACAAGTTCTGACTGTGGCACACTGGGTATGCTTGTTTTTGCTGCTACTACAAATTTAAAGAGTCACCATAATGTCAACTTTGTTCCTAGAGACAAAAGGAAAAAAAAGAAGAAAAGTAAAATCCCCATTTCATATTGACAGTAACCTATTCATTACTAACCAAATTAGATTGAAAGTTGTAATGAGATTAAATCAGAAAAGAAAAGTTGAATGGAAGACATGCATGCATGCATGCATTTGGCCGTCTCTTTTGTGGCCTAGATGGAAGGCCCTCTATATTTTCTCCATTTTTTGTATCTTAATTTTTTTCTAAATAGGTGTTTCCAGGGATAACAGACTGCTCACCTATTTACTTTGGATACAGTATATAAGGACATAGTGGCAGAGAGTAAATGGTGATGTAATCAACTGCTTCCTCTACAGTTCAGCTACATTCAGCAGGTGTACCTGTTACGACTCGGAAACAGTAAAATTCCCTTGAGGTTTAATTTTAAATCTCTGAATGCATAAAAGACCGCTACAATATCAAAGGTTTGTAAAATGTCATTGAGCTTCAATATTCTTGTCTGTCATTTTGATTTGAATACACACCTGATTGCTGCACGCTGATAAAGCATTCAAGCGCCGCAGGGCTCCCATTGTAAAGACACTTGAACCTACATGAGCTCTGCTCCTGAAGTGGGCAGAAGGGTGTTTTTGTCTGCTGCTGTGACATCAGAACATTTCTTAGGTCTGCAATCTTAAGCTATGACATTGCACCCTGCTTTCATAAGCTATTTCAAAGAGTATGGTGAAATTTGACTGTATTATAGGCTATTGTTGGTTGGACGGACTTTGGTTAAAGCATGTGAAATTGTAAAGGACAAGTATATGTACGTAAGAGGGATATGAGGCATTTTCCTGAAGAAGAGCCTTGTGTGGATCTGTGTTTTCACCCTCTACAGAAAAGCCACATCCAGAATAACTCCACACCAGCTAAAATGTGTGTGTACTAGAAGTGCTGCATGTTGATGTCTAATAGCGAGCAAATCAGCCTCCTTACTAATTAATGAGAGATTTGTTGTTTTCATACTGTATGTTAGTGGATCATAAGACATGCAAGAGACAGGAGTGGTCCCGAGCAGTTAAGTAGCTCATTATGTGATGAGGCTCCATTTAGAAAGGATACAGACATTCTGCAGGAAGAGGTATGTTTAGTCCTCCTTTAACTATTAATGACTCACTCACTAACCCCATTGATCCATGTATAATTTAATCAGCACCACTCTGATATTTTATCATAAATATTTATCACAGATGTTGCTGAAAATGGGGTAAAGGAAAGTCTTAAAGGTGACAAGTAAGCCATAACTGGTGGTTTTTGACAGTTCTATTTTTTCACATTGATGAGAGTAAATAGAAAAAAGGGGATTTAAATTTCTCTTTGTTGTTGCTTGTACAGAGAGAGAACGCTTCAAGATATCTGTTTTTAGTGCAGAGTGGTTTCAGTCTTTATTTTGGAAAATGTCTCAGGACAAGACCTCATACCGTTGCAGAAAATTTGAAAACCAAAGCCCTCAACCTTTTCCATCTCTGTCTGATCCCACGCTTGTTGACTTTAGTTAACGGCAGATGTAACACCACTGTGTGGCTTGGTATGAGCAGCCTGGGGTCACAGTTTGAACAGAAATTGTAGGACACAGAATACAGACTGCATGGTCAAAAACTGTCACAGGCGTGCCTTTATTACATACGGTGAGTGATCAAATTCAAAAGCCAAACAATGTTAGAGGTTTGTCAGTTGACAGCATCACATGGCATCTGGAACAATTGGACAATAGAGAGCAGTAAAAATGTTATTTCACCTTTTTAGATTTTTTTTCCACAAACAAAAAGTATATATTTTAAGATGGTCTACAATTGAATCCTCATTAAGTTTCAGTAAACCAAACTAAACTAATTGTAAAGTAATTGGTACTTACTGCACAATGGTGCCAGAAAATTACTTTTGGATTGAACGGGGGCATTAAATTAACACTTTAAAGCAACATAGGGGATTAGTGCAGTTCAACAACAATGCATTTAAAATTATATTAAGAAGTGATTTTTCATCTTAATTGTGCAGTCATCTTATTAATGAGTGCAATGGATGACCTACATAGAGCACAGTGTTTTTTTTTTAATTTTTTGGGAAGGGGAGCTGTCTTCATTTCAGATAATGGGTATAGTCCTCTCAATAACGCAAGTGAGCATTAATAAAATAAAAAAAAGAAGAAGAAGAAGAAAGAAAGGGGGAAAAAAAGCTTAAAATGTCTCATATCGGTTCCAACAGAATTTAAGGCAGATTTATTAAAACAATATTTTTATCGTCTCTGCTGTAGCATCGGTGTACTAGCTATTATTTTTTTGCCCCTGAAGAATAGAAAAAATCCCAAATTGGTAAAAACACACAAAATCATCTACACAATCACATTTTCGAATGGTTAAACCGTTTCTGTGTACAACACGCAAGCACCACTACCAAGAAAGCGAAATATCTTAAGATGTGGCCTGACACATAACGCAACCATGTCAGAGTCCTATTTTTTTACATATTTCTATAGTTTGATGCCTGATCACCATGGTGTGTTATCAGCTGTATTTGCCAAGTGCTAAATACACAGCCGGTGATCTATCTGATGGGAAAGCATATTCAATTATTAACTGATCTACCTCTGCTCGCGCCCATTTCCTCATGAAAAGGCCTATTAGACTTATTTCCTCCTTGTAGATAGAATGAAATATCATGTCTTTTAATGGATAGGCCTATTTTAATCTCCCACATTAATACTTTAGTATGCAGGATATTATTGTTCTGTACCAATGACTATAATTAGTTTTGTTTAATAATCTCTGTCAATCCTAAAACTGCTCACTTGCTTGGTTCCACATCTTTCTGTGGAGATCATTAATTTCAGAGTCTTTAAAGCGTGGTGGGATGAAGATCACCCATGATTAGGTGAAATTTGAGTTGCGTTTTAGGCATGAGATGCATGGCAAAGACACATTTATTTATTTATTTTTTCCTCGAGGCAGGTACACTAATAATGATAATTAACAAGAAAAGGAAGAATGGCAGCAACAAACTGATAGATTTACAACAGCCGATTGCGGTGGAAGACGAAGGAGGCCTACAGCGTAGGACTGAGTCACAGCGAAATCATTTCATTTCATTTCTCACCATTGTGATTGACTTGTTTCTCTCAGGTTAATCTATATCGTTGTCTTGAATACTCCCCTCAAGGGTGGTGTCTGGTGTTCTTTACCCAGCAGATCTGCCTCGCTTACAGGCAGCTGACTGAAATAGTGAAGGTTCAGTTGTCTATGACCCGGAAAATGTTTCAGCAACATGTGGAGAAGTTATGCAAGGAAACTCGAAAGTTCGTTGCTGTTGGAGCTCATCTCAGTGACAGAGGAGACGATCTGGCTATCAGCTAAAAACAGTCCATAGTGTTATAACACAGTGCCTCTCCATCCTTATTGATTGTGTCCTGTGCCACTTCTGTGAAGTTATTTTTCTGCTGCAAATCACAGTGAAATTATCTGATTCATTAGAGCACCGGATGGTGGATTATTCCAACAGGCTTTGGGGAGAAGGCGAAGAACACTTCAACTTAATATTAATAGTTAAATTTCTAACATTATTTGAGATAATACATTCATAGGAGCACTCCAGAATGATTGACTAAGAGTCACCCACACTCAAGTTAATATCTATGAGGAAAAGAGTTTCTAGTCCACATGATTTGAATCTGCTAATGAAGGAAAGCAGAAGGGAAATGGACCGTGGAGGCGTTTGTTAAAGTCCTCTGTGGTTTTCTGGCCGAGCAACTCACAACTGTCTAAACAATCACATGACGTGTCCTCCACAGTTTCTCCCTGCGTCTCTCTACCTCTCTCTCTTTCTTTCCTCAATGGCAAAGTCAAATGGCAAAGCCCTCCAATCACATTACTGTATACCCAGGAACATTTAAATGCTAATGTTATAAGCTCACATGCCTAATATGATAAGCTGACAAGCTTATTATAAGCTCTGAAGTTTTAAGAGTTTCTTCCATTAGTTATCACAGGAGGCATTAAATTGCATCACTGCACTGTGCCAGAAGGTATGGAGTTAAATTCTCCTGCAGAAGAGATTATTTTGGCTGGCTTCTGACAGCACTATACAGTGGCAGGATTGTACATGATGGTTTGTCAAGAGACGGGGAGGTGCGCAAGGACTGGAGTGTGGTTGGGGCTAGATGTGTGTGTGTGTGTATGCACGTGTGCACGTGTGTCTTATCTACTAGTTTCTTCAGTATATGTGGCAATATAGAGGATAGTTTATCCGATGAAGAGCTGCACCACAGCAGCATCCTCTGTCATCCTTCCTCTCCCTCGGTCCTGATAACCTATAGAGCAACAGACAGCACTCGAGCTCATCACAGCATGTGGATCACAGCACAAAACAAACACTGACACCAAACTATTGACACATTTATTTTTTGTATTTAATAACCTAAAGGTAAATACAAACATCATATCCTCACCCCCCCCCCCCCCAAATTCACACTGTTCACTTTACAGATGCATCTCAATAAGTTAGAATATCAGGTCATCAGTGTTCCCCATGACAGTGGAGCCTACTGAACCAGACTAACAGCCCATTGAAAGACTCAGAAAGCCTTTGCAGGTGTTTTGAGTTTATTAGCTGGTTAGAGTGTGACATCATTAGGTTACAACAGTGAACTTTTTCACAATATTCAATATATGATTTACTGAATTTGGGGTTTTCATTAAATGTAAGCCATAATTGTTACAATTGAAATGAATAAAGACATAAATTATTTCAGTCTGCTTGTTGAATCTATAAAATATGACTTTTGCTATTTCAATTGAACAACTGAAATACATGTATTATAATTTATTGAGACGCGCCTGTGTATACATATATATGTGTGTATATAACAATGATGCATTTCCTGCATTTACATGATAAGTGGCAGTTCATGTCTCGCAACCATCATCAGTCAACAGAACAGATGACCTAGTACAGTTCTCATTAGCGTGTGTCCACAAACAGCCCTCTCTGCAGTGAAAATCTATTCTGATTTTCCAAAAAACCCAACAAAGTCGACGAGATCTCAAGAGAAAACCTTGTAATTTCCCATGATTCAATTGAGTCATTTACATTTGGGGTATTTACATTTTAATCAGGTCCTCTGTTCCACAGCAGTCCCATTGATTAACCTTATCATCAGATGATATACTTTGGACACATTATGAACAACGGGATGCGAACGACTGGCATGGGCCTTGCTCCACGAACATTTGCCGGTCTCAATTAGTCAGTGATACTGCATCTGAGTAACAGCTGGCAGCTTCTGTCTGTCTAATCTCTCACTGCAGCTGTGCTGGAACAGGCAACATGCTAGCCTAATTAGCCATGCTGTCTCCATGGAAAAATGAAGCCTTGGGGTCTTAGATCAATGTTGCCGTCCCTTATTCACTCTCCTCCTCCGCCATGCATAAACAAAAACGCTCAGAGCCCTCGCACTGAAAGATACAATAAAAAGCCATTGTTGTCACCGAAATGGTTTTATTACCCTCAGTGAGGAACTGTCATCATGTTGTTTCTTCGTTAGCGCAACGAGATGTTTAGATATGTGGCAAAATTAGACACTTGCGTCTCCCCTCAATGGCGCACTCATGTCAATTTTCTGCATTGCTACAGATGTGATTTTAAATTGATTGGGCTGGATTACTTCTTTATCAGGTTTTCCAGCTAATGATTTGTTTACCACACCAACAACACAAACGCCAAACACACACACATAGAAATACACACACACACAGAACCAGCTGAAGCAATTTAATGTTGCTGTATTTTTTTTTATTTTTTCCACTGATGTTGAGTAGGCAGTGATGGGGAATTGGGTTTTGCTGCCAGCATTGGCAATCCTGGTTTGACACTTATTTGACTAATTTGTTCTTAGCGTCTTATGTATTGGAGAAGAGAGTAATAAAGCCAAGGATTTAACAGTGTGCTCTGGGTAATATACAACAGAGAAACTTGAAAACGATGCACCCTTCTCAGGCAGCAATTTGATTTTGCTCTTAAGTGTACAGAGAGACTGCGGTGTCCAGTGTTGATAAAAACACTGAACTGAAGTCTAACTTCAAATAAAAAGTAATTATCTGCATACTACACCTACACACAAATTAAATGGGTAGCAAAGTGGGTGAGAGATGAATACATTTACAGTTTCTATAATTAAGGTGTAACACATGATCAGCCTGCATGCTTCAGTCTGAGCTGCTATGGAATACTCCAGACCTTCAGTACTTGGGTGAATAAATACAGCAATTACATTAGATGCACTGTCGCAGTGTCATCCACGTCAACACGTTTTTGGCACATGCATGACATCCTGAAAGGCTGAGTGTCAAATTGTTATACTCTCATTTCCTGCCTCTCACATGATAAAGGCACAGGTAACACAGTGTGTGATTTGTGGTGATCACCCTGGAGAGAAAAATAGCTGAAATAACTCTTAAACAGGTGATGACTACCAACTTTTTCTGCATATTGAACATGTATTATACAGAGAGCTCACCTCTTATTTACAGTTTGTAAATTGAAATGTGCATCATTGTGTGGCCCTCTTAAGTAAATTCGATAGGAGACCTTTGCACACAGAGAAAAAAAGAAATAGATTGTATATTACTTTGCAGGAGTCACTGTATTATATTGTAGTGTATCTTCATTCATAACATCCGGATATTCAAAACCAACTTACTGACTCTGAAGCTATGGCTCCAGGAACTTCAGGAAGTTTTACTTCCTTTAACTGCTTTCAGGCGGTTTTGTTTGATGTGGAGATGCATGGTGTCATTGCTACGACCCCTGTTTGCTGTAACACCACCCTCCTTCTCCACCCCTGCTCAGCAGGGCCCAGCGTGGGTCACAAACCTGTAATAAACAGGAGGGGCCTAGGCTCGATTTGGGAAAAATGGGCACTTTCCACAGCATCTGAAACCGTCTAGAGTAATGCACTAAATTATTGGGGTCAGTGACTCCACCCGCTCTGTTGATTTGTCTGTGGACACAGAAGGCTCACACTGACATTGAAGGACATTTTCCCTCCACCAAGGACTGTAAATTAAGAGACATGCCTGCACTAGAGCAGCTTATGTGAGGCAACGTGATTGAAGTGTTGAACTATAGAACACCCTTGTTGATGCAAAACACACAAACACGACCCAGTGAGGGTTTGAGGTTAAAAGTCTACTGTTACTAAAAAGATGTGAGATGATAGTGCCACCCCGAATAGATGTGTTAAATGTTCAGTCAGAGGAGCTATAGAGTACACCTCTCATTTCACCCAAAACATACACACACAAAGCACCAGGAGTGTATTTTTAAACATCCGGCATCCACAGAGTTGCACAATTGCAGCTAATCAGCCTAATGAGCCAAAGATTGCAGCAGTAATCAGGCGTCATTAGGTTTATGAGTATTTATTATCTGTGGCACGGAAATAATATAGAAGAGCACCTCTTGTTGATGACACACAAAGGAGTGAAGCCCTGCAATCTGTTTATTAATGGAGCTCTGTCACCTGGCCACCACAACTCAACAGGCCAGGTCATCCATCAATGCTGGGCCCTGACACAGAGAAGATAGATGTACTTCCCTGTTCTGACCTGAATGTTAGACATTTCAAAGCTGGCACAAAGAGGCTCGCATGGTTCAGGGTATCATGTAGGTGGCCTCAGGCAAAGCTGTCCCCCTTGTTTCTATCTGTGTGCACACGTCTGTGGCAAAGAAACACAGCATATGCAAGTGTGGAGAGTCGATTTGTTTGCCTTCAGTTCCAACCGTGCTTCATCTCGTTTGCCTGTGAGCAATGTTTCACACTGGTTCCAGCCAGTTGTGGGTGACTAGGGATGAAGCCTCCATGCAGATCTCTTCCATGTTTTCTCCCTTTTATTTTAGCTGCTTGCAAGTGATGTCATGCTTGTTAGGAATCAAATTACATACATAGTCAAACAGGCCACCCAGTCCATCTTGCTTGCTTTCTTTTTAAAAAGCGTTTTTACATTTTCGGGTTAAAATTGGATAGATTTAGAGCTGTGTGTACCCCCCCCCAAAAAAAAAAAAAAAATAAATAAAATAAATAAATAAAATAAAATAATGCTTTTACCGTTTTGCTGAAAATATTGGAAACATCTGAGTGTGAGGGAAGCATGAGTGTGTATGTGACACAGAGAAAGAGAGGGGCAGAGGAGGGAGAGAGAGCTGCAGACAGAGAGACTTGTGTACAGAAAGAGACACATTCATGTATCTCGTCATTGTGTGTGAAATACAACCTGCCCCTTGCTTGTATCGTCTGATTCCTCACGGGATAGAGGTACTCAGAGATTAGGGGGGGATATGGAGAGAGAGAGAGAGAGAGAGAGAGAGAGAGAGAGAGAGAGAGAGAGAGTTTTATCTGTGCCTGTTATGTGCATTACTGTAACACTTGGATTAGTGTCCTGTGCATCTCCTTAACCCACAGAGAAGCTGACACGGTCAAGTCCCATCCAGGCAAACATGAGCGTCGCACTTCATATTGTTTTCCCATTCCCATGTTTCTCAGCTGAAGCGCACTCTCGCTGCAGAAATAGTTTGTGAGAGGTTGAGAGTCATTTTTACTACAGAGGAAACATCAGAGAACAAAAACCGAGTGCAAGAAAGAGGCTCCCTCTTTGTAGACTCGCGTCGTTCACACTGCAATTTAACAATTCCACTGTCAAAGGTAGAAATTTACGATTAAAATGCAACTTGTGCTGCACTTTTTCAGCCTACCAGATCAGTGTTTGTGGGCAGAACAGTCCCGCTCCTGTAGCCACAGATCCAGCTCTCTGTATCTGAAAACAGGCTTACATTAGCCAAGAGCTATTTCACAGGGACAGCCAAGCAGAAAAATAATTCAAAGGTTTGCTTATCAAGAAAGCTGGTGTGAAAGTTCAACAAATGATTATTCCTGAGTCAATGTTCACATAACTGGTGGTCTGAAATGGGAATGGATGTCAGGCAGAGATTCTGATTCAGTGAATTAATTGTTATCAAAATCACCCAGGGGAGGATGGGAGTTGGAGGCCACCAGTGCTGCAGCGATTGCCCTGCAGGACTGTCATACTGTATGTGACAACGCAAACAGAATCGGCCTGTGGTGAGGGAAAACGATTCCCTCCTTTGTTTCCCACATCTGAGCAAACCGTATCACTTTATACACATTGTCGTGAATAAAAAAAAAAAAAGAGAGAGCGAGAAAAGAAAGAAAAAAACATATACTTTCACTGGGAAGCTTATTCCACAGAGACAGTGTGATCTGACATGTTGCATGAGTATGTGCCTCTGTATCAAGACAGAAGATAGGCTAGTTCCTTTCCAGCGCTTGCCCAGTCTATTAGGAAGCTGTGTCATAGCAACTTTCTCTCATTTCCATTTCATTAATCTATTCATCACAAAGAAAAATGCATGAACCCCTTGGTAATAACTTGTTCTTCTGAGACATAAACTGCAAAAACCAATGTCACACTCAGTTTTTAAACACCATGCAGCATTTTGGATCACGTTAGTTCCCCTTTGTTATCATGAGAGCAGCCTAGCTCTATGGCCCTAAATACTTCTGTCCACCAGTTTGGTCCAGACCATAGTTGTAGTGCTGCCAAAGAGTGCTACTCTTTTCCTCATTAGGAATGTAGAGTTTTCACTGGGATAATCTAGTTAAAATGAAATTACACCTGAAAACCCAATCAACGCTGAAGTGTATATTTTGCCAGAGGGCCAATAAAAACAAATGTAACGGTCAAACTTGAAAATTTTAAAGTGTATTGATCTACTCACATCATCGAAACACGCAGGAATTCATTCCACCTTAAAACTTGCCTGTAGCTTCCTGTAGCCTTTGAGCAGCAGAGTGAATTAAATCAGTGCGCCATACAGTTATCCTTAACTAGTAAAGTTGACAAGGGTTAGGGTTAGGGGGATAAAAGGCAACAAAACACTCTTTCATTATCATTCAATCCTCTTTTTTTGTGCTACAAAACATTACAAAGCCAGTGTGTAAAACTTGGAATGAAAGGCTTCATTTACAGTATGTGGTTCCATAGCCTGTAATGTATCAACTTAGACCTCTGCACTGCAGCTTTTCTTCTTCATTCAAAACAGACATTATTGGTGTCCTTCACCATTATTACTTCATGCCATGCTAATTACAACCTCCTACATGGTATGGACCAGTACTTGGCAAGATGTTTCAGTGTCGCATGAGTAATCTTCCCACAATAGCAAGAGTTCACATGCAAGTGTGTGTGCCTGTCAATGGTGCACTCCAAGACTTCAACTCTGGTCCGGCTTAAAATATCTCCTCAATACATATTCAATACATCACAGTGACGTTTTATTCAGACATCCGTGGTGCAGAGAGGCTGAGTCCTGCAGACTTTGATAATCCCCTCACTTCTCAGCAACTCATGGACATTTTTTTAAGTTAATCAGTACAAATCAACACACTCCTGGAATGTTTCTTATGTGGAAGACAAACTTGCCTAGAAGCAGCCATCTGTTAGCAGCTGGCCCTTTACAGGTCATGATTTTCTTGAATTAAATTTTCAGCAATGAAATGGCTTAAATCAGTGATTCTCAAAATTTTTCGGTCATTCCCCACCTTGGACAAGGGAGAATTTTCAAGCCCCACCTCATGAGGGGGGTTGGGGTCTAGGGTCTAGGGGTGCAATATAAACAAATAATTTTGTTACTGTTGTGTGTGACGTAGAGCTGCAGCGTCAAATATACGTACCTGTGTGTTCCCACACTACACAACACAACATAATCATTATAAATGAGTGTGAGTATGGTGCTCAGTGTTTAAACACCGGTGTTTCTCTCATGCTCGCTCGCTCGCTCACTCTCAATCAGCGTATAAATTAATGTTATATGAAAACAGAAAATAATGAGGAAAAAAAACAGATGCACTGACACCACGAAATGGAAACATTGTAATCATTTCTGTGACCAGTGACCACAACTGGCCACCTTGGTCTAAGTCAGCTTGTCGCGCCCCACCTGTCATATCACTGTTCCTCACCAGTGGGGCGTGCCCCACATTTGGAAATTACTGGTTTAAATAGAGATTAGATGTAAAATCAGCTCCTCCTCTCCAGCTTTTTTACAGAACCAGCTGAACATTGTATTGAATCCTAGAGAGTTTTTACTTCAGACGATGTGTAGATAATATCTTTTGAATAATTGTTTATGCTGTTGTTGACTTTTAATTCACCTCCTGCCTTCTTGACCCTCTTCCAGTTAAACTCTGCTGAACATTGTTTATATATCACAGAGTACTTGACACTGTCCCTGCTAGAATGAAAACTGCTGTTGTTAACCATTTGCTTATGAGGCCATGCCTTGATCCATGCCTTTCATGAAGAAGGACTGTAAGGAGTTGTGTCTGAGCAGCTTTCAGCTCACATGTCCAACAATAAACTTCAAATCTTTCCTGTCTGCCTTCAGGGCCTGTCACTGCAGTGAAGCAGCACTCACTGATGTAGTGAATGATCTTGTATGGATTCAGATTCCACCTCTGTGCTCCCGTCATTGGACCTCAGAGCAGCTTTTACATTAGATCCAGTAGATCATCATGTGGTCCTATGCCAACTGCAAAGCTACTTCGGCTTTTCTGATCTGGCCCCAACCTGGTCAGAGTCCTACATATCTAACACTATGTCTGCTATAATAATACTACAGTATATTGAAATACCCTAATCTTTACTGTGTATATCCAAGAACTCTGTTCTTAACTTTTCACTTTTCTATATTTTATCTCTTGGCTCAACTGTTCGCAATCGTGGAGTCCACTTCCACTGTTAAGCTGATGAGTCTCTGCACTCTGTCCATAAGGGTTAAGGAATGTTTTCAGATTTTTAAGTCGTAGGTCTGGATTTTTCAAAATTTCCTCCCCCTAAATTCATATAAAAGTGGTCATTGGCCTGGATTGACACCACATGAACCTTCACTAAACTGTGATTTTCCCAAGTCTATCAGCCAAGAATCTGGGTGTTTCGTTTGAGCCTGCCATCTCCTTTGATCAGCACATTAGAGACATCAAGAAGACCGTCTCGGCTAAAATCCAGAGTCTTTTTTGTCCATGACAGATAGTTAAACTTTAATTCAAGTCTTTGTGTCATCAAGGCTTGATTATTCTAATGTGTTTTTTGAGTTCAGAATGATGTAACTCAAATTTAAACCAAGTTTTGACATTTCTGTTTTCATAATGTCCTTTCATTGACTCATGATCCACATAAGATCGGAGTTTAAGGTGGTTTGAATGGTGTGAAAAGTTCTACATAGACTTGCTTCTTTTACCTGTCTAATTTCCTTTAACATTGTGTAGAACTACAATCTTGTTTCCTCCGATCCCAAAATTTCAGACTTTCTGTCCGCAGACATGAAAAGGCATCTTCTGGCTACAAAGCTTTTACCTATCAGGCCCCCTTCCTCTGAAACAGTCTCCCCACTGATATCAGACTGTCTGGCTCCGCTGAGGCTCCTTCAAATTCAAACATAAACTCATATTTATGCCTTAACTTTCACTTAACTCCTTATTTTATCACAGCTTCAGGTAGTGCATCAGCTACCATTCTACCACGAACAGGTCAGTCTCAATTGCAATACATCAGTGAAACCCAGCAAAGTCAGAATAGTCCATGTTGCTTTGCCAACAAGACTTCTGTAAACTTTCTGAACATCACTACATCATTCTTTTTATTTATTCCCTCAAGCACATGAGCGCCCAGGCTGTGTGCCTTTCTCTCCTTCTTATTGCTCTACCTTCCCTACTTTCTCTCTCATAGTGTTTTCCTTTTCCCCTCTCTCTTCAGTTACTCTCAGCAGGTCTTTCAGTCTTTCACAGCTGAAGACTGTGAGTCTGTTTGAGAGTGCAACCTACTGGCCTCATCATCCTGTTCAGCACCTCAAACTAGGATTATTGTTATTATTAGTAGTAATACAATTAAAGTTTTTGGCATTATCATTGTTTGTTATTGTTACCACCAGCTCTATTATTATTAATATTATTATTTCATGGTGGTCCTTCCCTTCCTGCTCTCTCTCAGCCCAACCAGTCAAGCCAGATGGCAACCGGCACAGTTTTGGTACAGTCCAGATCTTTTCTATATGAAAAGTGCCTCAAGATCATTTCTGTTGTGCTCTGACAATAAATCCATTAAATTGGCTTGACATGTTAGTATGCTGATGTTGGCATTTTGCTCAAACCCCCTCTGTGCCTACAGTACGACATTGTACTCAGTTATATGTGATAATTGTCTCTTGCTCTTAACAAAGATAATGTGAACTGTCATAAAGCAAAAGCAAATCTTTTTTTTTTTTTCAGTCTGACTTTTCAACAGCACATAATGAGATGACTTTCCTGAGAATTCATGAGACAATCATACAACACAATATCTCATTGCCAGATCCTAGAGCGTAACCGACAGCACAGCTACAGTCAGATGTCAGAAATGTTTTCTGAATTGATTCCACAAACAGCAAACATGTTCATCTCAGGTGAAGAAAAGAGGAGGGGGAAGAAACGGGATGAGGGGCCCTGAGCTTGATGATGATAAATGTCACACTTTGAATCATATGTTTTTACTAAAATTATCTGACAGACCAAAGGAAGATTTATGAGTCTGTGAAATATTTGTATTTTTCCTTTGGCTTCACCATGGATGTGCCCTGGCACAGTCAGCATCAATTCAAACACAGCTGGCCTGCTCAGGGAAATTCATCTACCTTCATTAGGAATGCCAAAGTGACTCTGAAGATGCAATTCATTAATCCTCGGCAGTGAACAGTGTTCTTCATATTGTTATGGAAAATCAATGTGATTGAGCTGGAGGGCTGCCAGCATGAGCTTCTTCTGAGGAGCCATGGAGCACAGCTCTAATTTATGCAGGCAGCATCACCAGATCAAGGAAAAAAAAAAATCCCAAAACACATCAGACAGTGTTAGCCTTACTTAACCACAGGGTCAGCATCATCACAGAACAACAGTGTGTTCACAGTGCAGGTGGGCATCTGACAAAGTGTGAATGAGGATGATAGATGATGTTGCAGCACTTGGCTTCTTCCTGCAGTTTGCTCCGTCTTGACGCTACAGGTCCTCAGCTCACCCACATGCTGCAAATGATCCTGAGCCACGAGACGGAGCTTGCCAGTGACCTGATGATGCCGTTGCTATCTCAGATTCATTACACGTTAAACAAACATTTTAACCACAGAAACATACATAATCTAACAGTCTATCTGGTGATTTATTATCATATATACATTTTTCCATTGTAGATTAGCTAATGTTATTTATTTTTAACATGAGATCAAATGCAAATTTTTAACCCTGAAGGGCTTAGATTAAAGGTAATGTGACTGAAGAAAAACACAACTTGGGTTTCTTTGGTCACAAAGTATCACATGCATAGCATTTTCCACGCAGCAGGACTCCAGTTAAGGAGGAACTATGCAAGATTTTCACCTTGATTGAACAGCTTCGGAGTAATTGTGATGCTTAAATCACTTGTTACGGGGAGAATGGACGCTCTCTGCCTTTCACCCTGTGTCTCTTGACCAAAAACAAACCTCGCAAGATCAGTGCATCTGACGCTGAAAAGTGTGCGTACGCCACTTTCCACCTATTTTTCCAAATGTATAAAAATCCACGGGCGGCGAGAATGTGTGTACTGGTACGCATCTTTCACACCGTGCGTAGCTTTTCTGTCTTTCAATGAGAAAAAAATTCTTCACAGATGATGAGTAGATCTGCAAGTGTACCAAATATACAGTCGGACTCTAACCAGTCAAAAAGCATAACAGGTCCACAAAATAACTACACACCATATAACGAGTTGACTTTTGGGATTCTCTTAGTCGCTCACATGATTTTGACTAAAAAAGTTTTGGAAGCAGTTTGACAAGAGATCAAAACATTATCACCAGAATCCTACTAAATGTTGCAATGTGACTGTCACAAATGTTTTCCACTGCGCGTCATATTAATGTATTTTTCTTACTTTTTTCCATTGTCATATTGATTGTTCGACTTTATTTTATTTATATTTTGCCATATATAATTAAAGTGTTCCATTAATAAAAGCTTTTGATCTCAGTGGGGCTCCAGAAGAGATGGATGGTTTCGAGGATTGTTTTCATACATATTATTTCCTTGTACTGTGCCTGAGCACCATCCTAAATTAGTTATGTTGTCCCCTGCCCCATTAACCTTGCTTATCTACACACTTCAATACAGTTGTTGTCTAATTGGCTTGTGATCCACCAATAAACCCATTGAAGAAGAAGAGTATACTTGGGTTCACATTTTAAATAGCTGTCAGTGGTTGGCACAGTATTTTTCACATCTGGTGTCGGTGCTGCCAAAGTCCACGTGGACTGTACTGGACACTACCTTTTCATGTTGGGCCCACGCACACAGTGTTCACAGCAATCAAAGGAACTGGACTCACTGTGAAGATTAGGAGTCAGGTAGGGCGAGAGCTTATATGGAGGTCAACTTTGATTGAACTGCAATATCAAAACTGCCATTTGATATTAAGTGAAATATATACAAAATGTCAAGAGCTCAGGAAGCCCATGGGTGTTCTTTAGGTAAGTCTTAAGAGTCTGGCAGACATAATTTTCAGATTCTGTTGCAGTTCCAAGATTATGTCATGGATCATTTGAAGTACTTTGAGTACCTTGCTCACTCCCTAGAATATGTTATACGGTAACTGACGCTGACTGGGAATCATTTCATAGTATACGTTTTGACATTCAGAGCAACATGTAGCATATAGACACAACAACTGTCTTCCATTTTCTCTCTTCAAAAGAAAATCTGTGTAAAAGGAATGTTTTCAGAGACGAGTATTCTTGGGTTCAGAAGAGCATTAGTGCTAAGTTTAGGGTAGAGAGTGACTCCTGATGGGGAGAGAGGATGGAGAAGAGAGACTTGTTCATACGTATGAATGAAAAATTTATAGTGTAAACACCTATTGTGGCAGAATTATTGAGGGTTTTGTAAACCTAGGTGTGATAACATCCTGTCAGAGCCTTTGATTAATCTCTGTTTGTGTCAAATGAATTGGTGAGAATCAGGAAGTCTGCTCAGTGCTAATGAACTTGCTTACCAATGCTGACGATCAACACTTCCTGAGTTTGTTGTGTAGTTACATGTCAGCAAATCAAACAACCTTTTTTTTTTTAATTACCTGTCAGTCTGGTTCAACTTCATGGGACTTCAAAGCTGGTGTCCATAAATGTTTTATGATCAATATGTTGTTACCATATTGGGTCATGTCATAATTTGAAATACAACAACGTGTCTCTTTACAATGGTTGGAGAGTGGTGGTGGTTTATCACCTTGTCGGTTGCACCTGTCCTGCTTGACAGTGCCAGTAAAGTCAGTTCTCAGCCAGAGCCAGCTCACTGGCAGTGATGAGTTTCACACTCTTTTTGTATTGTCACACATCAAAATCATCAGCATGCGCCCAGTAGCGTCACACAGCAACAGTTAACTGTCGTGTCTTTCACATTTTGTAATGGCTGATTGATTCAGATAACAGACAGGCTTTAACACAGCCTTCCATAACAACTGTTTAACTTCTCTGCAATCCTCATTTCAATTACCTCTCATCTCTGCAAGGGGTCATCAGCCCGTAGAACACGAGGGCCTGTAAAAATGATTCTGTAATGTAAAAAGCAAAAATGATCTTTTTAATGGTTTCGTGAAGTCTTTTAAGTTGTTAGAAGGAGAACATTGCATCAATTACAAAACAGTTCATTTAATTTTAATAATATTTTCTAACCCATTTCCTGTAATTACAGAACTCAGTCTGTGATATAAAACCTTAGTAACTTAATTTGTTGTAGCCTCTAACAAGGCAACAGTTGAAGGTAATCAAGTGGAGAATAAAGTAGTCCTTGTAGATCCTAACTAGCATAGCTTTAAATGCATTTATTTTGCAGTCACAGACACAATGTCTAACATTGTTTTTCATTCATGTGTTTACTTTGGTTTAGTCACACTTAACCCATGACTGGGCAGTATAAATTTGGACCATTTTCTATTCGCACGCCAGCCTCCAGGCTCTGATTGTGAGCTCCAGTGAAGTTTGAGTCAAAGAGAACCATGAAGTCCAGTGTGCTCTCATTAAATTGATAGCTATTCAATTAGCATTTTGGCTAACCACTACCGAGGAAGTGCCTAAATCATAGTGTAGCGAGAAATCAGCAATAAATACATATCCCAGCCTCCATCCCCACCACCTTACCTTGATGTCTGATATAAATTTTCAACCACTTAATAATAACACAGTTTCTTTGGCAATCAGGGTTTTCAACTTATTAAGCACCAAAGGATGTCAGCCTTTGCCCTGTTGGCATGGTATCACTGGGATACTTGTGTATGTTTAATTAGTGTTGAGAACTGACAGGCCCACTGCTCCAAGTTCCTTGATGTTTGCTGGTTGCCTTTGGCACCACTGACCACATAATCATTGCTGGGCACATCAGGGACAGGGCTTGATTTTCAAAGCCTTTCGCTCCAATGATTCACTGTGCATCCATGAGATTGATCACAGTGGTTTATCTGTGGCAACATGTGCTTCATCCCTTCAGATTTGGGAGGTGGTTGCCTGAAGGGGTTGTGTCCTTGCTCCAGCTCTGGCTGAGGCACCACATGAGCTGAGAGGGGGGAGGGACACTATGACAGCAATACAGCCACGGCCCGTCAGAAGTTGCCTGTGGCCCCCTTGTGATTAAAGCAGTGAGAGGCAGAGAGAGGGATAGAGGGAGAGGAAGAATGGGACAGACACAGGGAGAGAGGTAGGAAGTGAGAAAAATAAAGATACCATCGGCTGTTGCATCAAAAAAGGACTGATAAGTGTGGCCTAACATTCATTAGGTCTTCAACTCAATTAAACTAAAATTATTTCTTATCTTTCCCCCCCTCGGTAAACTGTCAGCATATCAAAAGATTGAAACTTGCTGCAAGCTTGATGGCAAAATAATATTACAAAGCGTGTGAAGGAAGAAGAAGAAAAAAAATCTCTCTGTAAACAAGGCTGTGTTTGGCTGCATAAATTCATAATATTTCTCTCACATTTAACAAGCAAACAGGAGAAAGCATCTCCACGGTGATTACAAAGAAAGAGTGGAATTTAAATAGATGAGAATAAATGTAGTGGCACTAAATCAAAGCAGGAGGTAGTTGCTACTGTTTTTGGTATTCAGAAGATGGTGCTATTTGTTTGAGTATGCATTGTATTCATGAATCTGTTTATTTGCTCCCTGTGGCTTTCACAGCTGCCCTCTGCAGAAAGATTGTGTTTTATCAACACTGCTTGACACAGCCAGGAGTCCATGTTACAAACATATGCACATTCTATATTAATTTGCTGCTGTTTTCCAGAAGAAAGGGAGGAACAAAAAGTAGAAGAAACAGAAAATATGTTGATGTCATTACAATCCATCTTAAATCTGGCTATAGTGTAAAAGTGACACATCGTCATACAAGGCACATCCTCTGTCACTACAGTAGATCCACGAACTCCACTGCTGTAACCACAACAACAAATCTTAGTTTGTTTTGTATATATTTCAGCTGCTGCTATTCTCAGCCATGCCTTTTATTAAACACACAGCTCTAATTAAGAATGGCTTGATCTCTTTTCCCCTTCAATTTACATAGAAAGACATTTAATGATGTGTACAGTTATAAGAAGTTGAAAACAAAGCTGAGAATATGCATGCCATGAAAATCAGAATAAAATCAAATAAAGAACATAATCAGCAAAAGGAAGCTGAGATGTTGAAATTGATTGGCTGTGTGATCTTGCTTCTGCCTCACTGCAGCACTTTGTACCAGTTGCAGACAGGAGAGGGACTTTTTGACTCCGGCAAGAGAGGGAAGAGTTGGGGTAATTTACACTAATTTGAGCGAACTCAAATCTCAGAGCCTATTCCACAGGAGACCTCAAGAACACTTTTAGATGGTCAGAAAACTGTGGTAGTGTAGCCAGAAGAACAAGATCATTATTTCCATTGCACTTGTACCATATACTGTAAGCCAGAGACAAGCCCAGAGGGAAGCGAATTGGCATCGATTTTTCTTTAGAAATTGATTTTTCTCTTCACTGACAACAGTGTGAAAGCTTCAAAAAATATATCAACAGGAGTGAATATGAACAGCAGCAGTTCATGAAGTACTCACTCCAACATTCGAAGCTCTCATCTGGTCATACACAGGCCTCTCAGGGTGGTACATGTCACCCTTTTAGAAATCGGAGCTCTCTAAGTTTACACCATTACAACAGTAGAACCAGCATGAAACGGTTATTAAATCAATTTCTGTACTCCGACAGAAAGTACTAAACATTTTAGAAAATAACTTTTTCTTCTTTTTTTTCTGCAGGGAATGATTACAGCTGAATCACTGCTTAAAATAAAACACCACATTAAAATGTTCTTGTAGGATAAAAAAAAACAAACAAACAGGTGGTTTAATTTAAATTTTCTGACAAAACTGAAGTGACTGAAGTTCATGCCAACTTGTTATGTTTTAAAGACGTTTCCTTAGAAAAACCACCTTGTAGCAACTTTCCACTCAACCTCTAAGAGTGTCTCCTGAAATAGTGTTCCTATGGCAACATGTGTGCTGGACCTCATGTCATGTTGTCAAGGTTAGATTAAATGTGGACTGTATTGAGATAGCTGTACCTGCCTTTGTCGCCACACGAATGCTCTTGGCTTGGTTAGGATTAGGGGTGACTTAGATAAATCGACTATTCGACGATTCGAGTCGAAAATGTTGTTATGAAAGATTTTCTAATAATACAGCATATATTGATACAAAGATCACAGTGGGTGCTCGAGCACTCGTCTCTCTCTCTCCTTCTTTTGCTCGCTTGCTGTCTCTCTCTCTCCTCACCTCATATCGTTTACCTTCGGTGGAGGGAACATTCAATTCGGGCTGAAAGTTTTTTCTATTAAACTGAGTGACGCGGTCTCTGTCTATCGATCGCACAGCACAGCACCTGTATAACACACACACACACACACACACACACACACACACAACACAACAGCGCTGTCCATGGTGCTGTGACACTCGACCCTGGCCCTGAGCCGTCTATACAAGCACTGATGTGCATCATGCCCACACAACGATGGGACTATACTTGTCATTGCTACGCGGCCATCAAAAGAGAGACAGTGATGGCGTGCACGTGAGCCTAATGTCCTGTTATTGTTATCTTATGCCAACTGAAGAATTACATTAGTTTTTTTTGGGTGTTTTAGCTCTTTCCTCTGAAGTGGAAAAAGACATGAATGAGATCATGAATCAATAAGGGAAAAAACTACATGATTCGATTTAGTCAACTAAAGGCAAACTCTGACGAATCAGATTTGACAATAAAAATCCTTATTCGAAGACGGCCCTAGTTAGGATTAGGTTTGTCATGATACCAGACGATATGGGCCATATTTCAAGGTAAAACAACATTTGAGTTAAACTGATTTGAATTAAGTTAGCCGGCATTAGCTGCAACTGCTAACGTTAATGTTGTTTTACCTTGAACTATGGCCCGATGTCCCTTCAGACGTTAACAATCCATGCCTTCCTTAAACTGGTATCAGCCGGGAAGCGATGAAAGGAAAGCAGTTTGCCAGACTCCTGACGTTTGTACGACTTGGAGCCAGGGATGCAACAGTAGGACATCTTACAGAGTTTGTTTATCCACTCCGAGTGATGACATCAGGAAAGATGGCGGCGCTGTGGATATGGTCAGTAGGTGGTTTGCAGGTAATGTCACGCTGAAGGTTCATGACTGCAGATTGGGGGCAGGAAAAAGCTATACAAATGTCTAAATTTTGTGCAGTCTATGGCTTTACCAGCTGGTAAAACAGGGAAAAATACAAGAGCTACTTTCCAGTTTTGAAAGTAGTAACACACAAAGGGGACGATTGGGAAAAAAAAAAAAAAAAACTCCCGGAAAACAGTGGCAAACATGGATTAAAATCAGCTGGAGCGGAGTTGGACAATGCTCGGCTACAGCTGGTCAATTCATTGGCTGACTCTCTTCCCATTATAATGACAGAGTTTGACCAGCCGATCATCTCAGGAGACTGGCTGCTCGCCTCTGGGATGACCAACTGGTCCCGGCCAGCTGGTCCCATAGACGGCTCTTCACATCTCTGAGGAGTTATTTGGATAAACTGACATATTGGGGATCTAACCAGCTACTTTCAGTTCATCCAACGCTTTCGTGTACTCGCCGTCTGTCATATCCAGTCACTGTTCTCCGCTTCCTGCCTGCCATCTGAACTTTGCGCATCATCGTAATCCTGTGCCTGCAAACCACCTATTGCTCCACAGCCACTGTTAGCATGAACATCTGTTTACTTATAGTAGAAATGTTGTGAGATTTTAAACTGAAGTCCCATTGCCTAACTTTGCATGCTAACTAGAAAGCCCACTCACTGTTGTCACTTTCCAATTGTAACTCACTGTAGCCCTGTAGACATAGTGCTGTACATGCTCCCGGGAAGAAACCACAAAAAAAAAAAAAAGAACCTACAAAGCCAGACATAATACATTTCACTTCATGTACTAGGATGTGTTGAGTGACCTGCTGTGTGACTGGTAGTCTGTTTTAAGTAGAATCAAGGGTTTCCCTGTCTGAACATGGGGCTGAGCCAGGAGAAGAAAAGAGAATGTTCAAGTGGAGATTTAGATCCAGTTCCTCCACTACTTACTAAGAACCTGACAGACATTAGCAAAGATAATTAAGCATAATTTAACAAGGTCTGCATCTGCTTCAAATAGAGTCACGTTGCTGGAAGGCTTTTACTGTGAAGGAGCTAAAGGAAGTATTCAACTGGCATTGGAACATCATAGAGATGCTAATCTCTGCACCTGTCCACTACTCATGTTTTCTTTTTCCTGCTGTTCTGTGCAAAAGGTTAGACACAAAAACTTAAACAGTTTTTTTTAGGGGGGATTTAATGGCCATGATACAACACATCATTGTTCTCTCTGCCATCTGTCTATTTTTTTTTTGCTTCTGAAAAAAAAGAAAGAAAAACACTCACAAAGCATAAGCAGAAGGCACATTGAGGGAGAGGGAGTAGTAAATTACAACATTTCACTGGAAAACAACAGCTATTCTTCAGAAACATGTGAGAGTATCTGTATGGGGAATTTTAAATAAAAGTCTTCCCCAAAGCTCAACACATCCAGCTCCATAGGTATTTACACTTGCACACTGACTGAACATGAAGCCCCGAGCTCTCTAGATCCCCTCACACTCATTTTCACATACACACACAGACGCGCACACACACCTTCTCGTCTTTTCTTCCTGCATACGTTTATCTCTTGAATGAATTTTTAATGGGAAAATGTCAATAATTGTTAGTATGTACAAGTACAGCGGAGGGTAACCGGAGTTCACATCTCACACATCAACACTGGAGTTTATAGGTCAGTTGACAGTGATTAGCATGGCTGCTCTCCTCGCCGTGGCAGCTTCGCTTTCTTTGTATAAGATCGTGTAAATATGCCCCATATTAATGTAATTATGCAAAACCAAAAGCTGTCCAGAGCTGACACGTTGGATTCAATTAGAGGGTACACTGATGTAACTGATGTACTTACTTCCGAGGAAGTGACACATTCTGCAACAGATTTCATCGCTCTTGGCCAATTTGATACAGTTCCAATTCTGCGGCGAGAGAGCATGTATAGAGTGACATGTTGCAAAGAATCCAGTGTGGTTCTGAGAAAGCACGGGATTAGTGGCTTTTTCTCTGCCTCTGTTCTTAATATATCCATCAGTGCGCAGGGGACGTAATTATTCCTGAAAGGTGGAACAAGGAAGTGGCTTTTACGCTTGCAGAGAGCATTCCTCAGAATGATGACCGAAGGAAGTGAGATCAGAAGCAATTAACTACTGAGGGAGGAAAGTCGCAGGGCTTTAAATCTTATTGCTACGCAGCACTTTGGGTTGTGTTGTTGTTAATTACTTAAGTAGCTAGGACAAGTGTGAGAAAAATCAGCATTTTTCTTATTGAATACTCCTTTTGTTTATCACTATTGGTGTTCTTCACAAGTTCAACAAAGTTCCACAACACTGTTTTTCTTCTGATCCCACTTGACAAACAGTAACTAAGTATCTTCTGTTGTATTCTAGGAAAAATACAGATTGAACCCTTTAAAGTTCATCATCCCAACCTCCCAAATGAAACAAATTCAGGGTTGACGATCTTTCCCTGATGCCTTCTGTGGTTTAGACTGACAAGCGTTAAATAGCTTGGCAGCAGCTCCTATATGCTCTATTATCACAAGAGGACATATCGACTGTTCCTGTTTAATGCATCAAGACTCCTCCTGTAGCACCCTGTCTCTGGCCTTCATCTATGATTCATTTTTATTACCCATCATTCCTGGGACACAGGCCCCCTGAGGGTTCTACATGGCACGTGGGGCGGACTGGAAGTTAGCTGACACCTAATCTGCTCAATGATGGACCGGTGTTATTTATTGGATCTCTTGGTGAATCCTGATTCGTAGGAGAATGGGGCCAGGAGGAGATCAAGCATTCAGTGTACATAGACAAAACACATAATGTGGTGAAAGCAAGGTTACGGGGCAGGCTCTGTTCACATCCTATATTGAAAAATACAATGAAATAAAAATTCATAGCATCCCCATCGCCCACCACCACCCGCCCTCACCCTCCCCTGCCTTGCGAATATATCCACACGAGTCAAAGCCCAGCTATCCTAAACCCTTCTGTATTTCTCAGATTACTTTAAACAAAATCACTTCGACCAACATACAGTGATTCTCTATGCTGACAACTCCCCTGCAGATAATTTCCCTGTGTGCCTCTGTGTACATATTCCCTTTCTTCGCCCTCTATCAAATTTAATCAGTCTCAGCTTTCCTCACAAGCCGCGGCGGTGCGGCCAGTTAAAATGCAACACGACTGACAACAGCCGAACTCTATTAATTCCTCAATCACCATGGCTGTTGGTCCTGTGTAATATTTGCTTTAGCTTGGAGGGGGGAGTGGGGTATGTAAATTGTGTGAGATATGTTTTAGAATATCAACGATTAGAGATGCTTCCCCCCATGGCGGGTATCCTCGTTATCTGTACTGGATGTGTGTATTGTTTTGCTTAGCGTACGAATTGATTTTACTCAGCAGCAAAGGTCCAACTGTATACATTAAAAGTAGATATTCAACATTGACCAAAAATGCATTTCATTTTGCCTTTATGAACTACTTTGCATGAAAGAATAGGTGTCGTATTGCTCATCTGTGGCTCATCTGTCCACGTGCCACTTTCTGCATAGTAAATGCACCAATTTTCAGATAAAATGTCAAACCGTGTCAACAAGTTCTGTATTAAATTGAGTTATGCATTTTGGTGGGTATGTTTCCCTTTAAATTCCTAACCTTCCGCCATGCAGGAAACACAAAGCTGTCATAATAGATTGCTGTACAACCTGTGTCCTGAAAGACATTTTTAATTCATTATTCTGTACAAAGGCCACCTTAATTAAAAACACATGGTCAGGCGTTTGGTCAGTGAATAGGCAGTAACTGTACGTTAATCTCCAAACCACACTAAGCTGGTTTTAAGTAAACAATTTAAAAAGAAACCCATTGAAATTCTCCAGCCTTGTTTCCAAGAAGAATCCTCGGATTTAAAACTAGAGCAGATCACTGAGTGTATTGATCCATCAAGTGTTGTAGCAGTCATTTTCTGTAATGGATGTGCATTAGACTAAAATAACAATGGGAGAAATATCTTGCTTTTCCAATAGATGCTGTCTGCTATGAATTTTGGACCGAAGACCATTAGGTTTAATGTTTGGCGTGATGATGCGTGTACTGTATGTACTGTACAGTATTTGCAAGATAGCGAGTGTATTTTAGGCCTCGATTCAAATAAATGGCTTTCAGAATGATAAAATCTGTTTGCTGGCATGTAGTTATGGGAGAGAAGATGTCTCTCAGTGTAAATCATTATGTTTTAGACTAAAAGCTGTGTTTTAGTCCCACCAAGCCTGATGCTAATGCGTGCACCTGTTCACTCAGTGACTCACATCAAAAAACAAAGCCTCCTGGAGATAAAATGTGTTCAAAAGTAATTGAAGGGTGGAAACACCCCCCCACCCCCCTTAAAGTCACCCATCAAGGACACACAAGTTTATTTCACATCTCTAATAGTCCCTCCAAGCTCTCACCGAAGACCAGAAAGGGCACATATCTGGAGGATACTGTTGTAGAGTGTTTCAGGCCTGTCAGCTTTTGACAGCGGCAACAATGAAAACCCGACCAGAATGGGGTGCAGGGTGAAAAGAGTCTTTGCAGGTTTATACTTTTCACTCTATCTTCTTCCAGGAGACGGAATGGAGGGATGGTGTCTCCTCCAAGGTGCTTGCACCTTTCATTGTCGGATTAATAAATAATCTGTGAAAATGTAGCATTATTGTAATGGCTTTCAGGCAAGCCTGGCTGTGATACTGCAGGTGCATTGGCAGCCTATCTCTTTAAAAATGAATATGTTAAAGAACAGGGTTTCCATTAGCTAACCTTTGCATTTCCATTTCACCTTGTTCTCTAGCCTCATGCACTCCAGATAAGTGTTGTGCACAGCCAGAAGCATTGAATGCAAAAAGTCAGTGGGAGTCTATGTGACTCTATAGAAGTTTATGAGGTCAAAATGTCACAAGGATAGAAACTCTACTCAATTTCCATCTATAAATGACTGTTTATTAATGTTAATCCTCTGAAAAAGGTCTAAAACCAGGATAATATCACACAGGTTAACAGATATAAATGGTTGTTTAAGGGACACTGTCGTATGTGAGTATGAAAGCTCGGTATCTTCTGCAACTTGTAGCGCTGAGCATTTTCCTTCCTCACAGTAACAGACTGTTGTGACTGATATAAATATCAAGCTTATGTTCATTGATAGGACTGATGTGCATTAACCAATGTGAAGAGCCAGTAACAACAGGCTTCTGTCAAGCAAACAAGAATAGAAATGTCATTCCTGTCAGAGTGGATACTGACCAAAGTTCTCCCTCTGTCTCTCAGTGGCTGGCTCTCCCTGTCTCCCCCTTGACAGAGACTCACTTTGACGATTTGAAAGGAAGCCTCTGTTTCTTCCATTATTCAAATATTTTAGAGCTTGATATTAGTGTGAGACCCAGACACCACCTTACGTCAGTGGTGGCCCTGCCTGCATGTGGAAAAACCAGCGCTCAGAATGCACTGAAACATTTATGCTGGGTTATTTCTACTTCAAGGAATTTTCCTTTTTATTACTACAGTATATTTCTGATGCAACATTCTGCAAATTCATCTGGCTGAATTATTCATTAATTGGAATAAAGTCACTGAGCATCAGCATGGGCTTCATAGTTCCTTCAACATTTATGGCACGGCATCTTCTGCGTTATATTATATTGTATATTTTGCAGTTTAGGAAAATGCTCATCCAGTACAGTGGCATTGACATTAAGGAAAACATTAAGAGCCATAAAATAAGTCAGCGCAAATTTAGTAAATTCTATTATTATTATTTCATAATGTTAAGTGGAGGCATGCAGAGAGGGGATCATGGTGTATTGTAACTTATATTACACCACTGCTTTTTGGGGAGTAATAAAGAAACATGATTAGTCCTGCCCTGGAGAGCTGACTTGGAGTTTTGCCTAATTCTCCAGTATCCTCATACTGCACAGCTATCACCTTACGGATGATTGGAAATGTTTCTTTCTTTTTTTTCTCTCTCTCTCTCTCTCTCTCTCTCTTTAAGCGTCACAAATCACTTACTCTGTAAATTAATAGCACAACAGATAGTGAATAGAAAATGAATGTTCTGTTAATGCTTTGCACATTCATTTTCGAAGTCGTATACAATGGTGAATGAGCAAAATGGCCACACTTGAACTGGTGAAAATTGAGCAATTTATCTCGATACCATCTGCGTTCATTCTTAAAACAATGCATCAAGCACATGGTGCTTCTTTTGTTCTCGTAGCATGAGGGTTAACAGAGGCCGCTGCAGTACCAAGCGTATACTGTACTAGTATATGCTTGGTACTGCAGCGGCCAATCGAGAAAGCTCTCAGACTTCAGCAGGCCCACAGTAAAGTGAAACATTTGGTGAGAAAGTTGAATTAACACTCATGTCACCAACCGAGAAATAAGCAATGTTTCACTCTGAAGTGCATCATCAAATTTCTTACATTAGATGATTAAATGAAAAATGACTGTGATTTTGCAAAGCAATTCTGGGATGTTTGTGTAGGTGAGTATTGGTTGTGACAGCTACATCACCACCCCTTGTGGCATTAGCTTTGTACAGTCACTTCCTTATCTCTCACACTTTTCATCATGCAAACACACACTCACAAAGACCATGCTTGTGCTTTGAATGCTCCAGTAGGCGAGGATAAGCTATGGTTTCAGTCACACATATCAAATGTTTGAAACAGCAACAGCAACAGAGGCTTGCAACATCCAGTTTTCTTTCTTTTTTTTTCTTTTTAAGTCCTAAAACAGGGATTTGACCAGACACGGCTGTAAAAGAAGAAAAAAAAAAAGAGAGAGAAAATGCAATATGGAAAGCAACACAGATACAGAAAGATAAAAGCTTTTGAATGTGTATGAATAATCGTAATGTACATATACCATTTGATGTTAACATTTAAATGGCAATGTTTTTTTTTCTTTTTTTTTCAAATCTTGACTAAGATTATTATCCTTCAAATAAATGAAGGGAATTAAATGTCGACTGTCATGTGGAGAGAACATCTTACATGCTATATAGTTCAATGCTATTCATGACAGTGATGTCACTTGAATAACAAAGTACATTTTTCACACCCAGATTGTTTATACTGCCTATTTTAAATATATCATCACATAAAAATATATGTCATTAGATAGAATATGTTCCTAAATGTCATGTGCAGATCATTTAGAAGTAAATATATTAGGTGGGGAACTTTAAAAAAAAATAAAAAAATAAAAACTATCAAATAGGAATACTAGCCTGTTACAAGTCATCATTATTAATGTCAGCAAATCTCAAATGACCCTGAGTGTTCTTGCAAAGAGCCTAATGGAGCAAAGTGCCAGCGCCTGATGATGATGATGATGATAACTTCAGAATCGAGCTAAAACTGGCATTAAAAATTAACTGACTTACACATCTCTCACATTAGCTTCAGTCGCAGAACATTACCATAGTGATTTAAAGTGTGATGGCGTAGTGCAGCTTACAGATCCTGACCCTTTGTACACTGCAGTGTCAAGCCATCGGCTCACATCAGCCCGTCTGATCTCAAGTTCATTCAAGGGAAATTAGTAGCGGTTTTAATAAAGCTTGTTGCCCGTGAGGTCACTTAACGGTCTGACCATGCAGATGTGACAAATTTGCTGTCATTGCTTTCAAGCAGAAGCATAATGACCGAGTATTAGCCAAAAGAAGGCTGCAGCTCACTGCAACCCTGTAATGAGGTTTCTGTGGTACATCTTTGTTGTATGCTGAGATGTGATCACAATGTGAATGATGAACTTTGAGCTGTTTTTCATGCTGTTGCCAGCACTAAAGAGGGAAAAATGCACCTATCATATACTTGAGTGTAAACAAACATCGAGTTGTTGACGTGTTATGCAGACAAGCACTGACTGCTGACTGAGGCAGTTACATTCAAAGAGTTTCGATCCAGACGAGAACTCCCGCAAAGACCACCTAATAAAACACCTTGTAGAACTTGAAAAATCACATGGCTTGAAAATACAGAGGCTCTGCACAAAAATACACCTCGGACCAGTTTCTTTAGAGTATCATATTGTGCATATATAATGTATATTTCAATGGGTTTACTTGTTTCTGTAGATTAGAACATCCACAGTATGTTCAATACAACGCTGTCCCTCAAAAACAAAAAAATAAATAAATACAAGCAGCTTAGTCTGTCTCCATGCAATGCAGGGCAAAATGATTTCAGTAAAGAGAAAGGGAGCGGGAGCACCTATACAGAGTCAGCGTACTGTGAATAAATCTTACATTGAAAGGGATTGGAAATATAGGCTTCGTTCTTTGCAAGCTTGAAAAATACATTTTCTTTTTAAATAAAGTATGGAATAATGGTGACTTTACCATTCTGTCAGTGGTGAGTGTGCTGGGTGTTCATCTTTAATGTTCAACCATGAATGGGAAACAACCAGCTTCTATGGGTGTCACACGTGCCATTAGTCATGAACAATGAAATCCCCTTGTGTTCTGTGTGTAGTGTTGTTGTTGTTGTTGTTGTTATTGTTTCTTAAAGAGGAACTATGCAGTGTTTTTACCTCAACTATGATACATTTTTACCTTAAATAAAGAGCTTCGGAGTAATTGTGATGGTCAAATAATGACCTGTAACTTGTTATAGGGAGAATGGAGGCTCTCTGCCTTCCACCTAGCGTCTCTTGACCGAAAACAAACCTTGGAAAATCAGCATCTCCGTCCTGATGTCCCAGCTCTCCTCTTGGCAGCACCACAACACAAACGCACCCCATAACCTGTAATCTCTTGTTTATGACAGATAAGGCGACACAAATATACCCATCTTAATGCGTATATGATAACTAACCTTATCCACTGCTCCATGGATTGCTTTCTCGCTGGGTTCGTTGAAAGCAAATGCACATGCCAGGAGGAGGGTTAGCAAAACAGTGGAAAAGCGACCAGACACGCGTAGGTCCCCTTTAAGGCCCTTACACAACAGGGATGTGTTTTCCATGCGGGTAATTTGCATGTCAGTATTTTTTTTTTCCCCAAACTCTGCATGAGCCCTTTCACACATGCTGTACAGTGAATATTACGCAAATTTTTATTTTGAGTGAGGTCGATTTTTCTGAGCTGACACTCAGCAAGTAAACACATCAACCAATCCTGTTGTGTGAAAAGGAGTTACGTCACAACTCTACACAACACCATGACAACAACGTCAACAGCCTGTGTCTATCACCCCCTTGTCTCAAGGGACAGAAGCTTTATATCATTCTATTCTATTCTATTCTATTCTATTCTATTCTAATTTAAAATACTGGGATGATGTGATATATACAGCACATATTTGTTCTTGATTATAAAGCACAGTAACAGCTGTGTGTGGGGGGGTGATTTCCACTGAGACCACATGTCCCCCTTCTTGCACCAGCTGCATAAGAGCATGTCCACTGAACTTTTACATTTACCCATGACACAAGCTGCTCCTCTGGATTCAGAGGCAAGACCGCTTGTAATGGAGAGGTGAAAATTATGGCCAAAGCAGCTGAGCCAAGGCCTTCCTAGTTCCCTCTCCGCAGCGGCAATATTTGTAGTGTTATCTGTAGTGTAGCAGACCAGTTCTCCTTTGCCCATGTTCCAGTTACAGTGTGGGCTTTCAGCCAAGTGGGCAGCCGCGTGGACATCCTGCATGCATGAAGTTTCCAAACACTGGGACTTCAGGGACCAATTTCTTGTAATATAGTGGACAGACTCAAGCTGGGAGTCATGTTAGAACTGGACCATGTATCTGTTGTAGCAGCAAAAAGTCGACATCCCCTGTGTAACGCTCTTTTCACCATCCTCTCTGGTCTTTGTGTATACATGCTTCAAAGCGTTGTTGTCAAATCTTTAGGCCATGTTCTTGATGGCTTCTCCACTACTGCTTCTCCTTTTTTTATCCGTCTGAATGACTTCATCACAGTCTAAATATTCTCTGACTCCATCTGTCAGTGTTACCATTTGTCACTGTCATGTTTATATTTTATGGGAAAGGCAAATGCCTGGGCCACCTGTCCTGAGCCAGATGTTGTAAAAGTGGAATGGCAGCAGACTTGTTCCAAGTCAGGCGCAGGGTAGGCTATCATTTTCATTTCAGCTTTGGGGGAAGACATCAAACAGAAACTGCTCAAGTCACTACAATTATGGTTTTCACCAACAAGGGAACAGATGATTGATGTCATTGTTGTAAATCTATAAAAAAAAAAAAAAAATGAATATAAATAACGAATCTGGCTGAATCTGGATAGCACCTGTCTCCTCCACCTGTAATAATACACCACTTACAGAAATAGGCAGTGCGGTGTTTTCAGGTGATTCCACTCTGGAATCTGTGTGTAGCAATTGAATTGCAGCATTTTGAGTGACGCATGGAGCACACTATTTACACCCATTCATCCACAGTCATTGTGGCTGTTTTTGGTTCTGAAACCCATTTGCAGAGGTAAAATGAATTTAACAAGGATTTCAATGAGAGCATACACACTTCACTAAAATAGAAACCTCTAATATCAGATGTTATTCTTAGAATCCTGATTCTCATGCACAAAATAAAAAAAAAAAAAAAAAAAAAAAAAAAAGCCGATGGTCTCTCCTGAGCTTTATTCGCTTCATGAGTGCTGATAAAGCTCAGAAAACTCTGAGAGTTAAGCTGATAGCTCAGAGAGGTTGTGAGTTACAATCCTGTTTAGATCTTGAGTCTGCGATTGCTTCTCTTCAACAAAATGACATTTTGCACAAAGATATGGAAAAAAAACTGACATTAGCTCTGTATTAGGCGGCTGTTTGAGAAGTAATTGCAGCTGATTTGAAGATTTTGTCAGATATATCAGTGTAAAATTAGAATTCTGTTGCATAAAAAAAACACTTTCTATGCAGCTCTTCAGGGGAAATACATAAGCAAAGTGTTACTTGAAAATAAAGCCTCTGTGAACAGTTCAGAGCA
Organism: Caranx ignobilis; assembly: GCA_021432705.1. Classification (NCBI taxonomy): domain Eukaryota; kingdom Metazoa; phylum Chordata; class Actinopteri; order Carangiformes; family Carangidae; genus Caranx; species Caranx ignobilis. Next base: position 14,774,671 of record MU269981.1, on the reverse strand, counting down.
CAGGTCAACTGAGAATTGGAGACGTCTCGCAATGTCACAAGGTTAACTGACACTAACAAGAGATTTATTTTGAAGTTCTGTGTTCTTCAGTGTGATGGTTGTTTTCTCATGTGTAGCGGTGAGACACATGACATACTGTCATTTTTTATAGCCCGTCAGCATGGCACACTGTTTACAAGACATTATGTCATGGTGGGGGGAGCTGTGCTTCTGTATCTGTGTGAATTTATCTCATAAATAAAACTCGTTGTAGCTTCAAACTAATATCAGAAGAGTCCTCTATAATATACATAGTCATATCAGTTTTTCAGGTGCATTACCACATATTTGCACAGTAAATTCTGTCAACTGAAATCAAGGGGAGTGCATGAGTGCATCGTTTCACCTTTAGATCACAGGTACCATGTATGAAATGGTTGAGATCTGATTGGATTTCAAGCATCTTAGAAAATACATTTGCATATTGACGAGAAACGGACATACTGGGGCCAAAGAGCCCCTTGGTTTTCCTTTGTGCATAATGACACACTCTCATCATGAATTTGTTGTAGCTGGACATATTTTCCAGTAGTCTGTTGGTCAGGCTGCCTCCGGTTGTGTAGATTTGTATTGTAGTTTATCAATTGTGTTTCACCAGCAAACTAAGGCTGGATGCACAGTACTATGCCTCACCTTTAAAACACACGACTTTCACTATGTTTACTTAGCTTTTTCTACTTAAGAGTTTTCCGGTACCTAAAATGGAGATTTATTGAAACACTGTGAAACCCATTTTAGAGAGGCGGGGACAGAGACCATCAGAAATAGTGATCCTGGTATACTGTTGCTCCCTGATTTGGTTTTATCAGTCATGAGTAGCAGTGGTGCATGTGACATGGGATAATTAATTACAAGTGTACTGTTAGTTTGTTGTCTCTGTTAGCAGCTGTTGTTTCTGCATTTTACAATGTTGTAATTGCTTTTGCTGTTCTTCCCGCACAACTGCAGAGTACACAATCTGCTTCCTGTTTACAAAGGCTCACATACCCACTGTAGGTGAATGATCATATGATATGCATAGATCATTTTCATTTTGAAAACATATTACTGAGGATTAACAGTGCCTGACCAAGATTTTGCAGAATAACTGTAGTACCACAACACTGCTGATTGCATTAGATAAACGGTAGACAGCCTTGAACTGCACATCACACCACATATCAATGAATAGTCATAAAAATGTACATTCAAAAAGAAATGAACAAACACATACTTCATAAATATGGGTGGGGAATTATACAAGGTTAGCACCTGCCTAAAATCTTATTAACTGTCAATATTAAAAATAATAATTTCATTACCAACACATTGTGTTGTGTGTGTGTGTGTGTTTGTGTGTGTGCTGTAACTGCATTAAAAATGCAGTGACCTCTCCATGTTGGAAGGGGAATAATGGTGCAACAGGAGAGTACAAAGGGCTGCAGAGCCATTATTGCAGTCTAAATGGAAAGCCCGGTAATGAACCTCTGTACTTTTGCCATTCACTGAAATTCAAGAGCACAAAACAAGTAGTAAGTATCCGAGAACTTTTCAGTTTCAACAACCATTTCTGTCCTCATACATTGTTTGTTTGGTTGTGTATAGCCTAATTGTCTAAATCTCAAATTTTAACCATTTTATCATTACTTAATGTTTTAAACATGCATATAATTCAACTTGAGTTGTGATTCAAGGCTGCACAAATGTGGTCAAATATAAGTGAAAGCACGAGCGTTTTCTGCATTTCAACCTGCTTTGAGGTGAATTATAATATTTATCTAAACTGTCCTGCAACATGCCTGTCTGACGGTCTGCCCAAGGTTGTTGCTCTTTAATTTGGCACAGACTGTCTAATCAGATCATTGTGTGAGAAGATGGCTGTCACCGATGTCAAGGAAAGGACAGCTGACAGGGACAAAGAGGTTGATAGACACTGGAGCAAGTGAGTAAATATCAGAGGCTTTTGAGAAAAGCAGGAGAAAGAAAATCCACTGCTGCAATCACACAACACACACTGCAAGACTTATAGAACTGAATATTGCAAGTCAAATTAGCATATCGTTGTCAGTCACAGGGTCTCTATAATTACCACAGGCGCACAACTTTCTCTTTTTTCTTCATCTTGTGTAACTATTCAGTGAGGTGTAATGCCATACAATTTACACTGTCCTCTTAATCTTCCTAATTTCATTAACTATATTGCTCATATTCATGTATAGCTGTTCATTCTAAGGCATTTTGTTTGTACTTAGCTGGGGGAAAAAGGAGCGCCTGGAGAAACATTTCATCATCTGAACTTGAGGCCACACTCACCACAAAATCCTCCGGTTCTATCGCACCAGCGGACCATACCACTATCATCTGAATCATTAAGCCAAATTAATGATGCATAATATTCAGTGTGCCTTTCTGTCCACAGCTCCTTCATGTGGAGGTTAACGTCTTTGAATATAGTGTGTGTGTGTGTGTGTGTGTGTGTGAGTGAGTGAGTCGAAAAAAAAGTGGTCAAATCATAGATGGGGTTGATTAGTTATTAACCCTCGGAAAGGGCTGATCTTAATTATATCTATCAAAGCAGTTCAAAGGATTTTTAGTTCTTATCTTTTTTGGCCTATAGCTGTTGCCGTATAGTCAGAAGTTTTTTTTTTTTTTTTTTTTTTTGACAGTGACAGTGTATGTATATAGCTATCCATTTATCCCTATATCTGGGCATGGTTTTACATTGACACATATACTCAAGTGACCTCATTAGCAGTGCAGATACACCAGTTATCAGAGAGACTGCCTTGTAAAGAGATGTAGGGAACCAGCGCTCCGCCCTCGTATCATCAGCCCACAGTTAACTTTGGAAATGCTCCTTTCGATTCATGTCTCAGTTTGCTTTGTGTGTCAAGGTCATGTCAATGATGGACTGGATGGCGCTTTTGTGCCTGAATTTAGCCCATTTAAATCTTTAAATCACTGCCTTAAGGCTCCAAATTGAGAAAACAGCCAGGGTCTCATTTCCAAAACCATCTGAGCATAATAAGTATGAGCTGTCCAATGGCATTTGTGTGTCGATCTGCTGGAGTGCAGAGACGGAGTGCAGGCACCGCCAAGGACCCATTATTTCAGACCCCCATGGTTCCACGGAATTGCGAAGGTGCTTCTCCTCGTACCTCGGCACATTCTCATTTGCTATGTTATCATAAAATGTGTGTTTTAACCCATTTGTACTGAAATACTATCTTTTACTGGATCCCATGTATGTAAACATCCCCAGTGATGTGTACAGTCTCACAGTGTTATTTCCAGTCCAATTTTTTTGTTTAGTTTATTGTTTGTTGTGTTGAACCAACAATTCACATATCAGCTTCAACTGACTGAGGCTGGAGACGTATATTAATATCCTGGTCTGGTGGAGTTCTGCTGCGTGTTCCTCTGGTCCAAGTCTCACCTTCATTCTCAGTGGTAAACCTCTTAATGTCTTTGGGTGAGATATTGCAGATATCCTGTTCTTAGCTTTGGGAGACACTTGACATTTTGCAGTTTTGCTGGAAGTTTGCTTTTCTTTTCTTTCCAGCTCATTCCACAGCTTTATGGTTTACTGCTCATAGCACATAAGCAAACAATACAGCAGATGCAAAATATTTATTCTAATGTAAGCAGTGGGTGTTAATACTCAAAACAGACATCTTTGTCACTAGATTTCAAAATAAAACTCCTCGTCTATTTTGGGTAATTCAAGTCCTTTTGTCTTTTCTTTGATATTTGATTCCTAGCAAAGGGAATCTCTCTCCATTATCCATGGATATATGTGCTGCTTTAATACTAACAATTCGAGATGTAATCTTGGATGGATTTTTATCCCCAGACAAGTTATAGTGCCTCCTTGAACATCAATTCAACTTTAGATTTTGCTCAGCTTTAATTATGAGGCCAAGTGCTATGTGGGTTACAAAGACACATTGTTATACTGCCTGATACAAAAATGTCTCACACATCATGAAGAGCGGGTGTGTTAATGAGCACAATGTAGACTGCAGCTCTTTGACACAAAGAAAGTTATGATCTATTTTCTTTGGCTGCCGCAGAACCTTTGACCCACTCTTTGTTTATCCCATCGTAGTACATGATTTCCCCCTCGCCTTGTCTCACACCAGTGGGTTTCTCATGATACAAATGACTGGCCCGGCCTAAGAGAGGGTACTTAACCAACAACTGGCATTTGGCACTGTTTTATCATTAGACATGCATGTCTCTAAAATGCAAGCTCCGTGGAGCTGAATAATTATACAAACCAATTCTTGCTGTTGTTAATTAGACTGATCTAAGGTTGGTTGAATTGTCACCGGCGCTTGTTGGAAGATGTGACTTCCAGGTGGAGGTTGATGGAGAATCTCAGCATGTTACTAAGGAGCCAGTAAGTGCTTCTGCAAGCTTCCTGTGCCTGGATTTGACTCATCATTGTCAAATTCTATTTGCAGGTGCATGTTTTCTTGGGTCTCATGTGGGGTTTGATGCCATAAAACTGACATTCAGATTGAGTGGAAGATATTTGGTTTTGAGCAGCCAACGAGCGGAATAAGATTAAATGATCATAAAATGCCACTTGATCCATTTTCTGCATAGTTTTAGCATCACACTTGTATATTTAAGTATTATAAAGTAAGTGATTAATGACTTTATTTATTCAACTGTAGAGCAATACGCAGAATAATTACGTGTTGAATTTATGAGATAAAGAATGCACCGACTGAGGCTTTCACTCTTTCTTAGCTCGCTTATCTCCTTAGTACAAAAGAGCAAACACAAAATTCATGTTGTAATTTCCCATGTAGTATTTTCTCATGGTTTTTAGATACTATCTCTTTGATCTCAAAATATTAGAAAAAAGGAAATGAGGGAACTGTTATTGTAGGAATGATTAAATGTTATGACAAGATCATCACAAATTGGGGGAGTAAAAGTATTAATTGTTATCTTGTGACCAGAGAATAACAATTTTGTGGATCTTTTGAAAACAGATGATTTTGTTTGCTGAGATCACGAAACCGCTTTTTGCAAAACAAATTTTTTATGATCAAATATCAGAGAAGAGATCAAGCATGGAAAACCTGAACATATTCAGTCACAAAGTGATTGTGTGAGTGGCATTTTTGTTTAAACAAAACATTTGCAGATCATTCTCTGTTTTCACTCAGTGCTTTACATGTACAGCCAAGTCGAACTGGCTGGAGTTGGGTGACAGGGGAAATCGAACAGTTGACGGAAACATGTCGGCCTCCTCGACAGGTGGAGGCATGCTTCGTTTCAGTGGGTTAATATGAAACCCTATCTGGTTGACTTTTCTGTCACCTAGTAAATAACTGGAGATAAATAACTTAGAGTTCTCAACTGGAGTTCCCGAATGGACACGCTGGTCCGAGTTGGGCTTCGGGCTTCCTTTTTTTTTTTTTTTTTTTAATATAACACATCTTCTTGCAGATTATACTATTTGTTGTCCATTGTGAAATGCACTGAATCGGTGCTGACGCATCAGGCCAGGTGCTTTTTTTTTGGCCAGGTTTGGGCTGGCTTCGATGCTACACTTTGTGCCTTCTCTACTGTTGTGAAGCGTGCACACATGCATTGTCCAGTTTCAGTCCGATTAAGGCGTATATATGCAGAGAAAACTGGTTTCCAATCTCATTATCTGGGTGCTTTAGTCGGATCTGAAGAAGTCCGTTCTTACCCTGTGATTCCACTGGATGCGGATCTGTTGCGGAACGGCTGCACTGCATGACCGCTCTGTGCTCCGCCGTCCGTCAACACCCACTGAAAGCGTCTGTGATGCGCACTGTTGCGGCTCCGCTGGACAGCAGGAATCGCAAGGACCCACGAAATCTTGCGAATTCAAGCATAATCGCACAATATAGCAGGATGTAGAACCACAAAACCAAAAACAGTTTATTTAATCCAGAGGAGTAGTAGAAAAACCACTCAGCGCTGACCTGTTGATCTGTCTATTTTATGATTTACAATCAGCATCTCCTCGTCCGCGGTGTCAATGGGGTGAAATGATGTCTGAAAACCTCTGACCTGTTGATTTCAGGCCTGCCACTGCCCATTACAATGTTTTCGAAGTGTAGTGCAGGGAAATATGATCTGCCATAAACACGGTGTATTTTATTTTGAAAATTAACCAGGTGTTTTGTTTTGTGTTTTGTGCATGATTTCCTGTCCTGCCCTGTAGTCTGTGCTGAATTCATGTGATGTGTGCGTACGGCAAAAATAGAAGCTCTGCGTATGTGTTGGAGAGGGCTCTGGATTGCCGGAGCCGAACAGGAGCCATGACGCAGCGCATCCGCAGCAGGTGGAAGTACGCACATTGACTAGAATTGAAACAAAGTGGAATCCTGGGGTTAGTCAGACTAATGTATTTACATGCACTTTATGTTGTCCAGTTACAGATGGATTAAGGCCATAATTTGTTTTTTTTTTCCTAACTGTCATGTAAATGTACTGACCGTGAACCACCTCCTCAGAACCTGTAAATGCTGAGCACTGTAGTGTATAGGTCTTTTAACAGACATTTTCTATCAGAAGTCAAGGAAACCAAATTTATTTTGAATTTTGACTGACGCCCTGCTCCTCCATGTAATGTGAATTGTAACTTTCAGCTGCCATTCTCTATTCATTCATATTAGATATCTGAAATGGCAACCTTGGAACACTTTGTCCTGCCCACCTTTGTTTGATTATGAATTCAAAGCTTTAGTTGCTGAGCTGGTGTTATGATAATGCACGGCACCCCTCTGTGATATACAAAATTGGTTTTGACAACAGGCTTGCTTTTAGATTCACACTGCCCCAAGACCAGTGATTTAACATATAGTACACATCACAGAGGCTGCTCTCCTCCTGGTATGGGTGGAGGAGGGTAAGAGGGAGGCGTGTGTGTGTGTGTGTGTGGGGTTGGCGGGGGGGGGGGTTCAGGTGAGGGAAGGAGAGTGGGGGTGGGCAGTGGGGGTAAGTATTCCTGAATGATGTGAGTGGCCAAGAAATTCATAAAACACTGTCGTTTTCTCTGACACATACAACCGCTCGCTTCTCCCTGTGGATCTCACCGCTAGTTGAGGGAAATGTGCCCTTGACAGTCCCAACGTCAGCTGTGATTTTGTCACTCAGTGGGCGAAATACGTTGTGGTGCCGCAGACTTCTTGGATACTAATAACTTAAGAGGGCAGTCTACCCTCCTGATAACTCCTGGTCTTGTGAGGGTTACCAGCTCTTTAATAACTCAAATGAAGAAACCTCCTGCACTTGAGGAGAATAATTTGTTGCAGCAGGTAGCTGTGCCTGAAACATTATTACATTATACATTATAGGCTGTGTACAATAGATTGGGAGAATCTTAAGTAGCTAAGTATTTTAGACATCCACTAAGTTTCCTCTTTTTTTCTTGAGAGCAACAGCTCTCAAGTGCATACAACAAATGAGGTTGCTGACATTGGTGGAAGGAGGTGTCTACTTCACTGAGCAGCAGAGGTGAATCAACAGATTTGTTTTCCAATCGAAGTGGGGGGGGGGGGGGGGGGGGGGGGGGGGGCATATACAGACACACCAACCTGTGAGAGGACATCAGTAATGGGCTCACATTTTCCTAATCTCCTTTGATGGATTCAGGCCATGGTTTTCATTTAGTCCAAAAGAGATAACCAAACTGTCAGCTATGCGGCTGCTTTGCTTTAATCTCCGCCTGCAGCCAATAATCACCCTGCAACCCGCAACCCTTTGTCAATTGTTAATCTTGTATTGAAGACATTTAGATGCCAGGATGGTATTCTGCATCCTAGGATAATCCAAGAGGCCACTGAGGAGAGGCAAATTGGATTCATTATTAAATTTTGTATTATTAAAAAGACAAATGAATTGAGTTCTCCAAAGAATTTACTGAATCGAGGAAAAAATAAATAAATAAAAAGATTGTTAACATACAGATGTATATCACATATTGTGGAGACCAACCAGAAGATTAGAATGACCATGAAGTTAAAATGTTGAGAAAACATTCACTCCATAAAACTTATTGCACATAATGACTGTTTTAATGGCATTTTAAGCTACAGTTAGTAAGTCGACGAAAGTGAAAGTCGGAAATTTCAAAACCATAACAATCTGCCGTTGGACTTTAGCAAATTCAATGACAGGCTGTAGGTGGAGCCAGAGGTGTCATATACTACTATATAGTGACAGTTCCAGCAAATCTGATTAAATATAAGTTACCAACTGAACCTTTAAAGGAGACATATTATGCTCCTTTTCACAAATTAAAATATTTCCCAGGTGTCTTAAAGACATGTCTGTGACATGCTTGGGTCAAAATACCCCAAGGATCAAACATCACAGCTCTCTTTTCATCCGCTCAAAATAGCCCTGTTCAGAACGGTCTGTTTCAGTCCCCTGTCCCTTTAAATGCAAATGAACCACTGCTAGCCTCGCCCCACCCCTTCTACTGCTACCAGGTAGGGGTGGTATTATGCAAATTTGAAAACTAATGACATCATTATCGGACAACCAAGGGAACAGCTCGAAAAACCACATGGATCTCAGTCTTCAAAAAGTGATATTTCCATAATATGTCTCCTTTAACACATGGTTATCACATGTGCCTTTTCAGCCCAAGTGTATTCAGATAATAGCATGTGCTGCATTTAAGTGTGATGTTCCTAAGGAGAGGTGTTAAACTGATGTGCCTTACATATGTGCATCTACATATATATATATATATGTGTGTGTGTGTGTGTGTGTGTATATATATATATATATATATATATATACACACACATACATACATATATATATATATATATATATATCCCTTTTTATACAATGGAGAAAACAGTCAACCATTTAGCTATTTTCAGCTCCCGTATAAGCTGCGTTTGTAACATCATTTTATTCGGTGTTTGAGTGACAGAAAAACAGAGAGGTTGATAATGTGAAAAGTTTTTCGCCTGTATCAAAACTTCTGATAAAAATTGCATTGTACAGCTGAATGAGCCAATAGGACTTGAATGAATCTTGACATTCATAGATACAAATCTCCAGACATCCCACAAGTTTAAAAGTGCTGCCCGTGTGCTTCAGTTAATGGAACAACAGTCTGTGGTTAAAATGAATCAAACAGAGATTGACTGGAGGGTCACTCCTGGCAATTTCATAGGTGATTATATTAGCAGAGGCCTTCACATTTAAATGAAAAATCTTAAATAACTTCCCATTTGCTATTTGCCTTCACTGTGGAGCATACAACACAGGATATGCCGAGGCATGCTCAAACAGAAGAAAGGCAAAGGAGCCTGATTAAAGTTTATCTTTCAGGGCAATAAGTCTACTGGCATTCATTATTGCTTGTCAGATTGTAAATGGTCTCTGGGAGGGATATTATGCAAGCTCACACACATATGTTAAAGCGAATGATTTAGTCACGCCATCCAACCTAGCTCTAACCTGTTTGTCCCCGGGTATGTCAATGATCAGTCTGACAGGAGACAACAAAACATTACACTTGGACGCCGTCTGCGAGATGCTCCACACATCACAATTTAGTGTTTTATTCATGAGAGGAAATTAGATAATCTCTCTGTAATTTGGGACAGCTTCAAGGAATTAAGTGCCCATCATCCCCAATGACCCTAAAACAATTATTTTGGAGAAATTTATACCAAGAGGCCGGTTGCTTTATTATGGCAGGATTATCTCTGCGTAGGCTGAACTATTAGAAAGTGCAAAGGGAATTTTCCACAGGGGGCCACCGAACAATAAGTGAAAGTCACACCTGTATAGTGTAATGCTTTGAATGCACTCCGAGTGTGGTGTGGGTGTACAGAACATGTTACAAACTGCCAAGTTCTCTTTGCCCAGTGAAAACAGAAGAAAAAAAAGGTGTGGAATGGTTGGCCAGTGTGCAGTGTATTCAGTATGAGTCATGATGACACCAAGAAGAAAAAGGGAAAAAGAAAACACCTCCTCCTCTATGATAAATGTTCCTCTTATTATACATTATATGCATAAAGACAGTGGCGATAATGCTGATTTACTTCAAAATATTTTTCTAAAGCAGCAATTTCCCCTAAATGTAAGGAAGAAAAATGACACCCGGAGTCGCGCAACTCTGCATTTCTCATCAGTTCCTCTTTGGGCAGTCAAAAATTGAATGTAAGCAAAGTCAAATTGTGATAAGGGGCATTACTGATGAGTTTGTCTAGGGTGTTATTCATGGTGGATCCCTGTGAGGATTTTGTTGGTACAGTACTTGCTCTGATGCAGGACTTTAGTTTCATTTCTTGCACATTGTTGTCCATTTAAGTCAGTTTCTTCAACTCATTTGCGAGCTCTCGTTCACGTGTGATTGGAGAATGTCATACAAATTTATGATACCCACTCATTTTTACAGCTGCAGCTACAGCTGGATTCATGGTGTTTTTCTTTTTCTCCGTTGCATGGTCCTCGCTTTTTGCCGTACACGGCGTCGAACAGTAACATACTGCAGCAGTTACAGGAGCAATAAAACATGAGATGTGCTCATCCCCTCTTTCGCAGTTTTTGAGTAGAGTGTCGTATGGAAGCTGCATCGCTGCTCAAGTAACAGAAAGTAAGAACCGAAACTCAAAAAAGCTTCACTATTACTTTGTGTTGGCTCTTCCCATCAAAATGTGTTAATAATCAGAGTGTGTTACAAATACAATGAAGAATTGCGCAGCTGGAACGCACACAGACCCTGCCTGGTCAACAACACTGTGCATGGTGACCTTGAAATATTAGATTTAAAGAAAGAAGGAGGAAAAAAAAATCCCTTGCTGTGTACATGCATTGATTTGCTTTATTCTGGTGAGAGCACAGTGACAGAAACTGTAAAATCAAACCCACCTCAGACTCGCTGGTTCTGATGAGCTGAGGAAGGAGAGCTCTCAGTGTACAGCTGCTCAATAAAATCACATTGTCCCCAGGAACATAATGTTGAAGTTTACCCAGCACTCAGGCAGGCACTCTCTCCCATAGATTTCTGTAATGTAATACTTGTGGCAGCACACACATCATATTTGGCCTGGGGAAGTGACTCATGCATGTCTTTCAAAGGGACTTGTGCTTTGAACTTGTTTATTATGTTGCCTTGTGTGTTCCTACCTCACAAGCCTGGGACCAGCCTGCAATTAGTCTTGCGGCCGCAGGAGTGTGAGACCCTGCTGAAGACCCTGGAGCGAGTCAATAAAACATACAAACAACAGGTCTGTGCTCTGGTTATCGCTCCCTTGGCTTTAGGGCCACACAGTGCAACATGCTGAACAAATGTTTTGGTAAACATCCGCAGCCAAAATGTCAGAACTGTGGGCACAACATGCTGTAAAGAGCTACACCTGCAAATATCTGTATTTCACTTATTTCAAGAAAGACTTCAGTTGTGGCACTGAGTGCGTTAGAGGTTTTACGTTAGAGGTTTTTGACCACAACTGCAGTGCAGGGTATGGAGTGTAGAGCGCCGTGTACAAGGCTAGAGGCAGATAACATCCTTGGTATTAAAATTAACAATTTAAAACATGTGGGTTTTCTTCGAGTCAGCATATTTCAAATTTACTACTTTTGGGCCAACAGGAAGTAAATAAATGGAGTGCTGGGTTTCGATTGATGTCCTTATATCACAAATTTGGTGGAATATATACATGTTTTAACCTCGGTTGATGTCAAACTGTCCAAAGTATAAGTGGGGAAAGAGTATTAAAAAAAAGGATTGGCCTCAAAAACATTTAGCTTTAAAGCTCGGAAAGTTTCCTGATGTAAATCAGGAAACGTTTGATCAAAGGGTAAGAGGAAAAAGCCAAGAAACTGACCAGGCTTTCAATACCGACCAAACTGCTTTTACAACTCGGTCCTCGAGACCAGCTTTGAGACAACACTTAAACCATCGTGATGGGAAATGAATATCTACAGAAAATATATGTGAACTGTTAATTGCAAAGAAAAACACTGCACAATTCCAAAAACTGAAACATTTGGAGCAAAGACATTTCCAGAGTGGGACTTGGCCTCCTGGTCCGTGAATCTTGGCTGCAGATCCAGGTGTATAATGTGGATATTAAAGAGTGCTCACCCTTACAATATTTATTTATTTATTTCTAAAATAAATTAACATATTATGCCTATAAATACATTTATTCCCTACAAGGCGAGGCCAGAATGTATTCATTTTATGGGCGCTCAGGTTGAAATGTCTTTTTAAATCAAATACCATGACATGGACAGAGAGGCTGAATCTAAAATAATGCATTTTTAATCCAAGCACTGTATCGGAACACAGGAAACTTTCTTCCTGGCAACCTCCCCCTGCATCACACATGTCGGCCTTTAAAGAATACCCAAAACCGATTTGCTGCCCATGTAGAAATAACCTTTGAAACTTAAACAAACCAACATCCTCTGGCGCTCAGCGTACTCCGCCCTTGCTTGTACAGCTTGCAGTGCTCCACAAAGACAGCTGTATGAGATTTGAATGGGATACACCGACTGTCTTCCTCGATATCTTGTTGGAACCCATGTACAGTGCTGGAATTTAAATCAGTTCATGAATATGGAACAGTCCAGCTGGAATTTCCGTACGGTAAAGCAGCTTGTCACTCAGAACGTCAGCATCAACTTTTGCCCTCACAAGCCTGAAATACAAAATTCAGAGACTATGATAAATCTGGCAGGCCCAGCTCACTGACAGCTATGTGGGGCTCCAGAAGAACGACCTGCTAACTGTGTACTGCATGTATAGGGGGTTCTGATCCACTGCCCCTCAGACAGAAGACAGAGACACACGCAGACAAGGGAATTGGGAGGGTCTACATGCGAATACAACAAACCAAGCATGCGTTCAACTGCATCCCTTGGGCTCCGAGGTTGTCAGTGGGCTTGTTTTCCACCCTTCAGGACTGTAGTTTACCTTTCAAGATTAGAGTGGAATAAAACGGTGCACACAAGAGAAAGAAAGTTGCATTTTTGAGTTGGATTTTTCAGTGCCAAGTGCAATTCATCATGGTTTAATTCTCCCTTTTTTGGTTCGAGAGTAAGATTGGCGTTGCCTAAATTTGACTTTGAACCTTTTTACAGAGGTCGGATGATAACAATCAAAAACTCCAGCGTACCGCAGCTCTACTGAGAACTTGAAGCAATCATCAGTTTCTCTCTCACATGGGGAGATACTGCTTTAACAAGATAAGCCATGTCACAATCTCACAGAGCGAAACTACAGTGGCTTCCTTCTCTCTAATGCAGATTATTGTATTTCTGGTTTAGACCGTCATAGTGAGTCTTCATGTCAATAAGATTACATTATGCAGCTGATCCAAGTTGATCCAGAAATCCTAATCCCAAAGACCAAGAATGGTTTCTAACACCCCCAATCTTCTTAGAAGTAGTCTAGCCTGCATCCAGAGCTGTAACAGGGCTGGGGGCTTCCTTGTGGGGAAAGCCAGTGCTCAGTCTGGCAAGGAGGCAATGGGTGGTGTGAGGGGGGGGGTCAAAGCATGTTCCTCCATTAGGTATTCTGAGGCCATCTGTACCCCAATAATTAGACTCATTCCACAACCCGCGAACTCACTGTGACCTGTTTTTGCAGAGGGAATCAAGGCTGTAGGTTGTTCTTGGGATATATCCAATCCAGCTGAGTGGATGAGAAGTGACAGAGGCATAAAAGCCCAGAGAGCCATGCTGTAGATTCTGAACACGTAATTAGCCCTGTCCCAGGAGGACATGCGTTGAGTCTGCTTATTCCAGACCATACATTAGCAATGACATCCTTCTCCTAGTAAGACAGGACAAAAATGAACATCCCCTTACAATAGGAGGGAGGGTGGGAGCATGGAATGTAAAAAGAATTAACACACATTAGCATGAAACTCACTTGTTAGAGCCGAAAAAACCGAGCAAAGTTAGTTTTGTTTGATTCTTTCTTTTCTTTTTCCCTTTCCTTCGAAATGGTGCCTGCTTTGCGCTTTACACCCCAAAAATGCGACGAGCAGAACAGATTGATTAACTGAGTGAAATTAAATCATTGCCACAGGTTTGACAGCGAGCTTACCTCAGAGATACGGCTCATTCTAAAAGCAATCAAACCTTAATTGTTCCACTCCATGAACACATAACAGAAAAAAAAGAAGTGCAGATTAGCATGGCAGCAACAATGATTATGTTTTCATTATTATTATTTTTTTCTCCTCATAAAACTATCTGCTTAATTAAAATGACTGGGCTTCTTTGACAATCAGCCTTTCTAGAAAAAAAAAAAAAGAATTACAATTTGCTTGTTTGTTTGTTTATGTTTACTGTATGTTATGTGTTTTGGACTGAGAGTCCATTTAAACTTCACTCAAGTGCGCCTTCATTTGTTATTGTGTCTCAGTACTCACTTAGCCATTCGTAATCTGTTTAACCTGTTGTACTGTGATCAGAAAGCTGTTTCTTTCTTACAGCTGAGGCTTTGGCCAAGCTGAGGAAGCATCTCTCAGTTGGAGATTATCCTTTACCCTTGAGTGGGATTCTTCACTGGAGGGACTCAAAGACGGGGCTTGAGGGACACAGATTTCCATCTCGTTTTCCACTCTCCTCTTCCCCCACCTCCCTGTCTCTCTTCCTACATTCTCTCAATCCTGTCTCACTTTTCCCCTTAATGTTGACCGTGGAGCACTCCATACTGTATGCGACCGAATTTAATAAGGTATGTCTTTAATAATGCACATTAACGGCTCATTGGAAAGCAGCACACGGATAGGATTGTACTGTATATACAGTATTCAGCCTAAATCAAAGAGCTCTAAATGCATGAGCTATATCTCATTTACATACTCGTTTGGGCGAATGCCATTGAGAAATCCAGGCTGCCTGCCAATTCACAGCGAAAGCAGAAATCTGTTTTAGTGTGAATAAAGGTGAGAGTGAAAGCAAGGATATCAATGTGAACAGCAAGATACGCTTTAGCATTTCAAAACAGACTCCCTCAAACTCCTGGCAAGTTCAAAACTCCCCCAATGTGTTAGAAACACCATGCTATACTGTACAAAGCGTGCATCTTGCTCTTTTTTTTCCCGCCTTTCATGCTAGTTCTAGTTGCGTGGTGGCACTTGTCGAGGTTGTCTCTCGTGTTGACGCTAATGCTAATCCTGGATGTCAAAGAGATTCAACTTACTGTCCACTGCACACAGGAAGAACTAAGAATATTATCTCCCGACACAAACGGAGGTGCCACGGTGTTCATCAGTGTGAGCCCTGCTTAAAAATTCACTTGCTTCCCTGCACGCGGGGAGGCTCGTTTGATGTGTATGGCAGAGATTTCATGTCATGAGCAGGGTATCAGAGAAACCGTTGGCTGTAGGTAGAGCTTAATGATAGGCAGTATTGATTATGAGTGGTTTGGTGGCAGTTTAACAGACAGCGTGAGTGTAATGTTTTTCCAAAGCAAAAACATCCAAAGACAGGAAAAAAAAAAAAAAAAAAAGTATACATGATACTCCAGCAGTCTGGGCTTCACACAGCAGGAAGCTGAAAATGCAAGAAGATGTACAGGCATACAAAGAAAGTGCAACCGCCATGTGTGCACTCTCACAAGGCTCCAGCTTGCTTCTGAAGCCATTTTTAATGTGCATCAATCTGTGCAATCTCCTAAAAGTCCATCTCACCAAGCAAAGGAGATGAATAAATGAGTGTGTCTGACAGAGCAGTCATAGTCACGATCAAAGGAGAAGGAGATAATTAACAGCAGACTAATTGGTAACCACCCCGAGTTTTCATCAGATATGAAAAAGACTGCAGCTTTGCTGGATGTTAATTGGAGGAGAATGTGCATGAAATATGTTCGGCTGAGGCATTTTCAGTAGTAGATGGCTTGACACGATCACACTGCACCGCAAAGTATCAGGAATAATGAATGAATATAAATTAAGTGAAAAAACAAATTTTCACTGAAATATGCCACAATAACAACACTCAGCAATTCCAAATTGAAGTAAATGTGACATTTTGTGTACTCTAGCTGTTGCCTTTTATACTGCTCGAGACATTTTGCATGTCAGAGAGAGAAGCAGCCGTGCGTGTATGTATATGCTTGTGTTGGTACTTATCTACACTGTGCGTGTGTAGATCAGGGTCTGAGATTTTTGAGGAATGTCGAGAAAGGCCCTTAAGAGTAGTTTTTTATACGTATACCCCGAATGATCTGTCATCGTCCTCAAATTTTCCTATGCGCCTGGTGTCTTCGCACAGCACTCCCCTGCTCAAAGTGTGGTCCGGGCTTCAAATTTCACAATGCTCAGACCAGACATTACCAGAGTGCTGAGCTGTGTCAGTATTTCACATTTCAGTACCAGCCACACCGTGCGTTGTGAATACTTGATGGGAAGTCTTGTAAAACAAATCTTAATGGCCAAATGTTAATGGCTCACGTGGCATTGTTTACTAGAGTGACAGGCTTATACTCGCTGTCAACCTGAACATGTGCATGAGTGGAGAGGAGCCCGTGCATGTATGTCCTGTCTTGACAGCTCCTATAGCATAGTGAACCAGAGCTGTGAGCAGAATGGCAGCTAAATCAATAATGGACATGACCCATGAGAATTTTTTGAAAGTACTATGGTACTTTTGACAAGCGAGATAGTATATTGAGGAAGTTTCCCCGTTTACACTCAAGTGTGAGGAAGACACAGCTGTACATGAAGGAAAGAATACACACGCCTGCAGTATTAATGAGTCAACCCAGGCCTAATAAACAGCGTGTATCAATTTATCATTTTATCCGGCAACACGTGTAGAAATACAGCCTGGGGGAGGCAGAGCAGCAGTCTCAGGTGGGACATTAAAAGCAGTATTTATAAGGCTGAGAATGCCTCATTCAGCTGTGAGATATGGCATTGTTAGAGGCTCAGAGCAGCAGCATGCCCTGTGGTACTATTGTGAAGTAATGCTCTGCAAATAAAAGGCTTACATACGAAGATCTTTTTAATCTATTATTACATTGTAAGGGAAAAAAAGAGCTTAAAGTGTAACTTCATCTTCTTGAAGACACCAGTTCCCCCGGAAAGTACAACTCACAGTTATGTATCAAACTGTGTTTACCATTATCATGGCATACACCACATGTCCATTTGATTTACTGAGTCTCTGTCTATGGACAAATAAGCGTGTCTGTGCTGGAATGTGTTACAGTTAAAGCAAGGAGATTATCACCAGTGGTATCAGTGGTAATAATAACAATACGAGTGGGAAAAACCAAAAAAACAAAACAAAACAAAATGCATGTGCCATTTTGAATATGCTGATATACACATTCATAACTTGTATACGCAGAATCTACACAAAAGCACTCTGGAGCACAACATAGCATATATATAATATAACTTATTAAACAGCAACAACTGCTTCTTGAAATATACTGCAAAATTACATATTTCATATTACTTTTTGAGCTCAGCACACAGTCTGTGAGTCAGAGACAGCATCAGGAGGCTGTGAACATTAACCAAGGACATTAGCCTGGCTCTTTTAGGTGTATAATTTGAAATGTAGCATTAAGTTTCATTTGGAATTCATGGAGCTTAAGTGACACCTATCTTTACCTACGATTTATTATTACAGGTAAAGGTTAAAAAATGAAGAGTGCGTTGTTAGTCAGGGGTTGAACATGGTTTTTGTGTGGCGGTAATTGCAGATTAAAGGCACCTTTTGAACAGCAAGTCTCTAATCTTCTCGCCACATTGTTTACCCTGTATTTGTGTGAAGGCGACTTCCATCCAGCTTTCTACTGGTGATGCAAATGGCAGCAGAAGCTAAAAAAGCCTCCACAGAGGAGTGAATGCTGGCTGAATTTTGAATTTCCGAGACTACAGTGCCACGGCCTTGGTGACTACGCCATGGAAAACTGACAGCGATTGATAGGAGCACAAGTGCAGCAATTCAGCGCTGAATGGAATTGGTTAAACAGTCAGCGGGGAAAATAGTTTTGGCCGAGTGGAGGAATTTCAGAGAATCCCTCCACTCAGTGCTGTACTGATTTCAATATTCTTTGTCTTGTGGTTTTTGCTGCCTCAACACAGCTATTGAATATCACTGACATTGCTCCCCCCTCCCTCCTTACGGCACCTGTAGATGAGCACAAACCAAAGCGATGGCCTTTTTATATAAAGTAATGTTTGTTTATGCAGCACATATAGGACAACTGGAACTTGTAAACAAATCATGGCTCCGTGTTCTTTGAAATCTCTTCATTTCGTGAACAGTTGCTTACAAGCCAACAGTGTAATAAGTCCTCAGGGAGCTCTCCTTTGCCCAATTGGAGTGGTAGAAATGTTTAAAAAAAATGTAAAATTAGGTGTGTGGATTATTCAAGCACAAGTGAGAGCTAGAGTGGTTGTACTTGACAGTGAGTTATTTAGTTGCAGGTACACACAAACACAGGATTACACGCTTACAACCCCCACTGGGAGCTGTGGGTCTAAAAATAAAAGGCCTAACAACACACATTTAAATCTCAGAGGGACGCAGATGTCTCCAGTCTTTCTTGAACTGCACCAGATCTTGTTACATCGTCCTCTGAAGTTGTGTAAGTTGTTATTTTGTGTATTTATTCCATGTTGCCGGCAATATTGCATGGCATGTCTGAGCTGTGATTCCTGAAGTCCTGGATACGTGGTGGATATAGAGCCTTGGGGACCTCGTGAACCAGTGTAAAAAACACCTGCTCGTTGCACAGTTGCATATTCAATTCACCCCTCCCCGATACAGAGGACCCGCTGGGCATACCACAGCTGTAATCAAATAACGTGATGTAAAGAAACAGGAGTGCATCCATCATAGAAAAGTCTATAAAGGAATGGCTCAACCTTTTGAGATAGCACACTAATGAGTACACTCATTAGCTTATTGTTTCTATGAATAAGCAGTACAGATGTGGATGTGGGTTGTCGAGCTTGGCATTAAGCCAGTGGCCGCAGTCATCACAGTGTACGGTTTGGTAACCTCTGCTCCTGCACTGCACAGGTTTGGAGAGCTGATAGATAAAATGTCACTTAGGTCCTGTATATATTTTTTTGTTTCATTTCTTTGTCTATAGACTCCACACTGCCACAAAAAGAAAAAAAAAAAGATATTATTTGTGATTTTTCACAAGCATGTTTCTAAAGTTTGGACAGATCAAAGCTAAAGTCACTTCCTGCTGCTTCCATTCTTTATGCAAGGCTAATCACATTCTAGCTCCCGCTCTGTCCTTTATACACAGACATGAGATTGATATTGATCTTATCACCTTCCCTTCGGAAAGTAGGCAAATAAGTGTATTTCGCAAAATGTTTAACTATTTAAATAGTGTTTTTTTTTTTTTTTGACCTCAAAGATTCGTCCACTGTACCGTTTTAAATTAAACTTGTCCGTTTCACAGAACCACCAATATCCATTGTGATATTTTTCTTCTCTCCATTACTCCAGGACACTGTGGATACTTCATATATATCAAATTTTCATTGGATATGAATGCAGATATTGAAAGCAGTATGCAGCAAATAATGTGGCTTATATAGATGTGTTCTCAGGGAATCTGTGAAAATCCCCAACTAAGACCATGTCTTCTGTGTTTCAATCTCACATCCCTGGAGTGCTGGGCATATAGACAATTTTTTTTATTTGTTTATTTATTTATCTCACCATATACTCCCACCAGATGAGCAGATATCATACCGAACAACACCTAGTGTATTTTGAGTAAACAAGGGAGAACGGCAATAAAGAAGTTGTGCGGTAGGTGATAGAACCACCCTATGTCTCTTATTACCACTAAAGGAAAAAAGAAAAAAAAGGCGTTAACAGCAATTATGAGTCCAATTTTAAAAGGCAGCATATTGGTTTGGCACCACACCATGATTCACACGAAAAAAGGAAGGATCTGATTCCAAAGCACTCGCATAGGCGCAAAGATAAACAAATAATTCAATCACTTCTACTCCGGATGCGAAAATGTATTCTACAGTAAATGTACCAGTCAGTTGGAATTGGTTCGGAGTTTATCACTGGATGTGAAAGGTCCGCGTTGGAAGAGTTCATTTGCAAAACTTTCACTGTGGCACATGTACAGTGTCACAAGTTACAAGCTGAAATCCTTGGCTTATCTGGCCTACTACCTGGCAAACCTGAAACCAATCATCCAACCAAGCAGAACAACATTTGCCCAGAAATGGGGCTGATAGCTGGAGGCAACTTTCTCTGCAAATTACAAACCTCGGCAGCACATCTGAGACTCACGTAGTGCTGCTGCTGCTCAGGATTTTCATTTAAATTTGCATTACTAATTATTTTTTGATTATTATTTTTGAAATATCCCGACTAAACTTTGTATTATACAGTCTGAACTATCTACACAAGTGATGCTCTATTTTGCAGTTCTTCAGTGGATTATAGAGACTTCAGATTTGATGGATTCATTAAATGAATCGGTGGAATGAAACAAGGCCTTCAGTCAGCCTGTAGGGAGATTTAGGAGGAACAGCTCTGCCACCAATCCACTGATTGTGTCTTGTAATCCACTGGAATATCAAAATATATATTCATAAAAAAAAATGTGGCTGCGGCGCTTTGCATGCAGGCCTTTTTCTCAAACTAATAGGAAACGAAAGGGTTAAATGTTCACCAGAGATGTTGGTTTGAACAGTGCAGTGGAACGTGCCAATGTTCACAGATAGAAGACAAACAGTCCACCAAGGCATTGTTGTCAACAAAACAGCAGCAGAAGCTTTATCTTTTCAAAAGCTGGTGCCACGGTGAGGACAGGGCAAAATATGGAATTATAGCACAATAATACAGATTGGCTGGTAACAAGGTTAGAAGCTGATAGGATTTGGGGAGAACCTTGTGCTGCATTTCTGTGCAAGGGTGACTGGAGTATCAAGCCCTGGTTAAGAATAATGGTTTCCCTTCAGGAGGATGTGAAATTGGATTGCTCATACAAAGTGCTTGCTGAGGATAAACCTGTGTTATCCAATTATCCACCTAAACTATATTAAAAAAAAAAAAAAAAAAAAGTGGAAGGTGTGGAGTCCTGGCAACATTGTTGGCCTAGATTGAAAATACTAATATACTAAATATACTAATAGAAAGCACAGGCTTGTGCTTGCACATCAAAGTCATGTGTGTATTTAGATAAATATTGGAAAAAAAAATTACCCTGTGCAGAGTGTGCATTTGCTTATTTTTCACATTAAATAACGTGAGGGTGGAGGAGAGACGCTGCTCACAGGCTGTCTCCTCTGATAACCTCTTCACTGCATGCCAGAGCCAATGCAGATAGAGCCGTTGCCCAACAGAGGGCAATAGTTTATTGCATAATGCATTTCACACCCTTGCACAGTTTTGTAAATTTATATGTGTCTTTAACTTACTAATTCCTACCTTCACTCTCATAATGGTCATTTTTGCGGCAGCTGTAAAAATCTTTCGGCAGAAGCTCTCTTGTGTGTTCACATTTGACAAAAGGATGCAGCAACAGAATGAAACCTGGCCTTGAAGAATCAGTGCTTTTGAAAGCAGCAGAGAAGCGACTGCTTTTTACAGCACACAGCAGATGCTTTCAACATATACAATGACGTGACATGAGCAGGAACATTGTGCCTGAGCCACTGCTGACAACCTCCTGTCAAAGCTGGATCCCGGTGTTAATTTCTCCCGTTTCATCCTCGGTGGTGACCATGGCGTTCACTGGCAAAACATCAGACATCAGAAAAAGTGGCGTCTCCTGCCCAGATCAATTCACATTGATGTGATGTGCTCTTGTACCTGTTTTCACTGTTTCAAAGTGATCTAATCAAGTTTCCTCCTTGTCATGTGGGCGAAAATTTGCAAATGTGGCACAATGAAGATGTACATAGCGAGGCAGTTGTAGGTTGCTTTTTTGCAGCTCATTTAAAGGAGGAATTTTCATTTCCTAATGAGAGTGATTCTCAATAGGAAATACAAAAGCCTTTCTACTTCTAAAAGAGTCAGTCAGCACACATTTGCATAAAAAAGCCTTTGATTATGATAGATACTGCCTGCAGTCTCAAAAACACTGGCCTGGGGTGGCTCTCCAGTCAGTTAGCCTCCAGTCATGACTGATATTGTTCTCTGATATGAAAAATTATGCACCACGTTGCTCTGCTCAGAAACGTGGAAGTGACTCGCCTTTCTCATGTTCGTATTATTGAAGATTACATACTAATTAGATACTAATCTAAACACCCAAACACACACATTTAAAACACAGGCTTCTGAGAATTTGCATCCTGGCGCTGGGAAAAGATAAGTTAAGGGATGTGATAAGTTCATAAAGACAGTTTTATTGCTGGCAGGACATATATATATATATATATATATATATATATATATATATATATATAACAGCGTGGGACTTCACCATCCAGACTGACCGACTAAGTAGAAGATTAAAAGTGAAACTTCGAAAGTGGGAAATAAGATGAAAACCACTGGCTTCTGAAAAAGAGAGAGGACCAATGAATTAGTTATCAACCATTACTGACAAACCCAGCCGACTTCATGCCTCTTAAAACGCAAAGAAGACGAGAGAGGGGGGACGTGGGGGAAGGGGGGCCGGGGTGGTGGTGGTGGGGGCTGAGGGAATTAGAAAATATTCCACATTTGCTGTCATCCTCTTTGAAATAAATTATTAGGTACAAATGGGGAATGTAAAGCAGTGCAATCCAAGGATGGCATCACCAAGGCAATGAAGACACAACACTCTAAGATGTGTTTTTTCTTTCATTTTTTTTTCCTCCTAAATGGCAGTACCTCGGACCTCCCACTGTATAACGGATTGTTCTTGAATACAGTAATTAGTGTGTCTGCTGCTGTGAATACACATTTATTAAAAGTAGGAGGGCTGGGTTTCTGGGGAGTAGAAGTCTGGCCCTACCTAGGCCCTTGGCCCCCCGTAGGGAAGTAAAGTGTCAGTAAAAATGCTCAGCAGGCACAAGAAGCACCCTGTGCCAACTGTGATGGAGTGGAGAAAGGCAGCAGCACTGCGAGGAACTCTCTTTGAAGGGTGCGGCAGTAATGACCTGTCCTCGCTGTGTGGCCTCCAGTGGCGCCGAACCCTGGCATTGTGATGCTGCTTTCAGATTAGGCCTGCGAGTGGCACCGATGCAAAGGGAGGTGGTGGTAGTTGGGGTGGGGGCATCACAGGCTCCAGGTCACTCTTGTCACACTGGAGGACCGGGATCGTACAGGGTCTCTGACAGGTTTGGTGGAGGGGGAGGACATTGAGGGGAGTCCAATCGCCCGCTGGTGTCCTGACACCCACCACCATGTAGGCCTGTGATTCCCTGCAGCAGAGGGATGATTATCTGCATGACAGAGCCGGGTGCTTTTGCAGCCAGTGACTGTGATAGTCCCTGGCAGCGAGCATTTTTTAGTTCACTGTCTCATGCTCCTGTTAATTTGATGACAGGGAGTCCCGCACAGCTGCAGGAAAGGGTGTGTGGTTGCATTTCATAAATAATATCACTTGGTTAAACCTCTACATGGGACAGACGTAATGCGAAAAGAGAAGGATCACAACAAAATCCACCAGAATATGGAAAGGTGATATAAATTTAATGCTTCTCTGTCGGGTTTTCTTACTCTGTTGCTTTTACCCTGCTGAATAAAGCAGACAGAAGGCTATGTACTCCAGAAGGGTGTGCGACATCTTGGCAGCATGAAATTACAATGTAATGACTCATTTTCTGCCAATGGTATTGTATAAGATAAGTATAATGGGAGTTTCATACTGTTAGGGACACTGGCAAAAATGCAAGTATCTGTTGATTTTTACAGTCATCCAGTTACTCTTTGATAGAGCACGGGGAGAAAAAAAAAGTTAAAACAGATAACATTTGGCTCTAGTTTACAATAGTCATATTCATCTCCCATTCTTCGTCTCATACTCCCTGATAAGACAGAATTCATAGTGGCAAATCATCAAAAGTGAATTGGGGGAAGAGAAAAAAAAGATTGCATGTTCTGCATAGTTATTCTGTCAGAATAAATGATAGCAATTAAATAATAGATTGTTGAGTTTGAAAGGAAATGGGTTCATCGTGGGGAAGCCTCTCTGTGATTACAAAGAGATGAAATCTTTCTTTACATGTAATGAGAAGTGTTGTCACTTTGCCCGGGCTACAAATTCTAGACAGGTCATAGCTGGGAAAAAAGAAAAAAGAAAAAAAAGTCATTTCCGCGTGTCCCAATTAGAGCCCGGAGGATCCCAAAGCCTACTGTGATGTGACACGGCTTCATATGAGCTCAGAGGCAAGGCCCCACACTGCACAACGACACTGTGGGTATGAACAAAGCATCAGCTTCTGATTATGCTTTCTGGTATTGCCCTGAGACAATCTGCAGCTCTTTTGAGCAGTTTTCTGGCAATGCAGATGTTTCAGTGCTCGCGAAGCCTGCGGTGATGGTGCGAAAGAGGACTGAGCTGCCACCAGGGACGTAGCATGTTTTCTCAACTTTACTTTCTGGAGCGTTGTTTTGCATCGCCGCCACAGAGGAAGGCCTAGTGATTCCGCCATGAGCCAAGCAGACTATTTCTATAAGAGCATCAATGAGCGCATGCTAAATTATAAAACAACTGCATCGTCAACTTGTCAGACGATCGTAGCCGAATACCACACATAAATGTCCTCAATATTTTATACATTAATATTATGACATGCACATTTTATTTGAATCTCATGCCATTGTGTTTGAGTATAATTTATGAACTGGATCATTGGTGGAAGGCAATGATCGACTTGCTGTGACGCATCTGCTGTTGTTGTTTTTTTGTTTGTTTTTTTTTTTTTTGGCAGTTATTCCCCTCTCCTTCCTGCCATTTTTATTGAAATGAGTTTTAACAGATTATAGGAGTAACTCTGTGGTGAACACTTTGTTGTTGCTGGATTATCATTTTTTAATTAGTTTTTCATAAAAAATGCAGAAACTGACTTAAGAGTCACTGAAAGATGCCAACATAATGACAGCCATGCCTAACATATGACCAGTGATGTCTGCATTGCTGCCCTGTGCTATCTATAACATGTTCAACAAACAGTTTATCTAGTCTTTGACTAAAAATTGACAGTACTTTGATTTATTGATCTCTTTTTTTTGTCTTTATACCACTACACTGTTTCTTTGGTAATTTCCTGTTTCTCATTTTCTGTCTAACAACAATAAAACAACACAACATAGAGGCTTTAACAAAACATATTCAAATGCGAGCTATTCCCGTGGATGCTCAGAAGTTAAATCATAAAAAAATATGATTAAACAATGGGCAAAAGTGACAGGGCTTTCTTGTGTATTGCTCTCATGTTGGTCATAAATAAACAAGCGGCGCTGAAACACAGGGATCAGCTGGCCGAGGGTAAAGAGAGTTATTTGTGGCTTTCTGAATGACAATGCATCTCAGACAACCTAAATATGATTAATGTGGTAGACTAAAAGGAACACAGTAAAATGGCATCCCCATAACATTTCAAAGCAATTTAATCCTTTTTGTGTAAGATGCTTCTAAATGCCACCAAGAACATAGCGTAGGTCATTGGTGTTTGCCTGTGTGTTCCACAATTACCTCAACAGTGATTACACATAATAGCGCTCTGCAGTACATACGGGATGACATTTTCAGCAATGCAAATTAACTAAAGGGTTCAATAAAGACCACTGCGGCTGCGTCAAGACTTTAGGAATTGTCAAGATTGGTTCATTTGTTTTATGAAGTTTGAGCTGATGGTCTGGTGTGAGGGAGTTATTTATTTTGGCTTAGTTAGTATGTGGGTGGTCGATATTTTCACAATGTTTCATATGAATTTTTTTCCCCCCCACGTATTTTGATTTCGAGGAGGTCCTCTTTTAAAGTACAGAGTTGAAAAAAAAGACAGAAGTATTTACTCCAGGTTAATTAAAAATGTGATCTTATTATAGTTTCTCTCTTAGACCCACATTAACATTTGACAGGAATTCATTCACCGCAGTCTATTTCATCAGGCACTTTTCAGCCTGTCAATAAGAGTTAGTTAATAAATAAATAAATAAATCTGTTATGATATTAGGAAAACAAGTCATTGGGTTGATGTTTTTAAAATAAAAAATCTTAGGCATCTATTTCCTTTTTCTTTTTTTTTTTCCTGGGAGGACGGGAGGGTGCATGGGAGGGAGTGAAGGACAGAAACAGAGTGCAGGACGACCATTGTAAATCCAGGACAGTTACTGCTAGATACCATCAGCAGGGGCAATGAAGGTATAAATGGTCCCAATAAAGGTTAGAGGTTTTTTACGGTGGTGTCTATGGCAACCAATTTGTTTCAGAACAAAATGTCTCTCATCATCTATACCATATATATACTATGGACAGTTTCTGACACAGTTTATGTGTATATACTATTTTGTGCTGTATTTTACATCCTGGCAAGTCAGTACTCTCGACACTTTTCCAATGTATTATACTGTGAACTCTGTGGTATGATCTCGTGCTCCTAGCTAACTAAATGCGGCACAAAATATTATTCCCGGGAGGTTTAAGTGGGATTTGGAAGGTAAGGGAACACAAGAATCATTGGTGGATGATGCAGCGGGCAAAAACGATTTAGTGAAAATAACTGTCAAACCGGCTCTCACGGTGAGCCCTGACAATATTCTAAAATATATTCTGAATCGCTGGATGGGTTGTATTTATTAGAGTGCAGATCAAATGTTTTCCAAACCCTGGGAAGACAAGTGGGGAACTGCAAGTGATTGAAACTATCATCACCCCTTGAATTTACTGTCTACCAGTGGTTGCTACTTGGGCCAATAACATTCAAAACAAGTGAGGAATAACACAGCATCCTTTCAAACCACTGCTGTAGATTCTTCAGGTTTCCCCTTGAATGGCAAATAAGAATTCATTTTATTTCATCTTTAATATTTACACAAACACAATACAATAACAATGCAATACAAACCCACGGCTCTCCGTGTGCAATGATTCTGCAGACCCGAACGTTGAAACTCTTGTAGTTAGGCTGTGTACAGGACAGGTTGTCATTATTGTGATTTGCTGTGCGAGTGAAGCAGCCAGAAGCAACACTGGGCTGCAGAAACTGAACAACTGAAAAGGAGAGACATTACTGCGTATAAAACTGCTTGTCACATTTTATATATATTAATCAAAAGTATTGATATAGCAACTGAAACATGGTCTCACCTGTTTAAGGGAGAAGTTGCCCTATAGGCTGCAGGCCAGTGCCGCATTGCTTTCCAGCCCTTAATTGTCTCCTTCAGATTGAAAACCAATGCTCATGTTCACAACCTGTTTTAAACAGCCTTCTCTCGCTGTACTTTCTATTCTTATTGGTTTCAGCTATTGTGGCTGCTATTACTTTTCTGCAGTCTCATCTTGATAGCCACAGCTCACTGCAGGCTGTGTCCCTATGACATACTCGCACAGCAAATGGCCCAAAACATCCCCAGAAACATCCCCTGCACTATTAAAAAGCCAATTCAGGCAAATGGGGAAACTTGTGCACACAAGGTGGTGATCAGACACAAAGTACTAATGTATGCTAATATTTTGAAAGAAAGATAATGTCACTGAGCTTCTATCTATCTGTCTGTCTATCTATCTATCTATCTATCTATATCTATCTATCTATCTATCTATCTATCTATCTATCTATCTATCTATCTATCTATCTGAAATGGGTGGTGAATTGGACACTGAGTAGATTCAAGGTTAAAGCTGAGGCTGAAAATCTCATCTTTGTTTTGAAATCATTGTACTGTTGCCTCCCTGCTATAATGGATTCATTAAATATTGGAGTAATTGTGTGTACCGTGTATTTACCTAAACTTGACTCTTTATGAAATTACATGAAATAACAATGTTCAGTATAAGCATAATAAGCATCTCAAGTGGCTACCATGACTCATTTGCTTAACAAGACTTGAGTGGTGGCACAATAGAAAACATTAATTATTCCTAACACCTGAGCTGGTAATGTGTGTGTTATTAGTTTATGCATCTGGATTATGCATGGCAGTTAAAAATACCTCAGCAGCCACTATAGTATACACACTGCAGTGTGAGTGGATTTCATCAACATGGCTTGCTGTAAATCCTTGGCTCAGAGGGGGTTACAGTTTATCACAAGCACAAATCTGCTCCCCTTTCTTACTTGATCCATTCACTGATACGCAAAGGAATTCAATCAGGCCAAGCTACCTGACATAAAAAGGATTTCTCATTGCAGTGGTGGGACTATAGTGCTGAACTGACTTCAATAGCTCACCACACCTTTAAGGATGGGCTTTTGTTGCACAACATTAAAGGTGACCCTGCGCCTTTATCCCAGTGATTGAGCAAGTGCTAATACTCATCATCGGTCTGAATTGAATGATTGCTTGGCGACATCATGCCTCATTGAGAACAAAATGGACGGTATCCTCTTATTTTCTCAGTTCCCCACCAAGATGACTGCAACAATGTGTCTTCCCTGATTTAAATCTGCAGAATTGCAGTGTAGTTTGGTGTATAACTGAGTGTGTTATGTTGGGGGAAATAAGCCATTTTCTTAACACATATATATATATATGTGTATGTATATATTGTGTGTATGTGTGTGTGTGTTTTCAGAAGTCACCATTATTGTGTAAAAGTAGAGTTATCTGAAATCTCCAGGTTAGATATCAGTATACAACAAATGTTTACACATTCTTTCCACAATTGGAGTCAATGACGGTTATGAATTCCCAAATCCCAGCTCCTGCAAAGTCACTGTGTTATGTTCAGTGTCCCGTGTTTTTTTTTTTTTTTTTCTCACTATTGAAGATATCAGTCTATGGTAATTACATTATGGTTTTGTTTTTAAACTTGTTAGCATGTCCATATGGTGTTGTCATATCATGAGCCGACACCAGAATTGTGTCTTTCCATCTTGGAACTGTAGTGGACTAATGATAGCCTGGGTTTCATACATACTGTATCTACAGAACTAATGAGATCACTCTATAGGGATGGGGTAGCAGATAGAATAATCTTATAAATTTAGTCAGTATATAGTGCAAGGGTTCACATTCGCACAACTACTAACAGTGTCAGCCACTGCCATCTGCATGCAAACAAAAACATAAGCAAAAGATGCTCACTGTGCTAATAGCACAACACCTCATCCACAGTGGATGTCGAGGCACAAGGCCTGATATGGAATTTATCAGTGATGAGGTGAGCATGGCTGTGATTTTGCCTCAGTTTTCTTTTTTTCCACTTCTTATGTGGGAAAACCTTATTTCATGAAAACACTTGGCTGAGGATACAGTACAACCAAAACATTTTTGCAAAGTGTGACACATCCAGAAAAAGAAGAATAACAAAAAAAAAATGTGGTCACATTTTTACTAGACAAGATAGAGTGGTTGGTTTTGTTTTCATCTTGACTGTGTGTGTGTTTGTGGGTGTTATGTCATCATGGCAAAATGTGGTCCTAGAGATACCTACTGTGGTGAAAACTGCCCCAGAGGTGGCATTGAGTAATTTCACTGTTTATATATCTGGACAGATTTTGTCACTGCAATAGCATTGCAACCGTGGAAGATAGAGCCACAAAACTTTACAGGTCTGTAGCTGAGTTTGAGATGAAGGCTGAGCTTGAAGATGGAAGTTTTCCAGCCAAGAGGGCCAGAAGTGTGTGTTTATTTGGGGGTGGGGGGGGGGGGGGTGGAAGTGGGGTAGGGGCCTGAGTCCTCCTGAGTGCATCATTCTGTATTGTAATAATGTAGAAATGACTACAGAATCACAACAGGTTCATGGGTATTGTGGCTGATGCGGCAAGGTGATCTCTAGTTGTTGATGTCCTTAAGAGATGATAATTATGTATTCATATTGTGTATGGTAGGGAATCTAATATAATTTAATGTATCGTCATACCTCTTTTTCTTTTCTTTATGTCACCACTGGAGGATCATGAGTGTTGAGGTACAGAGACACATCTGTGCTGGGTGTGCACGGCAGAGCCTTTTGTAATTGGTATGTCATTTGGCACAGTGGTGTGTTTTATACTGAGGATAGACTATCATTAGAAAATGCACAGGGATATAGAACAGGGAAAAAACATCAAACCGGTAGTGCCTCCCACTTAAGTGGACATAAATGAATATGTGCACAGTGTATGAATTTGCAAGAACCTGGTCTGAAACTGACAATGAGATCCACTTTTGGTGTTCTGTGTCATCTTATTAGACATGACAGAAATATTCTGGCGAAGAAACTCAGAAAACCTTTCCTTTTTTGTGTGTTTTCAGTGCTTGTTTCTAATGGAAAACGTGATGAAAAGCTTACAGACCAACACTTACAGATTACAAAGAGATAAATTCCCAACATTCAAGTAATGTACCATGATATTGAGTTTGTGATAAAGATGTATTTCTGTGTATTACACTCAAACATGCAACATCAGCAAGCGTATCATCCACAGGCAGAGCTATGCCTGTGACATTGCTACCATCTGCACGTATGCTTGCCTTACAATACACATCTGTGTCTTAATAGACATTGTGGGCAGGGGGTGATGGTTTCATAATGCCATAGTAAAGCGATTTCCTGTCAGGGGTAGAGGAAGTGAAACTTCAAATTGAATCACTATCGCAACAATGGAAAACATGCTTCCATAAATATCGATTCTTCATTTGTGGATTTCTACAAACACATTGTAATGCTGGCCAGACAAACAAAATAAACACCGAACTACAGTGGAAGTACACAAGTAAACCGCTGTGGGTTTAAGTAATGCGGTCAATTTAGGGTGATTCTGAGATGAGCGGGTCTCCAAAGAGCAAACGCTTTCCTCCAGATTCATACAAGTTTTGATACATATTGTATTTATAGTCGTGACTTACTCCTACAATGTTCTACTGTTTTCCCACAGGGAAAGAAACTGGTTAGAAAATGAGGAACGGTTATATTTTTTATGTCCTGTATGTAAAGCATTCCCATTATTGTTTCCTCACAGGGTAAGAAAAAAAAGAATTCAGCTCACAGTGACGACGAAAGCCCGTCTGCATACCAGCGAGAAGTTCAGGCCTCCCCTATAGCTTCAAAATGAAACTTTTCTTTTCTTTCTACTTTTCTAAATATGGTGGCTTTCATTTCATGCCTTGTATTTTGATTAAGCAGCACATGTCACAGCATGTAAATAACTTTCTATTTCTGGCCTCCTCTTCTCCCACTCGCTACTTGTTGAAGAACTTTAAAGTTCTACTTTTCTTTTAATTTCCCTGCTTAGTGATGAGCCTGAATTTCCCTAACTTTTTGTCTGCTCATGTTAATAGACATCAAACTCTGACAAGCTGACATGCAAAAAGCCAGGTTTAGGAGTTCAATTTGTCTCAAACAAAATCATTAATGCCGATGATGACTCCAGAGCTCCAATTGTCCACTCCTGCCTTTGATTAGACAGATTTTGCACAAATAAATTGGGGAAGAAGACAGATAATTTTATTCTCTTTTTTTATGTTTTTCTCTTTTTCTTTTTTCTTTTTTTTTTTCTGAAACTCATGTAGCTCCTTTGAGCACATCTTTTTAATGGAACTCAATGGTGAGCCAGGTCATTAAGAAGTGGCACACAGTGCAGAGGGCACACATTTGAGCAAAACAAAAATAATTGATGTTGATTGATATCAACTTTTTGATTCTAACTCGAACTTCTAACTTTGTCCGCACTTTTAATAATGGACATTTGCATCTGAGCTGTGACCCTGCTTATTATGAACAGAACACAAGATGGACTTTAATTCCCATTCTGTCCCAGACCTTGAGAGTGTCCTGTACCTGAAGTGTGCCTCCTGTTTGAGGGGTGACACAAATACTGGAGCCCGTAAGGCGGTCTGCTCTTTCTGGCTTAAGGCTAAACTCCACATTAAAACTCAGATTTATTCACAGCTATGAAAATATTTAACAATGGCAGCCTTGTTGTCATTATGGCTCGGCCCCCCACTGAAATGATCCTCCATGCCTCACGTAAAAGTGGGACTTATCTCAGAAACAGCGCCAAGTTGCATAATTTGATTGCATTAGTGCCTTGGCATTTCAAACTGCTTTCTTCTAACTTTCCCCTAAGCAATTGCATGCTGTGCGTGCATCTGTAAAAGCGGTGGCATGACTTAATACAGCGCTCTTGTTTTTCATTCATTTGCTCTATTAACATGTGATTCATTAACACACCATTTACCCAGTTTAGTGGGTCTCTAAGGTCACAGCACTGATGGTGAACCGCAAGCTATGAGGATACTGGCTGCACATTGGGATGGCACAAGTGTGTGATATAATCCTGCCATGATGTGCTTGAGAATAAAAAAAAATAAATAAAAAAAGAGAGAGAGAGCCAAGTGCGGTTGGGGATGAAGGGGGCTACTAACAACAGTGCACCAGCCCCTGCAGTGGCCACCATGCTGACTTTATTAGTTTAGCGTCACAAGCCTTTCTCCGTAGAGAGCGCGGCTGTGGCAGGATGGAGGGAAAGGACTGCTTTGTTTGCCTGTGCGGATATGTGTTTTTGTGTGTGTGTGTGTGTGTGTGTGTGTGGGCATACGAATGGTCTGTCGGCTGGTATGTCTGTTTGTGTTTGCAACAAAAAAGAATTTGTTCTTGCTGTACAATTGTATGCAGTTCTATGTCCTTATTCTTCTTTGTGTGTGTGTGTGTGTGTGGGCAGCAGTTTGTCTGGTTATGTGTGTGCGTGAGCGTCTGCCTGTGTCAAGCCCTGTTCCCTGATAGACATGATTCTCCAAGAAAATGAACAGACGGTGACGCAAAGCCCTTGCACAGTAATAGCCTGTGAGGACCAAAAGAAAGCAAATAATGAAATCCATTAAATGGTAAGTTCCAAAACAATGCTCTAATAAAGAGGGCTGACCTACTGAATTCTAATTATTGCTTTAAAAGGCTTCATTTGAATTTTCCACAACCTAGAGGTTGTTTTCTAACAGTGTGTGGACTTACTGCAGCAGCCTTTTCAGATGCATATATCTTAGGGGTAGAGACAAGGCATGAGGTGCACTTCTCCAGGCATGAACACCAAATAAGAGAAAAGGTGGGGTAGGTGTTGCAAAATTGAACAGCTGCAATAGTAAATAAGGTTTATGTGGCAAGGGGAGAGCAGTCTCTCATCGGTCACCACGGTAACTGTGAATGTTGTTGATCCCTTGGGGAGGAAGAGGCGTCGCTTTCTTCACACCAACACACTCACCTCCACTGCACAAACTAGCACTGCATCCAATTCTAATCTCAAGTGTTAAACACAGATTTCCTCCACAAACCATGCAAGGCATCGTTTCACAATTAGATAAAGATTTCATTTTTTTTTTTCTTTTTTTTTTTTTTTAATATCCATGCTGTGGGGGGACAGAACACACAAGTGGAAACGAGTTTCATGGGGTATAAGATTTGGTTGTTGACCGGGTGACAACAAAACTAAGAGACCTTGATTCAAGTGAGCTTAAAGCAGTCAAGCTGATAGTTAAACACAGTGTTGCTGCCAGGAGAGGAGCAGTAGGGAGCCAGCAAACTATCTTCTTTTCAACACATTTGCCAAGGAACTGGCTTTGGACCAGATTCACATTCTTGCTAAGAATCTGAAACAGCAATTATTTTCAGTTTGTGGTGTGTTTTATCATGCATACAGTGGTATATTTTCAGAAAACACAGATGGAAAAAAATGAACTGTTAAGATTTTGACTTTGTTTGTTTCAATGACACCTACTTCGCTGTGATTGTGCTTCTATTAATAACATATTGCCATGCAACAAACACTTCCTTGTGTTGTGTTTTATCACTGAGGGTAAAAAAAAAGAGGGAGTGAGAGAAAAAGAAGAAGCTTGAAACGGATTCAGCAAAGAGAGGGGAAACAAAGTTGTCAAAAAGTTCCACTCCTCGAGACAAATTTGACATAAAACTATGTGAAGTTGCCTTTCATTCATTAAACGTAACAGTATTTTGGGGGGGATCAGCACTGACTGTCAAATCAGTGCAGGGGAGAGCAGAGGATACTAGCTAGTACAACTCCCCGAGGCGGAAAAGAATGCTCCTCTTGTTTCGCTGTTGATCTCTCCCTGGTTGACATGTCCTGTTTTCCTCTCCGACTCGTTCAAAGGCTAACAGGCTCATTTGAGCCATTTCTACTGGGAGACATGGATGTAGTCATTTGAATAGAGTTGCTTGGACCAGACTCATGGTGGCATGGCTTCCTGCGCATTCAGGCCAATTCGTGATTGCCGTGCAGGGAGCCATTGTAGATTTCTCCACTATCCCTTATATCCAGGACAAATCAGCCATTCAGCGAGCGTGTGCTTTTGAACTTCATTTACCCTTTCAAAAGAATAGATGCTAGAGGAACGTGCCACAATAAAATGGGCCTGTTAAGCCCTTCTGATGTAGATGATTCACACTTTTATAGGGAAGGGGTTGTGCAGTTTTATTATTATACATTAACAATAGGTTGCTTGCGCTATTCCCTCCTGTCTTCTCTTAAATAGTATTAAATTTGTTGGAGAGAACAACTTCTGGTGACATTTGGTGTGTATGTATATGCAGTATACAGTTCTATCTGAGGTATATTTAATGTTAACCATGGACCTGAATATATTATTTCAGGAGGAAATGCGCCAGCTGATATACAGTGCTTTAAAAGCCGTTTTTGGTCTTTCTATCAGTTTGTATTTCATCATACACTACACAAGCAGGGTCATATCGAAACCTGTGAGCATGAACTGACATCCTGCCATTCAAAATTAAATTTGATTTCTCGAAATATATCTTTAGAAACCAAACCACGCTGACCTCAAACAGGGCCTGTCACCAGCTCTTTTGAGAAATATTGTCCCTCTCTCTATGATGTGTTTGAGTGAGAGTCCCTTGCTTTGGAGTCGTGAATAACTGAAGGGACATGACAGAGAATGATACAGCTCAAAGTTGTGTGATACCACTAAGATGCAGTGACTGTGAAAAAAATAATTCAGCTTTTTTTTTTTCAACATGTAACACTGGCCCTCTATTTCACCCATGCAAAACAAATCAAGTAGTAATAAAAAATGTAAACAGTTAATGTTTAAGGAAAATTCTAATTATCTTAATTCCTAGAAGAATACACTACAAAACGCAGCGGGGCATAATCTTGTTACTGTTTTGCAGGAACCAAAACAACATTGTTGAATCCTAATATTCACAGTGTATTATTTCACTAACTATTTGCATACTCTCCTACTTTCTTTTTCTTTAAACCAAGGTAATGTTTGCCATCAGCATAGCGTCATCCGTGTCTTGCAAGGTCAAAGCTCTAGGCTACACCTGCACACTTGAAGCCACATGGTAAGTAATTCATCACTGTAATGATTTTTTTTCTTTCTTTCTTTTTTGAGATAACGAGCCAATGCATCGATAAATAATTTATTATTGGTGGTAAAATGGAAGGCAATGGGAAATCCACCATTTTCTGGGCATTTGGTTGAAGGACATAAAATAAGCAAGCTGTTTAGTAGCTCGTTTCTTGTGCCTCTGGCCATGTTGTAATGAAAGTCCTGGCGTTCTAAATACAGTGAATTCAGAGGGTGTTCAGACGCCTTTCACTCCTCACATTTTATGAGGTTGCAGCTTCATGCTAAGATCGTTCAAGTTCATGTTTTGCCTCATTAATCTACTGTCGGTGCCCCATAATGACAAAATAGCTATAGTAGTTGATATTTTTTAATCATTAAATAGAAAACTGAAATATCAGTGTTCAGAACTTTTATTCAGTATTTAGTTGAAGCACCTTTGGCAGCAATTACAGTCTGAAGTCTTCTGACATGACAAGTCTTAAACACCTGGATTTGGAGTGGTTCTGCCAGATCATCTGAAGCTCTGTCAGGATGGATGGGGACCGTCAGAGGACAGTAATTTTCCGGTCTCTCCAGAGATGTTGGATTGGGTTCAAGTCAGGGCTCTGGCTGGGCAACTCAAAGACTCAAAAACGAAGTTGTCCCTAAGCCACCCCTGGGTAGTCTTGGCCGTGTGCTTAGGGCCATTGTCCTATTGAAAGGTAAACCTCCTGCCCAGTCTGAGAGCCCTGGATCAGGCTTTCATTAGGGATATACTGTACTTTGTCCTGTTCAGCTTTTTTCGTAACAGGAAATTGATATCAGTCTTTTGGACCCATCTGCATGAGGGACAATACTTTGACTGACTCTGGTATCCTTGCCAAAATCATTTTGTGTTGTCTTTGGAAACTCAGTTAGACTTATTTTCACCTGTGCTTCTGCTTAACCTCTGGTTGCCTTCCTTTCTTACTGCCTTGTTCAGATCTCTGTCATATGTACAAGTTCTAGTTCCAAAACCTGTTACAGTCAACCCAACATCTGCCGACAAAAGTCACAGTCAGCTGTCTACTCTCCAGCCTTTCCAGCCCATTCCTCAAACTGCCTTAATGAAAATTCTACAACAGTCTTTCTCTGCAAATGCCTCTGCGTCGGTGTTCTGCTTTAGGGACTGAATTTCTTTACTGAATCCTAACACCTGCTACCATGCGTGCATCAACACTGTCATGGAGTTACAGTGGTGTCCAGTTTCCGTCAGATGTACTGCTTCAAATGGAAGACAAGCAGGACTATCATCATTTATCAGACAAGAGAATCTTGTGTCTCACTCCTTTACTCCACATGTGTCGTTTACTGAGGAGAGGTTTCAGTCTGGCCAACCTGCCTCAAGGTCCCGATCACTGAAGTGCTGCGGTGATCTTCTATCTTCAGGTAGAATTTCTGGAGGTCAGGCAAAGTGGCTATTGGGTTCTCAGTGAACTCTCTTGAGAAAGAGTACTGGTTCTTCCAAACTACACCCATTTAAGAATTATGGATGCCACTTTGCTCTTGCAGCTGAATTTTTTCACAGCCTTCCCCAGATTTGTGCCTCAATACAGTCTCAGCTCCTTTCTCCTTACGTCTTAAACATGCTATGCGCTGTAAGGTGTAAATATATCTGAATGATGATCAAGAGAAATGGGGGAAACCTGATTCAAGTTTTCAACAGCCATAGTAAAGCATGCACACTTAACTAGATGCGATATTTCAGTTTTTCCTTTTTAATAACTTTGATACAACATGATAGAATATGAAAAACAAGGTTTCTCGAACTTCTTTCTCAATGCAAACTATTCTTTTTTGAATTTGTTGTTCACCTGGACAAAACCTTTTTGTACTTTTCAATGACTCTCAAGGTCTTATCTGGCAGAACACAAGGACTCAAAGTCACCATGCTTTGGGGCAGGATAGCATTGGTCAAAATTAGACACAAGAGGTCTCTTTTTTTTTATTCCTTAGTTTCAAATGTAGGTGAAATCATTCATTTTAAAACTGCTGCTACATCAAATATCCATCACAGCGTTTCCTCGGGATGTGAAATGATGATCCTAGGATGGAGAGAGGTCCAGAAAGCTGAGGCATATTGAGGGCGGTGAGTGCCTTTAATAAAAAATCAAGGACTTTCACGGTCATCCATTTATTTTCAAAAGCTTTTAAGGTTGTAGTTTGTTTTTCTCAACCCTACAAACTTTCAAGGATTCTTACAGGGTGTGGAGTCCCTAGGATATTTATCTCCGAATTTGGGGAATATTTGTGCCTCGGTGAGGGTGTGTTACCTTGCCTATCACATGCTGAAACTTAAACTAAACAAAAGAAAATACAAGCTTTTTTGACCTGTGAAATGTGATGCTACAGTTTGACAGCGTGCTTTTGCAGATATGACCCCAAACCCCGGAGATATGATAATTTAAACAACTGATACTATTTCAGCAAGCATTGTTGTAGTTAACATGCCACTGATCCATCTCAGTTGTTTTCTGCACACTGGAAGGACTATACAAACTCAGATTTGCCGAGCATATCAACTTATCTTATACACATTCAACAAACTCATTGGAGCGTGCCTGTGCTTTCATTATGGGTCTCAAAGA
This sequence comes from Caranx ignobilis, assembly GCA_021432705.1. Taxonomy (NCBI): domain Eukaryota; kingdom Metazoa; phylum Chordata; class Actinopteri; order Carangiformes; family Carangidae; genus Caranx; species Caranx ignobilis. Next base: position 14,736,647 of record MU269981.1, on the reverse strand, counting down.
GATTGCTAGGGGAAAAGTAGGGTTTTACAGAAAGTTCACATTCAAATGTGAGCTTATATATTTCTGTGTAAGATTTACTGTAAGTACATTAGCATACTGCAGTACTCTGGGCTCAGCCCATTAAGCCACTTCTGTTCCCCTAACTCGCTTCATTCCTACAAGTCTGACTATAGGGACATTAATAATAAAACAAAACCATAGAAAATGAAATTACAGCTTTTAATTGCGTTGACTTTATCGCTGTGTTGTCATCACTGAATTTAAAAGCAGAGTTGTCGCTGGTGTTTTTATAATAGGCCAATCAAGGAAAAAAGGCAGTATTTACATAATTCAATCAGTCCTTTACTAACCATAGCGCTTGTGCTGGCTGTTGCAAAATCTATACTGTAGCCTGCAATAGCAAGCTTCCTCCAAACATGCTCCACTTTACAGAAACCTCAAAGCAAAATAGATTCACTCTCCTGTATCATATAGTCGATTCTGCTCATCCCAAGCTAAAAGACTATGTCAGTAATTGGTGGGTGAATCTTGTAATGCAAACACTGGCTGCTGGTGTTGCACTTTGCTCAACAGAATGAATCACATCGAGCAATGTCAGCCTGACCTGTGATTCTAAATGTGGGTCCTCCAATCAGTCTTCTCATTATCAACTCTCTCCACATCAAAGTAGCTTCACAAAGTCAGAGTTGAAGTCAAGAACAACAACTTTTCTGCGGTAGAATGAGTTTTCACAGCCCTTGTTTGGATCTGAACTAAGCATCAGGTCTGTAGTCTTTTTTTTTTTTTTTCCTGGCATGACACACAACAACAGAGCAACAGTGCAAATAATGCTACACTGGCAGAAGTAGCTGACATGCAGGGTTCCACTTCAGAGTCCTCACTTCACTTGTGCCCTGAGGAAAAATTTTGAGTGAAACTTCAGTTTGACCTGATTTAAACGTGAGGGAAACAAGAACGGTGCTCACAGTCGCTCTTGAAAGTGACCTCTTCCCTTTCAGCTGATTTTTTTTTATTTTTTTTTATTATGTCTTGTGAAATGTGTTCTTGTCCCCCTCCACGGGGAAGTCAGGGGTCATGGTGTAGGGTCAGACATAAAGCCATGCCTGTGTAGTTGGGAGGGATTCACTGTCTTACGTGAGGCACTTACACAGGGCAGGTTACAGGGCTGATTATAGGATGGTGCCTCATCACTACGCCACCCTACTGTCCATAAAGCTTACAATGACCTTTTGGAATGTCATATCCCAAACACTACCACTGTGAGATAATGGGCTGCACCCTCACCAAACCCAGCATCAGATTACAAAAGAAGGAAAAACATGACCACAACAGCCCCATCATAAGAAGCGTGCAGACATGTAGAAAAACATGTGCTGGAAGTGATTAAGCAAAACCTCATCTCGACATGAGCTGATCAATAGTCAACCTGTCAATCACTCTCAGGGCTAACAAGTCTATCAATATGCTGATACTGACAATGATCCAGACACTTGACCTTTTCCATGGCTTTAAGACTTGGTATGGGGGCTTGAGAGGGTCTGACAGTAGACTGGTGCTGAGAAAGATGGGATGAATCACAATTTGGATTTTATTGGCAGGGCCAGAAATTAACAGGGACGCTGGGGGAAAAAATACCCTTGAAAGTTCAGAAAATGCCCATGAAATTAAAAATGAAAGGGAGGAACATGCCCCCTGATAGTAATGGATACCCATTTTTGTACCTCACCCCTTTCATATTATATTCATTGAGCTGTCAAATATTCACAGGTTAATGTGCCAAGTGGGTCGTTTGTGGGGGATTTGTAGCAACCTATGACAATGCAATTCTCTCCAGTGCGCCTTGGGCAAGAACAATGGAGCTGTTTTTTGATTAAAAAACAACCGAGCACACGCGGAGTCTGCAGCGAGTGTTTGATTCTTGCTGTTGATGTGATGGCAAATCTTAGCGGTGAGCAAATTTGAATGTTTAATTACCAAAGCACACTGCTAAAACTGAAGATACAACACATTCAGTAGATTTATCTTTTACAAAGTACACCGGCGAAGTGAATCCAGATAATAGTCCCTTATTGATTCTCTCTCTCTCTCTCTCTCTCTCTTTTTTTTTTTTTTTTTGAACTAGGCGCATCTCAAAGGAGGGAAAGGGGATTAAGAAGAAGCAGATAAGTTAGAAAAGGCTTACAACCAATGTGCAGATGGAGCAGCAACTTAGTATCTGGACATTTTCTCAAAAAAAAAAAAAAAAAAAAATCAGTTCACTTATTATAATATTTCATAGTTACATACAAATTACCCCTTGGAATGATCTAAATGGTGTGAACAGAGGTTAGTCAGATCACATAAGCATGGCAAGGGGAAAAGAAAGCCCTCCTAAATCGACATAAAGCCTTGAGAAGAATAGCAATGATTTACTATCTCTAGTCAGACAAACTGGGCCATCACTTGTATTTTTACCTCGACACATTATGCTGTTGCTTTCCCCACAGTCAGATTTACACCAGGCCGCTTTGACTGTTCTGTGCTTTAAAGCAATTTCTACTACAGCTTTTCCAAATGGCAAGGTGCACCCAAGCATTGCACGTATGGTTTGTTTAGCACATCCTCTGATACAAAAATAATTACATCATACGTGTGCACTTGAATGATAACACATGAAAACAAAAGAAGAGTGCAGGCAGATATTTTTTTTTCCCTCTGTAAGCGTGAAAGGAGATGTTGCAGAAAACAAAATGATAAGAATCGGGCAAAATGATTTCGAGCAGCATTCATCAAGCATCGCCGTGACCTTTGATGTCTCTATGGAACCACATGTCTCTGACCATGAGTGGACAAGAACAGCATTTGTCCTCAGAGATGTTTTTATCACATGGGCAGACGACCTCCATGAGAGCTTTCTTAGCTTGTTGTGTGTTTCTCTCAGTGCGGTGCAGCGTGTCACACGTGTTACTATTGAAACCTCTTACAATGCACATGTAAAATAATACCTGGCTAACAGCACCACCACTAAACTGTGAACAGTTAGACACATGACCAATTTGAATGCACTGGTTCAGTGCAGGCAAAGAGTCTCACGCGCACACACACACACATGCACACACACAGTGGAGAGCAACGAGACAAATGTAGGTAAGTACCTGATATGACAGATCCAATCCTACTTGTGTAACACAAACAGGGATGGATAGGTGCAGGCCCAAACAAAATATTAATAAAGAGTTGTGGTTCTGAGATATGAGGAGAGCCCCAGCATTACACTCATTCATCTTTCACTTTGCTTTTCCTCCAGGCCATAATATTTCTCATCAATCAGCAAGTTAGGTGTCAAGTGAGAACAATTCAGCACAAAGTGAATGTCAAGCTCTCTTCACTGCCCATTTTCCAATCTGGCAAATGAATGGCTCTCTGATGCTGATGAATATGTATTGATAGAGTGAAGATGGTATGCAACAGGGGCCAGACGACCTCACATGCTAATGTGCAGGAGACATCTTCCCCTGGTAGACGAACAAATGAAAATCTTGTCCTCTGTAACGGGGGAATTTACACAAAGAAGCCCTTCGCTGCTTATGCAAGAATATAACGTTTAGACGTCGCGGCGATGTTCCACGTTATTTTCACTGACAGCCCCGACACAGTCTGTCCCTCTTCCACCACCTTTAGCTAGCTCTTAATTAGTGCTCTGCAGTTTATCCGCGTAAGAACACAAAGCAACACAAATGTGCTGTTATTGTGCTCATTAGCAACTTTGCCCCTAAAACAGTCATATACACACTGTGATACTACAGGGATTACATTATTGTTTAACTTTTAAATTAGCAAAGCAGAGCTTGTTTGTGTCTCTGCTTGATCGTCACTTTTTAATTATGTTTTAATGTTAACAATTAGTACTGAAGTGGAGTCAGCAGCATTTGATTGGAATCCTTCATAAACACAGCTCTCTAAATATGTTTTATTGTGAGGAGTAATTCAATGTGAAAAATGTGGCAGTATATATCAGATGTAACAGATGACTTGTGATTTTTCAGCAAAACAAGGCTTTTGCATTCATTCTTAATCTTCAGCATTTAATTCCTTGCTCATAAGAATGGGGAGGTCCAAGGTGATAAATTAAGCCCCTCTAAAGATGAAAAATAATAGCAATAAGTAGGCTTTGAACTACAAGATACTAACACCCTGTGTGAATGACACGTAGTCATGATTTATGGACTATCGTCAGCACTTTGCAGGGCATATGAATTACTGTGCTGTTTACACATCAAGTCCTGACAAACATCAATACTTTACTACCTGGAAAATTATTTGCAATCCATTTTTATGGTGCTTATGCTGTCTGATTAAGCTAAAAGCTACTGTCAGTGGACAACGGCCCTAACATCTTTAGTTGAAGCCTTTCCTCATATATCTTTGCTTTGAGACCCCTTGTTACTCTTCCTGTGCTGTGCATCTGCCCCATCTCCGATTAAGAATATCTTATTGCATTCATCACTGATCTAGTGCTTATACAGCAATTAATAATATATACTTTAAACCAGTGTAAATGTTTATCTCGGCATAGCCGTAGCCTTGACTGGTTTGTGCATGTTGGTATGTACTGTCATCTTTGAATTCTATTTAAGAGATCATTTCTTGGCTGTCAGCAGCACTCCACTCTGGTTTCACTCATCACTCAGAAACACATATATTGGAATAGGGGGAGAGGATTGGTCATTTGATGCTGTCACTTTCTTTTTACAGTGCCCGCTTATTTCTCACCACGTCACTCCGTAGAATAGCAAAGTAAGTGTCACCAGTGAAGTGTGTTCGTCTAACCTAACCGCACACCCACCAGTCCACCCACCAATCCATCTCATCCATCCATCCGTTCAGCCATACAATATGTGTCATGTACGAAAAAATAAAAAAGAGAAGCATCTGACAATGACACGTCGACCATCAGTTACTCTGTTAAAATGGAAAATTTATAGTGTGTGACGACCGAGATGGTTGTTAAAGGAGAGGCTATGCGGTCCTGTATTATCTAATCCTATTTTAAGGCTCAAGTCGATCCAAAACAGTGGATGGCAATGGTATCTATCTACACAGATATTTTAATCATTTTCTGAATGAAAGATCATCTTCAACAATTTCATTTTTAAAATTATATGATATTTTTTGACTGCATTGCCTTCTTTGTAGAGAGGACTGGTATTGCTGTTGTAGAATTTCTCCAAAGATTTCTTTTCAGCCATGCAGTTCTTGTGGTGTGAAAAATATTGGCTGATGTTGAGCATTTTTACTTAGTTTTATCCTTTTTTTTAAAAAAAAAATATGGTAATAATTGAAATGTCCTTGCACCTTGACAAATAATCCTAAAATATTGAAAATTGAAAATATGAATTTGGTGCATGGTTTAATAGAATGTGCAGAGAACCAAGGAGCAATGATATTTGTTTTAGTACATTTAAACATATTTGACCTGTTTACTGTATTAGATGTCATTTTCAAATATGTCCATGTCCATGTCCATATGATCCATGTCTTTCAAATAAGTATAACTAGAACAAACTAAATGAATTTTTAACATCAAGGTGCCATTTGTAATTTTTGCTATTGCTATAGCCGACGTTTTACTCAATAGTTTTGCCAAGAGCTTCGATCGTTTGATCTGGTAAGTAAATAGCTGTTGCTAATGTTAGCTATGTCGCGATGACAAAACTTATAAATGGCTGATTTGAAACCATTATTTATTGTTATTTGTACAAAATGATGTGAACAGAAACAAAGTCACATCTACTAAGGGTACAAATCTTGTTAACAGTCAGCAGCACACATAACTTAGGGCCACCCCTCCTTATTCACTGTCCCCATATACTATGAGGTTGCTTCTCATTCCGTCCCTGTAACATGTTGGAGTGCTGTTGTCTAACAAGCAATGTGGTTTAGGTGGCAGTTAAAGATTAAGTGCAATGATTCTAATTCCATCAGGAAATGCTTGCTCCTTTCTTTCCAACACGAGCGGTGCTTTTGATGGCCCATTTAATTTGTCACTGTTTCTCTATGCTCAGCCAATTTTCATTAGGTTGAGGCAGCGTGGCCCCCCGGTCGACATGCGTACTAACACCCATTTCTTGTTGGCCATCATGTCCAAAACATAAGCATCTAGTTTGTATTCCCTCCCTCCCTCTCAGCGTCTGCCTTGCTCACTCACTCGCTCAACCATGACAGACCAAATCCCTCGCTCTTGGCTCATCTTCTCCACTTAACTTTAATAGTGTGAAAGAATAATTTGCATGTTTGAGATCAAGAGATAAGAGAGAAATGGCAAAAAAAAACACATCATTGTCATCTTATCCCAGAATACCTTGCTGTTGCCAGTCACTGGGGCAATTTTCCTTCATCACTCTTTCCTCCATTCTGTCTCTCTCTGTGCTGTTGTCTGACAGAATACAGGACACCTCTTTAACTATGTATAGTGTTGACCAATCATGCTATTCATTAAATCCTGGCTATCTCTGAGGTCACTCAGAAGGTCTTTTGAAAGACAGTGGGTCAGCGTCTCTCATTGTACTTAGATTTTAATGAGAATTATTGATGACCATACGGATGACATGTTCACAGCTCAGACAAATTAGTCACTTATTCTTTTTCTACACTTCTGTACATAAGATGCCTGTGTAATTGTGTAGCATCCTGCTGATCTCTGTTGCTCATGTCACCAACCTTGTCTATTCAAATCACCACCAAAGATAGAACTATAGCTATTAGAGAGAGTCATTATAATCCTGAAAGGAAGCCACTGTAATTTAAGTCTATACTCACATTAAAGTAGAATGTGAATAGAGAGATTTTTTTTATTGCACAAATATTATAATATGTCTGTAGTTACACAGCAAAGTGGAATATTCACATCTGTAGCCCCAAAGTTTCCCCAGGGGTTAGAGCTTTGTCAGAGTCAGATAATTTGGGCGAGAGTTGGAAATTTAATCCACAACAACAGAAATTCCACCCTGCACCTCTAATCTGCTTATTAGTCCCCATTTACACCTGCATGTTTTATTTGGATATTTTCATGATGTTTGCAACATGTGAAATCATCGTGAAGCTTTTGTGAAAGGGAAAATAAAAATGATAATAAAAAAAGGCTAACTGTGGTATAAGTTTAGCCTCTATGCCAAAAAAATGTATTTTATGGCATTAATGACTTTGGCATGTAATCCTCTTTGAAACAGAAGAGAGAAAGTGAGGCGGAAGCATCTCATGAAAGCTAAGCCAATCCCATTGGGATTTTGCTTAAAACCTGGCAGAAGTCTAACAAACTCTGACTAATAACTGCACCTTGCATTTGGAGTTTTTCTAAGGACAGTGAGCGTGTTGAAGGAAGAACCCACATTCAGCAGATTAAACTCAACTCTTGAGGCTCAGTTAAGAGTTCTCATGCTATTCCAGGAAATTTCACACTTTAAAACTCTTTCTCCAATATCCTCTAAAATTACTTTATTCACAATCTAATGTGCAGACATAACCAACCATTATTGAACTGAAGTGTCTCCATGAATCAAATGCAGCTCTAATATACAAGGCCCTATAAAAGTAAATAGCCTTGAAACTCTGCTTACTAAAGGTAAGTTAACTTTTTCAGGAAAACAAAATGCCTGCATATTGTTTTGGGTTGGCATCATGCCATAGGCATGCCACTAGGCAAATAATCTTGGCTCCTGGTGCTTTCTCCACTGAGCACAGAACATTTGAGCAGGCAAGGCCAGAGGCCAAGCAAATATTGTCCATCTAACCTATTCACATGAATTATAGAATAAATTCTGCCCGAGCACAGCTGAGCTGCCTGATATATAAATTTGATGGGTAGTTCTTGCAGGTAGTTGTACAGAGTGAGAAGTGCATCATTCACGACAAAGTAATGGCTCAAGTATTTAAATAATTAAAGTTGCTATCATCTCAAAGCTCAATTTTGCTTCCTCCGGGAATGGGGAAGTTTTCTTTTGCCAGGTGCAATTTGTAATTGAAAATATACCTCAAAGATTTTGTCAGAATAATACATAGTGACATAAATTTACCAAAGGCTTTTATTAGAGGAGGTAAATCAGTGTCAGCGGCGAATACATGTAGGGTAAAGCCAGATAGTACGTCATCAGCATATTTCCATAGGGAACTAAAATTGCCTCATTCTTTGGAGTTCTAGGTGAGAAAAGATAGAATTGAAACCTTTCTCTTTTTCTCTGCTTCACTGGTTCAAGATAACCATTGTGGAGACCGATGCTTTTGAAATCACCCTGGTGGCCCTGTAAGACTACCAATACTGGGGAGTCTCTTGATTTAAGAGCTGACAGACAGAGTGAATACAGTCAAGCCTCGCTCTTCTCAGTGAGCCAGGAGCAGACAGTGCATCTCTGCAGCAAAGTGAAGCAGTTTAACTTCTCCTCAGCTATGTATTGGTCTATTTAACATGGACATACATGCATAAACTCTTTCCACATGTCACTTGCCATAGCATCCAGCAAAAAGACATGACACAATTTGACCCCCGCCCCTGGAGTTTCACATGTCACTCCTCTGTACTAGTGATGGGCATGTCAAGTAAAAGCTCTATTTGATAATCACCAGGAACTATTTGACCATTCTCGAAACTGGAAAAAAATCTGTCTGTCGTTTATGTAAAAATGAAATCACAGACTGTGATGAGAAGCGGTACCAAGAATAGTTCAAAGATACTGCTTCTCATCACAGTGATACTGTTTAATTAAGCCCTTGTCATGGAATGAGAGAACATCTAAGTGGGGACAAAGTCTCCTCTCCTGGCAGTAGAAACAAGGAAACATGCACATCATTTGACACAAGACGATGGTCTCGTAAACTATTTGATTTTTTATAATTGAATGACTATTAAAATATTTGCATATTCGAAAATGATTCTCCATCCCTACTCTTTACTGTGCAGCACGGAGAAAGGCACCGAATGGCCACGCAGACCTACAGTAGAGGCATGAAGTAAACCAAATCATTTCTTGCAGTTTATTTTATCTTTTTTTTCTATACTCAGCTAACTGGCTGAATGCACTGGTTGTATTGAAGCCACATAGGGTCAATGGGTTTTTTAAAGGCCACAGTCAACAAAGCATGTCGTAACTGCGTTTTGCAGGTCAGCTCAAGAGATGCTTTCTTCTCTCTAATCATGAACATTAAACTTTTTTCCTTTTCACCTCTTTTCCCTTCACTTAAAATGTATATGTCCTTCACACGGGTGTATAGAAGATTACATTCCTTTTACATCTGTCCATATGCACAGGTACAAAAAAGAGCGTTGACCCTAGACACCTTATATTCTTATGTCTGGACCCCGGGTGCATAATGGGATACCTTGATTGTTGTTCCTGCCTCACTGAATGTGGCTACAGACAAGACCAAGGCTGCTAATCAGCATACAACAGTAACATTTTTCTCGGTAAATGAGCGTGTGGAGGATGAGGTGGAAAGAGCTCCTTGAATTGTTCTTGTTTTATAACTTCCCTAACTTCAAAGAAAAATCATAAAACAGACCCCAGTGGTTAAGTATACGAGTGGTGAAGTCACACAATGTTGTTTGGGACCTAAATTTAATAAATTCCAAAGCTGTTTTGTTGATATTTGTTCCAGTGATGCCAGACCTCAACTAGGCCGACTGGGGACAAATGTCAGTGTGCCTCCAGTCCTTTTTTTAATGAAAAACACAATCCTGAAAGCTTATTATGATTTTGTAATGTGTCTGACAATTTGCTACGATGTTGCATATTATGTTTATACGCATATTAAGAAATTAAATATTGTAATAGTCACAGTCACACACTTAGCTTTTACTGAGAGCATCTACATCCAAGAATATGAAGATCTTAGGTGAGCAGCGCCGCTAGATTTCCCATTAAATGTCGCCAATATTAGTTTAAATGATACGTGTCTAATATCTCAAAATAACCCATTTTCTCATTAACTGTTTGCTCTTTAACAATGCTACATGGCCCAGAGGATCTTAAGATATAAACAGACGCACCACAAAGGGCCACTGCACAGAAGAATCCGCCGGTAGGAAATTAATGACAAGCTCCTCGTGTTGCACAAACACAAGGTGTGAAAGAGAGTCAGGGAGGGAAAGAGACAGACGGATGAACTTTATCAGCCTTTTTATGTGAAGGAGTAAGGATAGACTCTAGTGATATGAGGGTTGGATTTGTTGGCGTCATGTTTGTAAAGTGCAGATCAAATGTACTGAAACACGACGAACGCCAGCCATCACAGTTTGTGCTAAAATGCACTCTGGTGAAAGCACAAGGGTAAAGTTGTTAAGGTTACAGTGGATCTTTATCTTCACCCCTTACTCTAATGACTAATTGACTTCTAAATTTACTACGTAGAAAATCACCACTAATGAGATTTGTGTGCTCGGTGCGTGTTGTAGTTGTTAGATTCAGACCTTTTTTAGCCTTGGGAAAAAAAAATGCTAAAAAACATTGTTGATAATAAGGTGAAAAAAAAAAAATCACTCAATAATGTATTTCCACAAATTAGCAGAACAATCTGACAGTACATTAAAAATAGCTCATTATGAATAAATGGCCCATTGTGTTGAACACCTAATCTCAAAGTGACTTCCCATGTGGCCAAATGAGGCTGTCCATTAGCTGCTAAGTTGCCGCTAGCACACTGGACGCCTTTCACTCACTGACCGGAGCAGAGCAACTTGTGCCTATTAATTTAAAGGAATGAATTGGATAGCATATTATTAATTAAAGTGCGCAAAGTAATTTATGCATACAGTTTATTTATTCAACAGATAAATTTACTAATGTCTACACACATTAGTGTTTTCAGACGCACATGATATTTGATGCACACGTAAAACTCCACCGCATGGAAAGGTGAAGTTGTTTATACTCATGAGCACACTACATGAGAAAATGTTGTTTTCTTATAAAGTGAATTAATAAAGTGAAGTTTTGAGCCGTACACACTTAGCTAGGCATATATACACCAAGAAATGCTGTAAAAGAAAACACAAACATAGTGTAACCTTTAATTTTGCGAGTCGATATCAGCTGGGGTACTTTGAGCAAACTGTGTGTTTTGTGGTCATGTGGGGAGCTGCGTCGAGGGGTTGAGAGCTGTATGAATTCTTCATCTGTAATCAGAGAAATGTTTTTGGTTTGAGTTGTGTGGGGTAGACAGTTGAAGTGTGAGATGGTCCTGGTTCTGTCAGTGCTGGGAAAGCTTTTTCTTTTCTGTATGTTTGAACAGGGGTTGGTCCAAAGGCATCAGTTTTACAGCACAGTTTGCATTATACAGTGTGAAAAATGTGATTTATCAAGCCCCAATACCTCTGTAGAGAGTAAAAATATATAGTTTTGTTATGATTGTTGGATTCATATTGTAAAACAGCTGGAAGTTTGTGAAAGAAAAACAATCTTGTTAGATATAGCTTGAGAGCCACTGCTATGACTATAATTCAAACCAACAGTGATTGGCCACAAAATGATAACAAAAGAAAAGCGTGGATATACAGTATACTATATACATACAATGACCTTTATAGGTGGTTTAAATGTGCTTCCTCAATTCTTGCATTTGACATATACAACAGTAACATATATACAACTAATATGATCTTTTTTTCTCTATTCCAAAAATTATTTATAGTATATGTTAAAAAGTGAGTCATCAATCCCAGAAATCCAAACACTTCCAGTAATCACTGACTCATTGCTGCTGATCAACAACCTTATTTAATTAACCCTGTTAATTAACTACATGAGAGTAGTCTCACTTTGTTGTTGAGGCTGGTAACTGATCCCACTGATCTTGTTAGGCATTGTCCATCGCCTCTGGATCTCCAATTGTTGCCAAAAGACTACTTTAGCTTAATGCCATGAAAGGAGCTGGGGCTAATGGATTGATGGACACAAACATACTCCACTGTATAATGACTTCAGATTTGTTGTGTGAGAAGGGCCCATATGGTGTAATGGGTTTTGCTGTGAATTCTGCAAAAGGCAACCCTTGTAATCATCAAACTGGAAACCAACAAATTCCTCTCTCCTCTCTATCTATATCTTTATCTATGTCTATATCTGTATCTATATCCATACCTATATCTATGTGTGTGATATATCATTTCTTTCTTTCTTTTATTTCTTCATTTTTTACATTTGGATGTAAACATTAAATCCCATTTTTCCTCACTGACCCCCTCTCAATCCCCCTTCCCCTACCTTTGCTCACATGCTTTTACACACATGAGTGGAAGAGAAAGTGACATTTTCCAGCAAGCTTTGTTACCCATCAGTCATTGTTAGCGTGTGTCTTGGAGAGAAAACCCTCAGCGTGCAGAGGGAGACCAAGCAGAGGTGGAGAACAGGGGCCTTTAAGCATTAAGGGGGCGCAAAGCAAAGGAGCAAGGCTGGGTTTAATGTGTGTGAGTATGCGCACGCACACATCCGCCCGACATTGCTTGACACTGGCAACTCATAGCCACCAATTAAAATGCAGAGCAGTGTGTTTTAGACATTATGTAAAAGAAGAACTGCATTTGCATGAATCACAATTTCTATGTAAAGATCAACATCCAACTTCCCTTTATATGAGTCATTTATCACTCAAAGCTGAAGGATTCTCGCCAAACATTAGTTAAACATAACACCATGTCCACAACTTTTTATTATATGGATTTATTGTTAATGATTTATTTTCTATCTATTGCTCCAGCTAGCACCTTTTTCTTGCTCTTTGTTAGAGTCACTGCTCCTTCAGGCAATGCCAGACAGCTGGACCTTGAATCTAAAATATAATACTTTTTTGTTAGCTGTAAGTTGCTGAAACTAAGACAAAGATCATTTTGTGAGCAATTAGAAGCTCCACTCATCAACTCTTTTCAGGTGTGATGAGGCTGCTGATGGGAACTAACAATTTCAGGTGTTAATTTATGTGTTTGCACAATACACTCCTCGAAGACACTTTTTTGCTTTCTCACAACAAATACTCCTTTTGTAATTTGTTGCAAGCATTTATTTGTTTTAATTTACTGCAGAACACTTAATGCACTGTGGCCTAACGTAGTTTCCTGTCATTCTATAGGTCGCATAAGCCAGGGAATAAGATTAGCATGGGACTGCAGGTTATGGATATGACTGCTGTACCACATTTAAACAGTAAGCTCAACTCAATATGATCAAATCCATCAATGCCACAAGCTCTGTGCATAAACTACAACCATCTGTCCACTTAGACTTACTACCTCCCTGTGAGGCTTGGCATTATAAGTAGATGTAAAGCAACATATTTGACTGCTGCATGCTGTGGCCCACTGAATTGTATTCTAAAAATTTTATGAGACCAACCTTTGATAGCCTAATTAGGTATTACCTCTAAATGGATGCATTGCATGTGCCTCTTTAATACAGCACAACAGCTCCCTGACCTCCCAAAGACCCCTCAGTTGTCTCTCTCTGCTTCGTTAGCATGAACAGCAGGTTTTTTTTTTTTCCTTCAAACAGTGGTAGGCTAATATTGCCAAGTAACTGTCAGCAAATATTGGCAGCTTGATTGGTCTGATAGCTTCCCGCTCTGCTTGTTTTGTTTGTTTTTTGTTCTCTCCCCTCTAAATGTGTAGTATAGGTGTGTTTACCAGATGAGGTGGCAGGGGGAAAGAAATTTAAGATTTGAACATGCAGGGAAGGGAAGAGTCTTGTTTGCACAAATAACATTGAACAGGAGGAGGGAGGGAAGGAGGGAGGGAGGGAGGGAGGGAGAGGGATGAGGAAGGAGGAGGCTTTAGACAAAAAAAAAAAAAAAGAAAGAAAACAGCGTCTTGGATTTGCACATTGTTATCACGGCAGTGTCATTGCTGTGACGGTGACAGAGAGAAGACAATGAAAATCTCTACTTCCAAGCGCAGACATCCCTAAATTCACCTCGTCAGACATTTTTTATTCCCCAACCAGACAAGTACAATTTCCGTCTATGGTGATGGCGACGTTTGGTTGAAGGAGTCCTGTTATGGAAGATGAATGAACATCCTTGAGCCAATCACAATAGCACATTCCTTTTGGTCATATTATAATGTAAAATATGTTCTACAATCAATGCATATGCACACTGCAATACCCATAATGAAAATGAAGATAATAGTTCCATCTGGAATGAAGATGATCTTTAGATTCCTGCCGGACCAGATCCTATCATCATTATAAAACCTGCCAGAAACACAGAGAGAGAGAGAGACTGAGAGAATACAGGAGAAATAGATTCAGAGAGACAGGGAAAACGAGAGAAGAAAGATTAGAAGAGGTGGAGGGGGGATCTACAGCATTGACATTATTGTTAAATACATAAAATCACAGACAGAAAAATGCCCATAGACCTGCTGGAGTAGCAGCACTTGACTCACCACTCTTATACCCCTCCATCCCTCCTGAATTCACTTTCATAGCGGGTGTACTAGTGCATAAAGTCTTCCATGGCTGAGACCTGACAGCCTCAGATGCCAAAAATCCATCTTCCAATGCAATTTAGCACAGAGGGAGCTGGGAAGATGGGGAAATTATACATGACTCGAGTCAGAGTTTTAAGGTAGCGGTGGAGACCCACAGACACATTTGAAATGATGACAGGTTGCAAGAATCTGACAAGTCAAAAGTTAGTGACTCCAAAAATAAAATTTCAGTCACTTTCCTGAGACCCCTGTGACAGGGCAAAGTATTGAGGTGCTGCCGCGCTCCTTCTTTTTGTTTCCATTGGCTCAAGATACAGCAAATAGCCTTCTGGCCATTTTTCCTGCGAGGTCTTCTCATTTCTCTCCTCAACTGAAGAAAAAGGAGATAAAGTAATGCCAGTTGTTGAAAATTTACTAAGTACAATCAAATCTTGTTATATGTGCATGTGTCTCTAAATGACAGTTTTTCACAAGGTTTTGATTTGTGTGAACTTTTCTGTTGTGTAATTGTAAATGTTGAGTTAAACCCCATTGCACTATTACTGTTGAAGCTTTTTTTTCACCAACCATTTACAGTTATTGTAGCTATGAAAGAGGTTGGTTTTTACAGTTCTTGTCTAAAGGTCAGTCTCAGAAATACTTTTGAAAAAAGATTAACCTCAAATGAGACCCTTGGGATCAGAACTCACACCTTTCACAACTCTATGAAATCTGAACATAAAGAAAACATATAGAGCCCCTTGCATTTTGAATGCCAGTCTTTCCATTGATAGTAGTGTCTTTTGTGGCAGGCTGAATATAAAACCTTCAGAACTTAAGATGTGCTCAGTAATCATCATGTTCAGCTTCTTCTGTATTAAAATAATGCGGGTGGCTGTTGATTGCACATCCATGGTTACAGCCCTGCTAGAAGATAATGCAGCATGACCTTAGTGGTGCAGTTTGCTAAAATGTGAAACACAGACCCTAATAATAAAGAACTAAGGTAAAGTTTGTGGCTAATTCAGTGATGCCATAGCAACCTCCGTCACCCACTGGAAAAATAAACTCATATTACCCTTATGAGGAAAAGAAAGAAAAATGAAAACAAGAGTGATAACATTATTTTTGTTATTGTTTGGACTATTAGTAGATTTGTGTACATGTTTTTATGTCTAAACCATGTGTCTATTCCATATGTATGTAAATACATCAAGTTAAAGGACTTTCTGATCTTTAATACATCAGCATAGCATAGTTTACAACAGTGAAACCTGGATCTATATCATATGTCTGCTTCACTGGCCTTCTGTTCCATTTGAGGTTGTTTTCACCTTATGTTATTTGACAAGGAAGAGACACACTGAGCACCACAGCTGTCTGTTAGCTCCATATTCCCCTTTTCCGATATGTTCTTGATATTAGGCATTAAACTTTGAGTAATACTTCAAAACTAAGAGGGTCTATTTCATCTTTACTTTCAGCTAAATTCGTCAGGCTCCTCATCTCACACCTTTGCATCTCCTCTTGAGCAGAAAGTGAAATATTTATCATCAAAATGCACTCAACTTGTTGAGATGTCTGCACATAAATCATTATTGTTTGATGTGATGAAAATATTTGAAATATTTATCCCATGTGAAAAGTTTATGGAGATCTCTTCATTAATTTAATGTGTTGACGCTAAAAATACCAGTGGATGAATATATCTTGAAAAGTAAACTCAGCTTTATGATTACTAAAGGTATGGGTGGGGTGTGTGCGTGTGTGTGTGTGTTGGGGGGGGGGCAGACCACAACTTATCTGGTTTTAGTTATGGCAATTAATACAGATCAGAGCCAGATAAACAGAGCGCCTCACATAATAGTGATAATGGCTGAACACAATTTGAGTGGATATATCAATAATACAGTGTGGTGTAAACAGATTGCACAAAACCACTGAAACCTAATTGATTGCCCTCGATGGAAATGAATGGACGTCAGTGGCTGTTAATTTTAGCGTAAAATACAAGCTTTCCTTAATGGGCCTCAACAAAGCAATCTGTGAGAGAGCCAAGCGTAATGTGGGCAAACTGCTCGTGTCCCTCAGAGGAACACATGACCCAACTGTCAGATGCCAAAATGCCAAAAGCTTGATTGACAGTCTTGTGTTAAACTGCGTGTTTGAACTCATTAGCACATTAAGGCTTTGCTACATAGAGGAAACCCAGTCATTCTGTATTAATGTTGTACTCCCGATTCTTTCAACGTGTCACTCAAGACAGCACCCTTGTGGGAACGTAGAATTGTAATGGTAACACATTTTTCAAAAGCCTTCAAAAAGGTTGTCATCCATGGACAATTCCAAATCGAACGTATCATTTATTTACAGAAAAAAAAATGTTTTTATTCTGTGTTTTCACACAGTAGCTTTACCACACACAGTCAGGTTAGATTAGTGTTATAAACATGTGCATTTGCATACATGCATAATTGTGTGTGTGCCCTGATAAACAAAATCACACAAGCGCACGTACACACAAAACACATCAGTCAAAAGTCGGCGCGGTGTCTTTCTTCACAACAGCTGTAATTCCAGTCTCAATCATAACACAGTGCTGAGAGCTCAACATCAGTCAAGTCCACCCACTTCAATTCTCACATCTGTCACATCAAACAATCATGTTGAACTTTAGGGTGCAAAAAATCTTTCAAGCTGTGCCACAAAAAGGGGTATGGAACTGCAAGGGACACATAAACATGTGTTCGTGCCAGGCTTGGATTTTGGTGACAAAAGGTTAGCTCCGGGACACAAGCGCAAAAGTATACCTATGCATCCTCACTGCGGTGTGAAGATGATAATACCTTGATACAGCACAGGTTACAAAAAGGCTTTGCTTTTCAAAGATGAGTGCTTGCATTTTCCTTTTTATGTTGCAACTGTCACCCTAATGCATCTTTCATAAAAGTGATTGACGTATGGTGTTATCATCCTCGGTGGCATTCGAAAGAAGGCTAGAGGCAGTCTCAATGCACTCTTCATTTTTAACTAATAGGGACAGCACGTGGCTGGAAGCTGTCGCCTTGTTGGTCCCCGTCTGACACTGATGCATTTCTGTCCTCGCTGAAAACTCTTGGTCAATAGCCAGACTGAGTGTTTCACAGCATACTGTGCATATGGTAGCATCTGTCCTTAGATTCTCTTTGATATAATGTACTCTGTGGTGTCTCCACAAAAGCTTGTCTTTCCTTTACAATCATAATGAAAGGCTTGGCCTTGTATTTTTTTTTTTTGTAATATAAACTATTCTCCTGTTGATGATAGTCCTAGGGAGGATGCACAGACAATTTAGTCCAGTGACTGACAAGAAAATGCCCTTTAGCATAATGAGACTTTGACAATTAAATTCCACTCTGACACACTTTTCTACCCAGGTTATAAATAATTAATTTGGGAAGTAAGCAGTCAAGAGAATGTCACGTCTCATTTAGTTGTGCTGAGCGACAATGACGAGCCTGAAACATGCGGCTTACAGGATACTATTGGAAGGCTCTTCCTGATATTCTGTTTCACAGTGACACCGATGTGTTACTAAGAGAAGTGATTTTCAAAGCGGGGATTTTATTTTCTTAATTCTCTTAGCCCACATTAAGCATTTGTTAAAAGTCTCAAGTGCACTCTCACTTTTGGAGCTTGACAAATGAGTGACTACGCCACAGAGGATCCTGAAGAGAGGAGCAGTTTGGAGAAGATTGGATACAAGTCTGACTGATGAAGTGTAACCTAATAGTTTTAAATTTAATAACGTAAATTGAGAACATACTCAATTTACTTAACAATGATCAGCCTTCATTGTGTTTAGATTCTGTTCCCCAAAAAACTGCATTAAACCTCAAACAACACAAAGATATAATTAACTGAAATTGTGAGGATCTCGTTTTATGACACTTGAGGATTGAAGCAGCTGACAAGCAATTAAAAGCTTGTCAGATGCAAATTAATTGAATACACTTGCCTTTCTCAAAACAATTCCAACAATTTCTCTTTGAAACAATTATTTTCCCAAAGAATTTGGGTCTAGACTGTATTGAGCCTTCAATATAGATGAACATCCGTCTTACCCTCCATTCAAACTCACTGTATGATGCAAGTCAATGCAAGTCAATATTTTACGGGATTTCACTGAAATTACCATGCATGTCTTACAGGGTCAACATACTCCAAAAACCCTGAGCTTTCCCTGCCTGCATGAACGGCCTCTCCCTTCCACCTTGTGCAATTTGGTGATGGAAATGTATTCCTCTTTCAGGCTGACATGGAGTATCATACAGGTCATATCAGTCTTTTGATCCAGCAGCCATTAATAATCATGGGCCAAAAAAAAAAAAAAAAACTTGACTTGCATATAGTCAGTCCCATTAATAAATGATAGCTCTGATCCAATTAAAAGGCCTTGCAAAGGATGGTTTCTCAGGGTGTCCTCACAGAACATTTTTTGAAGGCACGCAGGCCTGTAAATAATCAAGCCCGGGGCGATCCCGCCCTCAGTACCCAGGAGATGCAGGCTGTGTCAACAGCGTGGCACTGTGCTGTCACCACATATCACTCCTGAGCCTTCTCACAGCTCTCAGCCGTGTGAAAACACCGCAGCGCCCCCCACCCCCCACCCCTACACACTACTATGGTAGCTGTAGAGCATACACACTGGAGCCAACCATAGAGACTCCCATTTTCAAAAATCCCCCTTTCGTTTTTCCTAACACTCTGATTGTCTGCCGACTTCAGCTTCCATTCGGTGGCCTTATGAGTTGTGCAGTGGAATTTTGCACCAGTGGATGTATCACTTTGAGTACAAGCAGAGATATTGTAGAACTTAGAAATGTATCCCTCTCCATTGCCATTAATCCCCTTCAATTTCACAATAAAATTTGTAAATTTAATACCGTAATCAGTTGCTCATGAATAAATGCATTGCTTTGACTGTGTCTAAGCCACTGTTCCTGTTGATATCACTAAGAGCTTTAACTCAAGCATAAGCTCGTCACTTGTCTTACATCATCATAAAATACTCTCCTTATGTTATATTTTAGTATTTAATTAATGCTTCAGACTCGTCTTAGCTAACATGTATTGTCAACCATTGAAAATTTGCAATCAACTCGATTGTGCTTTGGGGGTGGTGATGCTTTTGTTTGTATGCGCTGCACAGACTGTCCCTTTAAAAGTGAAGCACATGGAGCTGTGAGGCCTTAGATGAAAATGCATGAGACTTGCCATCATTAGCGGAACAGACACGCTCATCCAGGTTGGCGTTTAGCTTTGTGCCTGAGGCTTGATGATGCCCTAAAATATGAGCCATAGTGTGTGGAGAGCAGGCTGTGACCTTCTTATACAGCAGCGTTAATACTCCAGAACAATATGATGGAACATGGGAACAAAATGATCTTAATTAGGAAAGGAACTCATTCTGTCTGACACCAGCCGAGTCACCAGTCTACCAGTCCACTATCCAGCACCTTATTATCACATAATGACTTCCATTGAATTAAACATGTCAGCCTAACTTTAAATGCAGAAAGAGAGACAATGTTGTATATTATCGAGTGGCTGGTGACACCGCATTCATGCTGGAGCTGGGATTGAAAATTATTAGGTATAAGCAGTTTTTGTATAATGCCCTCTCACTGGATGAAATATTGAGCATAAAATTGCATATATTTGTGCATGACCACATCATTAGCATTTCTCACTTACCCAAACCTAAAAATCTATATTTTCAGTTGAGAAGTGCTGCCACTCAAGCTTCAATGTGACATTGTCATTACTGCTGAGGGTGGCCTCGACTTTCAAATGAATATCAACTCATTTTGACACAAAGGCGAATAAATGGAAACCCCAAGTTTTTTTTTCCTTACTTTCTATTTTGTTTATTTTTATTTATTTATTTTTTAACCACGATGAGGCGGTGTAGCAAACTCAGTCACTGTGTTGCACTGACACAGCTGGGACCTTATAGAACCACATAGCTCAGTTGCAATAAACCTTATGTGTTTTCAAGGTTGATGGCTTCAACTCCATGATTCTTATCATTTTTGTTTTATCACAGTTTTTATGGTTGAATAAACTGAGCTCCCTTGGTTGGGTTTAAGGAAAGGTTATAATTTGCCTAATTAAAATGATAAAATAAATAAATAAAACTTAAATAGAAAAAAAAAATTAAGCTCTCAAATTTGTGCCAATATATCTGAAGTGAAAGTGAAATTACAACAATTTAGGCTACATATCAACAGATGTTACCTCCTAAGTTGAGCAAAGTTGTCTTAGTGCCTGCCACAGCCTTGTAAACAACAGTGTTGCCGACTAACATCCTGTTTATACCTGGCATTAACATATGTCTCGTATCCAGACTGTATCCAGATTGTATCTGGATATAATTTCACTGGATAGCATTTACACCTGGCATTAATACGCATCTCCAGTGTCCACATTGACATCCGATTGAAATCTGGTCATATATTTGCGCGGGTAAATTAAAAAAGAAAAAAGAAAATAAATAGTAGAGGTTGTATGCTGATATGAATACGAATACGAATTACTTTATTGATCCCCAAAGGTAAAGATACAGGACGCACTACCATTTACACTTGTGTTCAATGTGCTCACAATGCATCCCTGACCACCTTCGGAGATGGTTTGGCCGATCGGATCACAATCCGTCCTCAATGTGTCTTGGGTACATTTACACCAGTACTTTCATGTGATCCATCCAATTGGAATCCAGTCACTGAAAACGCATGTTAATGCCAGGTGTAAACGGGGTGTTAGGGAGTGAGAAAAGGTTACACCACTGGTCACCCAGCTGAGTATTGGGGATTCCCTGTAAGTCATTGCACTTTCAAAATTATTCAACCTAAACAAACCATGATGCTGTGGCCTGTGTTTCACTCGCTGTATCATCTTGTTCCATTGTAAAACTGAAACAGAAAAAAAAACATGGAAAAAAGTACAAGTCCATTGGAAATTCTGCTGTATTAAATTGCTGTATCTGTGAGCACAGAGAGTAGGAGGGAAGCAAACAGATTAAGAGCTAAAAGTGGCTGACACTAGACAGAATGTAAATATGAGGCTTTTCAGCCATACTAGCTTCTGACCTAGTCATATTTCTTATGCATGCTACTGTATTTACACCAGTGTAAACTCACTGCAGTTCAATTCAGGTGCTAATCCACCAGACACAGTTGTGTATATCCACTACAATTAAGATGCTTGTTGCTGATGACTTATTTGCTCATATAATAATTGACGTACCCCCAAAGTGCAAGCAAGGCATTAACTCAGGGACCAAAATAGACCAGAATGCTACGTATTTATTGATGAAATAATCATCAAGCTGCAGTTCATTAGACCCTGCTTTATGTTTCTGTTTTAATTATTGGCCCTGGAAGATGTAACATGACAGGATCTTTAATCACCTGAGACAGAGGCTTGCCTCTAAAGGACACCTTGCTGACACGCTGAGCCGGGAATGTGTCTGCAATGCAGATTCACTGATCTCTATGAGTACATGTGTCACATCACCTTGACAATTAACAAAGGGATGTGTCAATTACCACCAGGCAATCAGGAAAGCCGTGCCAGCAGGTGGGTTCTAAGGATGGGGATCTCACTCGTGGTTCAGGCATCGCTGCTGCCAATCAAAGGTGTACTCACCTCTCCATATAGGTGGGGGGAGACCACCAGCACCAGCAGCGTTCCCACAGCAAATATTCAAAGAAGGGCAAATTGGACTCAGATCAGTGGAGCAAGGAGGGCACAGAGAGAACCCCTCTATTACCTTGTTGTGCTCATGCGTACTGCGTGTCTTCTGTTCCCACTGCATCTCATCTGCATTTCAGCGTCACATGACTCACATAAGGTTGGAGGTATATGACGAGACTTGTACGCATGGCATCACTAACTATGACAGATTTCACAGAGAATCACTCTTAGATTTGTTTTGCATTAAAGAGGCTCACAGCAGAAAATGATGTGTGTCTGCCGCATGTGTCTGTCATTGATAATCCAGTTGGGGATGTTGATCACGCAGGAATGCAGATGGTCAAACATGAATGAACAGATTTTAGGATGCACTTAGAAATGGGAATATGAGCAAATGTGTGGCAGAGGAGACTCTGATACGGCCTCTTTTCAGTGGAAATATAGAAGAGCAGACATAATAGTGTTGCCGTTAAACTAGTAGTTTAATAGTTTTAGGGGAGGGAGCTTCCAAATTGTTCTCCCTTTTAATGTGATCAATGATTAGAATTGTGACTTAACATTTCTGGGTCACTTCATTGTAATCTGGGTTCCCATTTGCTGCTGGCAGCACTCACTGAAATAAATCTTTCATCCCGCTGCAATACAAGACCAGTGCAGATGTTGGGCTGCAGTGCTTGTGATCAAGGCTCTGGCTGAAGAGAAACACTCAGTAAATCAGACTGTGTGTGTTTCTATGTGTTTTCATGCAGACTGTGCACTCAATAAGCCTGGCCACTTGCTGTACTTACACAGTCAATTACTATGAGTCTTTTTTTTTTTTTTTTTTTTTTTTCCTGAGGAGTGCTGCAAACTCCAACATGCGTACAACTTTGATCTGGGGGCTGAAAGAGCTATCGACACATATACCTCCAGCCAAGGATGACCTCATGCCTGGTTTAAATAAATCAGTGTGATCTGTGCAGGTTTGGTGGCTCCACCAACGGCCTTCATTTCTCTCTACACACTGATACTCTGAAGTATCAGTGTGTTACAGAGTGCAGCTATCAGGTGTTATGTATCTCTCCGCTGGCCTACATGTATATGCTATGGCGCCAAGAGATTAGAGCAGAAGTGGTGTGATGTCACAGTCAACTGCAGGTTGAACAGCGAGGGAACCTTTTTTGCCTCCTCAAATGTCCACATTACTTAAAAAGGTCAGCAGTTGCTGCGGCATTTGTCTGGTCTTATGACGCACTGGGGTTGAGTGTGAGCAGGTAAAGTCCAACTTGTGCACACTGTAGTATTGTGAAGCACCTCCTTCCTCCTGCATCTGTTCACTGACAAATGTCTGGAGTGAGAAGATCAGGAGGCATCACTGTCTTCACATCACTCTAAAACTGAGCCATACAGCCAATACAATTGGCTCTATGCATTCTGCAGTAAGCATAGCACATACTACATGTTTACCATTCAATATCTGAAGATGAGTGTGGATAAGACATGTTCATTTAGCTGGAGATGGTAATGAATTAAAAGGTATTCTTTCACACGTACATCACTTTTAATGGCACAAAATTCCAGCTTCATATTTTAGTGTTTACCCTCTTGGCATCAAACTGTTTTCTGTTTTAAATTCTCTTTGCCCACAGGGATTGCTGAAGTTTCTCAATCTCTCATTGTCTTTCTTTCAAACAATGTTCAACATTATTCATTTGCTGCCACAGAGTTTTATGCAGGTTCTGAAGATAAATATTTTTTTTCACCTAGCATCCGCTTGAGGACATTAGTGATGCAAGTACATTAGCTGATTAAGTGAAAAGCTAAATACATGACCTGAAGATTGAAAAAACAAACAAACGAAAACACCTGAAACAGCCTGTTGACGTGGGCATGACTGTCATTAACTCACATTCCTTTGCTTTTCAGATATTTTTAATGAAGAATAAGTGAAAAAACAAAATCAATGTGATTCATAAAGCATGGCAATACAAATGAATCAGTAAAATAGCAACTAATTGAGAGCAATGAATTAATTCAAAACCCATGGAGCTGTTTGTATTTTCATATGGACTGAAGTATTACTGTACACAGTGCTGCCAGAGCTGGGAAACATCTGACTCCAGTTGCCGCGCGCCAAGGTTACATATGTGAAAATTCAATACCTGTGCTAGAAATTATTCATTAAACAAAATAAATGGATGAATAAAATAATGAATGTATGATTATTTATTTTTTTTAATGCCAATTCTGTGCTATTTTATATCACGTCGATCACTGCATGGTGTTATCAATGTTAAAATATTAATAAATATGTAATACTTTGCATTTTCCCATCAATAATTGATTCGGTTTTATGTGCTCCTTCATGACTAACAACACAACTTTACAAGAGTGCACAAAAAATCATTTGAACTCTATCTGTACCATCATTGGAAGTCTGTAGGTTTTACAATACCTTTTAAAACCCGATCATTCATGACTGCAGTCAGTCCATTCTGTTCATCTAGAACACATTTCTGCTGGTTCATGACCATGGTAACATTTTCTTTAAGGCATCTCATTAATGTTCAAAGTTATACATATCTGTTTAAATATTCAGCTCTGAGGGTGTTTCACTACTTTGTCAGTTCAGTAGCAGAATATGAGAGTGGATTTGGGACAACATGGTAAACATTGCACTAGCTTTCAGATGTTCCAGGTCAAGCATTAAATCAAGACAGACCAGGGGAGGGGTTGTGTGTGAGGGAGGTGAAGCCATTTGCGTTAGCTGCTTTATTGCATCATTTTTTGCCTGACACCTGTCTGCAGCATATCTGATAACCATCAGTGTGGGAGGACATTTGTCCTTGGTGAACCTCCGTCACATATTTTTTTTTTTTTTTTTTTTACATTCAGATAAGATCTGGAAAAGAGAAGAAAAAAAATCTAACTGACTTGAACTTCCAAGTCTATAAACAGAGGGAGAAAGACCTGGCATGCCAACAGGGTGTCTACTTAATTGACTGCACATTTTAAATGACTCCTTTCCAAGGTACTTATAATGAAGAATAACATGCATCTCACAGATTATTCTTCATTGTGTACAGAGACATCATGGCCACATTTATGAATCACATCAGTTTGAATAAAGGAAAGAAAAAAAGAAAAAACTCCCCCGTGTTTCTTTCCTTTTCTCTGTAATACCCCACTGTGTCCTGTCCAGCACAAGCCAGAAAGTCATTTCAAGCATTTAATTTCGCAAATAATGAATTGTTCTCTATAAGAATGATATAATATAAGCATAAGATCCACGATTCTTAACAAATCTTGCTTTAAATTACATTTCCCAGAGTCCCCAGCTGAAGGCCTGGTTATTTGAGAAGCGGAAAGCGGTATCTTTGAGGAGAACACAGCCTCCTGTACCCATTCTGCTCCAGGGGACAACAGTGAGCTGATGCAGTTCCCCATCTGAAGTGACAATCCTGACAGCATAAAAGTAATGGCAGCCCTAAACAGTGGGCAATGGATCTGACAAACATTTAGATGCTATCTCCCAGTTACAGTGAATAACTGCGCCGCCACTCCTACCGCACCAGTGTAGCCACTGGCAACACCAGCCAGACATGTAATCCCTTTGGACAAGAGAGCACCTCATCAAGCACAGGCCCAAATCAAAGTAATTGACAAAATCAGGGAAATAATGAACAGGCCACGAGTGGATAAACCAAGCTTTTTTTTATATTATTATCATTTGAATAAAGACTATAGCTGCATGTGCTATGCTATCCAATTCAGCAGCAATGAAGGCAGAGCTTTGGGAAGTTAATATGGACAAAAGGACAAACTAAATTTAAATATGTTTGTCCATTCATATTTTCCAGACTAAAGGTCTGTTTTATGAATCTGACCTGTAATATGAATATGATGAGATAAAATTGTATATTAAATCCAATATTTTCATAACACTAGTAGGCCTATCTTTGCATAGACTCCAGTCTTGATAAATGTAAACAACTGAGTCAGGCTGAAATGACTTTGGTGCAGCCTTCTTTACTTTTAGTCTGCTTGTTACCCTTATTGTGCCAAGCAGTTGTAAGGCATAGCAAGCCAAACAATATTTCCTCATCTCGTTTATGTCCCCTCTGGGTCACACTCGGTGTCTAGGCACAGGCTTCATCACATACACAGCCTATTTACAGATGCAATTTTATCCCAGCTGCTGCAAAGATAATTCTACGTTGCTTGTTTGATCGTGTTTTCATATCCATTTTCATGTCTGCCTTTGTGTCCCTCCCTTCCCTTTGTGTGTCAGCAATACTGAACCTAAATTTTAATGAGGTCAAAAAGTGCATCGCTTTAAAAAGGAATTCTGGGGGTTCTGCCCTGGAGACATTTTTGGCCGTTTAAAACCAATTTCCTGCAATTTTACAATAGATTTGCATATTTTATGTCCATCTTTGCTGCAAAAATTGGCTTTTTGTGCAAAAGTTCTAATCATCACAGCAGCTCGTTGGTTCATTTATTGGGGTGCCATTTGTTCCTTTAAGTTCTGAAATTCCCTTTGGCACCTCTCTAATAGTTTGAATCTGTGTGGTTCACGTGCAAGACTTAAACAATGCCTTGTACTTAGAGGAATTACAGTTGTTCTCTTGACATGCAGATATCAGCCCAGTTCAGTGTTTGCTGAAAGGCGGCACAGCAGAACGAGTCATCTCCAAGCTGGTGTGCTGCACATTAACATTCACAAATTTTGTTCATTTTCTGCTTTTTTTTTTACACCAACATAGGCTACAGCACAGTAGAACATAGGCTGTAGCTCCCTTAATTACCTTTTTCATTTAAACCTATAAGACAAAATCTTCCTGCTGAAAATGTCAAAGGGTTTCTCCAGGCTTCTATTCCGATTATATACTTGTAGCAATTAGTGTGATAAAAGTAGGGTTAAAAGTTGCCCCTGGCAGTATTTACTGCCCTCTTTAGTCAGCAGAAATGTATCACACCATTCCCAGGCTCATGCGTTCACGCTTGTGTCGTTGTGGTAGAGCCCAAAACAGTGCTCTCTCTGCTCTGCAGCACCAACAGTGGTTAAAAAGCTCCACAGGGAACCTTGTAAATTCACTCTGACACTCACATTCAATCACAATTCAGTTAAGCCAACAGACAAACCAATAAAAGATGGTCTCAAGTAGAGTTCATAAAATAAAGATTTAAAGCTACATTTTACAGAACTGGTTCAACATACCTATCCACTTCTCACATACTGTATAACACTCAGATTTAAAATGTTTCCCCTTTGACAAGTTAAATTGAGGAAATCATTTCATAATGTAATTAAAAACATCTGAATGAAAGTGTTATGTAGAATTATTTCATAATTATGTTTTGAATCAACAGCTGGGCATCACTGCAGCGCTCAGTATGAGAATAAACTTCAACAGAATAAATGTACTTTTTCATTAATGCTATCCTATTTGGTACATTACTTTTAACCATATGTCTAAATATATTTTTTTACCATGCAAAATAGGACTTGAAATGACATTCTGAAGGTTGCACTTTTTTTTGCACAATGAGGGGAAAGATGACAGAAAATAAAATAACCTTGAAAGACACATCCAAGTTTCCACCGTCAGCAAGTGCCGAGATCACAGGGGTTGAGGTGTCTCACTTGTTACTCTGCCTTTCAGTGTGGCTTCCGTGCAATGTTTCACCTCATTACTGTAAATGTCCTCTAACAACTCCAGCAATCAACCCATATCTGTCTCTCCGCACGCGCCGCAACAGTAAGTTTGATATATTTCCCTCGCTAAAGGCTCATGTGGTACGATAGCCTCATCTGCCCCAGTTTAAGAAGTATCTCGTGATGGTTGAAAATCAGCCAGAGACGGTGGCACCACTTGAATACAGCCCCTTTCTTGCCTTTAAAGCACTTCTGCAAGGATGGACAGATAAAGAGGAGCAAACTGAGCCAAACTTGTTTACATCAAATCCATAGTACTGGTGGTGTTCCTTATGGAGGTGACATAATTTCTCATATTCAAAAACATCCCCAAAACATCTGTCAACTATTCAGCATATGCATGTTTTTATTCAATAATCAAAATCCTTTTTTTTTTTTTTTTTTTTTTTTTGATAAAGGCAAACATTAAATTATATTTCTGCATAATAGGTTAAATGAGAGCTGTCGTATGTAATAAAATATTCTGAAATCACGATGGTGGAAATAGGGCACCTCATCAATATTGTGAAGTCTAATTTTGTTCCCATATTAGGATATTAATTCCAAAGTGGACAGATGGCACCATTTGCATGTCTACCAGCACTCTTAGGGATCAAGCAACAATTTTGCACTTCACTGCAACTGTCTCATAAGAAGGTCATCCATTAAGTTATGCGAGGCTTTAAAAGCCTTTTCATGTATTATGAAATTAAGTCTAAAATGAGTAGGGGGGGGGGGTTAAGGTTTGCCCGTGAGTCTCATTCTTCATTGGACTAGCTATACCTGAAATACCACATACAGTTATTTTACTCAGAAAAAGAAACAATTGTCATAATACATCCAATACATCCAAGATATTCAGAATTTGAATTCAGCCTCACTCCAGAGATGACACACTTGTACGCTTGACGCTCGGTTGTGGGTGTGTGCAGGAATAGAAAACACCAAACTGACCTTGAGTAGTTCTTTCAGCTCTCTGTACCTTGCACCTCGTTGAGGGCAATGTTAAGGACTTTGGCTCATTGTCATTACAGTGGGGAAAATGTTTTGGGGGGTCATCTACATCTCTGATTTAATGATGCATAGTGAAATCTTATGAGAGTCACTTATGTCCCATAAAAACCCTGGACAAAGCTGTAAAATCAATGACCTGTTTTGTTACTTAATGGGTAGCTCAACTGTGGAAAGGTTGGACCTCTCTGATTCCCATGTCCCACCCCTTCAAGTATAAACTTTACTTTGTGGCATCAAAAACATAGTTCATTGTGTGTTATCATATATATATATATATATATATATTTTTGTGACTATCTGCATATTTGCCCTTTGATGATGCGTGAAGATACACTACATTTTATATTAGGGTTATGTGGGGCAGTTCTTCAAGTTAAAGCATAATCTCATAATAGTTTGTCCGAGGCGAGTTTGGATATCTCTCCGGCCATTGTACCTCAGAACTGTGGATGTCTTCCATAATATTGTACCTGCTAATCTCAGTGGGGTATTAAAACTGGAATGATTGGTATGCAGCCTTAATGTGGGAGAGTTAAGAGTTAGGGGTGAGAGAAAGGATATAAAACCAACCAGGGGAAAAATTAATATGAGGCAAGGTAGTGGAACTGATAGTATTCTATAATGTGTTGGCACAGAGATTGGAGGAAAAAATGTCACCAAATATAAAGTGATGAAAGTTTGTGGATTGTTTGGAACCTTTTCATATGGCACAACAGGATATTCTATGAAGTCACCATAAGAGAAACTCTAAACTGTTTGATGATATTCAGCGAGTCTTTTTTTTTATTATTATTCTTTCTAAAAATACTTTAAGACAGTGAATTAAATTGTTTTTTCTTTCCCTCTTTCAGACTTTCTGCATGAAAGTAAAGGTACACAGTGCAGCTGTAGGTCCAGGTGAGGAGTGATTATGTATTCCACCCCATCCTTGTAAATCCATAATCATTAACATCTGATCTAGCTTTCTTTATTGAACTATTTCGCCCATGTGTGGTCCACTTATCCTCGTTAACGCCACTTTAGCCAACTCAGCACATAGATCGAAGGATGGATAGAAAGGGAAAAAGAGGAAGAGACAAACGGAGAGAGAGGAAGAGAGAGAGAGAGAGAAGAGGGCACCTTTTGGAAGATAAAATAAATAACTTCTTGGACTATTTTAAGCCTTAGGTCCAGGTATGCTCGCCACAGACACAGTTTGCTCTCCTGTATTCTGTCCCAGGAAGTAATTCCTTAGCCTACTGTATTTTGACAACTGACCCATGGATTTGCTGTCTGGTTGCAGGATGCCTTGAAATAATATCTATAATTGCCTCTCCACAATATTGATTCAGACAAGGATAAAATAAGAGTACTGCATGTATAATGAGAATTTGTTGACTGGTGAAATTAAAAACTCATTAGAAATCCCATTGACCTTGTCCCTATGATAACTTTACGGTAAAGCCACCTTTCTGAATCAAATACATGAACTCCTGTGCTGATTTTTCTTTTTCCATAGCACTAGTAATGGTGGCAGCAGCCTTATCAGCAGCCTCGCTGCTAACTGTACCATTTAAGGTCCTGGGAAAGCTCAGAGCACCGTCGCCCTCAACAGATTTGACAAATCGCACATCAACCTGAATGACCTATTGATATCAAGTGACACCTAACATCAATATGTCCAGCCTCTGTCACTGTCCACGACATCCCGCATAGGTGATGTGTTTTAGAGAATGAGTACAAAACAAAAGAGTAATTACATTCATATGCAATTATTCTCCGAAGCAATAACATTTTCAGGGGCCTGTCACCAACTAAATTAGATTTTGTGTGAATGTAGGTAACATTGAAAAGAGCAGCAAAAAGGAGGGAAGGTGATACTGGTGTATAAGCATTTGCCTTTGACACCTGTGTCCTGGCTCTGTCTGTGCATTGACATTTTCCTTATTTATCTATGACCCCTGTTGTTCTCTAACCTTGACCAAGTGGTTTAGTTGGCTAACCCTGTGAAGCTGCCAGCTGCTTTATTCACAGGAGATCACCAAAAGGATAAAATCTTGGCTGTGAGGGTCCATGAAATATGAATGTTTTTCTGTTATATCTGGGAAAAACAATGTGATACATGTTACATTTGGTTCCTTTGAAAACATATTGCAAAAAATGCAACAGTAATTAACTGTGTCTGGATCCACAGTAATCTGAAGGAGATTAGTGGCACCTCATAGAGATTATCTGTTTAAAAAAAATTAAAAAATGTGCATTTTTTTTTTTTTAGATGACGGTTTAAACAAAAATATGGACATTGCTCTATACTTCCAGGTGACCTTTGGGAAGTACAGAGCGAAACACTTTGATGTTGTTACTTTGATGTTGCTGGACTGAGCTGCTCCAGCACCGCCAAACAAACAAGCACGGGCTGCTGCACCAACACAACCGAATGGATGCTGGTGCCCATGTGCGCGGCGACTGTGTCTGCAGAGAAAACCTGCTATGAAATGCAGTAACTGTTTAGCTACATGCGAACACTCGCTGTTTTTATATTGTCACTGTCATTTTAATCACTGCAGCTAAAAATCACATGCATCGAAAGCAATTTGCTGTATCAGTCAATGTAGGCTTTTGCATTTAGTATATTATTATCACAACATGCTGCATAGGTATTGAGAAAAGCATAGGTAAACACGTTTCAGTTGTGCCTCTGTTTCATCACTTGAGGATTGAGAGAAGTGGGATTATACGGAAAATTCAAGACCAAGTGAAAAACAACAACAACAAAAAAAAAAACAACCAGAAATCATCCATCCCATGAAATCACACGCAATTTATTTGGCCATAGAGCGTTTACATTTTGACAAACATACAAAAATATTACACGATACAACCTAAAAAGCAATTTCAGTACTATGGCAATTTAATGTACACTTTTCTTAAATTGCCTCTCAATTCACCAAACAAAACAAGCTTTGAGCAAAAATATGAGCTCCTTTTCCAGCAATTCTCTCTCTCTCTCTCTCTCTCTCTCTCTCTCTCTCCCTCCCCCTCTCTTTCTCTTGCTGGTGATCAGGGCCATAACTAGAATATTATTTACTGGATTGGCAATGTTAAAGTTAATGTTGCAAAAATTCCCTTTCTACAGTCGGATTCCGGCTCTAATGAGGCTTTACTGATACAGCGCTGATGGCTCTGCAGAGGAGACAGGCGCTCCTGGAGGAATGTCAAACATCTACCTCCACATTCTTGTGTACCATCATTAGGGTCATCTGGTATTTCCAATGAATCGCACTGCAGAAACCAGATGCAGCAAAGAGCTAAAAACGGTCCGTGAAAAATCACCTTGCACCTCACACGTGTGAGTATATTTGCATGGCAGAGGGAGAGGGAGAGTGCTGGCTGTATTTGAAGCTTTTAGCATGCACGGACGTATTGATTTTAAAGTCATTGCAGTGATCAGAGACACTTGCAGGGCGGCATTACATACCCTGAAAAGCTATTCTGAAACGGTCTGGTGTGGGAGAGAAAGAATTTTCTCCAAAGTGATTTTCATGTTCCCCTGCCTGCTGGTTGCTTTCAGTCAGTCAGCGTTGTGGCGTCACCTGGGTTTCGTGCCACTTTCGCTCACAAGGCTGAAAACCTTGTATGAAAAGTCTTTCAGGTATCATAATTTATGAAAATCTCCCCACCGTTTTATTTGTGTTAGCTTCGGTCCATTTGATCATGTGATGGAATTTTAAAGTCCCCGTGGAAGGCAGCGAGGCGACATCCCAGGTCAGCCGCGCCATTGTGACATTTTGCTGCTGACAAGGGTTTAAATCTGTGAGGAGAATTGTGAGGCCGCTGAGTGACATTACAAATGAACACT
The DNA here is from genome assembly GCA_021432705.1 of Caranx ignobilis. NCBI lineage: Eukaryota > Metazoa > Chordata > Actinopteri > Carangiformes > Carangidae > Caranx > Caranx ignobilis. The sequence continues at coordinate 14,703,950 of MU269981.1, read as the reverse complement.
GTCTGGAAGAAATGAACACGCCTCTTGATGAAAAAGTTAAGTGGACAGTCAGGCGGTCCGCTCTGAAAGAGTAATGTATTCCCCATCATTCCTCACTGTTTTTCTTTTTTTGATTGACTTTGAGATTTCATTTTTCTATTCACTTGCTTTTCATCAAATCCATTTGTGGAAAGCAATGTCTCCGAGCAGAACTCCTGCCTGCGTGTGACCCCACAGTTCAAACCGCAGGGAGGCTTTAGGTTCTTTTACTTTATAGTGTTTGACAGGTAAGATGACATCTGAAGCAAAATGTCATTTTCTGTGACAAAATCTTCTCAGTGAGGTTCAACCACACTAGATATTGATGGACATGAAGATAACAGTAGCTTCCAGGAACCAATTTCCAGTAAAAAGGTTTGAAAATAATCAAAATTATTACTGACGAAATTATATCTTCTGCCCCTCAGATCTCGTATGCCTTTGAACGTGGAAGACCAGGTTCCCTGAGCCACCCACAGGTGACCCTTACCTCCCACACACACACACACATTCCTGTTTTGTATTTCAACACTCCCACACCTCAAAATCCATTGAAATTCAGCTTCTCTCTTGGCCCCTGCTGCTTAAATCCAAGCAGTAAATGATATATCTCCCATGTGAGAAACGCAATTTTGACTTTTTAATTCATTCAAAAAAACATTTATCATTTATTTTAATTTCATAGATTTGTTAAGGGAAATGTTTAAGTGCAAAGGCTTTCAAAGCATGGAGGTGATATTTGATTGATGCTACTATTAATAATGTTTTGCCTGCCTATCATGGATTACATGTGAGGCATAAATGTGTTAAATCTATATTAAATTCAAAAACCCACAACTCATGCAATTTGCACATGTCTTAATATTGAAGAGGGCTGGTCTCCGTGGATAAAAAGAGCGGGATCGCGTATTTCATTAATGATAATTTTAGAATACCAGAGGATTGTGCTGCTTCTGTATGAGGAGGATTTTGATGAAGGTGGGGATATTTGCATTATGATACTTTCTGGCGACGTGCCACCACCTTCAATAAAGCAGCAGAAATCCACATCCCAGAGCTCTCCAAACTTTTACCTGCTGGGATCTGTCAGAAGCATTTAGACTTTTAGCTTTTATACTTCACAGAGAATTATACATGGGGTTTTCAACAGTGTAGGCTCAACATCATACAGACCTAATACATCCATGTTAAACAGCTGTCAAGATTAACACTGCCAAATATGTTTACATATCTTGCCTTTGGCGGGGGAGAGGAACATCTAAGCTAAGGTCTCAGTGTGTGACTTTGTGATGTCTGTGTGATATTGCTCGTCATCATGGGAACTCCTCGGCCTGCTGATGAAAAACTGCCAAATCTTTCATTTTCCTCAAGAAACGCGCAGGTCTGAATTTTCCCCCTCGCTCGTTTCATGTTATCTGGGGGACTTGTGGCCAAAGTGAATGATCTTGCCTTGAGGCAACATCTCCCTCGTATGGAACTTTGAAACTTTTCACTAGGTTATAATTTTGTTTTGGACAGGTTAATTTATATCCTTGTAATCAAGTTTATAACTTATAAAAGACTGCAACCGTCAGCAGGATGTGTGTTTAATGTGAATGTTTTTTGTGTATGTTTGGCTGTGTGCGCACGTATCCCCAACAAACACAATTCTCTCATGCCTCGTATGCCCAAAAGCCATCATCAAATTCTTTGTGTGTAGTGTATTGTCTCTGTCATTAGTCATACATTTCTATAAATATTCAATCAGGTTGACTAGCAGCCCAACACCAAGTTTCCAAAAAACAATCTCACCACCCGTTACATTATTTATCTCTTTGCCCTCATATGAATTACTTTTCTTGTTCGCCTGTAATGCCGTCCGTTTTTATGTTTTACTTTCCTGAATATAAGCCTCTGAAAAATGAAAGCCAAATCTAAAGCACGCTTCAGCTTATGAATTCAGTCATAAATTCAAATGTTGCATGCCTTTGAATGTGGATGCTGCTTTCTCCTGAAGTTTATATATGAACTTTCCCACGTACACATGGGGATGTTTGTTTTACTGGGACACAAGAAACAACACTCTGCTATTAATATTTGACACACAATAACAATGTACATAGACTGAGGAAAAATAATATTTGATTTTGTGACGTCTTCTTGCATCCTATCTACTGTACTATGGACATGAACATGGAAGTCTGAGGGGAATATTTTTTTTTTTTTTTGAGTATTCTTTCCTACTTACTCCAGAAAAGTCAAACCAAACAAAAGAAACAAAAGGTTCATGTGTCATTTAGCTGGGCTTATAAATACCTTCCGCAATACGTCAACCCTTTGAAAACTACTCACTCTTGTTTGCTTGTTAGCTCTGCGCTCCGTCATCAGTCGACCACAAACGTTAGGCCATTGTTTAAAGTCTGATGTTCTGCATAGCAGGTCATTAGTCCCCGTCTGTGCCATTGTTCATATTCAAAAACCCATGTTCTTTTCATCATTCAGCCCATTTAAGCTCCATTTTCCCAAGTCATATTTTGGTGATGAATTGGCCCCAACAGTGGCACTTCAATCAGGCCTGATTTTCTATAACATGTTGGAAAATGAGAGAGAAAATGATATGGAAATAAATCACATTTTGCTACTTGATCAGAACCACAGTCTGAGCCTGAGCTGCTCTCTGCCTTGAGTCAATTACTCATTACACACAGCTATTGACCTTTCTTCCAACAGGAAGTTCAGTGAATATCTCTGCAAGGATTGTAATTGACAAAATGTCTCTTTTAATAGAAAAATGCCCACATTTCCCCACAAGTTAATTATAAATTCAATAGAGGACCCAACAGCCACAGCCACTGAGAAAGGTTAGTATAGACATTTGTACCTGCCAGACCACCCATACATGAACACATAATTTATTACTGACAGAGAACCCATTAACACATCTACTTTTATGCCATTTAATACTTGACAGTGTCACAATTTAAAAATTCAGATCCATATACAGGACATAATTCCAAGAGCGTGTGACATGAAAATAGACACTCTTAAGTAATTTGTGCAGCATGAAGTAGCAGATATACTGCGGTCGCGTTGAACGTGGGGCTCAGTAGGCTCCTCGACGCACTGCTTACAACACGGAGCTTCAATTTCCAAAGTGAAAGCCATGTAATCACTGAGCGATTTAGTCCCACAATATGGGACAGTTTCAAAATGTCAGCAGCACATCCATCAACATAAGAAAAAGTCCCATATACATCTGCCCTTCATTTGCCCTGGAGCGTCTCCCTGAACTTTGATGTGTAGTATGGCAGTGATCAATGTACAACAAGTCCATCGGTAAACAATTTCTTTGAAAGCAGTTCACTCTTATCTGTCGAAAATTTGTGATACATCTTGACACGTAGACTCCAGGGGCGTCTGGATGTTTCTAAATCCCATCACATCAGACATCTCAACCTTCACAACCCTTTCACTTATCTAAAGTGAGGCTGATGGGACATGTCTCTCACATTCAAACCCTCACAAGCGCTGTTATTGATGAATTTCAGCATATGGCGTTTGGATATTGTCAGTGTTTACAAGCAAATTATTATCATTATTTTTCGCTCTCTCTCTCTCTCTTTTTTTTTTTTTAAGTGGTAAGATGGAAAAAAGCACTTAATGGTATTATTCATAAAGGAAGCCAGCCTGAATTCTTACAACTGGAAGCCACTTTGCTGACTGACACCTCTGAAATCTTGGAAGAGAAGATGAGCTGAAGGGGAAAAAAAGAACCAAAAATATTTCCAACAATGAATAGGATCCACATAGGAAAGCATGGCATTAATCACCATCCTTTTTTTTTTTCTATAATCACCTTAAAGGATGACACTGAGCTTTTCTGCCAATCTCCATTCCTCCTCTAGTGACTGACTTTGACACTTTTTTTTTCCACCAACAGAGAGTTGGTCTGTGAAGTTTCTGTTACATTTTGCTTCACACATTGTAAGATTTCATTCCGCTTTATCAAATAACTCTGCTGATAACCTGCTGCTGTAATTCATCCATTAAATGCTCCATTTTTTCACAGCAGCGTGGTGTGGTTTACCATTCAGGCAATCATTTTGATATCTGGCTGCAAATTTCAACTGGCACATGAATCAAAGACAGTGGCAGGCAGGATATAATTTATTTTGGATTTGATAGCTGCTTTTGTGACATAAATAGCGTCAAGTGAACATGTATTGCCAGCTGTCTCCTTGTAAAAGTGTGTAAAAGTTTTACCTTGTGTCATATAAAACATCAGCCACAATGTGTCTATATTTGCATGGCTGTTTAAGGATGGAATTTATTAACTGAAGTCAATAAAAAAAATATGCATCCAGTTAATCTCCTTTTAATTTGGATCACCATAAAAACAACAGACTCTGACAAAATCATGTGACACATTGAAGCCCATGACCTTCCAGAGTTCCAGAGTTCTTCTCTTACTTACTGAGTCGTAGTTCACTTACTTTAGTTTCGCTGGACAAAAGAATAAAAACACTCCTCTAGACGATTGGAAATACAGATGAATCCTGATTCCTGCTGCTATAGACTGATGAAAAGACCGGAACACAGAGGAAAATCCACATGAGTACATGCATCAATCATGCCACACATCAGGCCGTGGCACGGTGATGTGTGGTCTTTTTTCTCTGTGGCACATATTTGGATCCTTGATAAAAGAGAAGCAATGGTTCAATGCCACAGGATAGCAGAGTGCTATTGCCAATCAGGCGCATCCCTAACAGCATGAAAGCACTGCTGCCGAAGGATTTTTTCAGCGGGGTAATACCCCATGCTACATGAACAGAATTGTCCAGGAACGGCTCCATGAACATGACAGTAAATTCGGTTTGCTGCAGTAGACTGCCCAGTCGCAAGATTTCAATCCAATTGAGCATCTGCAGGATGAGATTGAACATTTGGAGTAGGGATCTACTTCCAGTCAACTTGATGCTACTGTGGGAGGCACTGGAGTCAACATTGGCCATCATCCCCGTGGAAACCCTCTGACAAGATGTGGAGGTTATTACCTAACAAGCTGATACTGGGTAGGAGACAAGATGGGGCACAAATCAAAATGAATAGGCTATCATCACTGCACCATGCATTTATCTAATGGTGGGAACATTTCACTTAATAAAAGAATAAAGATGAGGCAAAAGAGAGAGACATGTGAATAAATGTGCAGTGTTTTACAAGTATATATTTAATGTTTTCTTACTATATTAGTGTGTAATCACCAGTGGAGTATTTAATATACATTAAAAGAGCAGTTCATCATTTTGAGAAATTTTCTCCCTTGCTTTGCATAAATAACCAAGTTCCCAGGGAGCTGGCAGAGACTTCCATGAATACATTTAAAAATGAATTCATCTTTACCAGCAGTGACAGCATGGAAATGGTATTGTTTCCACCTTGTGTGTGTGTGTGTGTGTGTGTGGCATAATATGGTCCTGGAGACATCTACTTTAATAGGCACTGTGACAGTTTGAGTGTTTTGTCCGGTGTTATGTGTCTATGCACAAAGTTTGTTGTATCAGTCATGTTATGTTAAACCATGTAACATACCATAACTGATTCAGTTCAAAGATGGGTTTGGTCTGATCCATGAAACCCATCTAATAGTGTACTCATGATTTAGACTTGGGTGGGAACATCAGCATGTTGACAGGCATTATGGCTGCTGCTTCACCATCACATTATGGTCTCTTCAAAGAACAAAAGCAATGCTGCCAGCAGCACTGTGTTACCTTTGGTCAAAGCTAGACTGGCTATTCCCTCAATTCCCCCTCACCAGTCATTGCACTGCAGAGTGGCACTGAGAGAATAACTAACTCCAACAGCATATTTACTGTACAGACAGTATTTGGCATTTGTCTTTTAATGAGTCTCAAAAACACACATATCCATATTCCTCAAAGTGTTGCATTATTCCTTTGATGTCTAATAAAGCAACTTTAAAAGCACTTTGAATGCACTTACATCTGTAATGGACACTAAATGTACCAACAGTATAATAAGAACATTTGCAACTACTGCTGCAGTATCTCAGTTGTGCTGTATTTTTTATTATAATAACAACCAATAATAGAGACTAGTGTACTCTCTGAGTCATTTAAGTGAAGTAAAGTGATGATGCATCAACATTAATCTTTCTTTTCAATGGCATACTCTGGAAATGCATCTCATGGGATGTTTGGGGAACCTCTTGACATGCTGTTTCCTCTTCATTACCCAACCAGCTGTTGTTCCTAATGAGCCTAAAGGCAATCTCTCATTCTCCAACTTATAGCAGTGTCTCTTGTGCAACTAGTGACATATCGTCTGCCCAGAGAGTGAGGACCAGCCACCAGAAAATGAAGTTTGTTGTCACCACCAGTTTGCCCACATTTGTCTTGGGTACTACTGAAGCACAGCAAGAGGCTGGGTGGACTACCTAAAACTGACTCTGCGAGTAGAAGTGGTGTAGATTTATTCAGATGTATTCAAATTCAAGGAGCCATCTTGGGAGTTTTAAACATTGCTTTAAGAATTTGGAAACACTTGTGCTGATTATTTTGCATTAGCTTTATATATGCAGTTTGCCTCGTCGTCACAATGACACTCATGGAGTTAGAAACAACTCCACACACAGTGGTGTGTTGAATTTTGTACACAGTGTGAAGCAGCTCATCTCAACACACTGAGACAGAAAATACATAGGTGCACAGCCCTCAGGAGCCATTATAATTCAGACGTGTTTATGAAATCACTCAATATTGTCATACACTGAATGAAATTCCCAAGTCAAAATGTCTTAATGCGCCGTTGCCCTGTTCCTCATTGTTTTCATTGAAGGCAGTACTGACTCATTACAGAACAATGCACAAAGAGAAAAATTCTCGTCTGTACGACTTAGCATCGCAGTCTGTATTGGGAATATCAACACCTGAGCGATTTATCTGTACGTAGTCGCACAAGTCTTTGCAAATAATCAGCATCGGTCCCTGACAGTGTGCTGCAGGTGTAGATTAGCTCCCACTCAGATTACAGCCTCATGAATCCTCATAGATAGAGTATGTACCCTGATGCCGAGTGAGTGAAACTGCTTGTGGTGTGCCAGAGGAGAATTACTCCCCTGATGTATCACATTAATATGTGATAAACAACCTTGCATTGCCAGATTACAATAAATAATTCACTGCCCTTCAGAGGATGTGATATGTGCCTGCACGGATTATTTACAGCTTTGAAATTATTCTTTTAATCTCGTACAGCAAGCTGCCAAGGTGAACCCGGAGTAAATAATGCATGGCAAAAGTTTATTTCTGCTATATATTCTTTTTGTCTGACTGTTTTTTTTCTATTACTTTTCTGTGAATGGGTGAATGACGATAGAGAACTGTGGGAGTGTGCATTGGGTCTTTTGTGATGTTTTGTTTCTAATCGAATTTGGGATAATTTGAGGGTTATTTAATATTCTTCTGAGTTACTCTGTGGGGTTCACGTTCAGTCCACAGCTAACAGATGGGTAGAAAGCTGAATACAGATACTCTCCAAAAAAAATTGTATCTATTTATTTTTTATTTTCCCAGAAATGGAGCTTCTTGGCCTTATTAAAGTTCAACAGAATTCTGTGCTGCACATGAACTGTTGCAGAAACAGATAGTTTCAAGTCCAGCATCAGACCATCAGTAGCTCTACTGCTGCTGAAAACATGTTTTTTTTTTTTTTTTTTATATCAATGTATCAAATAATATAAGTACTTCTGATAATAAATAATATACATAAAAATATACAAGTTGATGTGAGGTTGGAAGGATACAGTATGATGTGTGTGGAAACTATAGCAGCTCCCTTTTTTGTGCCATTGAAAAATCCTTCTTCTTAATGGGCAAGCTACACACGAGGAGACCGACACCCCCCAACCGCCACCAACACCCACCAACCACCATCTTTACATGACAAGCCTACACCTCAGGAGTGCCTCATTGAACATTTTGGAAAACAGAAAAGAAAAAAAAAACTATTTTTTCCCCGTTGAGTCCAGGAGAAAAGAGGCCAGAGAACAGCTGTTGCCTAGCAGTGTATTCTAATCTCAGAGCACTGCTGCAGACGTGATGATTCACAGCTGGATTGAACAATTTTCAGCATTCTGCCAGAGTAATTAAGAAACAAGTGGAGTTAGATGAATTTGGAAGAGTGATGCCAGAAAGATGACCAAAGAAAAATATGATAATAAACACAAAGGGAGCAGAACAGTTTTTTATTTTATTTTTTCCAAGCTGATTTTTTTTTCATTCACCTCCAATTATATTCAGTAAGATGTTAAAAATATATGTAACCGAGCAAATATTTATCATTGTATAGACCTCTGGTAACTGTGAATTTCCATTTAGCTCGACTACATGAGCCACAGCAGTAAATCAGTTGATCAACCCTACAACATGTGCACAACTGCAAAAGTGTGTGTCACCTTTGCAAAGAGATTATACTGTACGGTGTTCATAACATTGCGACATTGTTGTTTTGTCTGCAGCTCTGCATCTTACCTAATTGAACAAATGCATGTTTTGCCATGAGCTGATGTTCCCCCCATCTTCATTTGGTCAAATGCCTTGTCACTCACCATGAAAAGCCTGAGTTGGAAAAAAACAATACAAAAAAAGAACACCTTCTAAAAATCCACCTGAGGCTCTGAAGACAATAATCAAATGGATGGATAAAAAAAAAAATGTTTCCATGTTGTGTGTCTGGGCATCAGCTGCTCACTTTATGGTATTCTCTAAGAGCTTTTTGCCATTAGTGCCAAAGTCACTTTAGTACACTTTGATCACAAGCATTTGCTAACCTTGACTGTCATAACCCAGACAACACAATGACCCCTAAAAGCAACTAAAAAGACATAGTTTAGATTGAGGATGTTCAGGGAAATGGGGGTACTCAGGTATCAACACAGCTAACCAGGAGGGGTGGGGTGTGGGGTTAATGTTTTTCCTGCCATAAAACAATTCAATTCAATCTCAACCAACAGGTAAATCGTGACAGTTTTCAGGAGAATTTGCATTAAAACCCGTTGGTGTATCTAATAAAATAAAACATAAACATAATGAAAAATACACTGAGCATATGTTGAAACTGTAGATTCTTTGCAGATATTAAAATAAAATGAAGAGCACATAGTCTGATAGGTGGATAAAGTCGAGCTAAAGCCTTGCAGCCACCAAAGCTTTAGTATGCTCCGGCTTCTTATATCAGCTGCCCCATGAATCTGCGAGGCAAAGCACCTTTACTTTTGCCTTGTTTTCTAATGTATGACTACCTTGGTTGTTTGGTGCCTTAAGCTACTGTGTTTCAACTCTAGGAAACACCGCTGCCATGTTTCAAACCTTTCAGATGTGAAGATTAGTGTGTTAACGCCCGAGGATTACAGTCAATGCTCCATCAGCAGTTCTCCATCTATAGCCATTTACCTGCATGCTACAATTGTTCCTCTCCTCCACGAGAATCTGCACAACAGGAGCTTTTCAGATTTACAAAGAAAGCACCATTATTTTAACAGCAAAAAACAACTCTTAAACAAATTGCTCACAAAACTGCATTCAGTTTTCAGTTTGATTATCACCATCGTTATAACATATTAAGTTAAGACTGTTTCATCATAGCAAAACTTTGCTGTTTCATTCAGGCTTTAGATACATGTATTGTGTGACAGAAAACAATCCTATGCTCATAAATACATTTATTACATTGTATTAGTTGCATCAAATTAAGAGTTTCTTTGGTATATCAGCATAAGACAACATCATGGCTCACATTTGAATTCAGCTTCTCCACATCTGATCTAGGTTCTTTCAGGTCGTAGTGATCCACCAGTGGAGAGACAGTTTACAGAGAGTTTACTTCACTGAATAGAAGGGGTTCCAAGGATAAGACATTGTGTCCATCTCAATACCACATTCAATTTCATTCTCACATTTGATGAGAATCTGATAAATGAAAAGTTTAACTAAGTACAGATAAAGTCATCGCCATGGCGCACTGCATTGTCAAGGTGGCCTCCTCGAACACAAAACTGCAATCTCACAAAGAAAATAACATCCTTGGAACTTCCGCACTTCTCCCTCATACCAGGCTACCTGTGTGTTATGTGAGGACAAGTGTTGATAGAAATATTTTGTATTGAATGCAATAATGAGCTGGATCAGCCATTTAATTAGCATAACTTGTTACAGCCTAATATGATGATGGTGTCAGAACATTAGAGAGGTGAAATGTCTCCTTTGAAAGTTAGCTTAATGAAGATGGTTCTCAGGACTAGTCTTCATCGTGGAAATAATAATAACAATAAAAAGCATTAGGTGTTTACATTCTGCAGACAACTGTTCCCTTCCAGCTCAGTGAATAATGACTGCCCTATCAAAGGATCAGTGATGCGAGGTTGCCACACAAGGTGAAATCTGTAAACTTGTCATGGAGGAGGTCAGGCTCGGATTCTCAGGCCCTACCTCACATGAGCGGCATCTGCGAGCGCTGCACCTGTTTGCATAATAGGTGAGATTCGTAGTAACAATTAGACGAGTACTTTGATACTTATTCATCAACTGCTGACACGAAGCCATGATTCCCTCTGCTGGTTTTAATTAGTCATCTCTTTCAGTGTGAGCTGCTCTGATGTTATCCTATGCCTCTTTTATTAATTCACATAGGTTCCTGTAATGTCAGCATATAAAATCTTGACAGGGGAGTCATGTTTCAGCTGGGAATGAGTCAGAAGGTTATTAAAAGGATATCATTCATATTGTCAGGTAGAAGTAACGTTAATTCAGCATTTCATGCGGACCACACGTTCGTTTTTTTTTTTTTAATATATATATATATCATTCAACTGGCAGTTGGGTGATGATTTGCTGCCACTTTTGCATCAAAGGAAAAAAAAAATCTATATGTAGCGTTTTAGTGGTAAGTTGTGTATTTTTGTTGACGTGATTTCTCAGAAGGTAGAAGGTGTATCTTCTCTGCGCTTGGAGATAATTTAAGGAGTAATCTACAACAATTTCAGAATGTATTCACACCCAGATGCAGCCAGGCAAGGCCTTGCCACTTCAGAAGACAATTTGCTCGCCTTAAAAAGAGGAGAATGATCACATCTCCAAGGGCTTGACTCTTCACCGTAACCCCCAAAAATGATGACACAGTAATCTATGGAAAACCCTCACCTCAGCATTTTCCTCAGTGTAACTTGAATTTGATGGTAGCCTTTCACAGTCTGACAATACAGCAGGGAGGGATTCTTTAAGATATGGAGATAGGAGGTAAAGGAGAAATGGCATCTCTGTGATATGGTGGCACACCTTTGTGACCAAACTGTTGTGGATTGATTTTGACTTTTTTTAATGAAGAGAACTCTGATACCGCCGAATATGAAAATGGTGACCAAGCCTCCGCAAAGCTGCAAACGATAACTCTCCCAGTGCTCTAAACATCTATTCCACTTGCCTTTTAATACTGTTTTAGTGTATTTATCCTTATATGATGTATCTTTATTGTGTGGTAGGACTTGGGACACGGGAAGAGGACTGCTCCCTGACAGATGATTAGCCCAGCTTTATCCCACACAAATCCATCTGTTCTGTGATCAGGTTGAAATGGCTGTTGGATGGCGTTACAAAAGGAGTCAATTTTCTGCTTTTCATGTGATCACTCTTTCAGAATCATTAACAAAATCTGCTCTAGTGAAAACAATTATTCCAGAGACGGCATTGTCATTCAGTGTGTCAACTGCTACAAGATTATTGTGTCTGTATTTTTGAGGTCGTTCATCCACAGACAGTTTCTCTCTGATGCAAGCGATTTTAATCACTGAATTTTGCTGAGAGACTCATACAACAAATGGATCAATGTTATGTGCATGGCAAAGCGAAAGTTTCTACTCTCCTTCACAGTCACTGGCAGGATAAGACGGCTGACGGCAACAGCCATACAATCTTCAAGTACAAATACAGCTAAGCCGCTAAGCTGATGATTGGTGTGGGAACACAGTATGTAAGCAAATGACTTTGAGGAGGAGGAGAGGGCCCTGCTGATTTCTCAATTATACTTCCTCCTCAGGCTCGGGAGAGACAAAAAAGCCAAACTGCATCACTGACGGTCAACTGGGCCAGACCGAACTCTTACCTTGGGGTATTGTGGGCCAACAAAAACTGGTAATAGAGCTTGTTCCATGTGAGGGAGGCTCATGCTGCTGTGTGACCACAGAGAGCAAGGTTGCACATTTGAACAATGCAGCAACTGGATCTCACTTTAAAGCCATCAGTCATCTTTTGTGGTGCGCGCAGAGACGGAGCGATCTGTGGATCTGACGCTGTTTCTTCATGAAATAAACATGCACAAACACGTATTGCATACGCTGTTTGTACTGCATAGGGTAAATATGCTGGCCGATGCAGACACAGACGGAGGAAACCATAAAACATACAGTTACCACATGAAATATTTCAGCTAGCGATAGACACCCACAACCAATTGTTAAAAATTGAATTTCTTTTTTTTCATCAGACCCCTCCCTAACTGAGGCATATGTGCTGGGAACAGACGTGTGAATTTCAACTAATGTTTTAAACATGCAAGCACACTGTAATAAACATCAGCATTTGCATTCATACTGTGGTGATAAGTAGGTTACCCTAGAATAGGAATACATCCTCTGCGGTGCACCATTGTTGTTAAATACTTAATGGTGCTGCCAGTATCTTCAAGGAGCACCTGTCCCGTTGTTTTGTTAGTGTGATTAGAGTGTGAAAGAGCTGTAGGGAAAAAGAATCAATAGGGAGCTACGTGTTAAGTCAACTCTGCGTGAACGTACTTTTGAAATGGCATATTTGTTTCTACAGGAAAATGGCCCCACAAGTGTTTTTCAGCCATTATCTCATCAGGTACTAAACTATGCTAGCATCAAAGTGCTATCTGCTGAGTGATTATGGTCCTGAAAATTATTGATCCAGAGCAATAATAACGCAATCTTCCAGCCTCACCTGCATGAAAATAAACATGGCCATTCACTTTTTGCCTCGTGATGTCTATCAGGAGAATGTAGAAATCCCCTCTCTCTGGCATGTCGCTGATGTGGATTCACTGAATATGTTTTATTCTTGCCAATTGAATGATTGCTGTCTATTTGCCATTACTAAATTATAACATTCAACACCAGCAGGCGATGCATTTAAATGTGCAGAGCAGGCTACTGGCTGCGCTTCAGAATCTTATTCAAGTTTAATTACACACATTTGCCTTTGATATCCGGAGATGGAGTGCACTGTTGCTATGAATATACCAATTAATAGAGTAGTCATTTCTACCTGAGGTATCCCCTACATGGATACAGCGGTTCAGCAGAAAAGTATGAAAAGGTTCAGCTGAAAGCTAGAGTCTTTAAGCCGTGGCTCAGTCTGTGTATTAAATGTGAAATTTAGTATAGTAACCAACAGTAAAAGCGAGAATTGCTGCCGCAGTCGTTTTGTTGACATTAAAGTTCAACCATAACACCACGTGGATGTGGTTTTACAGAGACAAAGCAAAACAAAGTGGGAGGAATGAAGTTGTTCCCATTTATTATAATCCAGTTATAATCAAAACAGTGTGTTTTTTAGTATGTGGGTAAAGGACTCTCTGCTCATGTAGCAACAGCAACAATGAGCTCATATCTGAGATCTGCCCTATCATCCACCTGAAACCTTCTTTTACATGCTGGCATTAATCAAATGCATGTCTCCTGCTTTTGCTCTACCCGTTGTGGTGTGTGTAGTAGCTGCGTGTTTGTAGCTCTACGATGGATCAAAATATCATTCAAATGCACAAAGGTACAGAAAGCAGAAATGCAACATTCAAACACCGTAGTAGGAAAGTACCTGTCATTCTCCCTCTGTGTAGGGTGTGGGAGTTCTCTCCCTCCCTGCAGAGCCCTTGTCTATTTTCAGTGATATGGTTTCCAAGCCAGCAATCACATAATTAAGGCCCTCCATCATATTTATTCATCCTCAAAGGTTTCTGACAACCTACAACTGTTTTCCACCCCCACTGCTAAACCTTGTACAAACATGAATACCCTTGGCAGTATCTTGATAATTTGATGCATTTTGTCTTTGGCTTGATCCATCTTTATGAGAGTGAAAACACTTGCTTAGTCTGTACTGTACTGACAGTCCTAATAAATAGATGAATCAAGGTTTTCTTTCTGTTGTCTCTGGCAATGCATTATAAATTTGTTTAGTAGATTCATGACAAGACTCATCCATTCTCAACTTCAATGATCTGTAGGTAGAACCTGCCTCGCTGAAAGCCTCACACTCAGCTCGCTGGAAATGGCTTCTGAACAAGACCTAATCATTAATGTATAATTCCAGCATCGAGTGAGAGTAATACACTATCATTGTGCTTATTATTAAAAGTTTATAAGCCTGTTACATTTGTCCATGGCCACCTTAAGAGCTTTCATGGATTATTTAAGCAGTACCACAGAGCAAGCCTATCAACTTCACTCCACACGGTTGTATGGTGTCCATCTGATGCCCTGCACAAGTGAAATATTGAATTAAGTTTATAATAGACTTGATGGCAGTCCCCTGCAAGAGCCTGCCGAAATCTGTGCATCTTTTATGTCTGAGTGCTGTGAAACCCGAGAAAGAGACAGTATGTGAAAATGTCTTACTTCCATTTTGAGTCAATTTGAGGTAGAAATGGGGACATTTTTTTAAAGGCAAAGCAGAGTCAACAGTAAAAGTGAAAATCTGCAGGCTAAATGGTTTTAGAAAGCTCTCCATAATGGCATCCTGATGGTCCCTGGTTATGATGTAAATGTTCAGACGTCCATCATCATCATCCATTTACTTGCAGTGTAGATGTAGATGTGTCAAGATAGCGGGAGGGACCGTGCGTGCCCATCTACGGTGTAGTGGTTCTTTTTTGTCTTTTAGTGTGATTCATTTTGGCCATCATACAACAGAGGACTGTTTTCCAAAGTGCATGCCAGTGTTTGTAAAGCTGCAGTGAAATTCCAGTTAGAGGACAACAACCTGGTTGGTGGTGCGGGACACCCTGGTTGAGCTGTTAAACCAAGTGCAGCTGCATTTCAGTTCAGCACTTCCATCATCTGCGAGAGCCATCGGAGGAAAGGCTTCATCATCTATTGTAAACAAATTAAAACCCAAAGAGCAAGTTTGATATAATTAGTCTGAGTAGATCACAGGAAAAAAGCTGCACGCATAGCTCTAATGACTGCTGGGTAAATGACTAAATAAATATGCACGGTTAAAAACGAGAGTGGGTTCACTTCCAGTTTTCCAGTGTAGTGTGCCACAGTTCTGGTGGCTAGGCATGCTGCCAGCACAAACTCATGAGGGTGTTGTGTCATTAACAAACAAGCCCCACACAGCTCCATTCTTTGCGTCCTACAATTTAAAATACAAGATGGGAGAGTGTGCCAATGACAGAGCAGGGAGTGATGCCAGGGACTGCACAATGTGGAAGAAGTGCTAATGATCAACAGTTGCTCTGAAAGCACAGCTGGAGCGGGAAGAGATGAGGCAACTCTATTTGTCTGTCTTTCTATCTATCTATTTATCTATCTATCTATCTACTATCTATCTATCTATCTATCTATCTATCTATCTATCTATCTATCTATCTATCTATCTATCTATCTATCTATCTATCTGTCTGTCTGTCTGTTTGTCTGTCTGTCCACTCATCCATCCATCCATCCATCCATCCATCCATCCATCAATCGATCCCTATAAACTTTGATGAGTGTTATATTAGCAGTTGTCAACTATGAGACATTGTAACAAACTTTGGAAACATGAACATTTCCAGAAATAACATCTGAATTAAATTATGTCATGTCGTCAAAGGAGGACAAAAGAAAGGGAAAGGGGTTGAATACTTCAATGCACACCTGAGGTAACATGTAGACAAGTAGCAAGTGTGCGGGTCAGGAAAATGTTTGTGTTGCTTAGCAACAGTCCAGTAAGCCTGAAGCCTTGTACTTATCTGTCTATCTATCTATCTATCTATCTATCTATCTATCTATCTATCTATCTATCCATCTGTCTATCCATCTACTTATCTATCTATCTATCTATCTATCTATCTATCTATCTATCTATCTATCTATCTATCTATCTCATACACTATTTCACTACTTTGAATTCTCACTTAACTACATTTTATTCAGATTCAATAAAACCATCTCCTTCCATTCTGCCTCTTTCACGTACTGATTCAAATTCAAATCCATGAATTCAAATTGAAATTTAGCAGCAACCTCAGACTCCTGATCTTAATTGACCTCAGCCTTGCCACATATCACTCGTGTGTAGTCATCTGTCTCTCCCCTGCAACAACCTGCTATTTGAAGCAATTACCTCAGAGGACAAAAGTGTTTTCCAATACAAAAACAAAGTGAATTGGCATCGTTATGAACAGGCCACAATTTTCCAAAACATTTGATGCATAAACACAAAGTCCACGTCTTGCGCCGCTGACTGTCCTGATGTAGCTGGATTACAGTTTTTCTGAGTTGCTTTGCTACATTTCTCAGATCAGAATTGAAATTCTCAAAACTACTTGAGCAATCTTCACATCATTGTGTCACTTGTGCACATCAAAAAAGCAGTTTCTCATTTCTCTGAACAAGTTGCAAATGCTTTGGAAATGCAGATGATTATATACAATTCTCTGCTGTTTCCTACATTCAACATGTCAAGCATATTTCTATACATTTCCATCAGAATTTTTTCTAAATCTGTCCCGAATTGGTAAATTGCTTCCTTTGACTTTCTCTAATGAAGGGAAATGTGTGAAGCATTAGATCAACCAATGATCAACCAGTTTTCTGAAGTAGCTCAAAGGTGCATCTCATGAACCATCAACTGGCAAGTATATATATAGCCAGAGCACAACACGATTTTACAATATCTGACAATGGATTGGATGGGGTCAACAGCCAGAGAGAAGAAGAAGAGTGAGGGAGTTTGGAGGCAAAACAGAGGAAGAGGCGGAAGAGGCCGAGGACATATGCGCGTTCCTGATGCACTGTAATTCCTACAGCACTGCATGTACAGTTTTCCCTAAGGAGACTGCCCTATGTTCACATTTCTACTTTTCTGTTTTCTTTTTTTTTTTGTGCTATGCAGTGCTGTCTTTTCTTTTCTGTATCGCAATGACATGGTCTGACAACAAACTACAGTACAAACAGTAAAAGCGTAAATGTGAATCTTGTCCAGTCTCTTGTAATCAATCTCCCACATACACCAAGGTGTAACTTACAATTTACAATAATTGTCATCAAAACTTTAGCCATATTTTACTTCAGAACATCCCTCCAGAGTACACTGTTATATTGACAACATCACTAGGCAATTTGACTGTCTTATCTGTACACAATGACACAAGGACTTGTCATTGTGACGGCACTGACATGTTCACTGACACAGATATTTTCTTTTGAGTGATGAACTCAGGATTTGTGCAAGAGGCTGGCTTTTGCAGGTAATCCATGGTGTTTTGCTATTTGTGCGGATTCTTTTGAGAAATGCACTTAGTGTTTTGCAAATGTCGAGGATGATTTGAGAAATGTACCAAAACGACTGAGAAAAACTGTAATTCATTCAAAAAAAACCAAAACAAAACAAAAAAAATTCAAGAAAAAATAGCATTTAGAAATACGCACACTGAACAGCCGCTGTCTGGAATGCAAAGAAATTATTATTGTGCATTGAAGGAAATTTTTATTATTGAGACGACGTTAATTAGAAACAAGTCTTCTGTAAACAATTTCTCATGCTAACTATGGTGCTGTACAAGGAAGCTTACAGGGCAGAAAGCCTCCAAGTTTCCATCACCACTCTAGAGAAGACGTCTGTCAAACTCACAGCCTACAAATTATTTCAGAATCCTCTGCTCCGCTCCCGAAGACCAATAATGTGTCGGGCGAATTTATTGCCTTAATAAAGTTCTTGAGTTAAAACATAATCTGTAAAGATCTGTATGACATCTTGGTGAATCAATTTTGTGTCATTAAAAGTCACTCTGGTTGTTTCTGTGAGATACCTCCTAATATTGCATTTTAAAAGTCAGTTACACAATCAATAAGAAGAAGATATTGTAAACAGGATATTATGGTAAGAGCGATAAGGTACCACTCTGCCAATATTATTCATGATTTTTTTTTTTTTAACTGTGTCCTTATGAATGTACTGCAAACGGCCAAACAAATAACCAGAATATACTGTAGTACAACACAATCAAGCAGTTACACTTCTCTGGAGTCTGTGTGGCAGCTCAACACTGGCCATGATTATCACTGAGGTTCATATAAGTGCTGAAGTCAGGCTTCTTCCAGAGCATCGAGTTTAATTAGTTGGATGGACTGGAGTTGAGGAATAAACTTGTATTTAAGAGTAAGAGTATTATAGCGACAGCCTCCTTGATCCCTGGCCCCGGTCATCACCTGAGGGACACTCTATCTAAGACACTGGAGGTGAGAGAGTCTACTGATTGCCCTCTGGAGGACCACAGCGGCCTGTCTGCAGGACCGGACATCTTGTTAGGGCTCCATTGCCCACGGTGAAAATGAATGGGCACCCCACACTTGAGTGGGAATTTCAGGATAGGACCCTGGCTATCTAACAAGCCAATCACAAAAGCCAATTAGGACTGAGGGGTTGCTTTGGGAATACAGAGATTCCAGGGCTTGGGGGAGGTGATTCTAGCCACGGTCCCAGTCTGTGAGCTGGAGGAGAATTTCAGTGTTGTCTGCAAGAGAGCAAACTCAGGCTCTGGATCAATCTCAGCAGTGGACCAAATCAGATTTCCCTTGGTTCAGTGTGCATGGACTGAATGCAACATTACTTTACTTAACTTAGTGTTTTGACAACTTTCCAAGGCTTGTCAACTGGATCTGCTCTCTTCTTGTACTTGGATTCTCAGACCAACTATTTTTTTTTTTTTCCTAAGCACTGCTGAGGAAAGTACAGCAAACTTTACCTGATTTGATCATACACAGCAAAAAGATCAGGAGGAATCAAAAGGGATCATCTGCTTATACTCCTACCCTACATAATCTTGTGCCGTTACCTTCTTTGATTTGACAACTTGACCGGAGGTTGTTCTGGGGTTAGTAACTTTACCAACAACTTTTCTGCTCAGGTACAACCTTCAGAAAATTTGCAATATCTTCATAGGCAGCTCCCCACCTTGGATGTGTATCTTCAAACTAGAACTTCCTGTCTGTAGAGCCATACAGCAAGAAGACTTAAAGGTAGAGTCTGGAGGTTGTTCATTGCCGTTTGTAAACAAAACATTCAAACTGGGCCCCTCCTCTCGGGCTCAACTGTGGATGCCTTCTGCAGCAGCAGCAGCAGTTGTCAGGATGGGAAGAAAAGGAAATATATAGCATCCACCACTACCACTCGCGAGCACCCGGGACAGCTAGCGGGGCTAGCAGCCTTCCTACTCGTGCTGCACGGAACTTGAACTGCTCTGTCATTGGCTGCAGAGAAAACTCTGACTCTCCAGCCAGAAACGTCCACGCTCACAACAAAACAAAGCTAAAGACTAAAATACAGGCAGGTGGAGGGGGCTCTGCAGACACAGTCACCACCACACTGGACTAAAAGCCCGTAGGTGATGATTAGGCTGGATTTCATTTGTATAAGTCTAGCATTTATTTTTCAACAAAAACCTCCAGACTCTACCTTTAAGGACACCTCAATGCAACTGGTTTATATCCATTTTTTGATCAACATTTTGTTACTTCCTGAACTACAAATAGCAAAAGATGATGATCAGCAATTCACAATCAGATGTAGGCTAATATACTGCATTACATAGATTTCATTGTTTGAAGTGATATAATCATAATATTCTCTCAAATATCATGAGAGACCGAGATAAACAACACATTCAGACATATAGCACATTCAGAAACAGCAGGACTTTTTACATTTTCCCTGCAGGGTGGTAATGAGACTTTCTCACATATGCATTTTGAATAAACCTCTGAAACAAGACAGAAGCCAGTCTCACCTTATGGTAAGCACTCACCCCAGGGTGGCCAGAGGGTCTGTTTATGGGAGGATGAACATAATTACTGCCAGTGGGTTATACTGTCCCCCTTTTTCCATAATTTAGTTTAGAGATAGAGTCAGCAGTTGTTAGCTTTTTCAGTTTTTCACCTGGTTGTGAGTATGGCCTTCACGGATGTGAACTTATTTGACTTTGTTGACGTTAAGTATAAGGCTGGTTTTCTATGAGGGGAAAAATGAAAGCATGTAGCACCATTCAAGAGCTGGTAACGGTTGCTTCAGCAAATCAACAACAACAATCTGAAGATCCGCTGTGAAGCATGGATCTCTCTCCACTGACATGCACCTGAATAGATTGAAATGCAGATCAAAAGTCTGTAAAGTTATGCGTGAGTACTTTTTTCAGATGTGTATACAAGATGTGAATTAGGGTAAAGGTAGCATCTTCAACTCATCTGTTTGATCTGTAATGAAACTGCAGCAAGGGTTAAGAGCGTGCTTGGTTCTCTTTCAAAAGGCCCTGCCCTTACAGTTTTTCAACTTATAATCACTCAGAAAGGGGTGAAGGCAGTTGGTCTGATATCACTACAAAAATGTGTAGATGTTGTTCAAAGCATTAGAAAACTACACTTCAAAAAATCATGAGTGTGTTCTCTCTGGAAATAAAGCCCCAGCGTGGTCAAAACTGCAGAGCATCACTTCACTGTGAACCACTTGCTACCAAATGTAAAAAGTTTTCCTCTCCTCCATTCTCTTTGGCCACTCTTCTTTTCCTTGCTGTGTTTTCTTAGCACTGCTGCTTTTTTTTTTTTTAACACCAGTCCATAGGTAGCCTTTTTTGTTTCCCCCCATAATCCCTCCCACCTGTTGTTCATCCTTATCAGCGTTGATCGGCCGCCTGCCTTCACTGTTTCTCCTAATCTCCAATTCGTGTCTGTGTTTTTATGCAGAGGCAGTTTTTTTTAATGTCCTTTGCTAGATTACCTGTCAGCACGCTGCTAAAGTGCTCAAGCTATTCCTGTTTTCCTGTTGTCTGCCAGTTACTTTCTTCCCTGTTAGGAATGCCTGTTGCTGCTGCTGCTGCTTCATCTTCCTGCTAATTTTCTGATTTGTTTTCCCATTTCCTGCCGCCGCGGTGCCGACTGTGAACCTGAACACGGGCCGTGTTAATTGCCTTTAAACTAATCTTGAGTGTTAGGGTGCGCACTCAGGTCCTCTCAACTGTCGCTAGGTTCATGAACTGTGATAAAATAAAAAAAGAAGAAAACAGTGATAAGTAAGGTGACATAAAAAGTAAAGGAACAGCAACAGTGGAAGGAAATGACAACAGCATGTTAAATGTGTTGCAGGCGAAGCTGCAGTCGAAAGCCACATGTGAATCCCAGCATTTATTTTATGCTAATTCTTTCCCCCACCTGATTCTCCAGTGCCTGCTGCGGCTTTCCAAGAACCACTTTCCACAGGCACCTGCAACGTGATTAGTGACAACTTTTAACCAACTGAGGTGAGAGGGGTGGGACTAACAATGTTACTTTTGCTCCTTTGAGTCACAAGGTCGCACAGTTCAGCTTTAACAACAGCATACACATTAGCACAATTTTAATAATTTGATGTGTCACTGTTTTGCCTCCAATGCCTGTAAATTCCTGTTATATCACATTGGCTCCCATCACCATAGAGACTGCATCGCACACATTCTAACACACTGTATCATATGCTCTTGCTCAAACACTTGCAGACTGCTTTGGAGCATTCTTAAACCCTTGTTGCGACGTAAGCCAACATTTTTTTTTTGTCGAAATACGCTGCCTCAAATGCTCACCGCTGAAATGTTCAGTACTAGATGGGCCACAAGGGAAAAGGGACCATGTGAAGTCTTCTTAGCTGCTGCAGCTGGTGGATAAATGTGGCAGTTTATAATTTGACATTGACAGTAGACGCAGCCACATTTAACCTAACCCCAACAACAAACAAAGGATGTTAGTGCATATTTGTTTTCCTAGCATCTCTGGCCACATTTGTTAAAAAAGAAAGAAATAATTCATAATATTTTTTAATGTAACATATAAGACAAGGCTGATTGGTTATGATGCTTTCAGTGATATAACAGGCTATAGTCACTATACTGTATTGTTGTCTCAGGACTTACAGAAGGATGACTGTATTTGTTTGGATTTCCTGAAAGTGAAGAGCATTTTCATGAAGAGATTAGAGGTAACTGAGTCATCTCTGTCTGCTTATATTTCATTCTGTCGGTTTAAGTAAAGACCGGGATAAGATTTTCACTTTGGAATCAGTTGAACTTACCAGTGGGATGCACTCTGAGCTCTTCCTGCCTGACGCCACACCACATTACCCCTACTCTGCCTGTGGATTATCCAAAACTTTGTTGTTGAACATGAAAGCAACTCAATCTTGTTATCGCTTATGCACCAACATCTACTTAACAAAAGACTTCCCCAAAGCATTTGCCATGGTTCAATCCTAATAGTCTTAGCAGCATTAGACTTAGAACAGCCACAAAAGGAAGATCACTCTTCCCACCCCCACAATTAAAAAAAGATTAGGGGCACGCTACAAATCCACTGCATGTTTACTACAGGTGAGGCATGCAGAGTGTGCCTCCTTTACTGAACAGAGGAACTTCACAACAACATTTCTCCTGAAAAAGATGTCACTCCACCGTGTACGCTGATTTTATGTGTATTTAAGAATTTGGAAAGCATGTGTTTTAATTATATACGATTCAGTGTTCGGGGGATTGTGACAACTAGCAAAGAAAGTGGGAGAAAATGTAATGCTAAAATGCAATGCTTCATCTCTAGGAAAAATGAGAAAATAGAAATAAAGTTGTGTGAAAGCCGAGCACAGCTGCAGACCAGCAAAGATGTGAGAACACAGCAGTGCTTTAAACACGTATGATGTATGAATTTGAAACGGGCGAGAACTGCATTTATGATCAGTCCTGATCAATTTAGAGCGTTCAGAGCTCTGTTGTGCATCCACAAAACAAGCAAGGGGTGTAACATGTAGACAGAAGACACTCTGCATGCATAGCTGGCATGTGTCATTTGCATTACCACTGACTCAGAGCAGAACTCCGCAGGGATCAATACAGAGCATTACTGTACATCCTTAATGTTAATGGCAAATCTCCCAATGCAGAATGTTTCAGATTTAGAGAGAAAAACATATGTAAATCTAGTGTCTCATTCAGCACAGCAGATCTTTTCATTGCAAATACAATCAGCTCAGGTTTCTTTTTTTTTGGGGGGGGGTGTCTAGGGAAGATTGGGTTCATACAACCTCACACTAACCCACGCTTATCTAGCCTAATCAGCTCTACCTCCTCATGATGTCTAATACAAAATGATTCAAAACCCCCCGAAATCTGAAGAGAAACAAAGAAACCAATACTGAGACCAAGTGAGGGAATAGTTTTTAATTGTGCGAGCTTGAAGTAGGCAATTAGTAATTAACTGAATATCGATTTTTGTAAGTTTTGCTTGGCTTGTTCAGCAAATAATTCTGAGCATGAAGGTGTCAGGGGTAGGATTCTGATGATTACTACCCTCAAATGAATTTGTGGACATAGATTTGAGAGACAGACACAAACAAGGTCTCATTTGAAAATTCATTTGGGTCGTCAATGGGAGGTTTTTTTCCCCCATTAAAAGGTTTCAGAAGAGCATCTTGTTTTGTCGAGAACACAATTAATGAGGGGAAGCATCAAAAGGACCGCGTCAGTCCTTTTTATTGCTAAAACGTTGTTTTAGTGTATCTATCTGTACAGCCTGAGGAAATTAAGGTTTTCTTTGTCAGCTTTCAGCTGGCTGCAGCCCCTCTCTGTGTCTCCATTTGATCAATACAAATTCACAGGTGCTGCTCTTCATAATGTGAGCCAGCTGTACAACAGAGGAAAACATGAAGGGCTGAGAACTGTCCACACGTATTTGTTTATAATTTTGACCACTTATATTGAACGAATCTCTTTATGTGTCACACAGCATCAGTCCCCGAGCAGCATCTACATTTCTAAAGGCAGAGATTTAGTCCCTGTTTAAATCAATACATCACTGACAGTTTAAGGTGTTGAGTTACATATTGGTGCTAGGCGCCCTAGCAGTGGTACAAGTGGTACAAGCAAGTGCTAAACATAGTAACACATGCAACACATCCCAAAAAACAAAAAATAACAGCAACAAAAAAATTCTGTAAATGGTTCTTTTCAAAATCCAATAATACAAAATGTACATAGATTTTCCTTTTGATTAATATACATTATAAACACAATAGTGTGTTGTACTTTGTATTTTCTCTAAATTGTGTGTGTGTGCAGGGATGGATACTAAAGTAGCCTCAGTGGAGATGAATTGACACATTAGTGCCGGGGCTCTTTAACGATTTGTCAAAGGAAATTAGAGCGACTGCTCTTTATGATGGTGCTGCATAGGAAAGTAACTGGGGGAGAATAATTCAGTCTCAATTCATTTTATGCTGAAGGCAGGTCAGGGTTGAATTGCACCATTTGGCTTTCGAAACTAATGTCCATGCGTATCTAGATTGCCTGAACAAAAGCGCAGGGTGGCCTTTATGGGTCCTGGAGGATGGGTGTGGGGAGGGCTTAGCCTGTAATGCTCATTGCAGGAGATGATCACTGACAGCTATAACCTTAAGGCAGTATTACCACCAGCAGCAACCATCATTTGGTTATTACATTCAACAAAGTAGTCTAATGGGTATGCAATTGTAGCTGTGCTACAGTATGCTGCCTTACTGGGATTGGCAATTGCTGACAACTTTGTTTCTTCACACTGAGTACCAAGTGAATTAATGATGTAAAAGGCACTGAAATGAAATGTAATGATAAATCATATTATGAAAATAATATAATGACATCCAAACAGCTGGTTAACTGGCAGGTTGTTAAAACTTTGCTCAGTTTGTGGGTCGGTATAAAAGATGAATCATTTTGTATACTCCTTTAGCTACTGTCAGGACCACATGTTAAGCTTTTTTTCTGGGCTTTGTCTTAAATGTTGCAGCAAGATGTTACTGGGTGGACTCAGAAACAACACTGAAATCACTGTTAAGAAATTGTATCATGCTCCTCAGCCTAAACATGGAGCAAGAGCAGCTTCTCCAGTATTTTAAAAGCAATCAGGGGTCTTGTTCTTTCTGCTTCAACACATTTTATTTGGAAGATGAGCCATCCCTTAGAGGACCGATGCACCCAGTGCAGTCCACGATTAAAGTTCACCCTTCACGTGGTACAGAGCAGGGTGATATTGACTGCTTTCACTTCAGTGGAGTTAGTTGAGATTGACACATAATGAAAGCACAGTGGGGAGGAGAAAGCAAGGGGGGGAAGTATACATGGTTTCTGTGGGCCTTCAAAAAAATCTGATTTCTTTATCATTAACTGTAGTGTAAATAAATTGCAGTTTAGAATCGTGACCTTTAGCAATGGCACAAATAGAGCCCTCTAGCAAGCGCACTCACTGACTCCTGTGGAATAAAACACTGATTTGTGAACACTTGTTTGGCTAATCAGGAGTGACCCACCGACACAGAGTAGTACTGGTTGTATAAATGCCCATTAAATGCCACACTGTCAAAAATCAGGGGACAGGGAAAAGGAACCTGTAGAAACATGGTTACAATCACTAACTTCCATTTGAATTCAAACAAGCTCCTCCCTTGTGGGAATAAACAAATATGTTGCTATGTTGACCCACAAGGAGGAGGAGGAAACCTCCTCTTATGCTGCATAAATAGGATACTGTTGCTGCTGGCCATATCAGTGAAGAGGTAGATTTGACCCTTTGTTTCTGCAGGTCAGAGGGTCACGTCCCCTGAGCATAACACCTTCAGTGAAACCAGATAACTGTGGTATGGACAATATACACCAGCATGGTCTCATCCAAAAAACCAACACAAGGGTGCAGTTTCTCAGGTTTGCTTGACAGTATATTGAAGCAGTAAAAAATTGGAACCTTGAGCTTCTGCTTGAAGGTCTCCTGCCAGGCTTGCTTGACTAGCTGCCAAAGGTTGCCCATGAAAGGAGCATGAAACACCAAATTTCCAAAGTCTGTCTGAAGTCTCACAAACCAAGAAACATGGGGCCGGGCTTGAGCAGAGATCTCTCTGCCGGCATGGGTGAGTGAATGCCGTCTGCCGTTGCTGAGATATTAACTGGAAGACTCTTTTTACAGGGGCAGTAGGGGGATCTCTTGCAAATCTTCAATGGGTACAGGAGAGGAAGGGTGCCTTGCTAACCACTTCAAGGTCATCATCTTCTTAAGCCAACTGGAGAGACAGGTGGATGATGCCAGCAAGCACTGCTTGTGGAGAAGTAGGGTACTTGGTGTCGTCATCTCTATGCCATAAGATATTCAGCTTCAAAATGATTCCTCTGCTGGAGCTGATGAGTTTACAGAAACACCCTGCAGTCCAGACAGACAGGCTTTACAGACAAGCCTGTTGGAGGGTGAAGCCTTTGTGAAATCAAGCTCGAAGAACCATCATTTGATTGACACCACCAGTGTACAGTGTGATGGAAAATTCTGATATATACTGATGTTTGACTTGTAGCATGTTTCACATGTTGTATAACCTTGTGGTCAAGAGCATGAGTGTGTCTGGTAACTTATGCAATTGACATTGACAGCAACGTGACAGCGATGTGATGGAGGACAGATACCTAATGGAAGATAGGTTGGAGGTCATGAGTAGGGCTTTGTGAAAATAGAATGTCCTCGTAAACGTGTAGGAATGCAAATAGTTGCGTCTTTGTAGTGATGTCACCATCAGTGTACCGCATAACTAGACTATTGACACAAGGCTGGCAGAGTGAAGGACTTCCATTCAGGAATGCTTATTAAAAGTCAAGATAGACAGCCGACATGTGAAAACTTTTCTTTAAGTTGTTTTGGACCAGATAGATATAGTTTTTTGCCACCACAACAGCATATGTTGTAGACTTATCAGTATGTGTGATAACTGCACCAGAAGCAAAACAGACCATTTTATGTTGTGTGTCAACAAAGTTCTGATAACTTGACATCTGAAATCACATAATCACCACATTCTTTTTGAAATCTGTGAAGAAATGTGAGCTAAATCTTTTTTTTTTTTTTTTTTTTTAATCAATCTCAAACCCTAAAAAGAAGTACACCTAATCTTTCCATTAAAGTTTTATGGCTCCATGAGGAAACTGACCTGCTGTTTCAAATTACTGCAGATGATACAGTCTGAGGTGTAATTAAAAAACAATTAGCAAAATACGGCAGGCTAAGAGCACCTTCACCTCCCCTCAGCTAAACGAGGTCATTAAGCATACTGGATATGAATTTTAGACAGTATCCAGGTGTGTGTAAGCAGATTCCACCACTGCCCTTCAACAAAGATCTTGAATTCAGTGGCACACAACAGAAAATGTTACAACTGCATGGGAACTGACAGAAATTGCACGGTTTAAAAACAGTTAATGAGAGTACAATTGAAGCAATAAAAGTAGATCTTTAAAAAGGTAAGTGGGTTAGGGTTGGTGGTTCTCAAATAATGTCCATGTATCAACTAATTAGCATTCAGTTTGTTGTATTATTCTGGTCTGAAAGCAGAGTGTACACAGTGTGTATAGACAGGGAGAAGAATGTGAACCCCTGAGCTAATGACATGAAGAAAAGCTAACTAAGTCGGGAGTTATCAAACCACGAGTCTGATCAGTGAAACAAGCCTGAAGGTGTGGGTTAGATCTACTTTGACTTATTTCACATAGACAAGAACAGAAAAAGAAACACTTAAATATTTTGAGTTGTCAGTTCAAAATCAAATAAAACGCCTTGCAAGAGAGATGTAAGACTTGTAACAAGAACTGTTGCATAAAACTTTAGAGTTTAGATATTAGGTTTGACAAAAAAGTGCCTATTAATGGAGATGATTTGATTTTGTTGTTATGCCCAAGAGAGTTAACAAGGAACCTGAGTGACAGATAAAGGCTTAGAGGACATTTGAGCTGGATAACCCTCTCTGTTCATCAGTCTACCACCAGTCTAGACACCAATGGCTGCATCCATGGGAAGATGCTAGGGATTGTAGCGGCCATTTCACTTCATTACTCCTGTTGCTAAGAGATCCCTTTTCCTCTGAGTCAGCCAATCGGTTAAGCCGCTATATAAAATGCGCAAGAGCGTTTACAGCTCTCCGTTTCCGCATTCAGTGCCCGCCACTTTCCGGCTTCCCTGACTCCGGACGCAACAGGTAGGCCTCCACGAGGTCCATTTGTTCTCCTCCATTGCTCATTGTTTTGTCGTACTTTGCGCTTCAGACGCTCCATAGCGCTCTCTCCTCCTGTTCGCGGGTGCAAACCCCAAATATGTTTAGTTTGGTTTGTAGCTCGCCGCTAGTTGAACGACGCGCTCAGGGAATGAGCGCTTCGCGCACGCAGTGGCAGCGACAGAAGCACGTCAGCTCCCTCTCTGTCAACCCGGTGTCTGATATATGCTCATACTGGTGCGGGAGTCTTACAGGCTGTGAAGCCCAAGGCAGGTGGACATGGCCTCCACAACTAGCTGCTGATAAAACTACTGCCTGCCTGCATTTGTTTGGCTGTTTTGTTCTTGCTTGGTTGCAGTCCTCTGTTATAGTTATTTTTGCCAGTTTTACATGATTTTACTTTGTTGTGGTAAACTTGATTGCTTTGCTGCACTTACTTTTTGTTTTTTTGCATAGTTTTGATTTATTGGTCCCTCTTGCTGGATGATTTAGCATTATTTTGCCTGATTTCATTGCTTTATTGAATATTGCAGATTTGGTATTGTCTTGTTTTCATGTAACCCCTGATTTACTCGCTGATTAGTTTTCTTTATTCTGCTCTGTGTAACTTGATGTTGCTTTGTTTTGCATGGTGTGCTGCTGACTGATTCTGGGCCCACTATGGCACTGATAGTGCCTAGTACAATGCCTGTTTCCATGCTGGTTCAAGTGTAGCTTGTAGAGGCTTGTATTGTATTGCTGAGCCTTTTAGATACATTGTACCTGTGTGAAAGGGGATACATAGTCACTGTGGAATTTTGTTTCTGTTATATTTGCTATTCAGGTTTCTGATCTCAGTGTTGTGTTAAGTTACTCCACATCAGACATTATTTACTCTAAATCGATGTAGAATTATTTTGTTGGGTTTTTTTTTTATACTTTTGTCTTTTGGATCATTGATTGACTTTTGCTGTCACAGCCTTTATTAAAGGTTGGATTGAAGATCCTGGAAAAACAGTTCTAGCAGACCACATTTTGAACTTCTCTCTGAAGCCACGCCTCCACCTTCCCACGGACATAGGTGAAGACACTCAATGTGCATTGCCAGAGGAGGGAGAGAGGGAGAGATACGGCAGCTTGATTGGGTGCAGGCAGAACTAGACATGAAGGCATCTGATTGGTGTTTGCCTTTCGGAGCATAAAGCAGGGGATTGGTCAGATTTTTGTCAGTCCTGCAGCTGCCACAGAGGTCTGATTATTTTCGTTCCTTTTTCTGAATACATAATGTATTGACTACTCTCAGGATAGAAGGATGATTTCACCCAGTATAACAAAAAGTGTTTCTGAACATGATTACCAACCATAACTTTAAATTTCTCTTCTGTTTATCTTTAGATTCTTTCTTTGCTGTTTTGCACATGGTTTAACTCCCACTAACTGTTTCTATCTCCACCACTTCCAGATACTGAGGGCCTTCACTTGTGGTGACTTTGCTTCTTCGGTGGTGGTGTCTGGTTGTTTGCAGTGTCCCCAACCCCCCCAATTCACCTCTTTCTACTGGCTTTCACCACTGTATGTAGTGTGACCCACATGTAAATTGTGCCACTCCCCTGGTGATACCTCCACCTCTCACTCACCATAGCAAGAGCCAGTCCAAGACCACTCTCTGGTCTTGTCGGAAACACTAGTTATTATGAGTTGAGGAGTTGTACTGTTTTTCTGTTGTTTGTTTTGTTTTGTTTTTTTAAGAGCAGTGATCCAAATGTGAATGATTAGAAAATTCATCACCTCAAACACTGGAAAAGTTGAAAATATAACCTTTTCAAATGAGGAAGCACCACTGCTCCCTTGTCAAGTTGTAAAATTCTGCGCGCTAAAATATTTTGACTCCTTTGTCCAAAATGAATGAATTATTTACATAAACAAGTCTACAAGGCTGTGATTTAGATTTGCAACTGCAACTACTCGATATGCAGTAGAAGAGAGCGTAGAAAAAGAACTGTTTGGTAGAACATAATCAATTCCAAACCTTTCGCAAGAACATCTGCTTTGCCAGCTAATTTTTGTAGATAGTGAGTGGCCCCCCAAGTGGTACCACCACACAGTGAGGAGTCTGCCTTAAAAGGCATTGGAATTTGTATTTTGTTGAGTTAAATCATATCAAAGTGGATGAGGCAAAACCCCACATAATGAAAGATTTTCCAAGTGTGGAAACATCTGAGCACGTGTTAAAGCCAACAAGCTGTAATTTGTGATTAGAGGTTGTCAGACACACAACTTATCACAATCCGCTAGAGCAGGGGTGGGGTGGGGGGGCTTTTTCTCCCTATCACTGCTTTTGTTCATTTGCTGCTTTTTATCCTCTCATTTTTGTCATTCTCTCAAATATGTATCAGCTATGGGTCCGTGTTTCAGCCTTTGTTGCCATGTGTGGGCCAAAGCCAGACAATTCCACTTAGCCACTTGGGCATAACGGTAAGAGGAATTTGGAGTTTGCACAGGTTCAGTCGAGGCTCTAGTCAGTTAAACACAACCGTTTCAGATTTGAAGTCTATTCACCATCAGGATAACATTATATCTGTCAAGTGTGTCACAAAAACCCTTAATTCAAAGGGGCAAATTAAGCAATTTCAGGGTACATGCTATCACCAATGCACAAATTATCAAAAAGTTTAACACTGATATCTGCTGGGCTCTGTATTTTATTATATTATGCTTCTTTTTATAAATTCAGACAATGAAAAGCAGCTAAAAATATAGAGGAGCATTCATATTACTAGTCACTCTCATGCATCGCTTGGAGGCATTTAAAGAAATCTTTGGAGACTTTCTGTTGAATCCAGCTTCCTTATTGCCCTCCTTGTTTAATTTCTCAACCCAAGGAAATGAAGAGTAAAGGATTTTTTTATTCCTCTTTTGTCTGTTCTTTTTTGTCGCTGTCTTCATACCCTCCAGCTCCGGCAAGGTCCATAATTTCACTAGTGTATCATGCTGCCTTCTCTGTTTACTGGCAGTTCTTTTAAATTAAAAGTCACAATCTGGGTGTCAAGCAATTGTTTCTGCCTCATGGCAATAAAGTCATGAACTATTTTAAGTGAAGATGCATCCTCTTCCCGGTGTCGGTGCTTTGTGCGTTTTAAATGGCAATTGTCTGCCAATATCACTTTGCATTAATTAGACTGTAGTCTGAATTTAGTGGAGCACAACACAAATCCTCTCACATTCCCAGATGCAGACGGGCTCCTGCGTTTGTGTCCACAATGCTTGATGCAGCTCCTGCAGTTTCTCAGTGTCACACTACTACCTGCTACCTCTCTGCAATATTATGCCGCACTGTCTCGCACAAGCTTGTTTGACGTCAGGTTGGGTTACAGATCACAAGTTTTGTCAGTGATCTGTCCATGCCCTTTAAGCCCTTATTCAGCCACACAGTGTGACCTACAGTACGCTGACATGACTCACAGCACAGCAGGACAACAGGTCCACAGGGAGTCATAACATCACTCCACTTTTATAGTAAAAACCTATTCTGATGATAATACGATGTTTTGTTTACTGCATTTTGAGAACTCTTTTGGGGAATAATGTTATGTAGCAATTACTGCATTATTGACCAGAGGGTATTGTATTATTTCAATAATATTCATTACCCACATTTATTTGGAAAAAGCCATATTCTGCCAGGCACTTACAAGCCAGAGTAGTAGATTATGCAATATGTGTCCATGCTACTGGAACGCATAAGTTAATGTAGAGTATTCTCCAACAACTGAAAGCATTAGCATTAACCTGTATGGTGCCCTGCTATGACTGGTCCTTGTAGTCCTTTAGAGTTGTAAAACATTAAAAGAATATTACTCCTTCAGCAATTGTCCTTTTACAAGAGGTGCTTACATAATGTGTCTGCCACTGTTGGTTGTGGCCTTCTGGTCTTAACCGCAAACTATGCATGTGTGAAAATGCGATTATTGTCCTGCAAGGGTTGCTCCAGTGGCCAGTTGCCACAGTGTAAAGTTGTATGTTTGCAGGAATCTGATATACCAATGAAAATGTGTAATCAAACAGCATGCTGCTTTGAATTCATAACATCGTAATTCTCTTGGAAATTTAGTGCATCAGTTCAGACAGTGGAATCAGGATAAGCAAAGCACCACGCTTGTTACTATGGAAATCATGCAAACAGAGAGGCACTGAGGAAGTGAGTGGGAACAAGAGAGTCTTTCTTTCTTTTTTTATTTTATCTCATTCTCCTGTTTTTAATAGGAACCTACACTATGTGAAGGGGTGTGTATGCACGATACATCATGAGCTTTTTCTCTAGGTTACAGGGCAATTGACTGGTGCTGAGGCTTTTTCTGTGTTGGCGAGTCATGTCAAACCATGTGGGATGCACGTTTTGACCTAACATCTGGATGACTGACATTTCCAGGACCTACAACGTGGTGAGAAACAACAGGTAATAATTAAAAAAGTCATGAGAGCCACAGAGTTACAAGAACACACGTACTTATGTCAATTTGTGCAGCCCACCATACGTATATATGATCT
The DNA here is from genome assembly GCA_021432705.1 of Caranx ignobilis. NCBI lineage: Eukaryota > Metazoa > Chordata > Actinopteri > Carangiformes > Carangidae > Caranx > Caranx ignobilis. The sequence continues at coordinate 14,671,059 of MU269981.1, read as the reverse complement.
CCTATAGGGAGTCTCATTACCTAACAAAGGGAAAGTATGGTATATTGTTCAGCTCCTATTCTAGGGAACTAAGTGGTCTAAAGCAAGAAAGGTATGCCTTTTGATAACTTTACCCTGAACATGAGTATCTCTGTATCAGAGAAAATATTTTGCTGTGTGTGCTTTTAATTCTCACAAAATGTACCGTAGGCCGACCATATTAATGTCCAAATTGGGTTATCCTTCTTTCAAGGTCTCCAGCCTTAAATTAATATGACATCTTTGGCAAGGAAACCAGAATGGCTTTTAAAAGAATTTAATAAAAAGCATCACTGATGAAATTAGCTAATGCCCATTGACATTTTATCCTGAGCATTATAAGAATAACTGGGTGCAGTGATCATATTTCTCATGGTTTCTGATGCTTCTGTCTCATAGGTTTAAATTTAATTTGTAAGTGAAAAGTTAGACTTAAGGTCAGGCGTGGCACCAAGGTGTATTCTGAGGTAAGCGATAATGCATCTATCCTGCAACTGAAGAAATGAAAGAAGATTAATTGTTCCATTTAGTTTTTTTTTTTCTCACACTAGGTTGTTGTGCTGTGATGAAATAAATAGAGCAAGTAAAGGCTCTAGTGCAGTTACTTCCCAGCTCAGACTATGGATGATATGGAAGATTTTACACGACTCTCTGTCTGATACAGTGATACAGTATATTCTAATCCTATAAACAGTCGCATGTCTTCACACAGACTGCTCGGAGCAAACAACAATGACGAACACGAGGTCCTCGCCATCAGTTGTATCTGAATACACCTTTAATCTTACATTCTCTACATACTAGACACAACTAGTACAAATCATTTTGCTTGTTTTATATCAAATGTCAGCTCTAATGATGGAGGCCACACAGAATATTCCAGCAGACAAAAAAGCAGTAAGTCTATGTCTCGGTAAACCCACGAGAGCAGCAGCCTGTGAAACAAAGCAGCCTTCACTTTTATGTCCCCCCCCCACCACCACCACCAACACACACACACACACACACACTCTGGTTGTTGGTAAAGTTGCAAGTAAATTTGCCATTAAAATGACAGCAAGAATCTTAGTTTTTGAGCTTCTCGATCCATTTGAAGAATTCTAGCTGGTGTATAATGGTAGGAACGTTAGGCCTTTTGTATGCAATGCTGATGCTCAAGGATGGATGAAAGTACTGCGTTTTTAGAGCATTATTTATTTCTTTCCTTTTAAAAGTCTATTTTTCTCATGTTATTTATACATAAAAAACAACATGTTGTATTCCACAGCTTGCCTACTCTTCAAAGCCACCACTCTTTCATTGCGGTTAAACTCGATGAGCTCATGATGACAATGCTGCTAAAAAGGATATATACTGTACATGAGATGCCTGCCCACTTTGACATAACTCACATGATGGTATTACCCATGAAACACTGTTTTTATGCGGCATGCCCAAACTTTTTTGACACCTAATCTAGAGTTTTTCTAAGTTAAGTTGTCAAATTAGAACATCTTTTCATTTAGCTGTTTATTATTAGTCACATACTGACAGCAGGAAGGTAACAGTAAGTCTGTCTTTTGAAACTTAGAGAAGAGAATCAACACTCTTTTTTTTTTATTCATGTGATAGTCTTCAAGGAGACCTTATTAAAGCACACTTCAGCTGTATGGTTAGCTGACTTTGAGCCATCATATCAAAGATTTTGGCAACTTCCCTCTAACTCTGATTCCACAGGCACTTCCTCACCAAGGGTCCAATTAGAGAGAGGGAGGGAATATCATGCAGACAAAAACAAGAATCGTAACAAATTGTAGGATTACATATTCAGCTCTTTATTGTTATTTATTCCTCCAAATAGATGTGTATCTCAGGAGCAAACTTGAGACCATTTGCTTTTAAACAGCAATTTTGCTTTATGTACTGTGCTGGCATTAAATATGGCAACGCTGAGATAAAGATCAGCGGTAATTGGTCTGAAACACAAAATGCTAAGTGCAGTTAAGATATGGCTGCAATGGAAAAAAAAATCAATGAGAGTCAGCTGCCAGTCTGGCCGTGAAGTGAGAAAGAAATGTTTGAATACCTTGGTTTTATCGACTGGTATTGGGGCCTCATTATGAATAACGGAGTTAATACCTTGTGAAAGCAAAAGTGCAAATATTAAATTAACGCTGAGTCTTTTGTGGACAGTATTTCTGGCACAAAGTGTTCAGTTTACCGCGTCTTGGCAGGTGAGCCAGAAAGTTAATTTTAGACACTGTATCTTGGCAAGTTATCTAATGCCATTATCATTAACCCCATCTTTGTATTATATAGCTCATATGTATTTAGATTTTGAGGTATGTTAGATGTGCATCATGCAAATGCACTGGGTATTTTATGGTCTTTTGCCATTTGGTCTTTATTTAGTAACAAACCAGGAGTGTAGCTGTTCTCAATTTTTAAGATATAGTAATGACAAACTCAGAAGCAGACATGCTGCCTGTGTTTTCCTATCTCAGCATTAGTATAATTCAAGATCACTACATAGGACACATGGATGTGGAGTTAAGTAGTTGTTTTTGTGTTTAAGTATTCAGGTTTATATTTACAGAAAGCACGATAGATCATTAACATTACAAGCAGTTTGTGCAGGGATCCGAAACCTCTGCCGTGATAACAAATGCAATCATGTCGAGAAGTGAGCAAAATAAGAGCTATGGAGAATTTTTAAATGGTTGTCTTTTCCTGTTATTCAACACTTGATGAGGCCGTGTCAGTGTTCAGCACCACAAGTACAACCAGGGCTGAGATTCACACTTTTTGATTTATTTCTCCCTGTGTTAAGGATTGGCTTTTACGCCCATGCAGCTCACTCCCAATTGTCCATATGTGTCTGTCCATGTGCCAGCACAGTGATGGACTGGCAACCTGTTCAGTGTATGTCAGAGATGTGTGCTTACCTTCTGCCCAGTGCACTTATAGCCAATCTCTATCCCTTCACCAGCCAGAGCCTGAATAAGAATGAGCCTGAGAGGGAAATGAAGGAACATATGGAAGACATGGTATGTTTCACGGTTTGACGTGAAATGTTACTAGAAGATGCTTTTGAGGCTTTGACAGAAGAATCCTGCATAAATGTGGACATTGTTTCACCAGTAGCTCCCTCTAACCTACTGCCAATTATGTTAGAACTCACCAATATCCATATACTGCATTTGTCCGTGTGCTCTCTCTCTCTCCCTCCAATAGTAAATGCCAATGCGTAGATGCATGAATACGGTTAAAATATGTTTCCTTGTAATGAGGAAAAAAAAAAAAAGCTGTGGTCACACCGAGCATGTGTGTGAGCACTCCAAGTAAAAAAAAAAACTGCAATAAATAGATCAGCAGTAACATTTGAGCTCTGTCTGGCTCTCCTGTAGTACAAGGCAACACATAATTAACACCAGCCACCGAAACCAAAGCACCCTTTTAGCTGTTATTATTGCTTGTGTGAGCACGTGCACCCATCCCGCCAGATTAGGTGTCATCAGGGCAAAAGTAAGTGCTGAAATGACTAGAGGTTCACACTGAGGTATAAGGCGCACATTAAACAGCTACACCAACACCTGACGGTAACTTTAAGCAGAGTAAAGCACTTGCAAAGCCCATTTGTTTGACTGTAATTATTTTTCAGAGATACAAAAGGATGGGCTCGAAGGGAGTCAGAGCGAGGGGGTTTGTGGTGAACAGATAACAACTGTCAGTGCTGTTTCTTTGTATTGATCGTCAAGAATGACATCATGATCATCATCTCTCAGCTTTAATTAAATAGCCTGATTTGGGTTATGTGGGGACATGAGTAAAACAATATTTTCTTTGTATTGCTTGTATATATGTATGTATGTGTGTATATCATTTAAAATATGAAGTTAAAAAAAAGGTGATTTAGATGATCAGATAAAAAGTGATAATCCCCAAACCTTGGTTTGTTAATCCAGTTAGAACTACTTTTTGCTCAAGGGTTAAACATTAAGCCTGGTCTTACAGCATATGTTTCAGTGCATTTTCACTTGAACAGTTTTCTACAAACAGCACTTAAATAACCGAAATAGCCATGCATCTTTTGTTAAGCAGAAATCACCAAGAAAACAGTGAAAATGGAGATAAATTTTGATGCCACCAGGTTTTACGTAATTGCATTTCACTGGAGACATTTAAGATGATAATGAGAAGCAGGAGACGTATGTGTGCTAAAATTGGAAAATCTTTCTTTTGGGTTGGGTTGTCTTTTTTAATGTAGCAGAAGTAGTCTAAATCATTTAGGGTCTATAAATTTAGAGGAGTGAAAACTGATGTTTTGCTTGAGGGGACACACTAGAGGCTGCCCAGATAGACTTTTAAATTCAAAGCAGTTTCAAACTGCTCGGTGTGTTCTAGCCAAGACTAACCTCGATGCACTGTGATGAAGTGCATATTGGTTGAAACAGTTGTGAAACACTGCAGATGTATGGCATAGACACAAACAACATTACTGACATTGTATCTATATTGTACACGGGTTGGAGATTTGTATAGCTACACAGATTTTGAGGTGCAGGCTATAGTATACTTTCCTCCTCTAACTAGGACGCCAGCAAAGATGTGACAGGCTTCACAGTCATTTTTTGGACTCTGATCTGGTTTTGTATATATGCAGGTCAGTTGATACTTTTTATTTATTGTGTTTTTCTGTATTTTCATTCTTTTTTGGACATTTCAACTCCTTTGCAAAATGCAGGAGGCTTGAAAAACAGATTCCTCAGCCTAACAGAATTTCAGGTCATCTTTCTTTACTTTCATCCTGCCCTGGTTTCTAACGAAAGCAGATGTCTTCAGAATCAGCAGCAAGATACCAGGTGTAATGGTAGTGGTTCCAAAGCATAACATACAAGCGAAATATCAAAAAAAAAAAAAAAAGAGAGAAAAAAAAGGCCTCTGGGCAAATGTCTGTTTTACACAGGCTGAGCCTCTGGGTCGCTGCTGGCAAGATACTCGACAAATGACAGCACTTGGTTGGTTGTTTCGACGCTTTGAGGCCATTTGCCTTCATGTGACAGGTTGTGTATCCTTCTCAGCATTCTTAAGTATACTAGCTGGCTTTAACTTCCTATAAGATCTGTTTTTGGTTTGACCAGTCAGTGGGGAGGAGATGGTGTTCCTGCAGATCTGTTTTGAATTTTGTACATATTTTGATGCATTTTGCATCATGCACACCTCTTTCTGCTGTCTGCAGGTAATAATGTTCAATATGGATATCTTTCTCTTGCAAAGATCACATTTTGGTGCCAATTAAAACAAGACACTGAAACATTCCATCTGGTAAAAGGCTATAATTGAACATTTTCAATCATGATTCTCATTCACTAAGGGGAACAATTCATTAGTTGTTGAATAATACACCCTTGAGGGCTATTTTTAATCACCAACTGTACAAAGAGCAAAACAGATGCCCATGTATTAGACCATCAGATAAAACATCAAATTGAATATTCCAGTCAGTTCTTCAAACATATAAAAATGTGGTACAGCATAAACACCACACATATGGTGCCATGAAGAACCACAAAAGATGCATCAAGGCGCATGTACAAACAAGCAAACACTTGAAAACTCCACAGAAAGCCAACGGTAGCTGTTAAATGGGACACTGTAGGCAAGAGCAGTGGCCATCCACGGGCACAAAAATGGAATCAGTGAGGCATTGTTCCTCAGAGAAACTCTTTCTGCTTCTGTGCTTCTGTCTTTCTGGGGACAAACACTAGATTTTATGACCTGGCAAAGGTTCTGCAAATACATCCCCTCCAGTGACTCTCTTACACCCATGCTGTCAGCAGTAAACAGGATAAACAACATGCTGAAGCGTGGTAGTATTTGCAATAACATGGTATTTGATTTGTGGTAATTGGCTGTAATCATAAAATGTGTGCATACATACATACATACATGGGGTAACAATGATTAGACACTCTGGTCTATTTGCTAGCTACGAAATCCCTGCCTTCTTACAGAGATTCATTTAAAACAAATATATGTGAAGATATGAATGAAATCCCATGTGCCAATTCCTTTATATTAAACAACATACTACAAAGTATTTCTGAAAGATATCTATTTAGATTTTAAATCTGGAAAAACTAATTAAATGCTGTTTTAAAGCTGCACCACAGAACTTTTGTCTCCCCCCTCTGGCAGTGAGAGTAATACACAGACTTTGTCAATGTCCATATGTTACTATTCACCCATGAAATTCCAAGTTTTTCAAAAATACTGAGAGATTTCCACAGCTCAAACACAATATTCCTTTATGGATGGAGTAAATGTAATATTCTTCTCCAAATACATATAGTTTGGATATATGCCAACATGTCCAAGAGCAGGATGGCAGCTTTCATGTTTGCCCTCAGTCTCTTCTCCTCTTTATGAGCTTGCCATCGAGGAAACCAGTGATAATCTGCATCTGTCACCCATAGGTTCCTGATGAGCTTTTTTGAAGCTCAGAGTGGGCTGCTCCACTGTCACTGTCTTGGCAGAGCCTGCCTCTGCCTAACTCCTGGCTAATCCAAAAACTGGCAAAGATGTGGGGCGTATGTTTGTGGCGGGCAAACTTTCACACACTTGTCACTCAAAGCAGCCACACTCAATTTTGCATAAAATTTACTTTACTTATAAACTTCAATAAACTTAAACTTAATTAAGGGGGAAATCAGCAATTTATTTTACCAGGTGTAAATATCTGTATCTTTATTTCTACTGTAAAGTTGGACATTTTAACATCAAAGTCCTTGGGGAATAACTTCATTTTGGAGCCAGTATCAAGTGGCTTTTGAAGAACTGCAGTTTTGTAACTTTCCTCGTTGACTTTTTTTTGATATCTAAAGCAACAGGAACTTCTCTTGGATGCTTCCTAGGTTCTTTTCGGCTATAGGTTCTATCACTCCTCTCGTCTCCATCCGTCGTCATTCTCCTTGGCACTGGCAAAACAATCATTGCTGGCTGACGTAAAAACGCCGGCACGGGATTGTCGAAACAGACGCCAGATTTAAACTCCGGCATGCTGTGAAATACAGAGAGTTACCTGGTGCTGTCAGGCTTAATCAGCATTGTGTGAACTCATTTGGCAAGAGCTGAAATGGAATGGGTGTTCATTTACATCTAAAAGTCCCACCCCTGGCTTTAAATGTATAGACAAGCCTGAAAAACTGCCTCATCAGGAGCAGCACAGTGGTTGATGAGTGGCGGCAGAGTGAGTGTGATAGGTGAGATTAGTCAGCTCATTCATTTCTATACTATTGAAGCCCCTTAGCTGGATTGAGAATCAACTATCAGCAGCCAGCTGCTACTCAGCGTCTGACACACTCCAGTCTTGCAGTGTGGATGATGTGCCTTCTCTATTTGCCGTGCTCTTCAGATTTCTGTCCTCCTACGTGCATATTATATTCATAAAGCTGAGGTGCATGCATGAGTGCTTCAGGCAGGTTTTTGCACATCTGTATGTAAACCAGCAGGGAAGGGCTCGGATTTGTGTAGATCAGGCAGACGCACTATAGCCACTGTCACAGCTGTAGGCTGAATCCCTTAGGGAGCGCTCCACCAGCCACCCTGTAGAAAAGTGCCGGAGCACATCTGGGTCCCAGCAGGTGCTCTGCAGTCCCATGATAGATTGTCGTTTGCCAGCTAAACCTTTGGTCTCATGTCCTTGTGTATCACTATGAAGCTCTACATTCAGCTTGAATTACACTTCAACTGCTGGAAAAAGAGACGAAAATAAGCGTGAGTGCTGTGCAAAAATATTACTGCTGTTACTACAGCCAGTAACAGGAGAGAACTTATCATGAAAGGAGGAAAAACATCCTTAGTGATAATAATAGGGAAGTGATTTTTGATGTTGTCACTGATTGTCATGAGGATGCTTGAAGGCCAAATATCACTCTTCTTACATTTACACTTTTTTTTATCACAGTGTTTCTCTTTTGCTTCTTTTTTAAGTTTTTTTTTATTTTATTTTTTTTTTTTTTTACAATCAAATAATCAAATATGGCATGCTGTCCCCTATCATCCATCTATGTAAATTATGATACTGTTGTGTCAGGAGTTTTTGTCCTTTCAGGACAAACTGTAAACATTGTTTACATTTTTATTGAAGTGGAGAAAGGACGAAACAAGGATAGCCAAATGTCATTGTCATCCTGTCTCATCATTATTCTGTGCTGCCATGTGCCAATATCATCAGAGATAAGCAAGAGCAGAGTAATTGCAAAGATAACTTTCATTTAAGGAAGCTCTAATACTTGTCTGTGGTTCTTAATTGTAAATGTTCTCAGCAGAATGTCACTGACCTTCGCATCCCCTTTTGTTTATCAGCCAAACCATCAAACTGATGTTTAATGATATCTGTGAGCAGCAGTGATAAATGATTGACTCCAGAGTCACAGACTGTAATTACTTTCTATAAGTATGAAAAAAAAGAGTAACATGTTTTTAGGTGATATGCAAGATTCGCTGCCACAGTGAACAAGGCACATTCCTCCAAATGTGTTAATTAGCTCAATCTTAAAAAAAAAAAAAAAAAAAGGAAAACAGAAAAAAAAAAAAAAACCCTCAGAGATTCACTCCTGTCTGTTTCAGTTATTTCTGTGTACTGATCGCAGCTTAAAACCTGGACAGATGACACACATTTTAAGGTGTTTCTATGTGTTTTTATAATCGCTGACAATGTTCTTTTTGAGAGTGTAAAAAAGTATGGTTGTATGGTTTGAGCAATTAATAGCGTTATTTTTATATATATATATATATATATATATATATATATATATATATATATATATATATATATATATATGGTTGATGAAATCATGAAAACATGTCCCCATTGGGACCTATAGCCTTGGGCTTGACACTGGTGGTGGTGAGGTGACAGTGGGAAGTGGGTGGGTGGGGAGGGGGACAAGCAGCTACAGAGAAAAGGAAAGAACAGTAACAGGTTCCAGAGGAGCTTGGAAAAACATCCTCCATTGGATCCTAACAGAAAGTAAACAAAGTGAAAAAAGAGACAATTACAGTCAGATTTGTTATCTTTCATGACAACAATTAATATTTTATTAATGCTTTAATTGAGGAAATGGCAACAAAAAACATTTATCCATCTCTTGGAAGGCAAATCTACATCCCTTATTGTTGTTCCAGCATCATTAATTAGGAGAGAATTGTGTAAAGAAATCATCAGACTGCCATTTTCTGTCTAAACCAGAGACACAGGAACAATTTGAAACCTATTATAAATTAAAAATAGAGCAGTTGTGAAAATATGACAAAATACATTGCTGATATTTTAATAGAAATCAATACTAAAAGGTTTGGGATATTCTTAATGTAAAAAAAAAAAAAAAGTCTCCTAATAAAAAGTGTGTCCTGCCAGTTCTGATATATTAAAATGCTGCATACTTCAATTTTCAAATGACACAGTTATCTAAATAGCATCAAACTGCAGCTTGTACTTCAAATTATTCAGGCTCTATGATTTTTCTTTTTTTTTTTCTTCTTCTTCTTCTTTCTTTTTTTGTCTTTGGAGGGACACATATGTATGTGCCTTTAGAGTTAACATCACAGATTTACACAAGTGGGTCAGTTACATGCTGCCCCACTTTAAGGTTGAACAAGGTGTCATGAAAAACTATTTTACATTGGCAGCCGACCCAAGTTTGAAAATAGCTAAGTGGAATTTGATTTGAGCTGCGCTCTTCCACCTCCATGTCTGAGAAAAACACAGTGTATGTTTGTGCATCTGAATCCTCTCCCCTTCAACTTGTATGGGCTTTGATTTCTTGACATATTCCCTTGCTGCTTTTTTGCTTCAATGCTCCGTGCACTGTGTTGTCTCCCATCTTCTTGTATCCGTCTCCTATCTCATCCCACATGTGCTTCCAGGCAACGCAGGGCTCACAGCCTGCTTTCCATAAAGATAACATTGCTGAGTTAAACAGATGGGGTATAAATGTTCTCTCAGTGATAAGTATTTGCTTAGATACACCAACAGATAGAGAAGATTATTGATAGTGTCTTGAATCCCCCCCCCAAAAAAAAGGGAAAGAAAAGAAAGAGAAATCTTGAGTGCAGTTTGGGGATTGGATGTGCACAACGCATGTAAGAGCCTATATTCCTAATTGGGGAAAACACTCTCTCTGAAATGTGTTTATCGTCATGAATGTTTCTGAAGCTGAAATTTGTGATGTCTTACCAGTGTGTTTGTTGAGCCGCACATCAGTTTGGCATCCGATTATGGAGTGTGATTTCTTTTAATGAATGTTATGCATTTTCCAGCACACAAAAAATACTGAACTAAAGAATACATTTGGACAAGAAAAAAAGGACACGAAGTAGCTTCTAAAATTTATACTTAAAAACAAATCCCAGATTTTAAAACACATGTCAACTGGGGAGTGAATTGAACATTTTTTTCTTCCTGTCAACCCAGAATAGAGCAAGAAAAACAAAGGTATGAGCTGTGTTTTTGTCCAATCACTTTCGCTCATGCGAACATGTACATTAGATTAGATATGGATGCGCAGAGAGATTGTTATTATGAGATTGTCATTGAGGTCCTGTGTGGATTATACTATAAGCAGGACTTTCATTTTGCATGTCCACATCCAGATGAATCCTGTACTGTGATCCACTGCTTTAACAATTTAATCTCATCTCAAACAGGCTATGGCAGGTCACAAGAGGTCATGCATTTATTATGTGTAGTATGTACAGTGTGGGCGAAGGCCACGCGACCCACCTCTCCTTTTCCTAAATCTCTGCTGCGGTGGTATCCTTATTCCACTGTTGTAGTTGCAACTTAATTCTAAGTGTTACTGAACTCCCTGTCAAACATTGTGTGTTGATAAATCTCCTAGTTATACTTAAATCAATATAGGGGGCAAGGTGGTGGGTAAAAAACCTTTATAATCCTTGCCCTCAGCAATTCTTTGCACGCAGGCCAATTTCAGTCTGGTTTTATCATTTGAACCTGACAGTTTGCTGTACGTTGAGTGGACCCGATCCATATTGTTTGATACCACTCTTGGCCCACACCCATAAAGTATTCCAATCAAAGTTGCTGGAATGTGATGTTAGTGTCAGAGGGAAACCTCGTTTGTTTATGCGGTTGTAAGATTTCCACATAGAATATCAATGTGGGAGGCAATTGAGCAAGTACCAATCAATTTCCAGCAACGTGAAAAATGTTACAGTGGCCTATTTAATGACTGGAAATATGATTACATTCTTAATGTTATTATTTAATTACTGGCAGGGCATACAGCAATGACACAGAAATGAGAATTATCTCTCCTTGATTAAGGAACCTACAAGAATGGCCACTGGATGACTTTTTCCCTTTTTTTCTAATCATCCAGGCTATGACTTTTCTTTAAATGCAGCAATTTAGGTCAAATTTGACAAGCGCATCACTGCTGGCTCATAGATTTGGCTTTAATCTGTAGCCCCCAATCAGGGTCATCAAGGTGATGTTTGTAAAGTGCCACAGCATCACTTAACAAATCACAAAAATCATACAAACTGCTGATTCATCTGTGTGATTAGACAGGGCGTTAGATGATTTATTTTGAAATCCCACGATATGGTGTTACTGATTGCATGGTTCTGTCTGATATTAAATCAATCCCTTGCAATGCCTCGATCGCTCATTATTCACAAATTATACATTAGTGATTGGATGTGGAGGGGCCAAATAACATAATAACAAAAACTGATGGTGGCGGATTTGAAACAGTTCAAGAGAGTTCACAGTCTACAAGCAGTTGTCCAAGTTGTTAGTTGGAGAAATGAGAATGTTTCCACATCAAAAGCAGGGGTGAATGCAGAAGGACAAGGATGTGTCTCACTTTGACATTGGAAAGACTAAATTCGGCCGTCGAATTCTATATTTCATAGGACACAGCAGGTGGATCTGCAGGAAAAGAAAAGCGGCAGTGGTTGAGCAGAATAAAAATGTCAAACTGAAATAGTTTTCCACATTAGGTGAACTGATTTAGGGTCAGTGAGTCAGGTATATCATGGTGTTATGTAATCCCTCTAAATCATTTTCAGGACTGACTCTGTTCACTGCTCCTCCTTTCTGGCAAGTTGTCAACATGAGCATGTAAATGGAAGCTGTGAAGAAAACGCACTGCTTTGTGTGGAGATTCAAATCAACGCTTGCAGTGTTTTTTGGTTTTTGTTTTTGTTTTTTTCGCCTAGCATGCATCACGTTAAGTGACAAACAAGACAACGCTATCCCCCCAGATGTCAAAATGAGACGAAGCTCCATCTCTTCTGTCTCATGTAGATTATTTGCAATTTGGCCGACCAGGTTTGCATGTCTTCAAGAGGCTGCATTGAACATCATTGGGACATCTTGTTAGCATGCCTTCAATTGAAGCCCATCTCACAGGTTGCAAGAGACAGAAACAATCTTGAAAAGCTCCTCCTAGGCTGCGAGAAGCAGCGTCAAATGAGTGAAGGGTCAGCACACCAACAGTTAGAGGGAAGCCTCAGGGACATGTATAAAATTGGATCTGCCATTTTCTGAAAAATGTGCTGTTGATTTGATACTTTTCGGGTCCGGGTTTTGTTCCTGAGGATGTCCATAATAGTTGATGAAGACAAATTACAGGTGCTTCCCTCTAAAGGAAAAGATGGGAAAGAAAAGGAAGAGAAACTAGATCTCAGGGGAGGTCTGTCTCATCTTCTTATACATTCAGAGAGGACTATCCATACTGTACACAGAGCATTAGACCAATATAGCAGAGTAGTTCAGGAAAAAAGGAGGTTATTAAAGGTTAATCTGAGACATTTTAAGTATTCATAGATTATTTCACTGTCCCGGGAGAGTTTGGTCGATGTCTGTGAACTTGCATCAGTCTTTCCTAAAGCTAGACATCAGAGGCAGAACCCTTGAATTTGTGATGTCACTGGGGTGTAAAATCGGGAGCTGCTGATTCGTGGGGCCTGACTATGTGCAGCCATATTAACTTCACACCGAAATGAAATTAAAATTCTAGCTCTGTGAAGCAGAATGTAAACCTCACACGGGTGTAAAAACTCCAAAATAAAATCTTACGACAGCACAAAGTCAGCTTTCGACTCAACTGGCCAAGGACAAACGAATAACGCACAGTCGGGGCGCTTCTAAAATGTGTGGCGTTCCCTTTTGAAAACTGCAACCAAAAAATGTGTTTGTTAGCTGTTGTGAACGGTTGAAAGGCACTAAGCTGCCTTTTAAACCAACCCAGTCCCAGCCAATGGGGGTTAAATTAAAGAGAGATGATGCCCTTATGATACTTTAAGCTTAGGCTGAGTAACTCTTCAGAAGGGGATGCGTATACCCATATGGGAAAGCCAGAGAGATCACAAATAAATGCATAATATCTCTGCTTGTTGCGTGTCTGTGCGTGTTGTGTAGTTTTCAGCACTGGAGTGTTTGAGTTTGCGTCTGTGTCGGGCTGTAGTGGTGGCTGACAGCCTTATTGGCATTTTCTACGGTGATTTCTATGAGCTTACTCTATTAGAATCACAGAGGGCTTCCATCTAGTCCGCAGCAGCCTGCATGCAAAAGAAGTGTCCCTGGAGCCTCTGTTTACCAACCAAGTCGGATTTGCTGCTCTCAAACGCAGCCAGGCTAAAGCTCAGCTACCCAGCAACCCCCTCCAGTGTCCCTCCCCCTGCACCCGCCACCAACACCCCCTCACAAACACACATAACAGACACACAAAACACCCCCCCTGCCCGCCAGTCCTTGAGGCTTTCATTTTGTCGCTCATCCTTAGTCTACTTTTTTGCCAGAATGTGTTTGAAACTTTCCAGACTGCAGGCTTTTTATGTAAATCTCGTGGCACCAAAAAAAGAAAAAAAAAAACGTGAAGCCATAGTTACAAGCCAAATCCACATCCTTTTAAAAAAAAAAAAAAAAAAAAAGACACTTCAAACAGAATTGTTTAAGTCTCCAAATAACAAAATTGAAGAGGGATTGTATTGTTGCCTTCACAAAATAGAAGGAGGGACTTCAAGAGCTTGTTAATAAACATTGAATACAAGCTGCTCTCTTTTTCTTTCTTTCTTTTTTTTTTCTGGCCTGAATAAAAAATGCTTTCCGTCTACTCCCAAATAGAAGAAAAAATGTTCCGTTATTTTTTCATTCATTCACATGTTTGAAGAGTTTGAGCATGAGGAAAGTTTTGCCATGCGCTGTTACACTAGTCTTTATTTTTGTTTTAGGCTCTTTGATATCTCCCCTAAACAAAATCTCTCTCGGTGGGTGAGACTTGCCTTAAAGAATCGGTCTCAATGACAAAGGAAACAAATCCAAAGACAAGACAACAAGGGGGATGTGTCTGTCTCATCCACGCTGCTCTTTGGGGGAAGGATCTCCTCACAGTTGATGAAGTTGGTCAGCAAGCCTGTGTGTGGGGAGATGTCATGTGTTACTTTTCTTTCACCAAAGTGCATGAAGGGAGGAGATGTCCACTGCGGACAGAGGGTGATGCATCCTGACTTCAAACTGAAACCATGTGAGGCGTACAGTGGGCTGTGATTATAAAAACAAACATTTATCATGTACCAAAGGGGGAAAAAAATCACACCATAATAGCTCAAATTAATTCTACACTTCACACTTAGCTTCATTCATCACTTCTTTTTGGCAGCCAATATTTAGCATTTAACTGTGGAACACAAACTTGGCTGTGTGTTTATCCGCCCTGGCCTCTCTATTTGCCCTCATTATAAAGGTCTGACCTGCCAACAGATAGAAAACAATAAAAAGTAAACATCAACAGTCAATAAGCAATGAGAGATGGCAGCATACCAAACATGAAAAGAGGACAAAACTGATACCATCATTTTCATTATTCTTAGCATGTTTTTGTTATTTCTTGGCAAGGGGATTAATGTGAATTTACACAGAGCTGTTGTCTTGGCATCCGTAATTGGCAGCCTGCCATAAACCTGGCATAATACTGTCATTCTTCTTATCAAAAATAAGCCGGAGCATAGTTATGAGTTCAGTGATGGTACGTTAACTAGCTGGCACACTGTGTTCGCCTGTGACATTGTCAGGAAGAAATTATTTTCTGTCTTTACAATAAACATCTGCCTGATAGTTTCTCAGTGCACCTTCAAAGCTGTTTCTCGCTCAGCCTTTGTCTGTCACCAGAACAGAGCTGAGTCACTGACTGTCACTTCCAGCTGCAGAGTCTGGGCTCTCCAGACATGAAATCAATACTCAACATTTTCCTTCTGATGGACACATACTGGGGACAGACAGATTCCCCTTACCAGGACTGCACTTCATTGAGCCCCACTTAGATTGCTAATGTGACTGATGGACTGACACAGACAGCTCTACAGGAAGTTACTGTGTGATCTATTGTGACAATCTCTTGCTGACAGCAAGGAAGTGTATTCAAACGAGATTGTGCTGTTGTCTCCGACTGTTAAATGCTCCTTGCCTTTGTGCTTCCAGTTACTTCCTTTTCAAAGGTCCACATCGTGTTACGACAGATGAGTCGGTTCCAAATCTGAGGAACACATCCAACAGCCTGTTCATGTTTTTTTTTCCTTTCCTTTTCTTTTTTTTTTAACCCTCACTTCTGTTTTATAGATTCTAACAATGAAACAATAGACATGATAGAAAAAAGTGCTCTAACAAGGGACTGTTTTAGCCTTGTCTGAGTAACTACACAGCAGCTTGTGACAGGACAGGTACTCATCTCCAATGAAGACCATGAATTATAGATTAAAAATCTATTGTCTGAGGCATTTATTAACCACAGCATCTGGCGGTGCAGGATGAGACCATGATCAAGTCTTTAAGTTGTTTGCAGCTCTCACTGAGATGCAAACATGTTATATTGTTTTTGTTTGTTTGTTTGTTTTAATGATACATTTAGGAATTAGGGACCGGTTTGTGGATTGTGATGGATTTTGCCATAAATGTGTTACTTCTTACAAATATGTGTCGACCAAAGCAATTGAAAAGAAAGTTTTTTGTTTTGTTCTTCCATTTATGCACTGGTGGAGGAAATGCAGTCAAAGAAATGATCACTGGATGCTTCCAGTGCAGTTGCCACCACATTTCACACCTGTGGACACTTTATTAAGAGAGTAATAAAAACTTCAGACTCTTCTTTGAGACAAAAGCAAACTGTGGCTGTAGTAAGTTGTCTAATTATTTTTAAAGGTTACCCCTCAATATCACAGTTGTAATTTTCTGCACTTATTTTTTGCACACAGATAAGAAGCACTGTTGCTTCACAGCAAGAGTAATACGGGTTCAAACCCACCAGCCAGCTGGGGCCCTTCTGTGTGGAGTTTGCATGTTCTCCCCGCACATGTGTAGGTTCTCTCCAGGTGCTCCTGTTCCTCCCACAGACCAGATACGTGCATGTCAGGTTAATTGGCCACTCTAAATTGCCCGTAGCTGTGAATAGGAGTGCGAATGGTTGTCTGTCTGTATATGTTAGCCCTGTGATTGACTGGCAACCTGTCCAGGGTGTACCCCGCCTCTCGCCCTAAGCCAGCTGAGATAGGCTCCAGCTCCCCACGACCCTAGTGAGGATAAGCAGTACAGAAGATGAATAATATTACAACAACGCATTTTGATGTTGTGCTCAGACTGGATTGAAAATATAAAAAATATTAAATACATGTGATACGATCCAGTATGAGGTGGAATTGAGCCAAAGTTTGATCCCAAATCTTAAACCCCAAAGCCCCTCCCTAACCTCTTGTAATATAGTCAATCAAAAGACACCTAAAATGTCCAAATATCTCATAATACATATGCTAATTTCCTATTTTGGCGAACAACAGACTCCTTCTCTGAGTCTGGGTCGGAGTGAAGCCCAGTCTCTCTGATGCTTCATTCAATACTAACCAACTTAATGTGCACTTCCGTTTCACCGATCATCCTATAGCAACAAGCAGCTGTGCTGGCAGAATATCTCAATGAGGAAGTATGTGCAGATATGTTACCAATGTATTTTAGATTTACACACTCTAAAATGTGTCTGGAGGGGGCGTTAAATGTTTATGACCAGATTCTGTCCAGTTATGGGGCGGAGAGTCACCATAATGACCATGTGATCAGACTGATGCCTTTGCACTGAACTCCCAGCATCTTGGCTTCCTCATAGTGAATCTATTGTTACTTTAAATTAAATAGATTTATATACATAGGCGTTGCCACTAAACAATAAGTGAGTTTGTTGTGGAGGTTTCTCATTAGCACAAAGAAAGTAATATATAATATTTTAACAGGTACTAAGAAACAGTCAGGGCAGCAGCTCTGTCTTTAGTTTGTTTAGATTGTATTTATGTGTGTTCCTCCTTACATTCATTCATTTTATTTAGTATTATACACATGCACACGCACACACACTTACATATATATATGTTACTCTGAGCAGTTTCATGGCTTACAGAGATCACTCTCTTAGTTGGCTCTTCGACTTTAATTACAGTGCATACCATCAATTCCAATGAAGTAAAGCAACACAGATGGCAGCAGTGGCCCCTCAAGCGAGTTGCTGCAACACCGCAGCAACAATCTGCAAATGTCTTTAGTGCAGCCACATTTTATTCATTTGGTCATCAATGTCCCGGCAGTGGCAGCCAGCCCGCTGCCCTCCCCTCAGTCCGTTACCATTCCTCACCCACTTCTCTTCTGTCACAATCCTGCTATTAGGCCATGTTGCACTAATGTGGGCAGTTTTGAATATATATTTTCTCAGTGTTTTGGCCTTGGCTGTGTACTAAGTTAGTATTATACAATGACATTTTTTTCCAACAAAGGAGCTCAGGAATTGCTGTTTGCCATTCTTAGTAGGTAGCATTTCATGAGCCGACTCAAATCATTAGTATTTCACCCACAGCTACATTATACAAGAAATATATTTCAAGGAAAATATCAGTATTTGACATACAGTAACAGGGAAATGCTGCCACAGTTTTGTCTGTTATAATGTATGTGCTGTGAAACAGCAACACAAAGACACAGACATAGTGAGGACATGTAAGACATTTCAGGTATGTTCTTTTTCTCCAAGGCTCTGGTATCTATTAGGCTGTGTGGCCTTGACCACTCTCCTCTATGAAGCTGTGCACTGAAATTTATGAGTAACTTGTAACCAACTCAGTTAATTGTCTCTCATTTCTATATAAATGCTATCATGATCCAATGAGCCTCCCCTTTGATCAAACTACCGAAATAGCAGCAGCAAGTTCAGATGACTTAAAGCCAGTCAATTATGACCTTGTCTCACCCCTATGCTATTTGAAGCTGCCCGGCCTGTCCGGGTCTCACAGTGGCAGGTGATCTTTATCTGGGCGGCAACATCTGCCTCAGCTACTGCTGCTGCTCTGGGACTTTACCTCACCTCACCTTAGGCTCCATGCTGGTTGATGAAATCTGCAGAACGATCTTCACACTTAAAACTCCCCTTGTACCCACCAATAACCAGCTCAGAGTGTAGCTGTTATCGAAGACAGAATGCCTGGGTGAAGAAAGAGGGATGCTCTCTCTTTCTCCACCAGACGAGCATCTTCATAGAGGATGTTTTTGCTCTTGCAGCCAGTCCTTCCATTCACATTTGCATTGTCTGCCTGTATCTTACTATTTTGCACCCCTGCTGCTCCTCTCTCCACTCTGTGCTACCATCAATCTGAGCAGGAGAAGGTGAACCCAGCCATTTTGTTGGACACCCCTTCTTCTGACACATTTTCCTCAGCTGAGGCAGAGTGTTCATGCACAGACACCGAGAAACAAACATGCTCCTACTCTTCCCAGGAGAATCTCCAGGCTGCAGAGCGACACCCCACTGGCAGTCTCACAAAGAGAAGCTACTTGGTTCCAGAGCTCTTTCTTTCTTTCTTTCTTTGCAACACAGACATCTCTAGCCATTTGTGGCCATCAGTAGTCAGAAGAGAAACATGGTAATGTGTGTCCCACTCTGTAATGGGCTTCAGCTTTGTTTGGCAACTTCTTCTGGCTCAGTCTTTCTCATGCTTGGAAAGTTTTCCTTGTAGTGAGTACCTCCATTGTTCACGCTTCTAAATCCTGTTTAGACTCTCTGTAACCCTCTCTTGCACCTCCTTAGCTAGGATGCATTTGTCAGTCAAGTGCCTCGACTGTTTGCTTCTAAAAATCTGATTCTGCTGATAAGCTTGTGCTCTGCAAACAGCTCTGCCTTCTTCTTTAGTTAGTGACTTTGTGTCACACGTCTCACATGATCCCACATAATGTGATGACATAAACTGACTCTGAATCTGAATGTCGTCACTGATACGATCATGGCTTTACCTCTAGTTTGGCCTTTCAAAGCAAGCCTCTTTTCCACTAGCTCTATAGTCTATTTTCTATTTGTTTTCTTTATTTTTGGAAAAGCAAGTGTAAATCGTCTTCACTCTATGGCTTTCTTCCATAATGGCTGGTAAAATGTGAACTTTGTAACTTTAACAAAGATGCATCCAAAAACTGCAGCTTCCAGGCAAGTATTTAACAGTGCCCCTGTGTCTAAAACTCATAGGCTCTGTCTTCATTGAGCGAATGCTAACTAAATGGGTGTCAGTGTTTTACTCTAGGCCAGCACAGGTCGACTGACAGAGCTGTGCAAGACCATCTGCTTCTTTATTAGTTGGACTGGTCAAGTGTGGAGGCGGTAGACCATTGTGGAGTAGTGTTTTCTTTGAAATGGCCATGTTGGTTATTTAGGTCAGTGTTTGATATCAGAGCTTGAGGTGCCAAATGTCAGTCTTTTTCCACCAGAGTCTACTGAGTCTGTAGAAAGCAAGAGCAAAAAAAAAAACAGAGTGAAACAAAATGAAGATCGCTCATTGTAACCTTGTCTAAGAGCACATGAACCTCCCTGAACACAGCTCAGGACCAGTGCTATAGGTCTATAGCTTGTGTTGATGGGAGAAAAGTTCTGGAGGAAATTAACTCATATAGACCTTTGCTTTATATTTGACCTGGCACTGGTTAGTTAGACAAGTGCAAAAGTTCCGATTGACTCTCTCACAAAATCAAAGATTAAATAAATTTCCTCTGCACTTAAGGGACACATAAGTACATTTTATTTTGTCTTTTATCAGAGCTTACATGGAACTTCTATGGACAATTTGAACCATCTTTCAAATTCTATTCCTGTCAGAAAGCTCATGCATAACAGCAAAACGTGTGCGCTTGTATTACATTTGCTCTCACCGTCACACTCCACCTCGAATTCGAGATTAATTGGATAATCATTCAGCACATCTCAACTCCTCCTCTTCTTTACTCAAGTGGCATTGGCAATCCCATTGTTGCAAGTGAAACAATAGAAAAGAATGACAGCCCTCCTTCCCGCCCAAGCCAAACAAACGTTGAGAAAAGTGAGTGATGATTAAACTTTATGATTCCCTCTTACCAGTCTGCCTGTCAAGCTGCACTTCTTCAGCCCTGCTTTGCTGTCACTTGGCCTTTCTGCTCCACCAGTCCTTTTTTAGAAATATCTGTGTATTCTATCTTGTCTCTGTGAGTGTCTCAAATATCAGAGGGTGATTCTCCCAGAAAGATAAAAACAAAAAACATGCACCTTAACTGCACTGCATAGCAATAATCTAACATCCTTGTTTGCCATGGTAGGAATAGGAGCAGAAACCACTGAATCACCATGGGGGTTATTATCAGCCATGCTTTGCATTAGTTATATTTATGCCATTAGATTAAATAGACCTCTAAACCATATACACAGTAATTCAGGCAGGCCTTCTGAGTTTTCAAGAAAACATCTTGTGGAGAAGGGGAGCTAGCTCAGAGCTCCAAAAGGAGCATTAACTTAAGTGGCCTAAAAGCATCCAGGCAACAAATACATGCTTGAGAAGTTCTTTATAGTGTCTAAAAATGATTACAGCGATGATCAAAGCTGGGCATTTGATGGGTTGTAATAGCAAGAGGTGGGCAAATCCAACTTAAACCAACTTTTCTATGACATGCCACAATGGCATATAGAGTAAATACAAAACTTGGTTTTTGAACCACAAAAATCTGGTGCTTCTACACAAGTTGTCTCAGATGATTCAGTGTGCAGTCTCACATCCATTTGACTATATTTATTATTGTTTGCTTTTATTTCAGTGTTTTAGTTATTTAAAGTTACAGCTGGACCGATGCCTTAAGCTCTATGAGAGGAGTTCTCTTGCTCGCTTCAGTGTGGGGTATTATTGACAGAATATCAAAATACAGCTGAGCATTAATGTATCCAGACTGAGTATGGTTTGGATCAATATGTCTGCTTTTTGCAGATGATGCCGTCTTTCTGTCCTCTCTAGAATTTGCACTAAAGCAGTCTGGTGCTGATGTGAGTGAGTGGCATAAACAAAATACACTACATGGGCATAAATGTGTATGGACCCTGAAAACAGTAATATGAACACCAGAAGATTATATGTGATGATCAAACTGCATTGATCTGACAGGCACCCCAGTATAGAAACAGGTGGCTTCTTCCCACAGCCAGGACAGACCCAGGAAAAGCTACAGGGACAGTATCTGCCACCTTGGGGACAGTAATAGGGATGACTGTGTGTGGAATTTACCACATGCTGTCCTCCTGCCCTGAGACAGCAAAACAAATGCATGAAGGGAGAGATAGATGGACAACAGATGATACGGCGAGTGGACTGTTAAATTTAATTATTGCAAGCTGATCAATGATGGTTATGTCTTAGCCTTATCTGCTGCACCTAAAAGCACTTATCTCTGTAAAATACAACTAAATAAATCAAGTCTGAAATAAATAACATGCAGGACATTTTGTAAAATATATCCTCCCTGTGGCACTGACAGAGATAGGAGGGACAGCTGGGTAAAGCTCTTGTTGTAGTTTTCAAACTTATGGAAGTTTTCAGGCCATTTTCAAATAAAAGAGTTAGCTTCCTGTCCTATGTGATATGATGGGATGGCCATACCATAGCTATACTATGAGAGAGGGTGACTATAGTCGAATATAAAATAATATCAAATAAAAGACTTCTCTGACTGAGGCTCAAATATGTGTAGCTGAGCGTCTCCGATGTTACCTGAGCATCTTGACATGCACTGTTCTGTCAAAGCAACCTGCTGTAGCATAAGCCAGGATTGGACACACAGCCTGATAGATCATTACTCAATGAGGAGGCAAGAGCAGATGTGCTTCCGCCCACCTTTCAGGTTTCCTTTTGACTGTTTTTCTGTAGGAAAAGCTTCTTGCACAATTCATAATCCATAGCAGAAAAAATGTGACGTGATGACGTAACTCATGTTATTCATGCAGTGTTTGGTGATACCAGCCTGTCCTCTCAAGCCTCAAGCTAAGGAGCATGGAGTCTCAAGAGTGCAAAAGAGATGTCTGCACACATTGTCTTTTCAGTGCCATGTCTTTGGCAAGGGGGCATCCACAGTTTACAAGGCTTGCCTTCAATTTTACTCATCAAACAATGGTTGTGTACACAGCCCATTCAAGGCAGGGAAAATGCAACACAACGTGACAAGAACATCAAGCATTCGGCCATCTGGGGAGGAACAGTGCCAAATAATGACTCCTTGGTGATTATGGAAGCACTATTCTTTTTATCTCCTGTCACACCCCAAAAAATAGTGGATGAAAGGGAAATACATGTGGGCATTGATCTTACCATGCGTTCCTGTGACATTGTTCAGATTCTCCGTTCCTGTGTAAAAAAGAAACAGTGAACATTTTAAAATGGAGGAGAATCAGGCTGCCAATACAAAAAGATATTGAATGGTTTAAAATTCCTCCTCCCACCCTCAACTCACTTCCATGCGATTTATTTTCCACTTGCTTTTGTTGCCACAAGGACCAGTCTAGTTCCTGACCTCACAAAGGCTCGTCATTAAGATTGAAATCTTCACCACATAACATTTTATTTGAAATCAATTCAGTGACCTTCACCATGCAAAGCAAAACACATTGTCAAACCCTTTGTGATTCGAGCCACTGTGTTAAACAAGTGTTGCATATCTTTATTTATCAGGACTCTGCAATATTAAAGAGGTTAAAACTTAAATCATGGCTGTTTTTTTCCTTTTTAGATTCACACAGCAACCTATGTAAAGCAGATTATTTCAAAGCAGTGAAGGATTAAATATTTTTTTGCATTCTTAATACGTCACAACTGTACAAATGAATTAATTTCCACAACTGCTCATGAATGCTGGATGTGACTTTATTTCAATTGAATGTGCAACATACAGCCAAACAAGCCATTCTCATCTCACAGAGTTGCCCCGGGCCCTGTTTCACAGTAGACAGATGGAAGGAAACATCACCACAGCATGTACAATCGCCTTCATCAAACAACTCACAAAGGCTCTTTTAACAGTCACTTACTTCTTGAGAGAGAGAGAGAGCTGTCCAAGAAAGCAGAATTGTGATGGTTTAGGTATCCATCTTGAAAAGGAAACACTGTCACATTGATATCTGTTGATGTTCCGCATGTATTTTCGAGTATTTGTAGTATTTGTGTTTATTTTGAGCAAAACAAAAGAAAGAAAAGAAAAAAAAGTGACAGATAAAAGTGATCAGGTGAAACATTTGTTGTTGTTGTTTTTTTGTGTGCTACAAATTGATCTTGTGCTGTGCGGTTACAGGAAGCAGATGTGTGAGGTACATGAAACAGAGCAGGAGAACAAGACACCGCCGCTGTTTTATTATTAACTTACACACAAATCGAAGTCATACCAATTTATTATGTCATTAACTGATACTTTGCCACCAATGATTTATCATCCAGTAATCACTTTTAGCTTGCATTGTTTATAACAAGACACGGGGGCAATTCACAACACACAGGCCCTGTTAAATTATTAATTAACATGACTGATTTCACATTTAATCCCCTGACCTTATTAAGAAAACAAAAATAGAGAAGCAAAAAATGAACAGGATGGTCATTCTAACACTTTTTCTTTCTTTCTTTCTCTTTTGCAAAATCCTGTCGTGTCGTCGTGTTTAGCAATTAACCCTAAGCATCGAGGGTTTAAAGTTTATTCTCTCAAACAAGACACTGCTACATTCTAGCAAGAGTAGCTTTACTTGTTAGCTTGCCAAAAGTAATTAGCAGTCTAGCACCTGTCAAGGACAAAACGTGACATGGCGAAACCACAGAGAAGTCAACCAGTTCTCTAAAATGCTTGTGTATGCAATTAGTAGTTTTCTATAGGGCATTAACACACACATGGATCAGTCCTTGTGTAACATTAACACGTATCACTGTCTCCCACACACACACGCACACACACATTTGAATTCGCAAGTTGAACGTTATATGAGGACATGTCAGTTGATAATAATGGTGATTCGCAGTTCTTCCTGTATGTCTAATTGGTGTGTTGTAAATGCATGTCAATCAATGTTAGACCCTTCATTAGTCTCAAGGGTTCTGTGGGTTTGTTGATGATGAATTTCGCCTCATCCGGCTTCAACCATGATTCAGCTTTATCTGATATCATCAGTGGTCCTCTTACCAAATGAATACATTCTTTTTTTCATACAGTTTTTTGGAGGCTGGGTAGGAAATAACATAAAGTCTAAGGTGACCTTCAGTTCCTATGGGCAACGTGGACACAATTAGTTCCTGATTGTAGTTCCTTAATTACCAAAAGCCCCCACTGTGCAATTTCTGAAAAAAGAATAGACTTTAAGTGAAGTTGCCTCGGTAACATCACCCATAGGTTTCTAGGAATAGGGTTTGAAGCTCAGATGTGGGCTGTTCCAAAGTCGCCAGCGTGCCAGTCGATGACGCCACAGTTATTACAAAAAGGGACAAAGAGAAGGGATTAATTATCGAGCTAAGATTTCAGTGCAAGCACCGGGACCAAAACTGTTTTTGTTGTTGTTGTTGTTGTTGTTTTTTGTACTGTGCTGAAAACATGTTTGTTTTTTGGGTACTGTTTTTGGTACTTCCATGCTGGCTATTTTCCCCCCTCAGAGGTTTGCTGCTTGGAAAAGAAATGTAATAACACTGTCAACAATTTAAGTATAAAGAACTCCCATTTACTAACTTCGGGTTTCTTCTTAAAATCAAATCACCACCTAGGAGGTGGTTTTACAATCCAAGACTACAAAACATACAAGAATACAAAGTATGCCAATAAATCATAGTTCTCACAGTGATGCCGTTCAACACTCTGTCGGTTCAGGTACCAAGAGTGAGGGCACAAGGTATCAAAGGCTAAAACAACGCAGACCAAATGCCTTCTCTTCTAATGTGGAGACTCATTGTACATATTTGATCATCTTTAGTATTCTCAAAGCAATAGTGTGGCATTAAAGACCCTCTGATGCCTTGTGATGTGTCTCTCTGTTTTAAGCCATTTTGCCCCAGACATGACAGACTGTAATCTGCTTGCCTAGAGGCTTTTTCTTCTTTGCTATCTACTGCTCTGGAAGAAACTATAGTCATGCATGCTGCATATTCATACAGTACAGAAATAATGTTCAAATATTATTTCACTCAGGGTTTCTTTTTTGTCTGCCCTGGGTTTCTTCACCATTTGTATGAAATTCAACCTCTGTTGTCAATAAGGTAAAAGCAAATATTGAATTGTCCTCACTCGGTCCACTCCATCTTTCTCAAATCTTTTTTCTTTCTCCAGAGATCCTTGAGAAAGTGGGAGAGAAAGAAACAGACAGAAAGAAATGAGGCAATAGAGATAGTTTCAACTCATTGTGGTAAATCTCAGCAGTTCTTGAAAGTTGCCATGGATACAAACCCAACCAGTATGGATGATGAAAAAAAAAATGTTTTCTCAGGAAGTCTCCAACTCTTCAGAAATGTCTGCTCTATTTCTACAAAACATGTTATGGACATATTTGCACTGCCCCTCCTTTTTTTTTTTTTTTTTTATCTTTCCTGCCAAAGATCCAAGATGAGACTCAAATGTCAAAGAGAGGGGGAAGAAAGTGAAAAGAAACATAGCAACATTTAACTGAGTGATGAATAAAGGTGTAGGTGGTGCAGCAGCTACTGCCCTGTGGTCTCTTCAGAAGTTATGCTGTTTAAGCTGAAAGGATAATATAGAAACCACAGAATGGCATTGAATTGAAAGAATCTATCCTTTCTAAAAACCTCTGAGTGTTAATACATGGCGACCTTGCAATTTAGCTTCACAACCCCTTCCCTCACCCATCCCCTTGCCCAGCTGTGCCTGACTGATAAGGTATATTAGTGAGTGTGCTCTTCCTACCAATTATTTCTTTTACATGTGTGAATAACAAGTCGTGGATTCAGTGGGAGGCCAACAGCAAGAATGATTAAAGGGAATGTTGAGGAAAAGGTCTATTTGATCATATCTTTATAAAAACAAAAGTGAGCTTTGCTTTTCTATGTATCTGCAACTGATTTCTTTAGTTTGGAACAGATTTGTCTTAACAATGTCGGAAACATTTGTGTTTGACTGCTCAGACACAAGACCCAGTCAAAAGTTAGATAATAAAAGTTGGCATTTCATGTTAATGCTCATTATCCTATACGATTTATGAGGTCCTGTCAAGTGAAAGAAATGAACAGCGCATCCACTGGTTTTGATCGAACACAAGAAAGAGTTGAGATGTCACAGCAAAGTCCCATGTTCGCTCCATAGCAACTAACTTGTTAATGTTTTCAAACCCCAGAACTGTGCTGACTTTGAGAAAAGTAGCAATGAGCCGGGGGAAGTTCTGCATTGGTGCTGTTCACTAGAATGCAAAATCTCAAAAAGGGAAAAATCAGCGTGGACTTTTAAGCTCATCTTCTTCTTTGGTTAAGCTGGTGCAACATTATAAGTGAGGATTTTTTTTTTATATTATTATTTCTGCAATGAATAATCAATCATGGGCAAAATATTAATCCCCACCAGTGTCAGGTTTTACACACATAAAGAGTTATATTTCTATTGACGCATCCTTTAAAACTTGACATAGTGCAGGTATTAGATTTCCTCCAATTTGTTAGAAATGTCAAAAGTTTCCTCTGACAGTTAATTTTGAAAAGATCCGAATAGCCATGTGCATCATGCGCGAGGAATCATCTGCCTCCTGACAAATAATATTGCTTTTGGGCTGTCAGTTAAGTCCTTAAAGAATCCTCAGAGACTAACAGTGAAACAAGAAAACAATGCAACAGTACGCTGCCTTTTGATTTCCTAGTCGACTTCAAGATGTCCCGACAATTTTCCAAGAAGTTCCCTTTAGACCAAAGTATTAAACAGAGACAATCATGAGAACAAATCCCCGCCTCTTTATCTTCAGGGATGAGCAGTGTGACATTAAATAATGTGGATTGAAATGGTGAACAGGTGAACACTGTTGTTTATGAAACCTTGCCAGGGGCTAAACCTGTTAGAATGCAGTTGCAGCCATTTGTTGTCTGAGGTGACGGCAGAGGGACAGGGGTAATTAACTGGAACATGGCCCGGGTGATGATTTGACCTTTGTGTGACCATAACCCTTTATGACCCCCATAAAAGCACCTGTTAGAATCTACTTTAGGGTATTTGAGGGCAGGAGAGTGACAACTTGATGATTTGTGATCAGTGATTTTTAAGCCCGTCAATATGTTGCTCTGATGTGTGTTTGACATTGTGCACCACACACTGTTGAACAACATTCTCTGCTGTACATGATTCATTTTAATGAAGTATTTGAGTTGCCTTGTCAATCTTAATCCAATGTCAGATTCTCTTAATTTTCCCATCATCCCTTGCTGCCATGTTATCATGTTTTGCATTTCAGTGTTTTACATGCTCATAATAGCCTGAATTGTGATTGGCTCATACAGAAATTATCTGACACCATTTTATACATGGAAACTATGGAAACTGTGAACAAAGCCATTATCGAGCTAATTTCTCTTCTCAACCCTGAGAAGAGCTCTGCCATGCCCTGTTGACACTCTAGGGAACGTCTGAAAAGGATTTGAACCTCATCATTATTCAGAGGTTTTCAACGATACAGTGTAGACCTCGCTTTGGAAGTGAAGAGCAGAAACACAAGGCTCGGTATAAAAGTGAACAGTGCCCCCCTCTTGCTTTCAGGCGGTTTTCTGGAGCAGTGTGGCTACTGCAAAACAGCAGAGGCATCTGTGGTCCACACATACCCCCGCCATCCACCTACATCTCGGCGCGAGCATCTCTCCAACGCAGTGCGGCTTTAAGAGGACCGGGGCTCTTAAATCTGTGCTTGGCTCCTCCTTCCGCCATGATGTCAGTCGGAGGGAGAGCGAGAGCGAGAGAGGTGGGCAGCATTGAGGAACTGAGTTCATACAATACTACTGAGACATCTACAGCTTAGCAGACAGATACGGTGAACCGCCTATCCCGGCTCCTGTAAGTGATGCTGCACTGAGGCACACTTTGATCCAAATCCACTGGGGGGGCGATGCGCTTTCTGCATCCCTCCATTAAGAGTTTTTTTGGGGGAGCATACACAACCTCGAATCAGTCTAAACAAGTGATTTTTAACATAAATTAGACGTAAGCTTTCAGTTTTTCTTTTTCATCAGAAGTCGTTTTTTTTTTTTTTTTTTTTGCGCTCTTGGATTGAAGTTTTACGCGCGGGTCAGGAGGCGTTTTAACGCACACGTGTAAGTTTGATGCCAGCGATTTTCAGCAGGCAAATTAAAGTAGGAATTTCCAGGCAGACATAGGCTAGGGATCCAAAGTTTATGAAAAACAAGCTTGGACCAATGCGTATCTCCGCCCGTGGGATTGCGAGCCCAAGACATCCGAAGAGGAATTACAGCGTCTCCTTCTCAAAGTTGATCGCTGTACATGATTTTTCTGTCTCTTGCACATGAGGACCACAATTTTTTAGCGCATGGATAAGTTTTTGTAGCGGATAACATTTTTTCCCCATTTTCTCTGCTTGCACTGCGTTTTGCTGCTTCTGATGAGGATCCTTTCTCCCCCCTTTCCCCTACTTCAGTTTCATTCATGGCACTTCTTTTTTTGTAAATCAGTGATGTCTCTACGCGACGCTGCTCGCGGTTGATTTTTCATCCCATCCAAGCGGAAAAAAAAAGGTAAGCGTTTCCTCTTAATCACGACTTAACTGTTGCGATCAAAATGTGTGCTTTCCTTTACTTTAGTGCCCTTTGAGCATTTGCATTCACATGACTGCTCTGTCTCCTGAGCGCAGTCAGGGACGCTGGAGAGCGCCCAGAAGCCTCATTTATGTGGTTCGTGTAAAATCAACTTGATGTCCCAGTACCTGCGAGGACCTGCGCTATATTTACAACCACTGAGAGCAACATACGCTGGGCGAACATTCAGCGGTGGTCCACGCGGCACTTGGATAAATCCTGTGTGCTGCGATAGTGGCTGATTTTTGATGCTCCCTGGGTTTTCCTAGAGCTGTTCCAAAGATATAACCGGCGTCCCCGTGCACCTGATGTAAATAGAAATTATCCACGGACACGGTGCATCGTGGAGAATCTAAGCCGACTTGTCGCATTACCAATGTGTACCGCGCGGTTGGTCACGACTTCGGGCATTCATTAGTCTTGCTCAACACTGATCGCCAGATAGATAGGCCTACTTTCCAAGAGCATCCAACTGCGGGGACTTTTCAGTGCAGGTCCTCTCGGCAGCTTGGCCGCTAATCCCGGTGCCTGGGTGCGCGGCAACAGCGCGCTCCTGGTCAAGCGGTACAGCTGTCACTGACCACAACCTCAGCCTGTTCACACTCAGACTCCAAGGAAGAAAAACAGTAAAGACATATATGTGGTTTCTATCATGGATAACAGCTCAGATAGGCTACTCTGGTGTCTACAACCCATTTGGCTTGAGGATCATAACCGCCACAGTTGGTTGTTTGGGTTCCTAATATGTTATACCTGCTCAATATGCAAGAGATTATCATTGGGCCCGATTCATAAACACTCCCACAAGGCCTATTCAACTCAGTATTTGCAGGAGAATTAAATCAAATGGTAATGTGAACCTTCCCAAGGTGAGCAGCACATTTTGTCTGTAAGCTGATGCATTTATGTGAAAAGAAAGAGTCAGTGAGTAAATGGAAGCAGCCTCAGTACAAGTGTATGTGTTAGATTTCAAAATAGCTGTAAAATCATTTGCTCACATCCACATTTCAAACGCACCAGCAGGTACAGAGCAGCTGATCATAGCCCTGAATGTATTAACATTCTGTAGGTGTTATAATAACATGTCCCATTATTTTTTATGCCTGTGATAAACTGAAGTAAATATCGTCTGCAGAGAGATGTGAGTCTGGGAGTCAGAAGTTGTGTGCTGAAGAGTTGGTGGTGCAGCTAACCTGTAGAATCAGAGGTGCCTTCCAGGTGACGGAGATGTTGCTTTGCCTTTACTTTTAATCTTGCTTTATAGGCTCCACTGGGACACATTCATGCCCCTTTAAAATTTCAGCTTCTGAAGTCACATGTACAGCTGATATAAAACGAGTTGCAGGAGAGATCAGTCTTAGGTTTTAGATCTTCTTATGAGAGCTTTTTGACAGTTCGCACATTTCAGCGTGGTTGGACTGTCTTTTTCACTTCCCATGAATTATATCATATTGAATATAGTGGTCTCTACAGCACAGTTTTCTATGGCCACCTTCACATATGAGAATCTTCTCGGTTTTGCTGTGCAGTTCAGTAGTTATTCTTAATATTCATGGTTTCATTCTGTAGTTTCAATTTTCTAATTTAGTTTTAATTGAACGCACAGATTCTCTGACTATTCACTGACCTGTCTATGTTATAGGATTTTGCACAGTTTCATTGAAAGTGTCATATCTGGAAGTCGAGAAGATGACGTAAAGCTACACCAAAACGATCACGCATATTTAGCATTCAGATTACATTTGCATGTATGGACTGCCCTCTTGAGGTCCGTGATTACAGCGTGGTAAATTAGTTTGTCATGTTGCTAATACAGGGGATAAAAAGGCTATTACCCAGCAACCATTTTATTTCCCAAGTACAACTTTGAAAAAAACAACCCAAAATAAAAGACAGGTCAAACAAAGAATTAAGAAACTGAGTGAAATGAGAATAGTCACTGCGTTACTCAGTCTAAAAGCACTGCCAGACTTCATGCAAACATCTGATACATCACCTATTTCTCTTTTCAGTGATACAATATGCGTTGTGTTCAAGTCCCAGTGACATCTGAACTTGAATATACATTTTCCGGCGGTATATTAATTCTATTATTAGCACTGTCAATGCAGCCATTTATGTCGAGCATCATTCTCTTGCTCTTTCGCACTTTACAGCATGACTTAGGTAATAAAGTCGTTGTTGAATTTTCCCAAGAGAAAACAACTTTCATTCCACCACCGTGTAAGGAAAATTGTTCGGGCTGTGTGGACTGAAAAAGAACTGACTGATCTTGACAGAAACCTGGTCTGTCAGGCTGTCAGCGATCCTTAGAGCTGTTAAAAGAGAGAAAGCCCAAGACAATCAAAAGTATTACATCTGCCGATGCCCTCTTTTGAAAATCTCTTTCGATCCACAGGCAGTCTTGATAGATACAACAGTGGTGAAAACCTGGCTTTGACAGTTAAAGGACTCCAAATGTCCTGGGTCCCAGCCGGAGAGCAGCTACAGTGAAAGTTTCCAGTCGAGGGTATCGCTAGGGGTGAAGGCAGGAGGGTGACGGTTGCTGTATGTCTCTCCCCTCTCGCTGTTACCCTTAAGCGGATGCAAACACCAGGAAGGCCTGTCCATCACATTGTCGTGTAAAGTGATCCAGGGCCAGCCTGCTCCTCCTCACTCTGTGTCTCCCAAGAGGGAGGCTTGAGTTTGCCTACTGGATTCAACCTGCTGTCTGGGGCTCAAAATAGCATTTCAGGAGACTAGTGAAATGTAAGCAAAGGAGACACTCTGACTGACACCTAGGATTTCTTTCTCCCTCCCTCTTACTTTTTTTTCCCCCTCTAGCACAATTCCTTCTCTCACCTAGCTTATCCCTCATGGACAGGTTTATAAAGAGTTTTGACAAGTGAAAAGCTGTGCAAATGTTGGAAAAATCACAGCTAAGGGAAAAGAACACACATTATGTTAACAAGTTTGGCCATAATATGTTGAAGGTCAACACACCCCTCCTCCCTATAAAACATCTAACATCAGAATTTTAGCATTTTAGCTTCAAGTAGGGAGAGAGAAAGCTCCACTGCATATTATATGTACGTATATCTCCAATACAAGTAAGATGTTCTTTCCTAAGATCACATTAGCATTGCTAAGGTGTCCTTTTAGATACTACATTTGTACTCCTGCATGTACTTTGAGTCAAAAACACACTCCACCCCTTCATCCGGCAAACATTATTGTCACTTACAAGGGAGAGAAAATGTAGATCAGGCTTTGATCTTTTTCTGTTTTTTACTTCAGCGAATCACATCCCATTTAAGGATGTAATTTAAACTTCATTATGCGTCGTGTGAGCTCAGCCTTGGACTGCCTGGCGATCAGCACAGTAAAGCAATTCCAGCTCACTCCCAGAAAGATGCACTTCAAAGTAAAGTGTGTCACAGTTACTAATAGGATGTATCTCATCAATATTTTGACATGACAGTGTAACACTGCCTGTGCTATATGTGCACAATGAATAGCCCTCACGTTGATCAATGTCAGCTATGTTTTTTTTTTTTTTTTTTTTTGGTTCTGTCCAACTGTCTTTAATGAGTCTCATGTGACTGCTTTAAGAAATATGTGGAGGAAAAAAAGAAAGAAAGAAAGAAAGGGAAAGAAATCTGTCTGTAAGGGCTGCACGGATGCCTCGCAATTGTTGCTGATTCAAAACCAGCTTAATTAAATTCTTATTTTTAATCAATTCCCCTTTGTCAGTAGGCCGAGAGCCTCTGTGGCTATGAACGCTGTTGCCTTGCCAATTTAGGGGACCCCTGTAGTGCAGTTTAGGTAGTCATACCTTTTCTACAGGATATTGTTTGACTCATGCAAATGGATGGAAATTTCATAAACTGGGAAATATTACGGTTCCCACAGAGCTATTTTGCCGTCCCTTGTTACTGCAGGTATGTATGTATTCTCAGCACCAGCTGTGCACTGTTTGTGTGATGCCTGTCACACACTTTTGCCACTACTTTTAAAGGAAATGGACGCTTGATATGGAGGCAGCTGCCTTATGAATACGAACCAATATCTGGAAGAAAATCATATGAGGTTAATAAACACTCAGGGGGGAATGGAGGACCTAAACACACAGTGGGATATGAGCAATGAAATTATATTAGTCGTTAAATATATTGCACCAGTATACACATGGGGGGAGCCAGTATTATTATGAGAAGTAAACATAGCTGTGCATTAGTGGCTGTACTCTGACACGTCACGTCACGATGAAATCAATCTAAAGACCAGCGATGTGATTCTATTGCTACTCTGGTAATTTCGCTGCTTTACCAACACTGCAGTGTCAAAAGCACACCATAAAGCCTGTGTGGCTAAGCCTTCATACAAACCAGTGTTACTGTGGTGGGTATGATGGAGTATAATTTATTAAGACTGAACACATGCGCCAGAGTGTGTGCTAGCAAACCCCAGGAAGTAACTCCCCCTAATAAGTGACTAAGTAACCTACTAATCAGCTGGTGGAACGCAGTCAATATTTTATGCAAGCATATACTGGCAATGAAGGCAATGCAGAGTATGACTCCTTCATCATCTTCCAATGACCTACTTGGGTGTTGGCAATTGGGGTTCTTGCCCTCTGGCAAGATTTTGCACATATAATACAGTTAAAGATTTTGTAGAACAACAGCATCAAATGAATTGGCACCCAATCTGGCTTATTAATGAATAATGTTCAGTGATGGTGAACCCATCTGCACTGTATTTTCTGTTACCATAGGCATCGTTCAGCACAAACATGGAAAGTGGGTGCTGTTTAAATTTGATGTTGGAGAAAACACATTCGTCAGGTTGTAATGAAGTTCATCATTAAATTTTTTTGCTCAATTGAGTGATGGCAGCTTTCACAATCAATAATTTCACATTGTTGTCTCCTTCCACCATGGTGTCTCTAAACAGCGCTCTTATCATACTGCGCATGTTTACACACATGGGCGTTCATAAAATATTTGAGAGCTCAATTGTTTACATTCAGAGCAAATGAGGCTCTCCATTAATAGTTGCTGTCAAGCGGCACGACTGCAAGTGTGTGTCTGACTGTGTGTGCTCATGCATGGAAGCACCAGTGCTCAGGGCTCAGTTATGCTGCCTCCAAATCAGTTGAAGTCTGGATGTGAGGTGCAGTTGATGAAGACACCACTGCACCATATTGACTCACACTGACTCAGATATGAAATCAGTTTTTCTCTGCGTTCCATTTTGGGTTTTTTTTTTTTCCTCACCATATGCTGTAGTTCGAGCACAAGCCCTCCAAGCAAACTATTTTGTCGTAACAGTGAACTCAACAGCTTTCATACTTCTCAATGAAAATATGAAATGGTTCATTACAGTGATGAAATGGATTGATGGAATATGTGAACTACTAACCTTTACGTGTCTGCTTGCTCAGTGGGTGTCATCAAAGGTTAATTGTGTAAAACTGACGTTAATTTGCTCTCAAAGACATGGGAATGATGTGGGCTCATAACTAGTTAGGATGAATAGGTCAAGTTGAAAACTCTCCGTGAGGGAAAGTAGTACTAATTACAGCAGAACTTGAATGCCATGTAATTGTGTGCACTGACATTGTGTGTTCTTTCTTTCTCTCTTCCTTTTTTTCCCTTCTCTCTCTGTCTCCCCTCTCCCTTGTGACAGAATTGCTGCTGTGAAAGTGAAGCTACCGCCCACCCTCGAGTATGGACTTAGCAAGTCAAGCTCATGTGCTGGTGGTCTTGCTCACCTGTGTGGTCTTGCTATGCTGGGCCCAGGAGAGGGACTATACAGTGAAGGAGGAGCAGCCAGAGAACGTCCGTATCGGCAACCTCCGAAAGGACCTGGACCTCAACCTCGACCCCAACATCAGGCTATCCTCGCCGCTGCAGTTCAAGCCTGTGTATAAAACAGGCGACGTGCCTTTGGTGAGAGTGGAGGCCAACACTGGAGAGATCTTTACCACCAATCACAGAATTGACCGGGAGAAGCTGTGTTCAGGGGTCTTCGCTGAGAAACGCTGCTACTATGAGATCGAGGTGGCAGTGCTGCCTGACGAGATCTTCCGATTGGTCAAGATCCGCTTCCTGATCGAGGATGTGAATGACAACGCACCACTTTTCCAGTCCACTGTAATAAACATCTCCATCCCGGAAAACACAGCGATCAACACCAGATACCCGGTGCCCTCAGCATTTGACCCTGATGTAGGGATCAATGGGATCCAACATTATGAACTGGTGAAGGTGAGGATCACTCCTGTATCATCTCTGTCAAATGAAATGCATAGTTACTTCTCTCGGTTTGTAAGGGTAGCTTTGGTTATCTTGATTTTTATTTTTTTTAATACAGTTAATTGTATTCAGAGGGGCATTTCCCAAGAGCCTCTACTACAGTGCTTTTAATAAGGTTGCAAGTTCATTTGTAAAAATGCTGTTTTCAGTGTTTTTGTTTAAGAAACTGCAACTGTTTCGAAGAACATTCACAATCACCATTGTAAAAGTGAGTGGTTGGAACCAGAGTTTTGGAGCTTTAGTTCACAGTGGAGTGTCATCAGCAGTGAGTTTTCAAGAATTACATTATTATATATTATTATTATAAAATCACAATTTTCTAAGTGTCTCTGAAAAAACAATTTAGTCAGCCCATCTCTGAATGTCCACTGAGTTCATTTATGAATGTCAGTGTGGTTTATCTCACATCAAGCTTGCTGCAGTATGCCAGTAACCTCCATATATCCCTGTTTTCATCAGCTGTCGTTAATAACCCGAAACATCGAAATATCTGAAGCTGAAGACTCTAAAATTGTCAAATACTTACTCCACCGAGGCCGAAGTTGATAAGAGGCTATTAGTATATGTCCACAATCCCATATCTAAACTAAAATCCATTTCACACAAATTAATTTAGTTCACTGTTGAATGAGTGAAAGACTTTGATTGTGAAAGATATGAGCCGGAGGCTTTGTGATACTGAAACAAGCCTCGTCTTTTTCCATGGACTTAATAGAATAACTAGCCATTAGGAATGAACAGACTTTGTGGGAATCCAACAACAAGAAAATACACAACAAACCAAACATCTGTTGTAGCTTTGTGGCAATCAATTGCAATTGTATCAACCATAAATAAACCAATGGATGTCTGCAACGCAAGCAGAATTTTAGTCAGTGCACATATTATTGATGAAGCCTGGGCATATTGCTATGCCTGCAGCATCCCACCTGTCTACACTGGGTCTGAATAGTTAACTGTTTTTAATCAGTGAGGCCATGCGTTATTTTCATTTGCCCTTTTTTTCCCCACCTCCATGTGTTTCTCATGTAATTCAGTCTAGATGCTGCATTATGCCCTGTAAACCTGCTCTTGTGCTATACCGCTGTAGTACACCCGTATAGGAAATTAATTTTGACTCTGCTTTGAAAATATGACCTACTTTTTTTCATAAAGTGGAATATGTCATGAAGCCTACAGTGTTTTATACCAGCCATTAATATTTTCATGTGCTTTATTTCATTATGAAAGAATGCTGTAAAGAAGGGGAAGTTTTCACCATGTGCAGTAATATCAGAGAAGATGCTGTGGAAAGTGCAGACACAGCATATATTGCATGTCCAATTTTCAGCAACAGGTTACGTGTGCTGAACATAGTAGATTAAAGCAAGTGAAGAGAAATGCACTGTATTATGCTAATAGGTGCCTCATGGAGAACTGGGAGAGGCTTTTCTTCATCATCTAATTGATGCACTATTAAACTGCAGTGCAATATTCTCTGTTGCCTAATGGAGTCGGCCCTAAATCCAGAAATGTAGGATAATATCATGCGGACTTCGTTTATAGTCTAGACAACACACTATGCTTTGTAGAAAGACAAATATTGGAGATGACATGAGTCTTACAAATGATGTGTAATTAAAAAGGGACATGTGAAGACTCTGGAGGAAATCCTAAACAAAATAAAGAAAGAAAGGTTACTGGAACTGAGAGCACGGTGCAAGACAGAATGACAAGTCCATCTTGGCATCTCGGATGACGTTAACATTGGGTTGGAGTGAACAGAATCGTTGCTGTCCGTGTCTGCCTTGAATACCAATTTGCATTTTTAAAGAGTCTCCCCACTGCCAAGGCCTCTCCAGCGCAATGTCCTGAATTGTTCATGCCTGGAAAATCACCAGCCAAATGTTCTGCTCATTATGGTGATCATCTGCAATCATTTTCTTTGCCCTTTTCACAATATAAAGCTTTCTAAAATCCTTGCCTAGGCTGTGGTTGTATTATCTTTTTGCAAGAAATTCTTCTTAGAGCATCCTTGGCAATGCGTCCCTGATTCACTTCTTCTCATTATATTCTCATTGTACTCGAGATTAATTTCCTTGTGTTCCAGGTTCCATATGAGTAAAACACAGGGAGAGGCATTAGAGGAGCCAGCAACATTTTCAACCTTTGGTATCTTTTATTTCCGAGGTGCAGTAGAAAGCCAAGGGTTTAGTGGGGAGGGAATGTGCAAGCATTTCCTAGAATAGCTTTTGGCCGCTAAGCCACCCTTGGACTATCTTTGTATGGTCCTGTGAGATTTGTCTCAGAAGCTCCCTCAGAATGATAGTTTGCCCAGTTTTCTTGTGTTGTTTGGGGCACGGTGCTGAAATTGCTACCATTGTGTGGCACAGTGAGCCTCACTCAATGGTCCACCACTCCACATGTAGCCATGCTTGAGTTGTCAACATACAGAACAAATAAAAGAAACATGGTTGTCTTTTTTTTTTCTACAACCTTGTCCTTTTCTAACACTAAGGGGGACAGCAGGTAATTTCTTCCTACACAGTGCGCCAGCACCACACATAATGGCTGGCAATTACAGTTTGAGCGAAATTCTGCCATCAGTGTTGTGCAGTCGCGTGTTACGTCACCTGATCTGCAGAGAAGGCGTCCTAAGAAATGGTCAAGGTCACAGAAAGCAATCACATGCATGGGTGGAGGAAGATCTCCCATGAAAGCAGATCTGATCATGTTACATATTCACGGGATAACTCAAGAGGCCAACACGGACACATGCGTGAGACTAAAGGAGACTCCATTAGTGTTTTTTTTGCTTTTGATTGTCCACAAATACTGGCAACTTTTCTTATTCCAGTAATGACCTTGCAGCATCGCACACTACATTAATCCAAGATGCATCTGCGCGAGCATCTTCAGACACATTTGAAGTGGGCGTCGTGTTCAAGTCATTTCGTGTAGATCAGCGTTCTGCTGCTGGCCGGGCTATGCCTCAGTGATAAACTACACGGTGAAGTGGATGTCGGCATTTTGGCTGGGCAATCTGAAGGACTCTTGGACTTAACCTTTTGCCACCTACTGAGGTTTTTCCTCTGGTATTTTGCAATCAACTTTGTTGCTACGTGTCTACCTGAGATATACCTAAACTTCTTGAGTGGATGGAGTGGTCTTTTTGCTGGTACTTCAAGTCTGAGCTTGAATAATTTTACTCCTAAACTGATTCTAACTTTGCATTTTGAGGATGCAAAATTTATTCAAGATTCATTCCCAAGTAGCAAGAGAGATTTGATTAATGCATTGCATGCTGCCTATAGGCACTGAATAGGATTTCTGGGCAGAGAGCTCCCTGTCAAGCATTTCCAGTTTTCATTAGCATCCGATTTTGACACATTATCCTCTTCTTGGGGTTGACAAAAAAAGACAAACAATTCCCAGCTTCTTTTGTCTTAATTATATGCATGAGATCATGGCCAGGGGCAAAGGGGAATGAGGGATGGAGAGAAAAAAAAATGAGGGAGGAATGAGAGAGCATGAGAGACAGAGAGAGTGAGTTTCTATCAGCATTATAAAGAGGTGCTATAGCTTGTGATGAATAGCCCTCCCCAGTTAGCCCCATCCATGGGCATCACTGTAACTAGAGTCCTCCTGACATATTCACAGCCCAATCTCAGTCTCCTCTGAGTTTTAATAAGGTCATCAACTTGACTGAAAGATGCATCCACTGATAATCTGCGGCACTGTCTGCAGAATGGGAGGTTCACAGTCATCCATCCCTCATCATCAGCCACCTCTGCTTCTGTCAGTGTCCCTCAGTTATTTTCATTTAAATTAGCAAGCTCTGATTTGATTCTGTGCCATACTCCTCCCACATATATAGTACCCCGTTCCCACTCTGATCGCCGAGGGTACCTGTGACCCTGTAATGTGGGAATGAATGGTGAGTCATCATAGTTCAGGAAGACACGTACCTGCACAGTATACTGTATGTGTGATGGAAGAGTGAAGCATGGTATCATTTGCACATTTAACTGTTTAGAGAACTTTGTCCTTCTCACTCAGCCTTAGGGTCTCCAGTGAGTGATTCATGCTAGTATTTGGCCTTTTCTTAGCCTGCCCTAGATCTTATCACAATCCACCAGACTCATTCTGCATTCAGGAGGATGCACAGCCTGAGAGATAGCTCTCTTCAACTTATTGAAATGCGCTGAGCGTTGTCTTGTCAGTTGTAAAATTGTGTGAAACCAAGACAAAAGCATAGAGGAAATGCTAGCTCATAAATCATCGTGCAGCATTCCCTTTGACACTTCCTAACTCAACATCCAACTATTAACATCAGTCTTTGCCAAATATCAGTGTGCAGATACTCAGCTACTGTGCCGAATCTGTGAACTATTCAAACAACTGAGGATTGAGGAGCTCTGTGCGGATGGAATAGTGCTTAGCAAAAGATCCCCCAGAATGTTGTCTTGGACCTTTCAGATATAACAGAAATAGTCCAGCAATGTGCATAAAATTCAGCATAGTTCATCCATAAGGCGTCTTCCCTCTACATTTCCACACATACTTTTATATGCCATGTCTGCTTACCCATATATGACTTCTGCTTGCCAGAAGGATCACAGAATAGGGTCTGAAAGATCATTGCTGCAGTGTTGGCTGTTTTAAGTAGTTC
Source organism: Caranx ignobilis (assembly GCA_021432705.1). Taxonomy (NCBI): domain Eukaryota; kingdom Metazoa; phylum Chordata; class Actinopteri; order Carangiformes; family Carangidae; genus Caranx; species Caranx ignobilis. Next base: position 14,630,964 of record MU269981.1, on the reverse strand, counting down.
TGTCAATCACTTGACATGTTGACAACGTTCCCTCGGCAAGCAATTTTTCAGAGTACACAATAATTTACATGCTGCAGCTGCACGTTTTCTTGATTCAACTACAACACCGCGTTGGCACGGGGACGGGTCTAGATTCTGAAACCTACCGAGGACTCTTGTGCTCACAATTTGGTTGAAATGTTCCTCCCTTGAACGAGGAGAATGTATATATCTTAATCTCATTTGATAGCTGTGCCTAGACAGAGTAATCTCTTCCAACATTATGTGCAGCATGAAGCTTATCTCTTTAAGTAGGATGCTTTTTCTTGTTTTACCATGAAACTGCTTCTGACTGAAAGAGCTTCAAAGGGCTTCTTTGTTTCATAATGTGCATGCAGCTCATTCATGGGCTTGATCTTCTTCTTATTTCCTCCCCCTACTCTCTCTTTCTCTCCTTTTCTGCCACTTGTCTCTCTCTCTGTCTCTCCCTCTTCCTTCATTTCCTTCTTCTCTCTTCTAACTTGAAAAACGTGTATGGATCCATACCATACTGCATCTGACAGTGTAAATATTAGTGCTAGTTTTTTGGGGGTGGAAGGCAATTACTCGTAACAGTCAGGGCCAGTTCCTCTGGTTTCTCGTGGGGATTACTTATGCGTTTGTTTTCATTTTCCTCCGGCTTTACTTTTGCCTAGATTTAGCCCTTCTTGAGCAAAAAAAAAAAAAAAAAAAAAACTCTAATAGGCAGGATTTTTCACTCTCCTCCTCTTAATCTGTGGTGATCTGGTCTTGCAGTGTATATAAATGGGAGCTTATTGCTGTGTATCCATTTCCAGCTGTCTTTCTCTCTCCCCTGTAATGACGGTGAAACGTTACAAGGCTGCCTGCTCTATTCTAACTTGTCACAAGATAGGAAGGTGGAGTGAAATCTTATTTTAGTGAAGGCAGAGGCAATCTGACGAGGAGCCAAATGAATCCCTTCAAGCCGTAGCTGTATATGCGATGCACAACACACACAACATACACAACACACAGTTATTAGTCACATTTATAAAGCGATCGCTTACAGCAGTCTTTCTAGAGCACGTATTGTGTAGCGTAGTGTATGTGAGGAATGACTGAAACTTTGAAACAAGCTGATGATTAGCATGTTTGAAAGTGCTTTTGATTTACGGGTACCCAACTGAGATGAGCACAGCAGAGCCAAGAACCAGCTGCCTTGTTTAAGAATGTCCCAGGCTGTTTAATTTGCTCTTGACATTCATCACTGCCTAAAAGCCTGATCCTAAGAAGGACTACAAATGAACCTGAGTAGCCTAAGGAAATATCTCGACAGGCTGTTTGGCTTTCTAAGACAACTGAAAAATCTACACTCTCAAGAACAAAAACATGACCAAGACCACAGAATCGAGTACCACACAGTAACACTGTACATTTCTTTGTTACTACGTAAGTGAGAATGTAATATTCTTACTTATGAAATTAATATGTCTGTCAAGTCAGTTTATATAGAGACGGCTTTTTTATTTGTACAATTTATGAAACTCTCTATCCTGAGACACCGGGTATATGAGGAAAAACTCATTAAAGGGCACAAAGTTTATGTAATAATCATAAGGAAAGGAAAAAAACTGATATAAACTAACTGGAAATATGTTTTGTCTTCACAGAGTGTCAGCGAGTTTGGCTTAGACATTATTGAGACCCCTGAAGGTGACAAGTGGCCACAGCTGATCGTTCAGCAGAACCTGGATCGCGAGCAGAAGGACACCTTCGTCATGAAGATAAAGGTGGAAGATGGTGGCAACCCTCCCAAGTCCAGCACTGCCATTCTGCAAGTCACCATCTCTGATGTTAATGACAATCGTCCCATCTTCAAAGACAGTGAGCTGGAGGTCACCGTCCCAGAGAACGCCCCTATGGGGACGTCAGTCGCTCAGCTTCACGCCACGGATGCCGACCTGGGTTCCAATGCACAGATCCACTTTGCCTTCAGCAACCAGATCTCTGCCTCGACCAAACGCCACTTTGCCATTGACAGCTCTACGGGACTGATCACTGTCAAGCAGCCGCTGGACAGGGAAGTAACTCCTGTTCACAAACTCATCGTCCTGGCCAGCGATGGCAGCTCAACCCCTTCCAGAGCAACAGTGATTGTTAATGTAACAGACGTTAATGACAATGTTCCCTCCATAGACACTCGTTACATTATCAACCTGGTTAATGGGACTGTTCTGCTGTCTGAGAATGCACCCCTCAACACCAAAATAGCCCTAATTACTGTTACTGACAAGGACGCAGATCTTTATGGCAAAGTAGCTTGCTACACTGACCATGATGTTCCTTTCCGGTTGAAGCCTGTCTTTAATGATCAGTTCTTACTAGAAACAGCCGCCCCCCTAGATTATGAGACAACCCGAGAATATGCAATTAAGATAGTGGCCTCGGATAGGGGAACGCCTCCTTTGAACACTTCAGCTATGGTTTTAATTAAAATCAAGGATGAGAACGACAATGCACCCATCTTCCCCCAGCCGGAAATCCAACTTTCCATACCAGAGAACAATGACCCCTCTACACAGTTAATAAAAATCAGTGCCACTGACGCAGACAGCGGACATAATGCTGAGATTATTTATACTCTTGGCCCTGATGCACCTGACGGGTTTAACATAGACAGACGGTCAGGAATCCTCTCCGTTGGCAAACGACTGGACAGAGAGAAGCAGGAGAGGTACTCATTCACTGTCATAGCGAGAGACAACGGCTCCACATCCCTACAGAGCAATGTCACCGTCAGGCTAATCGTCCAGGACCTTAATGACAACAGCCCAGCGTTCACACACCCTGAGTACAACTTCTACGTGCCTGAGAACCTGCCTCTCTATGGAACTGTGGGCTTAATCACAGTGACGGATGCAGATGCGGGAGATAATGCTGTTATAACCCTTTCCATTTTGAATGGGAAAGATAATTTCATCATCGACCCTCAAACTGGTGTCATCAAACCCAATATCACCTTCGACAGAGAGCAGCAAAGCTCCTACACATTTATGGTCAAGGCAGTAGATGGAGGGCAACCCCCAAGTTCCTCCTATGCCAAGGTCACTATCAATGTAGTCGACGTAAATGACAATCGCCCTGTGTTCGTCATCCCATCCTCCAATTATTCCTATGACCTAGTGCGAACCAACACTGCCCCTGGTGTTGTGGTCACCAGAGTGTTTGCCATTGACAATGACACAGGTATGAACGCTGAGCTGCAGTACAGTATTACCAGCAGCATCATCATCACATCTAGGGTCTCCCCTCGAGGTCTCTTTGCCATCGACAAAACAACGGGTAACATAACCCTGCAGGAGAAGATAGTGGCAGCTGATCAGGGGCTGCATAGGCTTGTAGTCAAGGTCAAAGATCTAGGCCAGCCTGAGTCATTAGATGCTATTGTCCTTATTCACTTGTTTGTCAATGACACTGTGTCAAACGCCACCTTTATCCAAGAGCAGCTGCGAAAAAGCATGGAGACACCTTTGGACCGTAACATAGGGGACAGTGAGGTAACACCTCAAGCCAACGGATATGTGATTGTTGTCATAGCTATCATAGCAGGGACCATGACTGTCATCTTGGTGATATTTGTGACCGCCTTGGTGCGCTGCCGACAGACACCCAGACACAAAGTGGTGCAAAAGAGCAAGCAGAGTGGCGAGTGGGTGTCACCCAACCAAGAGAACCGTCAGATCAAGAAGAAGAAGAAGAGGAAGAAGCGGTCCCCCAAGAGCCTCCTGCTGAACTTTGTGACCATAGATGAATCTAAGCCTGACGACCCCACCCATGAGCATGTTAATGGTACACTGGATCTCCCTGTGGAACTAGAGGAGCAAACCATGGGAAAGTACAACTGGGCCACCACGCCCACCACCTTCAAACCCGATAGCCCAGACTTAGCCAAGCATTACAAGTCCGCGTCACCTCAACCCACATTTCAAATCAAACCGGAGACCCCTGTGGCCCCAAAGAAACACCATGTGATCCAGGAGCTCCCCTTGGACAACACGTTCGTGGTGGGCTGTGACTCACTCTCCAAGTGCTCATCGACTAGCTCCGACCCATACAGTGTCTCAGAGTGCAGCTGTCAGGGGGGATTCAAGACTGCAGGGCAAATCACCACCCGACAGGTAATTCATGACTTCCTTTTTAAACCCACCCACACTAGTCCCCACTCACACTCCCTTTGCTGTCCCATGGTAGGTGATGTGAAAGGGGGAGGGTGGCAGCATGGAGCCAGGGGATTTTCCCACACAGACCATGACCATGTCTACATGAATGTCATTTGCACTTAGGACTTGAAAAAGAAACGAAAAAAATGACAGAGAGGAAACAATTTGTTGCAATTAATACAGCAAAACCTTTCACTGTACTGATTGTTATTAATTCATGTATTCACCCTCCTTCATAAGCAACCATAATTGCATAATCATTTACAAAATGACATGTGCAGGTTAATTTCATATTCAAAAGCTTGAGTAATGGCAGCAGTGCAATTATGATGGCTAGCTATTTTAAACTTCAGTGTGAGTGGTTGGTGGCAATGTAGCCTGATTTAGAAGAGCCTGGGATAGGCGGCAGTGATTGAACTCTCTACTGATGCATTTGAGGTCAAGGGCGAATGAAGCTGTGTGCTAACATATTTGATCGACACATTTAAATAAGCCATGAAAATGAAAAGAATATGGCTGTAAGCGAAAAAGGGCTACTCAATACATCAGGTATTCATTTTGGCCAAAAAAAAAAAGGATGCAGGTAATAGCACAAAACAAAAAAAAAGCTTTTGACATGTAAAAACAGCTTGATAAATAATCTTACTTTTTGTGGCTTCTGTCCTGAAAATATTAAGTGCTGCCTCAACTGTGCCAGTGAGGCTTTGTAGGAGAGAAGCTCATTTGAATGCCAAGGTACAGCAAAGGGCTTATGATTCCCTAAGAGATATGTGCCAAATGCGAAGTGCCCCAATAAATAAAAGCTGGCGAGGGAAATAAATGTAAATCAGAGGTAAGGAGAGGTGGCCTTGCTCAGTGCTGACAGCCAGAGCAGAGCGCCGTGGGGAAGACTGAGTATTGCTTTGGGCAGGGGAGAGGGGGGTCAGAAGGATCAAGGTGATGCAGAGTCTTGAGACCAATACACTTAAACACCAAGGGAGCAGTAGTCCATAAAAAAGCCTGCCAGGCCAGCATTGCATTTAGTCCGTAAATGCTCCACTTTAATGACCCCAATTATTGTAATAAACGACACACGTAGATACACATCCTTTACATTCTTCAAATTAGCTCACACACACAGGAGACGATGCAATGACATCACAACAAAGGTTTACGTCTGTGATATGGTGTCATAGTTTGTGCCAGAGAGGACGTAGTAAACGCAATCATTGTATCACTAGAGCACGACAGGGTATATACATGTTGATATTTAGTCTGCTACCCCCGAGCACAGTGGAATGAATCAAGGCTAGTTTGCTCATAGTGACATGTGTGTTGCCATAGTTATCACCCAGTGTCAAACATCCCATTGATTTTGTTGGTTTTTGCAACAGATTCCTTTCCCCCCTATTTTCTTTCTTTCCTTTCTTTCTTTCTTTTTCTTTTTTTTATTAATTTATTTATTTTTCCAATTTTGGGGCTTTTGGTTGTTGCTTGGTTTCATTGGCTTTCATTTGTGGTACTGTTTTGATCATAATTATCACAACTGCCATTCATCCAATTCTGGGTCAGTTTCATGATATTGCATCAATAATTGATTTTGTTTGATGAGGTGCTTGCTTTTGTTTGTGTCTGGCCCCATATTGCAGTTAGTTTTCAGATCTTTGGCTCATTTGTGGCTTTTTTTTTTTTTTTTTTTTTTTGGCTCCCAGTGTGCTCCTGTGTGACATCTAGCAAGCGTTCAAATTCCCCGTGGCATAGTTTTGGTAAATGACTGTTGATCCCGTGAAGTATTGTGCTTCGGATAATTTATGAAGACACCCACACAAGGTTGATAGTCATTCCCTTCATCCACCTTTTATTTGAAACCCTGGTTAAAAGCTATGCTCTGCCATAGTACATTATACATAAGCCTTCTACATGCCCTTGGTACCAAAGATTTAATTCGTAATGTGTTTATACGACTCTCTGACGAGTTGTCAGAATGATTTTCCCCTCTTACTAGTGGCGTCTGCCCTGAAATATGCAGAAATATTCAGTCTGTGTTCTACAATTCTGAATTATTATCTGTCATGAATTTTATGTATCCAGGATTTAAATTGATTTTCACTTATGCTGCTGATCAGAGTGGAGTATTTTTGTGCGAATAATTTGAAATCAATGAATATATGATTAGTAAACATCCTCCCAAATCTTATGTTTCGCTATATCAGCCTATGTGTGTATCTGATTATTTTCGAGGTGCATTTGTTCTTTGCTCTGAGAGAGAACAGGCTTAACACGCGCGCACACACACACACAGACACACACAGACTCCCAGTGTTTGAATATTATCAAGAAAAAAAAAAATTCCCCGCGTTGGTTCTACCAACCATATCTTCTACAATGTTAAGCTGATAATACATCGAAATTTTCTGTCCCCTTGAGCAATTGACAAGTGATGCCTCCCACTTTAGACATTAGATTTCCCACTAGTTTTAAGTGTGCTTATTTAAAGCCTGTGTCACGAAAAAAAAAAAAAAAAAAAAAAAATAGCGTGAAGCTCTGCCTGATGAGAGTTGGTGGCTGCAAAGGTTAATTAAATGCACTAAAGGGTTAATCACTCATAATACAGTATGATTAAAATCACTGTAATTAGGTTTCGAATGAGGCTGATAAGAAAGGAGAAAAAAGGCAGCCATCCTTTAAGATTATCAGAGATGCCACGTACTATTCGTGGGTGCGTCATGTACTCAGGATCCAAAATGGTGTGACAGTAGTTGACCAGAAGTCCTGTTTGTTGAGATTCATTTATAATCTCATTTCTGTGTGATTTCATCTTTACCCTTATCTCCTTTTAAAGTCTAAGGAAAAACACTTTAAAACAATATATAAATAAGATAAAAAAGTGTTGCAGTTTCTACCAGATATTATTTGAACACTCTAGAATTTACCAAGATCATTTTCAAGTGTGGCTGTTAAAACAAAAGCTGTATTCGGTCTGTCAGTGTCGGCTATTCAGTCTCTCTTGAGCCTGAACCTAATACCAGAAGTCCAAAAGCAAAGATCATAGGCAGGTTGTTGTGTTTTCCTTTTTGATTCATCAAAGTGACAGACAGTGCTTTAGTGCCTCTACACTGATCTCTCGCTGCCCTGCAACCTCCCACACGACTAAAGCAGCTGAAAAAAAAAAAAAAAAAAAAACAAAGACAAAAAAGCCCACCCATGGAATAACAAGAGGAGACGATTACGGTTGAAGGTCACCAAAATGTTTTCAGGGGACTTTACAGATGTAGCCGATAAAGAGTAAAGCTTGTAAAAATACTTCAGAGACTACAGATTTGTGCCACCATATGGCTTCATTATACAGTGCGAGCTGTACTTGCAAATGCAGACCTCCTCCCTCTCCTCCCTTCTCTTCTCAGTTTTTACGCATCTCATCATTTTCTTTTAACCCCTACCCCATGATATTAGAGGTCACCCTGCCTCCAGTGATGAGGAGCTCTTGTGAGAGTATGTGCTTTAGCGGAGGCAGATCAAATGGGTATCACCCTGCTTGAGTGATCTCAGACATCACCATGAATATGCAAGGAGTAAAAAGGCTAATTCATTCTTTTGTTTGGCCCATAATTCTGGGGCCACGGAGCACAAAGGGTCACTGCTTAACAAAACTAACCTCCTATGACTCAGTATTGGAGAAACTGCTGGTAGTGTTTTTGTAGTAGCACGTAGGCATACATTACACTTTGATTAAATACCCTTTAGTGCCTAAGTGCTGTTGTTTCACCTTATTTATAAGGCAATTTAAGGTATTATCTTCATAAAAAGGATCATAATGTAAATGCGTTGGATAACGAGGGCAGCCGTGAAGAAAATTTTTGCATATTGTCATTTATTTGCGTGGGTGAAGGAATGGGCCTTTCACACTAGCCACCCATGGTCTGATGATGAAGCGCTTGTGCTGACTCATAGTGGGTGCTTAGCCAGAGGTAGAAACCATGATTTCAGAAGGCTAAATAGGCTTGTTAATCAAATCTGATGCTCGTATTAATTCCTAGCAACTGACTTACTTTATTATCATTGTGTTGTTTCTGTCGTCTTTTGGTTTTGTTCCCTTGTCCTTTTTTGTTACTTTATTTCTGTTGCGTCATCGCATCTGTAATCACTGTGCCTTGCTAATTGTGAGCACTGTTAGGTCAGCTTCTCTCTGATTCAGATACTGGCAGATGTGTTGCTAACTTTCTGAGGGACAGCAAAATGTCATATTCTGTACCTATCAGAGGACCTACTGGCAAGGGTCCGAACGAAAGAGTGGGCCTAAATTGATCCAAATGGCTTTTTGAGGGGAAATGAAGAGTGTTGCACTAGTGTGGTGGGAGACAAAAAAGACAAATCGGGAGTGATAATTGGATAAGATTGCATGCTCTGATAAGTACAGGAAAAATGCACAAACTTATGACACCTGTAGCATTCTTCAAGGAAACCTGACAAGATAATGACTTGATTGCCAGCCGTGCCTTGAAGAATGCTTTTTTTTATCTTCTACACTCTCTTCAGAGATTTTTTTTATTCAGTGTTCACCGTAGCCTCACACTGATAAGGCTACAGCTTAGGCTGCTCAGAGCTCGATGATATTGTAACTACAATCTCCCTATATCTGTCTGTCTCTCTATATTTCAGGAGACGGCACTGAAACCACCACACTATGGCACACTCTGTGGCACAGGTACAGCTCGCTCCCACAGGATTAAAATCAATCTCTAGCTCCCACTACCTAAAGAGAGAAAGAGAGAGGAAAGAGAGAGAGAGAGAGAGAGAGAGAGAGAGAGAGGGCAGAGGAAGGAAAGAAGGCGAGAACTGAAGAGGTGAAACAAGTACTTTTACTGTCTCTACAGCCTCAAACCCCACCTCTTCATACAATCGAGAGAAAAGATGAACTTGGAGGGGGGGAAAAAAAATTCTCAGAAAAAGAGAGACGCTTCATGTTGCCTGCCTGAAACTTGACAAAGCTCCTCCTGTGAATCTGTTGGAAGTTTGAAATGCTTTGAGTCCTATGCTACTACTTACCTGTGTCAGTGAGGATGATGCTGTATGCCCTGAACCCTCCTCGAAAAATGTCCCACTCCAGCACCCACTCTGTAAAATAGGTGTCAAAATACAGTCAGTAGATCTGTAAAGTATGTTTATATGTATGTATGTATATCTATCACAGAGTTGATGGTGTTTATATTTATTGATTCCATTTCTTTGCCTTGTTTTCAAAACTGCCTGGTGGCCAATTTATTTTCTTACTTTCTGACTTTTGTATTATTTGACGTTGCTCTATCTTGGGCTTGCTCATGGAACTAATGACTTCTAATGTATTTATGCTGCAAGGTCTACAACCCGTAGGCTTACATTAGTATTGAGCCCACATCACAGTGTACCTTTTTTCTGTCTACTTTCGCCTCTTTCTGTCCCACTTTTTTGATGCCACTGATAGCATTGTTAGTGAAGAGTGTGGCTGACGTTTCCAGAAATATGCATGGCCCCACAATGCGACCACATTTGTAGAGCTTTACAACTGTGCTACTGATCACCATGCTGTTATTACACTGGGAGGAATGGTAGGACAAGTTTAATACTTTGAGCTAAGCCACAATCACAAGGGACTAACTCCTAGGGTTATAATCAAAAGCTGTTTATGTAGGGCAGATTTGAAGAGCACTAAGCCTAACCTTTTGTGTGTCGCTTTCAATTCCTAAGTCGGAAGTGATTTAACCTGTGAGATCCATATTAAAACGACTCCAGATGGTAGGAAAAAAAGGAGAAAAAAAATAGTAATAATCCTCAGACAGTCTTTAATATGAGTCGGTGGGCTTAAGCAAAAAAATGACTTGACTTTGCGCACTTATTTACACTGACAAAAGAAATTTTCTGATGAACACCAAAATGAAAAGGTAATCCAGGCTGCAGTTTAAAAACAGCAATAAGTGAACATTTGACAGAAATTCCACGATGGTGCACTTACTACTTTGTAGGCCTTTTGTTCAGAGCATCATTTTGCCTCTACTATTTCTACACCAATAGAATCATTATGGTACCGTATGTCCTGACTAGAATTATTTCTACAGTATACACCAGTAACTGGCTTGATGGGTTAGCAGCGTTGTTGTTCAATAGTCCTGTTAATTGGTAAGCTACAGACTGCTTTGATAGGTAAGGCCTAAAGGCACCTACAGTACATACATATAACCATAGAATTAGATTCATTAAAATGGACATAGCCTGTGTAGTCATTTGGAAATGTACAGATGGACTGGGCCCGGGCTGTTTCCCCTCTTTTGTGAGAAACCATGTATATTTAAATGAAATTACTGCTTGGGCCAGAAGCCTTTTTTTGAACTTGCTCCAGTTTTAATACGTCATGGTTCCACAGACTATGTCTATTTTAAAGCTTTTAATTTTATGTGCGTCGCCTCTTTGTGAGACAGGTTGTTATTATTGAAGGAGGTATATTCATGTAATTATGGTATCAAATGTATTCAATACTGCGTAGGAGCCACAGTATGAAATATACATAGCATCCTAGCACTGTGTAATGATTAGATTTGCCTGATCTTTGGGGAAAAGAAAAAAAAAATCATACATGGGGAGAGCTTTTGTCCTTGTAAGAGAGACAGACAACCTCACTTTTATTCAATGTGAAGTACAATATGCACCTTACATGATCTTTGTAATTGACTTTGATTTGCCAGTGTGGAGAAAACTGTAAATGTTTTGTTTATGTATGTGTGCGCTTCTGAAATTTATTAAAGTCTTTTGCATTGTATTGCATATTTTGACGACTCTTCTTATTCATTGTTTTGAGCTTTCAATATTAGACTGCATCACTTGGTGAGGACTTAAACGAGGAAAAATACATCTTGGAGAATAATAATTTGTTTTTCTCATATACAGATAGCCAGGAGCATATAGTATGGGTCACTCAGGCTGTGGCCTGCTGACGTGTGTGTGTGTGGCTGTGTTGGTATGGACACCATTAATTGGCTCATTTCAGCCATTGAAAAACTGCCCATTTCTCTTTATCTTCTACATTTTGCAACAATATAGCACTTGAGTGGGAGAAATAAATGAAGAAATGGTGTAGATGTACATTGCTCATTAGGAACAGATTACAGATAAAAAGTTATGGAAATTTGGTGGGAGCACATCCTTTGAAGTGCACAGACAGAAAACAGCAGAACGGAAGCTTTTTTTGGAACAACACAACTTTTTTTTCTTCTTTTTTTTTCTTGTTTTTCCTCCACGAGAGCTGATAATGATCATTTGATAATGATAACCCTGCTATTATGATGTACAGTAGTGCACAAACACAGGGTGTTACACATCTGAGAGGAAGATTGATGCTAGAAGGTACAATAACCGCTGCTCTAACATTGTGTTATTCAGTGTTTATGCGGATTTGATCCAAAAATACTGACTTGAAAGGCATAAAACAAAGCCGGAGTAGAGACAACAGAAAATGTTTAATTGCTTATCAAAGTTACTTCATATTTTAAAACTGAGAGAGTGCTAATCAGTTCCCTCGGGGAAAGTGTCCTTGGTGATTTGAGAAAATGGTGCACGCTCAAGTAGAGCATTCTTGTATAGAGAGTGCATAAATGTCAGCTTTCTAATAATAGATAAATGTAAACCTGCTAAATGCCTCGTTCTCACTTAAAAACAGAGAACCGGAGTAGATCACAAGGTAGTTGTATCTCTTTGAGCTAGATAAATTATGGTTTGATTTTTCATGTTATGCATAATTAGGAAATGAAATGTTTTCAAATGAGCCATAAATAAATAAATAAATAAATAAACTCCAACAAAGCCACAGCATTAATGAGTCTTAACATTTGTGCATGAAGATAGAGTAGGCGATAAATGGATTTTTCTTCTGCATCACAGTGCAAAGATGAGAGAGAAGGGCTGGGAGGAAAGGAAAGGGGAAAAAAAAGAAATGATTTCGCTGAAGCAAGAGTCCGGTTTATAACAGAAAATGTCTTTGGTATGTCTTTGGACTGCCTCACTGTTGCTCCTCTGTTCCCACAGAAATGTACAGTTGTTGCTGGTTTCAGCGTGCGCTTGTGATCTTGGTCAGTTCACATTCAGTGCATTCCCTTTGATTTTTATTGTCTATAAAATGTCTTTTAAAGGTTGTGCCGTGGTTGTATTACAGTATGTCAGTGAAGGGAAGTGTTTCCAGAGTTTCTTTGCTGACAGATTGATTCATGATTTATGAGAACGCAGTATTCAATTTCATCTAACAGGCCAGGAAGCTAGTTATATGTAGTAAGTTTGATTACATGTAATGCAATGATACGTCCACAGATGGAGAACTATACAGACCCACACACACATAGGCTCGCAGAGACGCACGCAGCAATTCATTTTGCTGTGGGGGTTGAGGCTATCCATATGGTCTTCATTAACTGTATTTTTTTTTTCTTTTTTTCAACTTATTTATTTTACCATTCATACTATGCCTGCACCCTTCTTGAGTAAAGCTCGCCTTATGCAGTATATGCAACCTTTGGGAGCGCTGCAGTTGTCGAGTGTGCATGTTCATTCGCAATTACAAATAATTAGCTCTAATATAAATCAGAAACCACATACTGTATGAAGCTCAACATTTTATATAAATATTGATGGGGGCTGCCCCAGTGACTTTGCACAACCTTGAGAATGAAATCATTGCAATCAGTACCTCACCCTGTTATCAGCTATGTCTGTCTCACAAATGTAACGTAAAACTAGTACCTATTCCTTATTCATGTGGATAACGTTGCAAAGGAGATATCAGTATGACAAAAACCCAATTTTTTCTTCACTTTACATTGATTTTACATGTCAGTCACATTCTGTGCCCAGATCACTGTCATCCACTTCAGGCTGTATAGAGCAGCAATTCAAGATTACAGATTGTTTGAAGTAAATGAGCGCTGAAGTTGCTGTCTCAGCTAACTTTTCAAACGCAGTGGGCACTGAGTAATGTGAGCACCACCGTGGATATTGTAGACTTTTAGACTTGAATTAAACCGTGATGGAAAGTTAGTATGGATTTGTTTGGTTTCTCTCTCTTTTTATGAGTTGAAAATTTAAGAATGGTGATTTTGGCAGCAACTCGTACCTTCATAAAAATTTTAACACATTTGTATGTTTAGTAGTGATTTTAAATACATAAAGGTGCCTTAAACCCTGGACTTGTATTTGGCGGTTTTATACTTCCACTGAGGAATTAGCCCTTTTTTTTTTTTTTTCTCAAATGTATAAATGTAAATATCACAAATGATTGAATTTGAGGCATTTAATGTTGAGACTGTCTATGGGGAGGTGTAGGTCAATTAGCCAAGCAGCAAGCGTGTTCAGGGTATGATGTGAAGTTGTCCTGAAGCAGTGCTGACTGTTTAAGCAGGGGCTATTTATGCATGTGCTGTGCAGTGGTGCAGGAAACAAGAAGATGCTGTCTTTCTGCTGCACTCCACTCAAGGCAACACTCCACACAATTGCTGCCAAATCTCTGCCAAACTGAATAATTCAATCATCCCCCATAGCTGTGGTGGTCTAGCTACCTTTGTGTGTGCAACAATCAAATCAGTGTGGAAGCCCGCCGAGTGGTTCTTTCTGAGACACTGAGTAGCTCTACAGCCCGGAGATTGTTTTCATTGAAAACAATTCTGTTGATTAAACGAGGTGTGACTGTGGAGCGGGGATCTGAGGAACATCGATTGCTTGTACAATTGTTTGTTCCTTGTTAAAAGTGTGATCTAAAGCAGTAGTTGCAGATAGTGTGCAAGGAGCATATGGTTTACCCGTGTGCCCTGTGAGACAGTATTGTCTCTGCCTCCCTTAAGATATCTCAGGTAGAGAAATCCACAGCGATTTGTTGTGAAGTATTAATAAAGCTCTAATGATTGACAGTCACGCAGGATGTTTGTACATGTGGGTGCTGGTGCTTTGGCATGCGCTTTTGTTAGAGCTTGATTGTTTTCGTTGAATGTGTGTTACCCCAGTTGTTACAGCAGGGATAAATGAGCTTTACACGCATTCTTTAGGAGACACCCGACCTCTCCGTCACCCTCACCCCACCCTCTTTCAAGTAATCACATGGTTCCGACCTTAGTTTTGCCCGTGTAGATTTAACACTAATCCTCCCCTGAACACAAAGACAAATACAGTAAAGACGAGGCAAAATTGAATCTAACAAAGTTTTTTCTTTTTCTTTTTTTTCCCGGAGCTACCGGGTCACCAGTTGTGTATCTGCATTCTGCAGACATCTGCGCCGAGGGTGCACCCACACTGGGGTTGTTTGTGTTAATATTCGTCCCTCATTTTACCCTCTTTGAAGAGTACAGTGGAAAACCTGTCCAGCAATCTATCATGTCGCTGTGGCTAATAAATGCAGTTTTCAAACCTAGCCACGTCCCACTGTGGGTCATTGTTCATAACTATGTGATGCTGTCAATGTTGTGTAAAGCAGGGGCTCTTTTCTGAAGTGTGACTGAGCTGCTCGACTAAATGAGTTCAGTTTCCAGCAGTCAGAAATGAAAGCCTTTGCAGCCCTATACTGGATGTGTTACATAGCTACATGTTAATGACATGATCATTCCAGGACGCAACATTTTTAGCCTAAGCAAATAAACGTGTGGAAGGGACGACATCATGACAGGATGCAGACATTGCATGTTTGCTGAGCTGAAGGTGGCCAGACTGAAAGGCATCAACTTAAGACATTGTCCAAGGAGAGCCATGTCTGTGTCCTCCTTAATCCTGGTAATCCCTCGTACAGAATTCTTGATTTGCTTTTGTAAAAGAGATTGGGAGATGATAAGATGCTCGTCCGTCTCCTTAGAATAGCTGATAATCTGGTTTGAACAGAGGACTCAGGGGGTATTTACCCTGCCTTAACATTTGCCCAAGCAGATGGCTCTGATGGGGGAAGGCACAACCTTAGCCTACGACTCCCCCGCCTCTCTGCAGGGTCCAGTTTGGGGAGAAAAAAAGAACAGTGGGATGATAATCAATGTTGTTTATTTTGCTGCTTGACTCTTTAAGTACTTTCAGCCAGATTATGGGCTTTTGCAGGGGATAATCGGGAGACCGCAGACAATTGCCTTTTTCTATCCTGACAGTATCCCCCATGAATGCGTAAAGAAGGCGATTAAAAGTAGATGCCGACTCTTAATTCCTGATTAGTCCCATGGCAAACCCTGTTAAAATTAACTGGACACTGCGCTAATCACTGAATTTTAAACACCCCTTGTTCTGGCGCAGTGGACATACCATATCCAGCCGTGAGAAGGCATCCCATGAGGGATATCTCCATAAGTACTTGTGTTTGAATCTGCCCGTTCCTCAGTGTGATGACACACACACTATGAACCCGGAAATCTACTCCGGGGTAATTGTAACACTTCAGCACTGCACGGCGAGTGTGCTGACCTCCTCTGACTACAGACAGAGGCAAGCCCCATCTCTTCTGTCTTGTGTTGTACATGTGACAAATAAGACAACAGTCGCTCCTTTGCACATTGCATCGTCCATTCTGTAGGGGATGCTCACATCCACTTTGAACGGTCATCATTACAGTGTCACTATTTGATGCAGTATCATGTCTTTTTTAGTAACTGTGGCAATGCAATACCTCTGATTACTTTCAGCGTGCAAGCATGGCTGCTTATAAGCCATTAAGTCATTTATATTGGTTTCCTAAGCTCACCTCTCTAACCTTCTGCCTCCGGCAATCTTCTCAACTTGGACTGGACACCTGCAACAAAAGCATTTGACTAATGAGATCAGTCCATTGACTAATTAGAGTTTTGCGTGGCATAAGCTGGATGACTGTGGAAAGGTTTGCACGTATGGGAGGACTGTTGAACCAAAGCATTTGATGCTTCCTCTTCTTTCCTTGTGCAGTTGTGTTCTGTAACAGGATATTGTACATAGCTGTCAGGCTCAATCTGGGGCAGGAACACAAAAGACAAGCAGAGGCCCCAAATGCATCCCGCTCAAACATGCACACAAAGTTAATCCACACATCCACAACAACATGCTGATTTTCCTTGTGTGCTCACAGTTCATCCAGTGAGAGGCGAAATGGTTCAAAGTGAAGGCTTGGAAAAAAAAATGATTTGAGAAAAATGTGAATATCTGATTATTTTCTAAGCAGTTTGCATGAGACACACGAATGTTATACATCATAACTGCAACTATATCCACGGCTTAATATCGTTGTGTCATACTTGCTTTGATTAATGCAGTAATTACATTTTTTCTTGTCATTAGTGCTGGGCTTTTCAAGTGTTTCCCCATAATAAAAATTTACTGCATGTCATGAGCTCGAGATGTGTATGAATACTGGTTGCATATCAGCAAGGAGGTACACATGGAGCCATTAGCGGCGAATAATAGATGGTGAACCACAAAAAGCTAATGCCTGTCGGTGGTAACACAAAGCATACAGCTCATTCTAATGGCTCATATCTTTACCTGGCCCACTGTTAGGACACTGTTGGCTCTTTGAGTTGAAAGCCACACCATTAACTTGCTCAGCAAACAAAAGCAAACATCCCCAAGCTTTTTTTTTTTTTTTGAAAAGGGTTCGGGTTATTGTCCACCTGAGGCTACTCCATATTCTTTAATATCTTCACCCGAATAACATGTTACTTTTAATATACCTTAGGCAGTAATGTAAAATATAGCCACAGCATCTGAGATCATATTCTGTAATGAAGTGGAAGGATAGCTAGAGCTCGAAACATGAAAGTATAATAGAATCAGGGTTATTTTGAAGAGTCTTCTTAAATAATGCGTGTGATATTCACTGATGGTCATAAAGAATTCATGTGCATGCAGTCTTCAAAAAGAGCAGCAACTCATTCCCAAGATCAGTGAGACAGATTATTACATGTCATTCTGACAGTTTTTTGTGGCAGAGGTCTGTGTTGCTTGACTGGTCAGACAGTCATTATGAAGTGATATGGCTTCACGACATGCTGCGCCATGAATTTTGAGGGAAATTGGTGCTTTTCACACACCCCCTGAGATGCTCCTTTTAACAACCCTTTGCAGTTACGACTCGGTTATTATAGTAACTTTTCCTAAAAAAAGAGGAAAAAAAAAGTACAGACTTCATTTACAATTTCTCCTGCTAGAACATTGCAGTTTCTCCAGCAGCTTTTACAAATGAAACCAATGAGATAGGAATTTCGCCACTCTCAAAGTCGCATTTATTCCCTTTTTCTATTTGTTAGAGCCTGTGTATACAGACTATAGCCCACTATAGAATTTCCAGTGTTCTCTCAAATCACTTTTTCTCTGCCTGTGTTTTGCGGTGATTGAGGTTACATTCTCTGTTTTCAGCACAAGAGAAAGAGCCAAGCATCTGGGAGAATTGCACATGTATTACAGACAAATGCACTCGATATATTACCTATGCTCCACGCATATAGACAGCCGCTCCTTGTGATGGAGCACACATGTGTTCGAGCCCAGAGGTAATGGACAACACTTCAGTGAATTGCGCCGACCTTATTGTATTGTGTGGATGATTGTGTTATGCTCCCTCAGATAATGACTGTGCCCTACTTTGACTTTGAGGCAGTGACCTGAAATAAGGCACACAAGTGAAATCCGAGCCTAGATGAACCTGGAAGTGATTAAGGTCACCCAGACATACCACATTTGTTTGACCCCCCCGGTGACTCACATCGACCAATGTCTCTGAATCCTCTGGGAGTCTTTTGTGGGAATCCTACTCAATGCAAACACTCACCATTGATAACATGTTTTAGAAAAGAGTGCCAGGATGATTAAATACACCTAAGAGAACAGGCTCTGATTTTTTAGAACCTTTTTGTCTTGAGGGATGCAAGAAAACGTGTCGCTCCCTCTTTACAGGACACAAGGTCTCCCTGGAAGATTTCTAGTAACCAATCAAAGCTCCTCTCTTCACAAATAGCCAAGTGAGTTTCTTCTAGCGCATCATTTTCTTGGACGCAACCAACTCCTCTTGACGTGTGCCAGAAGATACATGCATCCACGCTTCGGTTGGCCTCATTTGTTTTGGACTGGACAACAATATACAACGGGATCAATGAATGGTGCACAGCATGCTGGTGCTCACGTGTCCAGGATTGCTATGTCCTCACTGTAGGTGCTGACTGCACTAAGGGAGAGTCACTGAGGTCACAAACAGTTCAATGGCAGCTATCAATGTAAGTGCACAGTAATGCAGTGCAATGGCAGTGAGTCAGTGCAACAAGATGAATAAAGAATTATGCATACAGAGTTTCTCAGGGAATATGCAAATATATCCAAGTGCTTAAGTATGCATCACATGTAGGGAAAATAAAACATCAAGTGAATGAAGCTGAGTGCATCAGAAAAGATGATGGAACACTGAATCCTGGATTCGTCTCAAATTAAAGTCTATTCAGGTTCTAGTTTGATACATTATTTAACATGGAGACTGAGAAGGCAGAATTTCCTTGGCCAGATCTCATTGACATGATGCATACATGCCTTAATGCTTTGGGGGAAACATGGATAACATGAGATCATGTCTGCCTCTTGAGGGCAGGATACACTGAGTGGATATCTGGCTTGTTTTTGTGTCTTGCTATTCTGCTGGGGATCAGCACACAGCTCCTTGCCACAGCCATGACGCTCAGATAAAAATTACTCTTCCTCTGGTGTGCATGTAAATCAGAGTGGAGGGATATAATGAAATAATGAAGTGTGCCTCTGCTTTTTTTTTTTTTTGCTTTTTTTTCCAAGAGAGACCGTTGGGACCCACTATTTTTAGACACAACAAAGAGATTGCCAGGGGTGTCCAGTCTCCCTGGTTAAGTTATGGAGTTTTATCCACTTGTCAATGTACAATCGCTTGTCTCAGGGCTTAGACACACGCTGGGATGAAATGGAGGCCGGTGTCTCCCTCCAGACAACGTCAATTAAGCCTCTGTGGAATTCAGTGGATGGATGTGTTCGTGGATGGTCGTAATAGATGAAGAATGTCTTCAATGAGATCAAGGGAGTTGATTTTGACTTATGTATACTACGTACCCGTTGGCCACATCCATGGTAACCCTGTAAGATGACCCTCCCTGCTAGCAGGAAATGCTTTGTCACTCAGACAAATGTGGCAGATGAATACTCAGCATGATCCTGGGGTATTTGTCATCTGGTGTTCTCTTTCTAATGGGTTTACTGCTGATGATCCAGGTCAAGGAAGGACAAAATGCTCCACACCAGAAGTTAAGAACAGATTCTTAGGAGGGATCACAAGGCAGACCCTAACCTCTTGACCCTCTAGAGTCCACAGTCTAAATGTTAATCTAATACTGACTGTACCTTTAACCTTAACTCCTAAAATCTTATCCCTTTTGTTCGTGATGTTCTCTCTAAATCTTGTCAAAGTTGCTGCTGTCTGCACCATAGCAAATGCGAGGTTGTCCTGTCCCTGTTTTTTTTTCCCTACTGAGGCCTGTTCAACCATTGATTTATTCAGCTGGACCTCTTTTAGAGATGTATTCCCATAATTTATTGTAACAGCATTATCTCCCATATACTTGATACAACATTTGACCTTGAAAATGTGAATTTGCAGATGCAGCGAGACTGGATCTTTGCAAAGTCAGATATTTTCTGGCATCCTTGGCAAGAAGGAGGGGGCAGTAATGCTGCCATGTTTGCCGTTTGGAGATAACACCTCAGAGGTCATTTGAATGACTTGGTGTAATGTGGGTCATATGGCCGTGTAGCCTCCAACACACCGAACATCCAACTTCCCGGCCGTGTGAGATATTTCCTCTCTAGCAGGTTTTTATTATATGGCTGCGGCTGGTTGCTTATGTATGGATGATCACTCTGTAGACTATTTCCAGAGTGCAGGGCCACACATATGGAGCGGGGCGATAACACGAGGACCTACCTGTACACATCAGGTTGGTTTAATGTGAAAGTTATAGCAATGTCTCTTATCCCACTATAAGATTCACCATTAAAAATATGTCACAGAGATGGAAACCTATAAATGTATCCTTAGCATTCAGAATTAGAGCGCCTCCAAAACTAACTGTCCTTGACTACTTTAAAAGGAAAACATAAAAGGCAGCACATGTCAAGACACACATTCCCCAGCAAAGTGAAAATTCCTGCCTCTTATCTTTTTGATTTTGCACTTAGGGATTTTTGTCTTCATCTTTTCTCTTCAAACATCAAGTGCCAAAGTCATTTACATGTGCTAGGGGCAACCAGAGTTAAAACACAGACATACAACTTACTGCTGTCTAGAGGCAGTCTAGTGTAGAAAAATGAGTTGCAAAGGATGTGTGAAATAAGGAAGAGTAAAATGAGGGGAAAGAGAAAAGCAAGGGAGGAGAAGGAGGAGGAGGAGAATGTGAGAAATGAGGACGGTAGGGGGTGAGACCAGTGAAACACAGAGAGGGTAATTCAATTTGACTAAAACTCTCTGTCGCTTCATACAACTGGGGGATTGGCCTAACCACCGAAATGAATTAAAATTCATGAACTATTGAAGAGTGAGCTGCCAGTAGAACGTACAGAGCATGATACAGTCTTAAAGCAGGATATTATTTTTTTTTCTAATTACAAATAAATGAAGCTATTAGTTTACCTTAAATTAAAAGCAGAAGGGCTCCCACAGAGATATCTGATCCCATGTGTAACTCATTTAAGAGTGATTTGGGCCCCCATTGAGCTGGCAGGCAGGCTAGCATTAGGGTAGCAGAGCATCTCAACTGCATGGTATTGTCTCACTCCGGCTGGCTCTGTGCCCTTTCTTTAGCTTGGAAGCATAGCTGACGTTCATGCACTTGAAAACCATATCCATGAGGTATAATTAGGTAATAAAAAAAAAAGACAAATTTATTTGGCATGCTAAAATTCTATACTCCAATCTGTAATCTTAGACACATTCGTAAATGTCTACGCAGTGGAGTCTGGCACAGGAAGAACACACGCAACCCATTGTTCGTAATGCTTCCCAAACCAGACGAATCACAAGAAAAGCCTGTGTTTGACTTTTATCCATCCACAATATAAATAACTAATTTATCAATTGTGCTTAAAAAGGCATACAATGGGCAGAACAGAGAACATTGTGTAGCTGGGATAATCCCCTAGAATCCTGACGTTGCCTTGAGGGGAATAGTGGGAGCAAGAAGCAGATCCCATTCGCTCCCTCTCTGTCTCTCTATCTATCTTTCTCAGGATACATAGTCACTATCGCAGCTCCTCATCAGCCCTGTTTAGTTATATTGCATTGTGTTCTTTGATATTCCAGTTAATCCGTCAAGTGAAGAGATTTAGCCCAAGATTAGAGTGATTCAGTGAACTTTTGATGATACACTACTCGTGTCTGTAGCCCCGAGGCATTTTTTTTCTTGATGCACTTTATGTGCATTTGTATTTACTGTACGCGTGTGTCTATGTGTGTGTTTGTATGTGTTAAGGAAGGTAGCTGTCGTCATCTCGTGTGTGGGCGACTTTGACTGCTACAAGATAGTGAGAGCATTTCCATCGATGGTCTAACAGCCCCGCAGCTTCCCTTAAGCTAGTCAAGAGCTACTGTGGGCGGTCTATATTCTAAACATGAATGACAGTGCATAGGTGCAATCCCAGGGAGAGTAATTGTCCATAACGTATGTTAAACAAAAACAAAACACATCTGCACTCAATGGGAGGATATTTGTCCTGTGACATCTGATCCCTGTTTAGATGAATTGCAGCCCTAATTGCAGGTTCAAGCCTGAGCCAAAGAGCAAACAGGGAGTTGGGAGTGGATTAGTTCTTCTGTGGTCTGGGTCGTGAACCTGGTGACTTGATCTATAGGCATGACTCCAGAAAATAGACCACAGACATGTAATAGTTCCTTCTGATTGCCCACACCGTGCCTTACAACTTTGCTATGCACGTTTGAAGCGTAGGTGAGACGTGTTGCGTGGCAACAAAGCAAACAAACCAGCATGTATTTGGATAACAGCTGTTTTCAGTTCATAAATTCTATCAGTGGGAACATTCTGTATGCGCAATTACTCGAACCAATCACATGCAAAAGCTTTTTTAGTGTGGCTCCTTGAGTGCTGTCACTAGTTATTACATTGTGTGCTATTTAGCAAAAGTGCATTTGCAGTTTCAAGAGCATCCCAAGATATTAGTGGCATCTAATTGCATTACCTGGAGGAGACTGATGGCGCCAGTTAAAACGGCTGGCCCCGGTTCAGGCTGTGTTGAAGGCAAGTGCTTCTTTACAGGTTATACGTCATGTTTCTGACTGGAATCTTTTGTCGACTAAGTGATTTTCTGACAGCTTTAAGCTTCCACTCGCCTCACCAAATACCCCTATTCCCTAAGCAATCGTACATCTTACCATTAATCCACTTTCATCCATGTGAAACTAAAACAATGACAGACTGATAATGGCAGCTAATGCAGCCAAATTTTGATTGCACAAGTCAGATTTGTTCCCATTAACTTGCTCTGAATTGATTCATGCATTCATGCTTGTTTACCTAGCAATAGTGTAAAATGTCCCAGCAGTGTAATCCATATTCAAGCAGGCCAGCTGTGAGGCTCACTGCAGCACTTTGAGCCCTGAAAAAGCCACATTTAATTTTTAGTCTTTCATCATTTGATTGCTCCTAAATAACCACTGATCAAATCTTTACTTCGCTTCAACAATCCATTACGCAGCTAACTTACTTTTTTCTGCATAATGGACAGAAATCTCCATATAGCTCCTGTTTGCCAAGGTTACAAAAATGCCTCCTGAAAATGTACAGCATCCATAAGAATAAGAAAAGTCATCTTGTGGACAGCTCAGCATCATTTTCCCAAAGCCACAGGCAAATCTTGATGGCTGAGAAGACAATAAGGTGAGAACTGCCAAGTGACCCTCATAGGATATGTCTGTAGCACCTTCTGTCTTCCACTTCTAGATTTAGTAGGCACTGGAGGGGTTTTTACCTCACAGTCCTCGTGTACTCCAGTGGGACTCTCATCCTGGGAATAGCATGCCAGTTTTATTGAGCAGGGAGTGGCAGTGGAAAGAGACGAGGGCCCTCAGAGACGCCTAGATGTTTTCCATATTAAACTGCGACGAGAGAGGCTTAAGATCTCACTCGTGAAATGACTTTCATTTTTCTCTATCAAAATGCCAGATAATGTGGTATAATTATGGAGACTTGACATATCTATCTCTGGTTTTAGTCTCAGATTTTTATTCCACTTTTGCAATCCCACTCCCTCCCTCCCTCCCTCCCTCCTCTTCTCCTCTCGCTTACACACCCACGTACACATTCCTCTCCTCCTCCACTAGCCTCCCTCTCTCCCCCACTTACCCCACTCCCTTGCCCAGTATCCCTCTTACTAATTCCCCAGCCTCTAACTCCTCCTTTTTTCTGCCTCACTTCCTACAGAGAGTAAAATGTCTATGGGCATTTATAGTCACATTAATATGAGCAAAGGATGTGGGGTAATAAATCGCTTTCTTTCTCCCAATGAGCCATAAGAAGTGGTGATAAAAACAACTTTTCTGTTGTTGTGCGGCTTTTGCCTCGTGAAGTGAAAAAAGTCGGTGTTTGAAGTTCAGATTAGTCTTCAGGGAGTCCCACCTATTGGGACTGTTAACCTTTAGCCGTTCGGCTATAAAGCAAGTGAGTTCCATTAAAATACATAATGCATGAAGTGCCGAGATTGCATGCCATTGATCAGCACTTGAATAAATTGAGTTGAAATCCTATTAACATAACCAGTTACACATAAAGTGAGATGAATAAAGTGCAGTATAACACCTGCAAAAAATAGCTACGGTTTTGTGATGGTTGAAGTGGTCAGGCTAACTGAAGGCAATTTAGAAATAAACAGTAATGAACTGTAATTCCAGCTATTTGTGCAGTGAGTTGTTCCCTGCTTACCCTTTTGTTGTCTCTCCACTGGCATTTTACTAGCCCTTCTTTTTTTCCCACAACAAATATTAGTGAGGGTTAGAAATGTTTTCGTATACTGTACATTTGTATATCAAACACCCTCAAGCCCTCTCTGATCCTTAGCCTCTCATTGTGTCTGACTAGGGCTTCAATTTTATACCTTCAGCTTTCAGGCTAACTAGAAATTCTTAACTTTTTTTGTTTTTGTTGTTGATTAGTTATTGTTTGTCCCTTTGGCTAAATATGAAAACTTGCTATGAGAGACAGATAAGAGCTGTTTAGCGCAGCGTAGTGTGGCCTTCGAGGCAGCAAGTTGACTCATGGCGCCTGTCTGCTTCAATGTGTGCGTGTGTGTGTCTGTAGTAACAAAGATGACCCCCCCCCCCCCCTCCTCTCTTTCTCCATCCACCCATCCTCCTCCCCCAACAACCGCACTCCACTCTTCAGCATAAAGCATGTGCATGTTCCCCCTTTTAAAGCAATTAAGAGCTCCCCTGTCATCTTGACAGGTAGCCTCCATCTCCTTAAATGCCTTCGTGCAACCACCATAAGTCTTTGTGGGACTAACACGCCATACCATTTTTTAAAAATGTTTTTCTCCATCCAACTCCCACTCCTCTCCTTGTATCAGGAATAATTAGGGCAATTAATTCAGGTGGATACCCAGTACAACATATGTGTTTTCAGATTAGGCGCAGAGGAAGCTCTGTCACCCGACCCCGTGCAGGCTGGGAGATGACCCAAATTAAAGAATGCTTCCTCACCCCCCCCTCCGCCCTTGTCTTCCTCAGACACTCCCCCTCCCCAAACCCGTACACCTCCCCCCACCCCCTCTGATGCCGTGCCAGCCTCCCCACAACAATGCCAGAGAACGCCTGCCAATGGCAGCAGCTCCTTAATGAAATAGTAATTGTGACTGTGACTTGCATGCATCACTTGCTTTCCTGTCCTGTTCTGTTTCATTGCACAATACAGAGAGGAGTCTGCCTAGTTCCAGCTCTGTAATTTCATTAATGCTCAGTGTCGCACCTCTGTGTATAGTTTGTTTTCATCACAGCTTTACATTGGCTGTGATTGCTTTACCAAGACAGTTGCTTTATTGTCAAAGGTCTTAATATAGAGAGAAATGCTGTGCGCAGTAATTCACATGCACCTGTAGAATCTCATTTGTTCAAGTTACATGTGATGAGTGAGATGCAAGGAGTACATTGAATATTCCCTAAAGAAGATGCGCAATGAGGTTTTTGTGTGGTGGCAGTAACAGCTGTTCAGAGACACAAGCGTGTGGAATATTAAGGATCAATATATCATTTATTTCACTGGGAGTCTATAATGGGCCTGCAATCGTATGCTCCATTACTGAACACAAGGGTCTAGACTGCTGACCAATCCCATCTAATGAAAACAAATGTACTGGCAGGCTGAAGAAAAGAAATACACTACACCACAGTTCATGTTCCAGTGTCATTTGCTATGAGGACTATGGCCCTGGTTTATGCAGAAAGGCAAGGCTTAACAACTCAAGTGTGTCATTACGTGTGGGCAGGGAGAGGGAGAGCTAAAAACTGTCCTAATAGCAGACTTCTGCTGTAACTGAACTAGATAGCAAACATTTCATAGACATGTAAACTGCAGTACATTCATTATGATTAATAGTGTTCTTTCTATCTATCTATCTATCTATCTATCTATCTGAATGGCAGAATTTCCCTTTATTGAAGCATTTAAAATTCTGGATATCACGTTGAGATGTTTCAGTGTTACTATCTTTTATAGCACTTTCATCAGTGCACAAATGACATCAGGACTATTATTTCCAAAGTGCCCATGCTGATCTAACATCAGTTTTAGCTTTAGATCATGCCAAAAATGGAAGAAAAACAGGGACATATTTAGTGATCCCAGATCAGCACACTTCCTCTGAGAGGAGTTTGATGAGCGCAGCTCCAGATTAGATTAGAGGCCTCGCGCTGATGAATGTAATCCATCATCTTGTAAGCAGCAGAAATTTATGACAATTTAGTTCCACTAACTGTGTCATAAGCCCTTAGCTTTTAGTTTTCAGAGTTGCATAACTACAAACAGAATGAAGAAGTACAAACGGAGGCTCGTGGGGCGACATGTTCCATGAAACTTGGGGGATTTTGATTTGTGACCATGACAGAGATTGAAGATACATTGTCTTTCTGTGTTGAAAGTGCCTTTATTTTCTATTTCCTCCTTTTTGTTTCTTTGTTTCACCTTTTGCCTTTCCACTGCAGGCAAAACAAAATGTGTGGCGGTCCCATTTTATCAACTAAACTCTGAGATAAAACACATAAAACTGGGTGTTTTGTGGATGTTTTACCTCTTTATTCCAGTTGTGAGAAGACAACGTCTTTGAACTTGATTTCCCACCCACCCCCCCTCTTGGTGGAGCTACCGTGTAGCCCATGAAGTTAAGTCTTCTTACTGGGCACCGAGGGAATGTGGCTGATCAGCCTCTCAACACAAATCTTTTGTTTTTGTTGTTCATGTCATATTTCTGTCAGGTGTGGCAGCTCATCAAGCTGAAATAATGAGGCCATGTTCCGTGATTAGTGACAAAACTCTTTAGATATTCATGTGATGAAATGCTAAACAGTTATTTGTTAAATTATTATTTCACCAAAGATCCTACCATTATTTCTTTGCATGGCAAAATATAAAGCTGTGTATTTGCAGAATTCTACCTCTGCTACTAACACAGGCTCAGAACACTGAATTTAGACTAAAAAAGCTTTATGCATATGATAAAGCTTGAAACGATGAATTCAGCAAACCAGTTCATAAGTGGGCGTGTTAATTTAATTGAGGCAGAATCTGTTGGGTGACATGATAGAGGGATGTGGGTGGGGAGTTTTAGCTGGTAATGAGTTTAAATGTTTATGCTTTCTTGGTTTTATAATTCCTAATACCCATTAAGTGACATGAAATGTAATTTGACAGAGAAATAACAATTTAAGTATTCCAATATCAATCCTACTTTCCCCCTGCACTGTAATTATGGCACATATATAGTATGAATATGACACCATGCCATGATGCATAATTATGGCTCATACAAGTAAGTTTAGAGTGTGACTGCGAGCAAACAGTGATTAATGTTAGTTAGTGCTGTCTCCGACATATCACGTAACAGCGTGATAAGAAAAGCCAAAGCCACCAATCCATTCAAGTGCTTAGAAAAATAAATAAATAAATAAATAAAAATAAAGTACAGCTTTTGGATGAACTCTTTGTATGCTGCGTGCACAGACAACAGCTTGACAGTTGGTTTCAAAGAACGTCTCAGCACCTGAAGGGAGGTGTGCAAGGAAGGAGAGAATCACAAAAGTGGTTCAGTCATGCACATCACATCGTTCTTGTTTTTATTAATCCCTACTGTATATCACTGCAGCACTTAAAACAGACTTTTGCCAGCACCCTCTAACTCACATCAAAGTCAACACTTGTTTGTTGTGTCATCTTTAGAAATAGACACTTGCCCAAACAAATGACAGTAACAGCTCTTATTATGGAAATAGGCATGTAGGAGTCTCTCCATTGTTCTCAGCGTAGGATAGTACTGGTTTCCCATCAGGTTACAGGTGGAGGGGAAGTGATGGACTCAGTGCATGAGATTATCATTTCCATTTTCTTTTTCCTCTGACCTAAAGCTGAAATGATGTAATTCAAAGTAGTCGAACAGAGATCCGACTTCCCCAGCTCCCATACAAATGAATTAAACCAGCTGAACTGTGATTGCATCTGAATGATAACTGAACCGGGCCTCGCTCACGCATTCACATTTGCTTAGCTACACTGTATATATTGTTTAAGCAACTGTCTGAACCACTTACCTTTTCATTCTGTGAGACATTGCAGAGGTGCATTTTAATGTCATTTAAATACGTGCCACCTCCTGTTTCAATGATAGTTGATCTGAATCATATCCCTTCAGTTTGGTGCACATGTCACATTAAAACTTAATTAACTCTCCATCCACCGCCACGAGGAGCGTGATGTGAGTCGAATTCCCGAAAACGCACAGTAGGGAGAGCTTCGCGGAGCACACCATGCTAAAATCACACTAATTTAAATAATTGACATTATACATGCTGTGTTGAATAAATAATTAAATAAATAAATAACACCTCCGGATCATAGCTTGGGTTTCTCATTAGAAGGCAAGCTGTGCAACTCCGTGCTCAGGAACGAAAGTCAAATGAAGCAATTGCAATAATTACAGCAGCAAGGAAGACTGTGCGTGCGCGTTGGGAGGGGTGGGGGCTTAACGGAAGGCAATGAGGAGGGAGGCGCTGGCTGTCTACAGGTGCCTCTGATTAAGGGTAATCTGGGCAGCCCTCCCCTTTCTTATCTCTGCAACGAGCCCTGCTGCCTCTGGGTGCCTCGAGCTCCGTGGCTGCCTGCCGTAATGAGCTCCACAGCCAAACAGTGGATGCCCCGCAGGACAGTCCCTACAGAGACATAATGAGCACTCCAGTGTACCAATTCATGCTCCCCACCCAGGGGTCCCCCAAGCCCTGCCGCCCCTCAGACATGGGTGGGCACGGTTTGTTCGCCAAACCTTTTCCTCAAACCACCACCGCGTACTTGATATCCCCCTTTTTGAGGTAACGGCATCCCCTTTGGGTTCAGTGTGAAGTCTCTGCGCATGTGGTAGGAGGGATGGCCTGGAGCCCGAGCTTGGCATCAATCACTTTACATTGAGAGTGAGACGAAAGGCAGAGGCGGCGATAGGGATTGAGTTGCAGCAAAGATAGAGGGGAGGCACGGGACGCTGGGATGGAGTGCTGGGTGAAGTGCGAGGACAGATGAAGTAGCCAGGGATGGAAAAAAGGTAAATGATGGTGGAGGGATGGAGAGGGTGAGGTAACTGACAGATGGAGTGAGTGTGGGAGAAGGAGCGAAAGATAAATTGTACAGTGAGGGAGCTGTACAGTTAGATGGGCAAGAGAGAGAGCTAGCAGTGTAGAGAAAGAGAGAGAGAGGAGTATCCGGGTATAATGAGGTCTATGGAGGAGTGTGGGTAATGAGAGGGGGGAGGAGTGTCAGAGTCCAAGGTGAGGAGAAATAGTGCGAGAGCAGGAAAGAGAGAGAGAGAGAGAGGGGCTCTTTTAGCAAACAGCGGTCCCTCTGTTGGTGCCGGGGTGGATCTGTGTGTTTAAGAAACTGCACTGCTGTGCTTTTGCTCTCTTAAACAACCGGGAGGTGGGTGAGAGGATCGACGGGCCTGACCACGGAGCAGGGCTTTGAAGCTGCCTCATGCTGAGAGAAACTGTATTGGATTTAGAAAGACTGCCTTTCAAAAAGAAAAAAAAAAACATGGTTAGAAAAAGACAAAAAGAAACAGAAAACAGAAAAAAAAGAATCCAAAAGAAAGCATGCATAACTTGACATTCCTCATACATGAGCTTTTTCTCATCTATATTTATCACTGTTTGAAAGATTAGCATAACAATTACCATTTTTCCATGAGCCTTTAAGCAGATAGAGAGATGACAATCAGGAACATGGTGTAGCAATCATTAGGATTATTCACCATCATTAATTGTGGTCATGAACAATTTTCATGGTTAGGAGTGATTCCATCTGTTTCCCAAATTGGTTGTCTTTTGCATTAGAAAGGGAAAACATTAAGCAGTATGTCTTCAGTAGCATGTTTGCCTGCGTCTCGCATTTGTGGATGGGCCTCTTTGTATGAACGCCTGCGCATGTGTGTGTTCTTAAAATCTTGTGAAGTCCACGGGTAAAAAAAGCACTCATCATCTTTCATCTGTGCTGCATTTATTCTGCACTAGCTCTGGAGCAGCTGGTGCTGCCGTATCTTCTTCTTTTTTTTTTTGTTTTTTTGGCCTGTTTTCTCGGAAATGTTGTAAACTTAGTATTTTGAAAGTGAAATCTCATGCTTCTTCAATGGCAGGTAGTAAGATCACTAGTTGCACCTTTTGGCATCTGAAAAGAAGACGTTTTAATTTTTTGAAGGAATACACTTGGGGATAGAGTAAGAGTGTTACATTTATACTTATACACAATAGATAGAGTAAAATGAGAAACTTTTCACACTAGCCTACAATAGCTACATCTGTGTCAGAGAGGATTAGCATGGTGGTTAGGATTGGGCAGTGTGTCTTATTTTAATTGCCGCCGTGTATTTTAAATAACTTCCCATTGCTCTTCTTCTTGAATAGAACCTCTGCGGGGCCAAAAACTGTCTTTTCAGAAAATGGTTCCATCTGGGAATAAGGATTACATTATTATTATTATTATCTTGTGAGGGATTAAGGATTTGTCTCAACCAGTGAGTGTTGCCCTGCAAAATACAAGTAAATCACAACACGGTGTCACGGAGTCTATTGTTCAAATCCTGAAAATATATTAAGAAAGGGAAAAAAAGACACAGGCGTGGAATCCTGAAAAAGAAAGGTCTACGTCTTCTGTACACGGCCTATGTGCTGTTTTAATGACAGCATGTCATGCAACTGAGGTTTGAAAAACCTGAGTGTTAGAATGATGTCTGGCAGCAGAGTTCAGCTCCGGCTCCACTTACCCTTTTCTAAAGAAGATATTGAAATTCAAAACCACATTTGTGCCTGGTTTTCTATACTTGCGGCACATATGAGTTCATCTATCATACAGAACAGATAAATGAATTCAGGAAGATGCAAGCTGGCTACCAAGATGCTTTCTGACATTTTGTTTCTGCCACTGTCTTTTATCATTGCATTGTAACATCAGTACCTGTTACTGTATCCTACCATTATGAACATGTGAAAAAGGGCAGACAATACCAAGCCCCCCCCCTCCCAGTCTCCCACATAAAGAGGAATATGTATAAGTATTAGCACACTGTCGACGGAGGATGAGGAACAATGTTCGGTTTATGTTCTAAAATTGGTATCATTACTTGTTTTCACATGTGTCACTTGGCTTCAGTGCAATATAAACAGAGAGGACACCATAACAAAGCACTGCCCAAAGCCACAATTGACCTTTGGGGTTCTGATCCCTTAATGTGTTTCTCTGTGTTGGTGCTGATAAAGCCTTCCTTCGCCTCTGTCCAAATCTATAAAGCTTTTTCCAAAGATGCTCTTAATGCCGAGTGAGAGACACAAATATCCTCCCCATTCCATGGTCATAACTTCTGTCTCTGTTATCGATAGCCCTAATAGGCATTTAGAAGGTCTTGTATGTGCCTGTGTTTGATAGCCTGCTGACGGTTTGGCATGTTTTTCAAAGAGAGAAGATTCGTGTTGAGGGGGCAGTTTTTAGTCAGGGCCGGCATGCAGAACAAGGGCATCCGTGGAAAACCAATCGCTTGTAAATTTGCAACACAGTATACCTGCATAATTCATGCTGAAACAGAAACAGAAGAAACAATAGATCTGCAAACCCATCTTTGATCATAACAGCCTAGCTACGATGTCAGAAACACACGGGGATTGACAGGGCAGCCTGAAGAGCAACCGGTGGTGACAGATTGATCCCTGTTTAACACAAGTTATCGACCCTGTCTGAAAGACACTATTTCATTCTAAATGACTCCAGCAATTCTTTTTTTTTTTTAACAAGCCTAATACTGCTCCTTCACTTTGAGTTTACTTCTCTTAAAACATTTCCCAAACCCAGTTGTGTTACACCAAGACATGCTGCTGCTGTCAAAAAACCTCCCCTTTTAAGCAAAACCTTCAGCTGTATTGAATCTGAGTCAGGGGAAAAAGAGACACCATTTATTTTACTAAATATTCTTTTGCTTAAATCCACAGTTTGTAAAATTATACTATTTCTGACTTCCATACGCAGCAGTGCCAAATTCTGCTACTAAGACCATATGGTGTGCGCTTTGTTATAGGTGTAGTATATTGTATTCCATTTGTTTAAAGGATTATGGCCATAACTTATGAAGACATTTGTAATATGTGTTTGTGTATGCCTGTGTACTGTTTAATTGTATGGTGACTGCTTTAAAAAGTAAACAAGAAAGCCATTTATGTGAATGATATACTTTGAGTTGGCTGGTATGTGATCATTAACTACTGACAAATGAGAAGTTGGCTCTGGGAATATGAGGTTCAGTATTGGCTGAGCTGTACAGAATGTAATTCCAGTGTTTAAATGATTGGTAGATGTATGAGGTATTAGACTTTGGATATTAATGTTTTGAAAACACATGAGACTGAACAGACAATGTCCTGTTTTGGAGAAACTGCATTTCAGAGAATGAGCACCCATTGCCAAATCAATAAAATCAGTTATCCAACATGGTAAATTCCTCCAAAAAATGGTGAAATTAAACTGAATTACAGTTTGTATTGTTCACATGTTTTCACTCAGTCTAATTAGTTCTGATACTCTAGTTATTTCTTGTGGGTTTACTTGATTTGTGCTTGATGAGATGTGGTGATCTGATTTGAGCAAAGTTAACCGGGTACATCTCATAATTATCAAGGTATCTGCAAAAGAAAACAAGATAGAGCAAGATAGATGAATGCTAAATATAAGTTCTGACTTTCTAAAATCCAAGGCCATCAATCTGTCCTATAAAATATAGCTTAAGTATGTCTTAATTGCATTCTTATGCTCAGGAGGAGCACTGGGATTCATAATATTAGTTACCCTCCGTCTTACCCCCTGCCTTTTACATTGGGCTTCAGCAGCCTACTGCTGCTTGGCCAGAATTATTCTCCACTGAGGTTTAACACAACCAATGAGATTATTTCTGCTTGCATAGCAGCTCTGTCTCTGAAAAATGTTTGTATAGCTAAAACCCCAATCTGCCTACACGTCTTGGTTCATGTGTGGCCGTAACTCCCCAGACTGGGAGTTTGGTCGAGGCCCCTCTGCCTGTGAGTGGTGTGGAACACATGCCTGGTACAAGCAGTGCCATGGGGGGAATGGCACACAGCTGGTTTGATTGGGCTCTGGCCTTAATCGCCCATGTCTGTGCCATCAGCGCTCAAGGAGCAGTCACATACATGTTAACTGTGCTTGTACAAGGGAAACTGATTGGCGCCTTCCAAATTCATTCCCAATCAAATGCCGAGTCACGCTCAGACAGATAAAAGGCTGATGTTGCTTTGTGAGATGGGTATCAATGTCTAACGAGGACGCTTGGGCGAGGCATTCAACAAGCTACTTCAAGTCTCAATTCTCAGACAAATGAAGGGGTCCGTTTTCGGAGGGCTGATTGTTGGGTGCACAATGGTGGCTGACAGTCTATGTGCTAAAGATAAATACATCTACTGTGAATGCATTAGCCATGCATAGTTTAATCCTAAACACGGCTGCAAGCGACTACAACGTACAAACAGAAGGGTCCGAAAAGCCGATGTGGAGCACCTCCGCTGAGAGGTGGGTAGACCGCTCATTAATACAGAGCATCTTCTCTGTAATTTGACAAACAGAAAATGATTAGCATATTTGCCAGATTTTCTTCCAAAGAGTGTTATGCTCTCTTGTTCCTCGGAAGTCCTGTTTAGTATCACCTAAACTGCAGCTACTAAGATATTTATCATCCTGACTCCTTTCATCAAAAAGGCAGTGAAATGTCAAGTCACAGAATGGATTTTGCTAATGCGTAGCACATGCTGCTGGTAATTTAACTTCATAAGATGGTATTTATTTTCATTTATCAAAGCAAAGTTTTGCCTGACCGTGAGAAGCAGTCAGGAACAATATGCAGCTAATGTAATTCTGAATACACTTAATGCTCTGCTCACCCGAGTAGAGAGAGAGAGAACTGCAGTAGAAAATTGGTTGACGGTTGCTGATAAGCTCAACAGCTAAGTGGCATCCAAGCAATGGAATAAGGGCATTAATGGTTGTTTAAAACAGGAATAATGAAGTGACGATGACAGTCTTGTGTTCCCTCTCGCTCTT
Source organism: Caranx ignobilis (assembly GCA_021432705.1). Classification (NCBI taxonomy): domain Eukaryota; kingdom Metazoa; phylum Chordata; class Actinopteri; order Carangiformes; family Carangidae; genus Caranx; species Caranx ignobilis. The sequence continues at coordinate 14,596,934 of MU269981.1, read as the reverse complement.
GAGAGGATCGTCTGCCAGCGGAGTAGAATGGTGACAAGGCTGACTTTTAAAGGACATCAGCGGAGAAGTCGTACTGTAGGTCACCAGAACTTAGCCAATACTGTAAATGTGAACCAAAAAGAGAAAAAAAATAGAGGACAAAAAAAAGCTTAGCCTCATTTCAGGATAATTGTGTCTTTATATAAAAAAGCAGCTTCACACACTTTCTGCATGCACACGCCGATATTCAGTCATGCACAAACACAAAGATTTGAATGCGCACATGCACACACACACACACACACACAGACCTCTCTTAATCTTTCTAACACACACATGTGCATGCTCATGCACAAAATACACAAACAAGCACAAATGCAGTGCACAAACACAAAAGCAAATGTCCTCACAAAGTAGATGAGCTCCATTCTGTGTCGAATTGGAAGCATCTGCAAAGCCAGTTCCTCTCGGCCGTGGAGGCGTGCATCAGCCGGCAGAAGCGCCTGCTTGGTGTCCCAGGGTGGCTCGCGTAACACTTGGCCTGCTCCCTAGCCACTGCCTGGATCAGAGAGGCCCACTGCTATCATCCAGGCGCTGGCAGCAGCGAAGCTAGGCTTAGAATGACAAATTGGTTAGAGGGAGTGAGTGACGAGAGCAGGCCAAGAAATATACTTTGAAGAGAGAAATGCATTCCGGGTTGTGACAAGCACGCCACATTATATGGTCAAGTGTACAAGTCTGACTCCCACCATGTGGATTGATCCGGATCCCAAAGACACTTAAATGAGGCGAGGCTCTCTCATCAAGACAATGCCAAAGTATTTATCTTAGAAAGTCACCCAAAATATTACTGGATTAGAGAGCTTTTCAGCACACAGTCTCTCGTCTCGTGGCCTCAATTTGTATCGAACTGCCCCTCCTCTTAAACTATCTGAGTGACAATGAGTTTGCCATGTTTGCCTACTAGCTCGTGTTTGTGACACTGACAGTGTAGTAATATTCACTAATTTCTAATCACACATGTGATTATATTCAACTTAATCCAAAGAGACCTTGCTCCTTGTAAATCAGGAAATTTACATAACTCATTTAAGGCAATTACAGAAATAATCAGGGAGAAAATTCATGTTGTTTTATAATACTACACTAATACCATGATTCTCACTGATACACAGAATGTGTTAACTAAATTAACTTTTTCATAAAATCACCACCTGCTCACACCCAGATAATAACACCATTGTATTTACAGTCTGGTAGAAACAGTCTTTTCGAATGAAACTTAGCAGAAAGTGCTGTTTTTGTTTAGTGTGGTGCCAGACTCTGAACTTCAGCAAAAGTGTTGGTATTTTGTCAGAGGTCAAATATATATATATATTTAAAAAAAAAACTATACATAAATCAAGTCACAGCCCTCCTAACCTGAAGGTCACGTACTGAAGTTGACAGCACTGGGTTGACAGAGAAAATGTGGAAATAAGAGGAAAATAGTGTTTCAGTTTTCTTTCTTTATTTGTTTTCTAAAGACGTCACAGGCATGACATTGGTGTGTAAACCTTTGTCGAGACGCTGAATATGTAGAGCGTGTATAGTGGTACAGGTACACAGCAGCTCAGTATTAGCCTGTGAAATGTTGTTCCTGTCTCCTACTCTCTGTAGGTATCAGATTTCTGAAAAGAAATTCTTCTGATGCAGAGTCAAAGTAGTTGTATAGGCAATAAAAACAATATTAAGCTTACTCGACATATTTTAGATTATCATAACCCCACATCGTATGAAATCCTGTTCTAGTTAATCCACAGGAATATTGCACTCGTCAAAACAACCCAGGCTACCCAGAGACTGTTCAGAGTCACAGGGAAAGAAAAAAAAGGAAATCTCTAGTGAATGGGGGTATTTGGATAGTGGATGTGACTGGCTGCTCAGTGTACGAGCCACATTGGATTGGAGTCTATCAGAGGAGAAAACAATATGCATGGGACATTTTTCATAAAACATACTGTATGTGAACATGAAATAATGACTAATGGAGACTTCTGATTTGATTTAAGGGTAGAATAATAAAAAAAATCAATGATTATAAAACATTTAACAGCATTTTTCTGTCATGCACATTTAGAAAACTGACTGATTTACTTGTATGTGGCCCTGCTGTATTAAGAGTGAGTTTGTTGTAAACACAGCAGCTTTGTAAGTTGTAATTACAATGTTTTTCTGCAGGCTGTTGGCACCTTGGTCAAAGGCAAGCTCCTGTGTGCCTCTAGGACTCCCTCTCATGTAAATTAGGCCCTCTTTCCTTGCCAAAGCAATCATGACATTGCACTGGTGCAATGCTAGGTCTGCAAATAAGCCATGTCAGAAGCATACACGCGCGCACACACACACACACACACACACACACATCCACACACAAGACACCGGATGTAACCCTCTCAAATTCCCTCTCTCAGCAAACTGCAGAGCCGTACCAGTTGGCATCTCTAGAATTTGGTTTGAAGTTGTAGAGTATTTTACTTTTGTTGTCAAATTGCTTTGCAAATGAGGCCCACCCTGGCAATGTTTCAAAGCGCTCGTGCTATATGTGCAGCTTCCTTCAGGCACTAGTTTCTGAACCTTCATCACTCTGTATGCATATGCACAGTACTGCACTAAGCTTACATAGAAGTCTAGATAAACATGCCAAAATGTGGGTAAGATGGAAGGCAGCATGCTTATGTCTTGTCAGCTTGTCTGTATGTTGTTTCTGTGTTCCTCAGCTTGACTGACGTGGTCTATCTAATAACATGGCAGGTAGACAGTATGAATGCCTTGTAGGTTTCTACCCATTAAAATGATATTCAATCATTTTTTGATGCGCTTTTCTTGCCCGAAACCACGCCTTATAATGATGCGAGGTTCGAGTGCCATTCACATTGAAATGTTGGTTGATGCCACATCAAAATAATTGTTTTGATATGTCCCGTTTTTGTCTTGGCAATGACAATAATAGGGGGTGATCGCACAATGAGGATAAAGAACATTTTTTGAGGTATATTGACTAAATTTGAGCCACAGCTCCCCTGGCACACAATTACAGGGTTTTAGTCTGGGCATCATAGAAAAGGCATTGCTTTCCGATACAAGTGTTGCACATATTGCGTGTCCCTTTGATTGCATGTCCAAGTCATCCACTAAATAATAATAGTGTGGAGATTGAAACACTGCAAAATAGCCCAAGGCTCAGAAATTGCTAATGAACAGCAGCGGGGTGCAGTTGGGGGGGGGTTGAGGCATCTGAAACCTTACTTCCTGTTTCAAAGGCAAATAATAATCTATGGTTGCTCCCTTTATACCCAAAACATCTGTGTCGCTGCCTCTAAAGGCATCAAAACATTAAATGCAGGAGTGGTTCAGTGTGTTGAAGAAGAAGAGTACATGACTTCATGAAAACAATTTTGGGCAAAGATAAATACTCATCATATTCTTACATGTCATAAACGTGTTAATCAAACTTCAACACAAGGAATCTTTTCCTTTAATAGCACTTGCTTGTGCGGATTACCTCTGATAAGCAGTGTGAGCATGATCTCCCTCATCAGAAGATTACAAATATATGTGTTTTATGCTTGTTACACTCTCTTCTTTCACTGCCTGTCAAGAGCTCCTCTCACACTGCAGAGAACCATCAAGCAAGGGGAAATCCATGGAGAGGGATAGAGACAGAAGGAAAGAAAAAGAGAATATATTTGGTGCTGTGTGCTGCAGATCAAAAACATGGCAGTCACATGATCAAAGGCATTTGATAATCCTTGAACTACATTGCTCCTTTAATCCTAGTGAGAGAACTATATTTTATTGGGAGGGGGCAGGGTGGCTTTGGGTTTGGGGGGGGGGGGGGGGGCAACAACGTCAGGGTGGTGAACAGTGCTAGAAATGCAGTAACTAGCTGCTGGAAATGCAGTTTACTAAATGTAGTTTGGCAGTTATGAGGAAGCCACAGAAGACAGCAGCATAAAGCCTCCTTATGTGCAGTGAGAATGGAGGCTGAGTTGATGGGAGTAGAAACACAAATGTGCCACAAGTCCCTGTCCACTCAGCACTGAATAGTGCTCTTGTTCTTTCTTGGGGGTTGTTGGGGAAGTTGGCTTGTTGAATGTGACCAGACTGCTATATACTACATCTGGCACAGAGAAACAGAGGGTGAGTTACGCAGCGTTTGGGTTGATATTTCTTTGTCTTGAGCCGCTTCACCTAAATATGCATTAAGACTTATAATTAAGACCTGGACAAATTTATAGCTTTGATTTGGTCTGTGGCGAGGAGGGTAAGAGAGACTCTGAAGGACTACAAACCTGAGACACAGCAGACACGACCCTTGCTAAATCAGCATGTCTCCAAGAATCAGACAAAGAAACATCATGTTTCAGTTATCTTTCCGTTTCTTCAGAAAATAAATTTAGTTATACATCATACCATTGTGCTCTCTGGGCCTCATCAAATTACAACAACCACCCCAAGCACTCTGAAAAGGCAAAACCATCAATATGTAGTGTAATCCAAAGCCCTCTGTTGCAAGCCTTGTCAATAGTGTTTCCCTATCAGATGTAAAATGTCCCAGACCAAAGGTGAGTTGAAAAATGACAGTTGTAATTTTTCTCCCCCCATGTTTTCCCATTTATGATTTCTGTCCTGTTTATGCCATTATCATCACATTTGTGTCTCCTGTAACTGCATGGAGTGTGAGTTATTGCTCATAAAGCTGTGTTGTTTCCGCACTGATGAAAAATTAATGATTAATAATTACCTTTTACATGTGTGAGTTACTCTTACACTGTGTGACGAAGAGACATGACATAAATTAAACACAATGTTTTGTTCTGCTCAAAAATAAAATGAGTAATAGAAAAAACACAAACAAAAAAAAACACTGCAAAAACAACAAAACAAAATAAATAAAAATAAAACAGCAGTAATTATAGCCAGGGGAGATCTAGCTATGTGTGTGTGTGTGTGTGTGTGTGTCAAGAAAGGGAAAGAGATTTAGATTATCTATGGTCGGTATCAAGCTTGAACAGGCCCCTTTATTTATATGAGCAAAGCACTGAATCCAAGCAGCTTTTTAGCAACACATTATATTTGTATTTGAGAATATTGCTCCTTCCACATTGTTTGTTCTTTCAAAATAAAGTGGCTGTTGATTATGGGATACACACACTGTTGTTTATTCGAACATTTTATACAGACTTTAAATAAATCTCTTAAGAAAACATCACATTTTCTTACAAGTTTCATCAGATTTAGTGGCTGATTTTGTTCACTGATTAAACAGAGGGGTCTGACCTTTTTCTTTTTCTTTCATCAGCCCCTCACTATTGTAGAGTGGCTGGAAGTTGTAAAGTTTACTAAAGTTTTAATTGTTGTAAAAGTAAATGTTTGAAGTAAGATTTTTTTTCAATATTGTTGTACCTTGATTAGGGCAGTGTCATCGGCATAATATTATAACTTATTTATAATATAATGTAACATTTAAAGTTAATTTGCTCTGCTGCTGTTGAAACTATAATTTAGGTATCCCCGTTGTTCTATTGAACCGTTTAAAAAGCAATTTCACTTCACTTCTATCCTTCTTTACAAAAATCATTTCACTTCCACCATTCATTATCTGCAGCATCAGCACCACATAGCCCAAAGATCTGTCATGTGTTTTCAAGAATGTTTTCCAAACATATATTTGAACAAATTTAAAAACAAAAATGTTTCACAGTGTAACTTGTTTATTTACCTCTAGACTCAAGAATAGCTATCTATTTTGTTTAGATAATCATACATTGAAAATCTGATATTATGACATCCCTAGAGTCACACTTTTGTAGATGTGGTTTGGAATTAAGGTCAGAATGTTCATACCATCAACATGCATGCATTTTTGCGCAAAAGAAAAAAAAAACCCTGTTCCCGTCTCCAGAGAAAATAACTCATGTTTATTTGTCACATCAATTAAGATATCATGGTCATATAGCAGTCTCAATCTGTAGGGAAAATTTTATCTACTAATTCCTTCGTCCCAGAAAGACCCATTTATTCATTTATATTTCATGACTTGGTGTTTATGCTGCACTGAAAGCCTGACTCTTTTTTTTTCCTCTCAGTTGCCTTGGCCAGTGAGGTGTCCTCCTTCAGTGTTGCAATGAAATATAGATGTTAAGAGTCTGGAGACTTGAGTGTCTCATCTGTCCTGGTGATACCATAAGGCAGCCATTAATAGTGTCAGGGAGCATCAGACATACCACAGGCACATAATTGGATATGAGGACATAACTGAAAGCACCTGCTTGGAAATCAACAGGGACTTCCCAGGAGGGAGGCCCTTGGTTGATTCCTAAAGATTTTTGCAGAGCCTACCCAGTCCCCCGCTGGGTTTGCCTCACCCATTGCTTTTTTTCATTTCTCACTGAGGTCAACTCAAGATGGCTTCTTGTTTTCTCTCTCTCTCTCTCTCTCTCTTTTTTTTTTTTTACGGTGGCATTGTGAGTATGCAAATACTTTGGATCTTTGCATAATCACAAGCAGCGGGACCATCTGTTGTTGGCTTGTTGACTTACCTTGTGTCTGCTTTTTAATGGTGTTTTCTTGTGTCTGAGTGATGTATTGGTGTATTAACAATGTGATAATCATTTAACCTCAAAAAATGCATCCGGGCGTGTATGCAAAAGTCTGAACATATGTTCAGTGAAAATTTCTGACAAAGAAGGATTTATAATCTTTGCGGAGAGATAGAAAGAAGGAAAAAACTGGAAAACAAAACAAAATACACCACTGTGCCCACTCACATGATGTAGGGTAAGATGATATTGTCAAGATAAAGATTTAAAATATGACTATCCACAAAAGCTGTGGTCTTGGATTAGTGGGTGGCAAAGAAGTGCTTGTTGATTGAGAGTCCCTTAACCCCCTGTATAATATATAGCAAAAAATGCTAATGGCAAGAGCCAGGAAATAAGCTGCAACTTCTGTCACTGAAGATTTGCTGGGAGATGCCCTCTACCAAAAACATGCTCCTGATAATGTGTTTTTCTTGTAGAATCCAAGCCAGACACCAGAGAAGTCTTTTAACTCGCCGCCCCCCATTTGTCCTCATAAGGTAAGCTCCAGCTGGCTCTCAGGCAAGGGACAAACAACATTATGGGAAATAATTGCAGATATTTTAAGCTTTTTATGGTCTTATAAGTTTGTGTTTGTGTGTCTATTTACATTGCACATTGTAAATTAGCTCTATTAAGGCTCTTCTTATCTTTGCACATATCTGATGTTCTGCCCACCATATGTCTTTGACAAGACTCTTTGCCAAAAGATGTGCAAATTAATTTATTAATTCATTATTGTTTTTTTTTTTTTTTTTGTTGTTGTTTTGTTTTTTCCTGTTGGCATTTAATTATGATACAACATTCATTTGACATGAGGTGAGAAGGGCAGATTTATTCAATGCTAATTAGTCATGTACATGCACAGTAAAAGTCATCACATTCACTGTGATGGTCTCAAGTCATCTCCACACACTCACTGAAGTAACTTTCTCCTTCAACTCCTGCTCTGGTACATGTCTCTTGCAAATGTGATAATGTGCTATGTAGTGAAATTCACACAATTTCAGTTCACTTAGCACCAAACGTGTCAAAATTGCCTCTGTCCTTTTCTGGATGAATGGCCTGTATGGTGAAGAGTGGCTTATTGCAAGGGTGGACCTTGGTTAAAAAAAATATATAAATAAAAATAGGGAGCCCAATGGAGGCAAGCTGTCTGACAGGCTGTCATCAACTGTTCAAACCCTAACACCGCTCTACATGGCTAATGCACCGCTAGCTGTCTACAGTGACTTTGGTGGCATTGAAAGCTGCAGACGGTGGTAGAACAGTAAATAATAATAAAATATGATACCCCTTTACCCACGTCTATCGCAGGGAAATCACAAGGAAGGCAATCGACTTTTGTTTGGAGGTTTGTCGATGCAAAATAACACTGGGTGTCCTTCACTGAACTTTTCCTATTTCGGAGGCTCATGATGAAAATTATAGTCTGTGGGCAGGATGGGATGTTGCAGAAGTTTTAATACAGGACCACCTCTCTTCCTATGGCTCTGCAGATTACACCTGTCTGTCTTGTTATTTCTCGCCGCCACATTTCCTTCTCATTCTCTCTCTCTCTCTCTCTCTGATTCGCTCTCTTTCCATTTTTACACAGCTGATCAGGGCTGATGTAATAGGGGGAACACTGTGGGTTTGCGGATAGTGTTATTCACGTTTTAGCTGTTAGCAGCGGAACATAATCTCCCTCTAGTCAGCTCACATTAGTCTCCATGATCCGCACCAACCCAGTATGTGCTGCGAATGCAATGGGCCAGCTGGGGTAATTTGGTATGTCAGTCAGCTCAGGAGGCTGGTAAAATGAGTAAATGACTGGATATGATTTGTATGAAAAGAATATTCTGATTATGGCTCTCAGAATAGAATATCCTCTGTCTTTTTACACTTCTCTTCGTCTGCATTGTGTGCATCCCCCAGACAGATAGTGAAATGAACAGAGGGCTTTTAAACTGACTGCTCTGTGATTATATTAAGAGTGTGAGAGCGAGGAAAGAGAGGGGAGGGAGGAGATCGGGTGCCCAAGCACTAAGTATATATAATTGCTTCTTGACACATTGGCCAAATTCTGCAGTGCCAGGATCTGAGCGAAGATGATTAACGGCTGTCCGAGTGGGTGGGCACTGCAGGTCGTTCAGGGGCCTTCGGTTTCCATAGCGATCTTAGTCTAAAGGCCATATATTGCATACTGAAAAATCCCAGAGGTCCACACATTGTTAAACCACAATTATAACTCACATGGAGAGCATTGTCTGTCCACCGCAAACTCTCTTATTCATCCGCCAAGCAGCTTTTCTCTCTTTTCCTTTATTTTCTCATCTATTTTTTTTATTAAATGGTCTCCTCTAGCTGGCGAGAAGATAAAGAGTGAAAATCTTGCATTCTGTGAATAATTGATGAGTGCGCTCACCTCAGAGCATCATTACAGTACGGCAGTCAGGGTAAGAGGTGAGGGTAAGATCATATTTCTGACACTAGGCTTCAGGCGGTAGAAAATTGTGTCAGTTTTTCACAAGGTTTTCTTCTGCATATACAGCATGAATAACAGTATCTCATTATAGCACAACAGGATAGGAATTTAATGTGAACTGTGATGTGCACATACATACATGTTTCTGTACATAAACTATTTGTTGCACAGGTGGTAAACAGAAATTCACAGTGTCTTGCTGAAGCACTTTTTCCCCCTAGTGCCCTGTGTACAAAAACAATGTTAAATGGTTGGTTGTGAGCACTTCATGTCTAGAGATAGGGGATGGCATTCTGGCTAATATAATTGTGTTAGAATGTGTGTGCATGCATGCATGTACGTGTCTGTGTGAACAGTGCAATCGAGTTGGGTGACAGATGGAGAGGCTAAGGGATGGGGGTGGGGATCAAGCACCTCTGACAGTATGGGGCCTGCACTGCACCCTGTTCCTGCTAAGATTGAAATTGCTAAGGTAAACTAAAAGCGTGCCACTGTTGGGTGCCATTTCACAACTTTACTTTCCGCATAAAATGAGAACAACCTCTCCAGTGAAATGTCACCCTAACAATGTAAGAGTTGAGTGATGAAAATGCTAGACAGGCACCTTGCTTCTTGAAGCAGACTTTATCCTACAAATTTCCACTGGAATACAAATGTAAACACACTGATTGCCACAGATAAAGTGCTTTGGAGATCCTGTGTGCAGCAGCATTTTTTAAGCCAAGGAAAGGCCACTGAATAAGCACATCTTAATGATGATTCATTCTGTATAATAAAAGAAAATCCCTCTGGCATCCAAACAAGAGGCTAGTCATGCAGCAATTAAGCTTAGTTAAAGGCATCAAGCAGACTATGGGTAGTTGGTGAGGCATCTTCCACAACGTGTACATCCACATGCACATCCTTGAACATGCAAGCGCACCAACGCACACGTTCACTCACTCAACCCCTCTCACATACACACGTACACAATTTATTTTAAGGTAAATGTGATCTCAGAAGACAAGCAGCAACAACCCACGGCTCCATCAGGCAGCCTGAGGTTGCATTGGTGGCCATCGTCAAACAAATAATGCTTTGTGACTGAAAAAAAGACAATCCAAAAGGTCATCTCTGACCTCTGGGACCAGTACTGTGCAGCATCTGTCACTAGCAAGCAGCACATGTCTGTGTCAAATGGCAAAAGGTATGCGGTGCAGCCAGCCTGCCGTGTAATAAAAGCAGTAGGCCTATATATACGTAGCATCACTGTCACAGAGGCATCAACAGGGATCCGCAGCATCCTGGCTTATCTGCAGAACGTCCAGCATGCTGTATTATATACATGAGTGGCTGGATGACTTAAAGGGCTGGTCACAGCATAGCTAACATTACATCTGCTCTTTAAATATAAATAATTTTTAGGTCACACATGCAATGCTGTATGATAAATATGATTGGATTCACATTTATGGCAGAAAATTCCCAACCATATTTAATCTCACTGAAGTTTAACAGCTTCAAACATACCTTTGGATGACATAATCAAACCTTCAGATTTCTGACAGACGTAAATGATTAAAGACATTACATTCCTCAGATGTAGTAAACATTCATCATGTCCATTCATTCATATCAGTGTGTTGCACTGCTCTTCCTGTAATGGTTCATGAGGTTTAGACAGTCCTCATGGGAATCACTAACAATTGCTAGCCTCAGTGTTTGATGTTATCTCCCTTGTCACAAGATTTCCACAACAAGGGTTAATGGCATGAAAAATTCAGGGGAAATTGATGAAGGAACATATAATCCTTGCAACCAGCTTGCTATGCTCATATGTCTGCATCAGACCACACCTTCATGTGGAACAAATCAATAATATTCCATTTCTAACCAAATTCTTCTTTTTGAATGGTGAAATCCAATCTTCATGGACACACTAACAAATTGGATATACTGACAGCTGCATTAGAAACAGAAACAGAAACACATAGAGGTGTGTAGAAATTGCATATTGAATGAATTCTCTCAAAGTCTCTATGAATTCTCTCAAAGTGCAAATGAGGCAGACTTCTGTGTATTTCCCAGATCTCCTGAATGTACTGTCTCTGTGTGTCTTGCTCTTTCTCTCTCATGCTGGCTTGTCCTTCCCTCTCACTTCCCACAGCCTATCTCCCCCCTACATCCAGCTAAACCAATCAGGGATTTGAAGGCCTCACTTCCAATCAATTACCACCCAAATCAGTGCAGAGGCCTTTGATATAGAATCATTTGTCAAATCAGTGCAGATGGCTGGGGGCAGGTACCCCTGTGCCATAGGCCATATCCATGTGGAAATCTCTGCTCAGGGTGGGCTCTCCTGACGCTCCCCAACCTATTAATGGGAAGTCATTGTGTGCTCCAGGACCACAGTCCAGCTGCCTGGTCCCCTAGATTGCTAATGTATAAGCATCTTAGCCCGACCCATGGATAATACCAAGTCCCAGAGTCTACCATAATGATGTGGACTATTTTTAAGGCAGGCAAAAATGTGACTTTCACCAGTCTTATTTGAGGTATTTATATGAATTGCAGGCTTCGCGATGCATTTTTAAAATGCTGCATTGTCACATGTGGCCTGCTGTTTTAGTACCAGGCATGTAACAGTTCTGAAACTGAGACATGCTGTACAGAAGTCCACAAGTTTATGTCGCAGTATCAGTGACTGTTACAACTAAAGTTCTGACAGCATGACCTGAGGAAGAGGTAAACAGTACAGTATGGGCATGTGAATTAAATCAGTCACACTGTAATTAATGAAATGCCACTGCAGAGATGTGAATAAACACACATTCATTATAATAAAATCATCATCAGTTCAATCAAGGATATATTAGATGAAAATTAGAGTGCAAGTAATGCAAGCAGCGTTACAGATGTAACACTAATGAGGAAATTATATGTGTGTTATTGTCAACAACTGTGTGGCATGAGAGAAAAAACATGCAAAAAGTTTTAAAGATCCACAAAAGGCACACTTAACTGCACATATAGGTCATATGCATCTATGAATCTACACTGAAAAGCTTTCTCTAAAAATCCAGCACTCCATGGAATGGTTAAATGCTGCACAAAGATATAACAACATAGCAAGTGTAGGAAGCTACAGCATTAACTGGCAGAAATGTCATCAATAACTCCTCTTCCCTGCTGCTCACTTCTTTTTCACAATGTCAACGTGCAATCCCAAGTCGTTGCAAACTGTGTCTCAAATGGGGAAAGTTTCCAAACATGGACTATTCCTCTATAGATTGTGCCATTAATGCATGATTGGTTCATTCATTAAACAGGCTTGGGAGAAAAGCAATTTGCCACCGCTGATGTAGTGCTGAGTAGTGGGAGGAATATAAGACGTAAAGTCTGTCCGTGTGGTTGTGACTTTTTAGCATAAAAATTCCAAGCAATTTCATCTAAATGACAGGAAAAAAGATTTGTAGCTTACATTTCAGTTCTGCGTAGTAAGTAACTCTTCCATCTCTCTTACTGATTATATACACTAATACATCCATGACATACAGGCTTTGTAATGCAATTCGTTAGGGGTTGTAGGCTGCATTTTTTTTAAGGCATATAATAGACAGTCCAGTCATTTGCAGAGTGACATTTCTCACATTAAATGATGCTGTGTCAACCACCCACACTTAAGTGAATAAACTTACCATTCAGTTACTGTTTTAGATCAATGTGTCAAGGTCTCTTATATGTTTGTTTGTTTGTTTGCTAAGGTGTTGCTGCTCTGACTAAAACGTATACAACTCTGCAGCAAGATTTCTCTGCACATCATTATTGATTTGTTGTTAACATGAGCCAGACCTTGTCACCTATCACCCACAACAGGATTGTTTGCATTATATATACATACCTTCTTTTGCAGATGTTACATGTTTTGAAACTTCATACAATGTGTCTAGTGTGCAGCAAGTTCTGGCGACGTAGTTTCTCTGTCTGGCTTTTTAGTGTCGTCTTAATCCCCTAAAAGGTGCTGACAGGTGATTTCCATCAAAAGAGTGATGGCATGATAGAGCTCTGGCCTTTTCCTGGTTAGTTATACTGTAAGCTCACAGCCAGAGGGAGGAACATCAAAGCAGGAGTGCACTGCTTGGGGTCAAAAATAAACTTGTAACAGAACATCATTTTAAAAGCACTTTAAAATCTTTTCATCTTAATCTGTTCTTTAATGCTACAGATGTTCAGTTCATGTACAAACAAATCTTTATCAATTCATAAAAAAACATATTAACAATATGAAGCAGCACTTTAGAGGTGCTGACAAAATCTCGCTACTGGTGATTGAAAGCACCATTTTCAGAAAAATGTGGCTAAATCATAATGAAAGACAGAAAAAGCTACAGAGAAAACATCATAATGCTGTGGCAAATAGGTGCCTGTTGAACTTTTGACCTTATAAACAATGCTTGTGTGGGCTAAGTTATGTGAAATCAACAGTTTAAACCACCAAAAGACATAACTTCATACTGAACTGAGGAGAGTCAAATGAAGAGCTGAATGTCACTGCACCGTGGACATTAATGGAATTGAGATGATTCACATATACCTATAGTGCATTAGAAAAACAATGAACAAGCAATATAATCGGATACTTAATGTCTGAATATGAAATTATTATGGGTAGCCCACTGTTAAAGAGTAAAAAGGAGTATAAAATGAAAAAAGCAATGTCCCCTGATGATGAATTATGGATGAGATTAATATTATGCTACATAAATCATCCAGTATCTCGTCAATATATCATGCCAAGTCTATATTGTCTATGTATATGTGCAGGATAGAGGGCGAGACATGGTGTACAGACTGTAAATGCCCTGAAGGCAAGTCTGCAGTTTGCTACATTGGGTTATATATATACAGTATAAAACTGACTTACATGACTCCTGAATTTTGTGTATTTTGTAACTTCTGCTTTTTGAGTGCTGGATGACTCATTGGAATCCATCCACCTGTCTCCTCTTAAAAGTTCAGCAGAGCTGCAGGTTGGGAAATACTGGAAATAATGAGTATAATATGATTGTATTGTATTTGTGCTTGTGAGGTAATAAATGGGACTATTGCACTGGCGATGATAAATGCAGTATTGATCTGTGGACAGAGGATAGTTAGATGTCTAATTTATACCTAAATGACAATGAATATAAAAACAGCATTTTAAGGTTGGTGCATGGATTTACATGCCAGGACACAACAGAATGATGTGGTGGCTTGACAATTATTCTATAGCAACATAGCTAATTAGAGTCATTCATGTTTTCAGTCATAGCTACATAATAAATGTGTATTAGATAATATCAGTATACCAGAGTTAAAGAGGATATTCTTATTTATTTATATTATTTTTTACATAATTCATGTATGGCCAGTCAAGCGTCGCTTATACCTGGACAGGCATGAAATTCCCCATGCTGAAACATAAACAAGGCAACCTAAATTCTTTTTCATTCATGTCATTGATTTTCCTGGCAAAGTTGTTGTCATGTAATTGTTTGCCATTTAAAAAAAACTGTGTAGTTAGATTTCCATGTTTAATGACTTAAACAAAGCCTTTGAGGCTTCATTAGTTTGCACAATGGTGCAGCCCAAAAGAGATTGTCTAAGAAATAGAAGTTAAAGCAAACAGAACTTGTGTCCTCAGGTGATCTGGCCTGTCAGAAGCAGAATGAAATAATGAATAACTGAAAACATAAATAAATATATAAATATAAAACCTTTGAAATCCAAAACCTTTAATTTATAGATAAAGCATTAATCATAAAATGTTCAAGATTCATTGTTATGGCCTAAGTTATAAAAGAGGTTCTTTTAATGATTTTATTCATGAGCAAAGTATTATTCAATGCCTTCATCTTTCAGTGATGTATCCTGGCCTCTTATTTTTTTTTCCTCCCAACCATTATAAATCAGTGCAGTGCTGAGGGATGACATGGATACCAGCCCTCAGTTCTTTGTGCAACAGTAAGACAAGTTCTCTCTGGTGTTTGATACACATTCTTTTAGAGTCTGTCTTCAGATCAACACAGCACCACTGTGTCTCTGGCAGACAGAACAAAGATCGCCCAAATTAGAAATGAAAAATAAATCAGAAAAAAAAACAAAAACAAAAAAAAAATCCAATGACCGCAAGCTCAAACGACCTCAGTGACCAGGTGACATCTGCACATTCTCACCAAAGTTGAATTTTTGCAGCATCAACATAATTACCCGAAGCTCTTTAAGTGCAGCTGCTAATCAAGCTATACGTCTTTAAATGCTCAGTGTTTTCTCAAATTCCATCGTAACTTTGTTTTGTTCGGCTGTTATATAGGTATTCAACCTACCTCTATGCATTTATCAGTTAAATTAATGACAAACACAAGAATACCCTGTGATACTATGTGAGGCGCCTCAGTGTGCCTCATTAGTTACCCTCCTGCTAGTTTGCTTTATTCAGCATGCTGTAGTTTGCACGTCATTGACAAAGACAGTTAGACAGTAGTAAGTGTCATCTCCCAATTTCACTCCAGTTGTAGAAGGACACACTTTTGTGACACAGATTTCAAGATCTCTGGAAATGCCTTATATTACATCGGACAGAAAGGAATAACAAAAACAAAAACAGGAACAAAAAAAATGTAAAAAGGGATTTATAAAAGGAAATTGGAGTTTGGAAATTATTACTAGTGTGTAAGATCCCAAGGCAAGAACATGCTGCCTTGCTCAGGATATTTTTCTCACCCTCAGCCTTTGCATATTTCACACTGGTGTCGTCTTTGGAGATGTAAGTCATACTGAGAGAATTTGACTCTGCATGCTAAAAAGGCATAAATGCGTGTGGTGAAAAAAAAAAAAAAAAACATAACCACCAGATGACCTTATTATGCTCAGTGTGTACCATGCAGTAACAATATTGCCTTTATTTGTCATTATTACCACCCGCCATTACTGTGAGTGGGAGGAATATCAATTTCAAAAAGAGGGCCTCTGACTAAATGTTAAGGAGCCCCCTGTCATGTGAGACACATCCCTACTGTTATGAGTGGGCAGATATGGCTGTGCTTTACTACTTATGGATATTCACTGGAAGAGCGCGGGTCCTGCTGTAATAAGGCATTTACCAATGCAGAGTAGCACTGTGCACTGTGAGAACATATGTTAATGTACTTGGCAGTGGCCAGAGAATCAGCAAGAGGTTTGGGGAAAAAAAAAAAACACATGGGACCAGCCTCCTAGAGCACACATTTGCCTTCTACAAAGATATTAATATGACTGGTGCTCAGTGGAGGTGGAGGAGAAGAAAAAATTACCCTGGCAGTGAGGAGAAGTTTGTTTTGGTGATGGTGATGGACCCCAATTGGGTGAGGCAGGCTGGGGGAAGAGAGACAGCTCTGTACTCTGTGGCTTTTGAATTACATCAATGGCACACTTTTAACTGACTGCGCTGCCAGAAAAACTGACATCAACATACTTGAGGAAGATATGCGTGGAGCAAATGGGGATATGACTGCGAGCCTTGTCTCTGTGCTTAATCAATGTTTTACCAAGACTGTGCCACTGGCTTTGCAAGAAGTATTGTCTGTGCTCCTTCTCAAGAGCTGACAGTTACAGTAACATGTTGTCAGATGGCGGAAGATATTTATAAAAAAAAAAAAAAAAAAAAAAAAAAAAGAGGATGCTATAGATAGACATTACCATTTTGTGAACATAGTAGGAAAATGATGCCCTGACCCAGTATTTAATTTTCTATTTTTACCACGTGTTTAGAAATACTACTTACCTTCCTCAGTCGGTGGTATGTAGATGAGAGTTTGTGTAGAAGAGGATTTTCTGCAACCAAAGACAGTGAGTGTGTGTCTTGCTTGGCTTTCCCATTCATATGGATTACCTGAGAATATATTCATGAACTTGGCTTTGGTCTCACTGGAGATGGTGGAAGAAGCACTGTCTCTTCCTGAATATTGAGTATGTTGACTGGTAATATTTCATCGGCAGCAGGAGTGGTCAAAGTAATTCTTGTGTCCTCTGTCCGTTGAATGTTTATGTAATTAAGCAGTATCATTTTGCTTGTCTTAAAAAATCAAGGCCTATTTTACTGTCTTTCCTTTTGCTTTTATTACTATTACGCAGGGAGGCGTGAACGCTTGAATCTGGGTGGGCATCCTCACAACCTGCACCACCTTTATTTAGTTTTTCCATAGACAGGAGCGGATGATTAAAAGGAAAGATACACCACAGAAAGAAAAAAAAAACACCTCATTAACAATAGGAAAAGATGTGTTCACAGTCACTCGACAGTATCGTTCAACACTCAAAATACGCTTGGAGCTGTGAAAAAGAACAATGTGATGCTAATTCTGAAATAGTTGTAATGCTAAAGAACTGGTCCAGATGGACTGATATACTATACTTCCACAATTATATCCAATGTTTCAACACCTTTGTGCAGAAGACATGTTTCTTTTATGGCTGTTATGATGTCAGGTGGACTAACTCAGTGGCAGATATAAGACGATCTAACTGGGGAGTTAACAGTAGGATTCTGTTAATCTGAGACACAGGAACATCCTCAGAAGTTAAGGTTGTGATCTACTACATAGGTAGCAGCAATCATTCCAGTTATCTCTATGATAAATTTGATCTCTTAATATAAATTGATCTCTGCATAGTGATCAGATTCCCCGTACCAGGAACAGTAAGGAATGCAGTCTTTTTGAAGCAAGACCTCTCAACAGTAGAGAGAGGATTGTTATTATTAGAAACATTAATGTGATATATAATGTAATAATACTAGTATTATCACTTCTTGTTCTGGAGCTCTCATTGAAATTTATAACCAGGCCACAGTCGTTTGGAGTGTTAATGTTTCACAGGCTTCTTTGTGAAATCCTCATGCTCGTGGTGATATGTGGAGAGTGACAGCGAATGCACTTTGAAACTGAGATGAAATTAGCTGAATGATATTACAGCTAAGCATTTGGCTATCAGTTGTGGGTTTAAATTTAAGTCAGAAGCAACTCCCAGTTTTCAGGAGATCATTTCCATAAACGTTCTGAGAATCATTAATCAGTATCATCGTTGTGCTGTGTGTTTGTCAGTGAATGACAACGATTCGGGTGCTTCGCTTCAAACACCAGCCTCCAATACAATATGTCATCACACATCACAATCTATGGACAATGCTTCTGCCAGTCTCAATGAAGGGAACTGTCAGGCGTTTCAATGGGAGAAAGATCAAACGGATGAACAATTCACATTACTGGGAAATCTTGATAAACTGAAGTTTTTGACACATCAATGGGATTTCCATTCTCCTTTCCACCATGTTTCCTCTTTGACAGTGCACTTAGTGGGCACTTTATTATAAACACCTCCCTGTTAATGCAGCTCCCTTCTTCAGACAGTGAGTCAAGCCTTTGTGACTCATAATGCAGCCAGACAGAATTGAGAGGTTCACTCACTGTCCAGCTGGGCCTGTGGCCTCCTAAGCATGTGTCCAACATCTTAATTCAATTCCATGCAAATACTACTCAGAGTTTTCCTTTTCACTGATTCTGATCCAAGGCGTCCTGATCAGATTCTTGTAAAGTACAACATACTACCATATGTTGAATATAACACATGGATGGGGACTATTGGACGAAACTTTGACATATTGTAGAGGCTTTAGCAGTAGATCATTCGAACCGAATTTCCAAAGAGTGTCAAAATCTTTATTTGTCTTACAGTACAAATCCTTGTTTCTGTTGCCACATGAAGATGATTCATGGATCAATCCCAGCTGGTTCCAACATCAGAGGGTGTTGTATTCTTTAAGCCTCAGCCTACTGAACAGATTAGTGTTTTGTACTTTTTCAAACCTACTGGTAGTATAAGACATAGAATAAGAAAAGGAGATAAAAGATGTAGTGTAGATCTAATCACATGTGAGATGACATGGACATTCAACATTACAACTAATACTTCCTGCTATCACTGACCAGCCAATTTTTAAGAGTAGAGCTGAGTGTTTTATTTTACCAACCAGTAATTGAAACAGTGTGGATAATATATCAATATTTTAATGTTCTGTGGCCAAGTGCACATGTTGTTTTTGAATCACTTGCTTTCTTCCGGCCCATCCTTTTGGGTTTATCTTTTCCAGCCAGCAGCAACATCTAATCCTCATTCCTCGTAGCTGCACTTGAACAGAACCAAATAGCAAACACATGAACCATGACATAATTCCTCTGCTCTGCCCTGGCCAAACAGGAAATGTGTTTTTAATATCACATTCATAATGCAGCGCAGCGGCCGTCAGTTGTAAAGGTCTGGATATTGTTATGCATCAATCTGATTATCGTCATCAGTTGGGAAAGCTACAGCTGATTTTCTATCACCCAGCAAGACTGTTAGATCATCTGTACAAGCAGCTTATTACAAACCACAGTTAAGTTTTATTGCCACATGACCTCTAACAGCTGTAGTAATTATGACTTGAGCAAAGGAGGATATAAGCTGTGTAGTAGGCTGTCGATGCAGGAACAGGGGTTAGGGTGGATGGATTGGTGGATGGATTGGTTGACAAAACACAGATTTTGACAGATCCTGCTGTTTGTATCCTGTTTGAAACCATTATGTCATCTATGTTTTATCTTGGAACTGTTATATTGCATTGTGATCACTGTTGTCATAATGAAAGCCCTTAAAGGGAATTTAGCAATCCCAACAATCTTTTCTTCGACTAAACAAAGTTGCTTTGTGCTGTTGTGAGCACTTTTTTGGAAATCTAAATGAATTATGCTGCCAGACTGTGTAATGTTTTGGCTGGTTGCCTAGTAAGGGTGCCACTTGATGTGTCCATAGAGAGAGAGAGTGTGGGGAAAAAGCCAAAGCGGCCTTGTGGAAGGGAGGTCTCCTAGTTCTTGTTAAAAGTCATTCAAAAAGGACTGGAAGTACCCTCACCCTCCCAAGTCAACATTTTTTACATGTTACTGTCTCATCAAATAAATAAGAACTGAATGCCAAACCGGGACAACGGACCGGGTCCAATGTGACCGCAAGGACGCTGGAGCAAGTGAACGGCCGAACGCCACTGAAGCACTGATGTTGGGACCAAACCCCTGAACAGACGGTTGGTCAAGCCTTCAGGTGGTGAGCAGTTGGACGAAGCAGCCCATAAGTCAAGCATTGCACAGTCTGGCAGCCGACCCCCACTGAGCTTGATTTCCACATAAAATATGGACACTGCCATCATCCATGATGCCTAGACACACTAGCACACTAAAGTCAAGTTTCTATCCAGGGTGGTGTGAGGTTGCAACAGTGCCTAAATCTAAGCAAAGCATGGCTGTTCCATAAGCATAACCACTTGTCTATTAAAGCAGTTATATCCTGTGTGTGTACCGCTGTAGGGGGCGCTATTTCAGGGGGTGTGTCGGAAAACAAATAATGTGAGACAAATGCTCATTCAGATCAGAGGACTTGTTGCACTAAACAAGAGGGAAATCAAGCCAAGGTACAGTAGGTGGGATATGAGAGTGACATATTCTCTCTCTATAGGCTACAACAACACTCACCAGTGGGTTTCCAACTGCAGCCAATGTTTGATTTTGGATTGAAAACAATGCGCAAGACTTGGCTCACAACCTATGCCTACCCACATATATGGACATAACAGTAAAACGCCTTTTTTTTTTTCCATTGAAACTGCAATTAGCCGCAACAATATGGCAATGTGTATTGTTTCAGCTAATCATAGAGACACCAAGGGAGAAAAGTTGGTGTATATTGTAAAGCTAAGTTCAATACTTTTGCACAGATAAGACAAAAAAAGAAAGAAAAATGAAAATAAATAAATCACACTAGCATGCTAAAACATTAGATGGTGGTAAGGAAGGGTGGTGTCAATATCATTGATGCAATGAATACATAATATTGTAGGAAACAAAGCTCATAAAAAATGCCTCATGTTTCCCAGCACTTGGTTTGTTCATGATATTTTTGTTGCTGAGCAAGTGCAACCCTTCATATTGACAGTGCAGCCCACTGTTTTTTCAAGAGGATTTTTTTTTTTTTCAAGCAAGATAATGTGTCATTGTCTCACGATGGTGATCCAGGAAATTACTTTACTCCAATGGTCTGCACAGTCCCCAGATCACAGCCTAATAAAACGCCTCCGGGATGGGTGGGGGTGGAGGGGGACAGGGTTGTTCACAGCATTCGCGCCACAGAAAAACTGCAAAAACTACGCTGTCAAGTGAGTATAGATCAGAATCCCTGTGGAATGTTTCTGGCACCTTGCTGAATCAATGCTTCAAAAAGAGAGAGAGAGAGAGAGAGAGAGAAGGCAGTTCTGAGGGTCGAACAGAGCCCTACACAGTATTACCAAGGTGTACCTAATAAAATTGTCAATGAGAGTATTTACAGTACTGGAAAGGACTACACTTCAGTCAGAGACCTCCGGCTCAAATATCCTTCCCTTCCTTGACTTCTTAGCACAGACACCATGACATCCTGAATTTGCATAGTAGTAAAGAGTAATGTAGCTCTTGGAGGCTGGTGTGACACTCATTCAAAACAGCTTCCCTTTTTCCCCAGTGTAGCCTAGTGCAAAAGGGGTTGAGCAGGCAGTGAGTGATGTGGGTAAAGGAAGTCAGACACTTCCTCAGCAGTAGTCAACCTCAAAGAGCATTTTGTCATGTATCTTCACTTGGTAAAGTACCTGCAACCTTCTTCACATCACTTCTGAATCAAGGTCTGTTTCAGTGTATTTGATGCTGTTTGATGTCAGTTGAGATGTGAGACAAGTAATGGTGGTGGTGGTGGTGGTGGTGGTGGGGGGTGGGGGGGGGGGGGGGCACATCTCACCAAAAGTGGCATAGCAGGTTTTTTTGTTGTTATTACTTTTTTTTCTTTTTTTCTATCTTCGTCTTTTAAGCACATGGATGATTTTTGCTCAGCGATAATTATTAAGTTAGATGTCACAGCGTTATGAAGGATGTCCTTCAAGCTGCACCTGATTTCAAGGGACAGCTTGACAAAACTCACTTTGAATTTGGTTGAAAGCATGTCTAATTGAATTTTGATACGTAATTAAATCAAGCAATAAATCAGCCCAGATCCCACTGCAACCGACAATTCAACACTCCTGAGCACCACAAGCTAATTATGATGAAGTTATTATCTCAGCCAAAGGGAGTACTCTGAATGGCTCCTTCTGCATCATGTAGAATCTTTTCAACTAGAATGTACTCAACCTTGAGGAAAGGGCATCTCTCATATTAAGGATCCACAAGATCCTATAAATGTCACTCGCTCGGATGGTAATGTATCCTCATTGAAACATTGCCCCACTTTAAAGCAGGTGATTACATAATGCAGTCATAGCAGTCAAATCTTTTTGACTCACCTGTGAGCATAAACATATTAATACAGCAAGCCAGAAATTATCTGATGTGTTGTACCTCAGTAATTACAGCTGGTAGTAATTTCTGTCAATAATCCCTCAATGTGTAGGAAGTGGCTATATTGATTTAACATGGATTTAAAGCATCATCCCCATCATCTGGTTTCCAGTCTCATATGGTTAATCAATTACATCCCCTGTGATTTAAATATGCTTTAGATGCCATGCACTGCGCATGTAATCTCTTGACATAAGGTATTAAATGAAGTCTAATTATAACTTTGCAGCTATGTGTCACATCATAGTGTTTTAATACCTTCACTAAGAAGACAAATTGGTGTGTCAGTCAAGACGGGTGCTGCATCTTGATTCAGTGTTATATGAAATTTAGAAGTTCGTTAAGGCTGTCACATGATCCCTGTAAATAAATATGCATAAATGAATAAAACGTGTTTTAATGGCCAGGCAGCTTGATGCGGAGGAACCTTTTACAAATACATAAAGAGGTGGAAAAAGGCATAATTCTCCAACTCCCCAGACAACCATACTAGATCTAACTGGTATGGTTTTCATAAATGAATCCTCTGCAACAATTACTGGAGTAGCCTCCTTCTGCATAATTTGATGAGCAAAGAGAACATTGATGAACTTTTTTAATTATTATGCCGCTTGGGATTCTGACACGAGCACCACAGAGAGGGAGGGGGGTCCACCACTACAGCTGCAAGGGAGATTTTTTTTTTTTCCTTCCTCTCGTTTCCTCTTTCTACCCCCAAACACACACACACACACACACACACACACCACCCCACCTTTTTTTTTTTTAATTCATCCAATTTGTCGGTCCAAATGAAACAGCAAAAGGTTAGAGTGTGGAGTAATTAACAGCAGCTAGTCTAATGAAATCAGGAGGGGCCGGTACACTGGGAGGATCAATACAGCACTAAGAGTGAGGCAAGATGGGGGGATTGTCCAGGGGAAACACACATATATACAGACCACTTAATAATAATAAGCTGATGAAAAGGCAACATGTTGTCCACTTGTAAATCAAAATTGGTTCGAACACACTGTGACATTATTGCTGTCTAGTAATTGCGTTAGGGGAAAGTTGCTCCTTGTGTGCACTCAAGAAGTGTACAGGATTTACGCCACTCTGTGTGGTTTGCTGAGAGGGTTTCCCTTTATTGAATGTCAATAAGTACATCAATACACTTTGGACAACTGAACACCAATGCAGAGGGAAATGGGGATTCTATTTATCTAAGGCTACACTTAAGTATATTGAAGACTTTATTAGCCCCTTTTGATGAGGAGGTGTTTTGTTTGCAACAGTTTTATCACACTGTCTAAGACATGCTGCGTTTGCCAGAAATATAAGAGATGTAAATTTGAACTCTGCCCACTGTTTCTTGGCTGAGACAGTCACGTCTCTAGTGCATGCATACATGAGCAGATGGCATTCACGTCTAAGTTTTCCACTGTGGATATTTGTATTATGCGTGCATATGTCTGGATGCGTGCGATTGTGACACGGCCACCTGACAAAGCTGTCATTTTCTTCCTATTGATAAATTCAGACACATCCATCTCATCCACTGGGATAACCACTTGATAGCGGGCCACATGCTTTTTTTTCCCCGGCCCTCTCCAGGCAGCTTAAGTCATGGACTGTGGTGCCGCGCTGACATTTCTGGAATACAGAGCAGTCCTGACAAGTCCTCCTTGACCATTATTTTCACCAACTTCTTGCAGAGAGACCAGTTGAACTGAACAGCCGCAAACTATAGCGAGCCTCACCAGTGAACCCTGTGTCTGAGTCATAAGGAATGTGAAATACGCAAGGGTAAACTTTGGCAGCTCGAGAGACTGTGGCTAGCTAGTATGGTTCCAGTTTCTCTCTTTTCTTTTCTTTTTTTTTTTGGTTTTACCTTGCTCTGTGCTTCTCCCCACCTTCAAAGGTGTTTATATACCAAATAAACTGTTACGTGGGAGGCTACAGAGACTGGAGCAGCAGATCTCATTAGCTTTAAACTATTAGGAGCACAAGGACCCTGGGGATGAACGGTTTTAAGGCTTTCAGTGTAGCTTGAAGTTATCACATCATACACTCCAAAATGTGTTTTCACAAACTGCAGTCTGGTGCCTTGATTCACCAGTTTTATTTTTCTTTTGAAAAACTTTGAACTCAGTATTAATGGAAGAGCTTCAACAAAGCTTTGTATTGTGATACCGTGCCACCGCTAACCGAGTGCAGAGGTCAGCCAATTCAGCAAGGGCATATTTGAAAGAGAAAAAAATATATGGTTAAACACTGGGTTTAATTTTCTGTATGATTATAATATAGTGGAATAGGTCCATGGAAAGCCAACACTTATTTTGCCACAAGTGGTAGTAATTGCTGAAAATGAGAAAAAGGAATATCAAATGGATTCTTATTCCTTAGTAAACTCATGTCGACAGATTTCAGTGCCATCAAGTTCACAGAGGTCAGAAGAAAATCGCAACACAAAAGAAAGAAAAACAGTATAACAAGACCTTGGAAATCCCAGGGTAGTAATTTTGACTGGCTGTGTGTTTAAAGATGCCTGCACCTCTGGTTATTTTCTTGCTTGTGTACTTATGTTCTCTGTCCTAGTTTGAAGTACAAAGGCTGCCAACAATGATTTTTGTGATTTTTCAAAACCATTTGTACAGAAACGGACAAAATCAGAATCTGACGTCATGAACTTGAGTCTTGCCTGTTGAATATTAACCCAAACTTTAGATTAAGCACCACTAGTCAATTTGCATTAAATAATAAGTTGCCTGTCTGTGCTCTTGCTTTACTGCAAACCGCAACTCTCCACGTGAGTTTCTCTTTGGTCTGTAATTTACTTTCCCTTCTGTACATGATGGAGTTTGTGTTTTGTTGGTTTTACTGTGAGGTAAACCTCTAAAATGACAAAAATGATGCAAAATCACCTAATAGTTAACATTACCTACCTAAACCTTACAGCTTAGTCAAATGTATAGACAATGAACTCTATACTCTATGCAGGGTAATGAACCCTAAAGGTTTTTTTTTTCTTTCTCATACTGAGAGTCATGCATAGTATTGAGAAATTTGCATTTATTTTTATATCCTTAAATGTAAATGTATATGTACTGAGAGAGACTGATTAATGGTCATATGTACACAAGCTGATGAAAAGTCATTCTAATATCCCTCATATACCCACAGTTGGCTTATTGTCTTCCTCCTGCACACTCCAGGCTTAGTTTCAGCTGTGGATGTAATATTAGCTGCCTTCCAGTCACCTACGCACAGCTGGAAAGCACCCATACCTACCTACCTTCTGACTATGCCTTTTGATTATTACCCAGTCCTTCTACCTCTCTGCCAACCTGCCACACCATTGCTCTGACCCTCACTGGAGAAGAAAGGTTGCTGCAGCACCTCAACCTGCCTCCGGTACATACTGGAACTCAGTGCTGGCAAACTCCAAGACTGTACTGCAGTTCACTTTTACTGAGAATTACAACAATAACATATGTAATTTTCTGTTTAAAAAATGCTATACAGTATAACAGTATGTTGTGTATGGTCGTTTCACTCCTTACTACATTCACTATTTATTCATTGTGCAGCCACTGTGTCTAAAAAATGGGATACATTTGGATACAGAAACAGAGCACAATAAGGTCTGGTGTTTTTAATCAATTATTTATCCAATATTTTAATGATCAGAGTGCCTGTGGTGATCAAAGGCTTGGTTCGAGCTCCACTGCCTTTGCTCACTAAGACATCCTTCTGTACTTTGATGTGGTTCACCAACAAATGCACTTATCTTGAGCATAACTCTCTCCCAGGCTTGCATGTGGGTGCTTTGAAACAGCTAGTTTGAGAGGCGTACGCACAGAGAGAAGGTCACTGACCAATGCATACAGAGGAGGGGGAGGGGAGAAAAGAGAGAGAAAACTCCCACAGTTGTGGTCTCCAGCAATCAAATGTACAACTACTGTTTTGAATGTCATCTAAATATGAGACAACCATAGGTCACCTTCACAGATCCCTCATGTACATTATCATATATTTAATTGGTTGGCAAGGCCTCTAACTTGAAGTATGTGTCACGAGATGTTGAATAAAACATTAGTAGAAGAAGAAACAACTGCCTGATGGCAGCCTCAACTAAAAATCTTGCTTTAAATGACCAGTCAGTGGATGCAAATGAGTGGCCCCTCAAACAAGACCTGACAAATGTTGGTTCGCTCAAAAATGCAAAAAAAAAAAAAAAAGTGTGTATATGGGGGGGTATTTATAGTATAGTGCTATAGCAGCTCAAACCATATTGTCAGGTTTGTGTGGTAATAGCTTATGTCAAGATTATAATATCTATAACCTATATATGTCTCCACATACAGAACAGTCAGTCCACATGCATATGGGCTCAGATTGGGCCTATATGCACTTTCTGAAAATAATCTTGTCTGCATTCATTTTGTGAAACAGCCTCACATATATTCCAGCCATCATCAATGGTCCAGTCATCATAATTACTTTGGATTTTTCAAATTCCTCTTTAATATTGTGACTGAGCCCTTGACAACGAAATTCTTAGACTGATTATTTGTTCCATGAGCAGACTGCCAGCTGTGTGCAGGGGTCATATACTGTAGCAGGGCAGTTCAGCTTTTGTGATAAATATCAAGCAGGTACAGAACAACTCTTTTATTCATTAGAAATCATCGTCCTGGGTACCTGGTGAATTTAAGGGAATATATGAAACACCAAATATAAACTTTTTTTTCTTTCTTTTTTTTTTCAGTACAACACTAAAAAATAGATGTTGGCATAGAGTAGTGTGGTACCATAAAGGCTATAACTGCTAAATGTTGCCAGTGCAGTCAGAAATATACAATATGCATAATTTGTGTAACAAGATACTTCATGGAAATGAGATGATTTAATGGTTACCCACATGAAGGTCTTAAATATGCCTGTCTCTACACAAACATTGCTTATTACTGTATAAATAATATACACTCCCACTGTTTTCCTGTGCTGTTTTTTCATCAGAAGTTTGGAGATGTTGCTTTTAAAAATCAGTCGAGTTGTCCACCATGCAGCACCACTCGTGTTTGATGAATAGCGTTGGGTGTACTGCTCTATCGCTCAGTCAGTAGCTGTGTCCCTCGGTGAACAATTATGGCAGGATAATCTGTTGACATGAACTTGTTTCCTGTTCATTGTTTTACCGTTCCACCTCAGCAGTCCTCTCCGCTTCTCCCCTGTCTAAGTGGCTCCTCATTGCCAGATTCCTTCTATTTTCTTTGCAAATCAAGTCATGTACTCAGATTATTATACACAGTACAAAGAAAACAAAATTAGTGATTAAAAATTAAATACTCTTATCTCTCTGTGAGTTATCTCAGTCCCCAGAGAGAGGATGCTATTTTGCAGGCTTGCGGGTGTCTTTTGTTCCCAATTTAGAAGCTTGTCGCTGTTTATTGTTAATTTTTGATGCTTCATTTGATATTCTGTTCACTTTCCTCCCTGACATGCAGAGAAAACATCTTTATCAAAGTGTCAGTTGTATGGCTCGTGTTGTCAGGATGTCAGGTTTGCCCTATTCTTTACATTTCTGAGGAGAGGGTGTGTTACTCTGTAGCCGGGTTTGTTGGTGTGCCAACCGAGCACGGAAATCTGCTGTACAAACCTTGTGTCTGAGTAAAAAAAAATCAATATGTATCCTGAATCTTTATTCCAACTTAAAAAGAAAAAGAAGACTTTAAACCCCTGAAAACCTATGAGGTTGTCAATTGTGAACTCTGACTGGCTTTAAGAAGTTAGAGTCAGACAGGGATGTGAAATGACTGTTCTTCTGTCCTTGCAGGAGGCCTGTCAACTTGGCAAGATCTCCTCTGTGAATGTAAGTCTCACTCTGTTCTCTGCTCTTTCCTGCATTTCATGAGCATCATTACAGTGCAATACTGAGCAGGGCTTTGGCCTGCTGCTACAGTATATTTCACATAAGTCATGGCAACTACAAATTTGCATGTCCCCACTATAATCTTTATTGCTAGATATATGCATATTAATATAGTACATGAATACACAAGAAATATGCATTATAATCATAAATATACATGTATAGCAACAGCAATAATAGATCATGAGCTAAATTATGCTCTTTTTCTTTACTTGTCTTTTTCTCTTTCTTATTGTTGCATGAATATAACTGACAAATCATGTGGAATTGTTTTAAAACGTCAGGGATTTGTTATCTTCAGTTCTCCAACTCAAGTGACTTCTCAAACTGTGCATTTCTCCATGAACACACAAAAAGCTCTTTCTCATCATTTAACGTCTTTTTTATGCCTTAGAAAAGGTACTTGTGCTGCAAAGTTTTGCTGCGAGTGAAATGAAAACATCTTCACTTTTCAGTTGTCTTTATTGTTGCATATTTAACTGAATGTATTCAAAATAGATCAAGCACATTTTACCCCTCTTAAGACTCCATTAACAAGAAATTCAATTCTATCTTGTCCTGTCTGAACATGTCTGTATGTAGCCATACACACAGGTCAGCAGTCCTTGAGATAGTGACTGTCAGCGCTCCTCTACCACTTTGCAAGATAACTCATTTTAGATGTGGGATTTTATGCTATTTTGTTATACTTTGATGCAGATTTACCGTCTACAGTCAGTTGCTTCACACTTTAAACCATTAATATCTAAATTATTAGATTGCTAACATGTTATTATAAACTTTGTAAAAATCAGACCAGCCTGAGAGTCTTCTTAATACTGTAATTCATGTTGCACAGAGATGATCATCATAACTGATGACTCACAAACAGATAAATTCATCACTTGATCAGTCAAAAATCACCCAGACATGTCTCATCCTTCTTGCTAGAATCACCTCCCCCTTGCATGTTCACGCTAACTCATCATCTCACATAGAGTGGCATATTCACCTCACATATGCTGCTGTGGAACTGCATGTACAAAAACAAGAGTTTTGTGGATGTCGCATGCCTTGACACCAGTAGAGTAGGGATAGGGACAACTGGGGCCGTATTTTTTTCTTTCTTTTGGTTTGTTTTTTGTTTTTTTTTCTTCTTCTTCACATAAGATATGTGCAACATGACAAATCAGCATCTCCACTGAACAGATTTATGCAGGTCTAGGTGTGCCCGCGAGCTGATCCTTATCTGAAATGGCAGAGCCAATCTCCCCTGATTCACTCCTAAGTGGTCCCTGTTTATCACTCAAAGTGGTGAGGTTGTCAGCCAAGTCCTTCTCCACGCGGCACCGACTTCTTTGCTATTTCTTGAGGGTGGTAGATGGGGTGGGGGGAGTATGTAGAATAATAAAACCCAAAGAGCTGAGGTCTAGCAAAGGACAAGGTGGCAGCCACTTGGCCTCCCCTCCTCTATATCTAAATATAACGGAGTTCTAATCCTTTAACCCGTGAATCCAGCCCCATCTGCCTATTGTCTGGGCGGTTACCAGAGGGAGGGTTTGGGATTGGCTGGCTTGTTATATGGCAGAACTTGGCATGCATTGCTCCTGTTCATTTTATCTCTGTGTACATACTTCTCAAGGCAGTGTTTTATCTGGCTGAACGGGCTTTGTTTGGTCTTGATATCTCTTACCGCAGCTTGTCTTTGCTTTATGGATTTCTGGCAGCTTCTTTAAATAAGTGATAATGCTTAGCAAAACACTCACCTTGACTCCTCTGTGAATGTTTGTTTTTGTTTGTCACGTTTGTCTTTCAACATTAATGTTTCATTCACGTTAGTCATTATCACTGGGGGCAAAACTTTCATTTATTCAAGAGTCATTAATGGTATTTAATTGTAATTAATATTGTAACTAAACAACTTAGCATTGAGCATTATCATAAAATCACATTAGGCCTTTCCTAACATCTGGCACCAACTTGAATGGGCTTCCTAAAAAGTAAGACACTCCCTCATGCAACATGATTATGTCCTAATTGTCACGGACAGCTGTTTGTTCTAATAGATTCTGGATGCCATTGTTGGAGCAAGTTTCCAATAATTAGAATCATGTGGAGAGGAAGCATGCTTTTTGTAGTGCTGCCAACCTTCCGTAAGTGGGCTCTTTCTTTTTGCTGGAACCTGGACTTTGCTTTTCGCGCACATCCTCCAGTAATTTGAGAAACAGCTGCCAACACTGTTTGAGAACAAGTAGATATTTAGTCTACTTGAAAGCGTGGGCAAACATGGCACACAGAACTATATGATTTTGCCAACAAGGTATTCGTCTCCTCTCTGTCTTAGAAAAAAAAAAAAAGAATAAAAATCACGAGGAGAGTGGGGGAAAGCGTTCTTTTCTCTGCAAGATTTTAGAAATACACCTCATCATTTGGCAGCAGAAACTCGCACCACATGTAGTCAAGGCGAGATTAATTTTAATCCTGCATCATGTATATATATTTATTTATTTATGTTGTTCAGAAATTGGTGCAGAGCTTGTGAACTGTTTTCTTTCTCATTGTGTTGGTAGAGGAAAAAAAAAAACAGCAACAAAGAGCTGCAGTTTCTGAGCTAAATGACACGAGAGTTGAAGGTTGTGTGTGTTTTTCAGTTTGTTTCTTCAGCTGCCCTTTTGCCTCCCTTTTTATGCGTATCTCTCATCCATCTTTCGCTACCAACGTGCACGCACGCGTGCGCACACTCACCACACACTGATTTGTGGCCTCGGGATCTAGATGAATCAAGTAAATAGAATATTTAGCTAGCTGTTTCAACATCACAGCATTGAAAACCACTCACTTGTGCTTTCAGGGTGCTAATTGTGTGGATTTAGGTTAGTCAACCCTCTCTGATAGTTTTCAAATGAGGCTTTTTGTGCACTTGTTTTTTGGCAGTTTGTCCTTCATTAGTGCCAGACTTTATTTCACTCTCCCCCTCTCCCCGATTTTCCTGGCATTATTTAATCTTATCAAAGAACAATAATTGCTTTATCTACGCACTATAGTGGCTAAGAAAAAATATGTTTGCACAGAGACATCACCTCCTCCTGAGCTTGAAGGAGCATGTGTTAATGATGTTTTTAATTCAGGACTTGCATATTGCTTTTGTTGCTATAGTGATGAAGAAAATCAAGACAGTCATTTGTGCTTCGGTTGAAAAAAAGAAAAAATCCTCTCATCAGTTTGAATAATGGGACGAATAAAATTCACCGCAATAACCGAAGCTGAGGGCGTAATTATATTTTATGTGTTTTATGCCGCTATACAGTGTGATGCAGTATGATGTTACACAGGGAATCATGTAGTATATCACTGCGACAATGCTCGGTTTTTACCATTTTTGCCTCAAAGCCAAGTCAGATCTTCTCATTCCTCATTTCTCTTTCTTTCCAAGGAAAAGATATATATATCTATATATATATAACAAAGTGAAATGAAATCAGCAGTGTCCACAGGTTACCCAGTGGGCTTCACAATTGGACTGATTGTGACTGTGTGGTTTTGCTAACATGTTAGCAGACACAAGCGCACACAAGATGTGTTTTCTTTATAGCTCCAAAGAAAGGTCGCATCGTGAACTTCTATAAACCTCAGGAGAAATCAAAGAGGCCTGCACCTCTCAGAAGAAAATGCCCACATGCCTGTGATCCCCAAGACTTTACAAATCAAAGTCTCAGCCTCCACACACAACTCCACCTCTTTTGTGTCTGAAATGGGTGAGAGAGAAAACTAGGACATAGTTCAACCTGTTAATACACATCCCATCTATTACAAGGACAGGAAGTCTCAATTATAAATCGTATAGTCAGTTTATTATCTGAATAGTAATTCACTACACTCAACAGACCAGAAATCATTTTTGGGTTATGGGGTCAGTGTTTCAATTAGTCCCCTTGGTGAGAAGATGCAGTTTTGGCATAAGTTCCTATTAAAAGCAGGTAAAGATGATGGATGCAGTGGCGGGCAGGAAGCAATGCTTGATACAATTAAGCAAGGATTTCCCTTGTAAATGCAGCTCCTACACTACTCATTCACTCATAAACAAGGGTTGTTGTCAACACCAGTGATGATATTAATAATCTTTGTTGTTGTTTGTGTCAGTGTTGGTGTGCCAAGACTCTCTCCAGGAGCAGAACAGAAAGGATACATTCTTTAATACCAAAGTGCATGCACATGCGGAATGACGGAGGTGTTACGGACATGATTTAAGTGTTCAGTCTGTTTTTCAGAGGGGTCACGGTGAAACTTTGGATTGATTATCACATCCAATTAGTGACTCTCTCGGGCTTTACAGCCTCAGTTCAGCTACATAATTAAACATTATACTTGTATTTATATATATTTCTATATTTTTATTGTGTTAAAGCCACAGCCACACATAGTTTTGGTTTTGGGTTGAGGCAGAGAGACTCTCTGAGATTTCTGTTCTCACCTCAATACAATGGTGAAAGGAATTTCAATTGTGGTCTGTTTCAGAAGCATTGAACTATTACATTTAAAAAAAAAATCAACAACATTGTGACTGTTCAGAAGAGACGTCCTTGTTCCTGTGGACATACCTGACTGTAAACAGTTTTCATTGGAAATATTTTTCTACTCTTAAGAAAAAAAATATAGAGAGAGATTCTCATTCTGTTCTATGGATTATTCAGCAGAACTAGACACTGTTTCTAGAAAAAAAAGAAACATTCCTTTTTTTCTTTTTCTTTCAGTGCTGCGAGCAGAACAGACAGTACAACAGGCCTGGATCTCAGATTTAAATTTAATAGTTTATTCACTACCTGTGCACAAGGACACCACATTACTTGCAGCGGCTTGTTTATGATCATTTATTTATTTATTTGTTTTCACTTTTCAAGACACTTTAAACAGCATGGAGGAGTTTCTAATCAAACAGTTCCTCTGTGCCCGTGTGCTCTCAGACCCAGCGCCGTGTGACGTTCCATCTCCCAGACGGTTCCCAGGAGAGTTGCAGTGATAGTGGACTGGGAGACCCAGAACCCAGCAGCACGGCCAGCACCACCCAGCCTCTTCCCCTCAGCTTCCCCCAGGAGGAGTACTATGAGCAAACATCGCCTAATAGCCGCACCGAGGGAGACGGGAACTCAGACCCTGAATCCAGTGAGTGTGTTTTGCATGTATTTTCAAGCACAAGGCAAATCTGTTGTGTCTCATTTTTATTGTTTTCTTTTTTTTTCTTCTGAATTTTGACGCTGAGTGTCTACAAATGCAATTTACAAGAGGCCATCTGTGTTTTTAGACAGTAAAATTATTTACTGAGATTACAGCTGTGATTTTCAAAGTAACAACACAAGCCTTGCAGATGCTTAACAAGCAAGCGTTGTCCGTCAGATAACTAGTAATAAGCTAACCACACATACACAACGTTTTTGCCAGGATGATAATTTTGTTGCAGAAGAACAAGGGTTGCGCTGCTGAGAAGGAAACAAAGTGCAGATCCATGTGCTGTATTATTTAGTTTTTTCCTTTTCAGATGAAACCAGACACCATCTCAGCCATGTCGCATATGCAAAGAGACTGAAAAATAGACAGTCAGTCTGTTGTTATGGGAGTGTGGGATAAAATTAAGGGTGTAACTTGTATTATTGACAGTTAATTTTTGTAAGTCTGAATTTAGTAAATGTTGCCCAGGGCTAAGCTGCACAGTGTAAGGGGAATACTACCTCTGAAGTTGGAACTCTGTTACTGAATTTATTCAAATGATTCACTAGACAGCTGTCACTGCATGGCTTACTGCCCAATGATGTTCTCCATAAAAAGCTCCATTGAACGCAAGGATGCACAACTGCTTCCTCATACATATACAACAGATTTATTAAAAAAAAATAAAAATAAAAATCATTGCTCAGATAACTGGTAGAGGTTTTTTTGGGGGGGGTTAAGTAACACAACAGAGGAATCTGTTTTTTTGTTTTTGTTTTTTTCCACCACAGATCAAAAGCCAGCATGCCAATGATGCTGCTCAAGCGGTTTTTCTCCACCTTAACACAAACAAGGCTATTTTGAGTTCCCCATCAATGTGTCCGTGTCACATACCCCCCCCCCACCACCACCACCATGACCACCACCACCACCACTACCACACACACACACACTCACCCTACTCCCCTCTCACTTCCAGCTAGATATTCTAGCCCTCATGATTCAGATTGTATTATATGGAGGTTTCCCTGCCTCGTGCATTGCAGAGGGGCTCCAGGCTCAGGTTGGAGCAGACCTTCGCTACTCGTGTGGCTCATGTGTGTCATTGCCAGGAAAGCTTGAGCCATTGCAGGGAGTTACCTGTCAAAAAACAACCCTCTCTTTTTTTTTCTATCCAGCAGAAAGAAGAAAGAAAGAGAAAAAAAAACAGGACAGGCAGAAATAGGTTGCTTTGCATACACCTACATGCAATATAGCCATTGTGTCATAGCTGTAAGTGAGACAACAGTCCTTGGTGCATCTGCCTCCCCAGCAGCTGCGCTGACAGGTCCGGGGCCGGGGTGTCAGTGTGAGTGTGACTGTGAATACATTTGTTAGACATTAGACAAGATGGCTGACATCCTGGCCTATGGGTTCCTGTTCATTTACATGCAGAGCTCCGTCCCATTTGTGTTTTTTATATATGTTTTTGATGAGAGGATGTTGCAACCTGCAACAGAAAATCCATTTTTTAAAATCAGTATTTATAATGTAGGCTTTTTTCCAGACAGCTGACCTCTCTATCCCCTCACACAGACTGTACACACACCTGTATACATGCAGGTCGGTATCTGAATACACACACAAACACACCTGTGTAGTGATCAAACGTCTAGCGCCCCTGATCTAGTTCCTTTTAATGTACTCTCCATGGTGACAGCAGTGATTCACATGCGTGATTCATTCATACACAGAGGAAATTGCTCACCATCTCATTAATATTCAGTGACATAAACATCTTATACTTCATAAACTTTCACAAATACTGCACTTACCCAGTTTCCCTCTGGGGTAATATTTGTTGAAGTGCATTAGTTTTAGAGGACCATGCTAATGTAGTAAATGCATGTGTACTTTTATAAATTGCTGCATTAAAAATCACAGCAGAGTGTGAGTGATAAGGGAATAAGTGAGGGGGTAATATTGAGGTAGTTAGATATTATGGAAGTCACTGGGTATTTGACCAAAAGACCATTCTAATGCTCTGTAACCTTATCACACTAAATGGTATTTAAGTCACTTTAATTCGAACTGATGTTAATGCAAAAGCAGGTTAAAGCAGCCAGGAGCTGATCATGTTCAGCTGTAATGTAAACACCATATGAGTGAGTTTGTAAATTTTATGTACTCAAATATAAATCCTTATGAAATGTATGTAGGGCTGTGCTGCATTCAGGTATTTATATTTTTGCCTTTCAGGGCAGGAAATTCATATTATATATTTGTATCATTTTAATAAATACAGCTTTAAAAGTGCATACAGTCTCACCTAAGTCAGTAAATTCCTTTCATTTGCTTAGATGCCACTGATTTAACACACGCGCTTGCACGTACACACAGACACACACTCGCACATCATTTGAAGACAGAGTGAAAGTGGTCTGACTCATCTGGCTCCATTTTCTCCTTCCAGAAGTTAAGTCAGATAAACTCTGACTCTGTGCTACTCAGTTGAAAAAGAGATGGATGGATCCTGTACATGGCGACTGTCTCAGAGATGAGTGCGTTGGTGACAGAGGGGGGCCTAAGATGGATTAGATATGGTTTTATCAATGAGCACCAGGCTGGCATGGCGGTGGCAATCTCTTATCATGTCGTCTCAATTTGTAAAGCAAAAAGAACAAGGGGAAAGAGGGGAGAGGAGATGGAATGACTCCAAGTGGAGAAGGAGAAATAGAGCTGAGGGACGGAAGGATTCAAGCAACGCTTAAAAAAAAAGAGAGAGCGCGGTAGAAATAGAAAGAGAGAGAGGATTTCAGCAGTCAGAAGCTGTATTGTTTCTTAAAGGTGCTTCAGCTTGGACCTGAATGTCAACTTCCACTGAATAATTGTCTGTGCCAAAGGCAAGCCATGTGGCCTTCTTATGACAATGAATTTCTCAACTCCTCTTTAAACCTGCATCTTTATTAGACCACCCACTCTTGAAATAAAGTTCATATGACATTTTATGTTTCTATTATTTATGAGTTAGGCGGCTGTTCATTTTATGGGCTCTTGCTTCCCCCTCCAGGCTTACTTCACCACCCCACCATCAGTCTTCTGCTGTCGCCTCTTTTGTCACACATTGTTCCAAAGGTTTTGATATTTCCTCCTCTGTCTCGACAAATAGATAAAAGCGGCAAATTAATATCATTAGCATGTGTGTTTTTTTCGGGCCAACCCCCCATACATCTGACTGCTGGCTTCTACAGAACTACACATCCAGAACAATTAGGCACGATGAATCGTACCTGTCCCTTTCGGCCAAATTGCAACACTTCATCAAAACATCAAAAACAGGAATGCATAATGATATGCGATGCATCTCTTCCCTTGAATAAGAAGGATGCACGCTCTTGTTTCAGTCTCTCATATTGTGGCATCCACAGTGACTGACGTTTCGTGGAATCACTGAGAGCAGACAGTTGTTTTATGGTTGATACTAGAAGCATCCAGTTGATGAAAATGTCATTCTTGACCTATCCTGGCTCAGACATCGTGTCCTGTGGATGTTGTTGTTGTTGTTGTTGTGGCTGTTTTTGATCAGAATGACCATTGGCCTTCTTCTGAGTGATGTTACTGCATCCAGCTTTGTTGATGTTGAATAATTCATTCCAGTGTTTTTTTTTCTTCTCTTTTTTTCTTCATCCTGCATTTATTAATTTTTGACTGCCCTCACTGTTAAGTTGATGTTGGCTTAATGATGCCCTGAAAGGTTTTAGCTGAATGATGGGACTCATCGTGTCACGAACAGCGACCAGTGCTAAACCCTCAGACAAAGTGCAGCAAGTGGGAGCAAATCCCTGCGTCTAAATCCTTCACATCTTTCAAACAATGCACAAATTTGTTCTCCGGACGATTTGTAATATTCTTATTTCTTTTTCCTGTTGTTGGAGTTGAGGGATTTAGGAGCTTGTGCTTTTGCCCACTTACAAGAAGCTCAGCAATGGCAGTTTTGAAGCAGTGCATTAGTCTCTGGAAAGAAACATGAAAACGCTGTATACTGTAGTGCCATATCTTAATCTGTGGCATATGGCTTTCAAATGACCAGCTTACACCTTGTCTGTCTAAGATCTAAATCTGCTATTAAAATAAGCCAATCCCTTTTAAACACTGCAAGTATAATAAGATTATAGTTTTAATATGCTGCACAGTGTATAAAAAGCTGGAGACTTTTTACAAAAGGAAATTGCTTTATCAAATAACAGATTTCAATCAATGATTATGTTTGATATTTAAATCATGTTTCACTTCATGGGATTTTATCTTTCAAGCTTTTATACCATACATTTATACATATATATTTATAGATTATATAAGTCCCCATTGCAGGAGACAAATAATCTGATTAAAGGCTTGCGAAGTTCTGACTTTGTGGGGGTTAGGGTTTCAACTCTTTGATTTCTGTAGGTCCAAAAATTTTCATAATAACTCCCAGACTGAGTTTCCAGTTGACTGATTTACAACTGCCCTTTTCTGTGTCTTTGGAAAAGGCCACTTGACTTGATCTAGTGTGCCAAACACGTTGGTACCACTTGAATTTTTAATACTTCTGAAACCTCCGACTCTACACAGTATGTCTGGCCGCCAATGGCAAGCTCGCACTAAGATTGGAATTCAACTGTCTAGACACAATCTGCCCATGAATAAAGGGATTTCATGAGGAAGCATAAGAAA
Source organism: Caranx ignobilis (assembly GCA_021432705.1). Classification (NCBI taxonomy): domain Eukaryota; kingdom Metazoa; phylum Chordata; class Actinopteri; order Carangiformes; family Carangidae; genus Caranx; species Caranx ignobilis. The sequence continues at coordinate 14,558,627 of MU269981.1, read as the reverse complement.
AAAAAAACACACACAGTGAGATGGTTGTGATTGGAGGTCTATGACTTCAGTACAAAAGTATGCGACTACATTTTGTCACTCATACCAAGACTTGAACACATTATTATGTGACGGCAGCAACGCCATAGTGTTCAGTACAGTTAGCCACATTAATTATTCATATGAGTCCAATCTCAGTTTCACTTTGAGGGTTCTCATATGCAATTAGAAGTAATGAATGTGCTTCTTAATTACATTCATTTGTGCAAATTTCCATTCCCCATTGAATTTTTCTGTGGAAACATTGTGACACTGACCAATGGCGTATCATTTGCAATGTGACTAAATCCATTCAGCATAGAACAATTAGCTGTAATTAGTGTTACAATGTCATCAGCGACCAGGGGAAAGACTAAGCTGACATGCAAGAGAGAAGAAGACCCTTGTTCGGAGAGTTAAAAAGTCCAACATTGTAGTAAGATCCAGATAATTGGCTGACCACAGGTTAGAAAGATGATGAACTGCTGTAAGACTGTTGGGCTTGATTGTTCTTCTTTTTTTTTTTTTTTTTTTTTTCAAATTTTATTCATGTAAAGTTGGCTGAGCGGGCATTCACTTTGATAGCAATGGCCTTCTCCACATTTACACACTTTAAGAGCTGCCAGTGCAACCTTTTACTTCTGGCAACCCGTCTCACCGTGGACTGCTCCTAAATGAGCAGGTTCACCGAGGTGATTAAGAATGAAGTGCCTTGCTTAAGGGTACATGGCTGGCAGTTATTGAAAGACAGGAGAAAGCATGTCTCATTAATTTCACAACACAACCTTACATATTGTCATGTTATCAGAGGTATTCTGTCCGCGGTGTGTATCTTTAATTCATTCCGCACATAAAATGGTAATGCAGCCTGCTCTTTTTCTTGCAGTTATCCCACAATCTACAAGATAACTTCTTCAAACCGCTTTTTTTTTTCACATCATTTGCACCAGTTTGCTTCCCGCTATATATTCTCCCTCATATAAATAAATAAAAGCCTTTGTGCCTTCTGGCTCCTAGAACTTTTTACAGCTGCCCCAGTGGGCCTGCAACAGAGCTAAATGAAGCAACAGTGAGTATTAACCTACATAGATTGGACCTTTCCTTTTAAGATGATTTTAGATTTTTTTTTTTTCCTCTCTCCTTTTTTCTGACCGCCGGGGGTCTAGAGCTGAGTCAGAAGGGGATTTAGATGGACTCATCTGTATCCTTCTCAACCGGTTGGGATTTGGTGGGAGTGCTCAGCACTCAGAGGTGAGGTGGAGGGGAACCTTTGTTTTATCTGGTTCAAATGCCACACCAGTTGTCTCGGAGAGAGAGACGAGCTATTGATCTGGAGGAGTCAACTCAGCTCACAGAAATCTCTCTCCACCCTCCTTCAAACGACTGAAAAGTGTCATGTTAGAAACCTCCTTTTCCAGAGTATTAGGCCCCTTCTTTGTTGCTCTGCCAAAGTCTTCACTGAAGTTGAGACGGGAGCTTTCTGGTGCAATCATCCAGATCTTAGCAGGACAAGACGGGAAAGATATTAAAAGATTTCAGGACAATCAGCGCATGGCATTTACAGTTTTCATACCAGTTGAAGTGCTTCACTGCCAGAACCAAAAGAAAATATCACACATGATGAAAGCTGAACAAATTGTCCCAGTGTTGAGGGCTGACTTACAAACTAACTGCTAAACAGGCGGTGTTTAGACTGAATACATAAAACCAGCAGCGCCATAAATCTATGGCACATTATGAGTGACACTTATTTATTTTTTGGCTTAGTTTTGTTGCAAGAGAGGATTGGCTCTAAGCCGTTTAACTTTGACCAGAAATCTACAAATTAGCTTTTTTTTTTTGTTTTGTTTTTTTTAAAGAATTAACTTGTATATACTCAGTCATTCTATTCTACTCTTTTAGGGGATTATCAGCACATAATTTTATACTTTTGTTCCAGCATCTCTTAATGCTCTAATGTGCCCTAAGAGATGTGATTTGAATGCTCAAAGACTTGTGCTATCTTTAGGAGAAAAACAGGAAAGTTGGCTGAACACACCGTGTTTGACTGTCCAAAAGTTGCTGCTTCAAATTCACTCAGCAACACTGTGACTTCAGTTGGCTTTTCAAAGACCTGTACAATTAAAATACTCATTCTGAAGTTGTTAACATGTTCAGTAAGTCTTGTGTCTGGTTTGGGAAGGGATCAATAGCTGCCAAGTTTGATCGTGTCTCTGGACAATGTATTCTGAACTCGGCAGGGGTAGAGAGAGACTTCAAACAAGGATAGAGGCTCAAAGGCCCGAGCCAGCAATTCACTTTGTTCCATTTCACTGACTCTGTGATTCCTAAACTGGAATATGGCTCAGGCTGCATATTAAACCTGTGAAATGTTCGAGGTGGGGGGAGGTGAGCTGCTTTGGTGCTTGATTCCATCTTGCTGATATGATCTCAGTAACACCAAACATGAATCATTAAAAACAACAAGACACACAAAATCAAAAATGGGCGAGCTATTTATTGGATGCCAATGGTGTCTCTGGCACTTGGGCCAAAAGGCTATGTAGCAGTGCATGTTGAAATCAAGCATCCAGTAAACACTGCCTGAAACCTCGAAGTCAGAGCCCTTCATATAATAAACTTACTTCAGCTTTTAAAGTTTGAAGAAAATCTGGCCACAGATCTGGACACAACAAAACCCCTCCAATATTTCTCAAGAATCTCGCTGTCCTTTCAGTGCGATGAGCCGAGGTTGCACCTGCCTGAAAGAGCTGAAACCTTTCCCTCAGAAGCAGGAGGAAAACATGGGAAGCTATAAAATATAGATGGGCTGATGTTTTATTCAAGGCCATTTGTTATAGATAGCTTTTTACAAAAATCCAACTCCTTTTCATTTTTAGTTTGAGAGCTCGTGTTGGCGGGAACATTTCTGGCTGCAATTTCGCCGCACCTGTCCCTCCCACCATCCCCACCCTGCTTTGCACGAGACGTACTTTAACACACACAGCGAACACAACCTGCCACTTAACAGTTCTTAGCTTTAACCCAAAGCACTGCATTATGAATATGCCCTATCTCATATCCAGCATCTTGGCTTTATGTTGCATTATGTTAATATCCCTGAGATGTGGAAGGACTTTCTTTGGCATTCAAACAGAGGGGAAAAATATTAGTGCATATTAAAATGTATGACTACAATATCTCCTCATTTGAGATTGTATGTTTGTATGTTTATGTTTGTAAATTCTTATCACAAGGTCAGAGGTCAGCCTGCTTCATGTTTCAATAAAGCCATTATGCTCTGCATCAGAGGTGTTGAGTTTCAGCATAACCAATGGCATGGTTTATTGTTAACAACTGCATTAGCGAAGCTGAGATGGGGTTAGAGGAAGTGCAGCTCTCTCTTTCTCCTTTTCTCTCTCTCACCATGCTCTCTCCCCCACCACCCCCTTCTGTTAAGATATAGCGCTGTAGACAGATTAAAATGCATGGTCTCATCCCTTTCTCATTTTTCACATGCAGTCGGTCTCAAGGATAAGGATGGCCTCTGCTCAGAAGGACTTATTGACCAAAATAACTGTGCATCAATATGTCTCCTGAAGGCTGAGCAGACCACAGCATCACAGGGGTTGTATTTTCACCAACTCTCTCAGCCTTTAATGCTATTGACCTGAGTTAGTCTGATATGCTGCAGAATGGCATGGCAGGTCGGAAACATATGGAAAAAAGGCCATCCTAAAGCTCCGTTGTCCTAAATTTAAAAAAAGAGGAACATTTATTGATATCAGGGCAAAATGAATCACACAAGTGTATGCTGACAGACGAGAAAGAGGAACAAAAACCAGAGGAAATTAGCTTGGGGAACGACATGCTGTGACCAATGTAAAATTATATTGCTGCTTTTCTCTGGCTTATTTTTTCAATAACAAATTGCTATGAGATAAACTGCAGTTTTGATGGGATTCAATTTACAGTGATAGCTGTGGTTTTGCCGCGATGACATCAATGATATGATGACAGACGGCTACAACCATGATGCCATCTGTCTGTATTCCACGTATTAGCATATATCAACTAAAATGTGTCATTCACAAGAAATGCAATATTTTCCTGTGAAATCATTAATTTCACAAGCGCGGGCATAAAATCGTAATAAATCTCATGCATAACAGTTGACACACACCCCCACATGCACACACACACACTCTCCAGTTCCGGGGACGTTAACGGCAGTTAATTCAATTGGTTGAAATATAATAAAGCATGCAGGTTACAGTATGTTTTTAATCTGCATCTGGAGTCGCTGCTGTGATTTAATCCAGGTGTTGAATGCATACGCATGAATGGGATTACTCCCCCACTGTACAGTATGGGACGTCTCCCCACCTAATCAATGTATGCACTGACTGGCTGATAAATTGGTATTCGTGGACAAATGGATCACTTCAGAAACCACTCACGGGTTGGTAACGCTGACAAATGGAGTGAGTGTGCGGCTAGGAAGGGAGAAGGAGTTGTGCTGAATGAGCGCAGGAAGAGAGGGGGAAGAAACAGGATGGGGTTTTCAGATAGGACATGCTGAGGAAGTAGATTTTCAGGTGGGCCCTACAGGACGTGTTTGGCTTAACAGAAAGTGACAGGGGGCTTTTGAAGGGCTTGACACTGAACACATGAACCTGGTTGTTGTGAACCCTCCCCAGCAAGTGAGCCAAGGCATTCATCACATTCACCATGGTCAAGTTCGCAAAAGGCACTGCTGCCCGGGTGCTTTGTGAGGCATCTGTGGGGACCTCAAGGCAATGCAGCGCTCGTGAGGTCACTCATCTGTCTGCCACTCCATGCATGCAGAAGCAGACCTGGAGCTGAAGCTTTGCCAGGAGCTCTGGGCAAGCAGGCAGACAGACTGTGTCCCTTTGTCCCCATTTCCCCCAGACACCTGCATGATTGCATTGATTTGTCCTGATTCCATTCAGCCAGGGGTCCCGCTGGATTTCAAGTGTCAAACATCTGTCATACAGAGGCCTCCTCACGCTCACTAATTCAGCACACTAAATCTCCACTGCTAAATCTTCACAGAACTGATTGTGAATATGTGACAGGAATCGGATGAGCTAAAGAAAACAACATATTTCCAGTGCAATTTAAAATTGAAAACCTTTTTTTTCCGTAACTGAATAAACTAACATATGTGTATCCCATTTTAAAACATTTTGTTTTATTTCATTTTGTTTTGTTTTGCTGACATCTTTTCACTCAAATGAATTATTTGAAAGTATCCCTTACCGTTCATTTTAGATGGAAAGGCAAGAGAGGGAAAGAAATACAGAGTGAAAGAAAGACAGAGTCTGCTGTACAGAGTGAGTTCACAGTGTTCGCAGAAAATAGACTGGAACGTCTCCTGAAGCCAGTTACAGGAAGCAGCGGCAGCAAAGTCTTTGTTATGATAAAATCAGGGACCTCTGCGAGCATGCCCTTGATTCTGCAGTTGGCTTAACTCGGCAGGTCACCAAGGGGAGGCAGATGTTGTCTCGAGGCATGTCCCACTGCCTCTGCGAGGGCTCCGGCTGGTGTCGCGCAGCTTACAGGTGCAGAGGGGATGGTGGACGGGGAGCGGGGGGCGGTGGAGGTGCACTAAGCCCGTCGCTCAGCCGCCACAGGCCAGCACTGGGGATGTTGGAATGAGTAGATATGCTCATTTTGATCCACTGAGGTATAATAATTGATGATCAGCCCTGCTGTCGCATCTGGGAATCACTGGTCCATGCTATAATACAGCCTTAATGCAACACATGGTGGTGTGGACAGAGGTGACATGGGGTCTCATGCTGGCTTCTATTTCATGTGGTACTGTATAAAAAATGATTGAGGGAATACAGGTCCATATAACACATTATAGAAAACCATCTCTGGCACCTTAACCCTGCATGTTGAATGCACCGCTGAAATCATCCCCCGAAGAGACTCAATAAATTTGATTACTGAAAGCTCTCTTTTCAAATATTTCTCTCCTTGAAGCTTTGTTAGGACTTTTATTTTCATTATGGCTGTATAAACATATAATGGAGAGCAAACGCACAAACAATACTTTCTCCAGATGAAGAAAAGTAGCAATAAGGATTAAAAGGAGGCAGACATGAAAAAAAAAATGCCAGAAAATGTCATTTCGGGACCATTTTAATCTTGAAGTGACAAGTGAAAATGGAGTTTAGATTATACAGGATGGTGCAAAAACAGAACTCTGGCATCAAACGTGCAGTATTTGTGTTCTGTAAAAAGAAACTAATTGTCTTTATTGTTTATTTGACTGAATTTATAGAGAAAAGAACAGAAAGAGTTGCAAGGAATGTTCCTCCTTAAAGTCCAACATCACACCGTAAGCTCTAAACCTGACCCATTTTCTGTATTTCCTGTTGTCCTAATAAAAAAAAAATCCAATTTGGTTCGTGGTATTTGGTTACTTGATTAATCACCATTATTTTCACAGATGCACAGTGCATGCAGAAACACGACACACCAGGCATACAAAAGAAAACATGCATGCACAAGCACACACATACAGCTTGATCTGCATCAGAGCTGAACAAACCACCCACGTTGTACAACCACTGTTAAGAACAGACACCTCAAGCACAAAACCACTGACAACCTGAGGGTCTTTGAAAGCCTGCACTCGCTGATCCTTCTTTAGTGTGGTTCTCCTGTAGCAAGAGATCAAACGTAAACACTGCAGCCCAACACGAGAAAATTCCAGAGAGAGAGGTCTCCCAGTGTTTCCCAATAACCTGGCCTCGCATAACGCCAGTGCTTCTTTTTGAAATCAATGCGAAGCAATGAAAAAAGAAAAGTTTGGGTTTCTGAATAAATTCCAAAAGGATCAATTGGCTGCCATTATCCTGGCCACACTAAACAACATTTAAACCACTGAGCGGCTTTGTCTGCTTTGAAAAAAAAAGAGCTCTGTTTCGTGTGTGTTGTCATTGTTGGTCGTCAGTGATCCGATCAAATTTTAATCACACTATTCAGCCTCATTGATTTCAGTTTACCACAGATTGTGTTGAATGAAATATTGTTCTTTTTTTTCTCCATCAGTGGCAATTACCCAACAATGAGAGCTCAATATCACAGTGTATTAGGAGGCATGGTGTTTATGAAATACTGGGTTTGGACGACTTCTCTGCAGCTGCCAGCATTTGAATATAACAGGCGTACATGAATTCATATTCACATGTGAAGCAGACACCCGCCTGTGGGCCTCTCAAGCAGGCACTCATTTACTTTAATATAGACCTACTTATACACCCGCACGTCCAGCACCGACACTGCAGACGAAGGCAGACAGACAGACAGACAATCACACACATCAGAGGCAGTGAATGGATGCTTCATCTTAAGTTATATCATTTCACTCAATGATTGCACCGAGCACCATTTTTACTGTGCTGTGTCTCCACGGTTCAAGACTAGAGAAATCACATAGGTACAAACCACAGTCTCCAAATGCCTCCGTGTTGAAAAGCATGTTTTAATTTCAAGGTCAAACAGTGTAAGAAATTTTTGGATTGCAGTTGTTGCTGTGCTCCTGTTAAAATGTCTTGAAAAGCAAATGAATCTCCAGGATGTGTAATATTAACAGTTGTGTACTTCTGTAAAGGTAAACCTGCTTTGTCCTCAAAAAGCATCTCTCATGGGGGATCTTAAGTTTTTTGTTCTTCTTTTATCACTTCTCGCTTGGCACTACAATTACCATTGTTGTGTTGTAAATGATTAATATTCATTTTTCCAAAGTGAAAAATGTGCACACTTTCACAGAACGCAGGCAAATTCCATCTGTCTTACCTTTGGAGCATCTGCCATCGCTTACAGGGCCGTCCACCTCACGAGTCACAGGGACTTAGGGACATCTGTCCCAACAGATAGAAAATCAGGATAGGGCCATCCATTCTGTTAACGCTCCACTGAACTCTGTGTTATGTTCACCATAATTTGCTTTTGGTTGCTGCAGCATCCCGGAATATTGCTTTGCAGCTTCTCAGACAAAGTCGGCTGGTTGTAATGTGTCCCTTTTCGGCCATTCTGCAAGCAGATAATTTGATAAACCCCCAGACGTAATGGCTATGCTGCATCCTGATAAATGTGGGTAATATGACAGGGGACAGAGGATTTCCCTAACAATTTCTGAAGAGAAGTTTGGCTATTAGGATGATTTGATATTTTCCGGGGAGAGTATATTTGATCTGAAGGGAATGTATTTTGTTGGCATTCTGTCTGACTTTTTTAGTTACGGGAATTGATGCATATATTGTCTGTTTTGTTTCTAAGCTTGTTTTTGAATGCGGGTGTTGTGTTTGGATATGTTCAGGCAATATTTCCTGTCAAATAGTTCCTGCAGTTTCAGCTACAAAACTCATATTCCACGGGGTAAACAAAGTAATGTTACAAACACAAAGCGTTGCACAGCGTTTCTGTTATAGCGCCATATGGTGTTTCACTTCTCCCGAACAAGAATACTCTCCGCTGCACACATTTTATTCATAATACCCTCTTATATATTCCTGAAAACACAAATCCGAGTAAAGTTAGTGAAACTGACCATGCAGTGACCCAAAAGCTCAGTCAGCCATTCCTAGTGCGCTCGTCTTGCTTTCTCTCAATCTTCTGAGGGTAAACGCGTCAGCTATTCCTCTTATGGTAAAATATGCAATCTGTGCCTGCCAGTCTATGAGCGAGTTTTGGGTTAATCCTCATGAATACGTGACTTTGTCTGCATGAATAAATAAAACCTGCTCACTGGGTAATTGAGGTGCCGTGCCACTAACAAACGAGGACACAATTTGTAAATGGGATCCCCCCCTCCCCTCGATCTAGAACCAACTGCGATTCATATCACATTAGTGTGCGTACTAAAATCATATTGATACACTATATAAAGACGATGTGACATTGAAATGTTGGATTTTTTCCCCTGAGGACTCTGGAGAAGTTCTATTATCTTTCTGATATTTTATTATTTGCTTCAGTTTTGTGGAAGCTCAAGTGTAAAAATGCCAGAGTGTTGATGACTAAATTTTGTGCCTGGAGGTAGAAAATTTTAAATAAGCCACAATTTAAAAATGATTTAACTCTATATGAACTTGCCTTCTCAAGCAATCTGATCCCACACAGGCTCGCTGCCAAAATATTTTATTTATAAGCACATAATATATTTGCAATCGCATGTACAATATAAACTGTATATAATAAGACACATTGCAATGTTAATGAGCTTTCTAAAATGTATAAAGAACCTTTAGAGTGCAGTGGCAGCAGAGAAAGAGAGAAAGGAGACATAAGGAGACAACAGACAGAGACAGAGTCGGGGTCAGCCATGATTCCATCATGGCTCGTTGCCCCTCAGAAAGTGGTCCATTTTGTATTTAAAGTGGTCCCAATTATGGCCAATTTTGTGTTATAAGTGTAAGTGATTCCATATGTTGATCCCCTTTATAGAAAAAAGCTGTCTGTCTGAAGGAGGTTTTGTGACAGTGCACTTTGCAATTTCCCACAGCAGCACTGTTGGTAATTGAGCCAAAAGCCCAGAAAGGTTTCAGCGTGTCACTAAGAACCTCAGCAGCCAGGTTACATAAACATTTATGGATGGGATGTAGTGTTGGCAAATTCAAACCAACCAACAGACCATGACTGTAATTTAGAAAATAAAGAGCATAACAGTCTACACACTATAATTAATTTAAGTGTGTATTCATTTTGTTTTAAAACACATTTAGTTTTAATTTGGCTCCTTTGGGCACAATTTAAAACTCTGAACTCTTTGAATTCACTTACTCCATCTGGTGAATAATAATAATAAAACAATCATCAGTGATATATAGAACTGTAGAGTAGTGTGGAGATTCTGCCAGAGGTGTGAAAGCTTGAGGTGGTGGCCCTGCCGACACTCTTCCTCCTCATCTGCATACATCTGGAGACCTGATGTGACTCAGACACATTCTTACTTAAAGCAGTGCAAGGAAAAGGCACTGGGAGATTCCAGCTTTGCTCTGCGGCCAGGATGACTTTGTCATTGTCACTTACACTTAAACCCTCATACAGACGCTGCTGATTCTATGTACATGCTCTGCACCTCCATAGAAAAAATGACATTGTGTGATTGAGTGTTAACTGTGTCAAAAGTCCATTAAAGTGAGACTGCTGTTTGGTCTAAATTACAGTAGGCCTATATAACTCGTCCTTTTCCACCCACTTCAGAGGATATGCAGCCTTAGAGATGAAATTAAATGGGTGCGAGCGACAAGAATATTACCGTATCAGTCAGATAATTCAGGGCTGGGTAAGGAGGTCTTTTGATTGCCTGGTAAACAAATTTGCATTGTCTTCTTTTCAGCATGCACACTTCATTTCATGTGGACAAATGAGCAGCTTCATTTCCCGGATTGGCTGTATCTTATTGTTTGAAAGCGATAATGCAGCTGATGATCATAATTGATGAGTCTGCTATGATGCAACCTTTTCCTGGTTGGATGGGTGGTGGCTGTGTACCATTGTATGGCAAGCACACTTGCATATTCATCCAGTTAAAACCAATTATATTCCCTGAAAGATAAAAGCTCTCTGTCAAATGATTTTCACTTGTTCAATCAGAATAGTACATCAGAGTGACAACAAATTGAGGTCGACTAAGTTTACATTACATTGCTTTTTTGTGAGTGTTGTTAGTTTACTGTCTTTGGTAATTGCTGTGAGGGCTGGCTTGAATTTGCTCAGGGACTGACAGAACAATTAGCTTCTATAATACCAGAACACCAGTGATCTATCATTGCTACTGTCTTGGGAGACAAGCGTTATAATGGCCCAACAATTTGGGTAGCGTTTACTGTAACAGCAAAAAGTACACAACTATTATGATACTTATCTCACAATATCTGATGACGCTGAATGCCTAGAGAATGATATAATCAAACTCAAATAGGGCACCTCCAGCTTTTAGCCCATCATTTACCACCGCAGCACACTTTTCTGGTGTTCGATATCCCACCAAAGCAAAGCCTTGAGAAGCGCATTGATTTCAGTGGGGTCCTCTTCGCCAGTCCTGCCCCTCATGCCTGGTGCTTGACCCACTTATTTTCTCATCTTTCCCTGTTTTCTCATGAGAGTTATGCTTGCACGCTGCTTTTCCCATTACAGTGTGAGTGGATGCAGGCCAAGTATGATTGCATCGCATAGTCTGTCTGTCTCTCTCTCTGTGACTCACACAAACACACACAAACACACACACACACACACACACACACACACACTGTCTACCTGAGTGAGTTAGGTGATACCAGTTCAGTTAGCCAACAAATAAATCACCAGACAAATTGACATGTATGCCACAAGAGAGGCCGTTTTTAAAGGAGTCATTGAACACTGCATGTACTATAAGGATTTCAGCCATGATGGCTATTGATAAAGCACTGAGTTCAAAACTAAAAGCAGCGGCCCACACTGGTCCACTAATCCCACAAAATATCACACTGACAGCACAGAGCTGCATGCGGCCTTGGCCTTTCGCACTTGTTTGGGGAACTCTCGCTGTCCCTGCCCATAGAGTGTAAGTCAAAACAAATCAAATATATTTCAATTTTAAGTCATTCACTCACATTTTTGAATCTGCATAACAAGCCCCAAGGTCTCAGAGAAGATTAGATACCCAAGGATTGAACTCTCAGGGTCTTCCTGTCTTCCTTCACCCCATCAGATGTGAAGCATGCTGTGTAAACAAGGCCACCTGATGGGCAGGGATGTTATAATTCATTTCTGATTTAATCTGTACATAATTTATCATGTATAAAGAATTCCTGACAGTCTTCATAAGATACTGTTGCGAAAAAGAAAGCCTATTATATAAACAGCAAACACCAGGTGTTGGACAGCAATAAGAGGCAGCCTTCAGTGTTACATATCAGCTTTCATTTCCCAGGATTGTAGAATAAGATAAACATTAGACTGCTTAAATTTAATTATATTATACTGTACATTATATAAAAGCCAGGTTAGGCACATCCATCACTCAAGAGTGATGTTAAGGTTTGAATTAAACTTGCTGATAGAATGAAGCACAGCTCACTCTGCAACTCTGTCTGACCCTGTATGAAGTATTTGCTGCATGTAATGAAGCCGAGTCCCACAATTAGCCTGAGGCATACTCACATTCATAGCTCGAAGCCAGACACAGCTCTTTCTTTTGTGTGGCACTGTTTCTAGGTTTGGTCTGGTAGTGTGAGAAAGCTCAAATCTGGATGATAGATGTACGTTTCTGACTGTGCAGCGAAGGGTTCAACGTTGGAAAAAGGCCCTTTGGTTGCCTTTTTGTTGCGTTAGCGTTATTAATATTTGCTGACTATGAAGAATTTTTGAGTAAAAGGATTTTAAAGGTGTAATGTTTCATTTTGTATCATATGGTATCCAAATCTACCGAGGAGAATATATTATTTGTTCATCAATTAGTTATTTGATAGGTGTTCAGAGATTTTCATTTTGATACTTGCTCAGCCAGAAAGGATAAGGCCAGGGGAGAGCATGCAGGCAGCAGAGTTTAAGGCTGGAGTTTAGTTTTCTTTGGAAGGCTGCATAATATTTCTTAATAGGGTTGAAAGCAGGCTCGAGGCAGGTCTGTGGAGATTCTCCCTTCCTCTCCTGGATTATCATTTTTAAGCAGCTTCCTTGGGAGCATCCAGAATGAGTGTTATAGAAGGGAGGGTTGAAAAAAAAAAATAGACCTTACCAATTTAGTTATTTCACCAATTTACTTCCTTTCATATAATTTGCAAAAATTTACTGCTCACCCTCATCCAAGCAAGTTCTGGCTCATTTGTTCCCCACCAAAAAAAAAAAAGCAAACACATTTTGAGCTTCACTCTGTTGTGCCAGCTGCTACTGCAACTTGGACTTGCTCAGTTTTTCTCCCGCGTGACACATCGAGCCCGGGCACTTCACTGTTGGGTGTATGTATTTCTTAAGGACAGAGCAAGAGCAGTGGAACAACACAGAGAGAATCCTTTGCTCTTGATTTATTTTTATCAGTGATGAGGGAATAACATGGAGATATCACACGCAGCGCTGATGCTAATACAATTTGTTTTCATATTAAAGAATTCATGTGAACTTCAGTTTGGAAAAAGACGCCCTGAGCTGAACTCGTGAGGATAGAGAAGAGTGACAATGATCTCTCCTTGGACTTCATGGCAAATATCACAGAAGTGTCCCACTTTATTGTTTTATGCAGTTGACATCCATTAAGCAATGCAAATGCGGTATGGCAAATCCTTGAGAGGAAGTTGCAATTTATATTGAAACAGATGGTGAAAATACAATTCAGTATGACTACTGATCCTCAGTGGAGGCTGAGCTACAAATGGATCCATCATGTGAAGCAGTCGTGTTTTCAGCCTATATTCTGCGTCCATGTTGTCCATTTTTAAGACAATGCCCGTTCTTATTAGCTGGAAAATCTGAACTTCTTCAGGTAATCAAAACTTCCTCCTGATTTTCCTGTCACAGCAATAGCATTTGCATTTTTCAACAGAGCCAGGACTTGAGCAAAGAGTGTGATTGCTCTCTTTGCTGGTTAAATGTTTAAAGAAGACATGCAATTTGAATTGCTGCAGAGCTCATCAATATGAAATTGGACTAGTGGAGGGAAACAAAATGTAAGGAGGCAGCCTAGCACTCTCTATGCCCAAATCCAACACTCCATTTTCCACCACGGACACACAGGGTAGACTTTAATCCCTTGGTCACTCTACCTTCTAAGGGCTTCCTCCGATATTGACAATATAAATACTTGGAAAACATATCAGAGTGTCTGCAGGGGAAAAGAACAATGCCTTCTGACAATTGAATGTTGAATATTTCATACATATTAAAAAATCTATTTGCAAAGCTCAGCTATTGATTGACCAAAAAAACAATTTCTGAATATCACTGTGTCAGTCAGTCGTATTTCCACATTTACAGACAGGAGCTAATGTTTTTAATGACAAGAATAATCAGGTTTGTTAACTAGCATAAAGGATTCTGTATCCATCTGGGGGAAACTTCATTGGGACTCTGAGCTTGTTATCTGTCATTCAAAGAATGATCCAATAGCATTCATAATGCTGTTAAAGCCCACCCGTTGTTTTCTGCCCCCAAATCCTGCTGTGCTTGAAGATGTGTCTGCTGCAGCAAAATTATTAAATTGTATTTTTCACTCTCAGGGGTTGTCAGCAGCCTTGCAACAAATAGAATTTCCCAATATATTTATGATTACTAGAGGGAAGGTGAAAAAGAAAACTTGATATGAGGTAAAAAGGCAAACGAGGGGGCTGAGCCTTTTGACAAGTATCGTCTCCCTTAGTAATTGATCTTAAAGTCGAGTCGGGCCCCAAATTTGACTGATAATCAAGCGCTGTTCTAACACAAATGTTGCTCAACGGAATGAAATCATTTGTATGGAGAGACAGTCAGAGTTCAATAGACTTTCTGTCATCGACTCCTTCAGCTGATAAAACGCACGAGGCAGCAGGGCGAAAGGGAGCCATTTGCAGAGTTGACAGATTCCATCATGGATGACTTTAGCATACCTGAGCGCTGCTCTTTCCCTGCCTTCTGCGTGCCCTCTGCGAGTGAGAAGGGTGATGAATCAGGCTTTATGGGCCTTCAGAATGCCAGAGAGGCCAATCTGTGCGAATGGCTGTTAAAATCTGACATAACTTGACCAGGGCCTTTTAACAAGCTCGAAGTCATACTACACCCGCAGTCTAGGCTGCACATTTGTATCACTCGCTAATATACATTGCCCTGATAAGCTACTCGCTGAGTGCCTGAATAACAAACTTGGCTGTTACTATAAGTTACAGCGGAAAACAAATATTTCATCCTGTAGTTGAGCTCATGATCTGCCTTGCCTTGCTCCCTGACTTTTCACTGCTGCAAAAAAGTGATGGAAGAACCATAGCCTCTGATCTTAGGCTCACTTATTGTGGGTTTTCCCATAACTACTGTTAGATCATTGGTTGTTAACTATTACACTGCCCTTGCCCTGGATTCCTCCTTCTATTAAAAGCCAACCAAGAAAAATAAATAAATAAATCCGGCGAGAAACTGAGACAGAGAGAGAAAATATGATCAAATTACTCAACATATTCTTCCCTGATTTTTGAGCACAGAGGCTGCAACAGTAGGAGAAAATGATGCACTATCTCATTGTTTCATTATTATCCAAAGCTGATGATTTAATCTCTTTGAAGTTGTTTCCCTTTCATTACGAAAGCCCCAAAGGCACTGCAGGCAAGCAAAATATATACACACACAAATCAGAAAGTTGGGAAAATTAAAAATCAGAAAAATGGTGACTTAATAAAAGGTTTTAATCTGATGAGCACAACCGAGCGTAACGTGGTAGTTAGATAACAAATGAAAAATGGACTCTTGTACATCAGGTTTTCCAGCAACAGTTAATTAATATTGTGGCGATATAGTTCTTCAGGATCAGCAAAAGCAGCTGTGCCTTCTATGAACATAACTCATTCTAGTATATAGGTGAGTTTTGCATTTGGCTGTTTCACCTAGATGTAACAAGCAGGTCACAATTTGGGACACAGATATTATTTTTTTGCCCCCCCTCCCCACCCCCTCTTCTTTCACCCCCCTCCTTTCACCCCCCTCAAAATCCAGAATTTCACAGTGTGAATGAGGCTTAATCTCACAATCATATTCAGCGTATGCAATATTTTGCATCAAATCACCATCTAGAATTAAACAGTGCAGCTGCAGTCCATCTAGCTTTGAAAGAGCGCACTGAATCTTTATTTCTGTCCCATTTCTCCAGGTTGCTCTCTTTATTTGCTTTTTACAGAGACCTGTTTTCTTTTTCTCCAGCGTCATATTGCGCTGAAGTTCTCGTAACTGTAAAAGCTTCTTAAATTTTTATTTTTCCATGTCCATCATGTGTCCTTGACAACAGACTTGGCTAATTCATAGTGCAAGAGGCTCAACTGCTGGGCTGTAGAAAAGGGCAGAAGCATAAAAAAAAAATGGTTACATCACCTGGACTTGAGTGTCTGATGTCTCTTCACTCAGATCTTCCCTCTGAATATTTTGTTGATGTTGTGAAGTCACATTCTCGCACAGCTACCCCTTGTGCTCATGTGTGGTTTTGTGTGTGCGTGCTTGTGTGAAGGTGTGTGTATGTGTGTGTGCATTTTGCCAGTGGTCTGGCAATCATAGGGAATAACACAGCTCCATGATTGCACACTGCCCTTGAAAAAAAAATCTATTCCCAGTTGAACTCAAAACAGCCTGAAGCCCTTCGACCAAACTCAATATTTTTCCTGTATACATTCTGCTATAGGTGGACAAGAAACATAAACGAAACGAAACACTAGTATTTGTAGGGCACCTACAGTATAGCTCTGGGTCCGCCTACACACGAGGAAATGTTGTTCATGAAATAAATCAGTTGTAATGCAGTGAGGTACTTTACTAGTGAGTGATTATAAGATTACGGCCGCACATAAAACAAGTGTAAATATACATCAGATCATTATGTCTTTTATATTTTAAGCGATGCACTCTGAAGGAATGTACTTTAGTGCATCCCAGGTTAAGTGCTATTTTCATTCACTTGTCAGCTGGTTTGGTCTTTTTTTTTTTTTTTTTCTTGGAGCATTTTACATCTGACATGCTTTTTCTTCTTGTTAAATGTCACTGACAGGTTTTGACATGAAAACTTAAGTTAGCAGTATCCAACCTGTCATACTGTATTTGTAAACAGCTTACATTTCCTTCTCCGAGCTTAGGGGAAAGGAGGTGAAGCCTGACAGCAGACAAGGGTTTTTAACAAACAACCCCACATGCATACATAATGCCCCATTTCAAAAAAAAAAAAAAAAAAAAAGAGGAGAAAGTTTGCCGCTCCATTTAATACGTAGCATTTCTCTGAGCGCCCAGAGGATACCTTCTGTCCACGGCTTCTATCGGCTGCATGTACTATACTTAGCAACCCTGAATCTTACCGGCAACACAGCTCGCCACTCCCTCTATCTATGCATCAAGGGAGTGAGTGATTTAGTGTAATGAGATTATGCCTCCTGAGGAATCCATGTGCCCATGCAGAGTCAAAGTTTCTTGGAATAATCCATCCCATGATGAATTACCTGGAGTTATTGCGAGATGAACTTTGGTTCGCTGGACAAACTTCGGACGTCACGCATTGGCTACATCAGCTGCTACACGCTGTGTCCGTGTTGCGGGGATATTGATTGATGTAGCTGAGTAGTACGATCGCTGTCCTACACAGCAGCGGAAAAAGGCCGATAGAGATCCTGTGGATTTCTTTGGCTCAAGCAGGTTTAACTTATCAGCAGAATAGGAATCTCTTGGGTCCCCAAGAGAGTTGGGCTGGGGATACATCAAGGGCAGGTGTGAGGAGACAGGTGACCCATGACCTTTGCCTCCCGCTACCTGACCTTGGAACGAGATTTCTGTCTCCGAGCTCAGGCTTAAATCTTCCTCACTAGATCAATTTGATGATGTATAGAGGATTAGGGCCGGAAGCTTGGCATCAGAGCTCAATATCTAAGTATAAAGAGACACATGGGACACAGTGTATCTGTTAAGTCACCTCTCTGTTTTGTACACATTTTCAATCTGCTTAAATCAGCAAAAAGGAATGTGGTGTTTCATGGAGGAAACGCTTCTGAGTACTTTTTTTTTGCTGTACATTTACAGTAGTCGTGATGAGCGCATCCTCGTATATAATTTGCTTAGCGAGCCATATTCTGATTCGACAGCTTGAATCAGCTGCTTAAATTCAGAAGTTAATTTGAAAGATGTGAGATTGCATCTGCTTCAAACGTCCTTACAGCTTAAACTAAAGATCTGAGCAGCAAATTCAGACTAATTTAAATTTTCTGTGTCTAGTCCGTACCTCTGAGATTGCAGAAACATCCCTGTGGTATTCCAGTCCACCAGCTGAATACATAACTCAAATATACTGTACATATCCTAAAGTATTTAATTGTCGCTGTTGTATTCTGGCGTCACTGAACAAAGCATCAAGCAGATAATTGAGAGAATCCTTATCACTGAGTATTTTATCTCACATTCCTATATGTTTTTGCTTATAAGGAAACAGAATGTCCAGTAAAATGAAAAAAGTGCTTTTCCAGCCAGATTTTATTTTTATGTAGCGTGTAAACTTCAATGTCGTCTTGCAAACACACACAAAGAGTAGAAATCTGGTCATCAATTTGGCAATCGGATGTGACCAAGGATTAAGACTGGCATGCTTGTCAAAACGCAATCTCTAAACACAGTGATGATCCATAAGCAACAAAACCTCCTCCGTTCAAGGCCTGAAATTTTATTTTATTTGTTTATTTTTTCTTCCCTCTGCAAATCAGCCTGTGACCACAGAGGGAAAACAACAGGATGAATGACTGGACATGTTATGAATGAGCAGTCACAGTGTGAGTGAACGAGTTTCATATTGACTTCACACTTAATTTCAATTGTCCTTTTCTCTTGCAAACTTCTTCTTGACCATCTAGTAACATGTTAAACTGGTATTTAAAAAAGTGTAACTGCAAGAGACGCTGCAACTCCAAAATGTTTTTTGTTTTTTTGTTTTTTCTGTGAATATGTTTCATTGCTCATAAACCTGAACAGAAGTTTTCTGTACCAAACACTCACATTTCCAGTCTGCACAGAGACTGTGCAAGACCTCATGCACAGCTTTCTGATTAGTGCCAAAATCCATAAATGACTCTGGGATTTCACCATCAATATGGGTAATTTATTAAGTCTCAGCTGAACTCTGAATAGTTTCTCTAAACTTTTAATCTCATTCCACAGCTGAGTCGGCATGTAAAATGTTCTCCTTTTCTTTGTACAGTTTGAATTTTTTATAAAGTCTCAAGTGGAAAGATCTCAATTTATTCTTGTGAGAATGTAGATGGTAACCTTTAAGATTACCCAGTCATCGCATAGCGTGCACATTTTTGATGGCTAATTACACTGCTAATTACATTTGACTATTGACTTTTCATCCCATGTAACTATTCTATTTTTGTACGTTTTGGACATGGGCACTGGTGGGTAGGTGGCATGCGTGGCTAAAACATCAACCAGGTGGTGGTTTGAAATTTCTCACCTTTGGAAGGAGTGAAAGTAAGCAGATGGCAGGCCTTTAGGGTCCATAGCACATTGTCGACAACGAATTACAGTCCAGAGGGGAATGGGATGGCTGATAACCTCCATCCCATGGTTCCATCTGCTGAATCCTAAGCAAGGACAGTGCATGCAGACATGCAAATCCAGACCCTGACATCTTGCAAGCCCTAATGTAGAATTGCACAAAAGGTGAATGGGGAAAAAATATTAATTGTGCTCTGTGGGTTTCCTGGAGCAAAAAAGAAAAGCATTTCATTTTATCACTGTACTTCAAATCCAGCACAACATTTAAAGCAGGAGAAATGATTATTTTTTACAGTGGCATGCAAAAGTTTGGGCACCCCTGGTCAAAATTAACAGTTAAGCAAGATGGAAGATGTAGTAACTGAATAAAAGTGAGTGGTAATGGCATAAAAAATAAATTAAAATAAATAAGTTGGTCATTCAAAAGCTTTTAGTAATTGTGCTTTCAATACAAAACAATCTCTGGGCCGTTTTCAGGATGTCTATTCAAAGCTCTTGTGTACAGCTCTTTGGGGTGATATAGAGAGAAAAGACTCAGAAATAGCAAGCAAAGGCAATAGTCATAAAATACATGCCAAGCCAGCCTTTTGTCCTGTTGAAACAAAGTGGTTCGCCATGTTCTGTACATTCACCAGGTTTCAAAATAGGCTTTCATCACAATGGGACTATCTAATTCCTATTGTGACAGAACAAGGCAATGTTCTCAGAATCAAATAGAAAAGGAATAATGTTGTATCTAATTGCAGTTCCTTCACTGTATTTTCCAACTGGGTTTAATCTAGCCCCATTCATGCTCATGCTAATCACAACATAGTCTGTGCAGCAGAATTACCGCCAAACATAAATCAGCCTGTTATAATTACACAGCAGGCATTGGCAGAGGCCTCCAAAGTCATCAATATAAACTACAGAGATGCAGCTTGTTGTTTCCTCTGACATCTCAATATTTGAGGGCTACAGCTCTCGGAGGAGTGGACATGAGAAAGTTACTCAGCCCCTTTCAAATTGCAACCAGTGCTGCAGCCACCCACTGAAACCTGCTGCCTCTGCCTCGATATTGTTCAGCCTATTTTGTATGTGACGCAAGGTCCTCTCTTGCTGCCACGCTTCTATGAGGAGCGGGTACAGTACGAAATGAAAGCCTGCGCCGAAACAACAGCTGTTTCTACTTATGTAATGGCTGCGGGATGACTGTTCATATCCTGGCTCGTTGAAGCTGTCACAAATCATTAATCTTGGGCCTGTCTGTGGGGCCACGCTGTCAAGTTGTTTTTGGACATGTGTGGCCAGACAGAAGTAGGACACATCATTTAAAAAGGCGCCTTCACACCTTCACAATCTAACAAGATGGCTTAGAATAATGTGACCTCACCTGCAGCTCTTGCTTTGTTGCACCGAGGTGTGTTAATTAAATGTCATTGAACGTCTTTGTTAGTGCCAAGCTGATAAATGTAAAACCTCTTCTCTGTTACTTAGTGTATGCCCCTTAATAAGAAAACCTCAGAGAGGTTATATATGTGTAACAACTCAGAATAACATATAGGACAATATATAGTTACAATATCATTTTTTTTATTTCATCCTTTTGTGAGCTATTGAGTGTTCTAGGAGGACTACAGGAAATCCTCATTCTGTCAAGTGAGCACTAAAGGAAGACATTGTAAATTTCTTGATGGTTGGGTTTATGTATGTCTGTTGCTCCCCCTTGTGCAGTGCTACATATATTGTTAGGTGGATGTATTGCTGGTAACAGAGAGCCCTGTAGAGGTGCCTCAGACTGAAAAGCACATCAAGGGGCTTAGCTGCAGCATTAGTGAGGTCTTAAGTAACTTTTCAGTGCTGCAGGACATTGAAAAGAGACACTGAGGGGGGAAACTGCACTCCCTCTACTGGTGAATTAATGCAAATAATCCAGGGGAGTTTGCCTGAGACTTCCTTGTGTGCTCACTCCACATGATGTACTTAGTAGTGTGAATTTATTCAGTGTATGCGACAGATATTGTGCGAACAGGATTAGGTAAATACTGATAAATTATTTCAGCGTATATGTGCAACCTTTTGTAGACATGTTGCATATATTTGGAGAGATAACAGGTGTGAATATGTTACAGGTTAAATGTACTGTATTTAATTATGTTCAACTGAATTATAATGGAATGTAGATGGATATAGGAGATAATGAACTTGTTTGTTGAAGTTTATTAATTTACTTATTTTTGATCTACTTGTTGCTGATATTTTTGCAAATTAGAACAAATGAATTATAAAAGCACCGAACCATTAAAGTGAGATGTACAGTTTTGCTCAGCTCATAATTGCTTTTTCAAAGACCAGCCTTGGAAGTAATTAGAGGTTGGTGTAAAAACACTAACCAGTCAGATAATCAGCCTGCCATTAACACCTTGGGGGCTGGATTCTGTTATCAGCTTGACCCGACTTGAAGAACACTCCCCTCCACGCATGATTTGCAGACTTTACTCTTTAGACGCAAAGTGTTTGTGGATTGATTAGCGCAAAGGTCATCGTGTAATACTCCCAGCATATTTGTGATCCAGGAAGTTATTGACTAAACAAAATAGATGGCATCATACTTGTTGTTTAGCAACCCTGTGCAGAGCAGACTAAACTAATTAAGCAGTCCCTCTCTCTCTTTCTCTCTTTTCTTTTTTTTGCCTGATACAAAATCTCATTTTATTGCTTGACCTTTCATGGTGGCCACTGACAAACTTGTGATTGAGTGTGAATTTCATTATGGAGAGAAATTCATCTTTATTGATCAAATTAAGAGGCAGGTTGCAGGAGGCTGAAAGGTGTATTCTGTGGGATATAATCACAATCATCAGGCTCCGAACCGCCATGTCATCTCAGTGACCTCTCGTTTTGTCATTTTCACTCTGAATTAGCTCCAATGGAGAGCTTTGTCTTACTATTACATGTTAATGTAGAATGAGACTGGAAAATTGAAGTCTTGGGGAAGCCTGCTCAGACACTCTGTTGATGAACATCCTTACATAGATTTTTAATAAAAAGGTCGCAGGGGAGGAAAAAAACAGCATTTTGTTTATATCACTCACACCTTTTGCCTGTTGCCTGACCATATGGCCCGTGATCATTTGGCAACAGGTATAAAGTGCAAATCAGTGTGTATAATGCATGCCTGCTTTCACATGTCAGTGCCTTGGCAGTTTAAAAAAAAAAAGAAAGAAAGAGGAAAAAAAACAATGCTTTGCTTTCAGTTTTATTTACGGTTAATTTAATTTATTTACAGTATTTCAGCTTCAATAAGTGCTGCACCATCCATGGATCATTCTTTTCACAAGGAGGGAAGACAGCATCCTATTTAATTCCGTTATTTTCCCATTAAAACCTGAGAAAACATCAAAGGCAGAATGATTTAATTAACAATGTGGAGAGTCTGTGTACAGCCGTCTGCATTTTGCAAATTACTCTTTGCTGAGAATAAGAGACTTATCAGGTCCATACAGACATCGCTACACCTCAAAAGAAGTTGTGTTGACACAAGGACGGGGGAAAAATACATGTCTCCCCCAGACAGAATTATCCACTTCACAGGTATTTTCAGTTTACAGTTTCCAGGTTGGAAAATTAATACCCTTTCTTCTTCTGCCAGTGGAGTTTACAATTCTTTGCTGTTGTGCTCTGTGAAGTGCAGACTGAACGAGGAAATAGAGGGAGAAGTTAAGTGTCATATATGGAATATCATTGTGATTTGTTCCCTATAGCTTTTCAATTCTTGATAATTGTTTTTGACTAAAAGTATCTCTAGAAGGCTGTTTTTTAATGATTAGTCCCCTCTTTCCACTCGAGTTTGGGAGTGTTTCAGCCTGCATATCACTACTCATGGCTAAGATGCACAATATAGCCTGACAAACCCAGGGAAGTGCTCTCAACATGCTTAATAATGACAATGAATAATATTTTCGTTTGGAAATGGGAAGAAATACAGCTGGGGCATGTTAACCACTTTAAATGGTAATTGTTCCACCCTGCTCTTTAAAGACCTACGTGAATGAAAGAGCAATTGAAATGAAGGGGGTGGGAGACAGATGCATTGCTTGTAGTCTCTAAGCACTGAACACATTGTTGAGATTGTTTCAACACTTTGTTTAAAGGTCTCTCGTACAATATTGTCACACACGGGGTTTTGTCTTTGACTTTTTTTTTCCTCCAGCAGCTCAATGTTGTCTTAAGGTGAGCTATGATGTCTGATTATATTTCCATAATGAATTATGAATAGAAATGACCAGGGTCCCCGTGCTTGCAAATTAGTAAATTAGTTTATTCTGCGCCTATGTCAAAGAGATGGATGGTTAACATCCACCCTTCCTGAAGTCTGACTTCAATATGTTGCCTTCCTGAGAGCCACTGTAAATAAGAGCTGATGTGTGGGTGAGGAGGAGTGGAGGGAAGATAGTGAAAGGAATGCTACAAACCTTGCTGAAGGAAACCATCACCAGATGACGTCCAACATGTGTGCAGTTTGTTGTTGTTGTTTTTCAACACCCTATCACCTAATGCTTTTTCCGTGTTGTATGGAAAACCAGCGGAAGAAGTTGCCAGATCCAACATGTGCTTTAATAATAAAGCAGAAACAGTGAAAGAAAAAAAAAACAGAAGTGGGAGGAAGAAGAGAGAGAATATCGAGAGAAATAGAGAGAGAGAGAGAGAGAGAGAGAGAAAAGAGAGAAGTAGAGAGAGAAAATAATTTTACTTTCTTTCAAGGATGATTCTTGTGGCCAAATTCAAAACCGCACACATGTTTTGTTGTGGTGTCCCTCCTCCTCCTTGACATTTCTTTTAGACTGGACCTACTGCTGCTCACCACTGCCATGTTTCACCTAAATTCACATGAAGATATTTCCACAGAAATGATCCTTTTTCTCTGTTGCCGAGCTGCCGTGCACTGTTATTCTGGTCATGAGCGAGCCACCACAGGTGAAGCGGAGGAGGAACAAGTCAGAATAGTGTGGTGAAAGAAATGTCACATTTGATAGAATCACTTTAATTACATGCATGTGCTAAACTGTTCCTTGGTGCCATCACATTGTGTTCGCTAATGCCATGCTTTGAATGACATTCTAATTCACGTTATTTCATGGGACAATGAAGAGAAAGCATGTGGTGCTTTATCATTTATTTTAATAATCATTTTAATTACGGCTTAAATCAATCATGGTCGACCTTTAGTAACATTCAACGAGAAGCCGGTTTCTTGCAAAGTAAAACAATAAAGCCATCAAAACACGTTGACAGAGGCTTTAAAGCTAGTTTTAAACAACATTAATCAAAACAAGACTTTAACTACAACTTCAACTAGCAGTAGCACTAGCTCCTGCTGGTTGAAGCACTAGCACTAAAATAATGATAATAACAATAGTAATATTTGATTTCTTCATTTCCCCTGGATTTCCCCTCCTGATTTCAGCTCTGTTTATTGCAGATGATAGGTATTGTTGTGGGGCATGGCAGGGTGGGAGTGGAGGTGGGGAGGGTGGTGAATGTCATCAATCAGCATTAACCATCAGCTCTGAGCTATTGACTGATGATTCACCACGGCAGAATCTCCTCTGACTCTAAAATGAAAGGCAGCAGCGGCAGCAGCAGCGGCAACATGAGGCAGAGACACTCAGTTGATTGGCACCTCATTGAGTCTGGCAGGGGAGCCTTTGATTGCACTAGCTGTCAATATCACGTAATTGTTTTTCTTACATACATGGTGCCCTCTGGTTTTTGCAGCAGGGTCTACTGTTCCATTTGCCTGCATGGCAGCTACTTTGTACATTTTTTTTTTCCCTCCAAAACTTATCATAATTTTGCTGCACTGTTATGAAGACCTGACTTTTGCCGCACCTACGGGGCATGAATATATTTACCTTCTTGGTGATATAGCACAAAATAGAATTTGTAAACTATTACCCAATATGTCACACTGCAACATCAGTGTGTTAAGATTCACAGCCCATACTAGATGAGCTAGATTAGCTGCATATGGTTGTAAATCTGTCCTTCACAGCTAGAGTGGCCAGTTATGACTTGAAGCTTTAATTGGGTCCCTTTCAATTATCACATTAAGTATTTTACTGGAATACATATACCAAGCACACTTCTGTCTTGACAAGGGTGAACACAGCATGTATTCACTGAAGTCAGGCTCAAATTGAGTTTAAATGTCTTCTTAAATGGCACCCGTAACTGCCAGAGGAACTGTTCGGGGCCGAGAGAGCAACCCTGTTCTCCACCCCAAGGTCAGTGCAGAAGACACGATTTAATTGAAATTGAAACTGTCTACCTGATAGTTAGAAATAATTAGCAATATCAGAGAAGAGAGAGGAAGAGTCGGGGATGGAGAAAAATAAGGACATCATGCTGAGATAAAAACGGAAGACTGGTGGCAAGTCATCAACTCCAGTGAATTGAATGTCACTGTGATTGACTGGACCTGACTGGATGTCACGTGAAACTCAAACAAGTTATGCAAATATGACATTTCATAGTGAAACTTTGGCGAAAAAGAGGAGTAGTCCGTTTTCTTTTCTTGGAAAATATTTTTTTCTCTCCTTTTTCTCTTTTTTTTTTTTTACTAATGTGCTTCGACCAAGCGTCTCATGCAAAATAAGACCCTCAATAGGCCACTAAATGTTCATGGAAACTGAGCCTCTGGTCTCTGGCAGATGCACTATTATGGAGCCGTTGCTCCCAAAATCATCTGCCCCGTACGAGTTGGTTTCTCTTTCCACCCGTAAAACAAACTCTGCCACCCCTCAGCCCTGAAAGACTTCAGAAGTCACTTCTGCCAGGCCCAACATTTCCGCACCAGTTAATAAAGGGGAAATGAATTGTATCAGTGTTGCTGTCTTTGCTCATAGTGAATAGGAAATTATCATAGAGATGGGTATTGGTGCCTTCACACACTGAATTATATTGAGAGCAAGCCTGTTTTTCTCTCTGTCACACATTCACACTCTCACTTATACACGTGCACTAGGGCGTGCACGTGCACACGCAGACACAGTCACTCGAAATAAACTGCGGGAATGAAATTGGCTATAGTGATGTCATTGTAGCTGTGGTGGTGGTGATGAGCCAGGAAGGCCTGGCAATTTTCTCTCACAGTTCTACAAACATCCGGACATGTTAGTGACATTGTTTTTTTTTTTTTTTTTGCTAAGTTCCTGTCTTTCCCCAGGCTCTGCTAAGACATGTCAACGTTAGAGCCGATACTAGACGCCAGGCAGAAGAAATGTGACATACCCTTGCCGCTTTGTGGGTGTTTGCCGTGTTAGAGGAGGACAAGGCAACTGACACAAAGAGGATGGATCCCTAGGACAAACAATACATACAAGTGTCCTCAGGACCTGACAGGCACGCAAAATCAAAGACGTGGGGTGTTAATATCTGATAGTTAGCGCTCTGGGCTAAACAGCATAAAAGACATTGAGGTCAATGGGTTGCTGGCAGTCTCCAGAGCAAAGCAGTCGCCTGGCTATTTTCACCGTCTCTTCCTCTGTGGACTGTTGTAGCCACTGGAGCATTCTCCTCATCATCACAGGCAGAATACAATCAGCAAACCTACTTTTTGCTTTTGCCCTTTTATTTTATTATACTTCTTTTTTTTTTTCCTTCTACTGAGAGTGTTTAGAAGCCAAAGAGGAGCTGTTAGACTTGCCACCCAAGAAATGAAAGCAGTTTTGAAGACGGTGAAATAGGTTTTCAACTCCAAATAGTGAGGAAAACTGGTAGCAATATATTTAGATCAAATCTAAAACGACATCCAACTAGACAAATATATAATTAAGAGCACTAAAGATATTTATTTTTAGGAAACAGCTTTAATCATTATTAAACCCTAGAACTCAATATAAATTATGGATTAAATACCTTAGTATATAAGCAGACTGAAAATAAACAAACACCTAATTACCCTGAGTTATATTATTTTGCCCTAGTCTGTGTCAATGGCATTGTAATATAGGGTGCAATGTCAGTTAAATGTGTTTTCTTCTTTTCTTAGAGACAGAGGGGATCTGTAATGAACCGTTTGGTCCTGATACCAACAGCAGCAAAGTGAATCTGAGCTAAGTGAAGCCGCTAGAGCAGCAATTATTTTTAAGTATTAAGATTGTTTATCGATACCATTTTTTAACATGTCTAGAAATATGTTCTCGTGGGTTTTTTTTTTTTTTTTTTTTTGCATTATTTATGGACAAAACTTTTTTTTCAATCTTTCCGTACTACCTGCCATACTCTCGCACAGTCTGTCCCACTCCGTGTGTCTATCTGCATCTGTCGCTCCCTCTGTTGCGAATGTCGGTTGACAATGCTCACTGCTCAGCGTACCCCAAATAAAGTGCATAGTGACAGAAACATTAACACAAGCCACTGAGTACTTCTGTGATTTTAGAGAGAGCATATCTGTCAGCCGGGGCCTGGGGGAGTAAAAAAAAAAAAAAAGGAAAAAAAAGCATATATCTGAACTTTCAACGATGGGTGTTTGGGTGGAGGATTGTGACAGTCAACATCAAAACAGTGAAAGTAAAGCTGTGATTTATTGAATGTGCTGCTTGTTTCTGCTTTCATGTTTGCCAGTGATACATTATATGACTTTTCTTCTGCTTTCAAGAACATGGCGATGCGGATGAATTAAACATGTTAAGCAGGAACAGGTCTTTCTCTGAAAGCCTTACCCTTTTCATGATAACCCCTTTTTAGACATTCAGTGGACTTATCACAGCGTATAAATAGGACAGAATTCATTATTCAGGGGAGGTTTCAGTGAAAAATTAATAGTTGTCCCCGGAGGAGGGTCTGTGGCACTTTGGAAAAGGAAAACCTTTAAAGTGTACATGCACAGGGGGATCTGCAGAGAGGCTGCCCCTCATATTAAAACCTTTACCATGCTACACTACTCACTGATATTTCAAATATAAGTTTGCTCAGCACTAATGACTGTGACTAATACTGCGTACAGTCTGCATTCAGGTCCTAAGCCGTCCCCAAAATGTTTTGAAAATGGAGAAAGAAAGGGAAGAGAAGTGGGACACACATTACACATTTTTCGAGATTGTCAAGCAGGACAAAACACCGGGACTTGAACTGTGGGCATGTGAAGAGAGAGAACTGCTTTTTCACACTCTTCATCAAGTGGTTTCACTCACTGTACAGTAAACACAACCCTGGAAAAAAAAATACAGAGGAAAAAAAAGAAAAAAGTATCTGCTAGGTACCACCCTCTCAGTGCTTTCATATAAGAGATTACAATTTTCACCATGCCCACCATTCACTCATGCACTGAAACCGTGCTGCTGCTGCTGCTGCTGCTGCTGCTGCTGCTGCTGCTGAGTGGTTTGCAGCCTGCCAGTTATCCGTTGAAAGATGGGCTTCATGATGCCTTTGTATCCACTTCCTATCTGCCTGGCCATGGAGGCAATAACAGTAATGTATGGCTAAGGGAAAACAGAGCTAATCATCAATGACTGCAAGATATATAGCATATGCAGTGGCACCTTGTTTATTACCCTCTTTTCTCCTCCTGCTGGATCCATCGGCCGTAGCCTACAGACAGGCTGCCAGATCTGGGAGCTTCTTCAATGTTAATTTGATTCATTCTTGTTTTCCATAATAATTGGGGGCAATGGGTCGGCGTGATGAATTTGCTTGTTACATGACACAGGATGCAGCACAGTGGAGGCTGCCGAACAGTTTGTCTCTCTCTCTTGTCTCTCCTCCATCATGTGAAGCAGGGGCCTCATTTTTCTTTATATTATTATTATTAGCAATAATATGAAAACATCTCAATGTAACTGTCTCCTAATGCAACAGGTTGAATTCTCTGAGGACTTCCTTATGCTTCAAATCGCCTTCTGAGTTGATTTTTATTAGGAAAGCTATGAGAGTTATAGGTGACATTTACATTTTTAGACCAAATTCATTCCCTAAAAATCATGATTGTTTAGATAGTGTCCCCACTGGAACAATCCAATCTTCATGTAAATATCAGACAGCTTTTTCAGGTCCCACTTCATCAGCCGATTTTCTTTTCTTTCTTAATCCTTCTAAAATACTTTCACTTCTTTTTTATTCCATGCTCTTTATTTTCATTTCCCAGGCCTCACATTATCTACACAGTATGGAAATTTTCAGACATCCATCCATGTGCAATGAATTTTAAGGTGGATTCACTTTTTTTTTCTTTTTTTAATCTCATAAATATACATTTATGTATTGCTTCCTTGTCAGTGACAGCACACCTACAGTATATCTACAGTACCGTCCAGCGCCTGCACTAGTACAGATTCGCAAAGAGGAGAATCAATGGCTACCCTCGCATGAGCTTTTCAAATGACAGCGTCAGTGTTTGTGTGTGTTGGTTTCGCTCTCTCTGTGTGTGCATCTACATGAGCGTGTTTTGTGTTTCTACCCCCCATAGCAACTCTGTGCCTCCGCCTCTGTGTGCCATTGTGGTGATGAGCGCTGATTGCAGATTGTTATGGTGTTTGCACCTCTCATCTATCTGGCCCATGCTGGGTATTTGGCCAGGCCTGATTGTGTTGATGGTGACACCGGCACCTTGTCCTCGGGTGGGGGAGGCCAAATAGTAGCCCAGACATAATGAAGGAGATGTAATCAACCAATGTCACACACAAAAAGTCAAGTGTCAAGACGAAAGCTGTTTCTCTGTTCTACCTTCCCCACTCCACTCTCTGTTGATGGAAATGGCACAGTCGTGCTTGTTGTTGATGTTGTAAGTTCTTGCTTCTTTGTGAACATTTTATGCTGAGGAGATATGAAATTGAGGTGTGTTTGTTTTCCCCCTCTTTCTCTTCCTGACAACAAAGGTGACTCGAAGATAAAGGAATTTACATTAAATTAAGTCTTGACATTATGTCGGCTTTGTATATTCCCAGTGGAGAAACAGGTGCTTCAACCTACAACATACTTTTAATCAATGGCAACAAAAAGAAAGAAGCAAGTGCTTGGCACTGGGCTGTTCAGGAGATCCTTTCTCTCTTTGTGCACTTTGTCCTCTCTCTGTGCTTTGTTATTTGTTTTGGTGTTCTAATCTCAGCCAAGTCAATAATATTCTTTGTTGTCTGAAATTGTGTGTCGGGAACAAAAAGGCCTCCTCCTTTTGTTGAAAGTACCTGTCTGTGACTTTTCACTCTCTCAGAGTCCCAGATAAAGTAATCATTAGATGTTGTTTTCTGCCTGCAATTACTTTCGGTTACAATGGGTCAAACACTAGGAAAGCAAAAGGGGTCGAGAGCAGACAAGGCTAGATGGATTACAGCAGAGAAACTGTATAGGTCCCACAAGTGCTGATAAATACGTATGTGGCTCGGAGACTCACTGTTGTCAGCAGCGTCTCAGTAAATGCATCAAAAGTAATTAGTCTAGAGTATATATGGACAACCTCGCTCCTCTCTTATCTGCGTCACATTGTCTCCTTTAAAAAGGGCCATTCATTACATCTGGCACTATTTGTTTTAAAAAAGTAAAAAAAGGGGAGCAACGGGTCTGCCATTTCTTACATCTGACTTTTTATCGCTGCTACAGAGAATTGCCCTGAAATTTATGTTTCAGTGGAAAAATCCACTATGTCATCATTGTAAGTAATTCATTACTATTCACTGGCATGCGGTCCTTTCTGTCGTCACTCGATAGGTTGGCCAGGAGCTCAAAACAGGCTCTATGGAGATATTTCTATTGTTTCATTCCCCATTCTATGATAAAATCATGTTAATAAAATTCTACAGTAGTCCTTGACAAGCTGTCAACCTCAGCACAGCTCCTTATAGATCTTAATACATGTCAGGCTCCTACATGGCACTGCTGACCTCTACGGCATAGCAGGTCTCTGCCTTCCAAAGAGCATGCCAAGTTTTTATTGCTACAATGGAATATTTACTTCCTCTTCCATGCCCTTGTCAGCAGTGACAATGACAGCTCTTATTGCCTTCGCCAGGGATTATACTGTACCTCTTCCTGATAAAAGTAAAGAAAACCAAATAGCATTTGAGGCTGACGTGCAGAGAAAAGTTAATTTTCAGAGTCATTGCCATAGAGACAGTTTTTCTTCTTCCTCTTTTTTTTTTTTTTTTAATCCAACAGAAGTCATAGACCTTGTCTCCGAGCCTGCATATCCTTACTTCATTGTCAAAGTAATGTATATGCAGGAACTATAAGTATGTCACATACTTTTTTCTTTGCACAGCCTCTGAAGAGCTGTATGATATCTTGAATTGAATGAATTCATTGAGTACATATCATCAAAATGATTCATCTGCCACAAATTCAGAACATATACAATCAACCATGTATATACGCAACTCCTCTTTCTCAGCTTATCGTGTGCAGAGACTGTATTCAGGAGCCCGTGTCATTGGGAGACGGTGTTTTTGAATAAATGAAAAGCATTATGGGAAGATCATGTTGTGGTTCAAAGTTCAATGTGACCTGAAAGCCATGATGCACTCCATACGGTCCAGCGGACAACAGACCTCAACTTGCTTTTCTCATGTGTCACCACTGAAAGTCACACCACGCTGCATATTGAAAAATGGCATTTAATTTCTACACCGTGCGATAAAATGTGAAATGCCTCAATATGGCAACCAGGGAGTGGGACTGCCCTCAAATGGGCTGTCTTGTCTTTGTAATTCTCTGAAAGTGACACATACGCCTCTCCTTCAGTTGATGACTGCCAGAGCTGTGATGAAAGTAATGGCATCTCTCTTTTCAGTGCAACAACAAGAGGTCTTAATAGCACTATTATTATTAATGACCATTCATTTGCTTATCCAGATTGTACATTTGGAGTGGGTATGGACCAAGTGAAGAGATAAAGTCTTGGTTATTACAAACCCAATTATTTCTAAACTGAGATTCTATTTGTTTGAAAGAATCCTCCATAGTCCTGTGTTTCAGTCTTTTGGTTTCCCTCCAGACACAGAGACACATACTCATCTCCCTTCTGTGACTCTTCCTCTCTCCATTTCAGCCTCATCTCATCTCCTATCTCACAAGAACATTTAATATGATGATAACATTTTTGCACTTGTCATGGTACTTGTAGTCATTTAAGACAGTTGATAAAGACAAGGTCTCTATTTGAAACATCTCACACATTTTTATTTTATTTTCTGGCACAATTAAACCTGTTGATCCCATAGAAGAGGCCAAGGCTTCGGGCACGGGGAGGGACATATTTACATTTTAGATTGTGTGGGAACTTTGTGAAGAAAGAAAGAAAGAAAGAAAGAAAGACAAACCTTTCCAGCTCTTTGCGGTGAAGATGGAGTGAAACAACCTTGCATAGCAACAGTTCATGTATCAAAACGGTAGACAACAAGTGTTTGGTTCAAAAGATAACCATGTAAGAAAAAAATGTGACACATATTACTAATATTGTAAGTGTAATTAAAATGTGGCTATGATCGAGCATGCTCATAGGAGGTTCGTGCGCACAACATGATACAGATTTCACTGGACACTAGATGACTTTGATGCATGTTAGGTTGCAGACTAAAAAATTGAAAAGACAGCACCAATCAACAGTGTAGGATGAGTCAGGGGCCTAGTCCACCTTCCTGATGGCTGTTCGAGGAATTTAATGTCCTAGATGCCTGCAATTATCCTTTTAATTAGCAATAATGAGTTTATGCATGCTGAAATAATGAGTTGAATCGTGATATGTGTGCAGACCTTAATGTGAAGCTCATCAAGATGTAACTAGCTCTGTCAGTAAATATCATCAACTGTCATGTTAAATATCTCATAGTGTTGTACTGAAAACCCCCGATCAGCTGGCTACTATGCATCCTAGCTTTGTGTGTGTGTGTGTGTCTGCTTGTCAGAACCTGTATTTGCTTTAGTGGATTTCATGGCCATCAGAGAAAAAAATAAGGGAGATTGGATTGAATGTGTACCAGTATAATAAAAGAGGCAAAATTGAATGCGTAAACACAAAATGTGTAATCCCTCACTCACCACTGTTGTAGAAAATTGTACTAGAAGTACTTGCGTATCATGCACGGAGGGCTGATTGTTTTAAATTAGAACATGAATTTGTTTTCTGCGCTGGTTGAGTACTTTAAAAAGAAAAACATGATCATCGATGAATTACCAGCACACCAACCGACAGGAATATTACAAAATGTGTTTGAAAGTAAGATGAGCAACGGTACTCTAGAACACAATCCAATACAATATACTTGCAATTTTTTGATGGAGTTAATCTTAAGACTGGCTCAGAAAGGCTTTGATCCAGCTTTTAGGCTCAAGTCTGTGGTGATGTACTGGACTGCAATGGATTGAAAGATGTTTATCTGATACTGCTGTTCAAACCCCCCACTTCCAACCCCCAACCCTCCTGCTTGCAACAGCACATACTAAAGTCATAAAATACTAAAAAAAAAAAAAGTTTCAGGGAAAAAAAAAAAAAAAAAATCTGTCTTACAAAGTTTCTAAGGACAACTGAGCTGAACTGGATTGCAAAATATTGCAGGCATTCGAGTTGTCATGTCTGACCCCCTTATACTTTCAAATTAAAACATTTCATTTGGCAGAGAAGCATCTGCACTGTATCAACCTCAGTGCTGCAGTATTTTCATTTACTTCAAGAAAACATTTGTTTGAAATGCCTTTCATTGCCGTCCAGCACTCTCATGCCTCCCTCGTACATGTGTTCAATGTTTATACAAGCCGTAATGTTTGACCGCATGAATGGAAGGTCAGCTGAAGGTGGATGCAGCGGTGTTCGATCAGCGGCTGGCCAAAGGATGTGTTGATGTTGCAGAACACGACTGCTGTAGGCTACCACCGGTACTGACCTTGTGTATGACCATAACATTGACTAGAAACCTAGAACTGTGGCACAGCGGGGTGTCTAAGGAAAACACAACAAGAGCACGGATAATAGATTACCTTACGACAGCGCAGCCAAACTAACCTGCAGGCTGTTTTGAATCAGAACATAAATTGAATACCACTTAATTGCTGGAGTCAAATGAAGTCAGTCATTGCAGGTGACCGTAGCCGAACTTGTATTAGATCTCCAGTCAACTCGACTGAGGAACTTAACCGGCTTTACACTTTTGTTCCAACCGCATCACCACTTCTCAGTGAAGATGAATCATCTCAAATGAGAACAGTTGGTCTGATCTCAGTCGTGCTGTCTATTACGCCCCATTGTTTGCCATTATCCCCACTTGTCTGCCATTCAAATTTCCTTGAAGGGAACGTAGAAAAGAATGTTCACAGCATCAGTGATGTGTGATTCCTCCCGAAAGCTCTGCGGGGTACAGTTGTTTCCCCTGAATACAAAAGACAGCGGCATCACAAGCAGGCTGCGGCATACCTCTGGCTGACGAAAGCAGCCAGAGCTGTCAGCGACATCACTCACGCCGTGCTTTCACCCTCCCAAACCCGCCACCACCTTTCCAAACTATCCCTCTGGAATAGAAAATAGTACAGGCCCATGTCTTCTGGAGAGGCTGGATGTGAAATATTGCATACAAAATTCGGAGGCGCTGAAGACTGTTGACACAGAACCGCTGTGAGTTCAAGCTGTGTGAAGTCACGGAGCGTCAGACTACCTTTCAGTCGTAAAGTACGCTACGTTAAAGATGGCTGTACAACTGAGCTGATCATTTAAAGTTGGGGGAGGAGGGTATAAGCCTGGCAAAGGCACACATTTGAATGTGCGTCTGCTTGTGTCGGTACCTAGAAGCATATTTATTTGTGCATGCTTGAGGAATAAGACATTTATGCTAATAGCATTACCTCATCAAAAGCAGCAATACCCTGAAAAGACATCACCACTAGCAGAAAACACTCAGAGAGAGATTGAGTCAGGGCACGGCCGAGACTTGGCTTGGCCCTTTTGTGCTAGCTCAGAGAATGAGAAAGCAGCATCCATTTTTGCCTTAATGAAGTTAGTGACCCTCTGAAAGGTGACACATTTACCGCCCAGGGGATTTATACACTCCTGCTCCAAGGCTCCAGTTCAATATGGAGAGGACAGATTTGACTCCACGTGGGCACTCCAAATATATCCTCACAATTTATATCAGGCGATTCACTTTCAGACACTGCTCTCATAATTAAAGTTGACGCTATGCTATTCAATCTGCAGTAGCACAGGAAAAAAAAAAAAAAGTGAGTGCACTGGCCCGTTATGCACCAATCTAGATAGTTTTGGGAGGCTCGCGTGGTATCACTAATGTAGACTTATAAGAATATTAATTTTCATTTTGCCATACAACAATAAACAGGACGGTAGGAAGATTTGCCGATGTCTGTGGAGTAGAATTACACAGAGCATGCAGAACTTGTATGCATGAAGGAAATAGTCGTCCCAGTGCACTAGGGTCTAAGACCGCTTAATTATTTATAGCATTCTTACTTATGCAAATATGCTAAATAATTTCTACATGACAGCTTGAAGCTGAGGCCTGGAGGAGCGATGTTATGTTTGAATGAGGACCCCTCTTTCCTTTGTATGGCCTAGGAAACATAACACCGCAGGCTCCTGGTTGCCTTGGTGCATACTGTTTTACATTCTAATTATCTGGCTTGACAGGCTTTATTGCTGAGGCTCAATGCTGAGGCCTCATCCCAGACTCATTCCACATGTGATGTCAGTGGCGGGATAATGAGATAAGATAGTTTGAGTGTTTAGCCTTGCCCAGTCGCCTCCTCGTTCAGTTTTCTTTTCATTTTTTTTTTCCTTCCGTTCCATGCATGCAAACCTAAATGCTGGCACAATTAACTGTGTATATTAATTAAACCTAAATATGCTAAAGATGCTCACAGGATCTTGGCATAATGTCATCTTTGTTTTTTTTTCATCTCTTACTATTTGATTTTTCTTATTTGACCAAATTCATTGTGGAATCTGAAAGATCAAAAAGATTTAAGGTGTGCCACACTGACAGTGATTACAATAAACAATGCTTTGTTAAGATGTTCATTAAATATTTAATACGGTAAAGCCAATCCGAGGCACAAACAGCAAGACATTTTTTTTCTAACTCTAATTAAGCTACAGGGAATTCATTGCATATTGTAGGTAAACAGAAGGAGTCACGGGAATACCAATGGAAATTAAATGCTCTGCTGGTATTTTTCTCATTACAAGATGAAATGAAACATTTATCACTGACTTTCATTTCACTAAAAGGCTGACATTTTGTGGGTCAACCACTGATAAGACGACAACTGTCTTCTGTTTACATAATGATTCATGGGTTCATTTAGTGCTTTCTACAAAATCCTGGTAAAACCGTCGCATTTCAGCTGCACCCTCAGTAAGTTCTGACCTGATGGATTAACTGTGTTGTTTTCTTCTTTTTCTTCTTTCTCTCTGTTTCTGCAGCCATCGAGGTGAACCTGCAGAAAGCCTTGGCCGAGGCCTCTGAGACCTGTACCCAGGAGTGTCTAATACTGGGCCACTCCGACAGCTGCTGGATGCCCCCAGCCCTGGCCCAGTTCCAGAGTCCTGGCAGCAACAGCCCCACCTCCACCCCTACAACCACTGCCATCACCGGTACCCTCCCCTCGTTTGGCTTCCAGCAGAGCTGTGCCCGGGGAGCCAAAGCTAACATGGGAAGCATGGGGCTCATGGATGGCCGCCATACCCTGGGCAGGTCTGTGCCCAAAAAGGATGAACTAGACAAAGGGATCAACCGACCACAGTTCTACAACACCCTGGATAGACACTGCAGTAGTAAGAAGGAGGACCCTGTCAAGGTCATCCCCCTGGCGAGCTTTTCCTCCCCCGGGCAGCAGACGCCCACCAGCGTGGGCAGCAGCTCTTTGTTACATGAGCACCAGTTGTAAGAGTAAAAGACAGATCTTCATTGGCCTGTCATGTGACTCCATCCACTGATGGCGTTCTGTCAGTGACTTGTGATTAGTATGTATGCGTACGAATGGAGGTATGCATAATTTGAATAACTTTGACCAGCTCCAGCTCAGTTTTACTAATGAAGACACCTGAGAATGGATTCGATCATGATGATGATGTTGTCAGACAAAATCATATGGGATCAGTCTGACATCTTAAGCATTTTAAAGGAAATGTAAGTCTTAACATAGCAGACCCATGTAGAATAAATAAAAGGTAGTTCTATACCAAAGTAGTTCCATCACAGAAAAAAAAATGATAATTTTTGCTTTCAGTTTGGTGATGTTTGCTTAGTGATAAGAAAGGGCAATGTATGCTTTAAGCTCCTTGGGCTCAGCTTAGTGAAACTGTGCCCTAAAAGACCATTTCCTTGCACAGAAACAAATGCAAATACAGTTCTTTGTGTGGAGTGAGCTAAACTGGGCTAAATGTTAATTATGAGCTCTGGGTGGATGGTGTTTCTGTTCAAGTTCTAGTGAAGTATTGCTCTGTATAACACGCAGCACAAACTCCTTTGGTGGTGAAAGATGTTTCTTTTGTCTTGCCTGAACGTGTTTCAGAAGTCTATTTTGGTCAGGGGACTGCAGAAGGATAAAAAAAAAGAAGTCTACAAAACATAACTAGGCCAATGGTAGACAGCACCGGTAATCTTTTGCATTCTACATTTTCACCGTGGACCCGCTCACAAAGTATAACAGAAGAAATAACACAAACTCTTGCCCATACACACACACACACACATATGCCCAGGATGTTCTCCATATGCTGGCTGTGGCATCTCTGCCAACTCTATTAAGACAATGTTCACTCCTAGCTTTATTTCAGTAGCTTAGCCTTGGAAAGTACGCACAGATGTGCTTTGGAGACATATTCTTTGTTTCCTTCCCTTTGTTTCTATTTCTCACATTTTGCTGCTCAGAAACTCTCACATAATAACAGCCATGGAGCCAATTATGAAATTCTCAGTCTAATTACTTTGATGTGTGATCTCAGTGGCGACCCTCATTGTGGTTAGAAGGTCTGGAATGGCTCTCTTGGCTAACCAGTAACATGTACTTTGCATGTTTAGAGGTAATGACAAGGTGACAAGTGTTCAGAATTAACGGCTTTACATGCTCCCTGTCTTCCCATCACACCATTAATAGCAACAATGTTCTTGCTATTTAGTGTTTTCATACAGCTCAGTTTGGCTGTTTTATCAGTTTTTACTGTGTTGACACTGGAATAATAGACCAGTGCAAGGATTTCTTCAGGGCCCTGAGTCCAACTGAATTATTGGTGTTAATGTTATTTTTGCAGTTATCACAAGAATAGGAATTGGCACTATTTGAAAAGACCTTCCTGCAGGCTGCCCCTCACCATGGTCTCATCATACACACACCGCATCACTCCCTGCGTGTGTGTAAATCGTACTGATGATGATAAGTACTTCAGACTAACTCTGCTGTAACAGATTGGGTGCAGTATAATCTATTGCTACAGCAATAAGTGACTTTGCTGATACCCATTTTTACTCTCCAGTAACATCCAAGCCAGGTGTCTACATCATCAGGTATATGATTCATGCGATTCATTTTGTTGTACCATCTTGCAAATTGGGAACAGGCCTAAATCTATAATGCAATGTGGCATTCTCGTGGGAAGACGCAAAGCAAATTGTGTTTGCATGCTCTCAGCTACCACACCTATTCTCTCCGATACTTGGGGTCAGGACTCTTATCATTATAAAGAGGATATATCTGAGACTCAGTAAAATGATCACTTAAAGGAACAGTGTGTCAAGGACACTGGAAGGGGCAATTCAATTTCACCCGAGTCAATTACGAAAATGAATCTAATACAGAACAAGCAACTTAAATAAATCCTCCTACAAACATTCGTTGATGAAAATGTCCCTGTTTGTGAATCCAATTCCAGCTCATTTACTAATACTCAGAGTTTTTTTTTCTTTCTTTCTTTTTTTCTCCATCTTTTTTTCATCTCATCTGTTAGGACAGACATGTATCACCAAATGGTATAAACAATGCATATTTAATCAAAAGGAGCACATAGCAAAGGGAACATACATCATGATGTCACAGAAAATTGGAATTTTATCACTGTGACAAATGCAAATCCAACACTTGTGATATGTGATCCAAAGTTGCATCAAAATCCTCACTAGTCTTTTCAGTCTCAGTTTACAATCATTTGAATAAGTGGGGCAAATGAGTTCCCGGTTGGATCAAAAATAAAACTGAAAAACAACTATCACCTTTTTAAGAACCTCCCCTATTTGTTAACAGTGAGGAAAAAACAGATATCATCTGCTGTTGGAGTACTTATAAATATGACAAAGGAAATTGTGCCCTTCCTCAAATCACGGAGGGAGAGATTGTCTGTGGACTATGTAGGGGATAACACACTGTCACACTGTAATAAAACTGTGATTGTTTGAAAGCATTTACACAATCACATGTGTACAGGAAGCACAATATTACCTATCTGTAACTCGCACTGTGTTTGAACTTACTCTGCCTACATAACCCATGCATAGTGTAACGTTGCAGTGTAATTGAAAGAGGAGTCCTAGAGGGAACAGTATAATAACTGCATGAATGTACATCTGTAGGATGTTGCTTTTGATACTAACACAAGTTGTTTTGCCTACAGTTTGTTTTACCATATTCCCTTTTAGAGGTAAAAGTATTGGTGTTTTATTAATTATTTTATTTTCTAAAAACAAAGAGCATATCATATGAATGTTCACTTGTTTTCGACTGGTTTTATTTATTTTTTTTCTTGGATGAGGCTCCGCTGAAAAAGGTCCTGTATCAAATGTTTTCATCTTTCACAAAACACACTGGAAAAATACAAAAATGTTAAGAGTGATCACAGGTTATCACTTTGCATGATTCTGCTCTCACTACATAGTTTACTATAATTCCCAATGCCCTGACAATAGAAATAGTAAAGATACTATACTCAACACTGACAAATTGCTTCGTTTATGTTCAACGGTTTTCTATTCAAATGTGTGTCATGATTACCATTGCCGATCTGTGTCATGTTTTGCATGAACTATTTGGACTTCCATGAGGTGTTTTTGACACTTACCTATGTAGGTCATGCACCCGTCATTACATTCAGTGTCAGTATTGATGTTTACTGCTCTACCTGTTTGTCTGTCTTATGGAACAAAGCAAATGTTACACAGTGTACACATTTAAACTTTGTGAAATGTGAGTACCATTTATGCCTCCACGTACACAAAATATCTATCCTGTCAGGTAAACTGGATTTTAAACTGTACATAGCAGTACCCCTAAGAACCAGTAATAATGGTTACAAACTGGAAAGACACATACAGTGAAGACTAAAAGTTAGAGGAATTACTGGAATTCACTATGTTGATAAAAAAGGAAAGCATAAGAAGGGATGAGATGACAATCTCTGTTGTAATGTAAATGGATACATATGCATAATATTGATGAGAGTGTGTTTGAATGTGTTTATAGGTGATGTTGTATGTTTGTGAGGGGGGAATGTGAGCGTCTCCTTGCATGTATGAATGTGTGTGTGTGCGTGTGTGCACATATGTGTATACTGGCATGCACCTTGCCAGAATATTTTATGTACACAAATGTATCTTGTACAAAAAACTATATCAAAATATGATATAAGACTTAAGTATATGCTTGTAAATTAGTCATCAGTGAGTCAGGTCAAGTTTGCTTTGATAGAAGGCTTCAATGCTTGCCAGCGAATCTGTATTGGTCAGTTAAAGCTATACAGTCTGTGTTGTCATGCCTTTGTAAAATACTCCATTTAAATCTATGAAAAAAAAGACCTTCCATATGGTGAAATGATTTTTCTTGTCATTGAATTTTACTTGAGCCATTAAATATTGAGTCCTCAAAGTATACTTGGATCATGCTTGTCCTTCACTTTACACTGTTGTTTGATTAGATTTTGTCTGAGAGTATTGTCATGTCAAAGATATATGTGACATGAGAGCATACTGTGACCGTATTACATTAATTGCAATTACAAGCTAATGATATAAGACCCATCAAAATGGATATGGCATTTCACCTTCATAAATTCAACAAATGAATGTCACTGGAGATAGAATTTACCCGATGACATATATGTGTATATTTATGGCAAAAGGGGAAAAAAAAAATGCAATCATTAATGATGATGAAAGGAAACATATCACGAAGCAGCTGTCACACACAACATAACTGATAACTGCGTGTCTCCTCAGAGGCAACTAAAGGTTAAAGATGCTTTGTATTCATTGTATATATATATATATATATATATATATATTTTTTTTTTTTTTTTTTTTTTTTTTTTTTTTGTCCATTTCATTGTTCACGAACACATCATTTGACAAATTACATGTAATACTAGACATGATTAAAACGGATAGGCTCAGTGCCATACAAAGGAAATATTCCATCATTTTTCACTGTATTTAATGATCAGGCTCAGGATGTTGTTACATTTATATTAACTCAAATAGGTCTCTAGTGCTCCTGGACACTAAAATATCCCCAACTACTTAGTGTGTACAACTGTAAGCATCTGATTTGTCCAACTGAAAAAGAGACTGTGGTCATGCAGCAACATTTATTTGAAGTTGTGTTGTGTTAATGATAAAAATCTAAGTTCATTATTTACTCTCCTTTTGAATTTGGTCTCCAGGATCCCATACCAGAAACATCAAGTTGTTTTAGTTACTAAATGTGGATTGATGTTCAATAGTTAGTGACTAATCTGACTGTTGTTTGGTGTTGGTCAGATAGTTTCAGTGAAAACAGCTGCTTCATTACAAATGATGCTGGAATCTGTGGTCTGGAAAACCAAATCCAGTGCTTCCCTCTATCCCATATTATGCAAATATATGTCCATGATTTTGTAAAGGGCCAAACAAATTATGATTATATTAGATACATCAAAGCGCACTCTGTGTTTTACAAAAGAAAGTTATTATTAAGATAATTCAATGGTTTTTAAACAGCAGCAGCAGCAGCAGCAGCAGTAGTGGTAGTAGTGAGAATTTTAGAAAAAGTAGTGATTATTCATCTGCATAGAAAGTCAAACGTTTAAATTATGTATGTCAAAAGGCTATACCTAAAGTTTATGTGGTCAATTAAACTAATGATTGAATGTAGCACGAGAGACTAAAGGGCACTTTTATGTTCTCTGTTTAGGAAGGGCAGAGTGCTCCCCGATCAATTCCTCCAATTTTGAAATGTTCCAACAATACAAATCAATGTGCTTCCCGTCACCAGGTCGCTCTTCTACTCATTAGACTGTCCAGCCATTATCATATCAGCATAGGCCATAGAGTCTAGGAAGATGCCTATAAATTTCAGAGGGAAATCAATAGAACACAATAAACCCTTAATTTCAGCCTTTTGGTTCTAGGGCCAAGAAGTAAATCTAAATTTAAGCCAGGAGTAGGAAAAAAAAAAAAATATATATATATATATATATATATATATGTATGTGTGTGTGTGTGTGTGTGTGTTCAGAATGACAGCTTTGATTTACTTTAGATTCACTCTGAATCATCATCTTCACTAATACCCTCAGGCTGTCCACTGTACCTGTGGCCATTTGGCCTCATAGCAGTGAAGATGCACAGTTGAAATATTAGAAATATATTAAAATATTAAAACATTTATTATATGATTT
Source organism: Caranx ignobilis (assembly GCA_021432705.1). Taxonomy (NCBI): domain Eukaryota; kingdom Metazoa; phylum Chordata; class Actinopteri; order Carangiformes; family Carangidae; genus Caranx; species Caranx ignobilis. The sequence goes on along the minus strand of MU269981.1, from coordinate 14,515,798 downwards.
GATTTGATTTCATTATATTTTGAGCAACTTTGGCCATTGTTTGTAATACATCTGGACAGTGTCTCTATAAATATATTCACATATCCTTCCATGAACCCATCCATCCATCCATCCATGAGAGCTATGATGCCTCGAAGGCAAACTCTGCAACAGCCTTGACAATCCCCCTGGGCTATGTATCCTACCCGAGGCCCTTTTGGCTTAATGCTTTACCCATTCTTCTCTTATGAATACATACAATCCCTCAGAGAGGAAACCTAAACACACAGTATAGTGCAGGGGTTGATGTTCACAACAACAGGACATGACAGGATCTCTCGGCACTGACTCCTAATTTGCACAACACAAAGAGCCACATCATGTACCTCGTGAAGTGCCAAAGGTTTGCTGGACTCTGTCATCTTGCCACATCTTCAGCATATGTTCAGTCCCCAGTCTCCTTAAGAGAGCCGGCTGTGACCTGCCCCATTAGTTTTCCATGGTAATTGGCTAATAATGAGACGGTGACAGTGCCGAGGATGTCCGCACTGTCAAAACACATGCATATCCAACTGCACCAATCTGCATTTTCAGTAATTACTGCATATTTGAACAGTAAGGATTTTGTGATCTTAACAGGGCTCACAGTGCTTGTTTCCTTTCTCCTCCCTTCCCACCCCACACCCTCCATCCCCATCTGCTAACAAGCCAACTTGTTGTAAGCCTACTTAGTTCTCAAGGTGTCATCTGTTCAAGTGTCAGGAGAACATATAGAGATTGTCAAACAGTACACTCATTTCAAATTGTAATTAAACTGGCCATCAGGTACCTTGAGGCTGTTTAGTCAACAGCAGGGTACTAATTACTATAAGATGACCTTTGGAATAATATCTGGTGAATAATTCATAGTTGAGAAAATTGCTTCGGAGACATGCCAACGACATCCAAGGGACGGCCGAGTGTACACACAAAGAAAATTCCACTCAAAGATTTCAGTCTGGCCATGAAAATAAGGTCAGCAGATGGATAAAAACTGTAGCTTCTTTTTCTGTATGAGAAAATGAGATGGTTTCGATAAGCTGCAGAAGACAAAATGAAAATGTATCCTCCACAAAGAGAAATGTTGCCGACCAGAAAACAGACTGACTCATGTAAAGCTAATATAAGGGATTTTGGAGAGAGGAGATAGCCTGTCTCAGGGTGGCTTAAGAACCAATATTAACCTCCTGTGCAAGCTGACACTTGTGTATTGATTCAACTGGCTTTTAAAAAACCTTGTAAAAAAAAAAAAAAAAAGAAAGAAAAACAAAAAACAGCCAAATTATGATTAAAATTGAACACAATTCTAATTCATGTTGGACCTTAAAGCATGCACAAGCATCCACGTTTAAAGGCTGAAAACAGCTGACTAGATAAACCTCTTTTATTTGTTTCATATCCTAATGAAAATGAAATCATGAGGATATAAGAAAGATAATAAAGGTGCAAGAAATATATAATTTTTAATTTAAAAGAGGCTATAAGATTAAAGACAAATTCACACTCTTGTCCTCCTGCTGTGACTTTCAAATATATTTACAGCATCGACTCCCTCATGCTTTAAATGCATCTGTGGGGTATTCTGCACAGAGAGGGCAGAGGTCCTGAAGAGTTTCTTTCCCATCTCTGCTCAACCTTTAGGGACACTTTGCAGAAATTACTCCCGGGACCATGAACAAAACTGTCCTCCACAGCTCTGCGCGACATAAATACATAAACAGTTGGAAAACTAGTACTCAGAACTACACCAACATGTGAAACTCTTGTGACCTCAGATGATTCTAAATGAATGTAAAGTGGATAAATCAATGTGGCTTAGGTGTAAAAACATTGTTTGTCTGTTTATGTTTTTTATCCCCAATACTGGCTTCTTCCAGTGTCTCTGCTACACACAAGTAATCACCCAGCAGGCTGAGCACCATGACAATGATGTTAACCATATGGCCAGGACGTCTGAATAATCACATTCAGTATGATCTCAGTTTGGCATTTGTGAGAAGGTTTTGAAAGAGGGTCAGACACGACGCTCTTCACTGCCGTCATAGAGGACCCAAATGATTAGTCAAAATTTGGGGTAATTGGTAGTAATTAACTTTGACCTTGTCCTGCTGGACATTAGAGAACCGAAGCCATGCCAGAAAATCTCCCTCTACCATTAGAGAGCAATTACTGACAGGAGACCATACAGCAGAACGTATTCTATGCAGCTGTGTGTCTTCATTTTAAAATGTGTTGCAAAGATCTGCTGTATATGAAAGACCCTAGCTCTCATTTATGTGGTACGTACTTCTTCAGAGACATCAGTTGACATCCTTGACAACAGTTTTGTGGTATATATTCTTGGCCTTTTTTGAGTAGAGCTTGGCTTGGTAAGTTTTCTCTTCATAAAAACAAAACAAAAAAATTATAATAAATACATTTTTATACAGAAAAACATAACAATTCCTATGAGCATGTGATGGTTTTTCCAAATGAGGACAAGATAAAAACCCTGAAGCAAATAACTTTTCTAAGTTTTCAAGTCCACACACTGGCAGCTACAGCAGGGCACAGTTCTGCTTGGAAATATCAACAGCATGCTAATAGTCCAACAGTGACAATTTAAACATGCTCATATTTACATTTAGAAATTTAGCACATGTCACTTCAACCCAGAGGTGTGAGACTGATGGTCATAGGTGTTAGAGATCAACAAGTGTAGTAGTATTTCTCCCCTGTGGACTGTGAACATCAAGTGATCACAAGTGTCTTAAAGTAGTAGACTGACAGACAGACCATACCTGCTGCAAATATGGCTTTAGGAAAATAAATATACGAATATGCAAAAATGTCTCTCTGCTTTGCTCTGATCATTAATAACAATGACCAAGTTGTTTTTTTTGTTTTTTTTTTAAATTCTCCCAGGGTTTTCCTGTCTTAATAAAAAAAGATGATACGTGTTGGCTTGCCTGATAGGTAATAAAGAGAAACCAAGTTCATATCATGCCCCTTTCGCAGTAAGGAAGTACATCAGAGAAACTGCTTTTACTGCGAGTTCTTTGTGCAAATCTAAAGACGGTATCACAGGGCAGCCACTGTGCCTGACAAGCCTGTTCACGTTCAGCACACACGCAGCTTTCCTGCAGTTAAGGCAGCAAGTCCCTGAAGCTCTTCCTCCATGGAGTTTATTGTCAGAGTCTCTCCGATGGTAGGACGCCTCTCCCTTCTCTTTGAAATCCGGAAGATCAAACAAAACAACAGTGTTGACGCAGGGTGTGTTGTGTTTGTGGTTTGAATATATAATCAATTTCCATGGTTAGAGGTTTTTATTTGTTGTTGTTGTATTGTCACTAGATTACTAAATGGATAATGAATGTGATTATATACTCTACTACACTATATGTTGAGTTTAATTATGTGGGCTATCCATCTATCTTTCTTTTGACATAAAAATAAATTGTGCTTTATACTGTTATCATTAGACTGGGGGCACCAGTAGCGGCCACTGTGGTTCACCACATTGGTGGGTCACTCAAAAAAAAATATTTTACCGGCCCTCTTTGTGTTGCGGGATTTGGTTCACATCACCTAATTGATGTGACCAGAGCTGCAGCCTCCTTCCCCCAAGGGCTGCCTGCCTCTAATACAAGTTGATCTTAAATAAAGGCATGTTAGCTTCACGTAAAGGCCTTGGTCATTATTTGAGCAAATGTGGTTGAAAACTATTCAGGGCCAAATCATTTTGAAAGAGCAATTGTCAATGGGAAAAGTTCAACCAGTATTTGGCCAACCAATCGTGTGACTTCATCACTCATTCATTGCACTGACCTTGGGCCAGTCCAGCCACAAAATCTAAAATATTACAATATGCTTTGAAAAGTGAAGACCCACAACAATATGTATATAAAAAATAAATATATATACACCTTTGTAACTGTGCCAGAATATGTGAAAGCATTGGTATGGTCATTTAATCACTTTCAAAAGTGGAATTATTCAAGGCAATCAACCTTTACTTTCAAGAACATCTATTGAACAATGGCAAGCGAAAGCATGGTGGGATGAAAAGAAAGAAGCAACAGGGAAAATCAATATAGCAATTATGTGTGCAGATAATGGACACCAAGGTGTTATTTGGAGGGACCGAAAAGAAGAGGTGACATAAAGCCAATTCAAATAGTGCAAACATTTCATTGTCTCACATCTGGTGCTTCTGGCATGGATTTAGTGTCATCAGGTTTCTAGAAAACCAACTGTGGTTTTTGTTGTTTTCCTCCATTGCCACAGTTGAATTTGCATTGTTTAGCACAATCTAATCATTGGGTTCTTCTTTATGTTTGCACACAATGACCAGCCTCTGTTAAAATTCAGTTTGCCATTTTGTCTTTATCAGTCCTAGAAACCCAGAAAAAGGAGGCAACAAACAGCGATTAGCTAATTGAGATCTTAGACAACAAAATCCCCTTCAACATACACACACGTTCACACACACACACACACACACACACACACACATGCACACAAAGAGAGAGAGTGACACGGGGCAAGTGCTACAGAAATAAAGACAGATAAATGCACACGCACACACACGTACCTCCCCCACACCCCTCCATGCTTTTACCTGCTCAAAAGAGGTCACCTCCAGCTCTGTCGAGCTTTGCAGGTGGGTCAGAGATCTGGATTTGATAACTGGAGGGAGTTTAGAGAGCAGACATTTGACAAGCATGACAATGCTCTGACAGCCCTCATTGGGCCATGATTAATGACTGACATCCCTGTCGCCTGTCTCAGACAGAATGCAAATGCAGTGCTGGGAGAAAATTACCCTAATGTGGGCCGTAATTGGATGCAGGAAGTATCACGTAAAGCAAGAACGCAATGGGGCTTCTTGCTCCTGAAACAAGGCTTTATTATAGAGAACACTACAGAGATGATGAGAGAGATGCCGCAGCATGATTGAAAATGACCGCCAGCAAATCCCTCTCATTTGTAGTAACACACTGACATTTAGCAGCGAGTCCAGGGATGAACAGAGTTGATGTTTGGCGTCTTGAGTTGAAAAGTCACTCCTCAGCTGGCTGCCTCAATTCAGGCGCTAATCAGTTTTCTTTTGCTAGTTGGTCAAATGTTACTCAGTTGGGTCAACAGTTTGACATCACAGCGACAGCTGCCTTGTCAATACATTTTGAAAATTAACTCTACCTGTGCCTGACAAAGGTGAGCACTACATTTATGAGGCATGACATTGAGTAGGGGCTCTAGGTGCTCCTTGCAAACAGCTGGCATCAGATTTTAATGAATATGCATAGCAGATATCATGCACTGACATTTGTCAGTGTTTTTTCTTTTTTTTAAATGGAACTGCAAGTTCACTTTATCTCCTCAAGGGCACTGAGTTCTGAAGCAATGGCTTGACAAAAGAAAGTTTAGCAGCTATAACCTTACTATTAACCAAATTTGGTTTAAACATGGCAGTACTTTGTCGAGCTGCAGTGTTTGCTAATTGCTTTAGCACTCGTATGGCTCCATTTAACGATGTCTTGCTGAATGCTATATGAAATGAGCAAGTGCTTTAATGAAAGGACTGAATTGAAAGCCATTTTGTGATTTAATTCTAATCGCTTTGAATGCTTCCACTGAAAGACAAATGTCTATTTTGATGTGCAGTATGATTATGGATGTTGCTTCACTCTCCAAATAACATTTACATTAAAAAAAAAGCTGGCATTGTGTTTTCAAAAATGAAAATAAAGAGTCCATCCGCCAGACATCTGACATTGTGTCCCAGTCTAAAGTCTGAACAATATAGTGAGAGGTTTTATTATTGAAATGCTGTCTGGCTGTGTGACACAAAAGCGTAAATGAAAGAACAGACAGAACAATATTAGTGATTTGTCTTTGTTTCATTTGTAATTAAAGAACAAAACTATAAACTAGGAAATCCACTGGGAAGAGGGGGTGGGGGGCTTGTTGACTGTCACAAAGCGACCTGGTGATGCTGTTCAGGGATGGGAGGTGGAAGGGGACACTTACATGTCACCATCCCACTGGTGGGAGTAAGTGTCAAAAAGCGGAGCTGCTTTTTGAAGACTGGAGCAATTACAAAGACAAACAATTATGACGAGCTAGGAGAAAAGGGAGATGTACAGTAATGAGCATTTTGATATTCTGTATGTTGTATTGCTAAAAGGCGAGGCTGAACGTCTCTTGTGAAGTTTCTCATTATCTTGATTGTATAATAGATATAATCAAGCAACAATATCCAATTAGGAGTGCATGCGCTTGCCTCTAGCTTGAAAAAGGGGATAAACGAACAATTCACACTGTAAATTTGTTTGCATGAAACACTGGGACTGTTCCCTCATCAGAGCGTTATTGATGAATCCAGGAGCTTAAGAAAAAAAATGAGCTTTGATGTATATCTGTGATGCGATGAAGGCTGTAGGATGTGAACAAACAGTCCTTTCCAGGTGGTTTGAGTGATTGCCTAATCCCCTGTAGCTAGATGATTGCAGAGCAAGGTCAGTTTGAAGGCTCAGACTGATTGAGTGCTGTCTGTGGTTGGGGGCTCGCTCAACTCTCTGATGCCATTAGATGGACAGCGGCTGAAGATTCACTCCGGAGTTTTTTAACACTTGAAGCAAACCTGTCCAAACTGAATGACATTGGTGCGTCAGTAGTCATAAGGGTATAGTGACAGAAACAATATAGACAACAATCAACAGAGCTGTGTTTTCATGTGTTTAATGATTAGAGAAGGATAGTTTTAAGAAGATAGGTTTGGTTGTAGTTCATGATTTGTTTCAACACTGCATCTCTGTGTATTTCAGCCTTACTGTGTTGTTGTCTTGATGCTTTTTTATCACACTGTCTCGAGTGCTGGGTTGACGAAAATGTGATTACCACATCATCATCCCCCAAGTGACTTCTAGTCTTGCCTGATTTTGATTTGCATGGTACCAGGTATCGACTGTTTTTCGTCTAAATAAACCCTGTAGCCAGTGTTGTCAAGCTGCATCTTGCACCTCATTGACACCCATTTATTCTTTGAGCTGTCATTTTGTTACTAAACTGGGTTCGTGGTATAAAATTCAGCGTTTCCTGAGGCTGCAATTGGATCACCCCCTACCGCTGTGTACATTCAAATACCGAGGGAAAGTGCTGTTCTGTATATCAAACTCCACTAGTCTGCAGCAGAAATCCTTTGTGCGGACATCTCTGTGACAGCTCCTTGGCAACTTGTACGCCTGTGTGCCACAAGCTCCCTAAGCTGACTGTTTGGATCAAGTGGGAAGAGGCAGCAATCCCAAAGAGAACAAAATAGCAGATCCCAGCAGCTTTCACAGCCGATGCTATGAGATTTACTAGACTAGAGAGGAGGGTGTGGAAGTGTGTGTGTGTGTATGTGTGTGAAAGACTGGGAGGGGCGTTGATGTACTTTGAAATCTTTTGAAATGTCAGACAAATAAGAGTCACAAGAGGCATTATGTTTCCATAATGATGATGCGCTGAAGCTTAAGCCTTTCTTTTAAAAGGCTTAGGAAATGGATGAAAGCCTTTTTTTCCCCCCTTTACCATGAGCACTTTGGAGTGTCAAGCTTATCAATTGTGGAAAATTACTGACACTTTTTTTACTCAGAGCAAATAGCTCATATTTTAAAATGGAGTTCAAAAGGTAAGCAACAATGCAAATATTTTGACCATATTTGATTTGATAAATGCACTCTGAATTTATTTGGATTAAAAAACATTTGTTATGTAATTTTTGAATCATTTTCTCTGATTATTTATTTCAGTGTAATTCTATTAGAAAGGATTATACTGTACATACATACACTCTGCGAAAATTAAACTTTGACCCGAAAAACAAAACAAAACAAAACAAAAAAAAAAAAAGGAAGTGCCCGATTTGAAACTTTCTCCCATTTGACTCACAAATGCAAATGGACACAAAGATGATTTGGAGCACACACAGCTTTGTTTACGTTTTATTTTTCATCCCTTTTTAATCCCCTAAACCACAAAACGGGTTACGAGCTCGCCACCGCCGACTCTCGGGCAACTGAGCTTTAAAGACACGGGCAGAATTGGTTCCAGTCCGGTGGACACTCCACATCATTTAATGTATTCCAGTCTATTACCACTTTTGTTCTGACACCTCATTCTTTTCCACCAATATATGAGGGGGGTCATTCAATAACTGACACCTCTCTTCCATACCGTAGTCACATCTCTGTTGCTGTTTGAGCATGTGTCACAGCTGAGAGGCCTGAATTTCTAGAGATAGATTTGCTGACAGAGACATCCCATCACTCCTTGGGCTGAGGCTCACACAGGAAACGCTACACTGTAAAGGTGCAGTAGCCTTGTCACTTTCATCTAAGGTAATTGATCACAGCAGACAACAGCTGATGTGTGCAAGTCAATTGTAGGGGCCAAAGGGAGGCTGCTTATTCAGATAAAAGATCTCTAGCATCCCTCCAGTCACTTTCATTGATACATTGACATCATGCTCAACTTGAAATCAACCTGGCAGGAGGATTCCTCTTAGAAAATACATTTATCAAACATGCACTAGATTGCTAAAACTTAAAAAATTATTTCTAACTGCTTAGAAAATCCGTCTTCCCATTAGGGCATAAAATGCCTCTCCATGATCTCGACAGGCTGCCCGTATGAGGCGCCGTGAGTGAGGCATCGAGCTGTCATGGTGCAGGTGCACGGGGAAAACCATTCTGCCTAAAAAAAAAAAAAAAAAAAAACAAGCACACCCTGAGAGTTCTCAAATGTCACTTAGCATTCAAGGGCTTCGTGATTCATTAGTAGCCCAGCAGACTGGTTAGATGGAAGCATCTGTTTTCTGGTTTCAGTCCTTATGCCATCAATGTCACAAATAATCACATACAACAGGTGGTTTTACAGCTACAGGTACTTTAACATCCAGGCTGCTCCATTATACCTGACGTTATTTTGCACTATTTGCTCACAAAGTTGGTGTCTTATTTGACACTATTGAGAATGAGGTCCCTTTTTTTATATCTAGGTATTATTTTTATTATTGTTTATTATATTGAATATATAGTTTTTCTTTTTATGTATTTCTTTTTTGTTTGCACATTGCGTGAGTTTTTATTGACAACATTTTGATCAATGGATTTTCATCAGATGTGCAAACAACTGGCTGCTGTATTATTATAGGACAACATGACAATCCATCATATGCTACAGCTACACATGAGGCTTCAAAAATAGAAAACATGTGATATACACTGCTTGTCTTGTCAAAGTACACATGAACAAAAACAAACAATGAATTGTTGCTACCGAATTCATCTGCACTTAGGGGGGCAAAGGTAGAGCAGGCTTTTCTGATTGATGGCGATGCGACATTCAGACATATAGGTTAAGGGCACATGCGATCCTGCTTTGCCATATCACTCCACTGCTGTTCAACACCTTTGAAAAACATATCAATGGGCTGCACTGCTGTTATGACGACGTGTTTTTACAATCAACAAAGACATTGGTGTGTATTCTAAATCACTGCCACTTCCACACGCCCAAAATACATTGCAGCAACAATGTGTATTAATCTGGAGAGGAAAATAGCTCCCAACAAATGTGATTTACTCCTGTTTCATGAAGCCACTGTGTTTTCTTTTCTCTTTCAATGGAACTATATCCGTGACCTTCAGACTTCTGTAGGATGCAGTTGGCTTGGAGGTGAGTCAGAAAGAAGAGCTGGGTTACAGCCAAGCCATTGTTGGCTCTGTTCTTTTCATAGGATTTTTGTTGACAAGAGCAACAATATAGAGTATCTCCTACTTGATTATATGAAGGCCAAATCTTCATACATACCACATAAGACAAGGGTTAGCAGAGAGTAACTTGTGTAATGTTCATATGTTCATTCAATACGTCAACATCATAAAACCACACAGCATGACCAGAAAAAGATGGAACAAAGGATTTAAAGTTACTATATGACATTATTCAGTGGATGCTCTGGGTTTATTTAATAATGTGTAGCATGGAGTTCTACATAGCAGAACATCATACAGTAGCACAAACCAAAATGCCCACCTGAGCTGGCAGAGCACTTTATTCTGCTTTATATTTATTATTATGTATTTGTATGGAATTGCTAATCATTTAAGATCTTTCTCATCAGTACGCTGCTGTTCATTCTCCATGTGATTGAGTAGTAGTGATGGTCTTTTTAGAGGAGCGGAAAGTTTGGTCCCAAGATAGGAAAGAAGAGTCTTGTTTTCATCTGTTGACTGATGAATATTTATCGACAACTGTGTCATCCTCTGAGAAATACTGTCCACTATCTTCTCTTTCTAAAGTAACCCTCAAACTCAACTTGTGTTGAGTTGGAGGGTGTCTGACCCGTCTCGACACACCCCCCCCTGCTGAGAAAGACATCATAATTACCTATGGCTGTGAACTTGACACTTCTTTGAATGGGGGAAATGATGGAAGTGGGGATGGTGTGATTATGTCCACAGGAGACTTCCACATCCATCCTCAAATCCTACAATCGTACAAATTATTGTGAGAACACTCAACGGGGAGTATCTGCCATCCTCCCCGCTGTCCAGCTCCCGACAGTGCTCCCAATGGGGAGGCAGAACCCATTTTGGATGACCCATATTACAGACTTTTAGCCATTTTCTCAGATGAATGAGACAAAGGAGGGAGGCTTCTTTCCAATATGCAGGTTGGTTCAATTAAAAATATAAAGTCTACATTCCCTTATATGTAATTTTAGAATATTCCACTAAGTTAACTCTTTTTACTTTGAAGTGATGATCGGTGTCTTTGTTGCAAGGCATTCGTTGCTTAACATTCATGTTGTTCAACCAGATGCACTTAGTTTTATACATAATCTTAATTTGATTTACGTGTGTTTATAATTGTTAACTTCCATGTCAGTAATGAAGCAAATTGTTTCAGTTTATAGTCCATAGCTCTACATCACGGAGATCTCTCTCATCAGTCCTAATGTGTGATATCAGAATTAAACATCTGGCTGGTCCTCCCTTCCAAGCTGTTTAAAGCACATTTTATGTTTCGCTTTGAGTATCTTGGATCATGTATCTAACGTCTTCTATACGGCTTAGACACACCTCACCATCTGTATGGATGCTTTTCTGAGAATCCATAACTTATTTTTTCTGCTGCTGTTGTTTACATATTATATTTGAATGGCATGTGCATACTGTGTTCCAATTATTGCTTTAATTTACATGACATAAAAACAGAACATGTAATTATTTGTTGTTTATGTCATATGCAGTATCAACCACAACTGATTGAATCATGGAGTAATGCCTCTGTTTTCTTGTGTGTGAATAACAATAAAGTTTGTATATTTTGCAAGGGGCAATTAAGGCAGTGCCCTTTAATACAAACAAATATGTGCAACTTTCCATAAGATACATAAAAGGCTACAGGGCAAAATCAGATTTCTCAGTTTTAAATTGCTATGGACACAATAGCAATTTCAGGGTTGTTCAAGTTGAGACGGTGCAAGAGATCTCAGAGGCTTGTCGACCTTTATCTCGGCAAACATCAGAATCCCTATACAAAAAAGCAGAAAATGAGCTATTGATTTTCCGTTTTTCTTTTCCCCCCCTCACTTTCTTATTCCCCTCTGGTATTGTCATTCCATAGTCTAAATGAAGGTCAGCATTGGTTTCCTTGTCACTGCCACAGAGATTCACAGTAGAAATATAGCAATCTGTGTTTTTGAAAGAAAAGGTCTTAGAAGACAGCAAGAGGTTGCTTTTGTCTTTAGGGATTAATTGGCTCTATAAAAGTTGGCTCTAAAGCAGCACAGTCCGGCTAAATGTGTTGGACGAGCACACACATTATATGAGAATATGAGCATCAAATCCACAATTATGCTTACAAAAACAGTTTATAGCACAGCTGTGGTTTGATTTTTGACACTTAATGGAGTATTCTCAGGTCTCTTTAGACGAAAAGAAAAGGAACCTAAACTAATGTGTGAAATCAAACAAATACTGAGCCTTGACCTGTGTCTGTAGCAGTGAAAGGGACATTTTATCACCCGCGTGTAAGTTCAACATGATCAAACTGTCAAATCATGCACTGCTACATCAAGACTGAGAGGCTTTTCTGTCCTGTCTCTGGCTCTGTGAAGAACTGAAATATTCTCTATAGATTGAAGGGAATGGAAGAAAGGATAAGAGCTGAAGCTCTGACTTTCGTTTTAGGATAAGGCTCTATATTTACAGATCAAATGTTTGTTACCTGTATAAGCCTTCTGTCCTTATGTGCCTGTGATCCTATGAGCTTTCCTGCCACACTAGCAGAGAACTGGAGAGGTTTCACCACCTCTAACAATTGCAAAGGCATCCCGAGTGCTGAAGCTATTATCTGCCCAAATGATCCTGCAGTGTGGGGGGCTAACAGTCAATTTCGCAGACTCGTTTGGAATCTCCTTGATTTGAAATCATGAATATCCATCATGATGGCATACTGTATCAATCATGATGGTTATTTATGACTTGAAATCAAGTAGTGTTTAACTGAGTGTCCAGCAGAAATATGTAATGGGTGATGGAAGTGAATTTGCTTAACTAAATGGAAAATATTACAGCAAAAAAATCATTTTTATACCCAGCAAGTGGCAAAAGCCTCCATACAAACCTTAAAGCACACTAATATGAAATAAATATAGTTTACATTCACTCTTATCCACTAAAGGATAATGGTAACAGTAGCTTGTACTAGGCCTGTTTGAGACTGAAAACACAACTTAATTTCCAGCTCACCTCCAGCTGGCACTGACAAATGTGAAAACCATGCTGATGCTGATTGAATCTGTGACTCAGTTCAGTTTTATGACAGAGTTGTAACATTTTTAGACTCTTTTAGACACTCTTGTATCTCAGTAACTCTTTGGCGGAACTTCCTGAATTGATCAGATCTCTATGGTCAAAGGTGAAGGTTGTCTCTCTCCCAGTTACAGCTTAAAGGATTATTTGTTTGTATGTGTTTTGTATTGTATTTTTTTTTTTTTTGGCACAAATGTCCATTTGGTCTCACAGATGAGGTGATTTGATTTTGGGGTCAAAGGTCATTGTGACCTCACAGGCACAGTTTTGGAGCACCTTGAGGGAAGTTAAGTGTTTAAAATATTTGTGTCAATGTTGTTGTGAAAAACGATGTTTTTCAAAGACACTTACCCACTGCTGTAACTCAGGAAAGGGATGTTGTCACCATATTCACTGCAACTTGGCGCCTGACAATGAGAGTCTGCCTCCATGTTTGTTTGGCTCTGAAGTTGCATTTAATCAGACATGCTTCTCTGACATCCCAAGTGCCTGGAATTACCACTATGAAATATAAACACCAAGTGTTTGTTCCTGCATCTTGAGTGCATCGTCTGGTGTTTATGTCCTTTTGATTAAATTTTAAAATTCTCTTATATCTGTCATTAAGTCTGCACTCTCCCATGTTTCTAAAATCAGTATAGATTTCAAAATCTCTGGTAAGAGTAAGATCATACCCAAAATGCAACTGCAACCCCACCAAAAGCATCATGTTACAGTTGGCCCTCTTCATCATCTGGTCAGTGGTACGAAAGATTTCTGTCTAGATATACGTCCTTCAGTCGGATATAATTCTTTCTTAATTTTTCAGTGACATTAGTGTGTTTGACTTGGTGTGCCTCAACTCAGTTCATCACCTCCCCCAAGGTGAGCACGCTATCTTGCCGAATTCAACTCAGTTTGCAGTGAGGAAGCCTTTTTTGCATATTCTTCACACTTGTTTATGGTTTACTGAGCAGGTCACTTCTCCTGCTTGCTTGAACAGCTGCTTCAGTGATGACCCCCCCCCCTCTTTCTAACAGGGGTTGGAAGACTACTTGTGTGCTGCTCCCTGTCAAGTTCTTCTTTGCTTGTGAGGCCTGGTGGTGACCTCATGCACAGCCTTTACCAGGGCCATATGAATAATTTATCCTTTGAATTTAGCCCAACCCTGACATTTCGATGTTTGATGCCCACAGGCTTTGGCTTTAACAATATAGATAGTGCTCCTTTCCTCTGTGCATCATCAGATAAAGTCTGAAAGCACAGCTAGTGCACTCGATATCAAAACCATGGATATCAGGGATGCTGTATGTTCCACAGGCTGGATTCCTCTATTCTATTAACTCTTACTGCAGAATCTCTACAATTGGATTTTATATAGGTTGCCGACATTTGATTTGAAAATATTGTGTTCCGTCAATAGAGAGATAAGATAAGATGGGAATTTAATAATGGCCATGGGGAAACTGTTACAGAGGAAAATAGCAACAGGATACATCAGAGAAGAATATTAGCAAAAATGAAAACAGGGTAAGAGGAAGTCAAATGAACACACAAAAGATTCAAAATAGAGAGTTTCACTTCTGGAGGAGGTGGAGCATCACTATGGTATCTGTAAATTACATGGATTGCTGTAGTCCAATATATAAAATACAGCAATGAGAGCAAAATAGCAGCAGTGGTTGCAGCAGAGCTAAGTGAGGGAAGGGGTACTGAATAAGTTTTCACAGCCTGTATTTAAACCGTAGCGCCGAACTCCTAAATTTATAGACACAGAGCACAGTGCCCTGGGCTCAGCTGTTGGATTAAACATGAAAAGTAGTCTGGTTCATATACCTGAGTCTCCTCCAGACTACAGTAGCCTCTCTCATACAGTGTCTCTCTTTTGTCAGTTCTGCCTGGTTTGTTGATGTACATGCACAGGTACTTGTAGGTCTGCACCATCTCCACCTCTTCACCCTGAATGATGACAGGTGTCAGTAGCTGCTCGCTCTGTCGGAAATCCACCAACGGCCCCTTGATCTTACTGACATTTAGCTGCAGATGGTTCTCCTTTACTCCACCAGACACCCAGTATAACGAAATCATCAAAGACCTGCTGGAGGGTGCATGATCCAGAACTGAACTTGTAGTCAAAAGTGCAGAGAGAGAATCATGCTGGAAAGTGGGAAAATGACCCTTGTGTATTAAAGTGGGCAGTATTTGTTTCTTTGATGGTCTATAAAGTTACATGCATATAGAGAGAGCCAAATTACAGATATTTTTTATGTTTCTACTGTACTGTGCGTCATTATATTGCACTGCAAACACTGACATACCACCGATTGAAGAGCATCATTTGTCTATCTTTTTCTTTACCTTTAACTTCTTTTTCACAGAATTTCTTCAGCATTAAACTTCAACAGAAAAAAAAACACATTCCATTGAATCCTGTACTTTCAAACAAAACCAGGATGAAAGAAAAAAAAATCTTTGTCACAATTAGTTCTTTTTAATACACAGTACATTTGTGGTGGTAAAACCTTGGAGAAGTTTTCTCAATAAGCAATTCATATTACGCAACTATTCAGTCTGCCTCGTACAAAGGTACAATTCAATTGACCGAATACCATTTCTTAAACTGGCAGGCACTCAGCTGATAGGACGAAGAAGTTCTGTTTGCTCTCAAAGCATCTTGCTTGTGTCAATATCGGGTAGCTCATGTCGGGCTCGTGTGGATTCTTTCCTTTGTTATTTTTTAAATCTAATAGAGCTCAGCCTTAGTTTACTTTCTGAGGAGACTTTGAGGGACGTTTTCTAAAATGTTGTACTCTGGCATTTTCTCAGATCTGACTTTTTCTTCCCCCCAAGGACATCTCCTCCCGCTGCCAAGACCTGTCAGGCAGGAGCATCTCAGAGTAAAGGGGTGAGAGGACACCAATTAGAAAGCCATCCTCGGCCAACAGAGCCAGCGGCACAGCTTGCCACAGGAAGTGGGATGTCTGACTTCCTGCATGGGGTCACAGCTGTTTGCGGGGAGGTTACCGCTACGAGCCAATACGCGGTACCGTTTAGCGTCTGACGAGGCAGGCCTCATTTGAATAGCAAAGAACCATCTCAATGTCACCAATAAATTTACATGATTTCTTTCCTGCTACAGCTGGGATCAGAGCAGAGACTTTGCTGGAATTAGGAGAGTCTGACAATGTCAAAAGAGCAAGACCGGCTCATTTCAAATTGGCTAGTTTTCAGATCAAGATTAATGCATCATTAAGTACAGTTAGGTAGAATTTGTCTGCATCAAAAAAAAAAGAAAGAAAGAAAGAAAAAGAACACTTGTGTGTTAACATAAGAAAACCTCTATATCTGTATGCACCATCCTGTCACTGAGCATCTTGGAGGCATTTTGCAATTCTTTTACAGTACAGCAGTACAGAGAAACAGTGAGGAAAGGAAAGAAGAGATGCTGTGCAACAAACCAGGAAGATTGCAGGTACAGTACACTGCATGAATCCTGAACCCATTCTCAAACTTTTTGATACATTTCTAATGACGCCCCACACTTCTCCATCTTATGGCATCTGTAATAGAGATTATGTGGTAGTGCTATGGTGAAATATGTGGAGTGGTATTTCAAATTGTTTTTTTAATCTTTTAAATGTCCATCAAAAGACATTTAAGATAATAGTGGCATTCTCCATGCCAGATAGCGCCATTACTGGTTACTGTTTCATTTTTTCCGAAAATGTCACTATATTTGCAAACACTTCTTCAGAGAGCTAATAAACAGATCAGTGATTTTTTTTCCCCCCTCAGAGAATTTGCTAAGTATAAGGGAAAAAAAATCCATTTTGGAAAGAATCTCCTCACACAAAAATCAAGCAATCAGGAAAAAAATCTCAGAGCAACATCTCTCATACACAAGAGATTCAAATGTCTTCACCTGAGGTGGTGAACAACTGGAAGCATGGCAGGGATGGGAGTGTGTGATTGGCTCCTGCTATGAGCAGCTGTCTAGAATGCCTAACCCAATTACATCCTCTGATCCCCAGTCACTGGGCTGATGCAGTCAGAACCATTAATCTCCCTGGCTGAGCACTATGCCATGTGTTAACAGCCAAGACCCCCGCCTTAACCGCCAAACCCCACCATTGAGGTTGGAAGTCGTGCCAATCATATTGACTCCTTTGACTCTGATGTCCCTTTGGGTTTATAGTGATTGTGAACAAACCTCTGATGACTGTGGAAAATACATAACGTACAGTGTACAGTGTACAACAATCTTTCGGCTCTGTCAGACTGGAATTACTGGACTGAGGATCAAACAGGAGTTACACTGTGTGTGTGTGTTTTCACCATGGTGCAGGTGTGCTGTGCTATGCTGTGCTGTGCTGGAGAAGGAATGGGAGGAGGAGGGGGAGGAGGTCAAAAACATTTTCTGATCTCGGACGTTAACGACAAAATATCCTGGAGCTGTGTCAGGGACCAATTCCAACAAATCATTTTCAAAAGGGACAGTAGTAAACAGTAGACGTATTTTTTTTGGAACTGCCTATTTCAGAAAAATGAAAGGCACCTTCAGCTCATCGTCTACAAATGGCTCGCTGGACAAAAAGAAAAAGAAAGAACAAAAGAAACAAACCAATTTTTCTCTTTACTTCGGCTTCTGCGAATTTTCTACCTATTTCAAAGATGAAGAAACCCTTTGATTTCAACCTCTGGTTCCCCCGTCTTAACAATAACCAATAAAAAAAGTAACCCATCAGATTGTTTTGACCTCGGACTGGCTGGTGTAACTGTGAATAATGCTCATAACTGGGGAATACAGAGTCAGGGTAATGTAAAATTAGGAGAAGTGCCTTAATCGGGGTCTGAATTACATGGACCCTCAGTTCCAGTTTAGTGAGCCCTTTTTGTTCACAAAGATTAAGGGAGGAGTCAGGCAGTCCTCCATTGTTCCTCTGAGAAAAGAAACTCATTTGCTTTGAACGATAAATGTCTTTCGAGCATAAATCATGTCTCCTAATCCCTTTACCAATGCCACGTAATGCAAATTGTCTCTCATTTACAGATCACACAAAAGAGACAATGGGGGAAGTTTGCACACAGAGCTCGCAGCACTGTCCTTCCTGCTGAGGGGAGATGGACTTTCACCCAAGATTGCAGGATTAAAGTTGTCTGTAGGCTTATATCATGTGCGCTCATGTTGCATCTGTCTTTGTACTGAATCAACACCTCTCGCTTGATCTCAGTTTAATAGTCTACACTGACACCATGGATCATTTTACTTACACTGGATGAAATATGAAAAGAACGTTGAGGCAAATCGTAGGTGTGATTCTTTTTTTAATAGGGCGGCTGTACCACCAGCTTTTAACTTGGCTTCAAACTTGGGTCTGTTACACACCTTTCTACTCCCCTGCTGTCCCCAAACGCTGCATGACTCATTTACCCAGGGGAACCGAACTGACATTTAGCTCTGTGTATGCATGTGCTCAATTTCTATTCCCATGACAATGGCGACTTAACAAAACATGCATGCATCACAGTTTCTCACGTAAAACGGGATATGAAATATGAATTAAACTGTACCCTATTAGCTGCTCCTTCATAAAGAAAAAGGCTACCTGCTTCTGAATTTCTAGTGTTTGAAAAGCACCACCACAGACAGAAGCAAGTGCAACACCATCAAGTAAACATTACCTCCTCTGGAATATGAGCTGAGAATATATCCACGAAGATTACATGTGACATCAGCGTTCAAGATCTATTTGCTCTATAGGAAGTTGCTTTCTGTAACATGGTGTGACCTTACCTTTCATACTAAAATAAACACTACAGGGCACGCTGAGCAGGTTTTATCGACAGCTTTTCGCTGCGTGATGTCCTCTCTGCCATAGCGGCTCTGAGGATAAAACACAAACAAATAAAGCTTGGGTGATGTGCATTTTGTGTGCCAGCAAAATCCCTTTGTGTATCTGTCTGGGGCTGCATTTGTGTATCTGTGTACTGTAAACGTACATAAAAGGAGTATATTCCTAGTGTGTATGTGTGTGTCAGAATAGCCTACAAGCAGGGGGCATGTAATATATTAAGATCAGTGTGTGTTTTGTTTGTGTCTGCCTATGTGTGTGTGTTTTAGTTGGTCCTGGAGGATCACATTGTTTTCAGAGGGCCCTGTGTGTGGCGGCAACATCTGCTTTGAGCGGGTGATCCGTCTCCTCTTAGCTGCCATATAACAAGTCATGAGGGATTTTATTCAATGAATGCCCAGCACAGAGGGCTCCATCATAAAATTTACCATCTCACAAGGGCATTGTAGAGGTTGTTCTTTTTACTTCCTACAACAGAGTGCTAATTTAACTGCTTATTTTCCAGTAATTACTGTAAACAATGAAGCATATTTTCTGTCTTTATCAGGAACAGGTCCCTTCTCTTGTTACATTTTACAGTAAAAGAGTGGCTACCTATTCCACTGCTAATAAGAGAGTTTCAGCACTATTTGCTAACAACGAAATATTCCCTGCTGCTTATTATCATTAGTGTCATCTACAGTTGATGTACATGTCAGCATGTTTGCACAGAACACAGTTTCAGTGTCAGCAGTGCACTTTCAACACTGGCAGCATAGCAGGAGTTAAAAGTAAGCTTTCATCCCTTCTTTGGATAGAAGACTGTTTTTAAATGCCCCTGGCTTTCTTCCAAGCTCCTAGCCTCAAGCCTATGGGTCTAACAAGCATGATGCTTTGAGGATTGACTTGTGATTCAACCCAAATTTACAAGCTGATTACTATGCAGACACTGAGTCAAGTCGAGTACAAAAATGTGTGCCTTATTTTTACCAACAATCTTTTGGATGTCCAGAGAAATAAATGGTGTGCATGTGTATTTTGTATGTTTGTGTGTCTGTGTGAGCGTGTATTTAATGGGCACCAGCTGAAACTTTGATGTAATTGATAAAAGAAGCTATTCCCCCCTAATCCTAATGGCACAATTCCTTATGATCCTTTATGCACAGACTTGCAGAGGATCAAAGAAACAGAGTTTTGCCCCCGGCAATAAAAGATGTATTAAAAATGAGTTTGAAGGATATATTAACAGGATAAAAATCACGCAATTTATTCAATTGATAAGTTCAGCATTGCCTGTAGTTCACAGGCTATTTTCATCATTCACAAATAAAACTGCTCCCATAACTACTGAACCAACTGTTCTTCGTTATGGCTAGGAACACACACTTTTCTCTGTCTCTAATGAGCTGTTTTTTCAAAGTAAAAGTCACTGTGGGCGTGGGCTCATTACATCATCTGTCATATGTTCTCAACTGGATGATATGTGCAGGATACATATATAAACTACATCAGCATAATTTGGCAGCAGTCTCTGCATGTGGTGATTTTTTAATCT
The DNA here is from genome assembly GCA_021432705.1 of Caranx ignobilis. Classification (NCBI taxonomy): domain Eukaryota; kingdom Metazoa; phylum Chordata; class Actinopteri; order Carangiformes; family Carangidae; genus Caranx; species Caranx ignobilis. Next base: position 14,495,567 of record MU269981.1, on the reverse strand, counting down.
GTGGACTTTCATCACCCACGCAGACAAAGAGCGATGTCAGACATAAACCAGCTGAGATCCGTGGTGAATTTCTCACTTTTGTAACAAATCTTCTCTCCAATTAGCACATGCTCATATCAACGCAGAAGCATCAACAAATCTGAAATTTCCTTCCCAAGAAAGTGCACATGTAAGGACAGAGCAGGATGGAACACAATGGAAAACACTGCAATTGTTTCTTCTTCTTCTTCTACAAAAAAGGTATAACTGCATCCAAGACAATAAATACCAGGGGGAAAGATTTTACAACTCATGATCACAATACATGTACCACACCAATAAAGAAAGTGGCTTCTATTAGAACTAAAGTGGCTGTGAGAGTGAAAAGAAATCACACAAAAGTCACACAAAAAGCCTGAGTTGTCGCTTTGTCTTGGGCAGAGTGATTTCAGTGGCTGAGGAATAGAGTGAGACAAGTCCTGGTGAAATAGGGTGCTGCTCCCTCACAGGTGATCTATAGTTTGTCAGCGCCAATCAGCCCTGGAATGGGAGAACAGTCCATTCATCTGCTCATGGCTTATTGAAGAGGGTGGGTTGCTTTTGAATGCCTCAAGCCTGCAGCTCCTTCCAGAGGCACTATTGGATTGAGCCTATTTATCTTCCTCTTTATCAGTTGAGAATGCACTTTTTGATTTATACGTCCATACGAATCTTCTCACTGTGAAGAATTCCCCTACATGCAGCGCGGGGGCCAGAGCTCCTGAGCTTGAGAAATAGTTGCAATGAATATGTCTTACTGACATCAAGTAAATATCAACAGGAGGTCTCTGCAAAACACATGTAAATAGCATCACCTCAGTAGTTCTCCCAGACTCTACTACAAGTGATTAAGATGTGGATGATTGTACGCTGTGAAAAAATAAGGTGTTTTATCTGTTCTGAAATGGAAACATATGCATATAACTTAGATTTGCATTTAGACAAGGTATTTCAAGGTCAGGAGAGGTTTGCAGTATCGTGCCATAATAGTACACAGTCCTACTAGTAAATGAGTTTCAGAACCATATATTGGTTGTAGGTGTAATATGGATGCAATCCAGGATGTTTAAGATTATGTGAGTCCAAGTTTTACACCGCAAAATCATGTGAATATCTCATTCGCCTGAATGCACCACAGCATCTTTACTCATTTCACTGCACACTCAGTTAAATAAAGCAATACCTTTCACCACTGATATAATAAAGGAGATATTAATGCATCCCAGATTCTGCTGACTCACAATTGGTGGTTAATATACTGTTATATAATGTGTAGCTTCAGCCAAGCAATTTGGTCAAAGATGCGCTCCAACTGAGCCGATAATTCCCATAAAGCACAACTATCCATGTTTTATTGGGTGCCATGATGATTCTTGTGGAAACCAGAGAGCTTGTTCATAATATTTTTTGTGCATCCCCTTCATGTAATATGTACAATGGGGTCCAAAACTCTGAGGCCACTCTGATATTTTCACAATCCTGGCAATAATCAGAAATTTTCACAATTCTTTAAAATTTCTAGGTCAGCGATCAAATTCGAACAAATTCAGGGCACAGATGAACTTAATTCCTTTGCCCAAAGGTCAGATTCAGATTTCCCCGTTGTTTACATGTTATAAATAAGGCTAAGCCTCAAGTATCCAGCAAATCATTACTTACTCAGTAATAAGAAAATGCCATCAAAGGCAAATGAAAATGTCAGAAGTCAAAGAATTGTTATTCTAAGCATAGCAGGGTTTTCTCCATGTCAAATCGTGGCTACACTTAAGGTGTCTAAGGAGGCAGTGCATGGAACTCTAAAAGGCTTTGAAGAAACTGGATCTGATGCATCTAAAGCACGATCAGACCAAAAGTGACCACACCATCAGACGATCAATACATCAAGCTGAGGAGAAAGAAAAGCAGCTTAATCACATATACAGCTAAAAAAAGAATGCAAGACTTGAATCAGAAAATGTACAAATGTACAGTTAAAAGAAGGCTGTACTGTAGTGGTCCTATTGGGTGAGTAACAATTTCTAAACCACTGTGCAGAGGGGGAAACACTTGTTGGGCTAATACCAAAATTTCACAGGGGTTGAATGGAAACACTCCTGTTTATATACTATATGGCAGCAACACAGGGATGTAGATATACAGTTTACAATAATACAACCAAGTGTCAAACTAGCAGTGGGAATATTCAAGTGTTGAGCTGTTTGCTTACTCTGGAGATAGACACCTGCAGCATATCAACTACACTGACACCACATCCCAAAGCACCACTCCATTCATCAGACATGCAGTACCCTCTGGTTTGCACCTTTGTGGAGAAGATTTCAAGCTGCAGCTGGATAAAAACTCCAAAGACACCTCAAACCTCAAGCTCAAAGAACTTGAAGACCAAAAGAGCAAACTGACTGTGGACTTTCCTCCACAGTGACCAGACATCAACCCCATTGATCATTTATGGGGGGCACTTGAAGACTGAGAAAGCCGAGCACTGTGACATTACAAGAAGCTCTTTGGATCATATTCAAATCATGCTGGGATAACATGGGTCATCAGGTTTTGCACAAACTTGTGGAGTCCACACCAGCTTGAGAACGCTCTGTCATTAAAGGGAAATGGGACACATAGTTAAACTGAAATGAACCTGTAAAGACTCATGTAATTAGTATTATGAAATAATATTCAAATGAAAACAAATGCTTAATAGATGTATCGTGTTGTCTTTTAGACCCCATAGTGTATATGTTCTTCCAAAGAACTCCTGCCACCACAGCATCAAAGTCGTACAGTACAACTATTCATTGAAGGATAGTTACTTCCTATATATTTACAGTCACTAAGCTTGTATTTTGAGGAAAGGACATTGCTTTTCGGACCTGTATGACCCCGGTGTTGCCTATGGCAGTGTTCAGAGCTGGGATTTTAATAGCTTGTTCCATTTTGAATCCAAACTGATGAGGAAGACACATTCTATCAAACTGGAAGGAAGAGTCAATAAAACGTATATGAATTCTAACCCACTGTGTCAGTGTAGTTCAGTGCACATAAGACTGTCATGCAATAATGATCACATACATTTAATAAAAAACCTCCTATAGTTCACGACTTCTTAAATATATGGTGGGTCTTTAATTTTCCTAGCTGTCACTTATTCATGAGAGGCAGCTTTCATCTTGTCATCACAAGCAATAACATCCACTGTTACAGGAGAGTAAAGAAATGAAGGTAAAAAAGAAAAGTTGTGTGTATATATAAGAGAAATAAACATAAGTCTTTTTTTTTTTTTACTATAAAAGTGTGGTAAAACAGTAATAATTCTAAGACAGCAGGCTATAGAGTAAATTGACATGGGAGTTGTGGTACCCAGTGTGATGTTGGGAAATTAATTAGCCCATGATTAATCAGCTATCTTGTTAAATTTGATATCTGGACCTAACAGGCAATTGTTAGTTTGTAGGCCCACACATAATAACATAAATTTTTGGATTCACAGTGCGTGGCTGACACTTACAGAGACAATTAGATCCAAGAGACCAAAATACAACAAAATACAGAATTAGAGTTTAGCTACAAATTAAACAACAGGAATTTGTTTTTTTGTTGTTTTTTTTTTTTTTCAAATGATCACATTTGCTCCGTGGGTTGTCTGTGTGTTGCACAATGACTCCAGAAGAGTAATAATGGTACAAACAGGGTTTGTAGTGTAATACTATTGCTATATAACCGGTTTTTCCCCAATGACCTCTGACCACACCTGAGGTTTACTAATAATTATTGGTACTTTTCATGATGCTATAGGCAGGATGATGCTATAGGCATGAGATGCAGCCAATACAAACCCATAATCAGTGTCAAGAATGCCCAGTTATTAACTGCTGTCCTTCATTAAAACTGGTGTCATCTGATTTTGAATTTGTTCATTAATGAGAAGATGAAATGTAACCAGCCCTCAACAGTGAATGAAATATCAAGGCGGATTAGAGTAACCTATATATGTTCTATATGTCTGGCTGCCGTTGGATGCTTAAAGCCAGACCAAGACAACTATGTGCTAAAGTTTTATCACTGTTATTATTGAGCTACCATGGTGCAAACACCTGAGTCTTGTTGCGAAGCTCAACTAGTTTGCTGTGCAGCAGACATCAGTTAAATAAATCCCACTCCACCAGAGTTGGCTGTTGCAAAGTGTGAACCTGACGTTAAACCACACCTCACCACATCTTCCAAATTTAGCTTGTGCCCCCTGTGCTGCTCAGCTACAACTTTTCAAAGTAATTCGAGATTTCATCTTAAAAGAGTGGAATTTACTGCATCGTCATAAAAGCAAGCACTAGCAGAGAGGCACAATGCATGTTCAGTAAAACAATATGAGATCATAAAGGGTGAGCAATAATGCATCTCAGAGGCAGATTAAATGAAAATCAGGGAACCAATAAGGCTTGTAATAATATACTCTGACAGGCTGGCTATAAAACAGGGCAGGCACTCTTACATCTCAGCATGGCACAGTGGAGGTTTTTCCAAGAAAAAAACATCAATTCTGCAGTTGACATGACTTCAGATGACATGTTTTAGAAAAGAAAATGCATGTAAAATCAGTAATTATCAGCTAATGATGAGGGTATCAATAGATATACAGAGGGAGGTATAGGATAGAAAATAAATGTTGTCATACACCACTAGATAAGAATTTTAAGTATTTGTGATTATTTGCTGTTCAACAAAGGCTCTCTGGTTTCAGTAATGGGTTGCAGACACAACAGATAAAGCCAGTGGCAAAGGCCTCAGTGTTGGCATTGGGTTGTTATAGTAAACACACAAGTCTTTGTGAAATGTGATTCTACTTCAATGTCACTCCATTCTCTCGCATAAACACAGACATAACTGTGCAAACAAAAAAAAAAAAAAAAAAAAAAAAAGAAAAAGTTATGTTTAAGCCCAGATTCAATAGGCTTGAAGGTTTCATCATGGACGACAAGTATTCTAATGGAAGGCCTCTTCACACACTGCAGGACTGAGACGCAAATCCATGCAGTCTTTCTCTATCTTCATCATTCCATGCCCAGAGGTATCAAAGCCTTTCTCTTTGTTGCCATGGAAACATTTTACCCTTTACATTTCCTATTTCACATGTGTTTTTTTTGTGCTTGTCTATCTCAATAAGGCAGAGTTTTGATGGTATTCAAGATGAGACACTTACAACAGGGTTTTAAGAGCTGATGAACTGGAAGGCATGTGTCAGATAAGCCATTGCTGGACCTTGGCTTTGGGAATTAAACATCAATTCAAGGGGAAATAATGTGGTAAAAAAAAAATACACATTTAGATGGAAAACAGAGCATCTCGCTTAAATGTTGTCATGAATGGTGTGTCAGCAATTGACTGAAGGATGCAATAATTTAAGTAATAAGAAAGAAGAAAGAAGAAATACATGCATTTCTCCATCTTCCTATCTATTTTTCTGGCTGATAAACGACAGCCTCTGTGGATATAACATGGTGGTGACATAACTTTCAATCAAAAAGGCACCTAGCAGGGAAGGGTATCATTTGGCCCCATTCAGCAAAGCTTTTCTTGTTGATTACTGGGTGATTCATCATTTTGTTGAAAATTGTCCATCAGAATAATTGGACATTGTGAACATGTCTGTGCATACATGTATATGCATCTGTCTATCTTTCTAAGTAAAAACACCTGCACTTGGTATGTTTTTAGCTCATCATGTTACTAAATCTTCACTGCTTAAAAAAATGACTGAATTAAACTAAAAAGTATATATCCCATACATCACCTCTGGGGAAATGATCACAGCATCATGATCTACAGTTAATTATAACAATGATGAAATATGCTTTGGCTTTAGTAAGAAGTTAATACTGGGATTTATGAGACATCCTAAGGAAATGTCTCACGCTGATTGGATGGCGGTCGTTTACTAGTTTGGCCAATCACACATTAATTCTCAAGTACAACTGCACAAACTAATGAATGTCATTATCGACTTTGTAGACCTTGATCTCACAGAGAAATGAGACAATAACTAACAGTAGGCCTGATCTACCCCATTGGCAGGCATTTGGAAGTCTGCTGCATCTCACTAATTTCTATGCACTTGCTGAGGATGGATTTGTTTTGCCAAATTATTCCATTTTGATTTTAAGCTGCATTAAGACAGAGGCGTGTAACTGAACAGTGAATCAAATCACTGGCAGTAATGTGAAAGCGTTGCAACTTTTGTTTATTCCACCAGGAGTCAATATGGTTGGAAGTGGTATCTTTCAACTCATCTTTTGCCATCCAATATAAAACAACGAGCAGCAACTCTACCCTACAAGTTCAACTGGGTTTTGCTGTATTATGGAAGAGCCATGTAGAATTTAAAAATAAAGAATAACAAGACAAAGAATTTTCTCTTTAATTGTCAGACCAGAGACTATTGTTCACAACTCTGTTCCTACCTTTTGGGTGGAGGAGATAGCCTCCTCACATATGATCTAGGTCTGATTACACCTGAAATTTACTCAGAATCAGGAGTGGGTGTTCGTTTTGAACACTTAATACTTTTAATGCTTATAATGCAGCAACCAATAAACCTTTACAGCTCTACTGTACCTTAAAGTAACCAAAATAGGATGCCACAAAATGAAAGAAATGTCCATTGGGGTTCAGCTCTTTAACTTAATGTTCTGGAAAGAAAGTGTGTATTATTCCCTTTGTCAATGTCCATGTGTAAGACTGTACAACAACTACTACCACTAGTACCCAGGTAGGTGAACAGTGTATGCGTCTTATCTGTGTTCACAATGTCTGAATCAGATGATCCGATGTCCTCGGGTGCAGGTTCTGCGGCTGGCCACACTGCATCTCTGACTGCTCTCAGAATCACTGGGATGGGCTCACCATCTAACAGAGAGTGCAGAGTTGTGAGGTTATCTGCTTCTGATTCAGTTTCTACATGAAATCTCAACTGCTTTTTTATCAACTTCTTGCTTAGTGCTGTGTTTGAAATATATAAACCAAAGCTCAAAGAAATACACATACAGTACACGCAATGAAATGAATTAATATGCAATCATAACAATCAGTCTTTAACGACAAAAATAATCAGTTATTTCTGAATTACCATGAGCAAAATATTTTTACACAATTTTTGCGCATAATTTTTTTAAAAACTTTTTAAAATTTCTAGTTACATATATGATTTCACTGAACTATTTTAATCCGTCATTTAATACTGTCTGTTCTACTCTTAAGGATTACCCATTAGTTCAGCGATTAGCATGAGCTATTCATTATTTCTGCAGCAAAGCGCATCACTACAGTACAACAGTACACGTTTGCCATTAGCGCTTAGAATCTCACACTCGCGATTAGCGTCTCAATAGATCTATCGATCTTTTGAAATCATTAAACAACGATAACAAGTGCATCACAGTAGTGGTAAAACAGTGGAGAGTCCGAGTTATATAAAGTTTTTGGGCACATTTTATGCCCTGTTTTCTTCACGATGGCTGGCGACTAGTTAGCCATCATAACTTGCTAACTCACCCGAGTTACACCTCATTCAGTGGGCGTCCTCCTCGGCATCGCAGCCTGTCAACAAAAAAGCTGGGTCTGTCCGCTGATGCCGAGGTCATCCCACGCACCTGCCCGCAGATACCTGCTACTGTCTGCCTTACCTTATGACAGGAAGGGACGACGCAGCAAGGTGAAGCCTTCACGTGACGTGAGATCAGGTGACCACCTATAATAATTCTCCCTGAGTAATGCTGCGCTCGATTGAACCACGGAATAGATCCATGGATTGAACTCGGACAGATCCGGGTCGGAAATTCCGACTTCCGGGGTAAATGCGTTTCATTGCACAACCTCTGAAAACATGACAGGCCACAGTAAACTGATGGTTCTTTGTTTGGATGTCTTTCAAGCATTAAAAAGTACTGCTGGGGAACAACATTAGCGACTTGAGGGAGAGAAAATACTTGAGGGAATACTTAAGAGAAAAAATAAACATAAAATCAAATCCAATCAAATCACGTTTATTTTATTATTATAAAGTGTTTTTATTATATAGTTTTTATTATAAGTCTTTACAGAGGCACTAGCATGAATTAACAACAACAACAAAATTAATGGAAAGTTACCAGGATGATGGAGTGAAAAGCAAAATGACTCAACATTAGAAACTGTTAAGTGCAGTAATTATTTGCATGTGTCAAAACTGCTGTTTCAAAGTTCAGTATTAGTGCTAAATATGATCATTATAGGCTACTGCAGTTTAAATATGGGAAAAACAATATTCTATGTGACGTTAGGACATACAATATTTGAACACAACCATTTCAGTAACGTTACTGTGTTTGTCGTCCCTACTACATACCCGCACAGACTCCACAGAGTGGGAATGTAAATGCCACTGCAAAGTATTTCTACACTTTGACTAACAAAAAATGACGACACGTAACAGTAAAAGCGTCACCATTTTGCTTTGACGTCATTCCAACCGACTCGGGCTGCTTGGATCCTACCCGAATTCCCAAGTCGGAGTCCCGACTTCAAGGGCCGTTCTATTACAATTTTCCATTCTGGAGGTTGGATCTTTCAGAGTGCAATCGACCGCAGCATAAGCACTGTTCCATATGCTACGTACATGAGAGTTTAACATGAGCACAATTTTCTATACGGGTTACACTGTGGATTTAAAAAGATAGCAGCACCAGTGAGATTTCTACAGAAACAAAAGCCCCATGCACACAACCTGTGTATCTGTTTTGTCTTTGGTTTCTCTGGTCAGTGCAGCTATTCTAACTCATCAATTTTCCATGCAGAGATTTTGTCAGGCCCATCACCTAATCTCAGCATGCCGTCGGCACTCCTTTGGTGCACCCTTATATGTGGATGTCAAATGAATTTGCTGAAATATATTCAGTAAGATTTCTACAGTCTTGAAGCCCACAATCACCATTCTTCCAATTAGAGGTACAGTCCCTAGTTTGAATTAGTATCTGGATTTAGGTGAGAGAGGAGGAGATGGCTTTAATGAAGGCATGGCAGGAGGAGAATTTTGCTTCAAATAAAGGTAAAGAATGAAATAATGAATGATCTCAATCTCTGGATGAGAAAGTAACACTCCACAGACTAACTTAAAAGCTAAAAATGCTTACCTTCACCTGGACGTCAACTGAAGGGTACAAAGTGTTCCTGTTACACCGATTGTCACAACAATACACCTATTGTTACAACCATTCCTAACTGGAAATGCCACTCCCCCCTTTAAAGATCAAGAAAATCAAAATGACTTATGACTTATGATTTTGGCCCCCCTTCTGGAGGATGCAGAGTCTGTAAACATTACCTGCAAATCATTGATTTAATCATTTAACTGTATTCCTACAGTACATGCAAACAATGCAAAAAAAAAAAAAAAAAACCTGCAAAAGAAGCATCATCATGGCAGTTTCATCTGAAAGAGTAAGACAAACCATGGGAGGGACCCTCTGGTCTATGGTCCCCACAAAAGAAATTCATGCTATTAACAGGTGGTTACAATGGACTGGTGAAACAGCCAAAAATGTTCTAAACTGACAGCTTTCATTTGCTGCTATAGTGAAAATGACTGTTTAAGTCAAATTGTGTCTGACCACAACAATGGACAGCAGAGAAGAGGGCTATACTTCAGGAGCTGTTTAAAAGCAGACCAAGCTTAAAAATGTTTCACAGCCACCATGTTCATAGTAATGTAATACAGCTTTGATACAGCATCAGCAGAGTGAGCAGCAAGCAATAATTTCAAGATTCAGTCAACATGATTTTAAAAAATGTGGCAGAAAATAACTCCTTTCTATGTAAAGATATAATGGATTAGTGGCATGCTGAGCAGAGAACAAAGTTACACCTCCCTGCGTGTGCTCTGATCTAGGTTTCTCTGTTCTTTGTTTTGGTTGCTGGTCCGGCAGTGCATGCATGTTAAAATGCATGTGAGTCCCCCCCCCCCCCCCACACCATAAAACCACTGGTCTTTCCCATGTACAGGAACACACAGTGACCGTCAACACGCATAGATGGCATGGTTCAAGATACAGTGTTCAGATGAAAGGGGCCTTCCAGAATTTCAGTGGGTCAATTTTTGTCTGAAAGGGCATCTGAAAAGGAAACAGATGAGACAAGAGCACAGGCAGGCTGGTCAGGGACAACACATCAAAACAAGTTGATATGAAGTTTTAACAGCTCTGTCAGTGTCATTCATGCTGCCAGTCCTAGTGGATAGGTCTAAGGCTAAATTTTCTTCTCTGTTTGACTGTGGTGCAAACACTGGTCTGGCCCTACTGAGACTGAGAGCACCACAAACTGCTAGTGAGTTGATGGCCATATAATACTACATGTATGTTTTCATTAGTGACAAGCTAATGTTCTGTTACTGATTCATACTGAATATGAATGTAAGTTTATACAGTTGTGCTTTTGTTGTGTGTTAAGTGGCCATTTTCACTTAGTGGGAACAAGAAGGGAACATGTTTTGCTCTGAGATGCAAGTACACTTCTGCTCATTTAGAGAACCTTCAAAAGAGTAGTGCTGAAAAGGTGCTTATCATGAATAAAATTAACCCTTTAACGTCTGGTGTATCATACTGATACATACCATTTTTGAGACCTCTTTATCATCAGTGTCATACCTTTTCTTTTAAATGTAAAAAACATAAAATTTTCACACATAAATCGTGAGCAATACATTTTAAAAATGCTGGATATATCAAGTATGATACGAATGCAAATTAAAAATATGCAAATTGGTATTTTCTCTTTTTTTCACATTGTTTGTCAGAAGGTCCCATTGACAGAATTTTCTGTCAATGATTTGATAATTCAGGCATCAAGGGGTTAAAAACAGTCTCAAATCTCAAGGACAATGTAACCTTTGTTTGTGAGTGGAAAGCATGTCAGGGCCATGGGTGATGTGAGTTACAATGGTTTGTTCTTCAATAAAAATAATACAATCAATATATTTGCACATGGCAGTAACATAAAACCCATAATTAAGAATAAGCATATAATAAACTCAATGGTTACAATAATAATATTTTTGATGGCATTTTTCTTCCTATCCTGTGCAGATAAGCAATCCACCCAATCACATGATGTGTGTACAAAAATAATGATTAACGATTAAAACTTCATTCCATTTTGTCAACGAAGGTGAACAGCCATTTTTATCACCACACTTGTGTTCAGTACTTTGGTATCTCTTGGAATAAAATTGAATACTTAATTTTTTAAAAAAAAACATTTTGAGCACAGTCTGACCTTGCCTACTTGTATCTCCAAGCAGACGATTCATTTTGAACAAAGCAGCAGGTTTAAAGCAAAGTTTGTGTCTATGACCACTGGCAGATACTTTGTGTTTCAGTAATTGGAGCTTTAGATTTTTTCACTTTGTGAAAGTATTACATATTCATCACTGTAGAGTCACAAAAGTAGACTTAACAGTATTTCATAAATACATGGTTGCCTGTAAAGTTATAAGGAATAATTACCTCTTCTCATGAAATGATTGTGACAATGTGATTTATCCTTGATAGATAAAATGTATATCTGTCATATCTAATTTTATTGATCAATCTCTTCCAAACATTTCACTGTGGAAATTAAACCACAATTAACCTTTATAATGAGAATAAAAAGAGGAATATGCCTGAAAAAAATATATTCCAACTTTATGGGCAACCATGTATATGTAAACCAAATCATATATGGTATATGTGTTATCAAACAACTGCCAGTCACATTATATTATTTTTTCTCCAACCTAACAATAAAGTGTGTATCCTCTAAGCGTGGAAATCTTCTGTGAAGTGTCCGTTTCCTCATCTAGGCGACTGAGTAAAATGAGGGTGAATACAGAAACAGGGTTCTACAGCCACAGCTTTGGAGAACCCAGCTGGAGGCTAGATGCAGACCTGGAGATATCTGCAGGCAGGGGGTCTATTAACGCTTAGGGGAGCCAAGCTTGACAGCTCCTTACTCATCTAGGCCCCACAGGGAAGCTTGTTCTCACTCCGGCACTGTTGTGATGGTCAATACCGGTGCTTCCAGGGACACCTGGATGTGAGCTGGGATATTCGGTCATTGTAACGATACCACTCCATCAGGGATTTGATCCAGTGTAATCCATGAGCAGGGTATTCATTTCTACCTCTCCATCTTTTTTCTTTCTTTTTTGCTGAGCTAAGACAATAAAGGAAATAGGCCTTTGAATATTAATGTAAGTGCAGTGCATGTAAACTTACACTTAGGCTTACAGTACAATTGAGGTCTTGTGTGTGCACAGCAATATGCGGCAATCATGAGACCATCAAGCACACATTGTTCTCATTATGCGGAGACTGCTGGGGGCTACGGAGGTATCAAGGCAATTATGTCAGTGCATGCTAGCTCAGCTTGGCCATTTTGCTCTGTATGTTACAGATGTGAATCAAGAACAATGAGGCAAATGCTTGTTAATTGTACAAAGCATTATGTTCGTAACTAAAAAGCATTGGTTTGTGCTTAAGGTGCACTTGGCATGAGAATTTGTTGGCTTGTTTGTATTATTCTAACATATTTTTCAGAGTCTGTTTCAGTTTTGTTTTGCTGTTGATGATGATGTTCTCCAGCGTATTGGTATATTCATATTGCTCTGCCTGACAGTTCTATTTTATGTCATAATTTAGACATTTCTACATTTCATTTAGCTCACAAAGGTTGGTGATGCTACTTGTCATGTTGGGTATAGTTACTTTGGAAAGTAACTTATTACATTACAATATTACTGTCATTTTTTGTGTGATTTTTTGGGGGCTTTGTGCCTTTCATTGACAGCACAGTAGAGATAGACAGGAAAGGGGGAGGCAGAGAGAGAGGGGGAATGACATGCAGCAAAGTGCACACCGGGGGATTCGAACCGGGGCCAGCTGCAATGAGGACTATAGCCTTTGCATAAAAAACTCAGTGATCTATAAAATGCCCCAACATTACTGTCAATTAAACGTAATGTAATTTGTTACCAAAAATGAAAAGCCCTTTGCGACGCCTCACACACACCCTGAATGACACCATTAACCGTAATTTGTAACTATCAGTAGTAATTATCAGCATCTTTTCATATAATTTATTAGTTTCTTTTTATCAATTCTGTGTTCTATGTGTACAGTACTAACTAAATACATTTTGCAACATGTAAATAAAATAACATTTTGCTGGTACTGTACACATCAGTGTACAGAATCAGTGATTCCATTCTGGATGTCCAGCCTCTACAGCTTCCCCACAATGGCACATTTGAGGGATTTGAAAGCTCTCGGACAGTAACACCCCTGCTGAAGAGAAGCTGCCACATGACTGAGAAATATATAAGTAAGTTTTCGAAGTGTGTGTTGTGTGCACATGAGTATGTACTGTTCAATATGTGCGTACACGTGTGGGTGATATTTTACCATGAGCCGATGTGGCAGTTCCCATCTCACAGTGCATTCAAAAGGGAGTTCATCTTTGTGTCATTCCAATCCATCTCACCGAACGGCTCCCAGAAAGCTGATATGCCTGTGAATATTTGCTCCCATCCTTATGTAGATGTGTCTTAATGGACTCTGACAGCTGTGTGGCTATTATCGATGTCTCTGCAAAGCATAATGAAAGTGAAATCACTCCTCAACAATAGGTGGCAGCTAAATGGTGAAAATATTCGCCCGCTCTGACAGGTTAACATGTATCAAAAAATTACCCCGTCATACCTAGACTGCAGTCATTAGTGAACTAGAAACATCACATTCATTTTATCTGAGACACCTTACGGTGATATCTATCTTGTACATGTAATGAGTTACTGCTGTATAATCCTCTGATGGTCTTGGCCATGCAGGAGGTTTTTTAATGGCACATTCCTGGACAGACATTCCAAATCCTGCACTGAATAAAACAATATTGTCAACTGTGTTACTGAAGTTGCTCATTTGCAAATTTCCTCCATATTTCACTGGAATGCAGGTGGCAGGCATTGAAATTCTGGGCACCTCCCAGCTATGGTCATCGTTAATTAAGGCGGCTGTGTTCTGACTTATTGACCCCCGTAGCTCAAGGGATTTTGATGGGTTATGGAAGAGCTCAAGGAATCTGGCCCGTGGCCCAAGTTCTATCCGTTTTGGTCATCTGCAGTGTTTGATGCATGGCAATTTAAATCCTCTCGTCTAATTAAATGTGATCTGCACTTGTGCTAAATGACTTTTTTTCTGCTCGCTGAGAGATATCAGCTGCCTCTCACACAAGGTGACATTCCACTTTTCCATTATGCAGGATTATAGCAGGTAGGACTTGGAGGATACAGTGTATGTATATAGAGGGCCGCTACCACACTGGAAGTCCCTTTTTTATTTCTGGTGAATAAGTAATGGTGATGAGCAGACTGCCAGCCAGGGGGAATCGAAGGGATTTGGGGCTTAATTCACAGCTTAGCTACCCCATCTCTGGTGTCAGCACAATGCAAAGTTCAGTGCTAAATCATTAATAAAATAATGCCATCAGTCAGCCAACAGTCAACGTAAAAATGTTCTAATACCTTTTGTGGTCAATGCTTGAACTCTGGGACACAGTAGTGTAAAGAGAGAGAGGGACATTTCAGATCAGTCAGTTTACAAACATGTGTATCATGATTCACAGCTAAAAACAAGACTTACTTAACTTGTGAATTATTTATATCTATATTGTACTGTTCTTTAATAATCACAAACAACTAACTTCCCACCTTATGTATAGGTATAATTAAAGCAGCTCATTAGAAGATATTAATCATAGAATGTATATTCCAACAAACATTGCCAATAGATGTTTGCAAATACAAGCACAGCCTCAAAACTTCACACATTAAAATGCTCAAATTCTCATGTGTGGAGACTGAGCATAATTTATTTTTTTATCGTTAGTGACATCTATAAAAATAAGTGCAAATTATACAAAATGATTGTTTTTCAAACCCTTCTACTGGAATTAAATGCAATCAGATCAAATGAGAGTAAAAATAGCCTTTAGAAGTTTGAATTCAAGCTTTTCATCACCTTTTCCCCCTCTCAGTATCACACACACATGTTTATCTTTGTTATAGAATGGTTGGAAGGTGTGTCGTCACCTTTAAAAAAAAAAAAAAGAAAACGGCTGTGACCATGTGGGGGCCTGACAGATGTAAAGTATGCTCCTGTCATCACCTTTTAACAAGGCTTTGGTAGACCTATTCTCTCATCTCTACATATTTAAATATCATGAATGCTGGATCAGTCAGGAGGAGCCTGGAGAGGATGCTTTAATAGTGATTTTGGTCTGTGTCCACTTTTCTCACTCGCAGCACGTGCCACCTGAGTTTTCATGGTCAAACTTCAACAGATGAGCACGAGTTTAACTGTGGTGTTACTGACTGCCAGCTGGTGTTGGTAGTGAGACAATCACAATGCTTGAAACAGTGGAGACGCTTCCAAAGCTGCTGCTACAATAACTAATATGAATGTAGCATATCTTCCTGTTTTTGTGTGCAATTATGAACTGTATGAACTGTTAACTGCATGTCTGAGCCTTCTCTCCACTGGCATACAGCGCAGTGACCTTTCACAATAAATCTATTCTCTTTGCTCTTATGGTTAAGCTGCTGAACAGGAAATAGCATATTCTGGGTTTGGCCCGGTTAGTAGCGCCTCTTCTCAAGAAAATCCACACCCAGCTGTACTAAACCATAGCTGGCAAAGCACTTCTTGCCCCATGAGGTGTAAGCAGTATTTATTACTTTGCCCCCCCCCAAAAAAAATAAATAAATAAAGGCCTTTTATCACTTCCTGTCAAATGGTTATTATTTAGATTTTTTTATGTATGCTTCAAATCCTAACTAGTTTCTTCAGTGAATTGTTAATATTGCACTTTTATGTGTGTATGTATGTATATAACATTAGAGCAAAGCTAATCACCCACTTCTGTAAATACTACTTCAGGGTAATACTGTGCTATATTGGCAGAAGAGTGGTATATGTTTATTCATTATTAATCTTTTCTTGATCTTTCATGTTTTGTTTTTATCCTTCAACCAGCAACAGACATCTAGATGCAGTACACAAAATAAAAGTTGTATCTAAATATGGTTTTCATGTCTGTCATAAGTTCTATAAAGCCTCTTCTTTTCAGCTGAATGACTGCCTATATAGGGCAGCAGCAGTTATCTGTACTCAATCAGCTTTTTCTGATTTGCAGTAACTTCTGCAAATTGTTAATTGATGCGGTATCAAAATAGGGGTATAGATTTGTCCAGATAGCAGCCTTTACCTTGGTCAGAGAGTGCCTGTGCCGAGGGGTTTTAGGGTTCTGACAAGGATAGAAGAGGTGGAGACCTCAGTTGACACTGACCTTATCAATAAGGCCAACTGTTCTTGTTTGTGCATAAGCAAGGGAATTTTTAAGTGTGCCACAGGGAAGAACTGTCATAGTTCTTATGGTCATGCCAGAATCATGTCAATGTAAGATGCCAATGGGTTCTGCTGGGAGAGCAGAGGTGCCTGGATTCACTGCATGGTACTACTATAAAATGACTAAGATACATTTTTCTGCAAGGAAAAACAGAACAGAATCAGAGAGATAAAAAAAAAAAACTAAGGGTTTCACAGATTGATTGTAACATTTACAAGTGTTTAAATGAGAGGAACAAGAGAGGATAGTGCCCCTAGAAATCTGGCGGATGTGGATTAACATTTTGGTGGTACAGAGGGATTTTTTCAGTTCTGACAACGATGTCTGGGTGGTGTCTCTGGATAGAAAGAGAGGTACAAATTTAAGTCAGCAAGTGTCTAGGAGCAGCCATTAAGAGTAGGTGTTTAGAGGTAAACTCACTGAATGCAAAAAGGATACAAAAAACATGATTTGTTTGTTTGTGAGGATGAAAAAAGTTTGAACGTAAGCAACTTTGAACAGGTATGATGCCTGTCAGCTGAAGGCAGGCAGACATTGGAAAATGAGAGCAGGCTTTAGAAAACAGCACACAGTCCTTTAGGAGATAGCTACTACTAAACTAAGAACTAAGATCTTGTACAGTGGACAGGACCACAGCGAGTTGTGTACTTTGTGGTATTGACAGGACCATGGGAGGATGCAGCAGAAATGGACTGTGAGAGGAAAACACTTCGATATTAGTAGTTGGCAGAGGCAGAGGAGTGTGGTTGGAAACCTATGGTCCGCCCAGTGGAGGTTGGCTGTAAGCGTTTTGCTGGCAGATCAGTCTTCTGCCTGTTAAGTGAACTGGGTGTGAGAGGGCAGAGTCTAAAGCAGGCAGTGAAAAACATGGCTGACACTGCAGCCAGTTCCAGTGAATGGCCGTGGGTTAGAGGAAAGGTGAGTGACTGGGGCAAATGAAGGTAAGTGCAGAACTTGTGGTGTGAATTTATGATGCTTTAACTGTATGGTGTGTTGCTTGCCATGGGGAGGTAGCTGAAGAAGGTAGGCTAGTTTGTTTGGTGAATTATTGGGGGGGGGGGGGGGGGGGTATTATTAGGTTTAAATGCTGGCTCAAGACAGCATGGTGATTACCTTAGCACACGGTTGGCATACTAATCAGTCGAGCAGCATGCTGCTGGTAGAAGCTTACTGTCTATCTTGACATGGAATTAGCTGGTTGTGGTTGGTTAGTGTGTTGGTGGTAGGTGATACCTGAGTGAGTCAATTTAGCCTGTTACTCTGTGAAACACTGACACCCAGATTAATTCTGACACCATGTCGCTTTATTTGGTGTAGCAGGTCGATGGCCATAAAAGATTCAGTGGGGTTGCTAAGTAGTGGCTGTTGGTGAGATTAATGGAATTATAAAGTACTGAGTGGGCCTGGTTGGGCATGCATTTTAATAGTTGGCTTTTTAATTATTTGGATACATAAAGTTCACAGAATGGTGAAACTTCTGCAACAGACACTGTTTCTGTGTTTTTTTTCTATTCAGCCTCTGCTGGGATATGGACTGATACATTCTAACCAGATTCTCAAATTCTCTTCAAGTGAAAATCTATGCTTCAGTGATCCTGTGTCGGCATGAGGAGTTTGGGGAAAGGGCAGTCTGTTTTGAAGCATTTGATTCTGGGTGTTAAGGAATTGTCCACTGATCAGTTTCTCTGTCCCTGTGTGGGAATTGTCTTTGGTTCTTGAGGTCTTTTCAAAAGAGCCCTTCAAGCACATTTGGCACATTTCTCAAGTCACTGGCAATTAAGATGGTGTAACTACTTGCTTTGACCTCAACAAAGAGGGTGAGTGATTTGTGTACCTTTCAGTAAACCTGAGCTGCATATTTAAAAGAGTGGGCCTCAGTAGTGCCTCAAACACAATCCATCCCTCTTGCCTAAGAGCATTTAGCTCCAACACATCAACACAATGCACTCAATCCTCCCGCCTATAAGGATGACAGGGACAGTGACAGAGAGGTTGCATAATTTCTCCTGAGAAGATGGCATATCAAAATAGGATCCTCCTACAGCTGTTTGTGTGCATTCCTCGAAAAGTGCTTGGTTATCATGCCCTGTTCAGTGCAGCCTGTGTGGAGATTTGTGGTTGATTCCCCTGTCCATTCATCAGCTTTACCTGCTGGATGTATCTGGGTTTTTCTTCAGGGATCTGCTTAGCATTAAAGACTGTGAGTGAGAAGCTTTTTGTGTGAGAGTCTTACAGTGCTAATGCCCTCAAAGTAGCAGCCAATACAATGGGGCTTGTACATTCAGTACAACTTGTTTTTGGCCATCTGCTAAAAAAACGGCAAAAGTGTGCCCGATCACTAGACACTGATCTGTTGCACCTTGTCAAAGTGGACTTGGTGTTGGGCAACCACCATAGGACTAATGGGATTGCTAGATCTGAGGCTTTGCGCAGTTTCAAGACAGAATGGTACATAGCCAATGGTCTTTGCCCTCTTAAACAACCATCGTCCTATTATAGGATGAAGCCTGTGCAAAATCTTAAAAAGTAGGCTGTTATAAATTAAAACTATAGGTCTGTAGATGTCTTCAAACAGAGTTCAATGTGAAATGTAGAGCACATTCTGATATTAAGTCAATGCAAAAGAGCACAAATTGGTGCAGTGGGAAAAGTTTCAACATCGGTGAAGAATAACACTTATTCCAAGTTTTTATGACTCCAGTTCATAAAAAGTACGTAGATAAGGAGCCAATAAAAGTTTCTTGGAGAAAAAACAAAGAACTGCAGTTTCTGCTAAAGTTTGATATCAGTCTGCCGCTGAGCTGTTGCAAAAAGACACTCACAGGACCAGCTACAACTTAATGTCTTCACAGTTAAATTTCCACGAACACACACTGAAATCTTCAGCAGGCCTTCTTGTTGAGAGAGGTGTGAGGTGACGTAGCTGCTGTTCTCTTGCAGGGAGATCCTGCCAGCGATCATGGAACCACAAATGTCTTATGTGTCTCTGGTTACATAAAAGTGGACAAGATGATGAAGTGTAAGTTACATTTTGCAGTTTGAGGATCACTGCTAAGCGCCACGCGTTGCAGTACCGTATACTGTACACTACCAATCACTGTGCAACACTGGTGCATCAAAGCATGTTCGAGCCTTGAAAAGGCTGTCTTTGCTTTACCTTACATGTCAACTGACTTTAATCCATTTGAAAGAATAGTACATCACAGGATAGTACTTTCAAAAAGACATTAAGAAAGCTTTAGTTGCGAATACAAAGCCTGCTTTGTAATCACAGAGCGTTGTATCTTTTAGAGTGTGTGGCAGACCTTTCCCCCTCTTCCCTTTGGTTCTCACTCATTGTCCAGCAAAAACTCAGTTATCTTGATCATACTTTCTATTTCTCGACTTTACAAGAACAAAGCAGCTCTTTATTCTCTTAAGGGGATTGAGATGTGCTGTCAGTGACTCTGATGTTATAAATCTGCAATGCAATAGTTACCTGATGCACAAGCTCTCTATTGTTATAAAAACCGTTTCCAGAAAGCAGGGGAAATGATACTGACTAAACGAAATGGCGATGTATGACTAACTCAAAGGAGACACATCAATTGAGTCACAACATGTTACTTTTTAGCAGCTGTACATCCGACCAGAGGCACTCATTGCTTGAAGTGTGCTTGGTGTCGCTGCCAATTTTGAAATGAATACCCTCTCTTAGCGTCCGATACCAGCATTAGTAGGCAATTGGCTAGAGTAAATGGGAATGTGGATAAACATTATCTTACACTTTATGCAAACATAAACAGTCTGTTCACATTACTGCCACAATATTTAACAAGATTAGGACCTCACCTCATAGTATTACCTTGAATATTCAAAAGAGGCACTGAGAGACAAGACAGCACTTAATGATTTAAATTTAAGTGCTCATTTCACTTATTGCGACTATAAATGACATCTGTGTCTGAGTGGTCAATGTCAGGTAAACAAAGGGAAATGGATGTGATGAATGGTCAGGCTGATTTAAGCAGCACATGATTTCCTCTAAAAAACAAAACCTTTGGTTGCTCTCCAGGGTTTGATTAAACTTGGCTGCATCATATGCATACTAATGTGATGAAGTGCCCCAAAGTGTCCATGCTTGATTGCAATATGTACTTTGATTGCTATTACTTTCAAAAGATAATCTTTTACAATTGAAGGATGTAGTTTGGTTTGACACATATTTATGTGATGTTTGGTCATATTGTTGCACTTAAAATGGCACTGAGACCATTTTGGAAGCAAAGGATTGGAATCAGCACAGAGTGCCTAGGGAAACAAAACAAATGGTCCTAATTCTAACAAATTGTTGCAACACCAGTGGGCTTCTTCCCCGTGGTTCTTTTATAAATTGGGACATAATGTGGCGCTAAGTCAAAGCATCCTTCATTTTTTTATGGGACAAACTCGATGATCTGTGTGCAGAGTGTGCCTGAGAAGACACAAACACACACAAGAACGCTCAGACTCTCCGCAGAACCATACAGGCTGTACACCTGCAGACCTGTAGACTTGCTGCAGATAGTGGGAGGGGATATAAATGGCCCATGGCGGAACCATTCCCAGCGGGCAGATAGCGATAGTCAAGCAAGTTCAAGGTATAATCTCTGTTGGCCCATGAGGGGGACTAATGAGTGACTGGAAGAAGGGGGAGGAAGATGATTATACTTTACATACTAACCTTGGCAACTGGGCCTGTCCTTTAATGACGGCATAATTCAGCGTTCACCTTGGGAGACTGCCACGAGTTTTGGTTTATGAGGTCACCTGGGTAACCTCAATCATTCAAGTGCACGCTCTGTCTTTGCTTCAGTGACTCCCCTCAACACACACTCACAGGCACACGCAGCTGCACACACTACCTTAACGTCACAGATAGGCTGCTTGCCGCCACCACCAGTGACAGAACAGGTCAGATCACAATCTTCCTTTACTGTCCTCTGTTTGAGGTGCTTGTGATGGGCCAACCTGTAGTTATGAGTCAGTTGATAGATGTGTATATATAAATCAGGATTAATCTTCCAGTTTGATTAACAAGGCAGAGTATTGCCCTCAGTGTATGGACTGTATATATAGCCCATACAATAACACTGTTCATTTAATGTGATCCAAATTCAGCTTGACAAGTTGATCTTTTTCTCATGCAGTCACACCATGTATGTAAAAATATATACTTGCTATACTTCAGTATTTGGATGTAGTATAACAAAGGATAATCACTGTGAATACAAAGGCCCTGTGATTGTGATTAAACCCACTCACTTTAATTAGTGGATTTATTGCTATGCTAGCAATCACTTTATCATTTCTGTGTCACCTTTTCAGTAGTTATCTTTTTTGCAGCTGGAAGTCTTCATGTTCTGTAGATGTGAACAGAAAACCAAGCAGACATAATTCCTTTGATCAATACAGTGGTTATAGCTGAGCCGCAGCATAATGATGCAGTAAAGCTACAGATTTCAATATTCTGCTTTCAAAATGGTCCTTCTAAATCTTTATAGTGTGATTTGTTTATTCCTGGTGCTGCAGTGATTTTACTGCTTTTTTATTTAACTTTTAGAGTTGCCATTTTCTGCTGCTAAATCTCTTCCCCCAACCATCACTAATTGATACTAGATCTTATTACATATTGATCAAAAACAGGCTGCGCCACGTCCGAGAATGACATCTAATTAGATGATGTATATTTCATATGGCTCTTTTGCAATACAATACAACACGCTGATGTATTAAAACATCCATTATTCATACAGAATGCCAATACGTTTGACATATTTATTTTTCAGTCTGCTTTGGCGGCCAAGCTGTTTCAGAAGATGCATGCAGTTGACACTAATTTTTGGATCCATTGTGCGGGTGGGGCAAAGTGGCTCTCTTGTCTACATTATTAAAGGCCTCAGATGTGTTTTTCTTGTTTTCAGCTGATGGAAATATATTATCATGAAGCTGTGGAGAGTTGTAGCAGCACAGAAATGTATTAACACTTCCTGACTTGCTCTGGTGCAAAGTACAGGATGAGTATGCTTGACTCTACAAATATTGCCTGTGCTCCACGTGTATACAGGAGAAGAGGCATAGCTTATGTGTCAGTGTGGTGATAAAAGCAGAGTTTATATTTCAAGTGTATGAAATCATCATTCTCACTTGTTATGTTAACTCTGTTAAGTACAGAGCTTCATATGACTACAGGGTTAAAATGTAAGGGAAAGGAAAGATTCGTCTAACAGGCGTAGTAAAATGGGGATTTAATAAATACATTTCATCAGCCAACAAAGCAGCAAAGAATGTCCTGCAGTAATAGTCGATATTTTTTAAGCTGCATAAGGTATTTTTATGAAAAAAGACACCCATTTTTTTCCCAGGCTCATCACAAAGTAGCGCTGCAATCCTATCTTCACTCACTGAAAAAACATCATCTGACAATTTCCTAAATGAAGTTATAATTTTAACATTTATGTCTCGCTGCAAGTAGGAACCACCTTGAAACACAGCACAGGTTTTACTTTTAAAATGGAAATGTGTTACCATAAATCAAGACCAATGGGATGCATCACAGCAATCCATAAAAAAAATTATACTAGCAGTATTTCTGACAATGAACATACTGTACAATGACAGTCAATTTTAGGAGAAATTACAGCTATTCTATCACTCAATCTCCTGCCATCTCAATTACACTCAGTACTTAGTCTTGTCAGATTTAGCCATGCAGAGTCTCTTTAATGACGACTTTCAGCTCCTCTTTAGAATTTACTGAGAGCTTTGATGTGAGTTGCCAACTCAGATTGCATTCAAGCACCTGTCACTTTTCCTCATTCAAAAGAGGGGAGATGGGGAGACATACAGAGAGACAGAGAAACCAGCAGGTGTGTGCTAAGCCTAGCAGTGGAGACAATGTACTGTAGCCAGACACAAGCCAGAACACGGATACAGGCAGCCATCGACGGAGACGTCGCTGTCATTATTGGCGAATGCTACTTCTCAACCAGAAGTCCTACTTTTATTTGGCCAAGGTTTGGGCAAAACAGAGGAATTGATCTGGAATTGATCAAAACGCCCGTACGGCTCTCTCATCTAAAGGGGATTTCATTGATCTGCCAAAGTCCTTCTCTATAATTGCTTCAGTGAAGTGTAGGAACAGCAGTTTCAGGTGGGTAGGTATCAGAGGAAAGAACACAGCTTGGACAATTTACAGATCCTTAAAGTAAAAAGACCACCCCATTCACCCCACCACCACCTACCACAGCCCAGACTCCATTGGTTTCAACTGCATCGACACACACAGTGATCTACTGATAGAGGAAAAAAGAAAGAGTGATTATCATAGTTTGTTGGACCTGCATAAAAACTTCTCGTTTTTTTAACTTTATTTTCCAAACCCAACGTCAAATTATGTATTCTAATACAGCTGTAAAACACCTAAATCTTGTTAATCCATATTATCGGCTCATCTCTCTACATCTTGATGTATGCATGCAGGCTTGTATGAGCCCGCATGTTTTATGTTACTAGACTGCCACCTAGTGAACACTTTTAAAAGATCCCCATCTGGTTTCCACATGAGAAACGACTGATAGATTGATAGATACAACTGCTTTGAGCAAGGTGTCTGAGCTTGTCTCGCTCAGACATGTTTGATGGCAACATGTTCAAGCTCTTGCCAGCAGTAACACAAAGAATGAATTGTAAGTTTGTAAAAATCACTAAGGAATCCAAAAAGATTTCATTTGGCTGCTATGTTAGGCAGTTCAGATTGTATGAGAAGAAAAAAAAAAAGAAAAGAAAAGAGGAATTTTGCTGGAAACTGCCCTGACGTCAAGTGGATGTGTCTAACTATTCAAAACATAAACTAAAGATGCTGAATGCATATTCAGTGCACAGTGTGCTGTGTCAACAGCAGTTAGGAGTGCATGTCTCTCCATCTGTCATCCTCAACCCCTTCCTCCTTTTTCACTCTTTCTTCTATCCATCCTTTCAAGGAAAAGGCAAAAGCACACTTTCCATTAGTCCAATCCACAGCCAGTGGAAGAGCTGTCTAATGTAAAAAGCAGAGGCAGTAGCTGTTGTTAAGCCTTCAGAGAAATTGAAATTACTCAGCGCAGCTTTTATTAGGTACATAAACCACAGTGACTTGGCTTCCTGGTGTGTCTGACAGAGACTCATAATAATTGTCATAACACAAAAAGTAGGGATTCATCGGGTATAGAAAAGAAACAAACGAACAGTAGCAGGACAGAGGAATAATAACAGAAAGGTCAGAGACCCTTTGTCTCGCAGTAAAACAACTGTTACCTCTCCACTGAAGCGTAGCCTTTTGATCATGCCTTAGAGCAGAAAATACATACACAATTTGGACAAACTTGGATAGTTAGTCCCAACTTTTTTTGTATCTGCAAAAGCCAGAAAATCAAAAAGCAATGGAAATATGAGTGAGACATTGTGAGGATTTTTGTTTCCAGCTTGTCACTGCCACTTGGCAGTCCAAGCATAGATTTTGTGGCCAACATTTGAGCTTAACTTGACAAGGACTGAAAGAAAGAAATAATATGTAGGTGGCTTTAACAAGAAATCATTTGCAGTGAGTTTTGAGGAGTTTGGATAGTTTTGTGTCTTATACTTTTCATCATCAGGAGCCGTCAGATTTGGATCAGTTTTTATCAGGCCATGCATTATGTCTCCCAAATATGCAGATGGAGGTCCCTATCTTGTAGAACTGAGTAATGACTAGCCTGGGTAAGTATTGTTAAGGGACTGTTACAGCAAACCCAATAAATTGCACAGCGGGGGCTAATTGAGAGAGAGAGACTGAGGCACGATTGTTGAATTCTCTAGAGATGCTTTTGTCTGAGGCCAGGCGAAGGGGAATGTCGCCTTATCTCTACTGTGATTACCATGTGCGTCAAAAGCAGATTACACTCATAAGTATTACTAGGTTACAGATATTATTTATTAAAAAGCAACATTGCCTGGCAACTGAATTACTCTCTTAAGATTAATCAGACTTCTTATTCATTCAGAATTCATTTCAGATTATAAAATGGATCTTAATAATAGATGAGCTGTAGAACAACAGAGAGAAAGGGAGAAAATAACCGTTAACTGTCATTCCGGTTCTGGTTTTTAATGTTGTGCTGCAGCGATGGGCTATTTTTTGCAGGCTTAAATCAATTACTGCGCTTTAAGGGTTGAATTAGCCAGCATTTTACTGTAAGCATATATTCTGGCAATCTATTGAACAATGGCATTTGTATAGACATAATTTAATGAACATCTGGTTTTCAGAGGATGCCTAATGATTTCACATTCATCTTCCTCTAAATGGCTAAAGTGCACGCAATTACGTTTTTAATTAGCTGTGAATATGTTTCTGTCAATTGGAGTGATTCATCTCTTAAACATGAAATGTATCACGTGACTTCAGAAAAGGCTGAATTAGTTCTGTTTTTGGAACGTGTGTGTCTTCTGGGTTAAAAGTTCTGTCATTAAAATATAGGTCTCTGCAAAAAGAAAAAAAAAAGGGAGGAAGAAGCTTTAATAATTCTTGATATTGCTTTGTTCCCCCCTCTGTAAAGGCGACAACTGGATTATCTTAAAGCAATATTCACTCTCTCCCAATGCACAACATAAAAAAAATGTAATGACAGCAACACAGATATATTTAATCATCAGGCTTCTCTTAGCCCAGCCCGTTAAACCCTCCTGTCTGCCACTCAAAGCAAATCAAGAAAATCTCTGGGTCCCTAATGAATACTGTTTGGCACTTCCCAGCCTCTGAGACCTTTTGGACTCCTCAATGTGGTGCTGACAGTCATTTCTTCTGGCCCGATCACTAATTCCTCATTAGAAATGATGAGCTTCTTCATCACCTCTCTTTGGAAAAGGTTAGGCCTGGGCCCAGAGGAGAGGTGGGGAGTCCTTCACTCCGGACCTGACGGAAAGCTTCACAGGCCTGCAGCTATTGATTGGGGGCTTCAGGTTGCCTCTCCACCAATGTAGGGGTCTGCACTGCAGCATACTAAGCTGATGTGTAATCAATGACTCATACCACAGCCGGCCTCTGTGCACAGACCCGTCAAATTATACAGTAGCCTTCCAATATCTGACATAGTGTGTTTTTAAAACTGCCTTCCGGAAGAATGACACACAGTGCACACACGCGCACACCAGCGCACACAGGTAAATACACTTTGGACAGCACGCAAGCTGAACAGTATACAAGGATGTGCATACATGTGCAAAAACCTCGCACACTCTCACAAACAACTTTCTGCCTCTCCTACACACTCAGTCAGACACGCACAAACAAGAACTGGGTCCTGCAGGGCTACTTTGATTTTTCTCCCTCTGTCCAGATGAAATGTTTATCATCTCAAATACTCTGTGAAAAAAATATATATATATACAACTTATAAAACCCAATCCTTCTTAGAAACGGTTGCCTTTGGAGCCTTGCAAGCACCAGCTGTGAGACGTGGCCTATCCGTGCACTTGGCCGGGCAGCAACTCCAACGTGCCCTCCTCCTCCTCCTCTTCATAGAGCTTAATGATATGCACAAGCACACTCCAGGGCCAGCTTCCCAGAGCATTTAATCCACAGAGATATGATACTATGCTGGATGTTGTGTCATCCATCACAATCTCTCTCCTCTCTTCCTCCCTCTCTCCCTCTCTGTCTCTAGCTCTTTACCATCATGCCGTGCTCACATTGTTTGATTAGGTGCTCTGTTATCTATCTGTTTATCTGTCGAACTGTCTGTCACGTCTATGTGCTTTAACCGATGGAAGAATTCAGCTCCTTTTTACATTTTAAATCCAAGACTTTTCCACAATGTGTTTTTTTTTTTGTTTGTTTGTTTTGCTTTATTTTTTTTGGGGGGGGGGGGTGTTGTTGTTGTCTTGCTCTTCCTCTGTCTGTGGTGCTAAATACTTATTGCTGAGGTGTTGCTGAACTAAGCTCCCTGGAGATATCTTCTCAGTCACACTGTGTGTTGGGTTGTGTTGCATCTTTTGTACTTTGATTTCCCATTCATAAAGTTTGAGTGTCTGTATGTGGTATACCGTTCTTTGTCTGCTCAACCTTAGTGGGCATCACTGCTCATTACAGCAACTTATTTCTTCTTGTGTTTAGTTTTTTCTTGTCTCCTGCAAACAAATGTTGTTGCTACTGATGGAAATGAAAAGGATCACTCTTTGTGAGGATTTTTTGTGTGTGTGTGTGTGTGTCTGTTAGATGTGGAACATGTAAAAGCTTTCATGTTACCCACAATTAGACAGATAACAAGGATCAAAATGAACGTTTGTTTTTATAGAAATGTCACAGATTATTACTTTAAACTGATGCAAAAGCTTTGAGCTATTCATCCTATAAATCACAGAAAATGCATTACTCTTTCACTGCAAAATGTTTTTGCATTTATCAATATAAATTCTCCAGATCAATGTTGTTAAGCCAACACATGCCCATCAATACAATCCTTTATCCATTACATGGTCCATTACATTGTCCCTACGGCTTCCCGACAAGCCATTAGGTAACAAAATCTCACGAAGGAAACACAATCTTTCACATGGCAGGGCGGTCAGTTTGGAGCCTTCATCACGACGCAGCCCCACCTTCCTCTGAGTTTTACTGCGCAGTATGGAAGACAAATGGAGAGCCATTAGTAGTGTATTAATTACATGTAGAGAATTACTTTGTTCATCAATCATGCAATTTTCCCTGCACTTGTCAAGTGTAATTTGGTGACACAATGAACAAAAACCTGTTCTGTTCTGATCTCTGCTGTTCACAGCCTGTGTAGTGGAACACTGAATGCATCTGCCTCTTGTTTCCTCCACAGATGCACACCACCGTGCCACCCTGCTGAGCAAAGGTTCACAAAAACACCTCAAATAGAACAGACGCAAATTATCACGTCAAGATAGATTAATTGCAAAGATCGCTGAAAGACTAATGATTACCACTGTCACAATGCATACATGCGCAGACACAGCAGTACAACAGCTTTTCAGTGGGTATCATATACAATTATCTGTTCTTCTCCGCTAGAATGGGTGTCAAAGTAGCAATGCATCAAAATCCAAATAACACAAATGATTAGATGGTGTAGAATTTGAGGTGCTATTACAGAGTACTGGGACACCGGAGAGGAAGCAATTTTGAGCTCTTTTTATATTCAGTTCAGTTACTCACAAAGTTATTTATACAACTCTACCTCTACCTTCTTTTTGGGACGTATAATATCAGATGTAATGCATCATCATTAGGCACACAGTATAGACTCTCTGCAAAGGCACTGGTCATTTGTAATACAGTGTTATATAAGTAGAAGAACACCACATAATTGCATGCAAAATAGTTTTACACTGAATAGGTACATATGATACAAATGTGTCTGTAGGTTTATGTGCTATATCTCTATTATTATTTTGAAAGCAGGTGGATTATGGATTTGGCCGAAGCATCTTTGACTCAACACAAGAAGGTAGATACCTCTCCTTTTATTCATGTGGTGTATAGCCTCATATAAAATATTCATGTATAATTGACTAATATCACATTGTGACCTTTATGTTATAATTTGGAGCATAACTGCACTGTTTCTATTCAGCACACTCACCATTGCGTCATTTCTATAAATAAGGTTACATTTAGTCTTGTTGCGTGCACTGTTTTGCCAAATAGTAAGCAGTATTGGAGTATTGGATTGTCTTTGCTCGGGTATGAGTAAGCCTGGCGTAGGCCCTGAGGCACGGGTATGACAACGGAGGTAAGAACAAACATTTTTACCTCCTCTGAGCCTCTGCACTGCATCCTTGGCCAGTTTAGTGCATACAGGGCCCCCTGCGAATACACCGTGTGATACCATTGACACAGATTATGGATTTTACCTGCTTAAAAATATGCTATGTGGGAGTGTGGAAATGTCAGGGAAGGCACCCAGGCTCTGAGATTTACTGGGAATTTATAGATCACCAAATGCTGCTCTCTGAGGAGAAAGGGAGGGGAAAGTCCGTGCAAGAGCCTCGTCAGAATGCAACTGCTGTTTCCCCATTTCACCCTGAGCAAGAACTGATACCCAGCAAATTTGCATATACATGTATTTGCGCAGATCCAATCAAACGTCAAGGTGCCGACACAATTCCAGGATTCAAAGCAGAATACCAACCAGTGTTTCAGCTGTAACTAATACCCACAGCCCAAGGAAGTGGAGGGGAGGGCGCTTTATCTTTGGAGCAGATAACATTTAAACCACAGAGGAGTTTTAAGCAGACGGCATATAGCAGCACAGGTCAGGTCACTTGTTCTTGTTACAGCTGAAGAGTGTCAAGCAAATAGAATGGATTAAGGGTGGACAAGCTCTGCTGTCATGTACCATTCAGTTCAATAGAGCACCTCTCTGTGCATAGTGTTCAATAATTAATTATTTGTGGAAAAGTATCCAATGCCCATACACAAATGCTTCGTGAACACAATCTTTTGATGGCACATGTGTGACCAATCTCACATCAAATCCAAGTCACTTGCTCAAGTCTATGGTTTTACTGAGATAAGAAGTTATGCTTACATTGACACCTGTATCTGTGAATCTGTGCATGGAACACATAAAACCATGTGCTGCTAATTTTATGGTCCTTTGCTGTGTCAAACACTTCACCTCTTCTAGGGTATTTCTTTTTTTTTCTTTTTTTTTGGGCAGTACATCACTGGCCAATGACCACATACTGTAAAACCTAAATAGATTGCTTGTTAAAGTCATACAAAATCAAAGTGTAATGATTGTCCAAAAATCTTCTTTTTGCCCCCCCCCCCCAAAAAAAAACAAAAAAAAAAAAACGCACATAGTTAATGAAAGTAAAGAAACACAGTGGAGGAATGAAAATGGAACAGAGGTGAGTGAAAGAATATATTAAACCCTGAATGGAGAGAGAGAGAGAGGAAAAATATTTTTCATTCGCAGCCTTCAGAATGTGTTATTAGGGAATGATTTCAACAGGCTCTTAGTAGCTCTCATTAGATGGTGTATCAAACCAGAACAAAACTCACTTCTCCTAACTATGTGGAGGAAGTGGATTGGAAAATTAAATGGGGAGAGGAGAGTGAGAGAGCAGTCTCTGCCACGCTCTTGTCACCGTGCCCCTGCTCCCACTAACAAGTCCGCTCAGTCGACTAGCGCTGAAAGCCATTCACATGGTCTTTAATTTCACTTCATTGATTGGAATTTAAAGCCCCGGAATATAGCAAGGAAGACATTAAGATTATCTATTCCCTAAACCGTGTGCTGAACATTTGTTTTTAAATTGTGGTACAGTACGGCTGAAACCTTTTCTTTCGAGTTTGCAGCCTTAAAAACTTCACAAACTTCACAAACTGAGCTTGCACTCGCTGCTGGGTACTATATGAGTGCCTGCAGTTTCTAAAGAAGTATATATTTATAAGCTGCATGCTGTAGATCAATAAAAGTAACATTTCATTAATCTTGACATGCTGTTCCTGCTTGATGCCAGATGCTGGGGACACAAGCTGTCGAAACAATAGACATGCTCCTCAGTGCTTACTTTCCCCTTCCCCATTTTCCTTTGTTTGCACTTCCAAAGACAGCATTACATCTGTCAGCAAGATATGATTTACATAAACATCAAACTATTCTTCTGAGTATCTGTCAGAGAAACTCTTGAGACTTGCAAAATATTAGCATTTCAAGGTTGCATTTACACTATGTTCATATCTGTTTTGCATATACTATTTTTGTGTATGTGTGTTTATTTTAATTTACACTCATGTGGGCACTCACCACTGACCAAAACCAATGTGTTATAGACTTTAGACACCACAACTACTCGGTCATTCAGTGGCAATGACGTCAGTTGTGAGTGTGGGGCGACAAATGGACAAACATGTCCGTAAATACCGGTTAGAAACAGTCCATAACTTGGCATCTTGTGAGGTGAGATGCAAGGAAAACATTCCAAATCATGTAGCTGGAGATAAGGAAATCAATCAAGAAAAGAAATGTAAACAGTATTTCAACACTTCACTCAGCAACTGCTTGCAATCACGTCTTGAAATGGAAATTACACCTTGGACAAGTGCATGGCTATTTTATGGATTACTTCTGCCACTGATTGTATATCACTCATGTAGTCTGGCAGCCTCTGCGTGATGGAATGGCTGTTAATGATAACTGTATGGAGATTTTGTGATGTTTGTCTACAGTATGTATTTTTGAGTGTATGCTTGTGTTGCCTTTGAGCGCACACTTATGTGAACGTCTGGGCTGTGTGGGAACCGAGTGTCACCTTTTGAAAGAGACAAAAGTGGCACTCTGGATGCCATTTGCATGATTAGTTGTTATTGCTAAACGGGGCTGAGCACCGACCTGGAATTACAGTCGTACAGAGAGAAGCAAATGACCAGCTTGATTGATTTTTTTTTTCTTTTAAACCAAAAAAAAAAAAAAATCTGGTTGGCTAACACGACTTTGCATTGCCATATACTTCTAATCTGTACCTATTTAGAAAAGCTTTTTTTCTGTTTGTTTGTTTGTTCGTATTTTTTAATCAAGTTCCACTTCAATAATTCTCAGTCTTCATTCAATTTGCTGTTGTGCAAGCAAAATAAACTGAAATATATGCATGTTCACACAGCCCTAATACCTCCACTTTCCTCTTCCTTCACCTTTTTTTCCCCGTTTGTCCAAATACAAAAAAAAAGTTGAACTACAGAAAGTTTTAGAGTGCACATCACGAACAATGGAGACCCTAGCAGGCCTCCTCTCCGACCTACAATATGTGGTCTCCTGAACTTATATCTTAAACATTATACTTCAGGAACTGTATACATCAATATTGCCTTCATACGTGGTATTTTACTTTGCTCGAGTGTAAGGATCGATACTCTATGAATTTTTAAGCACATCTTAGCTTCGGGTGTAGCCTGTAACCTGTGGCACTGGCAATTTCATTTGTGCCTTCAGTCCTCTTCAAACCTCTGAACGAAGTTTGAAGTACCAAAATTATCTTGACACGACACGGGCAGGTGATCTTCGCTGTGCCCAGCAATATCAGT
This sequence comes from Caranx ignobilis, assembly GCA_021432705.1. Lineage (NCBI taxonomy): Eukaryota > Metazoa > Chordata > Actinopteri > Carangiformes > Carangidae > Caranx > Caranx ignobilis. The sequence continues at coordinate 14,462,998 of MU269981.1, read as the reverse complement.
ATTATAATGTGGACCACTGTATGCTTCGTGTTTTAAAGGGACCACCTTCCCCCTGACTTCAGTGGTGCTTTAAAACAAATTGGATTCTATAGGCATTATGTATACATTGTATATGGTGCCATTGTATTCATTCTTTAAAACCCTTTCAGCTATGTGCTGCGCTCAGCCTTCAACAACACTTCAGTGCTGATGATGGATCTGTGAAAAAGGGTCTGTCTCTTCTGACAGTAATAGAAAAATGGTGCAGCAGAGGGTTTGATTCAGTTTTACATTGTTCCATCTTAGTTAAATGAAAAGTGAACAGCAATAAATTAGGTCGAAGATTCACAGTGAAAAGAATAAGGTGGGATCTCAGTAACGAACTTGAGGTTACATCTTCTTCTCTTCTATTGCTGACCACTACATGTGTGCCTTAAAATAAAGTTTAGGAGGTGTAACAGTTCGCAGACAGTTACTTGTGTGCTGTCTATGAATGCTCTGATGTATTTCTGAATAACACCAACTAACACAGACTACATAATTGGCTGTTTTGCATTTTCTGGATGTGTTCGACTTTTTTCTATTTCGGGCTGACATCCTCAACTGGCTTTTTTGTGTTTTTTTCTTTCTTTTTTTTAATGCTGAGTATGAGCGGAGAACATTCCTATCAACACTGAATTGGCTGCAGTGGAAGTGCTGAACTAAGTAGTATGACCTTTGATAACTGGGATTCACTCCTCAGAACTGACATGTGCCATAATTCACTACTGCTGTGAGTTTAGCAAACAAGGAGACTTTAGACTTGTTTAATCCTGTTGAAAATCATTCACTGGGTTTATGATGTTTTTTTTCCTACATAAGACTTATTCTAAACCAATTTTAAGTTAACAACATGTGAAAGTTTTATCTTTGATAAAATAGATAAATAAATAAAGGTTGTTCATTTACAAACGTGTTAAAGTGGTCTATGGTCTCATCTCAGGAAATGTTACAGCAGAGGCTATACATATAAACCAAGATGTGGTTAATTTAATTGGTTCATTTAAAAATATAATTGAATTGTTACAACTTTTCACGGAAAAGTCCACAAGGTGTCTCCAGGCACTGGCTGGTGAACTTGTCCATTTTCTTGAAATTAAGGCCAAGAGCTTTTTGCCCTTGATTTCAAAAGCTATGGGCAGAAGCTTGAGATGAGTGATTAAAATGTTTCTCTTGTTGTTGAGAGTTAAGCTGAAGCTGAAGCTGAATATGAATAATTTTGCCTTCATATGGATTTTGGTGGCATTTAAAGGAAACATCAAGGCAACAAAGTTTGTTACGTGGTGCTGCGCCACCGAGATGCTCAGAGAAGCTAAGAGACTGAACTTGAAAAATGTCTATGAACCTTATTTTGGGGAGCTGCCAGACTTTTTTTTTTTTTTTTTTTTCAACCAAAGACCTACAAAATGCTCCAAAAAGAGCAAATCATGCCTGACATCGGGCATGGAAATCAAGAACACAAAGAAGTGTTATTATATGCTTCACAAAAGCATCATCATTTAGGTGGACAAATGAATCTCAGTGCTTCAGGAAAACAATATACATAAATTATAATTATGCAATTAAAGCATGAACACCACAAGTGTCGTCCCTTAAAAAAAGATGAGATATTTCATTTAGAATTATGTCTTCTTGTCACAGATTTGATTGGATCAACGTTCGAAGACAATATGAGCTGTTCATTTATTTTCTGTATATGATAATGTGATTTGACTTAGTCCCTCTCTCAGTCTGATATTAGAGAAACCAAGTTGTCAAAATGTGATTAAAATTTGATTTCCATCACACAAAACTCAGTTTTGGCTATGATCAAATCACAGACACTGACATCTTTCACTGCTGTGATTTAGGGGACACTGGATTGCATTGGCGTAGTCAAAAATAGGAACCACCTCTCAGAATTTGATGTAGTCTGAATTTCCTGTGACACATGATTTCCAGCCCTTATCATCAGCTCAACCTTTCTTAAGTTTCCTTGGCGCAGAGCGGTAATACATGTTGGAATGGGTTGGACTATAATCCCTGTGGATACAGTGGATCTACATTGGCAAAAGGACAATAGTAATGATATTCACCTAATCTCCCTTGACAGATTCAGGACATGCTTTTCATTAACACAAAAGTGGATAAGAGAGCAATAAGCACTGTTTCAGAGTTTACCTAAATCCTTTAAAGCTAACTGAGATTCACATTCTGGTGTCGTCTGTCTCTGTCTGCTTGGGCTTAAACCAATGCAGGTACCATATTTACCGAGCTCTTTGACATACTTTTTCAGCTGTATTTTTCAAGGTGTGACTACAAACAATAGCAGGCACCAAGCTAATTTCACAGCTTCCTGTGTAAACTTGAACTACATCCAGAGTTGTTAAAACAAGGAAGATGCATGTAAAAAGAGGCTCTATTTTGTCCTTTAATAAGTGTTTTTGACTGCAAAAAAAGGCCATTGTAAAAATCTTTACTGCAAGAATTTCATGTTTCCTAACATGCCAAGTTTTGAGGGATGGGGATAAAAAGACAAACAAATAAATAATCTAATGACCTCTTCAGATGATGATTCAGTTTAATTAAAATACACAGGTTCTTGGCTGTGAAGCTGACTTTGTCGAGAGCATTGTGTAATGTCTGAAAAGGAAGCATCAGATTGTGTTGTCAATCATCTCAGTTTAGAACAGGTGCTCTTCAAATGCTGGATATCTCGTTTTATAAAGACACTTCTAATTTCTTGACAGTAGGTGGAAAGTTAATCTGAGGAATCTCAAAAACGTCTGTTTCACTCTTTTTGCAGTAAGTGAAAAGACGTCAGCGGAGTTTCCATTCAGATTGCAAAGGAGGTAAGAAGAGGGAGGATAGCACTTATTTTTCTTTTTAATTAGCTTCATCTGAGGAATTATCCAGCACTAATATAATGGCTCGATTCATCTCCCACACCATCTGGTATGAGAGTGGTGCACCTCTGGAGCTGATTGCTTTCCCCCGTTGCTGTGTCGGGGTAATAGGCTGTTCAAAGGCTGCTCTGGGCTCGGACAGCTGAGCAGAGGTGGGGCAGGAGCAGCTGGCCTTGGCGCCGTCACCTGCTGCCTGTCAGAAGGCTTTCGAATACAGTCCATCCGTGCCCTAAGTGTATGTATCTATGTGCGCGTATGTGTGTGCTTGTGTCCATGCACAACATACTTGAGAGTCAACTTCAGGCAGAGTGCAAATTCTATCCTCTTTCCTAAAAACTGGAGAGACAAGGAAAGAGAGAGAGAGAGAGAGAGAGAGAGAGAGAGAGAGAGCACATCATTAGGACTCTCGTGAACATCTGGGTGAAGTGCGACAGGTGACAAATAAGCAGTAGTGTCTGGAGATGATACCAGCACTTGAGTTAGTTTGCACTTCTGCACCACATGTCAAATGGCAGAGCCAAGAAGACATATAATTTACAGTATATAAATTGCTTTTCTGGTAAAGTGTTCACCATCCTGGCTCTCTGTATATTTCAAACACTTACGCAGCATTTCAACATCCGTCCCATTTTTTTTTTAAATCATGTCATTGTCACTCAAGTTTTGGTTCAAATACTATATACTTCACTGCGATGCGGCTTCATTTGACAGTTTAACTACATCTGGTTTGTCCTGGGTCCTCCAAGTCCGTTGCACCACACCCACAGCATCTTGCAATGCTGACACCTGTTGACTGTGACCTTCCTCATGTCAACAAGGTTGTAGAGTAAGACTAGTTTATGAGAGCTTAGAGGAGGAGGATGTTTTCTCATGTTCAGTGAATAAAAGCTGCCAATAGTGTTGCTAAAGGATCTGCTTGTAAGTTTTGCAAAATTGCTACACAGCCATTGTAAGTGTTAAACTGTTCACTCACTGGTCTTGCCCAGCGTTTAACAAAAGGTTACAGCATGTCCTCTGAGCTGCTTGTCTTCTGATAAAGTGACTCGCTATCAGAAAGTGGAAAGACAGCCTGACTAACTGGGGCTACCTGGTATGCATGGTAAATTCAGTAAAGGAAAGGAAACACAGTTCTTGGCATGTGAAGGAATGAGATCTGATGCATTTCTTCTAAACTGGTAGCTGTTAATGCTAACGATAGCAATGTAGCAGTATAATGTACAAAAAGTTCTGTCACAGATGTTCCAATCATCCATAATAATCAATTTTTCTATTAAAAAAGCAGGAAAAGGATCACAACATGCACTGCAAAAGGTATCCACACTGACAGGGAATTATAGCCTGAAACTTTTCCACTTCAGCTCAGTGTTTTAGTTTTACAGCTTTAACCCGACCCTGTTTCCACCAGCAGATTTTCAGGGACAAACAACGGTGAACCAACAGCACTTCTTACAAAACAACAAACAGCACAAAAGTGACACAAAGTTAGCGACAATCCAAGAGAACACAGTGGAGGATTTAGGAGCTAAAATGCCAAATCTTTCCCTTCGGAGTTGTTGGAAACCAAAGAGTTTAAGTGAATATTGGGCTTACATTTGTCAAGCCGTCTGAGAAGCTACTTGAAATCAATGCACATGTGGTCTTGTGTCTTGTGTCTTGTGCTGGATGCATAAACAGGCGATGGCTTGCCATCCCTTTTGCCATGTGAACTTTTCAAGTGACAAAAAGAAAAAAAAAAAACAACAACAACATCAATGCATATTAAAGTGGTAATGCTCTGCAGTGAACAGCAACCCTGTAAGGGCATCGCTCTGTGTTAGACTTAATCAAGTACAACAAATACTTGCAATAAACATATATAGAAAACATGGAATATAAATGAAGATGCATTGACTGTGCAATGTTAACTGCAGGAATTACGTGTAAGTCCATGTGTGTGTGTGTATATGTGTGTCTAGGGGTAGGAGTGGGGGTTATTGAGGGTATCTTATCTAACAGTTGAGCAGCTTTATGGCTTCTAATAGGCACCCTGTCGGATTGAATTGTAAATATGGAGCACCGTTGTGCATTCAGAGGTGTGTACATCCTCTGCTTCATTTACCCGATGCTAAGTCATGACCAACCCGTTTATTACACCATGCAATCCACAATTAAAATGAAGAGAGGCTCACAAGGAAAAAGCCATTTGCCTTAGCCCAAGCTCCACTTACACCCCACACACAAATTTCACTGTTACTTGAAAACTTTCCATGCATGGAGCACATTATCATTTGATTTCCATCCAGAGTTCTCAATTAAAATTATACAGAGGTTGCATTTCATTACCTGAGCTCGGGGCAATTTGCAGGCCATTAAGCTCCTACCTGTTTCAGTGGAGATGTTTTCGAGGTGAACATCTGGGGTTGAGGAGGCAGAGCATGAAATGAAATGCCCCTGGCTCTCTGCCCTGCCTTTTGTCCAAAAAAGGCCAAGGGTATTAGAAGGCCATGCATAGTAAAGAGCGTGTTTCTGCGGGCTGCAATAAATTGGTCTGGGGTCTGAATAGAAATAGAAAATCGACCATGAATGTTGGATACAAAGTTTGTCATATAGCCATCAAAATGACAACAAAAAATATTTCAATATATGCTGTGAAACAGAGTTTTTAGTGATTGGATGCACGAATTACACCAGAGTTGGTTTTCTATTATTAGAGATATTATTATTATTTTTATTATGAGGAGCAAAAGGAGGCTTGTGTCAGCATGGATTTGGCTTTGAAACTCCCTGGACATGTCACCAGTGAATGCTTTTCATTGCCATCTAAATCCTGTAGACCTGTAAAAATGCAAAGTGTTCCTTGCTGAATTCCCCATAAGGGATCAAGATTCTCTATAAAACTGTAATTGATTTCTGTGCCATGCAATAATAAAGACTTAGCATGAAGAAATGCTCTTATGAGACCCTTTAAGAACCTAGCCTCATTACACCTTGGATCTAATGTTTTTTCTTCTCTGAATCACGATTTAAAATACAAACTGCAATTATGTTGCCTAATGACATAATGTAATTTGGTTGGTAATGTAATAAAAAACTGTGTCGATTATTCTCTGGGATTCTCTGATTGAGATCTCATATGTATTCCTTGTGCATCTTTAGCACAGTGTGAGGTGAAGCTGAAATATGCCCACAGACTATACTTGGAGATAAAAAATAATAATAATCATATCAGATCTTCATTTCAAGCAATTTAAACGTGGGTTGCATTTACTTCTTGGAACTACATTTTTTCCTGTCGTACCCCACACGTGTTTATAGGAATGCATTAACCTGACATGGACGTTCAGCTCAATTTCAACAAAGTATTTTAACTTTTTGAAGTAGTGACCAATGTCGCTTTATTTTTTTTATCAGTTATTCCAATAACATCTGAAGTTTGCTTTGAAGTTATGCTGCATTCATGTCGTATCACCTCTAAAGATCGGACTAGTTAATACTGCATGCTGAGATGTAGCTCACATTTATGGGGATCATATGAATGGATGAATGGATTAGAACAATTGAGCAATCATCTTTAAATTTCACTGCATCTGATTGTACATTTCTCATTACATTTGACAGCATGTTGGCACATGTGAGAATTGGATTGACTGGTTTCCTTTATGTAAGAACCAATATCTATGCAAAGAGCTGTTTTATCAAGTGTTACTGTGCTTGCTATAACGCACCACCCTTTAATCTTCTGTACTTGAAAGAAGTGAAAAGAATAAAAAGCCAGTCTAATATTTTTCATGAAAAAATTGAGGGGAAAAAAAATGATCAAAACCCGTTGCAAAACCCACACTTAGTGCAGGGCAGCTTTGGTGTGTCTCTTTTCACACTGTTGTGAATAATAACATTTCTTTGTTGGGGATTATAGGTCCTTGCTACAGGGTGTTCCAAATAATTTTGCTTGTGACAGCCTGAAATGGCTTTCAGTTTGTCAAATAACTGCAGAGTTGCTGTCTAAGTCATGCAGTGAACATTCAAAGATCACTTTCCTCAACAGTGCAAGGCGGCTGTGTTAAGAGAGCCCCAGCACAAACTAGCTTTTCATTTCTGTTATCATACTCCAACAGTATGGGGATCTCACTGGAGATTTGTGTGGTACAAGTTGTATTCTAGATGATATGCAGTAATCAGGCCCTTTGAGTCTCCTTCTGTCTCTCTCTCTCTCTCCCTCACTCCCGCTCTCTCTCTCGCTCTCTCCCTCTCTTTTTCTCCAGTCTGTTTCTCCTTCTTTCCCCTGCCCTCGCTAAAGCTGGTGAGCGCTCAAGTTTTGCAGTGTTTTAGCATTACATCATTCCACATGGCACACTATTAAGCTTTTGGGAACTGGGAAGACAGCCCAGGCCCTCAGATTTGTCATAGCATTGAGCTCCATTGTTGCTCTGAACAGATGAATCACATGTTGACCAAACCAGCACTAAGCTAGAGGAAATAATTAATGCACACCCCTCCACACACACTAATACAGCACATGGACAACTGGTGACACCGCGACTAGTTGTCAGATTCTGTCCCGTTTGTGTCAACACCGGGGACACATATTTATTCTGCAAGGAGCATGGCCTCCATCCATCTATCCCTCCATCTGCCCATATGATATTCCATCCAGGTACGATGTCATGGCGACGCTTAGTTATGCAGTGGAATTTATTGTCTGCACTGCGGCAGATTACCATTGCTTAACATGCCACACAGGAGACTTAAAGAGGCAGCACCTTTTGCAGTGTTGCATCCTGCTGGCAACTATGTTGGAAAGCCTGAGGCATGCTGGGAAGCCTGGTCTTTATGCATGGTTTCCTGGGCTGTGAAGGACATAAGGCATACAGTAGAGTGCAAGAGAGAAGAATGGGGATACAACACAATGAGTTAGCGGCATTTAGTGATTCACTATTTACCATTTTATATGTCTTTTAATTTTTGTTTTTTACCTTTTCTTAAAAAAAAAAAAAAATTTCTTTTCAGAGACTGTGCGTGGTGCTGTGGTGTAACTTATTAAAGTGAGCCTGCCTTTGCAGATCCATTGACTATTGAGAATAGTCATTAAAAGCCAGCTCACATGCACTACTCTCTGGAGAAATGTTTCTTGAGTTAACTTGCTAAAATGTGATGTGCTTAGAAGCAGTCAGGGGAAACATTATGTAATAATCAGGTGCAAAAATCCACTATTTACAAGGTCAATATCTTGTGTTTAATTCACCTAAAGCAGTCCTCATAGCTGGTAACTTGATACATTTTAGTATTCCTTCCAAATCCATTCCATAACAAAATACAGATTCTGAACCTAAATAATTAAACACCTCTGCTCGTCAAACAGGAGTATCAGGCATGAGCCTCAGGATGAATTTGAAGGGAAAGTTCTTTACCAAGCTAAAGGCTATGTAACAAAAGACTTAGGCTACTTGGAGTACAAGAGGTTTTCCTGCAAAAAAATGTGTAGTAAGATGAGAATTAATCTTTTGAAGTTGTTATCTGCATGCATACGCGATCAGATTCAGACACTGGGCTATAGGAGGATGAGAAAAGTTCGGCTTTTGTCCACCGTGGGCAATCCTCCTGGCAATATGGCTACCGTGTGGGTTTTGCCTGTGTACTGCTGATTGCCTGGGGTTAAGCAAGAAACAAAATGTTCTAAAAATTGATTAAATCAGCCCTGGCGCCTCTGTTCAGATCACATCTGTAGGTAGTTATAGACTATTGCCTACAGCTGAAACACTGTAGCAGAAAGTGTTTTCAGTTTTACAATATCACTTCACCGTACTTGCACATTATTATTACTTTAGAAATTTCATTTTTTCTTGTTACGTTAATATAACTGTCATTTCATCCCTGTGCATGTGTAGAGATGTGTCTCTATTGTCGTCAGTGATTTAAACCAGATTTGACCTAACCCATCTCTCTCTATGGGATTTTGTATTAAGAACATATTACTGCAAGATACACATGAAAGATTTAAAGTGATTTCAAGATTAAAGTAATCTGTGACATTTTTACATGAATGAGTTTCCTTTTTGTTGGTCTAATCACTCATGCCTGGCAAGACTTCCCTGGGAAAATCCCTTGATGCACAAGAGGCAATATATTTTCCTTTACTGTAAACAGAAGAAAATTGATAGGGCCGTACAAAAGTAGTTTTGGCCAATTTGGCGGCATGAAAACAGCACCAGCACCAGCTTTTACACCTACTACAAACTTATCATCAAAAGCAGGCTGTCTGGGCAGTGCTGTACAACAGCACAATGAGATAGTAACAAAGATGATTCCAGGGGAAAAAAAAAGCCACTTCAATATAGTACATTTTATGACTTGAGCAGTATTTTCCCGTCAACTTTTGCTGTCTTAAAAATGACTTGGCACAGAATGTGTTCATTAGAAACCAAACAATCAACAGGTTGGACAGTTTATTAGTCAAAAAGCCATCTAAACATCTATTACATCACCCACTTGATGTTATAATTAGTTTCAGTCACAATGGGGTAAAAGCAGGAAGGATGAGGTTAACAAAATGATACTGAATTTTGCGAAAACAAAAGACCTTCCTGCACAAAATATATGTCAACAGGAGGCCACAGGATGCATTTGGTGTTTTCTAAAGCACTCTTCACTTTGTACTGTAATGTTAAATGAATGGCAAAGTGGTGTATTAAACCATCATGGGCCACAAAGGACAATTAAAACTGACGAGCACACAGTAATTAACATGGGGCTAAAGCAGGATAGTATAGGGTGTATCTCTACTGAAGTCACTATCACCACATCAACTATAATAAAAATTGTGAGCAAGCCACTCTTTGTACACCATTGACCAGCAGCAGACAGCTTTAAAAATCCCCATCGTGATGCATTTTCTGCTTTTGCACTAGACTGCGTTTCTCTAGCCCAGTTTCATCACAGTTCCATAATATTCTCTGCCTGCATCCTTTAGACGTCTGACACGGCAGCATAAACCTGACCCAGAGCAGTGGACATTTGTTGGCTCTTCTTCCATTCGAATGCTGTCCATAATGGCTCTGGATGACAGATGCAGATATGGCAGTGTGCTCCCTCAGGCTGTAAAGCATGAGACCTAACCTTCCTTACAGCTGAAGTAATGGTCCACACCTTTAATTGTCGTGGGCTGTTCATCTTCACTAACAATAGCAGTAAGCAATGGGTCTGGGAAAGAAAAGCAGTCGTGTCTGACAAAGGAAGTGATTTAGTTCTGGAGGTAATTCGTAAGTGGGTGTTGCAGGGGCAGCAGTAATGTGCCGAGAGAAAGATCGTATGGGGTAAGAGGCGTTGCAGACACAATAGTGGCATACAAGCAACACTAGATGTATTTTTTTCCTTCTATTGCAATGATTTATCTAAAAAAAAAGAAGCAGTAAAATGTATATTGCCTGTGTCCTTCAAGGAGCTAGGCCTTGTGTTATTGAAGTGGACATGATGTTCTCTGAATTATGGGTGCTGTAAAGGCTTAGAAAGTGAGTTGGAGAAGTGCAACTTTGTCATCACCGTCGTATCAGTCAGAAAACAAACATCTCATCTCATTTAAAGAATTGGGCTGTTTGTGTATGTGATCTTTCTCAGGTTTTGATGTTTCCTTTTTATTCCATTTGATGTCAAGACATCATTTGATGCCCAGCTTTCAAACAGCTGCTTTTACTTGTGTTCTTCTTTCTTCCGCCCAGTCTTCCAAAGAGGCAAACTGCCATAGAAAAAAAGAATATGCCATTGATGGGTCACTGGTTTACTGTCTGAATTAGAAACATAAAATAAGGAATACACAAGTGTGGTTACTAAATTAAAGCATGTTCCTTGGGAAAGTTGAGGCCCATTAAAATGATAAATTGCATGGTGTATGCAGAAGGATGCTTTACACCCACAAAACAGTCTAATTGCATTCATTCCTGTGAGAAGTCCACAAATGTTGAATCTAGATTCTCAGGCGTACTGGCAGCAAGCTGCTAGACAGCAGATGACTTGCTTCAAACGAGTAGCGAGGGGGAGGGATGTAAAATCTTGACAAACAGTGAGAGCCAGTGTCCACATCATCTCTCGCCCCTGACAGGCTTCCCCATGCATGAATTCAAAGCTGGTAAAACCATGGCTGGATTCATTTTGATCTGACATCCATCATGTAGATCAGTGTTGTGGCTTCACTGTACTGTGTCCACGATAAGATGTTTTGGCAATCGGCCCATGACATCTGTTAGAGCCAGTCAAGAGAAACTGGGACCAATTTGGCATTTCTGTCACATATTATTATTGTTGGCTTTTGGCTTTAAGCACTATTCATTCATATTAGAATAGTCGCACAAACAACAAAATTATAGCTCAATGCATTTTTTTTTTTTAATTATTACCTATTGTTATTATTATTTAAAATGTATATTTTTCTGTATATGAACCTTATCATGTTGATTTTTCCAGGTTGAGGTTTGTGGTGTGATTGCATCAGATTGTTTGGTTGTGTAATATGTTCACATGTTTTCTTTTTTTCTTTGCCCTGGGGAGCCTTTGCGAATTGTGAAATTGGGAGGGATTGCACAAGTGAAATTTAGTTCTCTTTTCATTTGTCAGAAAGAAACCACGGTAAAAGCCTTGCAGCCAGTAGCCTGGGGGTAAATGAGTTTTGTGTTCTACTTTAAAAACCATTGAGAAATAAACTACATGATATGCTGCAATATTAATGATGATATGAGATGCAGACAAGATGTATTCCAGGGCTCTTTAGCGGTAACCAGTCCTGCTTTTACTCTTGTAGTCTGTTAATACTGGCGATGATATTTAATCATACAGTGATCTGGGTGATAGCATTGTCTGAACCTGCTTAGAAAACCAGTCTCTAAGCTGAGTTATAGAATTGCAGATAAACTACTCACAGTATTCCTGTAGCAGCCTGTATGACTGAAGCATGGCGGCATGTGTGTGGAAGGCGTTAGGCAGATGGGATGTGTCTGATATCTCTCACTCAACATAATGAGACGAGAATGCGCTTCACCAATCTCAGGGCCCGTCTGATGGCAAGAGACACAGTGCCCACTCATACAGGAGGGATCTTTCCCCTCTTCAAAGATAATGAGATGACAATGTATTCAACTATCATTAGAGAGAGACAGGGTTTGGGGGGAGGATGGAGGGAGAAACATTCTACAGCACTTGTCTGCTGCCTTTGATCAGATGAGAAAAGCAACTGTCATTCTTTGTATCAGCACTAGACTCATGAAAGCTCAGCTAACTACTTCATCACCAACAGTGTCACTAAAAGGTTTGAGGTGCAGTTCCTCAAGCAGGTGATTTCTCAACTTCACCTGAACAGGAACACACACACATACACACATACACAGACCTCTGTGGTTAGATATAGCCCTGCCGCCTGTGTGATATGTTAAGTCTTCTTGAATTCAGACACACACAATAAAAAAAAAAAAATGATGCACTGTGAAATCAATTTGCCATCACCTGGGAAGAGAAGACACAACGTTTTGCCTGATATGCTGCTGCATTGTGAGATGTCAAAAGTGCAATGTTAACAGGCTTATTTAAGCAGGCTTGACGACACAATCTTATTCTAAGTTGACAGTTTGTTGTGGCACTTGTAGAGGGATCCATCTTGTCTTTTGTCCCCGTGGTGAGGATGATCCCTCGCATGCTGTTTTTTTTGTTTTTTGTTTTTCTTTTCTTTTTTCATTCTCAGTCTTTCCTAGAACACTGTGTTTTGACAAATAAACCATCCAAATCCATTTTTTTCCCAGGCACTCTTCAGTGAGCATTAGGCCCAGTGATCTAGGCTGAAGTTCTAAGACTGTATTTTGACAGCAAACAATTATGCAGCGCTATCATTTAACTGGCAAACAATAAGTGCATTCAGAGAAATCCAAAAGTCTGTGGCTGTGACATGTTGTGTTGTAATTTAGTGATTTGTAATTAATAAAAACTGCCATTCTCCATTTAATCCAAAACTATGTTATATAAGAAACCAAACATTGTACTCATATGTTATGCATTCACAAGAAACAATCAATAAGATACAATGTTTGCAACTCATGCTGTGCTCTTGCATCTTTCTCTCATCACTTTCCATCTCTCACTGTCACAAAAAAAAGAATAAAATACGAAACAGAGCTGCTCCGTCACTACCAGAAAAGAAGAAGGGATATCATAAAGGGGCTAGGAGCAGAGCTCAAAAATAGAACAATCTGTCTGCATTTGTCACACAATTATGAGAGATTGTTCAGACTTTTGTGATGCCAAAATCCCTTTAAAACCTGATAAATCATGTCTCAAGTCAGAACTCATCTTGTTCTTCGTGCTCCCTTAAAACTCAGCAAGATGCTCATTTAAAAGTAAGAGAAGGTGACGCTTTAATATCCAATTTCCCAACATTTCATCATCATGTCTCAATAATTATGCAGGGTTATTAGCTCAAGTATTTGTCCTTGGAATTCTTAATGCTGGTTGACATTTATTATGAACAGTAATGGTATTGGAGATCTTTGATTTGCCGTTTGCAGTGGTAAGTGTGGTTTGGCACGTCCTCTGCAGTGCAACAGCACCCTCTCTTGATAATTTATGATATGATTACATCACCATGAAGGAGCATACAGTACACACTGAGCAGCCAACAACATGAAAAGCAGCTACCGGTTTCAAAGCTGAGGCTGACTGTTGTATGGTTATGTATGGTATTGTAGCTTTAACCTTCATGTGCAACAATGGACACCACAGATGCAGCAGGAGAATGCTCCACTATCCTATTCACACTGTCTGTACTGTACCTTATATGAAGAAAGATGTCATGGACAGAGGGATTGGTTAAATGATTTGAGAGAAACTGAGACTGTACTGAATAGATATTATTATGAAACTAAAGAAAAAAGGTCTTGACATGAAATGTCAGTATGATCTGATGTTAAATGTGTTTCATTTGCTTTTTAAAAAAAATGAGATTTAGAATAAGAGCCATTGTTTATATACACAAGACAATAAACATCCAGGTAAGGACAACTTTAACATCCATGTGTCAGTGTGGCAGCCAGTTTGCTCTGCTGCTTATTCAGCATGATTGTTTGAACCTTTTCCCACTTACATGAAATTGAAAATTAAACACACTTATTTTATTTTGTATTAATTTTATTTGAAGGCACCTCTCTAATTCTTCCTGTCTTCATTTCCTCTTTAAAATGGTTCTGGATCTAAAAATGGAAGTCACAATGGGATTGAGGATTTTATTTAAACTCAGTCAGCCTTTGATTTATTCTGTGTTAGACTCATTGAATGTATGTTTTACATTTAATGCATTTGAGTGAATAACCTCAAACATCACAAATTTTATATATTTTATGGTAATTTACAAACTAAAGGAAGAATGAGCTGTTCTGTGATTTATTGCACTGACATATTCTGATTTTGATTTCTTCAGTGATCATCTCGGTGTGCCATTAATGGTTCCGCAAATGTAAAATAGTTTTATTGAACCAACATGTTCAGAGGAAATGAGGTTCCTCTTTCCAAGTGCTTTATTTCAACAGATTTAGGTCATTTTGTCCTCTTACAGTAAAAAGGTTAAATAAGGATTGTAGGATTTCTAAATGAGAGTAGTCTCACATCAGCTAAAACAAGCGGTGGCACCTTTTTTTTTTTCTTTTTTTTTTCTAATCTTCAGATCATGTACTCCTTATATATTCTAAGTACAGTTTGCACTACTGTAATGTTTTTTGCACTGTATGATAAATTGCATTTTCCTTGGGCCCTTCAAGCTACAATCACACTTGGAGACCTAGCTGATGTTTTGTTTGAGGTGGTGTGTTGCATCATTCCCTTACCACATGTTGCTGACTCTCTCTCTCTCATTGTTTATCACGTTGTGTTTTGAACTGTGGTTTTGTACCAGAGGTTGGCACCTGGACTGAGCTGGCAAAGCAGTTTAGTCTAACAGATGTGGAATTTCAGAGTGGGAAACACTGGGCTGGAAAGGATGGGAAGAAATCTTGTATTTTTGCAACAAGCACATCCAATACGAGGGCAAATTGAATCAAGCTATTTTTATCATTATTGTCTCATGTTTCTGCAGCCATTGCACTGCGCATCTCGAATTAATTGGACAGAGATATACTGAGATAAATATTCTACATGTTAGGGCTTTCAGTAATGTTATACTCTGAGGAGGTGGACTTAGGTCAAAGCTATTATCCTTTATTGATTTCCTTTATAAGATCTGACAGGAGGAGATACAGATAAACAGAAATAGAAAGAGTTAGAGAAGGGGATTAATCTTTGTGTCAACTCAGATATGTAGTGTACAAATGAGGTTTTGTTGCAGTGTGTGTCTAATATTTTATGTTTTCTAAAAAAGCTGTACATGTTGAAATCTATCCAACCGAGCGAGAACAGGGTGCGGGGACTTTGAAACAGTTTGGAAGGTAAACAATAAAGAAAAAATTCACACAAAGACAAGCGGTAACAGTTGGTCCTCAGTCTGTTGATGAGGAAGTGAAAAAGCAGAGTGATATCAACAAACATGCTTGCTTGATTCTAGGAGTGGGTGCTGCTGTGACAACAAAAACCGAGGTGAATTTTGACATCAAAGCAGCTTCCAAGTCTGTTTGGTGAAAGGATAAGTTTAGTTTACGTAAAGCAGAACAAGAGAAATCAAAACCTGCCCGCTGAGGGGCCACATTCAGCTGTGAACATGGATTTGATCATGCAGAGAAGACTGAAGTCATTTTATTTATTTAGAGGTTTCCATGCTGTACAAAATCATGATAAAAACATAAAAAGTGATATTTGGCCCCTAAAACATGTTACAATTACAAATAGTTCTTCTTGTGGAGTTAGTAAAGTTAGCTTTTATGAGCAGCTGCACAACTGACTACAAATCTAAAAACTCTAATCAGTCACATTAGAGAAATGTTGTGGACATTTAAAAATGTAAAATAGTACTTGAAATCCTCTCCGATACAGTAGGTTGTTTTGGTGCAGTTTGTGGCTCTTAGTTTGCTGTTTATTTCCAGGAAGGCATTCAATCCTTTGAAATACATTAAAGATAATGATCTTGATATATATTACTGTATAAATCAAATGAAAAAGAAGAAGAAGAAAAAAAAGCTCAGCTAGCATGCCTGGAAATAAAGCCAAAGGAATAACGACAGTCACCAGTGCACTGGTTTAGGCATGAGTCTATCAACACAAATGAAGTTTCAGAAATCTGTACAGCCATGTGAAATATCAATATGATATATTTTCTGTAATTCACAATTTTGTAAACCTTTATTTAATGCGTAACAAGACTTCTTCTAAGACAAGCAAATGACTTTGGTGTTCTGTAGCTACAGGCTCATTAAAAAAAGTACTCAAGAAAAAAGTCCAAATATATTACTCGGCAAAAAAGTTCGATTTCACTCCCAAACTCCAACCAGCCCCATCAGCCTCAGTGTTGCAGTGGTCTTCTTCACTAACGACTAAGAATCTCTTCTGACACTGGTACATAGTCGCATTTATTTATTATAACAATTTTTCATTTGAGTAGATATAAAGGAAAAATATAAACCCCCAAAAATATATTGCATGTGATGGCACTGATAGGAAATGTTTGTATAAATGTAAACAAACCTGGAGTTCGGCTTGTTTACTCAAAATGTAAGTTTAAAATATAATTTCATGGACATACATAGAAGTTTTCATAAAACTCGTACAGTATAACAAATCAGTACAACAAAGGCTTGGCACTGATTTGCTACAGCTTAGCCAAGTGTATGAAAATTCTTGATCGGTTGAGAATGTGGAGAATGTGCAGTGCATTCCAGTCTCTGAACAAGTCCTCCCCAGTGGGCAGACATGTCCACTAATGATAGAAACACTGTTTTATGGGCAAGGCTCTGTCTGTGTTTCCCTCTGAAAAATCTGTAGAGCCGAGTTAAAGGAAAAAAAAAACAAAAAAAAAACATGACTCTCGAAGGATGTGTCCTCGATCTGTTGTTTTGTTTGTCCACTTTTCTTCGCAGCTCTCTCATTTGTTTCCCATGCTGTCATGAGACAAAACGCTCAAGGCAATTTCACCACCACCACACAGGCGCCTGCCCTGCCAATGTTGAGAGGGACCTCCTACAGGAAGACAGAGAGGTTAACATGCAGACTCTCATCTGAGGCTGTCTTCAAAATAGGATCCAATTTTATTTCATGCAGATAAGAGGGTTACAGAGGCAAGATTGGAAAAACATATTGCAAAAGAAGAAAAGAAAGCTATAAAATATTGATAGAATTCTGTGACCTCAGCAGATTTACCTTCCCAAAGGGAATTAACTGGAGCCGGATGTTATATGTAACCAGTGCTGGCAAATACGAGCTCGACTTGGATTAAAATATTAACAATTTTAAATGTCAAATTGTGCATTGTGAGCATGCTGTGTAACTGTGATAAATTAATTTTAGTAGATGCAATTACCTCTGTCCACTCATTGTTCTGTGCGTCATAGGACTCAACAGTGCTCAGATACGACTGGCCATCATATCCACCCACAGCATACAGCCTGTCGCCCAGCAGGCATACGCCCACTGCATCCCGGGGAACGCTGAGGGAGGACACAGTGGTCCACATGTCTGTCTTTGGATCATACCTGCAATAGCAATTTTTTTTTTTTTTGTCAGATGGTCATTTTTGCATAATGGCTGGTCTGGTAAAAGAAGATTTCTCTTATTTTCCCATTTTGTAAAGGAACCATTTATCCAATCAGTCTGGATCTCAAGAGGAAAACAGCATCCTTTCTCAACTAATTGAGACGCCCTTATGTTCGCTCTCTTAAATCACAGATGTACGAATAGTCACCAGGGGGAAGTTCTTTCAGCACAGAGTGAGAACTAAATTGAAACTTTAAAGTAAAACTGTCTCTCCGACAGCAGCTGGTGGATGCTGAGTCCAGAGAGAGCTGGACTCATCAGTGAGGGCAGAAGCAGCTGCACAAAAAAAATCCTTTGTTGACCGCATAGATGAAGAAAACAGACACGTTATGTGCTTTACTTTGAATGACTTCCCAGTAATGAAGTCATTCAAGTGCAGTTTTTTGTTTTGTTTTTTTTAAAAAAAAGGTTTGAGCAAAATTATCAAATGGATGCGTGAGAATACACCTGGGCCATAAGCTGTGAACTACTGCGGTTTGATACAGCAAATCCCAACACTATATAAAAAAATGACCCAGCCATTGGCACTGATCTAATCAAAATCATTTGATTTGACAAATTCATTGATTGAAATGTAAAGTACGCCACACAATCCTGTCAAACAAATAGTTTCTTGTAACAAATTATAACACTGTTTTGCCACACTGTAGAAAAAACTAAGTTGAACAAACTGTAAGGGCAATAAACTCTAAACATGCTGACAAGACCTAAAAGATGTTGTATCAAACAGCCAGAAAGTGTTAAATGGACATATGTTCAGTGAGTCAGTAAAGACGCATCCTACTAGTTAACAAAAGCTTCATGGACGATTGAATGAAACAGCATATGGTGGGGAATAAATGTGCCAAATTCTGAGCCGAGAAATCTGGTATAATTTTATCAGGACCACTTGCAAAATCAATTTGTAGTGGTAGGGGGAGGTGAAGATAAATTAGATCTAATTCCAAATTTTGAAAGAGAAGTAAGGTATAGGTATAGGTAAGGTATGCATGAATTCCAGCTGTGGGTGCTCTATTGGTGTGCTGTCAGGGTGGTGTTACTGCCAGCAGATGGTGCCAGATACTATAAAATAAAGGCAAGTGTGGAAACTATGATCTGTTCAGCTGTGTGTCACGTAGTGCATGTAGTAACACTGACAAGTCTCAGAATGCAGGAACAGGGTGGGGATCAACAGGAGCTCAAATACCTTTTGTTCCTATGAGAAAGTCAACAGCCTGGTCCACACCCATGATTGAGCTCCACTCAATGCAATCCAGCAGTGATTGCACAACATTTTTTATGTTTGTGTGTTTTCTCCAAGTCTTTACTGACCTCTCAACACAATCGGAGAGTCTAGAACAGTGGTTGGAAGCGGGAGCGTCGTGTCCGCCTACAGCATACAGGAAGTTGTTGTATGTCGCCACACCCACTCCTCCTCGTCTCTTGGCCATAGGTGCGCACATGCTCCACTTGTTGGTGTGTGGATCGAAGCACTCCATCGACCTCAGGCATGAGCTGCCGTCCCGGCCGCCTACCGCAAACAGTCTGAGAAATTAAAGAAAAATTCTCAAATGTTTGACATTCAGCTCTACTGAATCTGTCAAGCGAAGCGAACATCAGCTGTCAGGTGTTGGTAAAAAATACTGACAGAACAGCGACGGTGCGACAGATTTTATAAGATGCAGCAGTGAGCAGTGGATAACAGTTTTCAAAGGCCCTTTCCTTGAGAGTCTTCTCTCCCAGAAAGATCACATCAGTGTTTTAAGTGCTCGTGGCTCACAGGCCCGACAGCAAGAAAAAGTAGAGGCTAGGGAAACAGTTTCCTTGTTGTCTATTTTTGACCTAGATGCAGAAATAACTCAGCACCGACTTCAACACTGAATACTGGATGTAGAGCAGCAGCCTCTTTTCTCCTTCGGCTCACAAACATATTTAAATTAGGCTGAGAGCTGGTCTGGTCTTTGCTTAATTTACTTTCAAATAGTGTTGTAATGTATTTAATACATACAAATACATGAAGTGTTTTGTTTTCATAGTCTCGATTACACTGTATAAATTACCACACTAATCTGAGCGGCCTCTGCTCTGAGCTGCTGAGTACTTCTCAGCTGCGCTGTAGTTTATCACACACAGACCACAGAGGTTGGACTCTGCATTCAAGAAGTCTAGTGTTGTCAAACTATTACCACACTAATACTGCACTCCAGCTCTTCCTGGACCAATGCACTGTGAGTTACACAACCCTGTCTCTGTTATTAGATATTCTATTCCAAGTTACGCCCCACATTACTGCTGACTGTTTCTCAAAACAAGGCACGCTGTCATGTCATGTTTGGATTTTTCATCGTACTTCATTTTTATGAAGAATATAAATGAACTTGCAGATGATTAAATCTAGATAAACACAGCATCTGCTTTTCTTTCTTAGTCAAAGTCAGAGTGTTGTTGCAAGGAAAGAGAACTTAGACTGGGAAAAGGGGAAAGACAGAGATGAAGATCACAGCTTTTATGCGTTTAAATAACAAAGTGAAAATCTTGGCAGACAGGGCCCTATCAAAAACATTGGCATTCCTTTTTTATTGTAAATTGCCTGTACTTGTCTGCCTCCTCAGTGCCTGTTGTGGCTTCGCCCATGCCAGGGAACCTAACCTCCAACTGGATCATGTTTCAAAGTAGTAAAAACACAACAATATACTTTTCCCAAAAGTTTAAGGTTGCACATTTTTATCATACGAGATGCATCCTGGATTGGTCTGGAAAGAAAGAAAGACAGAAAGAAAGAAAGAAACTTACTTTCCATTGAGTGCTGTGACTCCCATGGTGCTCCGTGGTGTCGACATACTGGCCACATAGTTCCACTGCCTGGCCTGTGGGTCCCACCGTTCCACTGTGTTGAGATAGCTCCAACCATCATGGCCACCGACAGCGTACATGGGGCCTTCCAGCACAGCAATGCCTGCACACATGGGTGCAATGCATTTTATGCATTGTTTTGTATTGACAGTTTATAGCACATGCACATAGCAGACGTTGTAACATTAATGACATTCACCTGCTGTTTTACAATGGATTGAACAATTTCATTAAATTATCAAAGCTAAAGCGACAGTACATTCAATTCCCCCTCGAAGCTAATGAATACAAGCCCAGCAGAAGGTAACGTGACATGTTAGTGAATAATCAAATGGAATGACATTTCTAAATCTAATTCTTTCTTTCAACAGTTCTTGGAGAGAGCCGAAGCAGAGGCACGCTTCTCATTTTAGCAGCAGAGTGAGTCAGTGAGCTGACCAAATCTATTCAAAAAAACAGGAAGACTATAAAACTACATTGTTATTCCTCATTCCCAAGTCACAGAGGAAAGCAGTTTTCATCACTAACAATGCAGAGGATGTTTTAACACAATGGATTTTTATATTACCACCCTTATTTCCTTTGGTGAGAGTTCACATTTTTCAAGGGAACACAAGGGCAAGACCACATTCAAAGACCCTCCAATGTCATAAACACTGTTAGACATACACAGTTCTTGTTCTTTATATCTTACTGACTGGTGGTTGTAGAATGGAAAAGATATATCTTTTTCTTGTCTTTACCTGGAATGGACACAGTCGGAAGTGGCCATGTGGGGATGTTTGTAGACACTAAGCTCAAATATATTCAGACTCAAAATATGCACACCACAAGCAAAGCAGCAGGAGATATTTTCTACAGGAAAGATCAGAGACAACACAGGTAATCTGTACAGTGTGATCTCCTGGGCTCGCTGATACCTTCGACCACACCGGGTGAGTGAGCTGAATGTGTAGACAAGATCTCCCTGTTCTGTTACGCAGACCTGTTTCAACTGTGAATCAAAATAACTCTGATATGAGATTTATTGGGAAGGGAAAGGTAAGGAAGAGCAGGGCCAGCGCAGCCTGCCAAGCTTTGATAGGGGAATAGGAAAATATCAAAGGTCTATCTCAAACAGAAATGTGGAATTTTTTTTTTTTTTTTCCAGCACGCCAGCCATGACCTCTCTGAGCACGTGTTGTGCCATTTATGTGTTTCGTTTCACCAGGAAGCCTGACTGAGCCAAAACCTCAAACACTGAATTAGCTGAACAAATCTTATTGTCAACACCCTCTGCACACAACAGTTCGTATAAAAACAAAATTGACCCCATAAGAAGTAAAATATAGATATTTACCTTAATCTTTATTCATGAAACTATTTTGTTTATTGGGAAAATAATGGGTAGAATAACTTAAAGTTAATTAGTGGCTGTACATTTTTGAATTGCTGAGTGACTATTAAGAAAAAAATGTATTAACACACTCACCAAGTCCATGTCTATGTGTTGACATGGGGGGCATGGTGGACCACACTTTACTGATCGGGTTGTAGCACTCAACCATGTTGGATGTCTTGAGTCCATCTCTCCCTCCAACCACGTACAGCTTGTTGTCTATCACCGCCACACCAAACTGCAGCCGGCGTCCATTCATGACACCAACCTGGACCCAAGTGTTTGTCCGCAGGTCGTACTTCTCTATGGTGGTAGATCCTAAAACCACAGAAATGATGTATTACAATTCAGACACGCTGTGTTCATGTGTACTGTCAGCTAGTAGTCATACCTTTGGTGGCATCCATCCCTCCGACCGCGTAAAGTGCACCCACTGTGGACTTTCTTGGTTTGGTTCTGGGGCTCTGAAACATGGGACGTCGTTCAGGCAGAAGATGGTACTTCATGGCCTCCATCAGCAGCTTCTGGCACTCCAGATCATCAGAGAACATCTTGTTGTTTTCCAGATCTGCAAGAAGCTACATTACAAAAGAAGAGTTGATAGGTTTTCACTCATTCTGAAACAACAGATGAACAATAGATGCACTTTACTTTCAAAAGAGACAAATTGAAACATTACTATTTACAGACTGTTGCCCTATTGTTTCTATAAATATACAATTTCCTAAAACAATCTGAAGTACAGTCATCTGTATGTTTTCAAAAACATAGCATCAAATCTTATTATATCAGTCTTAAGTGCTGTATCCCCAAATAACAAAAAGCCTTTGCTGTGAAATTATGTAGCAGTTTGTTAAGGAGCACATTTATTTAACATGGTTTTATTGTATATGTCAGCAAGCAATTCACTTTCATGATAGAAAGTTCTGTATGTATTTATGGATCTTGTTATGCCTGCAAGAAATGTCGGCAGACAGCTCCACTCATCCTTTCAGTTTGTACTGATTTGTATCTGCTGTTTATTTACCTCACAGCAAAATGCATCTCCCAAGCCAAATGATGAGATAGCTTATCCATTAGATCATATTTTCCAAAATTTTTTCATTCATAAAAACATTTACTTCATTTCTTTTTTTTTTTTTTTTTTTTTTTTAGTTTTTAGCTTTGAGCTATTTTTTCTGCATATATTCACAGTAAAGTGGAATATAAAATTTCTAACTTGTTTTGGAAGATAATGAAAGTAATGAAAATAAAGTGGCTGTAATTTAAAAACAGCAACTTTTTTTTTTCTGCCAGAAGAATGCTTATCTCCGTCTGATGTTATGTAAATTAGAATGAAAACAATGGTAAAATAGTGCTTTTTTCCTCAGAAATAAAGCATTCATAAAACATGAGTTGCAGTGTTTAAAACAATAACAATTCAAACATAAGCAAGCTATTTATAGCCCAACAATTATGAAAAGTGCATTGCCCGTGTGAAACTGTCATACTGCTATTTGGATTCATCACTAAGAGAGGAGATTTTTTTTTTATGTCAGTGACTCACACAGTGATTATTGACATTGCAATAGTTGTGGGTATATTTGGCAGTGTCTTAACTTGGCAACTATTTTCATATCCAGTGAATCAATCTAGTATTTGTCAAGCAAAAATGATAAATATTCCTGGTTTTCATTGAAAAATGTCATTCTTTGACAGTTTCCTTCTCAGTAACAAATGTGCAGCAAAAAATAACCACATCATCCCGATCACACCTTCTCCCTTTTGTCTGCAGTCTCACCTGTGGAGGAAGAAGAGGCAGGCGGATGTAGGCGAGAAGCACCCCAAGGTCCTGCTGTCGATGCTGGACATCATACCGTACCCACATCATCAAAGCCTGGAAGATGGTTTCCTCGTCAGGAACATTGATGTCATCGCTGGAGAGTAGCTTCACAATTTCAGCTGTGGGGAGGAGCAGGAACTCCTGGTTCTGAATGACCTCCAGGAAGTGTTCCTGGAACACAGAGGAGACATGGAGGAGACAGATAAACATCAGTCATTAGCCAAGGAGAACACTGGGTGCAGCACTGTGTGTGAATGTGAGTGTGTGTTTCTATACTTATGAGGACCAAATGTCACAGAGAGGTCAAAAAATAAATGAAAGGAGATAGAGAATGACAATTTGGAGGTCTCTAGCTATAGTTTCTAACACAACTGATAAGACAGTGAAGTACTCTCCATTTCTCAGACTTTAGAAGGAACAGGAGACGCTTTCATCTGTTTCATTATATCCAAATGGTCCACACAGCAGCAGGCTACAAATCACTATGGCATGAAGCATCTTCAAAAAAAGCCTCTTTGTGAGCTTATAAACCATTTTTTTTCCTGCTGATCATACATGGAACCACTAAACATTTATAAGCCCTTTAATGAGAAGCAGAATGGCACCGCACACCAGCATTACCATCACACCAAGGTGGAGTCCAGCTCTAAGTTTTGTGGGAGCTGTTCTCTATTGCCTTCCTAAAGATTGATCTTCCATTTACTGGCCAGAAGCCCAGGCGATATTACAGCACTGCATGGCTACCTCTTCAAGGACATTGTCTCTGGGCAGTTCCATTAGAGATGATACTACATAAAACACCCTCGCTCCTTTGTGCATCTATGTTATGTCCAACATTAAAACACATGAAAGACATGCAGAGCATTCCTTAGGCATAGTCATGCTCCGTTTCCTTTCCGTACAAAGCAGCTGAGCATTAATTATTAAGATGCCAGGATAACTTTGACAAATCAAGTGCTTGCTGCAGAGTAGATGCTCGACAATTACGAAAAACAAGCACGCTATTGATCATCAACTGGCAACAAATTGCGCTGCCTTGGTGCGATCTATTATGAGAACAGATTTTGAGAGCTTAGCGCAGGCAGCCTTAATGAAATGAGGGACATCTATTGATCTGTTGTGGTAATGCTGAGGGAGAAATTCCATCCAACTCTTTGACATTGCGTTAGACCAATTATTCGTAATTACTGGTGCAGTACAGCTGATGACAAAATTGAAAGCTCAACAGACTCTGTTTCATAAGCATTGAAAAGGATGCGTTTTCAGATGCTGGCAAACTCGTTGGTGAGTAAACTGCCTGGAAAACAAGATCAGTGGGAGAGGATGCTAATTGATTTAACTACTGCAAAAGAGTAATTGTGTAATAACAGTGTTTTGAAGAGGAGGGACGCTGATGTTTAATCTGCGGGATGCTGTGAAAACTACCTTTCAAGAACTTTTCGATTGCCATGTAATTTGCGGGCTGGCAAAGACAGACTGCTGTATCTCATTATTTTCTAAAAGTGGGGTTGGATATATTTTCTAAATCTAAATCCGTTAGTATTTATGCAGAAGAAATATGGCTCTATTGCTGAAAAGAGGCAGTGTCATCTCAAACAATAAAATATTACATTTGAATCTACTGCAACATAAAAAGAGGAAACTCTTCCACATAGGAAGAGAATGTCAGAGGCAGATCTCAGCTGCCGGTCTCAACCAGGAAAAACAAGCTTATCAAAACACAACTCGTTCCACTTAGAACCCAGAGGATGGACATCCAGGAAGCTCACAGCTCTGCCTGCTCATTACTGAAGTGATTGAACGGGAAGTTGGCCCTCTTGTGCAGTTTGATGATTAGATTAACCTCCTGGTCCTGGATGGGGCCTCTGTAAACAGGCTGAGCAGATGTCCTTTAGGAGATAACGCCTGCCTAGTGCTGTCACTTGCATGGCCAGCAAGACGTTATCTGACAAATATGTGCATAAATCTTTATCCAATGCAAATAATCCTCCCAGAGATATATAGAAATCACATCTTCACGATTCTGGCAGCGCACTAATCAATGTGTGGCAACGTGGTATCTCTTACTGACAGTCACATAACCAAATTAGACAAAGTGCAAGCATGAAACTATTCCATTTCTATTCAAATGTGCATGTCACCCAATTCTCTGCTGAAATTAGATAATATAAATATGTAAGACCAACCACCACCGATACATTCTTCCCTTACAGGTTTTGACAGGTGATTTTAGTTAACGAACCTCAACACAGAGCATAGTCACAAATATTTCAAGGTGTTATGTACAGCATCTCCAACCGGGATGTTATATACACACATTGCCTGCACTGACTGGAGTGACAAAACAATGGTTAGTGTCCAGGGTATAATCAGAGCTGATAGAAGGAAAATAAAATTCCTATTGGTTTCCTGTCAGTATCTTAGATTATAATGAGCTGAATTCATTTCATTCACTCTGGTGTGCAGTGCCTTTTATGTGAAAATACATATAGGGGTAATTAAACTACATTTTTAAATACTCTTGTTACTATTATATCTTTCATTACTGCGGCTGGCTTTGTATATTCATGCAATAATGAGCCACTTTGAGAGTTCAATTCCTTATAACAAAATGAATAATTTAGCCCACCCAGCATGTAAATGTGGTCTGGCTCTGTTCGCCCTCTTACCATGGTGTAGTTATGAGCCACGTTGAGCAGGTCCACGCAGCCCTGGGCGTCTGCAAAGGAACGTATTCCCAGGCAGTTGGAGGGATGAAGCTGTTTCATCAAAAAGTTACAGCAAACCTGAATGACTTGTGAAAGCTGGAGGAGACAAGCAGCTGCCAATAAACTCTCAATGGTCTCCTCTTTCAGCTCAAGGACACCTGCAATGTCAAGACAGGAAAAATTAAGGAATGTAGCTGCTGATGGCTAACACTTTCATAGTAAATGAAATTAGCAGTGAAACTGAATAAAGAATTAACAGAACAGAGAAGTTCATCCTCTGAGTATTAAAAACATACTGCTACAGTGGATATTGTGATTGAAACACAAAGTAGGGGATTTATCAAAGGGCATTTTGCCTGGTAAAATAAAGCAGTTTTATGTTGAAGTACTGCCCAGTCAGGCGGCCTAGTGATGAATTGCCTTATTGATCCATTTTAATCACGCTGCTTTTCAGAAGTCCCATAACTACTTACAAGAGCTAGTGAATGTCTTTATGAGCACTCACCAGTGTAGGCAAAATGAACGAGGGATCTGAGGGCCTCTGGATCCACTCCTTCCATTTTGATCTCCTCCTGCTTTGCCTCTCTCACGTCGCTGGTGAACATAGCAGCAAAGTAGTCTGACACAGCACTCAGGACGAGTCTGCCGTGAAGAAAACATCATGAGTTAATGCTCTTCACTGTGCATTAGCTTAGATATCAGAGGGAGATCTTGCTGATTATTTAAAGTGATTAGTGGGTCGCTCAAATGATTTCCTTCATAAGAAAAGCCAATCTTTCCAGTATATTGTATCTTGTTATGCTGCTGGTGTAGTAATCTGCTGTAGCACTGGTACTAACAGTGATTTATACCACTTCTGCGCTTGTACGCCGTGCTGGGTCACTGGGGGGAAGTTGAGTAACTTACGGGTTCCTCCCATATTCTGTATCATTTCACTTTGTCAGTGTATGATGAATGAAATTACCCCACATACTTCATGTTGCTAATAGCTACACTGGTCAGACTTCTAATTACATGAACTCATTTGTCTAGCTCGCATAACACACTGGATGATTCATGAAGGAAGAGAGAGATCATATGGCATTACAAAGGAGTTGAGATCCAGTGACACAGTCCAACAGTCTACATCCTCATTTCCATAGTCTTTTGGTTTCCAATATTTAGAAAATAATCAGATTTGTCCATTTCACTGTGTAGTAGATGTCACTGTAAATGGATAAAATAGCCATACTCATCACTGTAGACAGATACAATGACAAAGACAGAACCTTTCAGAAGTAGTTTCAGAAGTTTCAGGAGTATCCAGACCCTTTATTCAGCTCTTTGCAGAAGCCCTTTTGGTAGAAATCACAGCATCAATCCTCTGTCAGCCTTGGCACACCTGGCTTGGGGCAGTTTATCCCATTCTTCCAGGTGGATCACATCAAGCTCCGTCAGATTGGATGGGAAGTGTCTGCGAAATGCCACCTTCAGGTCTCTCCTCAGGTGCTCTGCGGGGTTTAAATCTGGGCTTTGAGACCTGCCCTGAGCCACTCCAGCCTTGTCTCGGCTGTTAGCTTTGTGTCATTGTCATGCTGAAAGGTGAACCATCACCCCTGTCTCAGGTTGTGTACACTCTGCCTTTCTAAATTACATCCGATTGATTCAATCTTTTCTCAAGGATAATTAAAGCAGAGAGGATGCATCATGCACTTGACCATGGTCTTGAGCTCAATAGCGAAGAGTCTGAATATTATTGTGAATAAAAGATTGCAGTTATTGATATTGCAGGTTACTGAGTATAGTGACTTGTTCTTAACAAAAAAAACAACAACAAAACGAACCTAAGCCACTGAGGGGCTGCTGAACTGGTTTACTAGTTGACGCGTCCGCCGTCCTTCCGGGTTCAATGAATGACGTACCACCAAACATCGCGGGTAACAATGCAACGCTCTTGACCATAAGGGACCTTCGCCGACTGTGCGTACACTTACTTAACGGTAACTTGTAGGCAAACAACAAAAGGATCACATAACAGATCACAATGCAATAAAAAAAAAGGGGGGATCGGTGCGGGCGGTCAAAAACTGTGCGCTTCCCCCTGTCAGCAGCACACCTGCCCAGTGATTACCTGCCGTGGTATTTACCACCTCCCTCTTCCCACAGCACTAAGCGCCGCCCACTGCGGCCACCGGGTAATAAACAAACCCCAACACAAAATGTACACATAACCCAAAAATGGCTCTAACACTGAGAGTAGGCTTATGAGTATGGCTATTTATCCATTTACTAAACTAAAACTCAAGTTAACTCAGTTAACTGAAGACACTGTATATTTACTGTAGGTTGTGTCTATATGCCGTAAGTGCTTTACTTGGTTGTGTCCTATGAGCAAATATAAAGCCACACTGAAACAGATAGTCAGGGCGCTGTTCGTTTCCCCCAACTAGGTCAGTCACTGATATTTTTTTCCCTCTGCATTCTAGTTTCTGTTTCATGAGTCTGTCTGGATGAACTAACAAAATACGCTGGTGGAGAGACATAAGCACATGTACTCAGTGAACATTGGGGATGTTACAGCCATTCAAGTGAGGGTTGGATGCCCAAATATTGACACCTCTACATAGTGGATCACAGTGTTCCTCCAAGTATCAAATGTACTCTGGAAATGAGGAAGGGCTGAGGTGTAATTAAACCCCAGCAGTGTGCATTATTTAGCCCAGTGCACATGGAGTTTGCATATCATCCCTGTCAGCTGTCACCTGAAAATCAAAAGGTTTTTGCTTTGCATTTCAAAACGTCATCTATTAATTACAGAGTATGTTTCAGCATATGAACTGTGGGCCGCACAGAAGCCAGGATGCACACATTGACACTGGTTTAAGTGAATCCATATGAGTCTCTTTAAATCTTAACCAAAACAGATGTAGGTCTAATTAATGAAAATCAAAGCAGACAGAGGCACAAACACCAACCTGTGAGCTGGTATCTTGTGATCCCCTGCTATCAAGAGGACATCGCACAGCTGCTTGTGCTGGAGGTAGGTCTCCATCTTACGGAAAGTCTGCTCTGCGTGATTTGTGGCCTGGAAAAACTCATCTGAGGAGTTGGTGTTCATTCTGGAGAATGTGCTCAGAGCCAACCTGTAAGGAGCAAGGAAGAGAGAGAAAAAAATGTGTCTTACTTTGCTTTGTTCTGTGCTTTTAATGTACATTTCTTGCTGAAAGCACTTTTCCACTGCACCAGAAACCATTTGCTCCTGTTACATCATGACGTGCCGTCTCTTCAAAATCAGAGATGGGAACAGAAACAAAAGAAACCTGAGACACAGGTGAAATTAATGAGGACATTTTAATTCAGGGAGACAAATTAATTAAACCAATTAATCCATTTTGCTCACTGTTCATCCTCCTTGTCCAAGTATGAAATAAATAAATAAATAAAAGAGCTGTACATGGCAAGATAAGCAACAAATTACTGAGTACACAAAAGGGCTTATTTGGACACATGGCACTCCTGAATCCTCTGTTCCCTGTGGTGCATCTGCATCTTTCTTGCCACTCTAAGCTGAACTGAAAATTATTATGGACTAAACTCCGCACATAAATGGATAACTAAGCACTTCAATCCAATGGGACAAGCAAGCACCGCAATCTATGCAACAGCTTCCCAGACACAATTTGCCTATGTCTGTATGCATGCACGCCTTTGTGTCCCTTCCTGCGTGCGTCTGCATATCTGTGTGTTTTTCAAAGACAGGGACTTAACAAGTGAACAAGCCTGTTCCTCGCAGCATTGTGGTGAGGCTGGGTCTATGTCCCCATGGGCTGCTAGATTACATGCTGTTTTACAGGCATCCAAGTAATCCCTCAGACTCGTGGCAAATAATGCAGCCCAGTCACTTTGGTGTCCTTCACAGAGCAAGTCCACTCATTGACATTTAGGGTTGTTTGTTACGCCAAATAAACAGACCCAAGCCGTTTCTCGGAGGGAATTTACTGTCATCTCACGGTGTCTCTGCTGTGTGAAGACTGATAGTGTGCCAGAAAAAAAATGTCACTTCTATTTAAAGAGACACTTAATGTCCCCACTCATTACAACTCATGGGCTGACATGAGCGTTGCATAAACACAGCAAAGTTACAGATATGTCAATACAAATGAACTGACAACCCTGTGATGCTTGGCAGTGCAATGTATTGGCACATGCTAAGACTGATAATGCAAGGAAGATGGAGGGGGCTGTGGGTTTTATTGATGTCCTGATTAACTCCCTATTAGAAAGTTTTTAGTCAACTGCGCGACTCCCTCCTCTCTGATTATCTAAAGCAATGTTTTCCTTCCAGGAATTGTTTATATTGGTCTCTGGTCACACTGGTATCCTATGGTCTAATCTTTATTGGGAGACTTTATGCTAAATCCAGGGGTAATTTATTGCCCTGTCACAATAATTCCCCACTGACTCTGGAGTCTTGGAGAGGAACACCAAACAAGACTGAATAAGCAATAGGGCCGTAAAACTAAGATGCATTGCCTTTGTATTGGCTCCAAGGCACGCTGTAGGGATTTTTCATGCCTACCAATCTCTCCGACACTAATTGCATTGGTATCACATTCTGGGGAGCAGTAAATTTCTCTGAGGTGTACAGTTCGCTTTCAGTAGTGGGTTGGATCATCAGAGGTATAGCCCAATTTTATCGAGGCACTAAAGCCTCAGAACACCTTACTCCAGAGAAACTGCTGCTGGGACAATGCTGTACATCACACATTACGCAAGCAATTCAAAAAGGACTCCCAAAGCCCACTGGGGCTCTATGGATTTCAATGTGGCTGTAAGAAGAAGAATTATAAGCAGGTAAATTAACCAACAAAATAAAATGAAGTAAGCCTGAACAGAGAGAGAAGAGCTATCCCAACTTAACCTATGCATGAGATTTCCGTGAGGACATATCACCTGAAGTCTTGTCATTGGTGCCTCACACCTTCCAGAACTATCACATCGCAATGTGACTAATTGGATCTGAGAAAAGACACTGCATTCTTAAAACACCCTGCATAGCAGGTGGAGGAGAAGCTATGCAGACTAGTTTCAAGGCTATGTCACTGAAAAATGTCTGCTGTTTTTTAAGCATAAATAAAGGCAGATGCAGTAATATAAAGTAAAGACCCATTAAAAATAATACTGATATTTAAAATGTTTAATGTCCCTCCCTCTGTTCCTTCTGCTGTGATCGAGCCCTCACTGCGCTGATGCTGCCCTCAGAGATGAACGGTTCGACGACTCAAGATGTGCTTTCATCAGCCCAGATTAGCTGCTAGCTGTAAAGGTTATGAGTCAGACGTGTTGCTGAGAATCTCAGTCCTATTCCAACTAGTGTCAACGCCATCCCTCTACAAGAGGGAAAGTCGTGCCTGCCTGGGCCAAATGGGAAATGTCTCTTTCAAAATGGATTATAACAGCCATTTGCCCCTGAAGGCTGCTGAGTAGCTTGGGTTGCGTTGACAATCCAACAACCCCTACAAAGCCTGATGCTGCATGTGCCAAGTCTATATATTCCATGAGATCTTTATGCCTCTGTGCTTTGACAGTCAGTGTGCTGCTATTTGGCTTTGTGTGGAGAGAAATACTGTATAGCCTATACACTGACTGTAATAGCTTGATCCCAGCAGTGAGACTGAAATGATAACTTTGTGCTGGAATAGATTTTCCCCTCTGCACTCCCCTATCTCACCCAGGCTTACAACAGACATTCTTCTTCTGATGCTATTGTTATGCCAGACATACAGTACGTGCTCTATATTGATAATGACGGAGCGAATGCAGCTGCACACAGGAACCATGTTTTTTGAAATCTGCTCCAAACATGGCCAATGGGCCCTTTATGTTACAGAGTACAATAGAAAATTGCCACAGCTATTGACAAAAATGAAATATTTCCTTCTTGCAGCTTTTCCCCTCAGCTTTTACCGAAACTGCACACACTGTATAAAAGAGTGGTGGAGAAGTTCCTGACAGCACACTGTCTGTGAAGAGATAATGAACTCGGTGAGTTACTGATTTTTATATTAAGAAACTACATTAAAAGGAGATAAATATTGCACAGTGAAAATGGGAAATTATCAGCCGAAATAGCTGTTGGTTCATAGATTTGTGCATAATTGACTTACACACTAAGTGAGATATCTGAAAACCACTGAGGAATAGTGTGACAGTGAATGAATATATTTCAAAATTGAGACTTCACTCTTTTATGATGTTAAATAAAGCATATAAATGCTCCATCTGCCTTGAAAAGGTGCATGTGAGGGCAATTTTAATACCATTTTGTGATTTTCAGTCACTATTCATAGATTATCTGTGATTGCAATGCTGAGCTGTGCTGTGCTGTGTTTAAAGGCTGAGGAATTTGGTAAAATGTGTGTGTGTGTGTGTGTGTGTGTGTGGGGGGCTGGGGGCGTAGTAAGTAAGTAAAATGTGCAGATCCTAGCAAAAAGCTCCTCTGCTTTGCTGATGGCAGGTTAACTTACATAGTGGATGAGGCTGTTGTCACTGTTGAATTGTCTGTAATTTATTTACATCAGATGTTAGTGGGTAAATAAAATGAATCCATCACATTACAGTGGTGGGTCCTGGATTGCAGGTGCTCTACTGGATATATATATGAAGATCCAAGTATTTTTATCCTTTAGTGTATATATCTGAAGTCTAGTTATTTTTCTAAAATACCTCCCTGTTTAATTTTTTGCCTACACTATCACATTTTCAGCTTGATCACAGTTGTCCATGGCTCTGTGCAATGCAAATTACTGGATGTGAGCCTCAGGACACTGGTGAACTACGTCATGGCCCCTACTAATAGCACCCATGTAAAATTCATAGAAGGCTGTGTCAGGGATTGTTTCCTCTGAATGAGGTCCATTTGGGAAAAAATGGCCGATCCATTTGAACAGAAATGAGGGAATAAATCCAGCCTACAATCTTGCTGGAGCTCTTATCACCACTGTTCAAAGCTTCCTGTGAAAGCACAAAAAGGGGCTCCTCCTCAACGCTGAATGTTTAGCTTCCTTCTGAGACGGCCTTGTTGTGTACCGAATGCTGATTTGGCAAAGTTAAAGAACGTTCAGAATCAATTACATGTGATCGCAGAGTCTTCTAAGCCGTGAGGATGTCATTTTGAGATTACAAGCAATATACTGTATTTTTTCTGATTTACAGCATCTTAAGGACGCCTCCGCTGGATGTGTCACATGTAGCGCGAGACCCTATAAGCCTTGTGGTGTTATGAGGCATCCAACAAATATCTGAATTACTGCTGTTGACAGGGGGAGAGGTGGTGGTATTTCTTTTCCAGGCAGTAGAGAGAGAATTGAGATATCATTCAAACTAACAGCCCGCTGACTCAAGCCTCTGTTAGTGTTTATGTGTGAGAGGTCAGGGTTTCCATTCCATTCAGGTTAACTTCTGTCATATATTCTCTGCCAACAATAGGGAGAGGTTATTTGGATGAGAGTCGTGAGGACAGA
Organism: Caranx ignobilis; assembly: GCA_021432705.1. Lineage (NCBI taxonomy): Eukaryota > Metazoa > Chordata > Actinopteri > Carangiformes > Carangidae > Caranx > Caranx ignobilis. Next base: position 14,429,174 of record MU269981.1, on the reverse strand, counting down.
ACAAACCCACAGGTTATAGATATGTAGGGACATTAGGAGCAAGGGCAGGAGAAAAAAGAAGGTATGACATCCTCAAGAGCTCTCTAGATATTCAGCAGCCAATTAGATGAGAAACGTTAACGAAAATCAGCAGAATACAAATAGAATGACAGTAACCACATGAGCATAAAGCTCAACATAAATGAGTCATTGACTTATTGAGTTAGCTCCAGTGCCCGTGGCACACACACTTATTCTTAGAATTTGCTTCAAAACATAATTAAGGACATTAAATATAAAGACAAAAATATGTTTCATCAGCTCAGTGTTTCCAAGAGCTGCCTTGCCACATAAGCACCAGTGAACTATTAATACAAGACATCAAACCATCAACTTGTGAAAAAATTTAAATGCTTAGATGCTTTTTCCACATAGTTTCCTCCAATAGCGTCCACCCACGAGTTAGCATGAGTACTTTTCACTGCCAGTTAGATCACTTTGACAACAATCATAAATATTAGTAACAGAAGTGAGGAACCAAATCAGTGGAAAAAAAACTGGAGGAAACTGATGGGATGGATTTCTTGTAGACATTGTGAGCAAGAAAGTAATCACTGAGGGGCATGTAGCACAAAATGACTGACACATATTTTCCAGCGACAGAGGAACAGCTAAAACTTTTGTATTTTTCACAGCCAGCAGAACTCATTTCTAGAGCCAGCCTGAGGGATTGTGACAAATTATGTGTCAAGGATTTATGATGTGAGACGTAATAAGGCCACCCAGCTGGTGGAGTAAATGAATGTGCATATCTCAGTGACATCCACACATCTGCTTAGCCACCAATGAACATGCAAGCTATGATGTGTCACACAAGTCACTGGCCTGATTCGCTGTGCAACTTTGTACATCTACAGATGCAGTGCGTGTCCAAATGTCATTTGAAGCGACTGGTCCTTCACAGTTCTGGAGCAACTGCTTTTCCATTAAACATAACCTTGATTGAAATGTGGCATCGTCCAACACACAGACGTTTATTTCCCTGCTAACTGCTCATGTCAAATTAATTTTTTGCTGCCCAATGAATGAGCTGAAAACACTGATCCCATGCCTTAATAATTATGTAAAACAGCTGCTGACAGGGTGATTCATTTATTTATATGAAAGGAGAAGTGATTGAACTGTCTGTCAATATTCTGCCACTGGAAGATTTATCTTCTGTGTACACTGCACTGTGTGGGGAAAAAGAATGAAACCAATAAAAGGACTTTTGGGGCAGAATCCATTGCTGATTATCAAATTCATAAATGGGAATCACTAAAGGCCAGTGCATCTGAGCCAAGTTTTATGATCCAACAGAGCAGAACCATTTTAATATTTCAGCATCATTGTCAAAATATGATGGCTGTGGTGCATTTTACATGGCCAGCATGAACTCAAGGTCCCCCCGAGAGCTGGAGTTACACATTTTTACTGTGAGGCACATCTTTTATGCATGCACTTTTCACACATAGGGATCCCAAAACATGAACATCTGCCAATTATGCCAACATGGAGAGCAGAACATTGAGCTGATTCCAAACTATTTTATTTTAACTCAGAATTATTCATGCTCTGTGCTTCAGACCATCCACTGCCCCTAGCTTTTATTTAATCCTTATTGACACGTTTCTGGCTGTAGGTAGAGAGGGGTTATTTATCTATTTAATCAAAGTGAGCTTTTTCTAAAACAAAGGGACTACTTCAGTTTCATTGTTCGTTTCATCGCCAGGTGTACCGAACAAAAGCGTGCAGAAATCAGAAAAGCTTAAGGAACAATCACCTTAGAATGTCACAGACAAGATAAAAGGAGAGTTGCTCTTTTCATCCGTGATGTGAGGTGCTTTTAGTGTTCTGCCAGACAGCACAGACACACACACACACACACACATACACATCTCTAACCTGTTTACTTCCTGGAAGAAGATGTAGGATCACATGGAAGACAGGAGGGAAAAAACACAACCTGGAAAGGCAGGGGGTGGGATTTATAGCTGGAGAAAAACATCTATGACCCTCAGAGTTTGACATCAGCATTGGTAAAAAGATTTTGGTAGAAAACACATTCAATAGCCTGTCCCAGCCAGAATCTATAGGTATGATAGATTCTGTCTTTTAAAGTGTTTTTAGTGGCAGTCTAGATAATTCATGTGATTGCACTACCTTCTCTTTTTATAGGTCCAGTACGTGAGGTAATTGCTCTTTCCCGCCATCCACTTCTAACTCTATGAAAAAATGCATTAGTGTGCTGTGTAAAAACTAGATACTCTGAGGAACCAGGCGAAGACATACCATGCATATAATGTGGACCGCAACACAGACAAGGGAGCAGAAAAAGCCCTGACTTTCAGTCCACTGAATAATTAAAGGGATGGTTTATTGGTTTATCCTGCCTAACATGCTGTGGACAATGAGGGCGAGCAGTTCCCAGGTGAGCCATGGTGGCAGGTGCCTAGCCTGAGTCAACTGGAAAATGATAGTGGAAAATGGTGTGTAGACAATTTACTCTTGTCATAATTAAAGGATCTATATGCAGCATGGCACAGTGAATGCTGAATAAAGTTAAAATGTGGACACAGTCTCCATGCACAGTGTTTAATCTAAGAGATGCTGAAATTAGATTTTAAGTATGATTGTTGGGTGTTAAATTGTGAGCAGCTTTTGTTGTTTACTGCATGGCTCTGCTCACGTTTCATGATCGCAACAAAACACCCAGACTTTTTAATCCTCATGTCCTCCCTCAGACATCAGACTTTCCCTATTAGATGCAGATTTTATTCGGCAGCAAGACTTTCACTATGCAATATGAAGGAATCATGTGCTCCCAAAATAGCACTCTGCTAACTGAGGATAACATATGCTCGGAAAGTGACTGATGTGGCGCGACATAATTAATCTATGTCTCCTATGATCTATCTGAAACCTGATGACAGCCATACCTCTCTCTGGCCTCCACCTCTGCAGGTTCCTCTGTGCTGCTTTTCACATTTTCCTGCCCCGTGTTGGCATCCTCTTTCCTTGTGGAACTGGGTGAGGAGCTGCTCTTTGAAGTCTCCTCATTGACCTGGAGACCCTGGATGGTGCTCTGTTGATGGTGCCATGATTGATGCCCCGCTCTGACATAGACAGGCGTGGGCCCTGGCGTTGGTGCCAAGATGCTGTGGACCGGGCTGTTAGTCTTCCGTAGTCCTCCAACACCTCTTTCCCGTGAGTGACTCTTCAACCGACCCTGGGTAGGTGTCCCTCTGTGGTCCAGGCCATCCTGTTGGATGTAGCCTCCCACCCCGCCAACGCCACCACCTCCACCACCGGCCGAACCTTGGGATGAATGGCTGAACCAGCGCCAGCGGAGCCTGAGGATCTGCTTTACATCAAATTCCTTCTTCCCCGACACAGACATCCTCCTCTGGGTTTGGAGACGAAGGCAATGGTATGTTGAGTCCCCAAAAACATGGAGAGCAAAGAAGAGAAGAGCCTTGGTTTCAGTCCTCACTGACTACAATGTGCCTCTTCTCTTCCGTTATTGTCTCACTATACTATCATGACCACCCCCCTCCTCCTTCTATTACTCCTCCGTTGTTCTTTTAGTGGAGATGGAAAGCAGTCCTCTGCAGCTTTTGTTCCTGTGCCTGAGACTACTACCCTCCCTCCAACTCTCCCTCTCTGTCTTTCTCCCTCTCTCTCTCTCTTTCCTCCTGTGCTGCTGCTGTTTCTGTTTGCTGCTGCTGCTGCTGCTGTGCCGCTGGAGCTGAGTTAATGCACATGCATGATCCACACTCCCTCCCCTTCGTCTCCCCTATTTCGCTTTCTCCCTCTCTCCCTCTCTGCTTGTCTCTCCTGTGCGTGCACGCACACACACAGTGAGAGATAGACACATATACCCTGCAAATAAAATGGGAAAATCTCCCCAGCCCTGCCCAGTCCACTCTGCTGCTATTCTGTGTGTCCCCGTGTGACTATGTTTGCTTGTGTGATATCAGGGCTGCCTGCTCATGCAGGGGGAGGTGGAGGATCATGGAGCTAGGATGATGAGGTCACACCTTAACAAAGTAAATCACTGCCTGCTCAAGGAGGGAACAAGGGAGACGACTACCTACACTGTATGATCGGGGACCATTAGCAGGAGCTTGTAATACATTAATGTATGGGGATAAATCTGCATACTCATTCATAATCAGAAAAGCAGGGATACATTAATAACTCATAAATAAGCAACACACATCAACTCACACAGTTAGAGGCACGTGAAATTTATCTCATACTAACACACATCTGTACAGCCTGCTATTCTCAGATCAAACAGAGTCCCATGGGGGACTGTCTCAGTGTAGGTAGCCATGCAGAAAAAATATTCCCCCTCAGTCGCTGTGTTGAAAGCTCCCCACGATTACAAGTGAAAAACTACATACTGATGAACCTTCAAGGTCAGTAAGCTGCCTCATCCCTAGTCAGGGCTTCAGAAAAACAGTCTTTTACATTTCAAAAATAGATCCAGCTACTGCATAATCTTAATACTCCACCACTGTAGGTAATTGAGATACCACGACTAAACTCCTACTTCAAAAGGCACACAGGCTGTGAAACAGCGTACGAGGTAATTTTAGGGAATATGATCAATGCTGACAGCATCACTAGAATATGAAAAAGGTGTCATGCAGGTATTCTGTAGGGTATTTTGTCAACACTCTTGTTAGATCTGGTTGTTTTAGGTACTTTTTTTTATTTCAATACACTTGTCAAAGGAAACTGCAAATGTCCAAAGGACAGGTGGTAATTGGATTTAGAAATGAATCGCGAACCATGAAAGATTGTGAAACACAACAAGCTATCCTAAGCTTATCCTACCTGCTTGATACTGCATAGCATCTGGTCAGGATTTATGGATTTTTACACTGAATCTACTCAGTCAGTGTTTATATCCTGCATCTGAGCTCTCTATTAACACTTTGTTTTCACTGTGTTTATCGGTGCAAGCTTACATGTTGACATCTTGTAAAATTCATGAAAAATGCAGCACTGTCTTTCTGTACTCATTCCAAATTTTGCCTCCAATGACAAAGGTGAGATGAGAACCTTGCACTCCAACTGCTGGATTTCAATACTGTGCAATCTCTCATCCGCCTCCACCACCTCTCACTGCAGCTTTGCTCTTGTGCTGCTGTGTAGTGCCTAAAGGAGAACTGCCCATATTATTTGATGGGGTAGTTACACAGGCATTGATTTAATCTATAAAATATTTTTGAATAGCTTAAACTTCCAGACTGCACGTTGCTTCCATTCACTGACTATAAATAACATATTTACTGCTAAAGATTATATGAACACTATTTCCTGCCACCCTAAAATGATTGTGTCCATTGAAGCATTTGTACATGCTCTGCAGCTCAATACTCATCTTTTTCTTTCTTTTACTCCATGTGTTTCTCACACATGCCAAGCAACATGATAGAGACAAAGATTACAACATACAGTAAATGTGGATTTTCACAAACTAACATAGGATCAAGAAATGTGCATCATAAAATGTTCAGGTTGATGCATTCTTCAATTCAAGTCTACAGAAGAAACTTTATAACGTAGAATGACTGCATGGAGAGAGTGGATGATTCTTTGTTTATATCCATGTGTTTATGCTAATGATACACTAAGCATGCAGGAGCTTCAAATATTATTTTCACGGTTAAGAGGCAAAACACTGAATAATTAATAAGAGCCTTTTCTAGCTATAAAAATATTTTACATTGTTTTACGCTATTGTGGAGCCTAAAAGTTTCAGCATAGTGTAGCTGCTACCTACTGGGGATTCTCATAATTGAAAGGGTTTATACACTTGGCTCAAGTCAATGTACTGTATCCACATCAGCACTGGGTCAGTTGCTCTGGGGTTTCATTAGTCTGTAAAAGAAGCCATCTTGGGTTGCTGTGCCTTAGACCTTCACCTTTTGACACTAACCGTTTCACAACAGAAATAGCAATCATCTATAATGTAAGAACCCAATGACTAATGATTGTTAATAATTTAAAGTAGCAAGGCAATTGGATGTACATTACAATCAGTATTTCATAATCTGTGTTTAAATAAACATAAAATGATTTCATTTGCCGTTTCACAATCAGAAAAGGACGATATAAACTACAGGCGTTAAACTGAAATAATAATCATTCTGAACTGACCCAAATTATAATAAGGAATATCATTGCTCACACTATTGTCCAACATAATTTCAAAAGCAATTTAATGATGTAGTTTCTTTATTTTGTTGTTATTCCCTGATAATACATTTTTTTTGCTACACTCATTAATTACTATGGGACATTATCACCCCAGGTAGCATTAGCTATATGCATAAACTCATAAAAACAGAGACTTAGGTATTGCCTTTAATTTTCCAATTGGACAGAAATTCTACTCATGAGTCCCCCATGCATTAAATACAGCTGTATGGTGTGATGCACCCAAAGCACATTCAGAATCTGAAATAAGAATAACAATTGCCATGAAATCTTTCATTACCACTAAAGATAGATTAATGCAGTAGCTAAACAAAACTTTAGTGCTTTAATTTATAATCTATATGACAATGGGTTCTGAATGAGAGTGCTTTCATTATTGTTTCATAAAACAAATAGGGTACTTTATGGATACTATCTACTTGTCTAGAAAGTCGAGGAGCAGCATAATGATAAAGGCCTATTAGAGTGAGATATGATCTAATGTATAGTAACACATCACACCAAGTAACCTCTTTTATTCTTCCAGGAGTCAAGGACACCATCTGGCTGTGCGCTGCATGTCACATGAGATGTCAGATGTCAGACTGGTGTGGTAAACCACATTATGATCCAACATCTGCCTCCCCAGTGAGCATACCTATGTGTCTATATGGCCATTGTTGCACTAGCTGGTACAGTTAAATTCCTTAAATGTCCTTTGTATCATAAACTGCATGCATTACTGTCAGGGAATTTTGCAATTATATATATAATATATTGTAAATCAATAAAAGACCAAGCAGTAAGAAAAACAGCACAACAGCATAATTACAACACTCATGCCTATAGAGGTGAGAAATTCATTATGTGATCTGCGATCTGGCTGTTTGTGGCTATTTCATATTATACTCCCACTTGTACAGTGGAGTGTGGAAACCCACTCCACCATGTGCATCTGCATGATCCTAGCATGAATATCAACTAAATACTTACTAGAAAGATGAAAGCAAGGCCTCGTATGTCAAATCCTACGCTGTGTCAGGCAGTGATACTTCAAATATAATTGATCATTGTCCATATTCATGGGACTAGAGTTTTATACGTAGCTCAGCAAATAAAGATGCAATGAAAAACACAACCATGCACACAAACTATCACATGTTCACATACTCACCAGTCACTTCTAGCATACTGCTCACGTTTAAATTGTGATTTGAAATTAAGGAAGAGAAAATACAACCTGCATATATAAGAATAATTCTTTACTGAAATATCCCTGACCTTGTATGTACGTGACCAGGGTGAAGAAACGAGTTTGAGCCTTTCACTCACTATGGAGGTCAGGAAGGACAAGTTGAGAATTTATGAGAAAATGACGTTTAATGTCCCATTTATGGCTGAGCTGGCAGACAAGGTTACTGTACCTCGTAAATCAGCAGCATATACAGTTTTAGACACGAGCAAACTGGATGCATAGAAAAACATTTAGCTACTGGTTAATGTCTTAGCCTATCTCTTTCTGGTAATACTTGTGCTATAAAATACATTTCGATTGACAGCAAATACCTATGAAGAATGTGTTGAGAAAAAAAATCTGAACAATCCGTAATCTTTCCTCTTACCTGCCAAACTGATGATTCGTAGCGTAACTCCTCAACATTCAAATTTCTGAATTATTTTCTAAATTGAATGACCACCATCAGCCAACTACATGTAGTCCAGTAACTTAGACTCGACTCAACTCTGCAGGACTGTTCCAATTTTTTTTTCTTCTCCCGTGTCCCTCTTTCAGCCCAAAAATGTTTGCCTCTCCAGAAAGGAAAGGGGCACTTTCCTCTGTTAAAGGAAATTCCTGACAAGTTCCTTCCTCTGCACTACCACGACAATTGGATTCATGGAACCAGGAGCACAGGGATCACATCCTGTGTTTGAAGCACAACAGCGCTTTCACAATGTCCCCTTTCAATAGCAATAATTCTAATTAAGTTTGATGTGTATAATGAGAGAAAATCTCTAATTTCTTTTTGATAAGAAAACATCAAACCCATGTCTGTTCGCTACAAATGCAGTTCATGTATGTACAGCCATTATATCAAATAATAATGAAAAGCTTTAAAACTGTGTCAGTGCCACTTGCATGAATCTGTTCGATCTATACTGTACAGACCAGAATTAATTAACCACTAATGTGTTTGTGAAACTTTGAAAAGGATTTAAAAATATATTTTTCAAAACCTTGTAACAGTAGAGGTGAATTATTGTTTAACCACTGGGTGGCACATTTTTCATTAGACCCATCAAGCATGTCAAATGACTTCTAAATGTTTTCATTTTGTCAGAATCATCCTATTCTCTGTCTACATTCCCACAATGATGTAAATTTTGAGTTGTCTTGGATATAATAAGAACAGGGTGATAATATTTGGAAGTGTAAAGACGTGTGAATGAGACCACCATGTATGGGCAGTATAATAATATCCTTTTTGTATAACACAGCTGCACAATAATCAAATACCATGGTTCACGTGTACAGCATATTCACTGTTGGCAGCTTGCAACCACTGCTCAGTGCAAAAAACAGCAGACAGATGTACAACCTGAAGATGGCAGAACATTTAGCATCTAAAATAGCAGATTTTTCCTGTCAGGAGTTGGTAGAAACCAGTGTTCTTGTAACCACTACATTTGAAAACAACCTAAACAACAACAAATTAATTTAAAAATTGATGAGTATAGTTTGATTATGTATGATTTTTGATGATTGCACCATATTCTCCCCAAATTTAGGTTTACATTCAAACTCCCCAGCTCCCTATTCTATATGGATTCAACTGGCAAAGCCTTGACCCTGTGCTCAATCAACTTACTGAATATTAAAGAAACAGGATTTGCCCAGTAAAGGTGCAATCCACTATAACATGGGATGTGAGGAGAGGGGAGTTCTGGGAAACTCCATAAGCTTTTCAGGCTGATCTTAACTAAAAAAAATAAATAAAAACAAGACGATACAGGAAGACAAAAGTGTGTTCTTAAGTCCTGTATGTAACAAAGACCTCTGATCTGAAAAGCACTCTGATCTAAAATGGCCAATAAATCGAAAAAAGTTCAAAGTTCAGTACTGCCAAACCACCCATCAGTTTGGGTCGCTGCAGTGTACTCAAACAAATCCTTTGCACACTTGCTAAAGCTGACATGGATGGTATAGCATCTTAATCGTTGCTATGAAATATGCCTGAATCCAAAACTTTGAAATACCGCCCACATATATTTCCACTCTAGCCTATCAAAGGCTTTCTCTGCATCCAGTGAAAATACAGCTCAAGGATTTGGGTGTCTCTGCCACATCTTGGATGTGTATCAGGCAGCATTCCCATCCTTTCTTCACATCATTCTTTTTAGATGCATAGCATCCCTTGATAAAGCCTGTTTGGTCTTATTAACTAGGGACTGAATGGCTTTTGAAGGCACAAAGCAGATCACTTGTGAGTAAACATATTGGCTTGAAACTGGAGCGCTCAAGGGGCTCTTTTCCCTTTTTCAGGAGCAAGATAATGAGAGCTGTTTTTTGGTCTCTGTGAAAGGTTCCACTTTTAATTGCAAAATTAAATGAGCCAAGCATGAGTGTGCCCACCATGTCCCAAAGTTCCTAAATATAGCTCTTGTGGGAGGCCATGCAAGCCAGGTGATTTGCCTTTAGAGACATTTCAGAGATCTATGCAGTTTGTCCAGCATTAACCCAGCTTCCAGGTCATCTTGGTCTTTCTGCTTGAGACAGGGGAGCACTAATTTTTCAAGAAATGAGTACAGGTGGCATCATCATAAGGAACTGGATTTATAAAGCTTTTCATAAAATGTCAGGAATGTAGTATTAATGGCACACAGATTAGTTGTAATTTTGCCATCAGGTGTATTTATTGCTGGGATATGAGCTTTTGTTTCACACTCCTTGAGCATAAGTGTCAGCAGGTGACTTGGCCTCTCTGATTCAAAGTAGTACTTTTGCCTGGTTCTATGCAGGAAAAATTCTGTCTTTGATAAGGCCAATGCATTTTATTTGCCTTTCACAGATGCCAATAGTGTAGACTGGTCATCTGAGAAGATATGTTTTTATAAATTATCTAATGATTATATTATGTTTTCAAGGTTTCTAATTAGGAGAGCTTTTGTTTTGCAAGAGTTGAGGAGAATGAGATACAGAAACAAAAAGTAAAACATTTTGTGGCTTCCCAAAATGTTTGTTGACTGAAGCTGTCCTTCGCATAAAAGAGCAGAGTGATGAGACAGTAGAATCAGTAAGATAGTAATGGGCGTATGGCCTGCAATTAAAGCAAATTAATAATATAATCTATCCAGTAGAATGTCTTATGTCTACTGGAATGGGAAAGAATGTATAATCTATAGCAGTAACATTCTGTATGCCAAAGATCAACAACATTGACATTTTTGTTTTCAATAGTCTAGATGAAGGATTGGCTATTGTCTTTGAATTAGATTCATCAAGGATTAAGGACTCTATTGAAATCACCTCCCATCACTAAGGAACAGTCATTTTGTTCTAATGATGTATCTCTAATGTAAGTAAAAAAGGTATCTGTCAACTCACTCTGGCAGGATATGAAACCTAATTTATGATTGAGTTTGCTAACACAGACAAAAGTAAGTTTTCCATTCTCATTACTCCCAGTGTAATTTTAATTGAAGGGAATTTTCCTGTTAAATAGGACACATACCCAATTGGTCTTATTTAAGGTGTATGATGGTGCTATTAATCTGTATTTCTTATTTTAATATTGGGCCACATTACATTGTTTTAGTTGCATTTCTTTGGTTCAGGGCACTGCCCTTTTGCAACGTTGGTACTCAACAACACACGTTTGTCTGAAAGTGAGTTTAGGCCATTCACATTAAGTGATAATATATTCAGTGTATCAACATATTATACAACGAAAATCAGTTGTGAAAGAATAATAGTTCTGTCATTGATAAGTTTTCAAGGTAATGCAACTGAGCAAAATGTAGTAAAAAAGTGAATTATGAATGTTTGGAATTTAAAATTTCTGCAACATAGAAATATAAATGGAGTATCATATCATATATCACATCATGAAGGAACTGGCAAATACTGACTTGAGAAACATTATACATTTGATATATCTTTTTATTTAGTTTATTTGGCAGAATGCACACAAAAGAATAGACCCAAAGAATCATGTTATATTGCAATTATATCTGATCAAAACTATGCAACTCTCTATGAACACAGATTTTTTTTTTTTTTTTTTTTTTTTTTTTGTAAACACATGAAATAACATCAAAAAAGTGACTTTTTATTTATGACATTGTTTACATATTCATATGTGTACAAAGAATGACGGAGGAAATGAAATACAGAGGATCATCAAACAGGTAAGAATGAAAGTGACACAGGATTAGGAAGCAAAACATATTTAAAACAAATGCAGCAAATGCTTATTTTTGGTAAATGGCATAGATTTTATGGGTGAATACATTTTCTTAAAAATAAACAGGAAGTGCTGACAGCATTTTAGAGAGTTGACAGTTTCTAAACAGTGATTGTCTTTGCAATTATGGTATCTACAACACCATTATTCCTTAGAATGTGTTACACAGGACCAGCTCAATGTTGCATATGTATGCTCTTGCACTGATTACATAAAATCAAAGCTTGAAAATAAAATAGTTTCATACATAAAAAGTGGTGACTGTTAATATTTGTGTCTGGTGTATAAACAACATTTTCCTTCAAAATAACTATTGTAACTATCCTTTCTGTGCAAAAGACCCTTGGATACAAATATAACACACCTGTTCATGAACAACATTCATTTAAAAGAATGAATTGGACAAAAATGGCAAACCCTGCAATAAACTATTGTCGAATATTTGGTAAGATGGCATGTTTTCAATAAATCTGGACTATGTACAAAAAGAAATATTATTACAATACAAATTAATCTTATTTACAGTATTAAGGGATTTTTAAACAATCTCATGCCCTCCAGTCTAATTACTGAAAAAAATGAATTACTCATAGTTAATGACATTGAGATGACTGTGCATGTCCCCTTAGATGTGAAAGAATTTATATTAAGAGGACACACTGGAGTGTACATGAGATAATTTAATTGTCCTTATAGTTAATCATTTTTTTGGTGAAACAGATAGTTCAACTCTTGGGAACCTAAAACCACCTCTTGAGCCACTGTCACTGCTGGAAGATGAAGACAATCTTGACTTTTTAGAGGGTAAAGAAACACTTGCACCTCCCTCCGCCCCTGCCTCTCTGTCCTCACCAAGTGTCACTTCATATGAGCCCTTCGACTTTGAACCAAAACCTCCAAAAGTGCCAAACTTCAGCTTTCCTTTCTTTCCTCCAACTTTACTTGCTCCTAGATCTAATGAAATGTCGCCACCCTCAGCTTCTAGGTGAGTTGAAGGAGAACTGACTGCAAGCCCACCCTCATCACTCAGAGATGAAGAACGATGCCTTGATTTCTTGAATAGATCCAGTGAGGCTGACTTGCCTTTAGTTGACACACTGAGTCCAGGGTCACCCTCTAATTCCAGTTTCCCACCTACCATTTCCCCTGTGTGTACACTTAAGTCTTTGGAGACCTTACTTCCTTTTCCACTGCTGCTGAATTCTAACTCCGGTCCCCGAAGATCACCTGCACTACTGCCCTTCGCTTTTGATTTGCCAAACAATTTTGGCATCTTTACCTTCACTTTGCCCTCACTGTGCCTCAGCTCTGGACTGGGAACCTCAATATTTGGTGAACTGGCTTGGCAGCTAATGGATGGAGACTGTATGTTAATTCCTCCTCTGGTTGAAACGTCTGACTCAACATTTCCTCCACCTACTTGGCCTTCAACCTGAGGCAGAGCAATGCCGAATTTTGGTACTTTCACTTTTGGAAATGTTACTGTACCCTCTGGGAATTGAAGGCCACCAACAGCACTGCCCCCTGACACACTTGCATCAATCTCTGCACCACCTTTAACATTTGGCATCTTAACATTGGGAGTTGTTAATTTTACATCTGACCCTTTCAAATTAACATCTGGGCTGTCAATACTTGCACTCAGACTACCAGATGACAAATCAATGTCAGGTGATTTCAGTCCCTCTGATACAGACCCTTCGCCTTTCACTTTTGGTGATTTGATGTCTAATTCCACATCAGGAAAATGAAGTTTTCCAAAAAGGGGCTTCTTTGCCTTTGTTCCCTTGAGATGAATATTGGGTGTGTCAACATCTAGGTCTACAGCTGGTGTATCTATGTCAAGATCAGCTTTCTTTGCCTTTCCTTTCACTTTGGGAAGTTTAAATTTCCCCTTTTTCCCCTTTACGTTGATATCAATGTCTGGGGCATCGAGACTTGCCTCAGTATCTGGGAGATGTACTCCTGTTTTAGAACCTTTTGCTCCCACACTGACTGTAGGTGCTGTTCCCTCTATTTCTGGGGATTTTATTCCGAACTTGGGACCTTTGAATTTAGGGAATGTAACACCTGCCTTTCCACCTTCCATAGAGATGGATGGCACCTTGATGTTAGCATTCAGACCTTTTGTATCACCTTCCATTTTGGGAAGAGAGGCATCAATTTCCCCTTTCATCTTACACCCTCTTAGGTTTACATCAAGATCAGGAGTTTCAAAGTGTGGCCCCTGCACATCTGGACCCTTTATGTTCAGTGATGGCATTTTGATTTTAGGCATCTCAACTCCACCTTTAGGTCCTTCCACATCGACCTTTGGACCTTTGATGTCAATGGAAGGCGTTTTAATTTCTCCTTCAATTTTTGGAACGGATGCATCCACATCACCTTGGAGTTTGGGACCTTTTATATTGATGTCTAAATTGGGCATCTTAGGTCCTTTTATGTTTGGCATTTTAAATTTAGGTCCTTTGATATTAGTGTCACTGCCGTCAATGTCAATTTCTGGTGCTTTGATATGAAGATCAGGTGTTTTCACATCAATGTTAGCTTTGGGAAGGTTTATGTCAACATCTGTACCCTCTACTTTTGGACCTTTAATGTTCAATGATGGCATTTTGATCTTTGGTCCTTCAATATCCATGGTTTTCCCTTTGATGTTAACATCAGGTCCTTTTATATCTCCTTCTATCTTTGGAACTGAAACATCCATATCACCTTTCAGTTTGGGACCTTTAAGATTGAAATCCACATCTGGCATTGAGATTTTGGGTCCAGAAATGGATGGCATGTTGAATTTGGGTCCTTTGATCTTGCCACTAGGACTCTCAATGTCAACCTCTGGTCCTTTGATATCCAATTCAGGGGCTTTAATGTCAACATCAGCTTTTGGAAGGTTAACATCAATTTCTGGGCCTTCAACATTTGGACCTTTAACTCCAAAGGATGGCATCTTGAATTTCGGCATTTTAAATCCTCCTTTGGGACCCTCAATATCCACATCTGGTCCTTCAATGTCCACTTTGGGAGCCTTAATATCACCCTCAATCTTTGGAACTGACACATCAACATCTCCCTTCATTTTGGGTCCTTTGAGATTGATATCCCAGTCAGGCAACTTTGGTCCTGAAATGGAGGGAAGCTTGAATTTGGGACCTTTGAGTTTTGCATCAGGGCATTCCACATCAAGCTCAGGCCCTCTAATGTCAATTTCTGGTGCATTGACATCAATGTTTGCTTTGGGAAGATTAATGTCAACATCTGGACCCTCCACTTTGGGACCTTTGAAACCAAACGATGGCATTTTAATTTTGGGCATCTCAAATCCACCTTTTGGACCTTCAATATCAACCTCTGGACCTCTGATGTCAATCTCAGGTGCTTTTATGTCTCCTTCTATCTTTGGAACTGACACATTCACATCTCCTTTCAGTTTTGGACCTTTCAGATTGAAATCCACATCTGGCATTGAGATTTTGGGCCCTGAAATCGATGGCATGTTGAATTTGGGTCCTTTGATCTTACCACTAGGACTGTCAATGTCAACATCTGGTCCTTGGATATCCAGTTCAGGAGCTTTAATATCAATATCACCTTTTGGGAGGCTGACATCAATTTCTGGCCCTTCAATGCCCGGGCCTTTAACTCCAAAGGATGGCATCTTGAATTTGGGCATTTTAAAGCCTCCCTTGGGTCCCTCAATGTCCACATCTGGCCCTTCAATGTCCACATGGGGAGCTTCTATGTCACCCTCGATCTTTGGAACTGACACATCAACATCTCCCTTTACTTTAGGTCCTTTCAGATTTATGTCCCAATCTGGCATTTTAGGTCCTGAAATGGAGGGAAGCTTGAATTTGGGACCTTTGAGTTTTGCATCAGGGCATTCTACATCAAGCTCAGGCCCTCTAATGTCAATTTCTGGTGCGTTGACATCAATATTTGCTTTGGGAAGATTTATGTCAACATCTGGACCCTCCACTTTTGGACCTTTGAATCCAAATGATGGCATTTTGATTTTGGGCATCTCAAATCCACCTTTTGGACCTTCAATATCAACCTCTGGGCCTGTGATGTCAACGTCAGGTGTTTTGATGTCTCCTTTTACCTTTGGAACTGACACATCCACATCTCCTTTCAGTTTGGGACCTTTCAGATTGAAATCCACATCTGGCATTGAGATTTTGGGTCCAGAAATGGATGGCATGGTAAATTTGGGTCCTTTGATCTTGCCACTAGGACTCTCAATGTCAACCTTTGGTCCTTTGATATCCAGTTCAGGAGCTTTAATGTCAACATCAGCTTTTGGAAGGTTGACATCAATGTCTGGGCCTTCAAGTTTCGGACCTTTACCTCCAAAGGATGGCATCTTGAATTTTGGCATTTTAAATCCTCCTTTGGGACCCTCAATATCCACATCTGGTCCTTCAATGTCCACTTTGGGAGCCTTAATATCACCCTCAATCTTTGGAACTGACACATCAACATCTCCCTTCATTTTGGGCCCTTTCAAATTGATATCCCAATCAGGCATTGTGGGTCCTGATATAGAAGGAAGCTTGAATTTGGGACCTTTGAGTTTTGCATCAGGACATTCCACATCAAGCTCTGGCCCTCTAATGTCAATGTCTGGTGTTTTTATGTCTCCTTCTATCTTTGGAACTGACACATCCACATCTCCTTTCAGTTTGGGACCTTTCAGATTGAAATCCATATCTGGCATTGAGATTTTGGGTCCAGATATGGATGGCATGTTGAATTTGGGTCCTTTGATTTTGCCACTAGGACTCTCAATGTCAACTTTTGGTCCTTTGATATCCAATTCAGGGGCTTTAATGTCAACATCAGCTTTTGGAAGGTTGACATCAATTTCTGGCCCTTCAACGTTCGGACCTTTACCCCCAAAGGATGGCATCTTGAATTTTGGCATTTTAAATCCTCCTTTGGGACCCTCAATATCCACATCTGGTCCTTCAATGTCCACTCTGGGTGCCTCTATTTCGCCCTCAATCTTTGGAACTGACACGTCAATATCTCCCTTTACTTTAGGCCCTTTCAGGTTGATATCCCAGTCAGGCAACTTTGGTCCTGAAATGGAAGGAAGCTTGAATTTGGGACCTTTGAATTTTGCATCAGGGCACTCCACATCGACCTCTGGCCCTTTAATGTCAATTTCTGGTGCATTGACATCAATGTTTGCTTTGGGAAGATTAATGTCAACATCTGGACCCTCCACTTTTGGACCTTTGAAACCAAATGATGGCATTTTGATTTTGGGCATCTCAAATCCACCTTTTGGACCTTCAATATCAACCTCAGGACCTCTGATGTCAATCTCAGGCGTTTTTATGTCTCCTTCTATCTTGGGAACTGACACATCCACATCTCCTTTCAGTTTGGGACCTTTCAGATTGAAATCCACATCTGGCATTGAGATTTTGGGTCCTGATATGGATGGCATGTTGAACTTGGGTCCTTTGATCTTGCCACTAGGCCTTTCAATGTCAACCCCTGGTCCTTTGATATCCAATTCAGGGGCTTTAATGTCAACATCAGCTTTTGGAAGGTTGACATCAATTTCTGGGCCTTCAAGTTTTGGACCCTTACCCCCAAAGGATGGCATTTTGAACTTTGGCATTTTAAATCCTCCTTTGGGACCTTCAATATCCACATCTGGTCCTTCAATGTCCACTTTGGGAGCCCCAATGTCACCCTCAATCTTTGGAACTGACACATCAACATCTCCCTTTACTTTAGGCCCTTTCAGGTTGATATCCCAGTCAGGCAACTTTGGTCCTGAAATGGAAGGAAGCTTGAATTTGGGACCTTTGAGTTTTGCATCAGGACATTCCACATCAAGCTCAGGCCCTCTAATGTCAATTTCTGGTGCATTGACATCAATGTTTGCTTTGGGAAGATTAATGTCAACATCTGGACCCTCCACTTTTGGACCTTTGAAACCAAATGATGGCATTTTGATTTTGGGCATCTCAAATCCACCTTTTGGACCTTCAATATCAACCTCTGGACCTCTGATATCAATCTCAGGTGTTTTTATGTCTCCCTCTATCTTTGGAACTGACACATCCACATCTCCTTTCAGCTTGGGACCTTTCAGATTGAAATCCACATCTGGCATTGAGATTTTGGGTCCAGAAATGGATGGCATATGGAATTTGGGTCCTTTGATCTTGCCACTAGGACTCTCAATGTCAACCTTTGGTCCTTTGATATCCAATTCAGGAGCTTTAATGTCAACATCAGCTTTTGGAAGGTTAACATCAATTTCTGGGCCTTCAACATTTGGACCTTTAACTCCAAAGGATGGCATCTTGAATTTTGGCATTTTAAATCCTCCTTTGGGACCCTCAATGTCCACATCTGGTCCTTCAATGTCCACTTTGGGAGCCTTTATGTCACCCTCAATCTTTGGAACTGATACATCAACATCTCCCTTCATTTTGGGTCCTTTGAGATTGATATCCCAGTCAGGCAACTTTGGTCCTGAAATGGAGGGAAGCTTGAATTTGGGACCTTTGAGTTTTGCATCAGGGCATTCCACATCAAGCTCTGGCCCTCTAATGTCAATTTCTGGTGCGTTGACATCAATGTTTGCTTTGGGAAGATTAATGTCAACATCTGGACCCTCCACTTTTGGACCTTTGAAACCAAATGATGGCATTTTAATTTTTGGCATCTCAAATCCACCTTTTGGACCTTCAATATCAACCTCAGGGCCTCTGATGTCAATCTCGGGTGTTTTTATGTCTCCCTCTATCTTTGGAACTGACACATCCATATCACCTTTCAGTTTGGGACCTTTAAGATTGAAATCCACATCTGGCATTGAGATTTTGGGTCCTGATATTGATGGCATGTTAAATTTGGGTCCTTTGATCTTGCCACTAGGACTCTCAATGTCAACCTCTGGTCCTTTGATATCCAATTCAGGAGCTTTAATGTCAACATCAGCTTTTGGAAGGTTAACATCAATGTCTGGGCCTTCAACATTTGGACCTTTAACTCCAAAGGATGGCATCTTGAATTTTGGCATTTTAAATCCTCCTTTGGGACCCTCAATATCCACATCTGGTCCTTCAATGTCCACTTTGGGAGCCTTAATATCACCCTCAATCTTTGGAACTGACACATCAACATCTCCCTTCATTTTGGGTCCTTTGAGATTGATATCCCAGTCAGGCAACTTTGGTCCTGATATGGAAGGAAGCTTGAATTTGGGACCTTTGAGTTTTGCATCAGGGCATTCCACATCAAGCTCTGGCCCTCTAATGTCAATTTCTGGTGCGTTGACATCAATGTTTGCTTTGGAAGATTTATGTCAACATCTGGACCCTCCACTTTTGGACCTTTGAAACCAAATGATGGCATTTTAATTTTTGGCATCTCAAATCCACCTTTTGGACCTTCAATATCAATCTCTGGACCTTGGATGTCCACCTCAGGTGTTTTTATGCCTCCTTCTATCTTTGGAACTGACACATCCACATCACCTTTCAGTTTGGGACCTTTCAGATTGAAATCCATATCTGGCATTGAGATTTTGGGTCCAGAAATGGATGGCATGTTGAATTTGGGTCCTTTGATCTTGCCACTAGGACTCTCAATGTCAATCTTTGGTCCTTTGATATCCAGTTCAGGGGCTTTAATGTCAACATCAGCTTTTGGAAGGTTGACATCAATTTCTGGGCCTTCAATGTTTGGACCTTTACCCCCAAAGGATGGCATTTTGAACTTTGGCATTTTGAATCCTCCTTTGGGACCCTCAATATCCACATCTGGTCCTTCAATGTCCACTTTGGGAACCTTTATGTCACCCTCAATCTTTGGAACTGACACATCAACATCTCCCTTCATTTTAGGCCCTTTCAGATTGAAATCCACATCTGGCATTGAGATTTTGGGTCCTGAAATGCTTGGCATGTTGAATTTGGGTCCTTTGATCTTGCCACTAGGACTCTCAATGTCAACCTTTGGTCCTTTGATATCCAATTCAGGGGCTTTAATGTTAACATCAGCTTTTGGAAGGTTGATATCAATTTCTGGGCCTTCAATATTCGGACCTTTACCCCCAAAGGATGGCATTTTGAACTTCGGCATTTTAAATCCTCCTTTGGGACCCTCAATATCCACATCTGGTCCTTCAATGTCCACTTTGGGTACCTCTATGTCACCCTCAATCTTTGGAACTGACACATCAACATCTCCCTTTAATTTAGGCCCTTTCAGGTTGATATCCCAGTCAGGCAACTTTGGTCCTGAAATGGAAGGAAGCTTGAATTTGGGACCTTTGAGTTTTGCATCAGGACATTCCACATCAAGCTCAGGCCCTCTAATGTCAATTTCTGGTGCGTTGACATCAATGTCTGCTTTGGGAAGATTAATGTCGACATCTGGACCCTCCACTTTTGGACCTTTGAAACCAAATGATGGCATTTTGATTTTGGGCATCTCAAATCCACCTTTCGGACCTTCAATATCAACCTCTGGACCTCTGATGTCAATCTCAGGTGTTTTTATGTCTCCCTCAATCTTTGGAACTGACACATCCACATCTCCTTTCAGTTTGGGACCTTTCAGATTGAAATCCACATCTGGCATTGAGATTTTGGGTCCAGAAATGGATGGCATGTTGAATTTGGGTCCTTTGATCTTACCACCAGGACTCTCAATGTCAACCTTTGGTCCTTTGATATCCAATTCAGGGGCTTTAATGTCAACATCAGCTTTTGGAAGGTTGACATCAATTTCTGGGCCTTCAATGTTCACCCCTTTACCCCCAAAGGATGGCATTTTGAACTTTGGCATTTTAAATCCTCCTTTAGGACCCTCAATATCCACATCTGGTCCTTCAATGTCCACTTTGGGTACCTCTATGTCACCCTCGATCTTTGGAACTGACACATCAACATCTCCCTTTACTTTAGGCCCTTTCAGGTTGATATCCCAGTCAGGCAACTTTGGTCCTGAAATGGAGGGAAGCTTGAATTTGGGACCTTTGAGTTTTGCATCAGGACATTCCACATCAAGCTCAGGCCCTCTAATGTCAATTTCTGGTGCGTTGACATCAATGTTTGCTTTGGAAGATTTATGTCAACATCTGGACCCTCCACTTTTGGACCCTTGAATCCAAATGATGGCATTTTGATTTTGGGCATCTCAAATCCACCTTTTGGACCTTCAATATCAACCTCTGGGCCTTTGATGTCGATCTCAGGTGTTTTTATGTCTCCCTCTATCTTTGGAACTGACACATCCACGTCTCCTTTCAGTTTGGGACCTTTCAGATTGAAATCCACATCTGGCATTGAGATTTTGGGTCCAGAAATGGATGGCATGGTAAATTTGGGTCCTTTGATCTTGCCACTAGGACTCTCAATGTCAACCTTTGGTCCTTTGATATCCAGTTCAGGGGCTTTAATGTCAACATCAGCTTTTGGAAGGTTGACATCAATTTCTGGGCCTTCAATATTCGCACCTTTGCCCCCAAAGGATGGCATTTTGAACTTTGGCATTTTAAATCCTCCTTTGGGACCCTCAATATCCACATCTGGTCCTTCAATGTCCACTTTGGGTGCCTCTATGTCACCCTCGATCTTTGGAACTGACACATCAACATCTCCCTTTACTTTAGGTCCTTTCAGATTTATGTCCCAATCTGGCATTTTAGGTCCTGAAATGGAGGGAAGCTTGAATTTGGGACCTTTGAGTTTTGCATCAGGGCATTCTACATCAAGCTCAGGCCCTCTAATGTCAATTTCTGGTGCGTTGACATCAATATTTGCTTTGGGAAGATTTATGTCAACGTCTGGACCCTCCACTTTTGGACCTTTGAATCCAAATGATGGCATTTTGATTTTGGGCATCTCAAATCCACCTTTTGGACCTTCAATGTCAACCTCTGGACCTTTGATGTCGATCCCAGGTGTTTTTATGTCTCCTTCTATCTTTGGAACTGACACATCCATATCTCCTTTCAGTTTGGGACCTTTCAGATTGAAATCCACATCTGGCATTGAGATTTTGGGTCCAGAAATGGATGGCATGTTGAATTTGGGTCCTTTGATTTTGCCACTAGGACTCTCAATGTCAACTTTTGGTCCTTTGATATCCAATTCAGGGGCTTTAATGTCAACATCAGCTTTTGGAAGGTTGACATCAATGTCTGGCCCTTCAACGTTCGGACCTTTAACTCCAAAGGATGGCATCTTGAATTTTGGCATTTTAAATCCTCCTTTGGGACCCTCAATATCCACATCTGGTCCTTCAATGTCCACTTTGGGAGCCCCAATGTCACCCTCAATCTTTGGAACTGACACATCAACATCTCCCTTCATTTTGGGTCCCTTCAGGTTGATATCCCAGTCAGGCAACTTTGGTCCTGAAATGGAGGGAAGCTTGAATTTGGGACCTTTGAGTTTTGCATCAGGACATTCCACATCAAGCTCAGGCCCTCTAATGTCAATTTCTGGTGCGTTAACATCAATGTTTGCTTTGGGAAGATTTATGTCAACGTCTGGACCCTCCACTTTTGGACCTTTGAATCCAAATGATGGCATTTTGATTTTGGGCATCTCAAATCCACCTTTTGGACCTTCAATATCAACATCTGGACCTTTGATGTCCACCTCAGGCGTTTCTATGTCTCCTTCTATCTTTGGAACTGACACATCCACATCACCTTTCAGTTTGGGACCTTTCAGATTGAAATCCACATCTGGCATTGAGATTTTGGGTCCTGAAATGCTTGGCATGGTGAATTTGGGTCCTTTGATCTTGCCACTAGGACTCTCAATGTCAACTTTTGGTCCTTTGATATCCAATTCAGGGGCTTTAATGTCAACATCAGCTTTTGGAAGGTTAACATCAATTTCTGGGCCTTCAACATTCGGACCTTTAACTCCAAAGGATGGCATCTTGAATTTTGGCATTTTAAATCCTCCTTTGGGACCCTCAATATCCACATCTGGTCCTTCAATGTCCACTTTGGGACACTTTATATCACCTTCAATCTTTGGAACTGATACATCAACATCTCCCTTCATTTTAGGCCCTTTTAGATTGATATCCCAATCAGGCAACTTTGGTCCTGAAATGGAGGGAAGCTTGAATTTGGGACCTTTGAGTTTTGCATCAGGACATTCCACATCGACCTCTGGCCCTTTAATGTCAATGTCTGGTGCATTAACATCAATGTTTGCTTTGGGAAGATTGATGTCAACATCTGGACCCTCCACTTTTGGACCTTTGAAACCAAATGATGGCATTTTGATTTTGGGCATCTCAAATCCACCTTTTGGACCTTCAATATCGACCTCAGGACCTCTGATGTCGATCTCAGGTGTTTTTATGTCTCCTTCTATCTTGGGAACTGACACATCCACATCTCCTTTCAGCTTGGGACCTTTCAGATTGAAATCCACATCTGGCATTGAGATCTTTGGTCCTGAGATAGTTGGCATTTTGAATTTGGGTCCCTTGATCTTACCACTTGGACTCTCCAAGTCCACCTCTGGAATCTCAATGTCTACTTTAGGAGTTTCTACATCTCCCTCAATCTTGGGACCCTTCACATTCACATCTCCCTTCAGTTTTGGCCCTTTAAGATTGATATCCCAGTCTGGCATCTTTGGGGCATTAATGGATGGCATCTTTATTTTGGGTCCTTTGAATTTTCCGTCTGGGCCTTCAACATCAATGCTCTGCCCTTTAATGTCAATCTCAGGCAACTCAACCTCAACATCAGCTTTTGGAAGATCAATATTAACTTCAGGACTCTCCACTTTGGGACCCTTAATGCCAAAGGATGGCATCTTTATTTTGGGCATTTCAAATCCTCCGTGGGGTACTTCAATTTCAGCCTCTGGAACTTTGATGTCAACCTCAGGTCCTTTTATGTCCGCTTTAACTTTTGGGACTGCCACATCCACATCGCCTTTAAGTTTGGGACCCTTCAAATTAAAGTCCACATCTGGCATGGAAATTTTCGGTCCTGAAATACCTGGCATTTTGAGCTTTGTTCCTTTGACTTTGCCATCAGGACTGTCAATTTTAACATCTGGTCCCTCAACATCCATGTCTGGAGTTTTTACATTAATGCCACCTTTGGGAAGATTAAGATCAACATCTGGCATTTCAACCTTTGGTCCTTTGAATCCAAACTTTGGCATCTTAAATTTGGATCCTTTTGCCTTTGGACCAGTCAATCCCAGGTCAACATCAAGACCCTCCGAGCTACCACTTTTTCCCTTGATGCTGATGTCACCTTGTACCAATTTCACATCAGTTTCTGGAGCCTTTACCTTTGGACCCTTGAATCCAAACTTTGGCATTTTAAACTTGGATTTCTTTGACCCAATTTCAGGAACATCAACTGTGACATCTGGGCCCTCGAGTTCAGCTTTTGGCAGTTGAACATCCCCTTTCAAATCTCCCTTCAATTTTGGCCCCTTCAGGTTGATATCAACATCTGGTAAAGACATTTTTGGTCCAGATATCGTTGGTAACTTAACTTTAGGTCCAGAAAATTCTCCCTGTGGGGACTCCAAGTCGATTTTTGGACCTTTAATCTTTACATCAGGTGTTTTTATGTCTCCCTCCAGCTTAGAAGCTGACACACCCATGTCACCTTTCAGTTTTGGACCCTTAAGATTGAAATCCACATCTGGCATGGAGATTTTCGGTCCTGAAATTGTTGGCATGTTGAATTTTGGGCCTTTGATTTTGGCATTCGGCCCTTCAATGTCAACCTCAGGTGCTTTGATATCAACATCAGGAGCTTTCATGTCAATGTTGCCTTTAGGAAGATTGATATCAACATCTGGGCCTTCTACTTTGGGACCTTTAATGCCAAATGATGGCATTTTGATTTTTGGCATTTCAAATCCACCTTTCGGACCTTCAATATCAATCTCGGGACCTCTGATATCAATCTTGGGTGTTTTTATGTCTCCTTCTATCTTTGGAACTGACACATCCACATCACCTTTCAGTTTGGGACCTTTCAGATTGAAATCCACATCTGGCATTGAAATTTTAGGTCCTGATATGGATGGCATGTTGAACTTGGGTCCTTTGATCTTGCCACTTGGACTCTCAATGTCAACCTCTGGTCCTTTGATATCCAATTCAGGGGCTTTGACATCAATGTCAGCTTTAGGGAGGCTTACATCAACATCTGGGCCTTCAATATTTGGGCTTTTAACTCCAAAGGATGGCATTTTGAACTTTGGCATTTTGAATCCGCCCTTGTGGCCTTCAATGTCAACATCAGGCCCTTCAATGTCCACCTCAGGAGCTTTTATGTCTCCTTCAATCTTTGGAAGTGAAACATCCACATCTCCCTCTACTTTAGGACCTTTTAGTTTCAGATCAATATCTGGCATCTTTGGCCCTTTTATGGTTGGCATCTTCAGTTTGGGTCCTTTTATTTTTGCATCAGGTCCTTCAATGTCAAATTCTGGAGCTTTAATGTCAACCTCAGGTGCTTTCACATCAATATTTGCTTTGGGAAGGTTGATATCAACATCTGGAGCCTCCACTTTTGGACCTTTAATGTTAAATGATGGCATTTTGATCTTTGGCATTTCAAATCCTCCCTTTGTCCCTTCAATATCAACTTCTGGACCCCTGATGTCAACATCAGGTGCGCTTATCTCTCCTTCCAACTTAGGAGCTGACACATCTACATCACCTTTCAGTTTTGGACCTTTCAGATTAAAGTCCACATCTGGCATTGAGATTTTTGGTCCGGAAATTGATGGCATGTTGAATTTGGGGCCTTTGAGTTTGGCATTCGGCCCTTCAATGTCGACCTCTGGTGCTTTGATGTCAACGTCAGGTGCTTTCACATCAATGTTGGCTTTGGGCAGGCTTACATCAACATCTGGCCCTTCTACTTTGGGACCTTTAATGCCAAAGGATGGAATTTTGAACTTTGGCATTTTGAATCCGCCCTTGTGGCCTTCGATGTCAACATCAGGCCCTTCAATGTCCACCTCAGGAGCTTTTATGTCTCCTTCAATCTTTGGAAGTGAAACATCCACATCTCCCTCTACTTTAGGACCTTTTAGTTTCAGGTCAATATCTGGCATCTTTGGCCCTTTTATGGTTGGCATCTTCAGTTTGGGTCCTTTGATTTTCGCATCAGGTCCTTCAATGTCAATTTCTGGTGCTTTAATGTCAACCTCAGGTGCTTTCACATCAATACTTCCTTTAGGAAGGTTGATATCAACATCTGGAGCATCCACTTTTGGACCTTTAATGTTAAATGATGGCATTTTGATCTTTGGCATTTCAAATCCTCCCTTTGTCCCTTCAATATCAACTTCTGGACCCCTGATGTCAACATCAGGTACCTTTATCTCTCCTTCCAACTTAGGAGCTGACACATCCACGTCACCTTTCAGTTTTGGACCTTTCAGATTAAAGTCCACATCTGGCATTGAGATTTTTGGGCCGGAAATTGATGGCATGTTGAATTTGGGGCCTTTGAGTTTGGCATTCGGCCCTTCAATGTCAACCTCTGGTGCTTTGATGTCAACATCAGGTGCTTTCACATCAATGTTGGCTTTGGGCAGGCTTACATCAACATCTGGCCCTTCTACTTTTGGGCCCTTCATGCCAAATGATGGAATTTTGAACTTTGGCATTTTGAATCCGCCCTTGTGGCCTTCAATGTCAACATCAGGCCCTTCAATGTCCACCTCAGGAGCTTTTATGTCTCCTTCAATCTTTGGAAGTGAAACATCCACATCTCCCTCTACTTTAGGACCTTTTAGTTTCAGGTCAATATCTGGCATCTTTGGTCCTTTTATGGTTGGCATCTTCAGTTTGGGTCCTTTGATTTTCGCATCAGGTCCTTCAATGTCAATTTCTGGTGCTTTAATGTCAACCTCAGGTGCTTTCACATCAATACTTCCTTTAGGAAGGTTGATATCAACATCTGGAGCATCCACTTTTGGACCTTTAATGTTAAATGATGGCATTTTAATCTTTGGCATTTCAAATCCTCCCTTTGTCCCTTCAATTTCAACCTCTGGACCCTTGATGTCAACATCAGGTACCTTTATCTCTCCTTCCAACTTAGGAACTGACACATCCACATCACCTTTGAGTTTTGGACCTTTCAGATTGAAGTCCACATCTGGCATGGAGATTTTCGGTCCAGAAATTGTTGGCATGTTGAATTTGGGGCCTTTGAGTTTGGCATTCGGCCCTTCAATGTCAACCTCTGGTGCTTTGATGTCAACGTCAGGTGCTTTCACATCAATGTTGGCTTTGGGGAGGCTTACATCAACATCTGGCCCTTCTACTTTGGGACCTTTAATGCCAAAGGATGGAATTTTGAACTTTGGCATTTTGAATCCGCCCTTGTGGCCATCGATGTCAACATCAGGTCCTTCAATGTCCACCTCGGGTGCTTTTATGTCTCCTTCAATCTTTGGAAGTGAAACATCCACATCTCCCTCTACTTTAGGACCTTTTAGTTTCAGGTCAATATCTGGCATCTTTGGCCCCTTTATGGTTGGCATCTTCAGTTTGGGTCCTTTTATTTTTGCATCAGGTCCTTCAATGTCAATTTCTGGTGCTTTAATGTCAACCTCAGGTGCTTTCACATCAATATTTGCTTTGGGAAGGTTGATATCAACATCTGGAGCATCCACTTTTGGACCTTTAATGTTAAATGATGGCATTTTGATCTTTGGCATTTCAAATCCTCCCTTTGTCCCTTCAATATCAACTTCTGGACCCCTGATGTCAACATCAGGTGCGTTTATCTGTCCTTCCAACTTAGGAGCTGACACATCCACGTCACCTTTCAGTTTTGGACCTTTCAGATTAAAGTCCACATCTGGCATTGAGATTTTTGGTCCGGAAATTGATGGCATGTTGAATTTGGGGCCTTTGAGTTTGGCATTCGGCCCTTCAATGTCAACCTCTGGTGCTTTGATGTCAACGTCAGGTGCTTTCACATCAATGTTGGCTTTGGGCAGGCTTACATCAACATCTGGCCCTTCTACTTTGGGACCTTTAATGCCAAATGATGGAATTTTGAACTTTGGCATTTTGAATCCGCCCTTGTGGCCTTCGATGTCAACATCAGGTCCTTCAATGTCCACCTCAGGAGCTTTTATGTCTCCTTCAATCTTTGGAAGTGAAACATCCACATCTCCCTCTACTTTAGGACCTTTTAGTTTCAGGTCAATATCTGGCATCTTTGGCCCTTTTAGGGTTGGCATCTTCAGTTTGGGTCCTTTGATTTTCGCATCAGGTCCTTCAATGTCAATTTCTGGTGCTTTAATGTCAACCTCAGGTGCTTTCACATCAATACTTCCTTTAGGAAGGTTGATATCAACATCTGGAGCATCCACTTTTGGACCTTTAATGTTAAATGATGGCATTTTAATCTTTGGCATTTCAAATCCTCCCTTTGTCCCTTCGATTTCAACCTCTGGACCCTTGATGTCAACATCAGGTACCTTTATCTCTCCTTCCAACTTAGGAGCTGACACATCCACATCACCTTTGAGTTTTGGACCTTTCAGATTGAAGTCCACATCTGGCATGGAGATTTTCGGTCCGGAAATTGATGGCATGTTGAATTTGGGGCCTTTGAGTTTGGCATTCGGCCCTTCAATGTCAACCTCTGGTGCTTTGATGTCAACGTCAGGTGCTTTCACATCAATGTTGGCTTTGGGCAGGCTTACATCAACATCTGGCCCTTCTACTTTGGGACCTTTAATGCCAAAGGATGGAATTTTGAACTTTGGCATTTTGAATCCGCCCTTGTGGCCATCGATGTCAACATCAGGCCCTTCTATGTCCACCTCAGGAGCTTTTATGTCTCCTTCAATCTTTGGAAGTGAAACATCCACATCTCCCTCAACTTTAGGACCTTTTAGTTTCAGATCAATATCTGGCATCTTTGGCCCTTTTATGGTTGGCATCTTCAGTTTGGGTCCTTTTATTTTTGCATCAGGCCCTTCAATGTCAATTTCTGGTGCTTTAATGTCAACCTCTGGTGCTTTCACATCAATATTTGCTTTGGGAAGGTTGATATCAACATCTGGAGCCTCCACTTTTGGACCTTTAATGTTAAATGATGGCATTTTGATCTTTGGCATTTCAAATCCTCCCTTTGTCCCTTCAATATCAACTTCTGGACCCCTGATGTCAACATCAGGTACCTTTATCTCTCCTTCCAACTTAGGAGCTGATACATCCATGTCACCTTTCAATTTTGGACCTTTCAGATTGAAGTCCACATCTGGCATGGAGATTTTTGGTCCGGAAATTGATGGCATGTTGAATTTGGGGCCTTTGAGTTTGGCATTCGGCCCTTCAATGTCAACCTCTGGTGCTTTGATGTCAATGTCAGGTGCTTTCACATCAATGTTGGCTTTGGGGAGGCTTACATCAACATCTGGCCCTTCTACTTTGGGACCTTTAATGCCAAAGGATGGAATTTTGAACTTTGGCATTTTGAATCCGCCCTTGTGGCCATCGATGTCAACATCAGGTCCTTCAATGTCCACCTCAGGTGCTTTTATGTCTCCTTCAATCTTTGGAAGTGAAACATCCACATCTCCCTCTACTTTAGGACCTTTTAGTTTCAGGTCAATATCTGGCATCTTTGGCCCCTTTATGGTTGGCATCTTCAGTTTGGGTCCTTTTATTTTTGCATCAGGTCCTTCAATGTCAATTTCTGGTGCTTTAATGTCAACCTCAGGTGCTTTCACATCAATATTTGCTTTGGGAAGGTTGATGTCAACATCTGGAGCATCCACTTTTGGACCTTTAATGTTAAATGATGGCATTTTGATCTTTGGCATTTCAAATCCTCCCTTTGTCCCTTCAATATCAACTTCTGGACCCCTGATGTCAACATCAGGTGCGTTTATCTGTCCTTCCAACTTAGGAGCTGACACATCCACGTCACCTTTCAGTTTTGGACCTTTCAGATTAAAGTCCACATCTGGCATTGAGATTTTTGGTCCGGAAATTGATGGCATGTTGAATTTGGGGCCTTTGAGTTTGGCATTCGGCCCTTCAATGTCAACCTCTGGTGCTTTGATGTCAACATCAGGTGCTTTCACATCAATGTTGGCTTTGGGCAGGCTTACATCAACATCTGGCCCTTCTACTTTGGGACCTTTAATGCCAAATGATGGAATTTTGAACTTTGGCATTTTGAATCCACCCTTGTGGCCTTCAATGTCAATGTCTGGTCCTTCAATGTCCACCTCAGGAGCTTTTATGTCTCCTTCAATCTTTGGAAGTGAAACATCCACATCTCCTTCTACTTTAGGACCTTTTAGTTTCAGGTCAATATCTGGCATCTTTGGTCCTTTTATAGTTGGCATCTTCAGTTTGGGTCCTTTTATTTTCGCATCAGGTCCCTCAATATCAATTTCTGGAGCTTTAATGTCAACCTCAGGTGCTTTCACATCAATATTTGCTTTAGGAAGGTTGATATCAACATCTGGAGCCTCCACTTTTGGACCTTTAATGTTAAATGATGGCATTTTAATCTTTGGCATTTCAAATCCTCCCTTTGTCCCTTCGATTTCAACCTCTGGACCCTTGATGTCAACATCAGGTACCTTTATCTCTCCTTCCAACTTAGGAGCTGACACGTCCACATCCCCTTTGAGTTTTGGACCTTTCAGATTGAAGTCCACATCTGGCATGGAGATTTTTGGTCCTGAAATTGTTGGCATATTTAATTTCGGGCCTTCAATGTCAACCTCTGGTGCTTTGATGTCAACATCAGGTGCTTGCACATCTATGTTTGCTTTGGGGAGGCTTACATCAACATCTGGCCCTTCTACTTTTGGGCCCTTCATGCCAAATGATGGAATTTTGAATTTTGGCAATTTGAATCCACCCTTGTGGCTTTCAATGTCAATGTCAGGTCCTTCAATGTCCACCTCAGGTGCTTTTATGTCTCCTTTAATCTTTGGAAGTGAAACATCCACATCTCCCTCAACTTTAGGACCTTTTAGTTTCAGATCAATATCTGGCATCTTTGGTCCTTTTATGGTTGGCATCTTCATTTGGGGTCCTTTTATCTTTGCATCCGGCCCTTCAATGTCAATCTTTGGAGCCTTAATGTCAACCTCAGGTGCTTTCACATTAATGTTTGCTTTGGGAAGGTTGATGCCAACATCTGGACCCTCCACTTTTGGACCTTTTATGTTAAATGATGGCATTTTGATCTTTGGCATTTCAAATCCACCTTTCGGACCTTCAATGTCAACCTCTGGGCCTTTGATATCAATCTCAGGTGTTTTCAGGTCTCCCTCCATCTTTGGAACTGACACATTCACATCACCTTTGAGTTTTGCACCTTTCAGATTGAGATCCACATCTGGTTTGTCGATTTTTGGCCCTGAAAATTCTGGCATGTTGAATTTGGGGCCTTTCACTTTTGCAGTTGGTATCTCAATGTCAATTTCTGGTACTTTGATGTCAACGCCAGGTGCCTTCACATTAATGTTGGCTTTGGGGAGGTCTACATCAACATCTGGACCCTCCACTTTTGGACCTTTTATGTTAGAAGATTGCATTTTTATTTTGGGCATACTAAATTCACCCTTTGGCCCTTCAATGTCAACCTCTGGACCCTTGATGTCAACTGTAGGTGCTTTTATTTCTCCCACTGATTTTGGCATTGATATATCCACATTTCCTTCAACTTTTGGATCTTTAAGCTTTACATCCACATCCGGCATTTTTGTTGTTTTTATGGATGGCATTTTCAGCTTTGCACCAGGGACTTCAACATCAGCTCCTGGAATTTTGACCTCAAATCCACCTTTAGGTTTTTCAGCATCAATTTCTTTTCCCTTGATCTGAACCTCAGGTTTCGTTGTGTGTCCCCCTATCGTTGGGACTGGCACATCTCCCTTTATCTTGAATTTCAGTCCCTGTGTTTTTATATCAGCATCTGGCACTTTGGTTTGAATGTTCTTTTCAGGTCCTGTCAGGCCACTCTCCGGCAGGCTCACATTCACAGCTTGTGCTGGAATATTTGCATTAGGACTTTTGATTTGTATTATTCCTCCCTTTGTGCTTGGCAGGTTAACATCCACAGAAGCTCCACCAACTCTGACATTCGGAATACTTGATTTTGTCTGCAAGCTACCGATGGTAATTTCAGATGCTGTCATCTTTGTTCTGTCACCAATGGATGTAGTCGAGATCTGCATTCCTTTTCCTTTTCCTGGTAAGTTCACACTAATTGATCCACCATTTGCTTCTGCTGAGGTTACCTCCGCACCTCCCGGCCCCCCTACTGTAACATGTCTACTCCCAGTGTTTATGCTGTCTCTTAATGTCATGTTTGTTTCTAGCACTTGAATGTTCCCATCTCCGTGCTCCCCACTCCCTCTTGAGATCTCAATACCCCCCTGGCTACCACCTGTTATTCCAAAGTTTGGACCTTTAAATCTGACACCTGTACCTCCTTCTTTTTCTGCCTCTCTTGTAATTGTTGTGGTTTTAATTCCACTAGTGCCCCAGCGTGTCTCTGTGGAGCTAATGTGTGGCCCAGTGTAAGAGACATTGCCTGACTCAAAAACTCCCTCCTCTGCCCCCCCTTTACCTGAAGGGCTGCCATGTGAGATCCTGATACGAGGTGAGCCATCTCCAGATTCGTGCCTTAGCCCCTTAAACTCTGGGCTTGAAAGTTCAAGTTGCTCACTTATGCCACTTGGCATATCCACAGTGTAGGTAGTGATGCGGCGAGTGATGGTAGTAATTGTGCTGCCATCACTGCTTGTGCTGCTGTGCCGCTCTGTGCGAACATCTACTCCCTCTGCAAGGTCTTCAGACTTCAGCCTTGGTTTGATCTTTTTCGTGTATATTCTCTTATAGTCCTCATCATCCCCACTCTTGATAGGAAAAAACAAGAACACATAGTAATGTTATTATACCATGTCTTTGTTCTGGTCCCTACAAACAAGCCAAGTATCATTTAACTTAATAAAGTCTTACAAGTATGATGTCTGGACTGGAACCTCCAAACCGAGTCTTCCCTTCCCATGTCAATGTGCCCATTGGTGAACGACATGGTGTGCTCACAGGCGAGCAGCAAGGGGATTTGTTTTGTAGTTTCAATCCAACCTTGTGGCGGTTCAGTGTCTTCAGTAGCTCAGCTGTTTCTTCTGAGCTCATGTTATCGAAGTAGATAGTGGCACCCACAATTTGATCACCTGTGAATTAAGTGAGGACAGCAACAAAAATAGGCCTGTTAAGAATACTGGACAGACGACGCAAGTTAGGTAAGATCACTTTTTCTATATGAGTTCAGATTTTAAATGAAAAAAGGAATTGATTACCTTCATATACTTTTCCAGACCGTGCAGCAGGTGACTCTCCTTTCACCTCCTTGACAAAGAGCTCTCCTCCAGTTGTCTGTTCAATGGTCAAGCCAGTTTTGTCTGGGCCTTCCCAGTCTGGAAATAGCACCTCCCTGGTTTCCTCTTCTTCAGCCATCTATAAGTGTAATCATTCAAATAATGGTTTCAAGAGATATCACACACAGTTGTGGGCAAAAACTCATACATTTGCATTTAAATATAAAGGAAAGAAAATTGGAAAATACAAGCTTTGTATTATGAATTCATGAAATACCTTTTTTGGTTTCCTTTTTTAAACCCTTGGTGTAATGGAAACTCTGCTTTGGTTTTCCTATATTAAGAGAACACAGTGATAATCATTAAGACAAAATCATGACAAGATGACAAATGAATATAACTTTATGTTCCCCAAATAGAAACATCCTTTCCTTTAAGCAAATTCAATGTGTGAGAAGTAAGCCCTGATTGTAGTTTGCAATGATGGACACTAGATGGTGTTAAAATCTTGTCAGACAGCACAGCCTCTAATGCTGCAAAATCCTAACCATTCTCCCCGGAGCTCCTGTGTGTTCTGTTTTTGAAATTTGGTTGGACTCAAACCACACCCTGCCCTGAGGAAAGCAGCCTAATCCTGTGCCTACACCCAACTCCAATGTCAATAGAGTGAACAATGATGGTTTAAGCTGTGTTGCTTTAGGAAAACACAAACAGAGGTGCAGACATACACAGTATGATGTACAATACTTATACTGTACATCAGCATGTTACGACACACTCTCTCACATGCACATCAACAAACAGCATTATAATACTGAAAAAGATTGTATATGTGTGTACAAACAAGGCACGCCAAAGGTCTTGCGTTCACTACTAACAGAGACACTGACCATATTTGCTGTAATGTACATCACATCAATCACTGTATCAAAGTTAAAATCTGTAACTGTAAGTTACACTCTTTTGCTTTGTCTTTGCTAGTTATTGTTGCTTTTTTTTTTTTTTACATGACATGTATTTTTAATATGCAAATGATTGACCATATTACACTCATAGATCAAGCTAGTTGTAAGTGTGCATTGGCACATGTGTGACTGCCACAGTGATACTTAAGTTTGTTGACATCATCTTCTGACCTGCCTCATCTAACACACTGACTAGTACCCCTATTCCTCTTTAGAAGGGTCAACCTATTGTGGAGCATTTGTCTCTAACTAGCCAGCAATCATTTGCATGTTTTTACATTGCAGTCATTAAACCCACACTTTAGTTTTTTTTTTTTTTTTTGCTTAGACTTCTCCCATGTACATGGAGACCCAATGAACCACAGACAGCCCTTTTTACCAAGTCACTCAAATAGCCACTTAGCCATTTAATGGTTCAATGCATGAACCAAAATTCATCGTCCAGACAGCCCACTGACTGCATAGAATGTAGATGATAAAAAGAGGACCTTTTTGTTTGGAAAAAAAAAGGCCAAGGCCATTCAGTGTGCTGTATTTTCATGGCTTGGGTATCTGACTTGATCATACCAACAGCAACCAGTCACTATTTGGCAACACTGCAACCTATTCATTGATTGCTATTGTTCTGTGAGATACAAATAAAAGCTGTACCACCAAAGTCATCTGAGTGAGAGAATCATTCTGGTGCTGCCTTGTACAGCTCACCCCATCAAACTGTATGCCAGTTGAGTAGTTTTCCTAGTTTACCTGTAATCAGCCAATACAAATGGCAAACGTCTATTCATGTGATGACATGAAAGAAACAGGATGTGAGTCATGGTGGTGAAGGGTTGCCTGTGTTTTTATGGGATGGACATGACAACCAGAGAATCATTAGGAAAGGAAATGCCCATAACACGTCAAGGGAGATAAAGTGGGAGGGGAAAGAATGCATTGCATGACTCTAAAATAAATTTGGATTTCCATATGATCAGAAACACTAATTGCTATCAACCATTAACATTTTTCTGAAACCTATGATAGTATGACATTTTACAAATGTTTATTCTGGCTTTATATTCTCACAGTTGTTGTTGTTGTTGTTGTTGTTGTTTTTTAATTATCTGTAACATTATTGGAAATCTTGGAAATAATTAAATTTTCCATACTATTTTGTGCCACTGTAAATAACATAATTACACCAGTAAACCACAAATCCCCTCCCCATTCATTGAAGTTGCCACGCTGCTCTGCAAGATAACAAGCTGCTGGGAACAAGAGGAACCTGAGGCAAAGATAACAAACAGCTGTTTCAAAAGGGTCGGTATTCTTCATCACTCTCTTAACTGCCATCTGCCACTCTATACACACTTTCAACGACCAGTATTTTGAACAAAATGACAAGTTTGGAAGGAGACAACACCAATGTTTTGGCTTGTTTTTTGGGATGTCAAAACATACCGGTGAAGAGCAGTTTGTCTCCTAATTTAATTTAGAGGTGTGTTGAAATATTACCACGCTTTCAGCGACCATTCCTGTATGTACTCCCATGACTTGACATGGAGATAGACCCAGATATACTGTGCATTTTTGGCAGGTATGTATGCTTTACAGGGATTTTTTTTTTCTCTCTGCCCGAACATTTACACATCAAACTGTCAACTGTCAATGGCTTAGACAAACAAGCAAAACATTAAAAACACTACCGTCTAGACTTCTGTGTCAATAAGGATGATGAAACTAAATTTAATAGAGCAGTTTTATACAACAACATGGGGTGTGGGAGAAAGTCTTGCAAACACTTGGAATGCCAAGTGATTTGCAAACTGTCTCCCTCGTTTGTTGGACCCTGTCCAAGGACACATAACATGCAATACCCCAATTAACACAAGTCAATAAATAGACTGGTCTGCGTGACTGGGAACACTGGAAAATGTATGCAATGCTTTGAGGTAATATTAAGACCTCCCTCTAAAATATCCTTTTGCAATCTCTTGGGACTGAAAAAAAGGGCCTGAGCCACCAACAAAGATCAGGATGGTGTTGATGCCAAAGATGACGCCAACCACTTGCAGGCATCCACAACTTGATATTCTTCCCGCTCTTTCTCTTCCTCCTCTCTCTTTCAGTCTTATTGTGTCCATCAGTGCAACTTGAGCTTGAATCTCATCGAAACCTCAAGCCTTGAATCTGTGCCATTGTATCAATGTAAGTATGGAGGCAGTTTGCAAGATCTAATTTTATGCAGTTAATTCATGTATATCAAATTCTCCTCAGACCAGCCAACAATACCAGTTATCATATCTTAAAAAGGCACCTCTGACCCAACACGGAAACTATCTTAACTGAACCAAAACAATTAGTCTTTTCCTCATGGGTCACAGTGTCGCTCAGTTTACACATCCACCTCTTCTCTTCAGTCAGTGAAAACAGACAAAAATAGCTGATAAAACTTTCACATGATCTTGGTCTCTGTACTTATTTCAATCTTGTACATGCCACTCACGGTTTATTGATATTACAAATAACTATGAGATTGGAGCAGTGAAGATGAAGCACTTATGCTATCTTTCAAGGCAAATATTGTTGCTGGCTGGATTACACTTTTCGGGGGAAAAAGAATTTGCAGAGAGAAAGTGAAGGCTACATACATGAGTTCACACAATTTCCTCAAAGGCAAAGGAGAGAAAACTGTTTTCTTGTTCATTTCTCACATTTGTCTTACTTCTATTTATCCATTTATTTTTATCCATAATCAGCTTTTTATTTTTGAACCTCTTTTCCTCCTCCTGCATTTTACCCTTGCTGTGAGGGTCTCCATAAGTGAGAGTGCACTATTTGGGCCGTTGTTACTCTCACAGTTTTGACATATTTCTGGTTGAGAGCTGCAGGGAGGAGCTGAGCCTTGCAGCAATATAGAAGGGAAGGAAGGAACTTAGTGAGAGGGAGGGAGATGGAAAAAAAAGAGGAAATGGTTTAAAAAAATGAAAGCGAATAGTTGTTTAACTGCCCTATGGAATGTTAGCCTACGAGTTAACAGTGACAAGCGGGTAAGATAGGAGAAGTGTGGTAGAAATGAAAATTCAGCGCTATTTCGGGAGAGGCTCTTCTGAGACATACAATGCCATACAGGGCAAAGGGCATCCTGAATATTTGCAGGGAAATCTCCCTTTCCTTCTTTTTTTTTTTCTTTTCACTAAACTAAGTCCTCCTCAGTAGACAAGCTAAGAAGAATAAACTGTGCTTGAAATGGGGTAAACATGGATACAAGAAATGATCCAAAAAGATCATATGATTAGATATGGATTGTGTTGTAAATAGATGCCACATAAGTAAGGCCCTGTTCTTGGGATCATAAGACAGGCAGACAGTCTGTGACTCAAAGCAAACAGGCAATATGACAATCAACCAGCCCTCTATCCTTCCCTTTTATTTCTCTGCTTTTCATGTCTAATGGTGGCATTCCTGGTGTCACATGTCCTTAAATTTCATTAGTGATGTCATCTAAAGCAGTTTTGAAGGACACACAAAATGAAATCTTAGCAAAAAGCCATGAAATAACCACGGAGGTAGGAGGAAAATTAGGAGAAAGGAAGATAGATATGCTTGTCAATATATCATATTTTATTATGGCTTAACATGTGTGTTGAGCAAGGAGTGTCGTGGGGACAGCCAGCCAGATAAAAGCTTGTGTTTACTAGAATGCAACCACAGAGCGTTTCTGGACACGCCTTTTTTATGGCTTGTCATTCGCCTACAGAGGCTGCGTATGGTTTTGAATTAGTGTTCCTTTTCATCTAATTTCCCTCCAATCAAGAGGAATAAACCTCCCAGAGACTACAGGGACAACAAACAGTTAAAACAGTGTAAGCTTGGCGGGCTTTTGGCAAGGTTGTTTCATAAGAAGGGGAAAGGGGTTCGAGCGGAACAGGTGGTCGCTGGGGGGAGGAAGGAGGGCTACAAGAGGAGGCCCGGGGAAGCAGAAGCAGCCAAGTGTCAGGTTTCCACAAGGCAGGCCTTTCACAGCTGAATGACAGAGGCATGACCTTCCAGGTTCAAAGGAGGCTTTGCAGCAAAAATTCCAACAGAGGTTTGGCGTCTGGCCACATAATAGAACGCTGGTCAAAAGTGACACTGATCAGAAGTGGAGTAACGGGTACAGAGAAATGTAGTTTACTTTGCAGGACAGATGTAATGTGTGGATCTTTTGCGTGATGTCATGGAACACTTACCTTGGATTGCTCAAGCAAAGCCAAGGGCTTCAGTCTTATGCAATGGTTTGTCTTTCTTGACTTCTGTTGAAAAAAACAAAGAAAAGACTGGAGTTATGATCGTGTGCATATATAATCAATGATGCAGGTGTATAATGAATATTACATAATAAAAAAGAACCATATTGTGAATCCTCCATGCAGCTCATCAGGCAATAACACAACATGTTTCAGCCGCATGTTTCACACATGATTAAACATATTTCTCATATACAGTCAGTGCTGCGGTAAGAGGTATGTCCTCACATGACAACCACATACTGGTGTTACAGTCAAGATGTATTCATGGTATTTACTGTACATGCTCAATGGATCCCCCTTCACCAATCACAGCCTTCTGAGTCATTAATGATTAACCAACAAATGGTAGCAGTATTGACACTGGCAAACAATTATGCAAAATACTCCTTTGATGGGATTTGAAAAAAGAAACAAATCAAGTTATAGGAAATAGGAAATATAGGAAATGTTCTTTAAAATGTGTTTGTGATTTCCCCCACTTTCACTGACTGTGAAACAAGACTTCTCTGCCAAGGTGTGATGTTCAAAACCACAATATAACAGCAGAAGTGGGGAGCCATATTAGCCAATATAGCAGTAAATGTTGTTGCTGCAACTGTATTCATCATTTGGATCCTGAGTTACATGCTTCATGCCAAATCAATCTTACTTTTACCAGCTGTAACTAGTCCAAAATCTAACATGACTTATGAGGATTATTGTTTCAACCCACTGCCGTATTGTGAAACAAAGCCTTCTCTTTGTCAGCCACAGTACAAACAGAACCAGACTTGATGTGTGTGCAGACAGGCATCCACCGGTGGGAACATGTCCCTCTGAAAAATTCTTCTAAGACAGGCTGTCCAAACCTGTCATTAACCTCCCCCTCCTCAGCCCCTCGTGTTCAATAAACTAAAGTGCTCATTACTGTGGTGAAAATTACACCAAATAACTGTGTTTGTGAGACTCTGAAACCATTTCTAAACAGTTGGGGTTTAAATGCCTATGCTAGACCCTCCATACAATAGAGAGAAAGTGAGCAAACGCGTCCTTTAAAAAGCAGCAGTAGTGAGGAAAAACTTGTAAAACACTTTAGAGCTTTTACCCGAGAATGCATTGTTTGCAGGCTACTTTGAACTGGTCCTATACTGAAATAGATGGGACATAGCAGAGATAAATGCCAGCCAGTACGTGGTTGTCATTATGTTTGTGTAGGGAGACTTGTGCCAGAGCAGCTGTGTACACTCTCTGGCCAATACTCTTGTTACAGAGACGTATTCATCAAACTCCCTTGCTGAGGAGTCATTCAGGTACAGGGATGACTGAGTGGCATTTTTCAAAGGTACATGTCTAATGGTCAGACACAAAGTCAATTACAAAATCAGATGAAGGATGGAAGAGATGTGTTACTGATTTTTCTAAGATTTGTTGAGACATGAATTTAAAAAAATCTCATAATCTTATGCAAGTGGAATTTTTCACAATAGTCATATCTGAGCAAACACACTCAAAAGATAAGAAACGGGTTGCCACACCTTCAGTACTCAGTACCTTGGTGAGACCACACAAAAAACACACAGCAAGGTGAAATGTGGTCACCTACAGTGGAGAGAGCAAATAAAAACACATGCTTTGCTGAAGAGTAGGAATACCACGCCACAGCCCACGAGGTGGATCACATCGCTTTGCCTCTGTGCTCTGCTTACAGAGGGAGCAGCTCAGTGCACAGCCCCACCCAGGCCTCCAGTCACACACATTCCTTGATAGAGCCGTCAGGCCAGCTGGAAGTTAGCCCGGCCTCTCCCCACGGTGACTAACTCCAAAGAAATGTCCTCTCTCTCTCTCTCTCTCTCTGTCTCTCTGACTCTGACTCCAGCTTCATTCTCTGCTGCCCACCCTGCACCCTGCCTGAGTGGTCACCCTCCTGCAGTCAGTCCACCACACCCCCCACCTCCAGGTTCTGCTCAAGTAAACAAGAACTCCACATCCAGTCATATATGCACACTGAAACACGCTCCCTCAAATGAACGGTAACACAGAATTTGTTAAATGTACCATGCGTCAAGCATGCACATCAGTATTGACACCATAATCATTGTAGCTGGCTACACCTGTGCAATCACTTATAACAAAAAGAACACTACACCTCACCACTATCAATTTCCAACACAGGCCTTATCTCCCATTTGACGCCTTCGGGGCACATACCATACCTGCTCATAATTTGTACTTGGGTCACAGCACACTTCAAACTGATCAAAGTGGCTTTAGTCAGTTCAGCTGGTTGATTGCCAAATCCAATCAGTTTGGTGAACAGAAAACAGGAGTAGTGTGACAACGATTAAAGCTCAGTCGTAAGTGAATCAGGCACAGCGGTGCTGTTGAGTGATAAGATTTGATTATGAGCAAATAAAAAGGCCTCAGTGCAGGGAGGGAAAGAGCTGTGACCAAATCAGTCTTGTTGTCAAAATAGATCCCCCCCCCCCGCACTGCAGTTTGACGTAGCAAGTAAAACAAATAACAAAAAGAGACATAGCAGGCCCTGGCGTAGGTTCAATCTTCCCCTCCAAAAAACACAGATAGGACATGCATGTGTGACACATATAAAAGGAATGCACGTCAAAATAAACGGTTCTTTTCTGCACTCCATAGTCCACATAGCCCTAAACCAAACCACAAGTCCTGCAGAAGACCAAAGCCTGCCCACTGACGCCAAGTTGGCCTGCTGCTGATTAAACCATTGTGACTTTGGCAGGAGTCGAGCACTAAATGGAAAAACTGATGAAAACTCTTAAAACACTCTTCTCTTGCTTTTACGAGATCACAAACAAGACCAGGGGTTGTGTTGAGAGTACATTTCAACTATGCTTTGATTTGCATGTAAATTATATTTAAAGCTGTGTGTTCATGAAAGGAACATGGCGGAAAGGTTCTATACTGTATGAGGCATTAAGTGCCAGATGACCCATGGTTCCTATCATTACTCATTGTTCTCTGTTGCCCTCCTACACATCCTAGAAGGGAGGATCACAATTTGACTTTCCTCTCCCAGGGTGTCAACAATTTTTTCCCCATTTACTAACGTTTTGAGGGGAGTTTTTCCTTTTCTTCTTAGGAACGGAGGCTGCATCATTCTGTACTGCTGTGTGCCTCAATATTCCTCTGAGATGTTTTATGTAATATTGGGTTACACAAAGAGTGATGATTTAACAACTGAAATATCACAACTGTAACAGTT
The DNA here is from genome assembly GCA_021432705.1 of Caranx ignobilis. Lineage (NCBI taxonomy): Eukaryota > Metazoa > Chordata > Actinopteri > Carangiformes > Carangidae > Caranx > Caranx ignobilis. The sequence continues at coordinate 14,387,651 of MU269981.1, read as the reverse complement.
TAGCAAAAATGAAAGAAGCCATTTGACTGCAGCTGTAAGTTTTGAAATGAGAAGTGAGCCCAGGCTGGTTCCTATGGACAGTTTCAGTGCAAAGAACACTGAGCTTCTAACATAGTCAAAAATAAGATTAACAAAAGCACAGCGAGGTTCTGAAATGTCACAACTGGCAGGCCAGAACTGGATGCCATAACTGGCATGACTAGTTACACCAGGTATATATAAAAAAGGGAAGCGACTTCTGTACAGTACATACATACAATTACGATATCGAACATGGCCCCAATATCAACATCAGCCTCATGGAGGTCACACCACATAAGTGCCCTAAATCAACTCAAATTAGTTTATAGGCAATTTAGTCAGGATTTGTTTCAGTATTCTACAGCTGCTGTTTGAACAAGAACAAATGCAAGTCCATTCATGGAGCCGGAGGTGAGAAGGTTAAGAGGAGGGCTAGATGGAAACCATAGCAGCAAAACATATATATAGACATGGCCGCAGAGTGCGAAGCATAAGCAACGCGTTAGGATAGGCATTCATATTTAGTGTTTGGATCCACATAGCGCTACAGTTGTTTACAACAGGAGTTGTCAGACTGTGAGAAGTGCCATCCTTGAGTGTGTAGTGCCAGATAAAGAAAGCCCAAACAAAGTCGAATGTATTTCTAAATTTACATTCCAAGCCCTGCTGCCCTGACATTTTGGGCGACCCATTCCAAATAGAGTTTTTGTAACAGATGCCACATGTCATTCCTTGTGCAGGGCAACAGAACCGGCATTTGTGGGCTTCTGGGTGCAAAGCAGGCAGTTAGTGGGGGGCAGGTGCAGTAAGGCAACAGTTATGAAAGATGTATTGTTTTTGGATGGTGTCATCCTACAGATGTTAAGCTGAGCCAGGGTGATCAGAAAAACATGATTCAGACCCTTTTTAAAAAAATGCAAAGCAAGCTTGGTACTACATCAAATGCACCATTGTATGCATGCGCATGCGTGACCTACACTGGTATTACGTGTAACTTGTGAGAACTGTCTCATCATACTGCTCTAAACACTATCTCTCAAGCAGAAGGCAGCCAATGATAATGATAGCCACTCCACAGAGTATACTGAGGACATGCTGCAACATTCCAACCCAACACAGGATGGATGAAAAAGGGAGTGGCTGCTGAGTGGATTGCCTAGAAAGACACATTAAAAACACACTCCACGGGTAGATGTTTATTTGTAGCTAGAGGAAAACTAAACATCCCTCACTGGCGCAGTTGGTTATCTACAAGTTCACTATTGTGTCATTTACTCAATATCAAGGGTGTTACTTCATTGAGTCTGCTGGAACTTCAGGATGTTATAGCCCACGTTGCCTTAAGTCTCCCTTCTCTAGGCTTATTCACTGCATCCACCTCCCTCTTTTTGCCTTTCCATGCTGTCCCTACTGACAACCACCCACTCAACAAACCCATGAGGATATGACAGAGGAAGTGTGCTAGGGACCAGCTTCTTTCCGTTTCACACTGGCACGGCTGAGTAACTCTGCTCCTCTCGCCTGCCAGTCAACAGGACAAGAATATATAGTGGCTCTGGTGGACCACTGTGATAAATATTTTGACATGGTCAAGCTAAGACTCCAAACAGTTCTTCAGGCTAGTAAAGATGCTGTTTGCCACATGGGTGGCAAGTGCAACAAAATCACCATGAGTGGCACTTACTGTGGGACATCTGCTGTGATGACTGAGCAAGATTTTGTCAGTAACGCGTCCTCACAGTCCCACAGGGTAGCTTTTGGCATTTCAGATGGCATGACACTAATCTAGTTGGGAACGTAATGTAGCTTCTGTATTGTAGCAGTGATAGTGCAAGTATTTAGATTAACAGCATCCGCCCCAGGCTACAACTGATAGACGTTATAACTGCAGGCGGTCTAGAACCAGTTCTGAAAATTTCCATGCTTCAGTATGAGTTATATAACATAATTCATTAATTTTGTTTTTATATTCCTGTTTCTATAAACCCATAGCAAAACTTTCCACATAAACACATGTAAGACAATAGGGCGAGCCATATTATCACCAAGTAAAACAGGAATTTTTGAAAAGCAAAGAACACTAAATGTTTCATAACTTTAACACACACCTAAGGCCCAAAGACCTTTCAGCCTTGTGTGACCATATGGCTCCTCAAGAAGTCTGTGTCACAATCAATCACCTTGACAAGAGTGATTTGAGAAATGCCAGACAGTTACAGCTGTGGAGCACTAAACATGAGTTAAGTGCACATTGTAGAAAAGACTGAGCAGAGCGGAGCACGCCACTTGGGTGTGGCAGCAGGGAGCCCTGGAGGACAGGCAACTGCACACGCAGAAATTTTACTTTCAAGTGAGATCCACCAAAGGATTACGTCTGGTCTGGGGAGGTTTTTAAAATCTGCTTTTGCCTCAGTTTGAACAAACACATCAAAACGCACATCAAGCTATATGTGATGGTTCAAGCTTCAGCCACACCTGGAAAGACGCCACTTCAGGCTTTAAATATACATTAAGTGGAAAAATAAATATCTCACAACTTTTGGGTTTATAAAACACGTTCCTGTCTTTCTACAAATGTGCGAAGTCTTCGCTCCCCCTCTATGCCTCAAACCTGGTTTCAATTAGCTTGTCTTTCCAAACCACTACATTCCATTACTCCCCTCCTCGCCCCCGCCCCGCCCATCCCCCCTTCGCTAACTCACTCCCTGGCTCTCTTTCCCCGTCTTCCTCCCTCCTTCTCCACCTCGCCCCTCTCTCCTCCCCTGCACACCCTGGCCAGGAGCCCAGGTTAAGAAACCCAAGGTAACAGAAAGAAAGAGAAATCTTGCTCTCTGCCAAAGAAAAAGTAAGCCATGCAAAAAAAAGAAAACATACAAAGCTCAGTACAAAGCGCCAGTGATAGTTTTGAACTTTCTCTTATAAACATTAGCTGGGAAGGAGGAACGACTTGAGCTTGAAACTCATTTATATCATATCAAGAACCTTCAGACAAGATCCCTACATTCCGCAAAAGGAGTCTGCATCAACAAATGCCCAAATATGACATTAGATGATCTTAAAAAAGCACGAAAAAAGTTTTGACCAATACTGTTAAATTCGCTGGAACCCCCTAGACACCCTGTGTGCTTGGAGGGACCCACTGCGACAGCATGTATGGATTTTTTTCTCTTTCCTTTTAGCTGTAAAGGGTGTGCCTCTGTGAGGAGACAGCGAAGCAAGAAGGGTGGGAGAGAAAAAAGGAGGGGGCGGAGGGAGGTGAAGGAGAGGAATCCACACCCAAGCTTGTTGCTGCAGGCTCCTATGGGGAAATACCTACATGCTATATATCTCAAGGGTGTTGGGCCGATTTGGGAAACTTCTCTGCAACTACAACTCCATATAAGCTTCAGGGTGTGAAAATATAACAGTGCCATAAAGAATTTGTTATCTCATAATGATTGTCACAATGAAGAGGACATCCACATTGCACAATAGTCAGATCCTCACAAAGATCCAGAGTAAAGAAGTGTCATCATTCATGTCCAAAATGACCAAAATCCTATTGAGAGACTCTCTATACTGCAATGTGGACAGCAAGCTTTGTGTGTAGTTAAAGGAAAAGTGAAGTGCGCAACTCCAGTCTAGTCATCTGCATTCATGTGGTGGCTGTGGATACACACCCACTTTTCATGTGCAGTACCACTTTATGTTGGCATTTAAAACTTATGATAATATTTATATAACATTACCACCACTTCATCCCCTTACAGAAAATACACACAATTTCTATTCACATAACAAAGTCTCTCAAAGTAGTCTACTATTATAGGAAACAAAATGTCAAAACCTTGACACTTTTATAACTTAGCTGCTCAAAGTCAGTCAAAATGTTGTAAAGTGAATATATATTTTGTAACAAAGTTAAGATTTATGCAAAGCATAATTAGCAGCAAAGTTCAGAAATAGATTTGAAAACTTCGCAAACAATTTTTAATTCAATTAAATTCAATCTGAGGAAAGAAAAAGGTTTCATCTTTACCTGTGCGCAGTCTTTGCGCCCAAGAAGCCTCACACCAGCTTGAGCATCCTTGAAAACGTGTCCTCTCCCCTTCTCCCCAGCCCAAGAAAAGCTCCTCTTCCAGTCACAACTTTGCAGTCTGTTAGGATTCTGTCACTCCTTTCCTATTTCTCGATCAACCAAGTTTCCAGGGCGTTTTCTCCCCCCCCCTTCTCTCTCCCTCCCTTCACTGCTGTGAGTTGATTTTGACTTCTTTTTTTTCTTCTTCTTCTATGTGGCTGCTCCTCTGGGCTGAGCAGAGTGGTTGGACAGGGAGCTGGGCAGGGCCTCCTGGTTTGCAGAGGGAGGAGAATTGCAGGGGAGGGGCCCGGTGCGAGGGAGTGGTCCTCAGCAGCATTGGGACCACCCACTGTCTCACATGGAGGCCTCTGCTGACATTCAACAGGAAAAATAACTTCTGCTTCTTCTTCTAAAAAAAAAGAAAAGAAAAAGAAAGAAAATAAATTAAGTGCAAGACACCTCCATTAAGTTTCCATAAGTACTGACCTTCATCAGCCTTTGAACCTGCGCATCAAGCTGTCAATTGTACTGTCATCTTTGCTGCCAACAGTGATACCAAAACAGTACAAAATGTTTACAGCTCTGAGCTAATTTAAGGCATATGCCACACCTCATATACTCAATTGCCCATAGATGGCATGGCAGCTTTTAATGAACTTGCATTGACACGTAGACGGCATACATGTATGCCCGGGTCATTGGCGGTGGAAACTTGGTTGCAATTGGTCATCAAGCCCTGTCTCAGGACGAGCATGCATCAAGTTCTCTAGCACTTTATGCATGGATTTGCAGCAGCCCACCTGGATTTGAGGATAAGAATGAAGTACACAACAAAGCGGGTCATATCATATCATCATATGATAGACAATGACATCAACATGTTATTACAGCGCTTAAATTACTGCACACACACTGACCCAAAGTTATCATTAACAAAATGAGTCAGGAATGAGTCCTTTGCTTACATGGGGGAAAAGCGTCTATTTACAAGACAAGATTCTCTGAGTTCACTTGTTTGGACAATGCCCACCCCGAATCACATCTCACTGAAATTCAGTAGCGAATTATGTTAAACAGTTAAAAGTTATATTAAATAACTTTATTTCTGTTCTGGACTTTTGAGTACAGGATTTTAAAAGCATGCTTTACACTGTCATTTTCCATCACAGTTTCTTCAGCTGAAAACAGTAATTGCAAAGTCTCAGTAATTGCTGGAAGCAAGAGCGAGCTGTTTTCCCTGCATAATTTTGGAAGAGGGCTGTGTCACATGAAAGATGTTTCTTTTTTTTTTTGGAATGAAACTCTTCTTATTTTCATAGGTGCTGTACCTCTTACATCCTCTTGTTATTTCAAGTATTTTAAGAATAGTGTTTTACAGCCATGATGCACTAAATGATGTTTCATGTATCTACTGTCAGATTATTCTTGTTGAGCACAGATGGACAGACATGTCTCTACATGCTCTAACACAAGACCAGCAAACGAAAACAGGGTTTGACTATGAATTTTAAAGGAAAATATATTTGTATATTTACCACGCTTTTGTTGTATAAAACTCAAAAGATTATAAATGATCCGTAAGAGTCAGGGCAAACTTTTGCAACTGTTTGACTGAGGTGGGGAAATAAAAGATGCATGAGTGAGCCACTGACTCATTTTGGGTGGTGCCTCAGGCCAGTTCAGCCTGGGATAACGGGTAATATTCGCTCAGCAAATGAGTCCTTACAGGCTTGATGGAAATGTCTGATAAAGCATGAGTTCAGTTACTAAAACAACATTTTAGGCAGGTGAGATGATCTGACACAGCCCTGTCTGTTGTACTCTGCTTTGAGACCATTATGTCCCTTATGAGTAGACTTGAAATGACATTAAACTAATCCTTATTTTATAGTTGCTTTTTCCACACAGTTGAAGTCTGAATGTCATTTTGGCCAAGTTTGCATTTGTGCTCTGACCACTTAACATTTCAACTATTTGTTCGTAATTATAACCTTTTTTAAAAACCATTTAAACCTTTTAAAATATTTTCTCCTACACCATAAGCTGCTACAGTCTTTCATCCATTATTACGTTTATGTCAAAAAAGTAACTAATTATCCATAACTAACAACATAATTCAATTTATCCATTATTCAAAGTTTGCAATTTCATTTACCCAGCCTACTTTTAGCTATAGCTATTTCAAGCACTTATCCATTTTAGCCAGGTATTTCAACCATTTGCCCTTTAACCTTCTTCAATGGTAGCTGTTTCAACCACTTAGCCACCTATTTCTCCCCCCCCCCTTAACACTTAAGATGAAGTATAATTAAGACATTAATATTAATATTAAGACAGAATATATCAATCTAATAATATTATATTTGTATATACATTATATTGTATATATAATATTAATATTCTCAGAGTTCATGTACAGCTGACTCAATATGAAGATATATTTTGAATTAAAAAAACAAACAAATTTTTTTTATTATTATTTGTGTGTCAAGTTACTCTAAAATCTGTGTGTGCATACAGTTCTGCAAATGGCATGTCATGTGGGATGTGGATGTATATGTGTGTATGTGTTGATCTAAATGTGTGCTTGCTCACCTCTTACATTAGCGTCCTTGAAAAACTCCTCACCAGCCTGTCGCACCCATGTTCCACAGGGTGAAAAAGCAAACAACGTGCAAGGAGTAGCACAAACAGGAGGAAGTTAACGCGTGGCTTTGTGGGTTTAAAGCGGGGAGTGGCACACATACACACACACTTGTATCTGTGTGCAGATACTGTATGTATTTTAATGTTACCATATTACACCACCATCTAAGACAGCTCTTACCATGTTTTCTCTAGAAAACAGGGTGCAGCCCTCCCACAAAAAGAAGAAGGCCCACTGTTTGAGTGTGTGCATTTGTTTGTAAGAGTGCATGCTGAGATAAAAGTGAAGGGGTAATCCCAACCATGTGTAAGATAAGCAGGAATCCTAAAGAACTCTGTCCAAAGTGTAGTATTACATTACTCTTTGGACTCTGCACAAACAGATCTAAAGTACAGTACAGTAAGGATGTTCCTAACAACAAATAGCGTCTAAGAATCAGAATTTCTAAAAACACATTATAAGAATGGGTAGGTGAACAACATGTATGACATCATTTTATTTATTGCAGAGATCATTCACATAGACTACGTACAACCTTTTTTTCTCTTTTTCAAGTTAACCCTCTGGTGCTTTTCTACATGATTTACAGTATTGCATTGGCAATGAGGATCATCATCACAGAGTATCTTGCTACTGCACCTGTTTGCACAGCTCCATGCATGTTCAACGTTTACCGGCGAGGTGTGGCTGATGTTGCCTTTGAAGAACAGTTTCAGCTTAGAGCAACTACTGCTTCCAGACAGACAACTCCTATGAACTGTGCACATGTAAACAGCAGGGCTCCTGTCTGAACTGCGCACTACCCAGCAACTTTTCTGCAGCTTTTGAATGTTTATGGTCACATAACAACCCCAGTAAACACTTGCCATGCTGCGTGTTATTTTACTGCTCACAATGACTTTCACTCTCAGTCAAGAAATGGGTGTTAAATGCCAAGGTAAATATTGTTTTAAAAACCTTTATCACTGATTGATTTAGCCCTGTTAAGCCTAAATCAATCAAAAATGGGTGTTGGAGATCAAGATATAGATAGGTAGAGAGAATGGGCCCTGAGACAGCTGAAACTGTGGATTGCGCCATAGACATGGAACTGAATATTAAGATGATTTTTCATATCCAATGCATGATTTTACAAACTCACTTCCTTCTGCCTATCACAGCTTTGTGGCAGGTCGCTCTAGATGAATACAAGGATATGTGGGAATGGGTGTGTTTCCTGGTGCTAGGTGTGTCAGCCAGTGTGAACCAACGCAAATAGTTTGGCTCAGACTAGCACGATGAGTCACAGCCCATGACTACAATGAAAACAGGGCAGCTCAGACTGCAGAGAGGAGGTAAATCAGAGGATTAGATAGGGATGGACGGTTGAATATGTGTGTGTGTATGTTGTCATGTGTGTTTGTGCGTGTGTATGTGCGCGTGTGAATGCTCGTTTGTGTACGTGTGAGCGTGTGTGTAAGATTAATGCGTCCGCAGGATAAGGAAAGTCACATGGCACTGACCTGATATAAACTTTTAACTTGTGATACGATTATAGAAGAGTGACACCACACCTGAATCTAATGGTTTTAATTCTATCAAATCTTCTTGAGCAAGTTTTTTGGCTCTGCTCATAGACAAGATGGCAAGCCAAATGGGTGGGAGCTACACATTTGATTGTGTAACACAAGTGTGATCAGACACAAAGGCCTCTCTGCACACGTTACACATCAACAAAATTTGCAACAGTTTTCAAAAGCGCAAGTGGACTGAAAATAATCTTGTATTATATTTGCAAAATGTCGCAGTTATTAGATGAAATTCCTTCCTAAATTCAGACAATGCAAGCAGTGTTCTTGGCAAATGGCCTGTTTGTGTGAGTCATCAAGATCAGTTATGAGAACACAAGATACAATAGAAGGATTTTATTCCAAAACACGCTAGAGAATGTAACACTGAGTTATTTTCTGATTCTAATCTTTTCTTGTGTGTTTACCTCAGGTGACTGCCACAGTGTCTTTTATAAGTAAGGTGTAATGTTTGACTTCAATGATCAATTACATGTCATGTTTACATGTTAAGGCCTGCTGTCTGGTGTGATTTCATTGTCCTCTGGCAGCAATCCCACTCAAAATTTGAAAAAATGGCAAACCTATTCAAAGTGGGTGCTTTCACTGAAAGTGATCTGCATTTGTGGTCATTTGAGAATGTCAATGAACTTAAAAAGTCAGTCCAGTCCAGTTAACAGACAAATCTACATGTGGAAAGATCATTGTTGAAAGCGGGCACTTCACTACACAAACCCAAATTGTGTGCAGATTGAAGAGTTCTTTGTATACCAACTTCATTAGATTTCTCTCACACAATGCAACATTGTCAGTGTTGTGATAAGTGTTTCGCCAGCCACTGCTGAAGACACAATCAGATAAACATTGCCAAAGAAGCATTGTCAGTGCCAAACAACGTCAAAGAAAATGTGTTACAGATTCAGCTAGTGTTCTTTGAAAATGAATGAGTGCACTGTGGCTGAAGAGGAATCAGAAAAGCTGCCAAATTAAGCAGCACAAATAGTAAGCTATCATATGTTCCTGCAGTTTTTCCAATACAAAATCCCTTCTGTTGAACTTTTTCTTTGATATTTTTTCTCTTGGCCATGTTACTGTTTAATTCAGTAGATCTGGACCTAAGTAGACATAAGAGGAAAGTTTAAAAAAAAAAAGTGGGACAAGCCATAAAAATGGAGGCTCTGCAGGGCCGAGGCTGTAATGAGTGCACATTGTCTGTCATCACCTGCACCATCTACTCCCAGTCTTCAACTCAGGACATTGAAAGATATATTTTAGTTACACGTGTTTGGCTGAGTTATCTGTAGCCGCTGTGTCTCATCTATATTGTTGAGATAACAATGTATTAGCAGCTCACAGATTGTTATTACGTCCTCAAATGCAATTCACTGTAATAAAATAAGAATAAAAACAAGCGTAATTCAAAACAAATCAATGCAGCTAAAATGTGAAATATTTTCTTTCATCAGAGGTGGAAAGAACTAAATATCCAATATTTTAAAACAGTATTTCACTCTCCACAAATATTATGCATGTTATAATTCTAAAATTACTTCTTAGATTTTGTCTCACTTCAATGTGAGGTAATAATAATAAAAATAAAATGACTATGAACAAATTTAAATCCAATAGTCACTCCTCTTTTAGCTCTGACTGACTCAAGATTAAAATCTTTAAGTCTTCATGGCAGTTTGGTGTTTGGCATTTGGCAGGAGCCTCTTTGAAAACTGAAGTTGATTCTAAGAGAGTGGCTATGAGAGCGAAACAGTAAAGTTGTAGCTAAGCAGTGATCAGAACGCTCTGTGAAGCCACAGACAGCTGCTCATACAGGTGGCAAATCCTTTCATTGTGAAGAGAGTCTCTGTATCCACATGGCCATTTGAAACGTTGTTATTAAATATCAGTGACAGTGTAGCTGTCTGACTTGGAATGCAGAACATTTATACTTGAAATTTGATCATCTGTTTTTACTATGTAGAATCACGCACTGTATCTTAGGAAAAATAACTGAATATATCATCGAATGCTGCTGATAATGCAAAAAACTCTTAAATGTCAACATGTCACTTCCTTTGTTTAAATTAATTTTTACTCACTCACTCACTCACTCGCTTACTTTGAGTCAAAATCACTGACTTTTCCTACTATCCCTTGTTTCTATCTCAGGCTGAAACCAGTGAGGCTTTAAATATAAATGGAAAATTCCTGATCTGTAAAATTGCAGTGAAAGTTCAGGAATGGCCTTGTCCTCTATGTGAAGTCTCTTTTTTCTGATTTAATTTGATTTAAGTTAATTTAATTAGCAATGATGATTGAATTTCGTCTATCTTCTTGGGAAATTAATTGGACCATAAAACTAAAACAAAGGCAGATAGATTAAGTTCCTGTTCAACATATCAGTGAAAAAAATTACCTTTAACTCAATTATTACATACGTTATATTGTGACACAGGATGCAGTGTTTCACCACACATGATTTTAAGCTGTCCTGCCAATGCAGCTGTGTGCGCAGACATGACAGTACGCCTCCAAACAAAGTGAACCTAAAGTAACCAGAGAGAGCAGAGTGTATCCATGGAGAGATTACAGCTACAAAGAAATCACAGTCGGCTAATGACAGTGCGCACTACTCAAGATACACTATCTTGCAACACACAGGTCGCCCCGCCTGATATTTGCTATCACCATAGTAACTCATCATTGGTAATCTGTTTGGAATTCCCCACAGCGCGTGCTCCCTCACACACATACACACACACAAACACGCAGTGATGATTCAGAAAAGCGAGTTGTTCCTTTGGTGCACAAAGGAATGTAAGGGAAAAAAGGGGAATAGAAGACAGACTGAATTGTGGTTTCCACTGCGAGTTGTGAGTCACGAACACGAGGGAGGGGGAAAAAAAAAGAGACTATTCTGGGATGGCTGCTATGGCAACATAATAAGCAAGGGGGCAGGTACTTGCAAGGATGTTTCCATAGCAATGCCCTGTGTGTGTACGTATAAATATCACATGGCACAAAGCTGTTTAGTAAGGAACTGTGCGCTGTTTTGTTACACAAAGTTTGCAGGAGTTTTTTTTTTCCCCCTCAGACAGAGAGAGAAGGAGAATACGCACATCCATCAAAACAGCCTCATCTTATATCTCTAATTAGAGGTTGTATGGTCCCCTATATGTTCACAGGCTCACAGCACATTAATCTAAACACAGTGATACTGGGAACACCTTCCACAGGTTTAGTCTTGCCACTGCCATCGCAATGTGAATTCTGAGTGATAACGTTGAGATCTTGCCTTCAGGTATGACACTGATACCCAACTGTGTGTTCATGTCAGCTCAGTAGGCAGTGACGCAACTCTGCAGATGTGATATATTCAAACCCCTCTCTGTGATTAACCCACTGTGTGATCAGTGTCTTCACAGTGGCCTGACAATCACTCACTGTTCATCTGTTTTGAGTCATTGATCAGGGACGATAAGTGAGTTTCACAAGAGCCTCTCCAGCCCGCGGCCCACCCCTCATCACTTGCGCTTTGACAGAAGCAGATACCTTCATGAGCTGCACATTCTTGTCATAGTTGTAACTGTTCCAACTCTCCAGCTCTTTCAATGGCTGGGATGTAAACAACCAGCAAGTCGGTGCATGAAATGGCAATTAATTCTTTCCAGAGGAGGGTCGAGGTACCCTATAGGTTTCCACTGCCTCTACCCAGCATTAAAAGAGAAGTCTATTAAAGGCTCTGACACTGTGCTGATTGTAGTTTCAGGCACCTGCAATTTACCTATTTACAACATCAAAGTTGTCATGTTTCATGACAAGATAATGGATAGCCAGGGGCCCATTTAAAGATTGAAGCTTCAGCAGACAACACACCCTGACCACAAGTTAGCTGACAATAACTTTTGTATGTAATATTTATTAAAATACAAAGCTGTATAGTGTGCCAAGTGCAGGGGTGATGAAAGGATAGCAATTATTATATATACTTTATTACTATTATTTTATTTTGAGGAAGGTGATGAATATTTCTGCATGTGGTAGTAATGGTAGTGTATTACAGTTTTGCTGTAGTTTGACAACATCAGTCCTTCTGCCCCACCTCCAGATTCTGGTAATATGAGCCAGAGGCAACTCTGGGGTTTCATGTCCAAAAGCGCAGGGGCTGTCTGTTTTCCCTCTGCCGTACCTCTCCTCTCTCCTCTCCCTCGTGTCACGCACTTTCCTCCCTATACTCTCTCACTGGCAACCTCTGTTGCAGGGCAACGCAAACTAACTGAGAAAATACATAACTAATAATCACTTCTCCAAACAATGGCTTGTTTAAGGATGTTGCTTGCAGGCATTGTTATGCAGCTGTGCCTGCTCAGTGATTATATCATGTCATCTTGTCTTTCCCTGTCTTCTTCAGCTATTTCCCCTCAGCAGACTCACCTTTGACCTCCCTCATTCCATTCCAGTACTGAATTACTACTGCTGCGTTTTAGTGCCACAGAGAAATGTGCAGCTCACACCCCTTTAAGTGCAGAAATAGGAAGACACGCCCCTCACTCCTGAACAAAGGTTAAGTTCCAAAGCTCACTTTTATTGTCTAATAGAAGACACTGAGATCTATTTAGATATGCATTTCTACCACTTTAATTTTTTTTGCATTATTCTGCATTTTAGCTATTTCACAAGTATTTATCAGAGTCTGAATTTGCCTTTGAATTCTAGTTTAGTATTCATATGTGCTTATAACTATACCTTAAATGCATAGAGGGGACACTCGAGGTGAAGCAGCTCTTATAAGTGCTGACTAAGGATCCATTTTCCTGCCCCAATTCCTTTTGCTCAAGTTTGTGTGTGTGGTGTGTGTGTTGGTGGGGGGACTTTAAGCCCAACCCCAAACTGGAGTCTAGGGAAAACTCCATTAAACTTAGAGGGTGGGACTATGTGGTGGCTGACTGCTGTCTCTGTACACCAAGAGACGTCCCTACAACTGACAACACAGACACAGTGATATTGGCTATTAGGCCCCAAAAGCCCCATGAGAAAATATCTATTTATAAAGAGTTTGCAGCTAGTAACAACTCCCACCCCAATCCCCCCCAAAAATGCACATTCTCATCTTATTGTAACAGTATCTTTTTAGAGTCGCAAGACAAATGCTATACACGTGGGGGAGGAACCCTCGCAGCCAGCATCTGCAATGCATTGACATTACTTCAGAGAGTACTGAGTTGTATTTCAACCTCGGACTCCCCAGCGTTAGCTCTTCACCTCGTTGTTCCAAGCCCACCACCAACCGCCGCGCTCTTTTCCAGATGTGTGTCCTGCACCACCAGATGCTCAGCACATGCATACCATGCCTAAAGCTGCTACAGGGGGCTGACAGCCACACAGGGACCTTGTGTGGTGAAACAATACAGCCTCTCTCTCTCTTTCTGTTTACTCTCTCACCAGCACTCCTCTACTGCTTTTAAGACAAACCCCCAACTCACCCCACCCCCCTCCAGCCCTCCCCAAACGGACACAGAAAAAAAAAAAAAGATGTCCAGGGACCAAGGATCGAGGGAGAGGAAGGAAAAAGAAGTAGTGTGTGTGTGCGGCCAACAGAAGAAATAAAGACCAGGCTGGCAGGACTGGAAGAGAAAATGTTGCTTTTGGCAGAAGACTGCATATTGTTCATGTGTTTTAATTTAGTTCAACTTTTTTATTCTGTAGTTACTAAACACAAATAAGGACCAAAACACTTTATGGGATTGATACTTAAGCTTTTGAGTAGGAGAATTACCCCAAGAGTCTTAAAGCTGTGTGTCTGAGCGTGTGTTCTGCTTACATTAATTTCATATTTGATTGCAATATGAAATGGCTTTATAACACCACTCCTTCAACAATCCAAGGATTAGCCATCAGCCATGTTGTAACTGCCTCGATGACTGTGGGTAAAGCTATTTGCTCAAGTTACAGCCCTCTTCCACTATGATCCACAGGATGGGTGAGTCATGTGTTCAAGGACTTGTGCGCTTTGCTGTTATGGGAAGATTTCCATTTTCTGATTTCCATGAGACCACAGAACAAACTAAAATGGCCTCCCTGATTCAACACTATGGTGGAAGATGGTTGCGCCAAAATGATCTTGAATCACGCTTAGTAAGCTGGAAAATATGACACATCTGACTCACTCCGGGAAGAGATTCCCCTCTTGTGCATCTCTCATGTGTGTGAATGCGTGTGTCCAAGATCCATCTAAGATGCAGAACTTTTTGAACATATGCCATGTTTAAGCTAAAACTGGTTATGCTAAATACATTACCAAGCATTTCTAAAGTGACATTCATGTTGAAGTGAGTTAATAATTTGAACAACAGTGCACATTAATATGGGCTGGGCCAGGTGTTCTTTTTTCACCCAGCAGTTGTATGTACAACAAACAATGACGCACCTGACAAAGAAATCAGTTGAGACAGAAACGAAAGGTTAAGCCCAGTTGCAGGTGTGGGAACGGTCAACAAGTGATAAAAAAAAACAACTTCTATAAAGTTGGGTGTGTCTTAATAAATCAAGTGCTTTGTCTTCACAGTTTGGCATTAACTCTACCTGGTACAGACACCATAGAGCATCAAAACATTTTCTTTAGTCATTATAAAAGAACGGAAATATGTGAAGCTGCAGGTTCACGTGTCAGAATAGAAAACAGCCTGTGAATGTTCCATCCCCCTCAATGGAAAGTTTTCCTCTTGATATCATGATACCAACTTGCAGAAGTAGGCCCTGAAACATAACATTTCTGCATTTGAGTTGGGTGTGGTCAAACCATACGACAGATTTTTATATATACATGTATGCATCTGTCACGTCAAGTAAATAAATTCAGTCTCAGATCATTCTCTGTATTCACAATGATTTACAGAAGTCTTATAAAATTAAGTGTAAAGTTGATTACTTTAATGATGATCCAACCAGCACAGCAACATTGTTTGAACACAGTTTGAATAACTTCATGATTTTGATTCAGTGTGAGGTTTTTCCATTCATCAGTGTTCATTTAATGAATTCATAAAATGAACATGTAGCATAAGCGGATTAGTATGTTACTCAGGAAAAAGTTAAACTGAAAAAGTACAAGTTTTATGTTTGTGGCCCAGAGCCTTGTGGATGACATTTCAAGAGGCATTCAGTTGGATGCTCCTTGATTTGTTCCAGGCTTCTACTCCCTGGGGAAGCTCAAGAAACATTACAAGAGCTCATAGTTTAAAGCAGACTGCATTTTAGTTTGAGCAAACCACAAAGCTCAGCCCAGTCATTTTCTTCCTCCGTCTGTTGGATGCTCTCCATTCAACAAGCACATCAGCTTCATGGTGACAAGTCTTTGTCTGCCCTCTGCAGGGATCAGACAATACTGCATCACCAGCTGGACGGAAAAACTGCACAGTTTAAGAATAACAGCTGCTAGGGACTAATTTAACAGCTGGACGAAAATGTTTCATAGATGTATTAACGCATTAAAAATCAGTCTCAGTGGAGCAGAAAGCACCTGTAATTCACTACAACAAGTTGATCCCAAGATAAAAAGGCACTGTGTCACTGACCCCTATGGGTTGAAAGTTTCAAATGTCATTTCCAACCACACCCAGCAGCACTTGGGTGTGGTCCTCGAGTGCACTGCTGCACCATATAACAGCAAAGGTGTATTTAATACAATCCTACTGTCAATTTCTAACCTATCATTTACTGATGAAAAAACACTCCCAATACAAATAAAAGACTCTCTATACTACCATATTAGGACTGAAGCCATGCACCAGACATCAATTCTCACAGTTGGCATGGTGGAAAATGCTTTATTTTGCAGGTCAAACAAAAAACCAGTTTGGGGCCACGGACAATTCACTCATCATTAAACACTGTCATTCGAAGTCATTCTTGCAGATAAGCACGTGGTGGCTGAAAGTCCATAGGTTTTTAAGTTGGAGAGCAGAAGCGCAGAGTGCTTTTGTTCAGTCTGTCCCAGAGACCTCTCACTTGAAGATCTTGCCCTGGTTGAAGGCTTTACCCACATGCTTGAAGTCTCCCTCCCAGGCAAAGTACTCCTTTACCATGGTCTTGCACTCCTCGCTGTTTGGATCCAGCTTGCGCCAGTCATATGATTCATAGTCGATCTGCCAGTCTGGAGACAGCTGGGAGAGGAAAAAAAAACAATTCCTTATTTGAATAGGCATGAAATACCCTCTTGCTTTGATGATGTGATACTGTAAAACAACCACTGGTTATCAGATGACAGATTACTCTGTGATGTTTATCCAGCAGTGAATACATAGCATCAAATGGGCCGTCAAACATACTACGTATGCAACAGTTGCTTCAGTCTGAGCATTACATTTTAGAGCATTTACTGATAAAAATCTTTATCCAAAAGCTTGAACTACTAATTTCCATTTTGAACTGTAAATCAAATTTAACCAGTAAATAAACTGCAAACTACAGCAGTGAAGAGAATTCAACATCTGAATTTTGAGTTTTAGGACATTGTTTATTGTGACCACAGCATGAACCAGCCTTTTTCCTCACTGAAACAGAGATGACTGGGATGAATGAGGTCTTTAGTTTTTCTTCCCCTGTCAGATTAAGACTTGGTGCCATGATTGGACACTGCCTTGCCCAATGACAGGGGACTATCCACTAACCAGAGATAACAAGTCTTATCCAGTCATTTAATCTCTCAGGAAACAAATTTGTTGGTCAAAAAAACAAACAAAAAAAAAAATAAGCAGACAGTAAATGCTGTAGTGGTGGTGTTGTGAAGTCAGGACACCATGGGAAGTGTTTACTCTTCAGATACTTACAGGGAAGGCCAGTTCCTGGCCTCTGAAGATCCAGATACCAGAGATGCTGCTGTCGTTGTTGGTGCCAAACAAGATGACGCTGGCGAAGGCATTCTTTCGGAGTTTGTCCAGGCGCTGGAACATACCTGTGAAGAACAAAAAGGGTGTTTGATGAGGGATGGATAAAATAAAATAAAATCATAAAGGATACAGTCTAAGAGCACTTGACAAACTGAACAAATCAATTTCATGTCACCTTTGTCCTTAAAGGTTTCACTCAAGACCTAACTTTACAGATGGTTGAATACTCCAAGAATGAGTCTTGTTTTAGTGTGACCACAGCATGAACCAGCCTATTGCTCACTGATACAGAGATGACTGGGATGAATATGGTCTCAAGTCTCTCTTCCCCCATCAGATTAAGACTTAGTGCCATGAATGGACACTGCCTTGCCCAATGACAGGGGACACCAACCCTAACTGCTTTGCCCACAGAGGGATGAGTCCTGATCATAGTGCAGGCCTATTCCTACCTGACATGTGAACATAAGACAGTGACTGATCAGGCAGTTGTAGCTTATGACTCGTACCATGGATACTGAGAGCAAACTAAGAACTTAAGTTCCAACCTTGAAGCAGCTGAGGCTTGAAAAAAAATTATGTTCTGTTAAATATTTTCTGAATATTATCTTGAGCAGGTTCTGTGCATTACTGAAAAAACTGATTATTAAAGCTGATGGTTAATAACTTGTATGAGGCAAGATATATTTGTGGTTTCAAGTACCTTTGGTCAGCTCAATATAGTTTTGTGTCCTCAATCCAGAGCCCTGGCAAGAACAGCCCAGAGCCCATCAGAGTAGAGGCTCAGTTTCTTTTTTCCCTTTTTCAGTTTTTGTTTTTCTCAGAGGCACGTTTCTTTAATATGTTGTACCTTGATAGCGCACCTACTGAATGAAAGCTGAGGGTAAAGTGGAGACAGGCAGGATGGGCAGTGATTTCTTCTGTGTGACATCAAATAAAGGAGGAAGTTCTGTCTAAATGTTTTAAAGGGATAGTTTCTAAAAGAACAGGCTGTGTGCATTTTGCCATTTATGATTGAGTTAATGAATGGATCAGTATTCATGTTGCTCAGAGACCTTCCCTATCATGAAAACAATTAAAATTGCAATTTCCACAACATGGGGCTATTCAGATATACGAACATGTCATAGTGAAATAAAAGATCTATCCAATATATCCATATTTTATCAGCACCTCCCTACTTTCACGGCCACAAGAAAGTTCCTTGGAGGCATACCAACTCTTAATGTCTCATTAAAATACAAGATGAATCTGCTCTGATCACAACTAGTCGATACAAATGGAGAGTCAATAGATGAACTAGGAAACTCGCATAAGAAGTTGGACCAAGGCCAAAATTAAATTCCTTCCTTGAGGCGTCTTTCCAACCACCATGATCCAGATTAATGCATAGGGCTTTAATACCACCAATACAACAAGTAATTCCCTTTGGATCAATGTGTTCAGAGAGGTGGCTGCTGCCGAGTCTCACCTGTGATGAGGTTGCAGCTCATGAAGGTAAGTGTGAGCTCCTTGGGGTATTTGTATTCGCTGTACCAGATGGAATACCCCTCAGTGTCAAAGTGCTCCCAGAAGTGGGGAAGGGCTACTGTCAGGGTGTCCTCATTGGAGTACTTTCTCTTGAACTCGTCCATGACAAATGCACTTTAAGAGAGAGAAAAGAAGACAGGTTCAGATATGTTTTGCTGTCTGCACATGTAGGGAGGAGAGAAATTAGGGATTTGACAACACAGATGTTATTTTATCTACCGGCTCACATTTAACTATATTCATCTTAATGTCCATAATGAAACAAAAGTGGAAAGTTGCTGGTACCCTGCCATCACAACATTTACAAGTCCAAGTCAGCTTCGGAAACATCTAAGCACTCTATTCCATCTTCCATTCCATCTAAAGATCAGCACTAGGGCTCCAAGATGAGTCTTGTTTCAGTGTGACCACAGCATGAACCAGCCTATTGCTCACTGATACAGAGATGACTGGGATGAATATGGTCTCAAGTCTCTCTTCCCCCATCAGATTAAGACTTGGTGCCATGAATGGACACTGCCTTGCCCAATGACAGGGGACCCTCTGCTTTCCAACAACTGGAGTTTAATGATTGGTGTGCAAGTCTGTTATTGACCAACACAGACTTAACACCTTGACCTTAAATGATTCGATGAGTCATCAAATTCTCTAAATGCACCATGTAGTGTCAACTACCTCCACCCATTGATTAGTAGTCCTAAAGCAGAGGGAAGTAACATGAAATAATCTGCTGAGGACATCAGTTGGACAAAACATCAGATTGACTCATTACATAAATCTGACTGAGTGCCAAAATTAAACTACACACTAAAACAACTACTAGCGAATGAGTAAAGCCTATAAACATTTACCTCTTAGGCAGGTGTGCAAAGGGGTCCTTGGCTTTGGGCTCTGAAGCCAAAACGGCATCACAGTCGTCCATCTCTTCTTCTGGTGCAGGCTTTTTCTCCTCCTTTTTCTTTTCTTTTTTCTCTTGGGGCTTGGCTGCCTCCTTTCCTGCCTTCTCTTTCTTAGCAGGGGTCTCTTTCTTGGGCTGCATCTCAGCAAACTTCTTGGCTGATTGAAGAGAACAAAACAATGAAAAACATGTTTTCTCTTAAATGCTCCAATTATCTGTCATTGGTTTTGCACCCTGAGACCACTCTTTGGCAAGAACCTTGGAAATGAATGGTAAAATATTACAAGCAATCTGGCTAGGTCTGCAGAAGGGCCCATGTAACTGTTAAAATAAATAAGGTTATGGAACTGACCTTTTATAGATGCTTCAGCCCAAAAAATATTTTAGCAAAAAGCTAAGCACTGATTTCACCCTTCCAATGTGCTAACCAACTGATCTTCTGATCTCATTGCCATTGACATACCATCAAACTGGGCCATCTTCTCACACAGCTTGACCTCTCCAAGGACAGCCTTGAACTGGGGCTGGTTGACGCAGGTGACAAACCAGCGGGTCACGTTGGCGTATGGCTGACGGAAGGAAGGCTCAAGGACCTAAAAAGGTACAGAGTTGCATTAATCTTTATGAGCACATTGGCACAATCATTTTATAGATGACGTGTTGGTCCAGTAACTGTCAAAATGCGTGTAGTTGTTTGTATATCAGACCTGCTTGTAGAGCCAGAGCATGGAGCAGACCACAGTGATGTCAGCAAGGCTGACCCTCTCTCCCACAAGGAAGGTACGGGTGTTCAGGTGCTGGTTCAGGACTGCAAGGACCTTCTTTACATCCTCCTTGGCCTGCTCTGTGGCCTGGACAGACCAACAGAAAAGAATAAAAAGACTGAGTGCTGCACAATATTTCAAGACTACAATCAGGCATTATATCACAACAGGGTGATGCACTGTAGCCAACTGGCACCCACTTTCCACCACAGCTACAAAATAGTCATTTAAGTCTTTAGCTTGGTCAGGAAATGCTGAGCTGCACACCTGCTTGTTGAACTGCATGATTCCCAGAGTGGGGAAGACCCAAGCGCTGGCTGGAGGGATGATCTCTGAGTCAGCGAAGCTCACCCACTGCAGCACCTGGGCTGCGGCCTGGGGAGTGGCACCACGCAGGGCATCATTGCTCACTGTTGTTGAAAGACAGGAAATTTACTTATCAGAAAAAAAGACTAATATTACAGGGCCAGTGCACATTTACTGTGCAGAACACATGCATATTTTTTCAGTTAACCTCTGTATTCCAGCATTAATGCATTATCTTTCATTTCAAGATGTGTGTTGCAGTTCCAAGTGCAGACTATTTAAAGTTCTGACAGGTACAACTGTGATACAGATTTGATATATTCAACAGGTTTTACAGGCTTGGCCCCATCAAAATGACTTGAGAGCTGCTCTAACAATAAACTTTTATGCTTTGCTGACCCAAATTACATATTACATAAACTTTAGTGGGAGTGGGATTTTGCTCTCTTCATAACTATAGACTTTTTAGATAAACACAGAAACTGAGGGATGAACAATATGGGTATTAGTAAATGCTAGACTTACAGAAGTGAGCAATGGCATTACTCTCAAACAGACAGAAGCCGTCATCTCCCTGGTAGGCAGGTACCTGCAAACAAAAGGCATTAAGTTGAATTTTTATCCACAGAATCAACCAGTAAAGTGCATGAGCATCTTTTTTGGTTACACCACAACAATGTTATCCAAGTAGTTAAAGCCGTTTTACTTAATCACATTTAAAACTGGTCAATGAGCTAAATTTTGGAATATTTACAGTAACTGTTTCGACCACATTCATTGCTATAAACTGAAGGCACATATCAATCCCATTTAATTGGTTGCACCAACCTTGCCCAGAGGGAAGTTGTTCAGGAAGGCTGGAGTACGGTTCGTCTGCCCGAAGGTGAAGGCAGGGGAGCTGCTGGCAACTTTGAGGCGAGCACCACTGTACTGGGCTGCAATCTGGGCCTTGAAGGCCCGCCAGTTCTCTGGGTATGTGTACAGAGTCTGAGGGGAGGGGAGAACACAGGAAATTATTATACAATCAAAACCAATAAAATGAACTTCAACACACAAGCATCATCATATTGCAAGCAAGACAGCTGCAGATTGGGGTAGACTATGGATGTTCCACCAACATCTCAATGCTTCAACAAAGCACATCCTCCCTCGTTTCAGTTCCTATGTACAAGATGAATGATGCTATTCAAACCCAGGGGGTTGACCATTTAAACCCCACTAACCAGTAAAGGGTAACGGGGTGAAGCTGGAATACGGCTACGGTTTTAGCCAATACAAGGAGGTTACCGCTGCCTTATGTGCGTTTGGTAACACATCGCGAACAAATAGAGGTATTCACGTGGCTACTAGCTCGCTTTCAATGCTAACTCTGTGTCATTACCGGCAATTTCACCGGAGACTAGACACTTATCTATAGTCATAAACCCAGACGTTACCAAAAGTGGACATGGGCTCTATGGTTGGACGAAAATATTTATAAACGTACTGATAAGTATTCACATGATGGAAATAGCTAAGGTAACGTGGCACAAGCCAGGGCCAGCAAAGGGGCGTCATTCACTTTGAATGCAACGTCAGGGTAGCAAGAGCTAACCTCAGTTAGAATGAAGACTGAATGAAATTCCTTATAAATAAACCCTCTAACATCTTCTAAACAAACCGAGAGCCCAGTGTACATGTAAAGCAATTCATTACAGGTGCAGATGGATCGGATTTTCAACGGATTGCGACAGGAAAGTTTAAAGAGAGCAACATCACTGGCCATCTCTCCATCTTACTCACCCCTGCCGCCATCTTCAGGACGAGAGAAAGAAAGAACGACGGCGCGCTCCTCTGACGTATTTACGGCCACAAGACGTGCGCGCCCTTGGAGTTGGCGCGTTCACAATTCGCCTTTGTTTAGTGCCGTTGCGCCGGGGTGATGCTTTGAAACATTCATCTGATCTCATAATGTGAATGATACAGATAAAGCAGAGCATTAAATCTATTTAAAGACAATATATGATCAAATTAACATGCTCTAATACTTAAAATATCAAAGGACACCAAAATATAAGAACAAATAAAATATTTTATTATACTTCACATACAAAAAGAAAAAGCAATATGTAGTTGAAGTCAAAATTGCGTATCCTATGGAGAAAAAAAGGGGGGGGGGGGGGGGTATCTGAATTACTTTTGGTTACAAGAATATTTTCCTTCAATGTTGCAATTATTCCAATAAAAACAAATCCAGGCTGTACAGCACAATAATAAAACAAAGCAGATATCGGGCTTCACTACCTGTCACCAAACTATATCAATCAGTGTAGAAAAATATTCATTTTAACCAGGAAAGAAACATCACATTCCATGTGAAACCTCTGGAGTGAATCAGCTCACAAGACCTGGAAATAAAAGTTAAAGGCAAGATCAAGAACCAGCCATGAATCAGATTTGGTTTTTTTTTGTAATCGATAAAATGCCAACATATGTGTAAATATAGCTACATTAACCAAACTTTAACAATAAAAAGATTGTTCCATGAAACTATCATGTTGTCCTAATTGTGCAGAGTAATTTTACATAATATAAAGCATTTCATCAATGCATGCTGATTGAATGAGAATGTGACAATATACTGTGGTATAATACTCACCCAAATAATCATCCATGAGAGAGCCAATGGCAAACTGGAAAAAAGGACAACATTTATTACTGAATTAAATTCTATTGCATATTATCACAGTGTGCGTTTCCCATCAACTACTATCTAACACCAGTTGGTCTTGTTTATATAGTAAAATACTTTAATTTTATTATTTAAAAATAGAAACACAACACTTACAATGTCATTCTTGTCCACTCTTGTTCCCACAATCTTAAGCCTGATCTCATCATCTTGCTGGATTACAATGTCCTTGAAATAACAAAGAGAAAACATCCATTTATGTAAGACTCAACAACAGATAACTGACAAGTCCTGATTGTTTACATTTCTTGAAAATACCTTCCTTAACATATGTGTTTCTAAGAATTACCTGGATTTTAACATATGATCATTGAATTTTAAAAGTGGTGGAAACATAAGAGAAGCTAAAAATGGCATTTATTTGTTATACAATTTCCTTTTCCTTACCTCATCAACTGTTTTATAACAAGGAGGATTAGAGTTGGGGTCAAACTCCATTTCTGAGGGGATGGACTGCAAAAAGAGCATTTCTTGTAAGACAGATGAAAGCAAACAGACATCTAAACATGTATCAAAGACAACCAAATAAACAATACTATAACCACAGATGTTACACCGACTCACATGGCGAGAGATGAAGCAAGACATTGGACCAATTTCAGTGAACAATCCAACCTATGAGAAAAAAAGACAAAAGATAATTCAAACAAAAGCATTTACATTTTTTATGATACAATGAAACACGTGTGCATCAACACTTATGAATTCCATTAATTTTAGGTATGTACTAATATGGGTTTTAGCCATAAAACTGTATCATGCAAAGTTTTTCAGAAGTACATGTGGCACATTTTAGCCATTACAGGAGGTAATCAAGCAGTGCAATGTAAAGTAACAGTGTGGAGAGGGCAGTGAGCTTTTGAGACAGCCCATGGGGGGATTTAAAATTCCTTAAAAATGACATTTAAGGACAAAAATTCTGCATAGTGGCTGATAAACCTGCACCGTATTGTACTCACCTTGTTAACTTGTGTAACCACAGCATCCACCACCTCTCCTTTGAATGGCCGAAATACAATGGCCTTGTACTTGACAGGGTACAGGACAAACCCTCTGCCTGGCTGGATTACACCTGCCCCGATGTTGTCAATGGTGGTGACTGCAATGACAAAACCATATCTGAAAGAGAATTATTATTATAAATTATTAACATTCAAACATTTCATGTGAGAATATAAATGTAAAATTAGAATACTTGCTATGCATGCGTGATATTGTCGTGATAACTTAAAGATCACATGTGCCTTTGGTCTTTAAATGTTTTGACTGCTAATCAAAAGTCAAAGTCGCATGATAACATACCTTTTTGACAAGTTCACATATAGCACTGACAGACCTATTACAATTGATATTAAAATAGAGTGGCGTGCCTATTTACTTGTTGCTTAAAATGTATGAGTTTGAGTTATGTGTTTGATTTGGGTTAGGATTGATTTCAGTTTAGTAACATTGGATCCAAACTGCAACATGCCACTCACTTGCCAGTGCAGGTTCCTTCCACTTCTGTGAAAAGCTTCTGTTTCACGGTGTTGAGGAGGTTTGGACCAAAATACCTCGGATGTAGCAAGATTTCATGCTCCAAAGAAATCTGTGAACACCAAAGAGCGCGTGCATCATAAACCATCGCTAGCATTTTATGATAGCACACAGATATTTCACTGTAACAAGTGTGAGTTCTGTTGATCTTATTAGTTATTGCAAACAAAAAAAAGTGATTCTGCATGCCGGCAAAAGAAAAACTAATTTGGAGAAGTTTTGTTTAGCTACATTAGCAATGCTAATCGAGCAGGTATCACGCTACATTTCTAAACAAACCCTCCATACATTGCTATTAACCGGCTCTTACAGGAAATAAAAAATACAAACACTTACATGGTAAAACATATCGGCTACGAAGTTCAATTCGGCCCCGAATATTATGTTATGTTATTATTTTTTGATAAATTATCCAAACCGTCTTTCACTAAATGAATGAAAACCAGTCGCGCATTCGCAACAGAGTCACTTCCGGGGCACTGGGTCGAGTACCGATGACGTGAAATTTTGTTCTCCTGTGTTTTTTGTCTCCCAGGAAGCGTTCAGTCAGTGGAGAAAGACAAGCGCTAAACTCAAGCTAACCACAGTTGTAGGCCCAATTTAAATGTTCTCTAACCTGGATAAAATGTATTACCTGTATCATCTAGCATAGACTGTATAGTGGGCTATTGACTGGCAACACAGTGCTGGCCACACAGCCTGACCCCTGTCGGTGAGGAGGAACAGTCCATGAGAGCGGGGACCATAGTCTGCATGCTGATAAGGCAGCCAGCAGGCGTGACTCAGTACTGTACTCCGATTGGATTGCTTGACTGACTGCGAACAACGAAGCACAACCAAGACTTTTAACAAGCTGAAAGGTATTTTTTTCACAATTAACAACAGTATAAATAGCCGTCAGAGGGTCCTCTAACCCTTCACGCAAATACAAACATTGATAGGTGACTGACTGTTGATATATATTGCCTGTATATTTTTAATTTTGCAGCATTAAACCACTTCCTCAATCATTCTGGGAAGCCTTTAAACCATCCCAGCTGACCGCTGGTAGTGACACACCCTCCTCCAGCTGCTCCTCCGCACTTTCTAGTCCGACAGGACGCAATTAAAACCCCACAACAACAACAACAACAGTCTGTTCCCTCGGTCGACTGACATGGCGAGTAACCTCGTTGCCAAGTTGTTTCGTCCTCATGTGCTCACACAGCTTGTAAGTTGTAGCCTACTCTTTTTGTATTTTGTGCTGCCTTTAGTCGTGTTTCTGTCTGACTCTTCGGTTTTCCATCCAGGCGTCTGTCACGAAGGGCTGCCTGTCCCGGGGGAGGGCGGCGGTTGCTGGGGTCAGACATTACTCCAACGACCCTCCAGCGGAGGCAATCAGTCGCTATCCAGTTCCTTACAAGAAAGACCTACCTTATGATATAGTGGAACTAATGGAGGAAGTGGAGTCTAAGGTAAGCAAAAAGTCTTGATAGTCCTCATGAGGTATTTTGTGTCAGTGCTCTGATCTACCGCCTGCTAAACTTTATGGTTATGTTTTCTTTCAGGGGGGCTTTTTGCCAAATGTCTTCAAAGTCCTCTCTCACAGGCCAGCAGAGTTCAGAGCCTTCTTTGCATACTATAATGAACTAATGAACAAGGAGACAGGTGTGTGTTTGTTATGTTTCTCTGCAGGTATTAATCCTTTTTTTCGGGGGTCAGGACAGCACTAATCACAGTCCTTGAAACAGTAGGGACATGTATAATACACGGCATGCTCAATAAGGTCAACACACCCTCCAGCTCTTCAATAAGCAAAGATGACATTGGTCAAGGTGGATGCTAGTTAGTATTTATCACCTTCCCTCCAAAGACAATAGTCAGAAAGCGCTTCATAAACAAAGAGAGAAAATTGATAGAAAACAGAGGAACCAAAGATAAGAGCGCCAGACTAAACCAAATAAACCTCAGCAGATGTTAGGCAGATAACATTTTAAACTTGAAATGCTGCATTTTATTTAAATTCATGTATGAAAACAGATGGGGGTGCACAAACATCTTCTTAAGCTTATTGGGAGACTTGTCAAAAGTTTAGGGGCTAATGGCTGGAAATCACTCATCAAAATGTCAATGTCAAATGTCAATCTATAATGCAGAAGGTCCATAATATACAGTACTGTGCAGCATGGTCATGCAGGACTCTATAAGGCACCACATCTGGTGGATATTGTTAGGAATGTTAAGAGTCTAGCACAGGCATGGGCAAACTATTCCTCAAAGGGCCGTGTGGCTGCAGGTTTTTGTTCCAACCAACCAAGAGCACACAGTTTGACCAATCAGCTGTCTGAAGACTGAGATCAGTTGATTGAATGACTCAAGTCTGGTGTGCTGCTGCTTGGTTGGAACGAAAACCTGCAGCCACACCGGCCCTTTGTGGAATAGTTTGCCCAGCAGCATTTTGGACATTTTATAAGTGGTGTAAGAAACACTCATTCACGCATCTAATGAATCTAATCATGTTGAGTTCCTAGGTGAGAGAAACATGAACAAGTCAGCATTCAGAACTCATGGACTGGTCAAGTTTATGCAGACTAGAGCAATAGTATGAGGATAAAGCACAGAGATTCTGACTGAACAATAATTACCAGGGGAAATAATCACACTTAACCTGAGTAGGAGGTGTTGATTTCACCTTTTTCAGGGCTCTGCCTCATTTGGCTTTGCCGGTGTGTTGCACTTAAATGGCAGCGGAGGCATGGAACACCTCGTTTGGAGTGCAGGTGGTACATGAGGTGGCAGGTGTGGCGCTGTATCTGTTCCAGCTGATGAGCAAATGAGGCAGTGTTGTGTAGCCAAAGGCTGTGGTGAATCAGGTTTAAGAGGAACATACAAACAGAAAAAAGAAACAGTCACTCTGCTCAGCATAAGCAGCAGGTGTGCAGGATGGCATGCACATTAAATGCATAATGTATAATTGCCTGCTGCTAAAACAACAGAAGGCAGAGTTTGGAGAGGAGCAATTTCACCTTAAAAATTTATATGTATTTAAAAGATGTGCACACTGCTTTTAACCATGCAGCAAATCTTGTGTCTGAATACAATCAAGTTAAGCACAATAAACTATAACAATAGAGTTCTTGTGGCAACAGTGTGGATTGCTGGGTATTAGTGGAGCACTGGCTGGAATGTGTGCAGCTCGTTCATGTTTCATTCTGGCTATAAAGTAATCAACTGAATGTGTCTGCTCTCTAAAACTCCCAGGAAGACAAGTAGGCTCAATTAGAAAGAAGATAATGTTTCCCAAAGAGTCTGTAAGAGCCACTTTAAGACTTGCAAAGCTGTATTTAGTGACTTATTGTAAAAAATAAATAAATAAATAAAATTGAAATGCTCCTTTAGCCAGTAGCTCTCAGTTGGAGTTAGTCTGTGGAGCATAACAGCTTTTTTACTCATGAGCAATCTTGTTGCTCATTTGTGTTTTGAGTAAACATTTTGAACAGATTTGCTGCTTCTTAAGGTTAATTTTGCATCAAAATTGTTGCCAATACATTAACTTAAACAGCAATGTTAATCTAAATTGCTGGTTATAGAGAAGATTACCACTGCAGAGAAGCGTGGCCCTTTGTTTTCATTCAAAGGGATCTTGAAAGTTACCATTATGTTGCATGGGTGTTTCATTAGCCTTCATGTGAGCTGTGGATTTGAATTGCAAATAAAAGTTGTCTGACTTGTGGTCTTAATGTGTATTTATTATCTGATGTCTTCCAGGCAGATTAACCAAGGCAGACCGTGAGCTGATAGTTGTGGCAACCAGCATCCACAACAAGTGTCTTTATTGTGTGGTATCCCACAGTGCACTTCACCGCATCTACTCTAAGAAACCCACTCTTGCTGATCAGGTATCATCTTCATCTGCTGATTTTCTCTGTTCTGCTTATTTGTAACACACAGTTCATCATAGTACCTTAGTATAGTTATTGTGGTGAGTTCAGGGACCTAGCTGAAATCAGACTTGTGCTTTGGTGTATGAAAAATTAAAAAAAAATGTTTCCCTCCATAAAACAATCAGCCATCTACCTATCTTCACCCAGGTCGTTGTTAACTACGAGAATGCAGAGCTGGGACCTCGGGAGCGTGCCATGCTGGACTTTGCGATGGCCGTGTGTCGCTGTGACACCATCACTGAACAGCATTTCGAGTCTCTGGAGGAAGCGGGTTTTGATCGTGAGGACGCCTGGGACATCGCTGCCATTGCCGCCTTCTTTGCCATGTCCAACCGACTCGCCCATCTCACAGACATGAGGCCCAACCTAGAATTTTACAATATGGGTCGTGTACCGCGGGACAAGAGCAAGGACAAGGCAGCGGGAGACAGCAAGTGAAACACGGATCATGACACAGTCAAGATTACAAAAGGTCAAAGGTCATGTGACTAAATGTTTTACACAGTAACTAGTGTCTAATTTCTGTTTCTTTTCTCTCACATGTGAAAAATCTGATCCTTTAAACTTATGTTGAAATGAGACACGGTATCAGATCAACAGACGGCTGACTTGTCACTTACAGCTGTTGAACAGTAACTAGTATCACTGCAGTGACTGTGTTCTGACATCATCACTCAGGCACTGAACAACTTTACTGACTCCTTGGCAACAGGGATGACAAATCAAGACTGACGTGGAAAGAAAGTGAAATTAGTTTATTGATAATTTAACAATCTATGTTTTAAGTCAATCAAGGATCTCATACTGTATCTGTAAAACCTACATGTGAATAACTCTGGCCTTAAAAGACTGTGATGAGTCAAATGGTAAAAAGAAGTGTGAGTGAAACTGTATGAGTTTGTGAGATAAGACATATTGGTTTGTCCTTCCCATGTGATGGGGACAAGTTAATAATTTGCAGGTTGTTTTATATTAAACTTAACGACTGTACTTCATGTGACAGTTCATACAGTTGTCTTCTAACGCCGAGGGTTTGTATATTAAAAGCTTTGAAAATTTTTCACCTGAAATCCTAAATCTCAGGCAGCTCTCTATTTCCTTGTCTTGTTCTTTGTTATGATGTGCAGCATAATCAGCATTATTGACAGGCGTGATTTCGAAACTTTTAAAACAATTGCACTTTCCCTAAGCACCCACTTTGCCTTCTCAATAAATTCTATTTTTATGACGCTAACAGAGATTGAACACTTGACTTATTTTTCTGTCTCTATCACTTAGCTCTTGCAAATAAGACGAGACTTTTGGAGCATATTTAATGATTTCATATAAATCGTCCTCATCACAGTCACCACTGCTGGCAGGACAGTAAATGGTGAGACTGTGTAACACCAGTAGATGGCATTACACCCATAAACATACCAGAATGTCTTAAATTTACACTATTTAGGTAGGTAGGTAACAGAATGGCAGAGTTGCATTCGAGTCTTCAAAATGATGCTGAATTTCCTCCTCCCACAGACAGATATAGGATCATACATGATCTAATTTCATTTTCCCCCAATTTTTTTTTTTTTTTTTGTGGGGGGGACCTGCTTTATTGTTTGCGTTCCTGTGCTGTGTGTTTTCTAAAGTGACACAAGTCAAACATGGCTCCAGGCATCACCAGAAGGTTCACTTTGGTGAGCATTTGCAAGCGATGTTCAAGTTCCACGTGCTCGGTTGCAGTGAGAGTACCTCTCTGAGTTCGTCTGAAAAGCGCAAATGAGGACTCAAATGAATATTTAGGAGATATTTGCACTTTGAAAAATCAAGTGTCATTTGATATCATTGATATTAGTGTGAACACGTGTGAAAGTCATCCAAAGTTGGGATTTACTTCCGTGGAATGGGAGTCGTCAACCACAAACACACATTAAACCTGACTCAGAGAGTTTGAGGCCCGTTGTTGGACTATGTGTAAGACAATCTGCTGCTGTCACCAAAGGTCACTACACTGGCAGTTTTCTCCCCCGGCCTCTCCTGTCCTGTTCCTCTCACCCTAATGGAGAGTCATATGTCTTAGAAAATGCTCATGTACTGTTACAGTTTCTCATTAACCACCAGCCCTTGTGACCCCCATGTCTCCTGTTAGTATTAAAAGGGAACAACTGGCTCCAGACAAGGCTTATTTATGGTCTGGGCCGAACCCTGCATCACCCATCTTGCGGGTGTTCAGGCTAAGAGAGGGATAGACTACAACAGGTCAATTTCTACTATATCTACTGTTGGCAGAGATTGATGAAAAGATTAACAGCTTTCAGGTGGAGGCTTTCACTCCTCTCTTATTGTAGTCTGTCGGTACATTGATGGACAAATCAATAAGATTTTATCCTTGTTGTGAGCTGGAAGAGGAGTTTGGGGAGGCTTGATGTTGTGTCTTTATTCTCCTGAGGCAGATGAAACCATGATACACACAAGCATACAGTGTCAAATGGAGCATGATACAGCACAGGAGAAAAGAGACTTAGTTGTAAAGCAAGTAAGAGGAGTGATGAGGTTGTGGGTCAAGTGAAAAAAAAGAGGATGAACACCAGTCAAGTGGATATCAGTCATGAAGCTTAACTTCCACATAGACTTACAGTACTGTAAATTAAAGAGCAGCAGGGTTGACAACATCCTCCATCTGACCAGTGTTGCTATGTGACATAGTATATGTATGAAACATGGATATGAACTCCTGTAATAAAAAGTCAAGTGAATTTAATGATACATAAAATGGTTAAAATTCAAAGACTTGCCTCAGGACTGTGTTGCTTAAGGGAAATTTTTAATCTTTAAATTAATGAATGGGTTATTGTTATTGTGCAAACAGTACAACAAAATTTTATATATATATATATATATATATATATATATACATACAAGTCATATATATGACAAACCTTACAAATTATAAATGAAGCATTTGAAATGTGTGGTTATTATTGTTGGAAAATGATATCAGCGTATCAGTAAACATCTGTAATTTTACAGATGTAACCTTTCACATACTTTCTCCCAAACTGACAGACTTCATTTGGCTTCATTCCTGTGTTTTATGATATATTCTGATGTAGATCTGCCCTGTCTTTGTGTCTAAGCGCAGTCTCCAGACTTGGTGCTTTCAGAGTCAACCCACTCAGCTGGAGCAGAGATAAGAAGTGGAGTTTTTGGAAGAAGTGCTTCTCATCTTTTATGCCTCCTCTGGGTGTTCAGGCGAACTTGGCCTCTTCAATTTAACACAACTTTGAGTGTTGACAGACAACTCTTCCATTCTCTCACATTTGCTGGGGAGTGAAGGAATGACCTTAAAAATAAAAAAAAAAACTGGAGAAACATTATTGTTCTGCCCTGAATTACTCAACTTTTCCTCTTAAGGGTGTGATGATCAAGCTCGTCAAAATTTGCTGAAGATCTGTGCAGCTCGCTTTAGCTGTAACTTCAAATCCAGAGTCAAAACCTCACTCCAGACAACAGTGCTTGTTATTGTGATGTCAGGGCAGAAGATGGGAAACTGTGACTACTGATGTGATGATAAGATCAAGAATCAAGATAAGAAGCTAGAGCAAGAGAGGAATGATTACTCTCTAGGAAACAGTGTCTGCTGCTGCTGTTTTTGAATACAAAATGCTAACGTCTACAGTATCTGAGAAAACTTTAAAAGGCACCATCATATAAATAAGATAATAAATTGGTTTACAAAATAAAAAACTCTGACAAAACTAAAAATCAATATTCAGCACTTTCAACACTTGTAATGAGTGTGTATTTGATGCTGCAACTTTCTTGTGCTGCTTCCAAAGAACAAAAAACTTTTATCATATAAGAGGAAGACATCCAGGCTTTTCCATTATGTCCCAGTTTCATACCATTAACATATCTCTCATCACACACTGTAGTCAGGAAGTGTGTTTTGAATAAAGAGTACTGCAATGGTCATAAGCATGCCACAATGTCCAGATTTATTTTGAAATACAAAGCTACTAATAGGTCATAATTAAACATATCCATTAAAATCAACATTTGTGGTGGAAAAATAATTCTGGGAAGTGAAATCACTGATTTAGTGGAATTTGACAAAGCGTGAAAAAAGCAAATCACACTTGATTACAAAATTACTGGGAATGATAAAATGTAGCAACTGTTATACTGATTATATCATAAAGTCTATTTTGGAAAGGCTTTTTTTCCCTTTAACTAATGCTTTATTTACACAGAAGGGATGCACTCCCACTTTGTGACTCAGTGAAGAGAATGCAGACAGGCAGAAGGGCTGGATTTGAACCAAGTATGCACATATGGGACATTAGCAAATGGTCAGACACAAGGACGAGACCATTACCATCCCCTGTTAAGAATGTGTCACTTGCTGTTAAAAGTCTGAACAAGCGTGTGTGTGCAAGTCTATATATGCACACACTCTTGTGTTAGTGCATATATAGAAGTTTTGCTTCTCCAGCAAAGTGTGTGTGTGTGTGTGTTTAAATGAGGATGCTCTGTGTGCATTTGCAGCTGGGGTCATTTGCATTAATTTGGCTTGATGGAATTTCACATGTTACACAGCAGCTACTTCTCCCATATCGGCAAATCTAATCCCTGCAGACTCTACACCAGAGATAGAACATGCAGTCAGTCTCACAGCTGAGACACAGAGCACAAAAATAAAACATGGTCCTAGACAAACAGTGCATCAGTTTTTTTGATGAATTAGCATGTGCACAGGCAACATTGTAGAGGTCAGCAACACATCATTGTTGAAGCAGTTAAATGGTTGGTTGCAGCTCCATCTGTCCCATAAATAAAAAAAATATCTGTAATAAATGTCAAGTTTTGGTGTCAGCCTGTGAAACGTGATGAGTGAAAACGGATCTCATCCAGGAAAACGACACATGAACATGAACTTACATCTGAAGTAATTTTAGATTATGCATCATTAACTTTGTCATGTTCCTAATACTCATCACCTCCGAGGGTATTAATATCAATTTATGTCACATCCTAATAGACATTCAACAGACAAAGTGATCCTTTAAATGATATGTGCCTAATTTGTAAAATCACTGGGTCGTTGAGAGCAATCTTTGAAAGTGTACAAGATGAGTAACTTTAACAGTTCGTGGGGAAGCATGATGCAAGACAGGTACAACAGAAAAGTCAATTTGCACATCCTAAATCTGATCAGGGAGCTAGATGTGTCACTGCAGCTGTCACATAATGCATCATGATGATAAAAGTCGCGTCGCTGATGCTCAGATAAAGGTGTGGCAGCTGCTAAAGGAACTCTAAATAGCAGCCAATGAGCCTGTGAGAGTAGGAGCAAGTTACACGCTTGATACCTGCCAACAGGGGAGCTCAGTAACTCAGGACTAGAGCCCAGGTTCATCAAATTTGCTGTTCACCTGCCAGTAAAAACATACTGACATCACTGCATCTCCACATGGCCGGAGCTGTTTCCTGACCTCTCAGTCAACCAGTTTGAGAAGTGTTTCAGATTAGACTGTTCCAGACTGATAATCCAAATGCACATTCACTCAGATTACTTCATGCCTGCGGATTACAGGTCATGCATCATCTCATATTTGCTGCTGAAAGAGAGCGAGAGAGATTCATGCCTGTGCTGTTTGTGTTTGTTTGCGTAGCCTTGTTTGTTTTCTTGGTATTTGTATTTGTTACAGTGTGTGCTTGTTTTTGGCATTTATGGATTTCCCTGCACATACAGGCACTGAATAGCGTACACATTCCCTGCTTTTGTTGGGGGTTTAGTTTGTTTTAGAGTATTTAAAAAAGTGCAGATGAGTGTGACCTGAAGCCTGTCCTCTGAGCTCCAGAGCAACCTGGAACTAATGGCTTTAATATTCGATGGAGGATTGTCTAATCGCTCTGATGTGTTTCTTTTTTGTCGTCATTCCCATCTTAAAGATCAAAGGCTTCAATCTGCTTTGTTTTTTCTCTGTTCTCACCATGATTAGGTTTCCGATTATGCTTGCATCTAGGTTGTAATAACTATTTCCGAAGTCTGCTTTCTCAGCATGTGTCCTTGAAAACTTAGCAAAGATCACCACATGGGAGACTCTATTGTAAGCATTTGCAAATGCTGTGCTCATTTGTTTGTGTGTGTGCCACGAATATGAATATCATTGGACTCATTTAAATGCTGCCATATTTACACAGCTTACATATGCAGGTCATGTTTTGGCTAAAAGAGGAAGGAAGGGTCCTGCCCTGTCAGGAAAACTATTGCGGAGAGTAAGAGGAGACTGATGGATGACAGGAGTCCCTGCCCAGCCAACCACTGTGCCGTTCTCTCATTTGGCGATGCGTCACATTAGCATTCAGGCCATACCCCCCCCCCCCCAACCCTTTTTTCCACCACCCACTGAAATGAATCAGAGCTTATTACAGTAATGAAAGTGTCATGATAGAATTAATTAAATAACGTCTTAATGAATTACTAAAACGTGACAACACGGCCACGACAGGGGGACGGAGCATGATAACAGAAACCAAAGTGGAAGAGAGAAGGGAGAGCACAGTAGAAAGAAAGTAGTGTAAGTAAGGGTGGTGTTTGAAGGTGAGAGACTGTTTGGACCTGAGGAGCAGCAGACAGGTGGCCTGGCAACACGCAGGGCAAGGAGGGGAAAGATGATCATCTGGTGTGACAGTAGCGTCCAGCAGGGTTGCTTCTCAACTCCCAACTCCCCAGGGGGACTGTGGGAGTGGTGGATTGATTGGGCCTGGAATGAGAAAAAGTAAAGAGAGGCCACAGAGCTGATGTGGCTCTGTGAATTTTTGAAGAAGCAGTACAACCCACCCACAATCCATTGGCCACGCATACACACATGCACACACACACACACACACACACAGAAAGCTTCATTTTTCTTTTAACTAATAATGCTGGCCCAGCAGTTCAGCAGGCAGAGGTCGACGCCATATTGGATGGTAATAAGATTGAGCCTCAACCCATAACTTTTTTCATTGAATTCATTACTTTCCTGCCCTTTCCTCACTCTGCCCTATAGCCCTCTTGACTTATTTGTGGTTTTAGGTTTCAAAATAAATTACCCACAGTATATAATCTACTGTTGTTGCATTAACCATTACAGATTCAATTTCAATCTGTATTCTGAGAAGAATATCCAAAAAAAAAAAAAAAAAAAAAAAAACTAAAGAAAAGCATCTGTGTTTTGGTTCATAACTTTCTGATTCCCTGTGAAGTGTACATCAGCAGCACGCTGAGCTCAGCAGCCTGACCGTTTGACACTCTCTGAACATGCAATCTGGTCTTGCTTTGGTCCCCGCTGAGCACAGCATGTGTGAATGTGTTTATGCTGATGCCATACAAGCATGTTTGTGGTTATATGCGTGTGTGTGTACGTGGCAGAAGTTTTGTTAAAGTGTGAGGCACACCAACCACGTAGTCTTGCACCTTCCATGTTGCCCTCCCAGGTTCTGCATCCACAGCCTGACATAAAAACATCAACAACACTTGTTAACATGTTGTCATCTCAGAAGCCTCTTGATGCTAAAGGTCTGGGTGAGTATTTGAAGTGTTTTTAAATTAACTGCAAAGTCTGGCAGATGAGATATTTTCCTCACTGGGGGGCCAGGTTGATTAACTGGGGTAAACACATCTGTTCTAGCAGTTTATCTTTCCCAAGACTGTTATCTCATTTTCATAATGTAAGACATAGTAATTGACATGTTAGATATACGGAAGAGTGAGAAGAAGGGATTAGGAGTTCCACAGGAAGGCCTTTCAGGAATAACAGAAACCATTTGCATCTGTTTACAGAAGCATAAATGAAGAAAAAAAGACATTTGCCTGCAGGATTAATTTGCATCATTTTAGCAGCTACCTTCAAAAATCTCTCTACATCTGTAATAGTTTGTGGCAACAGTGCATTTCTTTTGTGTTTGTGTTCACAAAGCTCAAATGCAGTATAATTAGGCTATATAGGTTACACTGTGGAGCGGTAATCAGAATAAAGTTTAAAAAAACAAAAACAAAACACAATATTCTGTTTGATATGACATTTGCTTCATATGCATTATTTGAATATGTAGACTGTATTGTCCTACACCACGCCGCCACCAGGCCAGGCAGCCCTGAACAAGGAGAGTCAGCCACGCATGTTTAGACATACACACAGGCAGTAGCCCTCACCGCTGTAATACAGGAAGCAGGGACGAGGGGGCTGAGCCGCCAGTCCTCAGTCTTAAGGGGGGCATACGAAATGCACGGGGGGGGCACATTTATTGATCAGCATACAATACTTAGATAATCCTATACTCTGTTCGCACATCACTGACGCACACTAACCATGGCTTTAAACATCACCGACAGCAAATACGACCAGAGCAGCTATAGCCTGCAACATCAGTCCTCATAATTTACGCAATAAATTACAAAGGTGCAATGTTATCAATACCCACAAAACATAATACAACATATTAGATATAACACCAGCAGCATCTCTCTAACTGAAAAAGCACCACGCGGTGGCTGGTCAGTCAGCTGTCTGCCTAGTGTGTGTGAGTGTCACCGTGTCTGCCCATACGCGGTGGCTGAGCCTGTCTGCTGAGTGCTGGCGTCAGCCCGAGCTCGAACCGCCAGCAGCGAGGCCGGAGGAGCTGCCCCGCCCCTCGCTTCCTGGTCAGTCAGCTGTCTGCCTAGTGTGTGTGAGTGTCACCGTGTCTGCCCATACGCGGTGGCTGAGCCTGTCTGCTGAGTGCTGGCGTCAGCCCGAGCTCGAACCGCCAGCAGCGAGGCCGGAGGAGCTGCCCCGCCCCTCGCTTCCTGGTCAGTCAGCTGTCTGCCTAGTGTGTGTGAGTGTCACCGTGTCTGCCCATACGCGGTGGCTGAGCCTGTCTGCTGAGTGCTGGCGTCAGCCCGAGCTCGAACCGCCAGCAGCGAGGCCGGAGGAGCTGCCCCGCCCCTCGCTTCCTGGTCAGTCAGCTGTCTGCCTAGTGTGTGTGAGTGTCACCGTGTCTGCCCATACGCGGTGGCTGAGCCTGTCTGCTGAGTGCTGGCGTCAGCCCGAGCTCGAACCGCCAGCAGCGAGGCCGGAGGAGCTGCCCCGCCCCTCGCTTCCTGGTCAGTCAGCTGTCTGCCTAGTGTGTGTGAGTGTCACCGTGTCTGCCCATACGCGGTGGCTGAGCCTGTCTGCTGAGTGCTGGCGTCAGCCCGAGCTCGAACCGCCAGCAGCGAGGCCGGAGGAGCTGCCCCGCCCCTCGCTTCCTGGTCAGTCAGCTGTCTGCCTAGTGTGTGTGAGTGTCACCGTGTCTGCCCATACGCGGTGGCTGAGCCTGTCTGCTGAGTGCTGGCGTCAGCCCGAGCTCGAACCGCCAGCAGCGAGGCCGGAGGAGCTGCCCCGCCCCTCGCTTCCTGGTCAGTCAGCTGTCTGCCTAGTGTGTGTGAGTGTCACCGTGTCTGCCCATACGCGGTGGCTGAGCCTGTCTGCTGAGTGCTGGCGTCAGCCCGAGCTCGAACCGCCAGCAGCGAGGCCGGAGGAGCTGCCCCGCCCCTCGCTTCCTGGTCAGTCAGCTGTCTGCCTAGTGTGTGTGAGTGTCACCGTGTCTGCCCATACGCGGTGGCTGAGCCTGTCTGCTGAGTGCTGGCGTCAGCCCGAGCTCGAACCGCCAGCAGCGAGGCCGGAGGAGCTGCCCCGCCCCTCGCTTCCTGGTCAGTCAGCTGTCTGCCTAGTGTGTGTGAGTGTCACCGTGTCTGCCCATACGCGGTGGCTGAGCCTGTCTGCTGAGTGCTGGCGTCAGCCCGAGCTCGAACCGCCAGCAGCGAGGCCGGAGGAGCTGCCCCGCCCCTCGCTTCCTGGTCAGTCAGCTGTCTGCCTAGTGTGTGTGAGTGTCACCGTGTCTGCCCATACGCGGTGGCTGAGCCTGTCTGCTGAGTGCTGGCGTCAGCCCGAGCTCGAACCGCCAGCAGCGAGGCCGGAGGAGCTGCCCCGCCCCTCGCTTCCTGGTCAGTCAGCTGTCTGCCTAGTGTGTGTGAGTGTCACCGTGTCTGCCCATACGCGGTGGCTGAGCCTGTCTGCTGAGTGCTGGCGTCAGCCCGAGCTCGAACCGCCAGCAGCGAGGCCGGAGGAGCTGCCCCGCCCCTCGCTTCCTGGTCAGTCAGCTGTCTGCCTAGTGTGTGTGAGTGTCACCGTGTCTGCCCATACGCGGTGGCTGAGCCTGTCTGCTGAGTGCTGGCGTCAGCCCGAGCTCGAACCGCCAGCAGCGAGGCCGGAGGAGCTGCCCCGCCCCTCGCTTCCTGGTCAGTCAGCTGTCTGCCTAGTGTGTGTGAGTGTCACCGTGTCTGCCCATACGCGGTGGCTGAGCCTGTCTGCTGAGTGCTGGCGTCAGCCCGAGCTCGAACCGCCAGCAGCGAGGCCGGAGGAGCTGCCCCGCCCCTCGCTTCCTGGTCAGTCAGCTGTCTGCCTAGTGTGTGTGAGTGTCACCGTGTCTGCCCATACGCGGTGGCTGAGCCTGTCTGCTGAGTGCTGGCGTCAGCCCGAGCTCGAACCGCCAGCAGCGAGGCCGGAGGAGCTGCCCCGCCCCTCGCTTCCTGGTCAGTCAGCTGTCTGCCTAGTGTGTGTGAGTGTCACCGTGTCTGCCCATACGCGGTGGCTGAGCCTGTCTGCTGAGTGCTGGCGTCAGCCCGAGCTCGAACCGCCAGCAGCGAGGCCGGAGGAGCTGCCCCGCCCCTCGCTTCCTGGTCAGTCAGCTGTCTGCCTAGTGTGTGTGAGTGTCACCGTGTCTGCCCATACGCGGTGGCTGAGCCTGTCTGCTGAGTGCTGGCGTCAGCCCGAGCTCGAACCGCCAGCAGCGAGGCCGGAGGAGCTGCCCCGCCCCTCGCTTCCTGGTCAGTCAGCTGTCTGCCTAGTGTGTGTGAGTGTCACCGTGTCTGCCCATACGCGGTGGCTGAGCCTGTCTGCTGAGTGCTGGCGTCAGCCCGAGCTCGAACCGCCAGCAGCGAGGCCGGAGGAGCTGCCCCGCCCCTCGCTTCCTGGTCAGTCAGCTGTCTGCCTAGTGTGTGTGAGTGTCACCGTGTCTGCCCATACGCGGTGGCTGAGCCTGTCTGCTGAGTGCTGGCGTCAGCCCGAGCTCGAACCGCCAGCAGCGAGGCCGGAGGAGCTGCCCCGCCCCTCGCTTCCTGGTCAGTCAGCTGTCTGCCTAGTGTGTGTGAGTGTCACCGTGTCTGCCCATACGCGGTGGCTGAGCCTGTCTGCTGAGTGCTGGCGTCAGCCCGAGCTCGAACCGCCAGCAGCGAGGCCGGAGGAGCTGCCCCGCCCCTCGCTTCCTGGTCAGTCAGCTGTCTGCCTAGTGTGTGTGAGTGTCACCGTGTCTGCCCATACGCGGTGGCTGAGCCTGTCTGCTGAGTGCTGGCGTCAGCCCGAGCTCGAACCGCCAGCAGCGAGGCCGGAGGAGCTGCCCCGCCCCTCGCTTCCTGGTCA
Organism: Caranx ignobilis; assembly: GCA_021432705.1. NCBI lineage: Eukaryota > Metazoa > Chordata > Actinopteri > Carangiformes > Carangidae > Caranx > Caranx ignobilis. The sequence goes on along the minus strand of MU269981.1, from coordinate 14,347,338 downwards.
GTCAGCTGTCTGCCTAGTGTGTGTGAGTGTCACCGTGTCTGCCCATACGCGGTGGCTGAGCCTGTCTGCTGAGTGCTGGCGTCAGCCCGAGCTCGAACCGCCAGCAGCGAGGCCGGAGGAGCTGCCCCGCCCCTCGCTTCCTGGTCAGTCAGCTGTCTGCCTAGTGTGTGTGAGTGTCACCGTGTCTGCCCATACGCGGTGGCTGAGCCTGTCTGCTGAGTGCTGGCGTCAGCCCGAGCTCGAACCGCCAGCAGCGAGGCCGGAGGAGCTGCCCCGCCCCTCGCTTCCTGGTCAGTCAGCTGTCTGCCTAGTGTGTGTGAGTGTCACCGTGTCTGCCCATACGCGGTGGCTGAGCCTGTCTGCTGAGTGCTGGCGTCAGCCCGAGCTCGAACCGCCAGCAGCGAGGCCGGAGGAGCTGCCCCGCCCCTCGCTTCCTGGTCAGTCAGCTGTCTGCCTAGTGTGTGTGAGTGTCACCGTGTCTGCCCATACGCGGTGGCTGAGCCTGTCTGCTGAGTGCTGGCGTCAGCCCGAGCTCGAACCGCCAGCAGCGAGGCCGGAGGAGCTGCCCCGCCCCTCGCTTCCTGGTCAGTCAGCTGTCTGCCTAGTGTGTGTGAGTGTCACCGTGTCTGCCCATACGCGGTGGCTGAGCCTGTCTGCTGAGTGCTGGCGTCAGCCCGAGCTCGAACCGCCAGCAGCGAGGCCGGAGGAGCTGCCCCGCCCCTCGCTTCCTGGTCAGTCAGCTGTCTGCCTAGTGTGTGTGAGTGTCACCGTGTCTGCCCATACGCGGTGGCTGAGCCTGTCTGCTGAGTGCTGGCGTCAGCCCGAGCTCGAACCGCCAGCAGCGAGGCCGGAGGAGCTGCCCCGCCCCTCGCTTCCTGGTCAGTCAGCTGTCTGCCTAGTGTGTGTGAGTGTCACCGTGTCTGCCCATACGCGGTGGCTGAGCCTGTCTGCTGAGTGCTGGCGTCAGCCCGAGCTCGAACCGCCAGCAGCGAGGCCGGAGGAGCTGCCCCGCCCCTCGCTTCCTGGTCAGTCAGCTGTCTGCCTAGTGTGTGTGAGTGTCACCGTGTCTGCCCATACGCGGTGGCTGAGCCTGTCTGCTGAGTGCTGGCGTCAGCCCGAGCTCGAACCGCCAGCAGCGAGGCCGGAGGAGCTGCCCCGCCCCTCGCTTCCTGGTCAGTCAGCTGTCTGCCTAGTGTGTGTGAGTGTCACCGTGTCTGCCCATACGCGGTGGCTGAGCCTGTCTGCTGAGTGCTGGCGTCAGCCCGAGCTCGAACCGCCAGCAGCGAGGCCGGAGGAGCTGCCCCGCCCCTCGCTTCCTGGTCAGTCAGCTGTCTGCCTAGTGTGTGTGAGTGTCACCGTGTCTGCCCATACGCGGTGGCTGAGCCTGTCTGCTGAGTGCTGGCGTCAGCCCGAGCTCGAACCGCCAGCAGCGAGGCCGGAGGAGCTGCCCCGCCCCTCGCTTCCTGGTCAGTCAGCTGTCTGCCTAGTGTGTGTGAGTGTCACCGTGTCTGCCCATACGCGGTGGCTGAGCCTGTCTGCTGAGTGCTGGCGTCAGCCCGAGCTCGAACCGCCAGCAGCGAGGCCGGAGGAGCTGCCCCGCCCCTCGCTTCCTGGTCAGTCAGCTGTCTGCCTAGTGTGTGTGAGTGTCACCGTGTCTGCCCATACGCGGTGGCTGAGCCTGTCTGCTGAGTGCTGGCGTCAGCCCGAGCTCGAACCGCCAGCAGCGAGGCCGGAGGAGCTGCCCCGCCCCTCGCTTCCTGGTCAGTCAGCTGTCTGCCTAGTGTGTGTGAGTGTCACCGTGTCTGCCCATACGCGGTGGCTGAGCCTGTCTGCTGAGTGCTGGCGTCAGCCCGAGCTCGAACCGCCAGCAGCGAGGCCGGAGGAGCTGCCCCGCCCCTCGCTTCCTGGTCAGTCAGCTGTCTGCCTAGTGTGTGTGAGTGTCACCGTGTCTGCCCATACGCGGTGGCTGAGCCTGTCTGCTGAGTGCTGGCGTCAGCCCGAGCTCGAACCGCCAGCAGCGAGGCCGGAGGAGCTGCCCCGCCCCTCGCTTCCTGGTCAGTCAGCTGTCTGCCTAGTGTGTGTGAGTGTCACCGTGTCTGCCCATACGCGGTGGCTGAGCCTGTCTGCTGAGTGCTGGCGTCAGCCCGAGCTCGAACCGCCAGCAGCGAGGCCGGAGGAGCTGCCCCGCCCCTCGCTTCCTGGTCAGTCAGCTGTCTGCCTAGTGTGTGTGAGTGTCACCGTGTCTGCCCATACGCGGTGGCTGAGCCTGTCTGCTGAGTGCTGGCGTCAGCCCGAGCTCGAACCGCCAGCAGCGAGGCCGGAGGAGCTGCCCCGCCCCTCGCTTCCTGGTCAGTCAGCTGTCTGCCTAGTGTGTGTGAGTGTCACCGTGTCTGCCCATACGCGGTGGCTGAGCCTGTCTGCTGAGTGCTGGCGTCAGCCCGAGCTCGAACCGCCAGCAGCGAGGCCGGAGGAGCTGCCCCGCCCCTCGCTTCCTGGTCAGTCAGCTGTCTGCCTAGTGTGTGTGAGTGTCACCGTGTCTGCCCATACGCGGTGGCTGAGCCTGTCTGCTGAGTGCTGGCGTCAGCCCGAGCTCGAACCGCCAGCAGCGAGGCCGGAGGAGCTGCCCCGCCCCTCGCTTCCTGGTCAGTCAGCTGTCTGCCTAGTGTGTGTGAGTGTCACCGTGTCTGCCCATACGCGGTGGCTGAGCCTGTCTGCTGAGTGCTGGCGTCAGCCCGAGCTCGAACCGCCAGCAGCGAGGCCGGAGGAGCTGCCCCGCCCCTCGCTTCCTGGTCAGTCAGCTGTCTGCCTAGTGTGTGTGAGTGTCACCGTGTCTGCCCATACGCGGTGGCTGAGCCTGTCTGCTGAGTGCTGGCGTCAGCCCGAGCTCGAACCGCCAGCAGCGAGGCCGGAGGAGCTGCCCCGCCCCTCGCTTCCTGGTCAGTCAGCTGTCTGCCTAGTGTGTGTGAGTGTCACCGTGTCTGCCCATACGCGGTGGCTGAGCCTGTCTGCTGAGTGCTGGCGTCAGCCCGAGCTCGAACCGCCAGCAGCGAGGCCGGAGGAGCTGCCCCGCCCCTCGCTTCCTGGTCAGTCAGCTGTCTGCCTAGTGTGTGTGAGTGTCACCGTGTCTGCCCATACGCGGTGGCTGAGCCTGTCTGCTGAGTGCTGGCGTCAGCCCGAGCTCGAACCGCCAGCAGCGAGGCCGGAGGAGCTGCCCCGCCCCTCGCTTCCTGGTCAGTCAGCTGTCTGCCTAGTGTGTGTGAGTGTCACCGTGTCTGCCCATACGCGGTGGCTGAGCCTGTCTGCTGAGTGCTGGCGTCAGCCCGAGCTCGAACCGCCAGCAGCGAGGCCGGAGGAGCTGCCCCGCCCCTCGCTTCCTGGTCAGTCAGCTGTCTGCCTAGTGTGTGTGAGTGTCACCGTGTCTGCCCATACGCGGTGGCTGAGCCTGTCTGCTGAGTGCTGGCGTCAGCCCGAGCTCGAACCGCCAGCAGCGAGGCCGGAGGAGCTGCCCCGCCCCTCGCTTCCTGGTCAGTCAGCTGTCTGCCTAGTGTGTGTGAGTGTCACCGTGTCTGCCCATACGCGGTGGCTGAGCCTGTCTGCTGAGTGCTGGCGTCAGCCCGAGCTCGAACCGCCAGCAGCGAGGCCGGAGGAGCTGCCCCGCCCCTCGCTTCCTGGTCAGTCAGCTGTCTGCCTAGTGTGTGTGAGTGTCACCGTGTCTGCCCATACGCGGTGGCTGAGCCTGTCTGCTGAGTGCTGGCGTCAGCCCGAGCTCGAACCGCCAGCAGCGAGGCCGGAGGAGCTGCCCCGCCCCTCGCTTCCTGGTCAGTCAGCTGTCTGCCTAGTGTGTGTGAGTGTCACCGTGTCTGCCCATACGCGGTGGCTGAGCCTGTCTGCTGAGTGCTGGCGTCAGCCCGAGCTCGAACCGCCAGCAGCGAGGCCGGAGGAGCTGCCCCGCCCCTCGCTTCCTGGTCAGTCAGCTGTCTGCCTAGTGTGTGTGAGTGTCACCGTGTCTGCCCATACGCGGTGGCTGAGCCTGTCTGCTGAGTGCTGGCGTCAGCCCGAGCTCGAACCGCCAGCAGCGAGGCCGGAGGAGCTGCCCCGCCCCTCGCTTCCTGGTCAGTCAGCTGTCTGCCTAGTGTGTGTGAGTGTCACCGTGTCTGCCCATACGCGGTGGCTGAGCCTGTCTGCTGAGTGCTGGCGTCAGCCCGAGCTCGAACCGCCAGCAGCGAGGCCGGAGGAGCTGCCCCGCCCCTCGCTTCCTGGTCAGTCAGCTGTCTGCCTAGTGTGTGTGAGTGTCACCGTGTCTGCCCATACGCGGTGGCTGAGCCTGTCTGCTGAGTGCTGGCGTCAGCCCGAGCTCGAACCGCCAGCAGCGAGGCCGGAGGAGCTGCCCCGCCCCTCGCTTCCTGGTCAGTCAGCTGTCTGCCTAGTGTGTGTGAGTGTCACCGTGTCTGCCCATACGCGGTGGCTGAGCCTGTCTGCTGAGTGCTGGCGTCAGCCCGAGCTCGAACCGCCAGCAGCGAGGCCGGAGGAGCTGCCCCGCCCCTCGCTTCCTGGTCAGTCAGCTGTCTGCCTAGTGTGTGTGAGTGTCACCGTGTCTGCCCATACGCGGTGGCTGAGCCTGTCTGCTGAGTGCTGGCGTCAGCCCGAGCTCGAACCGCCAGCAGCGAGGCCGGAGGAGCTGCCCCGCCCCTCGCTTCCTGGTCAGTCAGCTGTCTGCCTAGTGTGTGTGAGTGTCACCGTGTCTGCCCATACGCGGTGGCTGAGCCTGTCTGCTGAGTGCTGGCGTCAGCCCGAGCTCGAACCGCCAGCAGCGAGGCCGGAGGAGCTGCCCCGCCCCTCGCTTCCTGGTCAGTCAGCTGTCTGCCTAGTGTGTGTGAGTGTCACCGTGTCTGCCCATACGCGGTGGCTGAGCCTGTCTGCTGAGTGCTGGCGTCAGCCCGAGCTCGAACCGCCAGCAGCGAGGCCGGAGGAGCTGCCCCGCCCCTCGCTTCCTGGTCAGTCAGCTGTCTGCCTAGTGTGTGTGAGTGTCACCGTGTCTGCCCATACGCGGTGGCTGAGCCTGTCTGCTGAGTGCTGGCGTCAGCCCGAGCTCGAACCGCCAGCAGCGAGGCCGGAGGAGCTGCCCCGCCCCTCGCTTCCTGGTCAGTCAGCTGTCTGCCTAGTGTGTGTGAGTGTCACCGTGTCTGCCCATACGCGGTGGCTGAGCCTGTCTGCTGAGTGCTGGCGTCAGCCCGAGCTCGAACCGCCAGCAGCGAGGCCGGAGGAGCTGCCCCGCCCCTCGCTTCCTGGTCAGTCAGCTGTCTGCCTAGTGTGTGTGAGTGTCACCGTGTCTGCCCATACGCGGTGGCTGAGCCTGTCTGCTGAGTGCTGGCGTCAGCCCGAGCTCGAACCGCCAGCAGCGAGGCCGGAGGAGCTGCCCCGCCCCTCGCTTCCTGGTCAGTCAGCTGTCTGCCTAGTGTGTGTGAGTGTCACCGTGTCTGCCCATACGCGGTGGCTGAGCCTGTCTGCTGAGTGCTGGCGTCAGCCCGAGCTCGAACCGCCAGCAGCGAGGCCGGAGGAGCTGCCCCGCCCCTCGCTTCCTGGTCAGTCAGCTGTCTGCCTAGTGTGTGTGAGTGTCACCGTGTCTGCCCATACGCGGTGGCTGAGCCTGTCTGCTGAGTGCTGGCGTCAGCCCGAGCTCGAACCGCCAGCAGCGAGGCCGGAGGAGCTGCCCCGCCCCTCGCTTCCTGGTCAGTCAGCTGTCTGCCTAGTGTGTGTGAGTGTCACCGTGTCTGCCCATACGCGGTGGCTGAGCCTGTCTGCTGAGTGCTGGCGTCAGCCCGAGCTCGAACCGCCAGCAGCGAGGCCGGAGGAGCTGCCCCGCCCCTCGCTTCCTGGTCAGTCAGCTGTCTGCCTAGTGTGTGTGAGTGTCACCGTGTCTGCCCATACGCGGTGGCTGAGCCTGTCTGCTGAGTGCTGGCGTCAGCCCGAGCTCGAACCGCCAGCAGCGAGGCCGGAGGAGCTGCCCCGCCCCTCGCTTCCTGGTCAGTCAGCTGTCTGCCTAGTGTGTGTGAGTGTCACCGTGTCTGCCCATACGCGGTGGCTGAGCCTGTCTGCTGAGTGCTGGCGTCAGCCCGAGCTCGAACCGCCAGCAGCGAGGCCGGAGGAGCTGCCCCGCCCCTCGCTTCCTGGTCAGTCAGCTGTCTGCCTAGTGTGTGTGAGTGTCACCGTGTCTGCCCATACGCGGTGGCTGAGCCTGTCTGCTGAGTGCTGGCGTCAGCCCGAGCTCGAACCGCCAGCAGCGAGGCCGGAGGAGCTGCCCCGCCCCTCGCTTCCTGGTCAGTCAGCTGTCTGCCTAGTGTGTGTGAGTGTCACCGTGTCTGCCCATACGCGGTGGCTGAGCCTGTCTGCTGAGTGCTGGCGTCAGCCCGAGCTCGAACCGCCAGCAGCGAGGCCGGAGGAGCTGCCCCGCCCCTCGCTTCCTGGTCAGTCAGCTGTCTGCCTAGTGTGTGTGAGTGTCACCGTGTCTGCCCATACGCGGTGGCTGAGCCTGTCTGCTGAGTGCTGGCGTCAGCCCGAGCTCGAACCGCCAGCAGCGAGGCCGGAGGAGCTGCCCCGCCCCTCGCTTCCTGGTCAGTCAGCTGTCTGCCTAGTGTGTGTGAGTGTCACCGTGTCTGCCCATACGCGGTGGCTGAGCCTGTCTGCTGAGTGCTGGCGTCAGCCCGAGCTCGAACCGCCAGCAGCGAGGCCGGAGGAGCTGCCCCGCCCCTCGCTTCCTGGTCAGTCAGCTGTCTGCCTAGTGTGTGTGAGTGTCACCGTGTCTGCCCATACGCGGTGGCTGAGCCTGTCTGCTGAGTGCTGGCGTCAGCCCGAGCTCGAACCGCCAGCAGCGAGGCCGGAGGAGCTGCCCCGCCCCTCGCTTCCTGGTCAGTCAGCTGTCTGCCTAGTGTGTGTGAGTGTCACCGTGTCTGCCCATACGCGGTGGCTGAGCCTGTCTGCTGAGTGCTGGCGTCAGCCCGAGCTCGAACCGCCAGCAGCGAGGCCGGAGGAGCTGCCCCGCCCCTCGCTTCCTGGTCAGTCAGCTGTCTGCCTAGTGTGTGTGAGTGTCACCGTGTCTGCCCATACGCGGTGGCTGAGCCTGTCTGCTGAGTGCTGGCGTCAGCCCGAGCTCGAACCGCCAGCAGCGAGGCCGGAGGAGCTGCCCCGCCCCTCGCTTCCTGGTCAGTCAGCTGTCTGCCTAGTGTGTGTGAGTGTCACCGTGTCTGCCCATACGCGGTGGCTGAGCCTGTCTGCTGAGTGCTGGCGTCAGCCCGAGCTCGAACCGCCAGCAGCGAGGCCGGAGGAGCTGCCCCGCCCCTCGCTTCCTGGTCAGTCAGCTGTCTGCCTAGTGTGTGTGAGTGTCACCGTGTCTGCCCATACGCGGTGGCTGAGCCTGTCTGCTGAGTGCTGGCGTCAGCCCGAGCTCGAACCGCCAGCAGCGAGGCCGGAGGAGCTGCCCCGCCCCTCGCTTCCTGGTCAGTCAGCTGTCTGCCTAGTGTGTGTGAGTGTCACCGTGTCTGCCCATACGCGGTGGCTGAGCCTGTCTGCTGAGTGCTGGCGTCAGCCCGAGCTCGAACCGCCAGCAGCGAGGCCGGAGGAGCTGCCCCGCCCCTCGCTTCCTGGTCAGTCAGCTGTCTGCCTAGTGTGTGTGAGTGTCACCGTGTCTGCCCATACGCGGTGGCTGAGCCTGTCTGCTGAGTGCTGGCGTCAGCCCGAGCTCGAACCGCCAGCAGCGAGGCCGGAGGAGCTGCCCCGCCCCTCGCTTCCTGGTCAGTCAGCTGTCTGCCTAGTGTGTGTGAGTGTCACCGTGTCTGCCCATACGCGGTGGCTGAGCCTGTCTGCTGAGTGCTGGCGTCAGCCCGAGCTCGAACCGCCAGCAGCGAGGCCGGAGGAGCTGCCCCGCCCCTCGCTTCCTGGTCAGTCAGCTGTCTGCCTAGTGTGTGTGAGTGTCACCGTGTCTGCCCATACGCGGTGGCTGAGCCTGTCTGCTGAGTGCTGGCGTCAGCCCGAGCTCGAACCGCCAGCAGCGAGGCCGGAGGAGCTGCCCCGCCCCTCGCTTCCTGGTCAGTCAGCTGTCTGCCTAGTGTGTGTGAGTGTCACCGTGTCTGCCCATACGCGGTGGCTGAGCCTGTCTGCTGAGTGCTGGCGTCAGCCCGAGCTCGAACCGCCAGCAGCGAGGCCGGAGGAGCTGCCCCGCCCCTCGCTTCCTGGTCAGTCAGCTGTCTGCCTAGTGTGTGTGAGTGTCACCGTGTCTGCCCATACGCGGTGGCTGAGCCTGTCTGCTGAGTGCTGGCGTCAGCCCGAGCTCGAACCGCCAGCAGCGAGGCCGGAGGAGCTGCCCCGCCCCTCGCTTCCTGGTCAGTCAGCTGTCTGCCTAGTGTGTGTGAGTGTCACCGTGTCTGCCCATACGCGGTGGCTGAGCCTGTCTGCTGAGTGCTGGCGTCAGCCCGAGCTCGAACCGCCAGCAGCGAGGCCGGAGGAGCTGCCCCGCCCCTCGCTTCCTGGTCAGTCAGCTGTCTGCCTAGTGTGTGTGAGTGTCACCGTGTCTGCCCATACGCGGTGGCTGAGCCTGTCTGCTGAGTGCTGGCGTCAGCCCGAGCTCGAACCGCCAGCAGCGAGGCCGGAGGAGCTGCCCCGCCCCTCGCTTCCTGGTCAGTCAGCTGTCTGCCTAGTGTGTGTGAGTGTCACCGTGTCTGCCCATACGCGGTGGCTGAGCCTGTCTGCTGAGTGCTGGCGTCAGCCCGAGCTCGAACCGCCAGCAGCGAGGCCGGAGGAGCTGCCCCGCCCCTCGCTTCCTGGTCAGTCAGCTGTCTGCCTAGTGTGTGTGAGTGTCACCGTGTCTGCCCATACGCGGTGGCTGAGCCTGTCTGCTGAGTGCTGGCGTCAGCCCGAGCTCGAACCGCCAGCAGCGAGGCCGGAGGAGCTGCCCCGCCCCTCGCTTCCTGGTCAGTCAGCTGTCTGCCTAGTGTGTGTGAGTGTCACCGTGTCTGCCCATACGCGGTGGCTGAGCCTGTCTGCTGAGTGCTGGCGTCAGCCCGAGCTCGAACCGCCAGCAGCGAGGCCGGAGGAGCTGCCCCGCCCCTCGCTTCCTGGTCAGTCAGCTGTCTGCCTAGTGTGTGTGAGTGTCACCGTGTCTGCCCATACGCGGTGGCTGAGCCTGTCTGCTGAGTGCTGGCGTCAGCCCGAGCTCGAACCGCCAGCAGCGAGGCCGGAGGAGCTGCCCCGCCCCTCGCTTCCTGGTCAGTCAGCTGTCTGCCTAGTGTGTGTGAGTGTCACCGTGTCTGCCCATACGCGGTGGCTGAGCCTGTCTGCTGAGTGCTGGCGTCAGCCCGAGCTCGAACCGCCAGCAGCGAGGCCGGAGGAGCTGCCCCGCCCCTCGCTTCCTGGTCAGTCAGCTGTCTGCCTAGTGTGTGTGAGTGTCACCGTGTCTGCCCATACGCGGTGGCTGAGCCTGTCTGCTGAGTGCTGGCGTCAGCCCGAGCTCGAACCGCCAGCAGCGAGGCCGGAGGAGCTGCCCCGCCCCTCGCTTCCTGGTCAGTCAGCTGTCTGCCTAGTGTGTGTGAGTGTCACCGTGTCTGCCCATACGCGGTGGCTGAGCCTGTCTGCTGAGTGCTGGCGTCAGCCCGAGCTCGAACCGCCAGCAGCGAGGCCGGAGGAGCTGCCCCGCCCCTCGCTTCCTGGTCAGTCAGCTGTCTGCCTAGTGTGTGTGAGTGTCACCGTGTCTGCCCATACGCGGTGGCTGAGCCTGTCTGCTGAGTGCTGGCGTCAGCCCGAGCTCGAACCGCCAGCAGCGAGGCCGGAGGAGCTGCCCCGCCCCTCGCTTCCTGGTCAGTCAGCTGTCTGCCTAGTGTGTGTGAGTGTCACCGTGTCTGCCCATACGCGGTGGCTGAGCCTGTCTGCTGAGTGCTGGCGTCAGCCCGAGCTCGAACCGCCAGCAGCGAGGCCGGAGGAGCTGCCCCGCCCCTCGCTTCCTGGTCAGTCAGCTGTCTGCCTAGTGTGTGTGAGTGTCACCGTGTCTGCCCATACGCGGTGGCTGAGCCTGTCTGCTGAGTGCTGGCGTCAGCCCGAGCTCGAACCGCCAGCAGCGAGGCCGGAGGAGCTGCCCCGCCCCTCGCTTCCTGGTCAGTCAGCTGTCTGCCTAGTGTGTGTGAGTGTCACCGTGTCTGCCCATACGCGGTGGCTGAGCCTGTCTGCTGAGTGCTGGCGTCAGCCCGAGCTCGAACCGCCAGCAGCGAGGCCGGAGGAGCTGCCCCGCCCCTCGCTTCCTGGTCAGTCAGCTGTCTGCCTAGTGTGTGTGAGTGTCACCGTGTCTGCCCATACGCGGTGGCTGAGCCTGTCTGCTGAGTGCTGGCGTCAGCCCGAGCTCGAACCGCCAGCAGCGAGGCCGGAGGAGCTGCCCCGCCCCTCGCTTCCTGGTCAGTCAGCTGTCTGCCTAGTGTGTGTGAGTGTCACCGTGTCTGCCCATACGCGGTGGCTGAGCCTGTCTGCTGAGTGCTGGCGTCAGCCCGAGCTCGAACCGCCAGCAGCGAGGCCGGAGGAGCTGCCCCGCCCCTCGCTTCCTGGTCAGTCAGCTGTCTGCCTAGTGTGTGTGAGTGTCACCGTGTCTGCCCATACGCGGTGGCTGAGCCTGTCTGCTGAGTGCTGGCGTCAGCCCGAGCTCGAACCGCCAGCAGCGAGGCCGGAGGAGCTGCCCCGCCCCTCGCTTCCTGGTCAGTCAGCTGTCTGCCTAGTGTGTGTGAGTGTCACCGTGTCTGCCCATACGCGGTGGCTGAGCCTGTCTGCTGAGTGCTGGCGTCAGCCCGAGCTCGAACCGCCAGCAGCGAGGCCGGAGGAGCTGCCCCGCCCCTCGCTTCCTGGTCAGTCAGCTGTCTGCCTAGTGTGTGTGAGTGTCACCGTGTCTGCCCATACGCGGTGGCTGAGCCTGTCTGCTGAGTGCTGGCGTCAGCCCGAGCTCGAACCGCCAGCAGCGAGGCCGGAGGAGCTGCCCCGCCCCTCGCTTCCTGGTCAGTCAGCTGTCTGCCTAGTGTGTGTGAGTGTCACCGTGTCTGCCCATACGCGGTGGCTGAGCCTGTCTGCTGAGTGCTGGCGTCAGCCCGAGCTCGAACCGCCAGCAGCGAGGCCGGAGGAGCTGCCCCGCCCCTCGCTTCCTGGTCAGTCAGCTGTCTGCCTAGTGTGTGTGAGTGTCACCGTGTCTGCCCATACGCGGTGGCTGAGCCTGTCTGCTGAGTGCTGGCGTCAGCCCGAGCTCGAACCGCCAGCAGCGAGGCCGGAGGAGCTGCCCCGCCCCTCGCTTCCTGGTCAGTCAGCTGTCTGCCTAGTGTGTGTGAGTGTCACCGTGTCTGCCCATACGCGGTGGCTGAGCCTGTCTGCTGAGTGCTGGCGTCAGCCCGAGCTCGAACCGCCAGCAGCGAGGCCGGAGGAGCTGCCCCGCCCCTCGCTTCCTGGTCAGTCAGCTGTCTGCCTAGTGTGTGTGAGTGTCACCGTGTCTGCCCATACGCGGTGGCTGAGCCTGTCTGCTGAGTGCTGGCGTCAGCCCGAGCTCGAACCGCCAGCAGCGAGGCCGGAGGAGCTGCCCCGCCCCTCGCTTCCTGGTCAGTCAGCTGTCTGCCTAGTGTGTGTGAGTGTCACCGTGTCTGCCCATACGCGGTGGCTGAGCCTGTCTGCTGAGTGCTGGCGTCAGCCCGAGCTCGAACCGCCAGCAGCGAGGCCGGAGGAGCTGCCCCGCCCCTCGCTTCCTGGTCAGTCAGCTGTCTGCCTAGTGTGTGTGAGTGTCACCGTGTCTGCCCATACGCGGTGGCTGAGCCTGTCTGCTGAGTGCTGGCGTCAGCCCGAGCTCGAACCGCCAGCAGCGAGGCCGGAGGAGCTGCCCCGCCCCTCGCTTCCTGGTCAGTCAGCTGTCTGCCTAGTGTGTGTGAGTGTCACCGTGTCTGCCCATACGCGGTGGCTGAGCCTGTCTGCTGAGTGCTGGCGTCAGCCCGAGCTCGAACCGCCAGCAGCGAGGCCGGAGGAGCTGCCCCGCCCCTCGCTTCCTGGTCAGTCAGCTGTCTGCCTAGTGTGTGTGAGTGTCACCGTGTCTGCCCATACGCGGTGGCTGAGCCTGTCTGCTGAGTGCTGGCGTCAGCCCGAGCTCGAACCGCCAGCAGCGAGGCCGGAGGAGCTGCCCCGCCCCTCGCTTCCTGGTCAGTCAGCTGTCTGCCTAGTGTGTGTGAGTGTCACCGTGTCTGCCCATACGCGGTGGCTGAGCCTGTCTGCTGAGTGCTGGCGTCAGCCCGAGCTCGAACCGCCAGCAGCGAGGCCGGAGGAGCTGCCCCGCCCCTCGCTTCCTGGTCAGTCAGCTGTCTGCCTAGTGTGTGTGAGTGTCACCGTGTCTGCCCATACGCGGTGGCTGAGCCTGTCTGCTGAGTGCTGGCGTCAGCCCGAGCTCGAACCGCCAGCAGCGAGGCCGGAGGAGCTGCCCCGCCCCTCGCTTCCTGGTCAGTCAGCTGTCTGCCTAGTGTGTGTGAGTGTCACCGTGTCTGCCCATACGCGGTGGCTGAGCCTGTCTGCTGAGTGCTGGCGTCAGCCCGAGCTCGAACCGCCAGCAGCGAGGCCGGAGGAGCTGCCCCGCCCCTCGCTTCCTGGTCAGTCAGCTGTCTGCCTAGTGTGTGTGAGTGTCACCGTGTCTGCCCATACGCGGTGGCTGAGCCTGTCTGCTGAGTGCTGGCGTCAGCCCGAGCTCGAACCGCCAGCAGCGAGGCCGGAGGAGCTGCCCCGCCCCTCGCTTCCTGGTCAGTCAGCTGTCTGCCTAGTGTGTGTGAGTGTCACCGTGTCTGCCCATACGCGGTGGCTGAGCCTGTCTGCTGAGTGCTGGCGTCAGCCCGAGCTCGAACCGCCAGCAGCGAGGCCGGAGGAGCTGCCCCGCCCCTCGCTTCCTGGTCAGTCAGCTGTCTGCCTAGTGTGTGTGAGTGTCACCGTGTCTGCCCATACGCGGTGGCTGAGCCTGTCTGCTGAGTGCTGGCGTCAGCCCGAGCTCGAACCGCCAGCAGCGAGGCCGGAGGAGCTGCCCCGCCCCTCGCTTCCTGGTCAGTCAGCTGTCTGCCTAGTGTGTGTGAGTGTCACCGTGTCTGCCCATACGCGGTGGCTGAGCCTGTCTGCTGAGTGCTGGCGTCAGCCCGAGCTCGAACCGCCAGCAGCGAGGCCGGAGGAGCTGCCCCGCCCCTCGCTTCCTGGTCAGTCAGCTGTCTGCCTAGTGTGTGTGAGTGTCACCGTGTCTGCCCATACGCGGTGGCTGAGCCTGTCTGCTGAGTGCTGGCGTCAGCCCGAGCTCGAACCGCCAGCAGCGAGGCCGGAGGAGCTGCCCCGCCCCTCGCTTCCTGGTCAGTCAGCTGTCTGCCTAGTGTGTGTGAGTGTCACCGTGTCTGCCCATACGCGGTGGCTGAGCCTGTCTGCTGAGTGCTGGCGTCAGCCCGAGCTCGAACCGCCAGCAGCGAGGCCGGAGGAGCTGCCCCGCCCCTCGCTTCCTGGTCAGTCAGCTGTCTGCCTAGTGTGTGTGAGTGTCACCGTGTCTGCCCATACGCGGTGGCTGAGCCTGTCTGCTGAGTGCTGGCGTCAGCCCGAGCTCGAACCGCCAGCAGCGAGGCCGGAGGAGCTGCCCCGCCCCTCGCTTCCTGGTCAGTCAGCTGTCTGCCTAGTGTGTGTGAGTGTCACCGTGTCTGCCCATACGCGGTGGCTGAGCCTGTCTGCTGAGTGCTGGCGTCAGCCCGAGCTCGAACCGCCAGCAGCGAGGCCGGAGGAGCTGCCCCGCCCCTCGCTTCCTGGTCAGTCAGCTGTCTGCCTAGTGTGTGTGAGTGTCACCGTGTCTGCCCATACGCGGTGGCTGAGCCTGTCTGCTGAGTGCTGGCGTCAGCCCGAGCTCGAACCGCCAGCAGCGAGGCCGGAGGAGCTGCCCCGCCCCTCGCTTCCTGGTCAGTCAGCTGTCTGCCTAGTGTGTGTGAGTGTCACCGTGTCTGCCCATACGCGGTGGCTGAGCCTGTCTGCTGAGTGCTGGCGTCAGCCCGAGCTCGAACCGCCAGCAGCGAGGCCGGAGGAGCTGCCCCGCCCCTCGCTTCCTGGTCAGTCAGCTGTCTGCCTAGTGTGTGTGAGTGTCACCGTGTCTGCCCATACGCGGTGGCTGAGCCTGTCTGCTGAGTGCTGGCGTCAGCCCGAGCTCGAACCGCCAGCAGCGAGGCCGGAGGAGCTGCCCCGCCCCTCGCTTCCTGGTCAGTCAGCTGTCTGCCTAGTGTGTGTGAGTGTCACCGTGTCTGCCCATACGCGGTGGCTGAGCCTGTCTGCTGAGTGCTGGCGTCAGCCCGAGCTCGAACCGCCAGCAGCGAGGCCGGAGGAGCTGCCCCGCCCCTCGCTTCCTGGTCAGTCAGCTGTCTGCCTAGTGTGTGTGAGTGTCACCGTGTCTGCCCATACGCGGTGGCTGAGCCTGTCTGCTGAGTGCTGGCGTCAGCCCGAGCTCGAACCGCCAGCAGCGAGGCCGGAGGAGCTGCCCCGCCCCTCGCTTCCTGGTCAGTCAGCTGTCTGCCTAGTGTGTGTGAGTGTCACCGTGTCTGCCCATACGCGGTGGCTGAGCCTGTCTGCTGAGTGCTGGCGTCAGCCCGAGCTCGAACCGCCAGCAGCGAGGCCGGAGGAGCTGCCCCGCCCCTCGCTTCCTGGTCAGTCAGCTGTCTGCCTAGTGTGTGTGAGTGTCACCGTGTCTGCCCATACGCGGTGGCTGAGCCTGTCTGCTGAGTGCTGGCGTCAGCCCGAGCTCGAACCGCCAGCAGCGAGGCCGGAGGAGCTGCCCCGCCCCTCGCTTCCTGGTCAGTCAGCTGTCTGCCTAGTGTGTGTGAGTGTCACCGTGTCTGCCCATACGCGGTGGCTGAGCCTGTCTGCTGAGTGCTGGCGTCAGCCCTGACAGTCCCGTCGCCAGACCTCAGTCTTAAGGGGGGCATACGACATACACCGGGGGGCACAATTATCAATCAGCATACAATAATTAGATAATCCTATAGTCCATTCGCGCACCACTGACGCACACTAATCATTTAATCCTTTAAACATCACCGACAGCAAATATGACCAGAGCAGGTATAGCCTGCAACATCAGTCCTCATAATTTAACGCAATAAATTACAAAGGTGCAATGTTATCAATATCCACAAAACATAATACAACATATTAGATATAACACCAGCAGCACCTCTCAAACTGAAAAAGCACCACAGCGGGTACATTTAAAAGTGATCAACACGCGCACACACACACACACACACTGTGAACCTACTTTGAGTGGAGGCAGCGCAGTCAGTACAGCGGCAGGCGGCGTTTCTCCGAGCTGAACCTCCTCATCAGCCCATCCTTCCATTCGGATTTAAACTTGTGAGTGAGGTCCTTTTCAAAAGCAAGCTGAATCAACTGGGCCTTGCGTCTGTGGAGCATACTGCACCGATGCTCCGAAAACACGTTTTTGAGCGTGGAAAACGAGTTTTCACACATTGCTGTGGAAGCTCCTAATGTTAGGGCAAGGGTGTAGGCTGTGACAACAGTCGGCATAGCCTGGAGCGTACCGTTGAATGTGCTAAGGATGTTGGCTATTGTCCATTTTCCATCTTCGGGGGGAACCGGGGTGTCAGTCATTTTCTTCAGCAGGACCTCACGAGCCATAGAATATTCAGATTCAACCACATCAGCTCTAGCTAGTGCCAGTAGAGGGGTTACCTTTGATGGTTCCAAGAAATTATCCTCGGCCTCTGGGTTCAAAGCAGCCAGTGCGCCAATTAGCGCGCTACCGCGCTCTCCAAAAGGCGCATCCATCTCTGCTTGTACAGCATCAATAACACTGTAAAATATTCTTTTGAACTCAGTCTTTTCGTTTGTCCCTCTGTGGTTGCCCAATGGTTTCTTCGACAGCAAATCCACGCGGTAACTGCTGCGCGGCAACAGTGACGTAGGCTAGGTAACATACGTAGCCGAACTTTCAAACAAAATCACACCATTTTTATTTTTAAGAAAATATTTTTAATGTCTTGTTTGATAAATAATGCAACATTCGAATATCTTAACACAAAAATAACTACTATTTATTAATTCAATTAAAAAAGTTTTTTTTTTTTTTTCAGATCTGTGCCTCCTGTGGGGGGGCACAAGCAGCTTGAGGGGCGGGCACGACCCCCTATGGCCCGCCCATAGCGACGGGTATGGCGGTACCCTACACCACGCCGCCACCAGGCCAGGCAGCCCTGAATAGGGAGAGTCAGCCACACATGTTAACACATACACACAGGCAGAGCCCTCACCGCTGTAATACAGGAAGCAGGGACTAGGGGGCTGAGCCGCCAGCCCCGTGGTCGCGGTACCCTACACCACTCCGCCACCAGGCCAGGCAGCCCGCGCCGTCATCAGCATTATGCTCTGACCCCAGACGACCTCAGAGGGACATAAGGATGAACAGATTTTGTAATTATACTGTGCATGATGTGGTGAGTGATTTCTACATATTCTCCAAATTTTTTGGATATTTACTAGCTTAAAATGGAATTGGAAGAGTTTTCACTATCAACAAATAGTTTTTGCAGGTTTGCTACAGCCATACAACAAAATCAATCCAGTACTTGCTCTTACATCCTTAACACCATCCAGACCTTCACTTATTCCTGCAGCTGTTTTTTTTTTATTGACTAGAAAATATAGGCCTTCACAAAGAAGGTTTACATTCAACAAGATTTCTTGACTGTTCATCTATCCAAAAGTAGTTCACCTGCAAATTTGGAGATCATTAAGGTTTTGTTTGTTTGTTTGTTTGTTTGTTTTTTGTAGGCCACTGTTTCCTTTATCTGCCTGTACACATTGCACTGAGTTGGTGTTATGTTATATTCATAAGGTTTTACATAAGGTTCAGTGCGCTGCTCTGCTCTCTGTCACACACACACACACACACACACACACACACACACACACACACACAGACTGTAGATTTAAATATATATTTTCAAACTTAAGATCTATATGATCACAAAGAATTTTCTATCTAGATAGTTTCCCTTATAATATATGTATAACTAACAGTTAACATGTTGTAAAGTGTCACACAAAAGACAAAGGCAACACTTTGTGTGATGCAGTGTGTATTTTTCTTACCTCAGTCACTTCCTCATATGACATCATTGCCCTAATAATTTGGTCAGACTTAGCTTTGAGCAGTTACTCGCAGTGATTCAGTCTCACCAGAGTAAGGTAAGGTAAGAGCAGTTAGATAGCACCAGTGGGAGTTGAGTTCACCAGCTGTGTGTTTGGGTGCACTCCTGTTTGATTTCAGGTTGTGCCTGGAGCTGGGCGGTTTGGGTCGTCCTTGACTTTTCCTGCCTCCAGTGATGATTGTTGTTTATGTGACTGAGACAGCACTGATGTTCTTTCACCTTGTTTTATCTCATTACTTACGACAATAATTAAAGTAATTGATTATGTGATTGAGTTGAATGAAGACCCTGATACAGGCTCAGATTCTGACTCTAGCTTTCTTTCTTTCCATGTCTTGTCTGTATATTTTGTTCACTCCGGTATATAATCTTCAGTGCATACACACACACACACAGCTCACCACTCTCACTCCCAAACCCTTTAGGATGTAGCTAAGGTAAGCAGAACAAAACAGAGAAGGGTCGCAGAAATAGAGAGAGGGATTAACCTTTAACACAGAGGCTGCATGTTTTTCAGCCAAGACACTTTAATATCTTTCAGGCATCCAAGTGTGTGCGCGCACACACACACACACACACACACACACACACACACACACACAGAAAGCTTAATTTTTCTTTTACTTAATAATACACAAAACCAACTTTCACACTACCAAACTTAGAAGCATACACCTTCATTCACCCCCCCAGTTTAATCTGCTTGTATGTGTTCCTTCAAAAACTAGTCGAACATGGCACAAATGCATACACACACACAGGGAGAAAGAGAGAGAGATCAGCATATGGATCGTCAGAGCTCAGTATCTCTATATCCTCTAACCTATGAGCCTTGTTGCAGGGATTCTCCGTTTTATCCTCAGTTATGTAATATTCTTTATGTGTGGCCCACTGACTGATTGCAGCCCTAAACCCTTCAGTCCAAGCTCTCAGATCTCTTCTATCCATAAATGCTTTTTTTTTTTTAGTATTTTACACTAGCCAGCTGAATGAATAAGGTTAAGGGAATTATAACATCATATTTACTGTTGGTCTTTGTTGACTTCTTTGCTCTCTGCAGTAGATTAATCACCAAAATGTAACATTACTCTAGAAGTGTAGAAGTGGGTCATACATTTCCACTGTAACAGGAAAAATCCCATAAACAGAACTTATAGTCCATGAAAATCACAGAATATTTAACACTGCCTTCTTGTTTCACTTTCTGAAGTCTAAGTAATGTTGCAGTTTAATGGGGCAATTGCATTAAGGATACCATTGCATAACCAGTGCAGCTGCTCTTCTGTTTACAGTGTGATCACTCCAAATCACAATTGCTATAACTGCCAACCAAAGTGCAATCATACAGTTTGATGTTTCATAGATCTACTGGTGAATCACTTTTTAAAAAGCTTATTCAAAGTGCTGAGTACTGCTCCGCCCACGAGCTACAGTACTTTCATCTGCCTCCGTCATGGACTGTTTCACTCATTTTTATTCCCATGCCCCTTTAATAAATGATTAGAATACTGACACAGCAGGAGGCATAACTCAGCACTTTAGTGTCCCTGTGTGTTACAGAGTTTATCTGCAATTTTAGACATCACATTTATCAGTAATAAACAGTGTACATGCATTAGACAGTCCCCAGTGAAAAGACCATCTACCTCAGTAGAGTATGTAATACTCAGATAAATCAAATACACCCAAGTGTGTGTGTGTGTGTATGTGTGTGTGTTTCTAAGAAGATAAAATATGACTTTGATCATTTTTTAGGTTTTTAAAGCTGAAGAAGCGATGGCCTTGCAGGCATATTTCATAGCCTCTAAAACAAAAATGTTTATTTTAGTTTTGCTCGATAAATTTCTTCCTATTAAGTAAAACTGCTTCTTTTTTTGTTTTTCTTTTGCTCACGGTAACTCTAACTCATACATTTCAATGGATAGATAGATTTTAAAATTCTACTGAAAGAGGTTTTACACTCCTTTAAAATCTTTTCCTGATTTAATTCAGAAAAAAAGATTTATTGTCCAAGGACATTGCTGATTGGAAAGGATTTCAATAGTGTGCAGCCTTACTAATAAAAACCTTATCTATAAAAAAATAAATGCACCAACCACTCTGCCTGAAATGAGGGCCCAGTCTCCTTGATTGGAGTTCATCCACAAAACATCAAACAATTGAAAGTAGAGAGGAAGCCTTTGTTGGTTGAACAAAAAAAAAAAAAAAAAAAATCAGAACATATTTCCTAGACCACAGATGGAAAACATGCCCCATATTTTTTGTTTGCATGCTTTTTTGTGTGTTTTGTTTTATTTTTTTGGCCTATTTCAGCTCAGATTTCTATTTGATTTCCGCTCCCATTCAATGTTTTATTTCCCTTCCTTATCTGATCCCGAGAACCATCTTCTACATGACTGAAGAAAACCGAAGAAAACTGTTACTGAAATAAATGGAATCTGCACATTTTATGTAAAATTGAGAACATTGTGCTCACATTGCCCTGATGCTATCGTCCGAGATGTACAAAAGGCTTGAGATTCATTGTGAAGATTCACAGTTGATGCTGAATTTATTACTTTCTTTCTGCCTTTATGTCTTAGTTAACACACACTCGCCCATTAGAATACTGTGAATATTTCAAAGTGATACAAGCTGGAGACAAAAACACCAGATGTTGTAATGTCTGACTAATCTTCGTAATCATCAGTGAGGATGCTGACATTGTATTAATTGATGTGCTCATCATTAAATACGCTACTCGTCTGCTATTAATACGATTGAGTCACAGCCATTTAAAACCATTTATTCCCGTTTCCATTGTTTTATCCCCATTAAAACCAGCCTTTAAATTTTGCAGTTAAGACATCTGGCTGATCTGTTTTCTTCCAAACTGGCAGCTCACAGTAAAGCAGAGTGCAGTCTCACTGAACTTGTGACTAGTGGATGGAGTTTAATAGTGTTTAAACTACTGAAATCATTCCAGTAAGTTACATTTACTGCGATTTTGATTTCGGATATTATTATAGACTGACCAAGCATTCCCCAGAGCCTGTTATACAGAGAATAAATAGACTTTTATTAACACAGAGCCAAAAATTGACACTTGAATGACAGAGAAAGAGAGAAAAAAGAGACCAATAACTGTAGCTACAACAAAGAGGTGGCTGGGAGGTGGAGGAAGAACTTAACACATTAAAAGCTTTGTTGTATGAATCAGTCACTCGACTCCCTCTACGAAACACAGGCACAACTTATTCACACTAGGGCCTTTTATAAATCTACAGTATGTTCTCCAGTGATACGGTGGCAGGTGGAGTTGAGAGGTTTTGTCCTTGCCGTCAAGTCTCTTTTCCACTGTCTGTGGTGTCAGAGGTTCACAGCAGTCACATCGCTCTTCATCCTCTATGACCACTTACATGCAGTCATGAGCATTAAGTCCAAATTCCTGTTCATCTTTTAGGGGTATATGAGTGTGAATATTTTTACAGCCACAGCCACAATTTCTTTTTTTCATAACTATTGCAACTACTTGACCTTTTTCCTAAAGATAAATGAATAAGTTGAGTGTCAGGCCACCTGGTTAAAAGACGAAGTATTTGACTGTACTTTAGAAAGACACCTGTGTGCCTTCAACACCAGTGGATACCACTCAACATGGTGCTTTTTAATACAATATACTGGACGTTTCACACACTGTCCCAAACTGTTGACTACTGGCTTAAAGTGAACAGTGTTCCTAAATGAACATTGTTATGTTGATAAAGAAAATGCCTGTACACAACTGTCAAAGCAGTGAGGTTGTGTCCAGTGCTATGCTGAACAAAGTGGAAAAAAAAACAAAAAAAACACTAAAATTCACAGTGAAACATCTCATTTCAGTATCTAACCTAACATCATTACAGGGATGGTACATCATCAGAGATAAGTCTGTGACTCCATTATCAAGAGTTCATAAAGTGAACAGTCGGTGTATGAGCTCAGACTGAGGTGGTATTTATACATGTGCATGTGTGGATTTGTACATACAGGACAACAACAGTTGAACTGGCTGAAATGAACTAGAGAAGAGGCGGTGAGGTGGACTGTGGTGCTGCAATGTGTCACTGCAGTAAATTAAGCGTTTTTTTTTTTTTTTTTTTTTAATGACTGGTGCAGATACAACAATGATATTTAAAGACAACCACATTATCTTTTCCTTATTGATATCTAACTCAGTGTAGAACAGAAAATCTATACAGTGCACTGCTCTACTTCGCCAGTGATTCCCAACCTTTTGCTTCTAGTCGCCCAAGGTGCCTTCGCTGTTTCGTCTGCATGACTAACGTCTTTTCCTCTTCTAGATATGAACAATTTGTCACTGACATCAAGACAGAGAGGGATGATCAATTCATGATTCTTTTCCTAATTTGGAATTTGCTCAGGAAACATAGTGATGTGTCTGTGTAATTACTCGCTCATCAATCGTCAGAGGTTCAATTAAATACATGATTCAGCAGTTTGGCAGAACTGCAAGGCTCTGCTTCTTCTGCACTACATCTTTTGGAGGTTTTACTATTTTTCTTGTAAAACACTGTGTGGCTCACCTCCTATCCAATGGGATGTTCAGACTGTAGGTTGGGGACCACATACAGCACTGCACTCTCTCATTTCATCCTCTTCTTTATTTTGCACATTCCTCCTTCCCTCTCTGCTGCTGCTGCTACTGCTGCTGCAACCAGCTATGTGAAGTCCTTAGAAACAGCCTCTATGAAGTTGGGTGCTGACATGAGAATGGTGAAGGTGCAAATGATGGAGAATAGAGAGAAGGCCACCAGGCACAGTCGGTCCACCACCGCCGCAGCAAACTTCCACTCGCTGCAGATGGCCTCAGCCTCGTCCTGGTCCCGGAACCGCTGGGCTATGTATGACACCTCCTCCAGGATGCGCTGGATCTCTGGTGGGGGAATGCCAACTCCCATCCCAAGGCCTCCCACGCCACCACCAACTCCTCCAGGTGGCTCAGCCTCATCGCTCGGGGAGTTGTGGGCACGACCACCTAACGCTACCCCGGAGTCGCTAGAGGGTGGGCAGTGTGGGCTCTCTATAGGGTGGTAACTACCAAAGTAGAGGCTCATGGAACCATTGGAGGTACCTGTGGGGCATGGGGCGCAGGATGTCTGTGAGAGGGGCACAGAGAGGCTCGGTACTGTGCCCATCTCTATGGAGCTGGTGCTGGAGTGGTGCTGGGAGGCATGGCGGTACTTGTATCCGGGCCGCTTGCGCTCATCTCCAGGTTGTTTCATACGAAGAAACCAGGCACACCAGTTCAACAGAACCACACGAACCTGGAAGGAGAGAGAGTATCAGATCAGATCCATTCACATACAGACACTTGTGCCAGGTATCTACACTATATCAGATTAAACCTGTGTCAGTTACTCACCCACTTTGGCATCTTGCCTCCTTGAGGGTCATGATGGTGAAACTGCAGCACAATGACCGTCACCACCACAGACATTCCCACAATCATCATGGTGCTGGCAAAGTACTGGGCTGCCAGGTACACACACACGTAAAAAACAATCAACATGCTATTAGTTTTATGTTCATTCATAAATAAGCACCAGGCATTTTATAACTTGTTGAATAACTTTCTCTTTTCAGTCTGCTTGAGCTACCCTGTGGTCACATTTAATAAACATGTACTAACAGGTAAAACATGAAGCTTATATTAAGTACAGAAAATAGGTTGATTTCACACTCGAGCATGAAAGGAAAGCAAGTCTGATCAATCTGCGCAATAAGCTACATCGCCATGGGGAAAGGATGCACACTTGAACTCAAACAGAAATGAAAATCTGTGCAGAACTTGTGACAAAACAGAGAATAGGGGTAAACAAACCAGAAAACAGTAGAGGAGAGGGAGATTAGCGCTGGTTC
Organism: Caranx ignobilis; assembly: GCA_021432705.1. Taxonomy (NCBI): domain Eukaryota; kingdom Metazoa; phylum Chordata; class Actinopteri; order Carangiformes; family Carangidae; genus Caranx; species Caranx ignobilis. The sequence goes on along the minus strand of MU269981.1, from coordinate 14,324,218 downwards.
TGGAGGGATGTTTTCACCCACATGAGGGAGCAGCAGGGGAGCACTAAATTAACACTCTGTTCTCTCCCAGCATGTACAAACACACAGACACACTCATGGTATATCTAAAGGCCTGCCCCCCCCCCCCCCCCCCCCCCCCCCCCCCCCCCCCCCCCCCCCGTTTGGAAGTGGCCATAAACAAAGACAAGCCAACAGCTAAACATGAGTACAGTCCCCGAAGCTCCAAAGTCAAACTTAAACCTCATGAGGTCAGAGATTATGAACTTATTTGTCATGTCTTGGATATAAAGGTGGAAGGAAAGGGGGAGGATGCAAAAACTAAGAGAAGAAGGTTGGAGAGGAGGATAATAAAACAAAGATATGGGGGAAGAGATGGGAGAAGAAATAAGAGGCAGGACAATGGGAGTGGTGTTAAAGGATGTGTTTATGAGAGTTGGAAGGACATTGGCTGTGTCCTGACTGCTTTATGGTCAACCACTAATGACTTTGGCTGTTTTTATGGACACAGCATTAGAAGAAGGCTTTCTGCAGATATGTATAATAATTCAAATCATAATTGTGAGACCTTCAGTTAAAAATCAGGTTGCTGTTCGGGGCTAAAATTACTAAAATAAAATGACCTGAGCCACATGGTCTCCAATAAGATAAGATAGGTTTAAATTAACTCAGATGAAAATGGCTACTCATAGAGTATTTGGTGATTATGATAAAAACATATGGTTAGATTCAGCAGCAGTGTTGATCAGTTGCTTTATATATTTACAGCAGAGTTCAAGCAGCTACGATAACTCATGTTCTTATTGAACTGCTCTGTTGTAAAGGGTCATGGGTTATTTTAACAAGGCTAGTAAAAGTGTCCCAGTTGGCCTCATGTTCAGGTCATGGGAAATAAAAAGAGAAAAATATCAAGCCTCTCTGTAAGGGCTAATAGTGACCACGCTCAGCATGACCAAACACTACCCACATCAATGAGCTAATATAATGTACAATTTATATTTCACTTTGACATATTAGAAGTGATATCACACAAAACAAACAGGAAAACAGATATAAAGCCGGTGAGCTCATTTATTCCTTTTGTGCATTTGTGAGTTCTCCCTGACAACAGATTCATCTGTTCCCACAAAGTCTTTCTCTCTGGCAACTTTACCCCAAAGCTTAGTCATTCTTTCTCCTCTGCCTTGGCCTCTTCATCCATTACGACCTCTTCTATGCACCTCTTCCTTTCCTGCCTCCCCACTGGAGAATCAGACATTTCACAGCCTATTAATGGTGCTGACAGCTTTAGCTCTGGCCACCCAATTTACTCCATCCACCATTCAGAGGCACTGAGAATAATGTATGGACGCCCTCAGGCTACTCAGTCCAAAGTCAGAGCAGACCCAAAGATGAGTTTTTATATATTAGTTTCCAGGGAAACCATATTCAGTATTTATAGAGATAAAGCAATCACGTACATTAAAAACAATCAATAATTAATGCATGTTTTTCACTGTGTATTACTGGTGTTTACTGAAGGGTGCGAGAGATACTCAGAAGCATGGTTTCCTAACTACTCTAAACTTGTCAGTTACGTCTGTGTGTTAATATAATTAATTGATATTACATTCACTTTAATTTTACTTTTTCCAAAGAGACATTTAAAGAAGCAAACGCAGGTGAGATGTTGCTTCTGTTCACTAATGCATGTCTGGAAATTCTTTCAATCTGCATCTGCAGATCAATGTTGCATATACTCACACGGATGTATAAATATAACCTACCAATGAGAGGAACGGAGTCGGATGTGGCTGGCATGATCTCGGCTACCAGGAGCATGAAGACAGTTAGCGAGAGCAGCACAGTGATGCCTTGAGGCAGAGATCAAGAGAGACAGAGAGAGAGAGACAGAGAACATGAGCATATACATAGATAATGATGTGATCGGGGTCACCGGTGTGTGAAATGATTCCTGTAATTACTTATGTATGTAATCAGTTATGTTCCCATGACTACAACCATTTGTCAGCTGCCGCCTCTGATGTGTCCAAGGTAGATTCCAGAAATTTCTCCAACACTCTGACTTTGTAACTGGTGGCTGCTCATCCACACTTGGCTATTTATCAAGAGTCAGTGGCACTGATGGAGTTCCAACATGGATGTAGAGGTGACCCTCTTATTTTGAAATTCAATTATTCCAAGGTGATTTGACATATGTTCATGACTTGCTATATGATTCATGAGGGCATGTTCTCAGACAGATATGCATGCCATGCACATATCTAAGAGTGTGTTTTAATGTGTTTATGCATTTTACATAAATTTACAATTTTCTGTTAGTTATCAGCCAACATATATGCCAGTGCATCTGCAACATCAATCATTGCACTGGTCTAGCTCAACAAAGAATAGGTGTGTTAGTGCAGCTTCCTCTTACCCAGAGAAATCTTCTCTCCGGAATCGGCAGGCAGGAGGAAAACCAGCAGGGCCAAGCCAGAGATCAGCACACATGGAATAAGCAGATTGAGTCCATAATAAAGAGTCCTGCGGCGCATGGTGACCGTAAAGGTTACGTCAGGGTAGGGCTCCTTGCAGCAGTCGTAGTACAGCTCATTGCGCTTAGCAGGCACACCTGAGGGAGAAACAAACACCTGAACATTTTGCACTAGAGTGGATCTAAGTCAAACCAGGCTTTGAACTCTGCCTTCATTTGAACTTTGTATCATCAGTAAAAATGTTCAGTGAGCCAAAAAAACAAGAGGAAAAAAAACAGCTGAATCACTTTTTCACATTTGGTAGTTGAACTATTTCACCTTGAACTCTAACTCTCGGGATATGTACTGCTACACTCACATATGGCCTGGCTATACCCCTGCCAATGTGTCAAACATTTCCTATTGCATGCCATCTGGTGCTGTCTGACACCCATTTCCAGCTAACCATCACCCCAGGGGCACAGGCACTGGGATCTGCTCTTTCTCTGTCCCAGCTGGAAACACCCCACTTCAGAGGTCTTCCAAAAACCTCTCCACTTTCCAGTTAATCTATCTACAAACCATCCAAATGATTTCCCACAGTAAAAACCATTTATATAACAGTGATTCATGTGACTCCATTTCCAACACAAGAGGCTGGCAAGGCCTGCTCCCAGTGTAACAAGCAGAGAGATTCAAAGGGGCTATTTATGTATTTGTAAGCATTTCACTCTAATTGTCTTGGACAGTTTTTCCTGAATATTTTAGCTGTGTCCAATATTTTAAAATCATAGGAAATCTTGATTGAAGGAGACTGGAGATCATACCACAAGTTTCACAGCCCCTAAAGGCATTGTTTTCAAAGTCTGTCTAATTCCATCAGGACCCAGAGGGAAAAATCTCCTGAGATGATCACACTGGATTCTCCACAGCCACATACCCTAATGCCAGAACCTGAAGTGATAAACATAAAGAAATCCTCTCTTACCCACAAGGTCCCACTCTCCGTTGGGTATGTAGGTGGACGTGTCCACATCTAGCATCTGGAGGTCCAGCAGCCAGCCGTTGTGAGTCCAGGAGCCAAACTTCAAGTCGCACTTCTGAACATCAAACGGGAACCAGCGCACATCGATGTAACAGGTGCTTTTCAAGATGCCAGGGGGGATGTACTGGCAGTAGCCTGATGCATTTACCAGGACGTTGGTGTGGAAGGTGGCGTCGAACCGCTCATCGGCACTGAGAAAATAAAGAGTAACAACGAGATGTGTGAATGTGTCTGTGCGTGTGCACCTTTGAAAAGTCTAACAATCTACCTAAGTTCTATGTTGCTGTTGCTCTTTACACCTTTTTACTTGTTTTTTTAGTCACTGGAGTCATGATCAGGTACCACAAACTGGCAGTTACTTTGTCAGTTCTTGTCACAGATAGATGAACAGTCTTAGTAAAAAGCTTGTTAAAAAAAATGCAGATGGAAGAGGGAGGAAATTAAGGAATAGGAAAAGTACTTGCAGGGATCGGCATTGCTTAGCAAGAATATACCATTTATTTTTGTAATATAAATGAATCAATAAATATATAATAATAATTAGCCAGCCCATTACTTCAGCCCATATCTTCACTGTTGTCAGCCTGTATTTGTACACCTGTGTACGTCTGTCTGCTGTTGATACCTAACCAGCCGCAGCAGTGCGCAGTGAAGCGATGCATCCACCCAACCATCTGTGGAGCAAACAGCCTGCTGAAATTGAATATTCATTTCCATTACTATGCCAAATATGTGATAATACGAACCAAATCAGTGACACGAAAAAACAGTGCAGATGCCTCCCTCAAGGCTCTGAAACCTCCATCCTATTGGGATGATAGAGAGAGGGTTTGATGTTGGATGACAGAAGTTCAATGTCAGGACAACGTCAAGTGCAGGTAGAAAAGTGACGACAGCTGACGTGCGGTAACCGAAACCCATTGTCATCTTGACATATAAAACACAGACCTTCACCTCCTGAGCGAATCCCATGCCATCAAAATTAAACATCTGTCCATGTCTGTGCAACACTCAGTAAAGTTAGGCATCTTTCTAACGTTGTGTTGATGTCAGGTGCCTTCTGGAAATTACCTAATTGAACAAAATAGTGTCTGTTTTCTCTGAGAATCTTGGAGCAGCAAACGCTGCATTTAGGGACACGGTAAATAAAACGAACTAACCTCAACCTTAGACCCACTTCTGTTGTGGCACTCCAGCTGAACTCTATTTAAGAATTAAAGAGCAGCTCCTCTGGTGTCAATGTGTGAACTCTTAAATAAAGTGCCCGAGGCAAAGTCTGAACCTGTGGAGATTTTAGGCAATGTCCTCTGTTTTGTTTCGTAGTGTCTAAAAACTCAGACAAACTCTCCACCAACCAGCTGGAAGACATTATTTCATCCCCCTCTCGTCATCTCTATGTTTTATTTTACCCCTCTTGCTGAGCCTGTGGGGAAAACATTAGGGCAGCTGTACAGAAGATTAGTAGTCATCCTTTATCAGTAAATATTATGATTTTATTTTGTAGCATCCCTTTTCCTCCCACAGAGAACTAGTGTTATTAAACAGAATGTCTTAGTTAATTTTTATCTGGATTCACATGCACTCATTTGCACTTACATAACCAGTTGCGCTGTATCTATTTTAAACTGACAGTGAGTTTTATATTTTCTCTTAGTTGACCGATAGTGGACATTTCTTCACTTGTTGACAGTCTGCATGGAGACTGGAGACTTGGATATTGAAAAATTCCCTATCACATATTTGTCCAAAAACTAAAAAATGAAACCTTAACGACTTATGACATGGGATGTATGACATGGGAATAGAAACCCTCTGAAGGTAAATATATTGAAATAAAAATGAAGACGCAACAAGATAGCAGTTTTATATCATTAAGACTCTCCCTCTGAGGTTGCTGTAGGTTTTTTAATAGTATATTATGAATGTAAAACAAAACCAGTTCATACCACTGCATAAAGAAAAATGGAGATTACAGACTCTATAGAAAAGTCAACAATCAATAAACTAAGGGAAATGAGTGACTGAAAACAAAAAGAACACAAATCTCTTCTGCTCTCAGTTTATATAAGTCAGAAGCACTACATAAATATTAGTGGAAAGTAGTGCAGTGTTTTTATTCATAACATGCATTACCCCTAACATACATGCATTCATAAGAGCCAAATCCAATTTGTCAGTGTAGGTTGTACAAAAGCTCTTTGGAGAGCAGACAGTCCTTTTCACTTTAGACCCCCTACCCACATTAGACTCAGACCAACACAGACCAACTCTACATAAAGGATACAGGCTCACACAATGCAACTATACACACACACACACACACACAAAATCAACAGACCCACAAATGCGTACACACAATGTATTCCCCTGTGAGAAAGAGAACGCCAGTGTGTCTGAAACATCCTGGAGCGTCATGCAGCCATGAGAAAAGCGCATGGTCTGCATCTTAACAGAATTTATAGAAGGAACCGTCTTATTTATCCATGCCTGTGTTCCTATTGAGTGATTTAGCTTTTTCGGGGAGATTAAGTGATGGTTAAGTGTAATTTATTTCTCCACTGTGTGTGTGTGTTTCAGCCGTTGCTCCAGGTGCTGGAAGGAGGGAATATGTGGGTTGGCCAAGGCCGAGAAATACAATGAATTATTCAAGCTTTGGCCTTACTTTATCTGAAGGTGTGTGCTTTACTGCAATCAGTGCTTACACACATCACAATGGAGAATTTTCTGAAGCGTGCACATGTGCCTGTGTGTGTGTGTGTGTTAAAGGGCACATACTGTACAAGTTAACATATATGTACAGAACAAATGAGCTGTACCATACATAACAAGAGTTACTAAAGATACACAACTAAAAAGACAAAATAGAGCTGATAAGGACAACTGTAACACACTGGCTGTTTTAAAACATGAACAATGGTTAATGTGTGAGACACAGAATAATATTCCAAAGCAAATCAGTCTTAAAATAACCTGCTTTATTATAACTTGTGTACTGAAAAATAACCGTCTCATCTCAAACAAATCACCTTGGACCATTTCCCAATGTATACATTTCAGTTAAACATGTGTACAGCTGGACATGTGATATCCCTGGGAGAATGGAAAGTGATCATATTTATACAGAGAACCCACACATGTACACACATACACACCGGAGAGAGATTACTGTGGACATGTGAGAGTGGGGCAGGTTTTAAACAGAGACTGACCCACAGTCACAATGGTGGCAGTGAGTGGATCCTGTGCCATGGGACATGAGTCACCATGCTTTCCTCTCACTCAGTCAACACCTGCTGTTGCTCTCACACAGGTGCACACACACACGCACACACAGGCGCACACGCACACCAATGATAAAAAGAAGGAAGTCACAAAGTGTACCTGAGGCAGAAATTAAAAATACACTCTAATCTAAAATGAGATCATCAAGCCAGATTAAGCAAGAACATGTAACATCACTTTTGTTATGTAGCCGTTAAGTCAACTTTAATCATTTTGGGTGACTTCTGTTACCAGGTTGTAGAGACTGAAAGAGCAACAAGGGTTTTTCCTAATAATTTCCAATTATCTCTAAGCAAACTTAGTTATGCATAAATTTGATAAATGAATAAAATAAAGTAATTTGTATTGTACCAGAGGAGAAATCCCAACATTTTCCCTGAAGCTTTATACCATGCTCAGTTGAGTGCTAGGGTCAGCACAGAGACCTATCTATCCATGTAGATTAAGTCATATCCCTGAAATATAGCACTCAACTGAACAGCCTCGGGGGGTCCTGACATTAGGCATTCTGTTTGACAGCCTTGAGGCTCTGTGGTTATCTAGCTGGATCGGGAAGCTGCAGGCCAGATGTACAGTATTTCTGTAATGTACGGTGTGATGTATTTATTCCTGGAGAACAGAGGCAGAGAGCATATACACATATGAGCAATGCTGAATGGATTATAAGCATCTCCATCTTCAAAACACCAAGTAAGGGAAGAGGGAACAGAAGGCTTGGAAAAATTATGTTGCAGCTAATGATGTGTTACATCGTTTGTTGTGAGTGCACGTACTTTGGTTTTGTTTTTCAGTCAAAAACTTGCATTTATGCTACTGACTAAAACTGAATGTGAATGTTGTTTAAAGGGATATTCCAGGATAAATTTAACCCATGATCTATGTGAGACCGAGTAGAACACCCCCCTAGAGAGATCAATTTTGCCAACTTCTGTAGTTGTAGTGACTTCTGCAAAGACTGCACGATACCAAAAATACCGCTGTCTTTGAAGCCACAAGTAGCGTCCCAGCACATAATACAAGGTATCAAACATCTGCTAGGTTTGCCTGGTTTCTACTGAAAAGAGACGTAAGCCGAACTCACCCTCCAGCCTCTTCCTACTAATGCGGAAGCCCTAACAAGTCGATTACTGAATGCACTAGAAAAGTCAGGAGCCCAGTGGCGCTTATTTTCAAAAATGCGCGCATGCTTTGCTGACTGTGATAGATAGAGCAGCTCAACTCCATTCATTTCCCTGTCAACACTCGCTGGTTACTGTGAGATAGGGAAGACAGATAGAACACTGATGCATTTGGTAATCGACCTGTCAGGGCTTTCCCACAACTAGCAAGCAGCTGGAAGCGAGTGGGTGAGTTCTGTTTTCATCTCTTTTCAATAAAAACCAGGCAAAGCTAGCAGATGTCTGATGCCTTGTACTGTGTACTGGGACCCTGTTTGTACTGTTGTCAAAGTATCTTGCTGTTCTGAGAATTATTTATGGCTATGAGTGGCTTTTTTGATCACAGTTGATCACACAATTTCTGTCAGGGTTTAAGATCTGACCAGGATTATCTCATTGGCTTCTATGCTCACCTTCTCAAGCAAGAGTGATATTCATATGACACTGTCACCACACTATGACCTCAAACTGCAGTTTCATGCACCTATGTATGCACATGCAGTGAGTTTCAGGCTGTCAGAAAAGATCATGTTTGACATAATTCCCACATCAATTGAAAAATGTTATGCATGTACATCAGTCCTAAAGACAGGGGATATCTTTGTCCAGAGCATTAATTAACTTAAGTGATCAAAGAAAAGTCATCAAATCAGCCCATCTGTCCATTCACTCATCCATCCATCTAGGTTAGAAAAAACTCCAAGTATCCATTTATTCGATTAATTCCCCTTTTATCTTTATGGCCTGTCCCAAAGCTTTGTCTGTGTTGTACATCTATCTTCCTCAGTGGCAGAATTGGGATTCAGTGTGTGGTTTACCTGAGTTGGATGTCCTTCATGTGCCTCATCGATCCCCAGTCAACTGAGACCATTGACTTTTTTCCTTCTAATGAGAGAGGAGGTCAATGGCTTGCAAAGCTGTTTCAGATCTGGATATTCTTTATACAAACACAATCACACACACACACACACACGTGCCAAGTCATGCTCGCCTGACACACACACAAAACATACATCATCCATGAAGTTTACAGCTGAGTCTCTTTAATGAAGTGAGAGCTTCAGTGTAAACATGTAAAAGTGCATTTGTTTTTCAGTCTCAATCTTATTTTGAATCTCAATATCTCAATTACTAAATTTCTCTCAACCAAACCATTCACTGTCTTTGCACATAAAAACTAGATGTTTAGTTTTCATGATTTAACTGAGTTAAAAATATTGAAATAGCCTTACTATTAAGTCTGAGCTAGTGCTGATAGACATTGGATGCATATTAGTTATTACTTGTTGATTTAAACTTAATGATGTCAGCAGTCACTGACAGGACAAAAACCTGGAGAAATACGGTGAATAGCAAAATGATGTCCCCAGGCGGTACGCATGGATGTGGTGTTGATGTTAAATCCATGAGTCACAGTATAGATTATCCATGTGTGAGACATCATTGTAAGATAGTGTGAGACAGTGTGACACAGTGTGAGACAGTGTGAGACAGCGTGAGCACAATGATCTGAAAATATGAAAAGCAATACGAGCAATTTCACACTGGGATAATAAGACCTGGATGACTCATCACAGACAATATCAGATGATTTTTTTTAAATCTCACTCCTATTTTCTTTGAGCGCACTCCATATTGACAGCATCTGACCTCAGTACATCATTAACTTCATATTAAAATGACAGAAATGAAAGAATGGATTCATGGCAAGTGCTTGTATGAGCAGCATGTGAATATGCATCTGCTATTCAGCACGGTAAGACTACCGTGTTATTGGCTGTGCACTGATGGCCCACTGTGTAATGGTGTGTGTGGTGCCATTATTGTGTGTAATTGGGAGATAGTGTGCATGTGCGTATGAGGTGTGGCGTGATGAAGAGTTTACTGCCTGCATGGATTTATTTGCATGTGTTATTTTTTTGTAATTTTGTGCCTGTGTGCACAGATATTTACTGTGTATTCATGAGATGAGGGATAAGATTTATATTGGGTATTCAGTTAAATGTGCATATGTGTGTCTTTCCAGTAATGAGCCATATCATTGCTGAAAACTGTAAATTTTTATTTCTCCTCAGGGGACATGTAAACCCTCTGCTTCGCCTGTAAAATAACATTACCCCTTCAGCCTCTTATTACTGATCTCTCTGCCAACTATCAAGGTATACAATAGTTTTAGGCCAACAAACAGCAACATCAACACTTTTTAAATTAATTTCTATTAACTGAAACAGATATATGTGGCTGTTTTTTTGTTTTCCAATGCATCTACTTTGTATCACCATTCTGTAGAACCATTCTGCAAACTGATTATGAGTAGACAACATAAAACATCAGTTCGAAGTCAGAAATCTTATGCACAGCACCACAGAATTTGGCACAGATGTCCATGAAACCTAATTACTTTGGTGATCGCTTGACATTTCCTCTAGCACCATCGACAGATAGAAATATCTCCAAATTTGCTGGATCGGTTGGCACAAAATGCTGTACAGATGTTTATACTTTCCCTTAGGATGAACAGTAACTATAATGACAACTGGCTGTTCAGCAGGATAATTTGCTTAGTGCTTTAATTTATGACCAAATACTTGCTGGAATTCCCTTCAGCTGTAGCCTTCTTTGTTTTAAGTGGTAATTAGCAAATATTAGCATGCTTATGTGCTAAATTATGTGGGGATGATGGCGGACATTGCACCTACTAAACATCAGTATGTAACATTAGATTGTGAATAAGATAGCAATTAGCTCAAAGCACCACTGTGCCAAAGTTCAGACTCACTCACAGGCTTCTTGAGTATTTAACTAAAAGATCAAACTTCCCCAACAGTAACCAAATGCGCTCAAGGCCTTAACTAATAACAGATGAACCTCTGCTCTCACATGTAAACCCAACCTTCCACTGAGACGCCCACCAAACTCAGAACTGACCCCATGTCTGGAAAAGCAAATCAGTAACATGTAGGGGATAAAATGGTTGCTTTCATGTATGAACAGACTCTGAGCAGGTAGTAGAGCAACATAAGACAAGGTAGTCTAGAAACTGGCAATACATAAGCAGGTAGACCGCGAGAGGAAGGAGAGAGTAACATGCTGACACCCTGATGGACAGAGACAGGTAGATGGGATGATTTATAAAGAGGAGTTGGTGAAGGCTAGGAGCGATAAAATATGGAGAGAAAGAGTTGATTGAATAGAGTGAATTACAGTGAGACAGTGAGTTATGAAAGAGAGACGGAGGGAGACACAAATAGAATGAGATGAGAGGAGAGATGGTAAGGCGGGATGGAGAGAAGTGGAGGGAGGGAGAGAAGTGGAGGCAGAGGGTAAAAGGCAGAGATGGGGAAAGACAGAGATTAGGGTGGGTAATCCTGGCAGGTCTAAAAGCTGAGCTTTTAAAATTTGGGTTAATACCCCCAAACCTTTTATTTTGTCCTTGTGTTCCCTTCAGTGTGTGTGTGTTTCTGTTTGTGTGTATTGGGGGTAAATACAGACATGAAGAGAAACTGCATGGCTGTTTCTCTTAACCTCAATTATTGCGTCCAGATCTATCGAATCTTGTTTTTGCCTACTCCGCAAACAGTCTAACTGTGTCATTGTCTCTGTGGCTGAATCTCTCCTCAGCCTCAGACCAGATCATCCGTCTCTCACTCAGGCATGCAAACGCAATGCAATTAGTTGTTTTGCAGAGAAACAACTGGCCTACATTTCTAATTGACTCCAGAAAGCCTTGCAAAGAGGCGTGAAGAACAGTGGCTAAGCAAACAGCACATGTCTGACCTGAATTACAAAATGAAATGAGCTCCCTCAGCTTCATTTATAAAAATAAGGACTTTGACCTCAGCTGTAATGTCTTGTTAATATGTAAAAAATTGTTAACTGGCAAGAGTCAGATCTCCAAGGAGACTGACAGCCTTCGCGAAAGGGTCTATTATGTTTGACGGACAGTTTAAGTTGTGACACTTGATACTGTGTTTGGACAGGGGCAGATGATGAAGAGAATATAAAACCAACCTGTTACTTTGATTCAACTTCAATTAAACAAAATGTATGCTCAAAACATTTGCTCTTTTAGTTCTTCTCATTCAATAAGGAATCTGAATATGGAAATTAAAAACAGTTCATATCATCCCACTGTGAGGAAGTAACAGTAATAGCATGCAGTAGAGTTACTGTCGCCTCCTGCTCCTGGGTTTGTGTTTGATTGGGGGTTTGTTTATCACGTTGGCTTAAAGTAAACCTGATACTGCTATGGTTTGTGGAGATTAAAGACAGGATTTAATATAATAGCGGCATATCTAAAGGATTAGAGTGATATTTCATTCATTTTCCACAAAGATAAAAATAGCAAGAAAATATACCGTCTGTGCAGGTGTGTTTACCGGCTGCAAAGGACTCACAATGTTGGATTATATCTCCTATTTATATGACGGTAGACAACTGAAATAAAACTAAAACAAGGACAAGGACAAAACTTAAAAAGGAAAAAGAAAAAGGTCACAACTTTTACAACTTAAGTGGGTAGCAGCAGTTCTTACCTGTTGTAAAGGAGGATGTCTGGGGTCCAGACCTGGTCTGAAGGGAATCGCAGGTTCTGGACACCAGGGTAGTTTTCTGGATTCCAGCTCAGGTAGATATCTGTCCAGTACTGAGACAAGAAGAGAGGTCTTGATATGACGTTCCATTTATTACAATGGGTGCAATAACCCACTGCAAATGGGCCATAATGTCCAACGTCTAGCTGATATAATCAAATTGAACTCTTAGAAGGAAATGGCCCATTCAGTAGAAATAAGAGGGGCTGCGTCTTGCTGCAGGAAGGAAATGAAAATGGATTTGTAAAATGACTGTGGTAGTGTTTTCTAAAATTAAACAGCAGTTCTGATGATATCAAGGTAAAAGAGTAACAGTTATTCCTGAAAATGTGTTTCTAACCATGCAGGCATAACTAATGGGGTCAAAAATGCGACAGTCTATAACCATTCAATCAGCTTTTCATTCATTCAGCGTAAAACTGCAGCTGTGGATTTCATGCACTCACTCTCTTCATTTAACTCTATCAGAAATACCAAAGGCAGCGCTATAGAGTAATGAGCCAGAGGTGGCTCTTCCCTTTGCTTCATGAAAACAGTGTCTTTGTTTAAAAACCTAAAACTGACACATGGTCTAATTGGGCTCGTGGCTGTGAATCTGAATTTTCTGAAACTATGGCCTTAAGTCCATTCACCATCAAGTTGACGCCTACTTAATTAATATGCTGCACTCTGCCTCCATTTTGTTCTCCCTCTCCTTATTCCACTCCCTTCTTGACAATTTGCCTGAAGTGATGTTTTCTTGAGTATGCTGATGCCAGCATTGAACATGCATGCACAAAATCGCTGCCCTTCTCTTTCATTCTCTCTCTCTCTCTTTCACACACACACACACACACACTAAAGAACGCCTGTTAAGTTCTAGGACTGAATGTAATTGCAGATTCCTTGAAAATACTTGGATGGATGAGCTTACTTAAAATTGATTTTTATCATCAAGCACTTAATGAACTAGCACTAGTAATTTGAGAAACACAGGTGCAGTGTCTCTAGAAGATAACTAACAACTGTGTAATAAAATCATGAATCGACACACATTAAATTGGTGATAATGTGCCAAGGTCAAACTTGACTCACCAGCTGCAGCCAAGCATTGGTCATCAGTACTTGGTTCTTCTCATCCTGAAGGCAGAAGACAGAAAAAAGAAGAAGAGATGTTGAGTTTTTCTTTTGTATAAAAGAACTCAACCAGGCAAATCTATATTTAATGTGGTGGGGAAAGGCTTTGTCATCGACAAGTGAGTCCAGTTGTTTTGCATATCCAAAGAATAGCAAATCAGGCTATGCAAAACTGTGGGAAATCTAGTTTTACGTAACCAAGTACAGCTCTGTTGAACGGTTATATAGAGTATGGAGTATGTGGAGCCATCTAACAATATAAGCAGTAAATGTATAGCAACAGTTAGATAAATCAAATCATATCAACATCACAACTCGACTCACTCTGGCTTTCTGATGCAAAAATGTGCACAAAATTAGATGAATAATCAAGTGCTTAACAAGTAATTATAATCAAATAGAGTAATCTAATAGTATTTCTTCTTCTAGTAATTTTTGGCCAAAATAATAATAATAATATATCATAAAGCTTGAAATCAATGGAAACAGACTGGAGGTTATGTCTTCAACTTCAAAATGTTTCCAAGGTGCATATACTGTAGCATTAGGGAAATCATGCTGCTCATATTCTAGCTGCAAGGTGAAATTAGCATTTGTGCAAGCATCGGAGTTTCTCAGCTCCCAGTGCAGAGTGGAAAAGTCAGAACAGGAACGCCTGCATGGGTTCTTTGGTAGGAAGAAGAGTAATCTGAATGGGATCAAAGAGGTTTCCCTTTTTCCACACACTGCATCAGTTTATCCATTTATCCCTCCCTCTCTCTCTCTCTCTCTCCCTCTTTGTCGCTTTTCTGACTTGAAAATGTGGCCACATATGGCCCACTCCTCTATGATGTCTTTTGTGGAAGCAGACGACCCAGATGATGGAGCAAAAGTCACAGCTGGAAGTAATCATTGGAAATGTGTGTCTCTCTAGAGATTTCAAATCCCCCAGTGGTTTGTGTGTAGGTGTGTGTCTGTGTGTGTGAGTGAATGGTTGTATCCGATGAAGTGATGAAAATAAAACTGTGGGTCGTATAAAATTTATAACCTGAAAATATTAACTTCACTCACTTATTCAAGGCCAGAATGCCAGTCTGCCTGCAGCATTATGTGAATAATAGAGCATATACACAATAAACACACTGACACAGGCTTCACTTTTCTTAATCTACTTGAAGTAAAATATTTATCGTCAGGTCAAATGTGCAACTCTTGTATATTAATACTGATGTGCCAAGTGTTATATATGACTAATCCATTTCTGTGCTCCTGGTAATTTGTATCTGTGGGAGAGACACATCCTCATGATCATCCATTTAAAACAAATATTAAATGTGTAAAGGTATCTCAAAACATGAAGGGTTACCACTCTGACAACACCCAGATTAAGAAGCAACATAAGGAAACTGAAACTGAATAATGCATTCATGGAGTCCACCCTGGTCGTCATTAAATCTCCATAATATGTCGACTGATTATCTTTTTTTTTTCCAATTTGCTTTGCCACAGTAGTGTTCCCATGACAAGTCAACAGTAAAATTAAAGTGTACTGGCACAACGCGGGAGCCACGGTTACTGTGACATGATTCAAATCAATCCCTCACTATTTTCATTCTCACTATTCCTTCATTTTGTGTGATTGAATTGTGTCTTTCTGGCATCAATTCACTCCCCCTGGAAAGGTTCAGTGGGCTTCCTTGCTTGGAAACACTGAAACACTAGAAATTTAGTTCACCTCTCATAAGCATCCAAACTGCTGGCTGGGCTGAATCCCACCTAAGTGTCAGTGTGACAGTGAGATTAGGCCCTACACTGTTTTCCCATCCATTCAGGAGACACAGAGTCAGCTTCTGTCCCATCCTCCCCGTCAGTATCATGGACACATAAGCATGGTGTGTAAACTGGTTTACCTCTTATAACTGACTTTGTCGGATTCTCTAGAGAATCCGAGTAAACACACATCACTCCTGTACTGGTAGAAAGACTAAACAACTACACCTACTACTACTACTACCAAGAACGAGGGATAACAATCCTAAAATTGCCTCAATGTAAAATCCAAGAGGTCCTGTGTGATGAAGACACACACACTGGTGTATCTGTCTGTTCTGACAAACGAGAACAGACGTCTGGCTGGTGTGATTCTCTCTGCCCAGTATTTAACAAGCTAACACTTCCCTAAATTACCTTCTGTCTCTCTAGGCCAGCTGACAGACAAATGTTCCCAGAGCAGGCAAAGCGTCTCGACTCTCGAAGGTTTTAGGTTCTCTCCGCTGGTTAATGAGTCGAGGTTTCATTTGAAGTCACTGCTATTCTGAGAATAATTTTTACGGTTTCAGAAGTCATAAAGCTAGAAGGCTTGGACTGATTTCTTTTTGGGTCATGGGCTGTAGGCCAGGAGAAAAATTATAGTTTTCAAAAACTGGGAATGTGTGAGCCACGTGAAACTCAAGAAGGCACAAAACACAGAGAAACTAGTACTTGAGACTAAACAACATGAGGAAATTGGGAGAGTAAATAAGCAAAGCTAACCTGTCTCTCAATAACTGCTCCTGAGGACCAAAAAACTTAACCTCAATCTGCCTTTATGAGCAGAGCTGCAGGAAGACTGGAACTGACAAAAATATGCATCTATATCTATACATAGAAACAATAACCTGAAGCTAACAAGGTGTTAGTTAAAGTAAAGAACAATAAATGAAGATTTCAGTGTCCTGGGAATGTGTGTGTTGTGTGTGTGTGTGTGTGTACATGTGTGGCAGAAGTTATTATGTGTCCCAGTCCAGAGGGTCTTTATGTAATAGTAGTCAAACAGCAGAATTGCATTACTTCTGCCAACATTTAACACTGTTTCATAAGCACAAACTGCTGCTGGATCTGTCACTTAATACAGTGGTCACCCAATGCTGCAAACAGACACACATCCGATTAAAACGTTCTCACTCAACAATAGTCTTTGTCCACAATGTGGCAGCCCGTCTGGTCACCCATCAGCCTAAAGCTGCACATGCCATGCAGCTACTCATCAACCTAGGCTGGTTACCAAAATCAACAAATCAAATCTAAGACACTAATGCTGTCTTCAGTGACGTCTCTAAGTCTGCATCCATCTTGAGCTCCATAATACAGGGGCTTATGATCCTTGCTGTTACGAGGAATTTTGTCTGGCTTTGTTTGTGTGACTGCAAACTACCAATTGTTATCAGATACCATCTATGTTGAAGACTCTTGAACATAGATGGTATCTGATAACAACTCCTCTTGTAACACCTCTAACTGCCTACCAAGTACTTTCTATGCACCTCTTCACCTGATCTCCTTGCACTTGTTAACAGATCATTCTTTAGTATTCACACCAAGACCTCCCACTGCACTGAAAATTTTGTTTTGGCACTCACACTTGTAGGTGGCTTTGGATAAAAGCGCCTGTCAAATGCTTGAATCTAATATAATACCTTGTGTCACCCACAAACCAAAAACAAATGTACAGTTTGCTAAGACGTTAAGGCATATTTCAATGGCAGTGATCTCTTTAGAAATAACACATTCTCAATATTCTCTGTGAATCTTTCATTGTTTTTAATCACTTCAGCTTAATTCCTGAGAGGTGACATTATGCAAAAGTCAGCAGCACAGGAGGAGTCCCACTTTCCAATAAACCACAAGCTCAACATAATACAAACCCGATATCCTGACGCCTACAGTACCTGCATCGTCACAACTTAACAACCTCAACACCCAGCCACACACACATGGACAAAACACAAAAAGAACCATCTCCCTCACCACATCGATGATCTGCAGCAGCGTGAGGCCCAGCTCCACTAAGATGGCAGCTGAGTCATTGACCACAGGTCTCTCCAGTCTGTTGTAGTTGGCCAGCAGCTCTTTGTACAGCCTCCTCTGGTGTTCCCCCTGCAGGGATCCTGGGGAAACAACAGGAGCAAGAGAAAAGATGCTTCAGCTGATTATCATTTTGAATACAAAGCATTGGCCACAGCAGCTTCACCATAATTCAGAGTTGAAGGTGCAGCCCCCTTTCACCACACATTTCTGAAGGTCTCTCCTTGATTTATTTACACAGGGTGCGCAGTCTGTTTGCATTTATGGGCCATAAATTCAACAGCTGAAACAACTGAACTCCAGAGAGGAATTTTTTTGAAGCACAAAACATTGGCTTCTGCGATGGGAACGCTTTCTTGTGTACGGAGGCTGATTTCTAATCCAGAAAGTAGCTTTAATGGTTTTGCTCACCTTTTACCCTTGTCTTTCTGGCACCAGGCTGCAGCTAGATTATAATTTACCCGCTGGAAGTTCAAACACACTGCCACATGCTGTACCTATTCAGCTGACAGTGTTTGAGCCAAGATGTCCCTGGTTCCTACACGCCTTCCCGCCTTTAGCATGAACAGTGTAGAAGAGGCAGGATTGTTTGTAGAGCTGAAAGTTTTGATGAATAATGAATAAATAACCACAAGTGCTGACATCTGCATACACATCAGCAGAGTGTAACACACATACACACAGTGGCAGGACTGTGAGGTGGTGTAGTCTTAAGGTCCAGGGTGATTAGGATGATGTGTTTGTTGGCCCGATTCTCATCAGCATTATTGATCCTCTTTACCTAACCTTCCACACACATTTAGCACTATCCCATTTGTCCCAAAATAAAGGGAGACAGCGACACACAAACACTTTCTCATACACGCACATACACAGTCAGACTCTGCTGTTAATGTCCTTGGCATCACAGATCTCACTCTCAGCGGGTGCTACAGCTCGAGCATTGCATTTGTGCACATGGAGGTGACTAGAGATGAATTACTTTTCTGACTGGTATTAGATACTGGCCACAATGGCAAACATGACATTTCAACAGCAAACTGAAGATGAGCTACGGATAAAAGCCTACGGTGTGAATACAGACTGTATCTTACAAAATAAAAAGGCAGAAGCCGGAAAAACAGCCTTCTTTTTCTACACCAGCCAAGTTTTTTTATACAGCAGATAAACAACCTGCCACTGATAGACTGTCAGAAAATGTGCTCAGCAGGTAACCCCCACGACAGCATAATGACTCCCACACGTAAAAACACAACAGAAAAAAGAGAAAGGAGATCGAAGACAGAAATGTAATGTGGATGAGAAACTAGGAGAGATCATTATGGCAAAGGAGGAGAGCGAGCTTTACAGATCTGTAAAGCTGTGAAAGAGAAAGGAGAGGAGTGTGCCTTTGGCCCAGCACGGTGCTGATTGGCCCATTAAAGCTGTAATGAGGAGAGTTATGGCAGAACTGAGGTCAGAGACAGACGAGCTGCAAGAAGCTGCTCAGCACAGCAGAAACCTTTTCACTGCTCCTTCGGAGCCACACAGATTCTGATTAATACACCAGACCTTATCCTTTCAATCTATGTATCCATCTCTCCAGGTTCCACGTCCTCAGGTGGAAGCTGGACTCATGGATCCCACAGACACTGATTTAGACACATTTTTATGCCCCATTCTTCATCTGTCTCTTGCTCTGTAAACATGTCTGAATGGACTTTCCCACAAGTGCTGCAAGTAATGGCTGATGTTCTGCAAAAACAAAAACAGAATCTCAATAATTCAACACAAAGCATTACAAAGTCATAAATCTGTCTATCCATGCGCAATAAGTTTTACAGACACACGAGTACACACATTTAAATACAGCTTCATCTAGAGCTATTATCTTGTCCACCCCCCTCTTCAATCTCTCCTGTGTTTTATTACAATGAAATGTGAACAGAGGTCCAAAGAGCCGAACTGAACTAATGAAGTCAGTGAAGAGGAACTGGAGGCTCAGACTTCACTGCTGTTTGTCTCATGAAACACACATGTTCACAAGGAATTTATATATTTTTATGTATATTATATATTTTTAAATTATCTTGCTGATGAAGCTGATATGAGAAACTGGCAAGCAGCGCAGACAGAGGGAGCAGGGGGGTGGGTCCCTGTTCTGCACCCCTGTCCTGATGGAGCATGATGGAGCTGCAAATATAAAGAAAGTAAATTTTCAATAACAGGCCTAATGTATGCTCATGTTACCTTCGAAACAATATATATTTATTTAATTTTGACTGGATTTGTGTCTCTTGTTATAATAAAGGTATGTCTAACCCAAAATCTAAGAAAGAACTTCAAATCAAAGCTGATCTTTGGATGAAGAGAAATTTACATTATTTAACATTTAAAATTGACTCTCAAAGAATAATATTAGGGGGAAAAAAAAAACTTCTTGAAACTTTCAAAGCTGCTTCCCACCTTTGACCTGGTGACCTTTTTACACCAAATTAGAGCAAAGAACTATATTCTCCAAAAGATGTCACTTTAACTGGTTTGACCTTTTTTGTGTCTGTCATATGAACTAATGTTCAACCTTTGCTATTAACCTTACATCCCTGCTAAGGAGAAGTAAATGAGGGCACCCTCCTAGGTATATCAGTTGTGTGTGTGTGTGTGTGTGTGTGCTTGCTAAACACAGCTATACCTATGATAAGAAACTAAAGCAGATCAATACTGCTTCTCTGTAACAGCATGTGGGTCATTACAGAAAATGTCAGGGGTCACCACTGTGCCCTGTTCAGGTCTAAGAGAAGGTCACTGATTAGTGGCATTATCCAAATAATCAATTGTCAGTAAGACACATGTTGCAATAGGTTAAAGCGTGAGTATTTAAGGGTATAAAAGGAAACACACCTCTTTCACCAGGGAACCAAACTTCAAATCAAAATGTTACTGACTGAATTCCACTCCTCTGGAGCTCCTCAGTGATTATAGCTGCAAAGAAGTGCACAGAGCTGTACTTGCACATGAAAACTCAGATTTGTAAAGGTTAAGCTTACAAATGTGAAATCCTTGGCTTTACATTCAGACCTCAGTTTTTGAAGGTAGGATTTGGTCTTCAGTATTGTGTTGTGTGTTGTCTCAGTATCTGAATCATTTTATCCCTACTAGAAGTCCTCTTTAAATTGAGGAACTGATCCTTTATTGTAATTGGTGACACAGTTTGATCTGGTGGACAAAGCCCAATGAAACACAAAATCTCCCCTTAATAAACACACACGTGCATACTAAATCTTAGCAGAATCAGATTTAGATTCATATTCAGATTCATGCTTTGTTATCCCCAAGGGGAAATTTTATTTTCACAGTCAGTACTATATTTAAGTTAACAATATCACAGCATACAACAAAGACAGAAAAAAAAATCACACCAAATTGCTTCCTTCTGCTCAGGTTGTTCAGGGCATTAATGGCAGATAGAATAAAACTTAACTAATGCATGTAAATCAAAAACACTGAGACAATTGGACTCATAATGTGCATGGATCTGTGGCATAAACACATCAGCAGAGAAAGAGTGAGAAAAATCAGCTTTTAATGGTCAAAGCTGTTCGACCACATGAACGTGATCAGTCAGCTGTAGAGATGTGAAGCATGTATGAGACAGCTGCTGCAAGTAAAACCACAATGCTCCACCTGAGCTAATACTTATCTGTTATCAAATTAAAGCTTTCCCAAAGTAAACAGTTACCTGCAAATAATCGAAAGTGACAGATGTATCAGAAAACCGAGTTTTATCTACCCACTTCTAAGTACCCACCCATCTAAATCACTGATAAGTTCAAATTCTTCTGTGTAATGTCTGAATGCCTGGGATGCTTTAAACAATGATGTCAAGGCCATTATATGTAACATTTTATCAAAATCTTGCAGATTGTACCTGCTGATCAACTATCTGCATTCAAAATCACATACGAATTCATTAGCTTTTTGTTGCGTCTTGCAGAGGGGAAATGTATTTGAATGTATTTAAATGTGCTTTCAGTTCAAGGTGCATAACTTCAAATTAATATCTCAAAACCACTCAGACTGACAGGGTCTTATAATTTCAAGGTCACAATGTATCACAGGATTTTGAGACACGACAAAGCGTGAGTATATCCGGTCATCTTGAAAAAACAAAAATGTATTTTTTTAAAAATAATACCTTCTGATCAAAACACACACATTCAGAAGTGACTGTTGCTTTTCTTTTCTCATTTACATTCCAAACGTAGAGGAAACGGGTAACCCCATGTCTTTGACACCGTTTCAGTGTGGGTTCAAACCCTGTACACTGATGTGTGCATGTTAAGCTAACCTCACTAATACAGCACACTGAAGCTGCCCCTGAGCTCAAGGATGTCTGCATAAAGAATTAGTTCTAGTTTAATAAGCAGAGTCAGACTGCTTCTGGGCACCTCTGGGACCCAGAGGGCCTCAGCACCCAAGGGGAGCTTTTATTTCAGCTCGGCAGCATCCCTAAAAATATTAATACATTCACACATTCACACAGTCTCCTTAGAGACAAAGACAATTTTCTATTTGTGTGCATTTCCTCAACATCAACATTTATTAGAAGAATATTGGATGTGAGAGCTATCCTGCTGATTATTGTGAGAGAGAATCAAGAGGAGCTGAAAAATGTAAGACACAAAGAGATGTAAATTTGGGCCGTACATATTTATGCATTATGCTTTGTGCCCTGTGGTGGTAAGACAACTTGTCCAAGAATGTGTCACCCTGCGTTTTGGTCTGTTTATACTGGGACAGGATCCAGCATCTGATTTAAAGTTTTATTCATTCAAATACTGAGGACATAAATAATACTGTGGGTGTTTTTGGAGGGAGACCCACTATTTTGTACTGGGATTAGAAGGAGCACTTAAGAACTGACAACATCAGGACAGGGGGGTGGTTTGACAAACTGACACAAGAGCTACTGCAGAGTCAGAACAGGACAGCTGCAACCACGCATCTGTTAGAATGAAAATAATAGATCATTTTGCTTAGCGTCAGCATCATTTCCACAATGTGGCCAAGGTATGAAGAAAATCAGGTTTTAAACACATGGGAGCTCTGCAAATGTGACAAATAGGAGGAGAAGTCCGCTGAAGACTGGTACAATATTTTGACTGATGTGTTGAAAAGATGTAGACATCCAGATTCAAGCTTTGCTTTGTATAATTTCGCGAAAAATTTAAAAACTCTATTCACAGATTTTCTAAATGTGTACATTTTAGTGTGTACTCGTACAGGATATATTGGCTTGTGTGTTAGTACACTCAGCTCTGCGTTTTCACATGTAACCTTTCATGCTCTGAGGGAACAATGCCAACTCAACAGATGAGCACCAAAACACACTTGACAGCTTAACTCTCTTTAATATTTTGTATTCTGTCCACAAGAGGAAGCCAGCGCAAAGTTCAACCGCAGATCTGAATTTACAAGCAAAAGCCTTAGTAGACATAGTGCAGCTTTGTGATTTTATTTTACATTATACATTTCATCAGGTCAAATGAATGCAATCCTATACTGTCTGAGTTACAGTCCCATGGTTACACATGCTTCAGGTGCTGGCAAAATTTTCACAGATTTTAGGAAATGATGTAAAAGATAAAAAGTTTGAATGGATGGATGGATGGATGGATGATGGATGGATGGATGGATGGATGGAGGGACGGAGGGACTGGATGGATGGACCGGATGGAGATGGATGGATGGATGGATGGATGGATGGATGGATGGATGGATACATGATACAATGTGCACATTATACAGTAAAACTGCAGGATCCAGCATAGCTTTAAATGTCAAATGTAAATGTGGGTAGATGAATGAAAATCAGAAGCACATTCTACCCATCCTTCCTCCTACACATCTTTTCTCCACCTCCCATCTAATGTCTTTACACCATCTTTTATTTGTGTTTTGAAAGCCATTCCAATTTTTGCAACACCCATTTCTTGGCTATTTTACTGTACATTTTTCATTCTTTCAATGTACCCCCCTCTCTGTATCAATGCCTTTATCCCTTTACAAGCCTTTCCAAATCTTGTGATATCCCCTCCTTTGATCCCTCTCTCTTTCTATGCCTTTCTTTCGTTACCTCCTTCCTCCTTTTCTCTCTCTCTCTCTCTCTCTCTCTCTGCCTATCCTGAATTTACTTCAATGAGCATCTTCTGCAGCCTGTTTTGTTGAAATGAACAAAAACCTTGAAAAACATCATCATTTCGACACCGTTATCACTTAGTTCAACTCATCTGCAAAATAATGGCTGGATTTTAATAGAAAGTCACTTCCAGTGGAGGAAAAATAAGGACAAATATAAAGGCCAACTATACACATTTTACATTGTGGAGCCAAAAATACAAGTATGGTGCAAAAGCACTGTCTTTTTTGCCCTCTTCCTGTCACACAATCACACACACACACACACACCCATTAACATATACAGAGAAATTCAGCTAGGCAATTCTGTCCCATCTGAATATTTTTTTTTTCCTGGGTCAATGCGCTCAGATGAGGCCTCCAACACAATCATCAGACACAGGCTATCCAAATACAGACGGCCGGAGGGACATATTCTCCCTCCCTTCTCTTTCTCACTCTCTCACACACACATCCACATCCACATCCACACACACACACAGACTGTTACCTGGAGAGAGATAGTCATCGGCATTCACCCAGTCATAAAAACAAACAGCAATGCTACCTCTTACGTCAGGGTGTTTTAGTGCCCCTGATGAGTCCAGCTAAAATTATCCAGGCTGAGTCTCTGTCCAAACACGCAGCGTTGCATGTGGCCAATGTGGAGGTGTTTTAAATGACAGGTCTGTATTATTATATTATTTTCAAATCTGTCTTAAAACTACTGTCATACATACTTAGGAAGTGAACAATGCCCAGAACAAAGCACAATTATTGTTTCATGGTATAGGTCCTTAGGAAAAGTGTGTTTGCTTCATTAACAGTATATCACAGCAATGGTGAATGCTGCTTACTACGGCTCTCAAAACAATGTGACATAAAAAGACTGTGTCTATGATTTTCAGCAGCTGAAGTGTAACAAACTGCTGTTTGTATCAGTGATCTTAGCTGCTAGACAGACTCTAAAACCATTGATGGGGCCTTTGGGACCCCTGAGGTTCTCACTACTATGAATCTTGACAAATAAATAGGAAGAACACGACAAAGCCGTGGTGACAAAAAGATATTCAAGACAGTAACTTGGGTTACTGGGTTAGTATTTAAAACAATATTCACATCATTTAACTTCAGTTTAATTTCGGAATCACAATTTTATATCATGGATGATTTTGCATGTACTTTTGAAATGAATCATACAGATGGTGCCACTAGAAGTTGCTATATTTAGACATTAAATTAAAAGTTCAATTGCTACCACCCATTGACAGCTGTTACACAGTGTACCCACTAATTGCAGCTGTTGGTGCCAGCCCTTGGTTTTCTCTGCAGCCTCAGCACAGCGGCATATGTAATAGTTCTCCACCAGACTAGAGCAACAACCATCATCACCAACACCGACCGTCCAAATACATGGAGCCACAGTCCATTCACAGGATGAGAGACCTGGCAGTAGGCAGGGAAAAACTGAGCTGGACCAGTCGAGGTTAGCTGGTGAGCAGCGACTAAACTTTCAAACCAAAACACTTACATATAGCACCTCATAGATAACCAACAGTGCTGTCCAGATGAATACCCCATATGAACTAAGCAAAAAGTGTGATGGGATGTGACAAGTTTCAAAACAGAACAGCATTGTGGGCTAATTATAGTGATGAGTGGACAAACATCTGAAAGGAGCATCAAAGCGAGAGAGAGATATGAATCACAACTTCCAGTCGGCACTTTCATGATAATATCAGAGCATTAACAAGATCCTGATCATGTTTCAGATCATGGGTTGTGATACTACCCATAAGATCGTTTTTGGCCAGTCCGCCCTCCCCCTTGTTTAGCTTAAAATTACAGGCAAACAGCATGTTTTCTTTTGCGGATTGTCTGTAAAAAAAGGACATAAAATGCTGACAAAATTCACACTAACATGAAACCATCCCCTCATTACTTAGAGTAATCTTATTTCACACTGTGGTAAACATGCTTGCTAAATCTCAACAATTGAAACAAAAAGCCCAGTCTATTATCCAGCCTGGAACAGGGGCTCTGATGCCAGAATGCTCTGGGACTTCGGGACCACAGTTATGAACCTGAAGGGGAAGAGAGCTGCACAAAGAAACCGCTGACAGGCCGCCACTACCAGAGGGCCAGGACAGTCAACACCACAGCAAATGCTAAACATCCACAGTCTTTGTGATGCAAATACTGTGGTGTACTTGTGTGTGTTGGTCCGTGTATGGAGGGAACCCGGAGAAAAAATAAATACCGCTGAGACAGACAGTGGATGGATGAAATAAAATTAGCAACAGATAAAATTTGGAAACACTTTGGTAAATCACACACTGCTGAAATTTCATTGGCCAGAATCCGTCTTGGAGATGTCAAGCTATTTTTTTATAGATCCACACTGTAGATGAGTGGATGACCTCACACTAGTGTGCCAGTGAGTCCCTGCCAAACATTTCCTTTCCCAAACCAGTGAATGGGCGCCAAACTTATCAGAAGCCATCTACTGTCTTTTAGATTATGGCCGACCTTGAGGAATGTTTTCTAACAGTCTGTGAAGAAATAACAAGGTCCTTGTTGTGATAAAGTGTGTTCCAATGCCTGTGTGTGTTCATGTGTTAGTGGAACATATATTGTTTTATATTCGTGTCTGCAATTGATAGGAGATTATAGATGATAGATTTTGCTTTGTATGTCCTGGCTCATGTGTGCACAATCTCCACACTTTGCTTCACAAAGTAACCCAGTATGCATTGATTTGAATTTAGGTCACGTCTACTTTGGCAATGGTCTAGCACCTCATTATTTCACTATCAATCATTTGGTAGTGGAATGAGACAGGGGAGGTCAGCAGTGAAGTATCCAGATGTTCCGCATCTTTAAACCTACATCTTAACCCAGGTGGCTAGCTTATTACCCAACCACATACAGCAAGGCAGGGAGAGGGAGGGAGAGAGGGAGAGGGAGGGTTAAGAGATGATGAGAATTGATAACAGGAGGCACAAGGAAGTAAAAAACTGAAAGGAAGAGAATTAGAGCTAGATGACGGTGAAAATGAAGCTGGGGTAAAATCAGAACATCAAGGGTCCTTAAAAAGCCTGGGAAATTCTCCAAAGCCATTAAAGGGAGTGGATTGGTTACGTTTCATAACTTTGTATGGGTTTCTATTTATGCTTAGCTTTGATGTGACAGTAAACCCGCAAACAGAGGTTTTACATTTTGTGAGATCTTCGCAAAGAGTGTTGTGAAGTAAGAATGTGCTCTGACTTGCTGGTTGTATTTTTATTAAATTATGAAAATGAGACTGCTGAGCTCTTCTGTCGGTTAGGTCACTTCCGTTTTTTTACTTGCAGTTGGTCATGGTCATACACATACATGTTCCCTGTTACATTAACAGAGAACTTGACTAAAATATCAAGTATGTTCAGTCCAATTCCAGCTGCCAGAACAAAAGTTGTAAGACAGGGTTTAAAACAGGGCCTGTATGTGAAACGTGCAGACACTAAACAAAAAGAGATGAGAAGGACAGCATGTCATTGCCAAGATGTAATATATAAAATCTGGAATGACGAGGGAGAAAGGGGGGGGCGCAAGGCAGAGAGAAGGGAGGGTGAAACAGAGACAGTTGAGGGACAGCAGAGGAGACCACAGGATGAACTAATGCTGAAAAAGATCAATTTCCACCCTCAGCCTTCTTTACTTTCTGTAGATCACCAGTAATTGCATGTCACTGTGACTGTGTCTTTCTGTGTGTGTTTCTCTACAGGTAATTGAGTTTCCCTGGAGGTACGATGTACAAACTCCAAGTGAATGAAGAGCCATGGATCCGGTCATTAACACATCATTTCTTGGATCATGTGACTACAGGGATTAGAACATATGGTGTTGTGTGTTAATGGAGTTTTGGATGGATGGATTCATATAGCAGAGATTTATAATCTATGGTTGAGGGCTCTGAGCCCTAAAACCACTGGATGTGTAATCCTAATCCAGGAGTTAAGAACTGGGCTGCTGCAATGCTGGGTGCGTAGCTGCCACATCTATACTGTTATGCTGATTTAGGGTGTTTATATACAAACCCACAGCTTGAAACTTCTGAAATAACTGGATGGCAGCACAACCTGTTGACCATGTGTTGTGATTAGATGAACAGCAGCGCTCGCACCACCTTCACGCATGACTGAAATGCTGAACAAGGGCATAAACAGCCCAATCTACATAAACTTCATGATTAAAGAGCGTAGAGTCTGAGAAAGTGTACGGTATTGCTGACTCTGGAAAAATTAGAAAGCAGGCAGACTGTGAAAGAGTCTGTGAGCGAGAGAGAGATTAAACGGGAGACAGACAAAGACATCCGAGTGAGATGAGGCGCTACACTGACATCAAGCAGATATTACTTGAGCATCTGTGCCAGACAATTCCAGTTTCACCAGTTCCTGATTGTTTGAGTGAGGGTCAGAAAAATAATTTCACACTCCTTAGTCTGTGAACCACACGGTCTGGCTGAAAGAAGCACAATTCATTACAAAATCATGCTTTAGTTTCAAGGAAACTAAATCATCCTGTATCTCAACTTTTGGCTATTGTCTTGTCTTTCCCTCGATAGACTAAAGCTACTTATTGTAGAGTGATGTGCACAATGCCAGGCCAACAAGCAGCTATAGCTGCTTCATTAATCCCCATGTCCAAACCTTCAGGGGCCTCTATTCTCATCCCAGAACTGGAATGTAACATGCCATGACACAAAATTATGGAGAGATCCATAGAGAGATTTATACCACATATCATGAAAGGTCATCATTAACAAAAACTGCAGCAAATTCACAATGTTGAAAGATTTTTTGGGGGAATGTTTAAGAGGAAAAAAATAAAAGCTTTGTGATTTTAAGATTCAGTCTTCTAACAGTGCTGTCACAGCTTCGACAGCAGATAAGACTGATGCTAAACACTGACACTGTCCCACCATGAGACAGCAGTGCTGTCTATGAAAGACTGTGACTGCCTCCTGTCATGGGTCAGCATGTAATCCATCCTCTTTATCTCTCCCTTCAGCCTTTATTCCAGCCATTAAAGCTGATGCTCCCACCCCCCATTCTCGCCTACAAGATGACCATTGACTGGATCAGTATGGAGAAGTGAGGGCAGTGGAAGGTTGGCAGGTTCGATGGACACATACCCACATACTCACACGCACACACACATATGCACACATAGAAAGTTTGAAGGGATATCTCCAGCAAAGCCGCTGTGTCACAAATGGGTAAGTAAACATCCCAGATGTTGTAGATGCTGCTGCTGCTGCTGATGATGATGATGATGATGGGATGGAGCTTAGGAGAGAATTAGAGCCATGCATGCACTTCTCTTTGCACATGAATGTGCAAACATTAATGCTGCACACACCACACATCATACTCACACACACTCAAAAATGCACACTGACATGCAAACAGTGTTTAAAAATAACCCTTGGTATATTAAATAATCATTTATAGGAACAAAACTCAATAAAATAACAGTCAGAGTGAAGAAACAAGTGATTTTTGTTTTCCTGATTCATATCAGAGATACCGCTGTCATGTCAACATCTCAGCCTTGTTAAGAAAATCTCTGTGATTCAGTCCTTGTGGCTATTTTTCATAACTTGAAACTAAATATTAAAAGTTCGACGTCTTCCCCACTTTAAAAGGCAACTGGGTTTCATCTAAAGCAACATGTAATGCCCATTCTAATATTATCAACAGTTTCTAATGCCAAAGAACAAACAAGTTGCCAAAATGTTAAACCGATGCTTCCTACAAAGACCACACCTAGGCTCATTAGTCCTTTCAGGAACAGATGAAAGCCATTTAAACTCAGTGTCGCGTCTTCTCATAGCCCTCACTCATCCACATACCAAGCACTCACCGAAAAACATAGGAGATAAACAAAAGTTAAGCTAAAGAGCGACTTTATCACAACCTACCTCTGAAAAGCATGGCCATCCAAATATAAAACCCAAGCGAACACGGTCCCCAAAACTTGTGGCACCGCATCCTGGCAACGCTCAGTGGACTGGACTCCGCCGGCCCCCGGCAGCGAGATCTCAGCGTCGGCTACACAGGTGAACTGCTCCGGCTCGGCGGTGGTGTGAACATGGGGCTGGAGGAGGAGACAAAGAGGAGGGAGACACACGCTGTGTGAGTCAAAAAAGACTGACAGACCAGGATGAGTGTGGAGTTCAGATTGGCGCGCTCACGCTGCTTCAGAAACACATTCCCTCGCAACACCAGCGCAGCGCCGCTGGCACGGGGGCGCGCGTCCTTGCTCGAGATCTCCAGACATGTGACTTCTTTACAGGTAAACATGCTATAACTGTTAGTATGGATACGTTTCAGATAATGTCCCGCAGATGCACTCATCGGTCACCTTGGCCATAAAGTGTCGCGGCAGTGTGTCCCGTGTGAATTTACTCAAAACTTAGCTTGTAGTTTGACTTCCCAAACTAGCTTATGACTCCTGCCAAACAAATGATAGCTAGATAAAGCCTAGCTTCATTTTGTGTGCGATTTAAATCCTGAAATTGATACTATTTTAAGCTTTAATTGATTCTCGTAGATTTCATGTGAAATATTAATGTTGTAACGAGTTAGAAATGCAGGCCTATACTAACTTTATTACTGTCTGTGTGTCTTCACCTGCATTTTCTAGGAACAGGTAGCGGTGAGAGCCTGTGACGTAAATAGTGCGCGTCTGATGTTAGATGGCAAAAATCCTATCTCCACCGTCAT
Organism: Caranx ignobilis; assembly: GCA_021432705.1. Lineage (NCBI taxonomy): Eukaryota > Metazoa > Chordata > Actinopteri > Carangiformes > Carangidae > Caranx > Caranx ignobilis. The sequence goes on along the minus strand of MU269981.1, from coordinate 14,293,825 downwards.
TTCTGCGCAAAGTTACCGCAGCGTATCACTACACCAGGAAACACTGGGGGAAAGTTTGTCTGGCCATATCCATAGGGAAAAGAAACGATTTCCAGCACCTCACTAATTATCTCATTACATCTTGTTTGTTTATTCTGGACAAAAATTCATGTGTAAAACAGCAAGATCTGTTTTTTATAGTCACTGTGCTCCAGCAAGAAATTGTCTGGTTTATAGCCCTGAATTGACTGCTAATGGCTGTTTTTACCCCTCTGTTATTGTACACAGCAAAGAAACAAGATAGAAGGTGTTAATTAACCGGTTCCTTAATTGCTGTAGCTTCTGGAGTGGTTTGATCCTCTCATCTAATCTGCTTGTGGGAAAATTAATAAAGTTCCCAAAATGCCAAGTACAAAATTCACAAGTGTTTGAAAACACAGAACATAGAAATGATTATGTTGCCAGATAGTGACATACTTGGATGTCCTGAGGCCTATCAGCATATGAAGCTGCAGGAGTTTTTTTTACCTTATGTGACTCACTGCATAAATAGCTTTATGTTTATTTTGTAAAGCTGCTCTGACTAAAAGTGTGTGTGTGTGTGTGTGTGTATCTATATATATATATATATATATATATATATATATATAGTCACCAAAATCGCTGCAGTTCCCTCAGCCCTCAGGAGGTTTTTAGTGTTTTTTTTTTTGTTTGTTTGTCTGTTTTATCTCATTGTCTCACTGTTGCATGCACAACTGTGGTGCGTTTGTTGACTTTTATTGCTTTCATTCATGTTGTTCAGCTCAAAAACATCTCTGTTCAGATAGTATCTTGCTGGTGAAGTAGTGGTGGAGCTTTTACACCAACACAGAGCAAGAGGAAGAGTGGATACTGGACTTGAATCCATCATGTAAGATTCAGTTAGAAATTGCTTGCTAACACATATCAACTTTATGAATTGATGATATGTCAATATTGTCTATAAGGCAAACAAAAAAAAAAAAAAAAAAATCAATTAGCGCTAGAGGACAGTGCCATTGAGCCATTTGTTACAAATACAAGAGAGACACTCATCACTCATCATGTCACTTGTTTCCCTCTGTGCCAGACCAGGCCATGGTGTTTGAAGTATAGGCACTGATTACCACCCAGCTCTCCTTCTCCCACAGCTGTAGACTGTCATTTATGAATGTGATGTGTGTCACGCTGCAATTTCCCACTCCTACGAGTTACAAAGAGGTTCATCAGCTGCATTTTTGTCGTATTTGTCCCCTTTTTGTGCCAGCCGGGCTCATAATCAAATGACCTATTTATTCCAGCCCATAAATAATTTCAGTTGGAAATAGGATCCGACAGGCGATTGGGGGGGACACCGCACATTTCTCCAAGTGCTCTCACCGCTTGGCTGCTGCTCTCTCTCTCTCTTCCTCTCGCTCTCTTTTCTTAATGCAACAGGGGCGTATCATCTAAGACGTAGTCCTGTGCCAGCGGTATTAGACCAGCTCTTGCTATTTTTCATACCCCACATGTCTGCATCTCATGGAACTCCATCAGAGGAGCTTTATGCTGTTAGAAGTGATTTGGTACAGAATCCCATATCTGTGTGTGCTCTAGGTGGGGCGACAGCCACAGTGGGCTCAGTGAAACCACAACCTTCATCCTTGTACTTGCTCTCTCTGGGTGCATTTCTAGTCAGCAAAAAGGCAGTGGCATTAAACTAATCCTGATTTTGCCAGGGACCCAGTTCTGAAAACAACTGCACTCAGCCAATTGCGAACTAGTAGGTTAATCTTTGGTGTATCTTTACCGACATTTAATGAAGGACCGTCTTGTCTTGCAGCCGGACATTATCATGAGTGTTACAACAATTTGTGTAATTTTCCCTCTGTATAATTTCAAACAACATACTCACCAGAGAACATAGAAAATACTGCTCAAAGATGTGACAGAAATCATCTTATTGTTCATGAACAGTGATGTCAATCTTCTAAACTTTGATCTTGAAGCTTGTGGTTACAAGTGACAGATTGGTTTTGTAGTTTATGACAAAAGACAAAGATGTCAGATCAATATCAAAACTGACAGAAAGGCTTTGAAGAACAAAAGTATGACTGTATCACATGTAAAGTCTGAAGATGGATCACATTTATTTGTTTGTTTGAAATATCTTGTAATTCTTATAGGATGTACATCTGCAGTATATTTTTTCGGGTGTTTACACAGCAAGTCTGTGGATCTACATCATAAAATATATATTTTTCTTTCCATGTGTTGCATCCTTTGGCACTTTCTTGTGTTGCCTCTTGAGGGGGAAGGGGTTGCAAACACTTACTAACACATGCTGTCTTAGAGACTGCACAAACAAACACACAGTCCAAACAACAGAAAACCCCGTCTCTCTCCTCAAAAGGCAGAAACTCACCATCAGTAGTGTGTTAACAGATTTGACAATTATCAGGTAAAGCAACAGAGTGAAGCAAAACCACAGAGGAGTGACACCCTGCTTGCAAACTTGCTACCTATTTAAACATCAAAGATCAGGGAGGAAGAGTGACACTTGTAGATGTAGTTAATGTTTCTAAGTCCTGAGCTGTTGAGCTTTTGTAGAGTTTGAGCCTCTCAGTACTGACAGAGAAGGAATCTGCATCATGGTTGGGCATTTTTAAGCACACGGATCCACTGATAGGACATGAACAATAGCTGAGCCAGAGGAAAGACCATGCGCGGAAGAGAGTGCAGCGGCAGCCCAGAGGGAGCTGTTAATTCTCTATCTTTTATAAATGAGAGGTGTTCTGCTAATGGACTCTAACGTTGTGGTGTTACCGTGGCTTCTCTCCCTCTCCTCTCTGCGTATTTTTTTCTCCTTTTATTTCCTACAACTTACAACAGTTACAGCAGTTATATGGAATAGCAGAGACAGAGCTACATTGTTCCACTAATATGTGGATGTATGTGAACGCAACAGCACAAACAAAAGCTAAAACTGATGGACTGAACAACAACAATGATGGAGGTGACAAATGTTTCCTTATCTCAGTCGATACACATGGTTCAAAAATGTGTATTAAAGTTTCAGTCCCATATTTTGTTAAACATCTTTTCCCTGTTTCTAAATGAAATATTTGAATTATTTGCCCGTCCCAGCAGAGTGCATACATGTGCATGTGTGTGTGTGTGTGTGTGTGTGTGTGTGTGTGTGATAGAATGGGGTCAGATGAGTTTTAGTTTTTGTCTGAGTCGCTACCTTTGATGTGTGGAAGACACAGAATAGCTTTTGCTGTGACAGAGAGCACACGGGTCCCAGAGCTAACCAAGGTGTGTGTGTTTATGTGTGCATATAGCTGTGAGTCTGCATTTCTCTGTATTGTGCATTCATAATTTTTATTTGGGATCTTTTCATTAAGAAGTGCATGTGACAGTTTTTGACAATTATGATTATATGTAGATTTTCTGTCCTAAATCCAACATGTTGTTTTTAGGTGTGTGTGTCGACTTGATGAAGTGCATCATGGTCCTCCTGAAGCAGCTCCCCCTCTGTTGTTGTCCCGCTGCCAGCCGACTGTTTGTCTCAGTTACACTGCACCGGTGGTGAATCAGTTTATTATTGGATGTCAAAAAAGGTCAGACCTCTCACACTCACTTAGGAGCTCACTGTGGTAAAAGGTCAGCACTGAGGGGGAGCGGAGGTCTGGGAAACAAACCAAAAGTTACACTGTGTGGGAGGATACAGTGTGTGTGTGATCACAGAAAAGTTACGTCTTCAAACAAGTGCCCATATACTTACATACACAGAAATATTATCATACATTTATATATCCTACACATACAGTACAATACAAGACATACCTCAGTGCATAAATAGAAAATGAGTGAATTATTTATGTTTTTTTATTCTGTCATTGTGCTTGTGCATTAACCCTCACAGTGGCTGTTAGACGGTCATTTTCCTGTGGCCTCATTAGTGTTCGAATGAAAGTGTAAATATTACATCACATAAAAAATTTCACAGGAAATCTCATTTAATGCAGCACCTTAGACGCTTCAAATTAATTCTCTCGGGACCTGCTTTGAAATTTTCAGGTCACAGTAAGACTTTCTTGACTCAAAAAAGAAAAAAAAAAAAAAACAGGATTTATAAATTCCTTCCTCTGCCTTAGGTGAAGTTACACTGTGCATCTTCCCCTTTCATTAAATTTATCACATGTGAAATGTAATATCTTTGGTTTTTGACACTTTGATTACAGATTTGAGGTCGACAATTTACTGCCTGATGGTGTGTTTTGTGTTGAATCCAGTGACGCAGCCTCCACTTGATTTTGACAAACTCCTTTTTCCCCATTTATGTTACATACATGGTTGCAGAAACTGTGAACTGTCCGTCAGCAAAAACTGAGGTTAGGTCTCCACCCAGTGGAAGAAATGTTCATGTGCACAAATTGATTGCATTTAAATTTAAAAACAGCTGTACTACAATAAAATAATATAATTAATTTCATATATTGCAGTGTGTGCTCTTACCTGCAGGTTTATCCCAGGATTAAATTGTTTAAAAAATGTAATCCAAGGCAGGCATCATGAAAACCAATGTACAACTTCATGAAAAATAATAATAATTGTTAGCAAGTTAACAACAGTAGGAATACAAACAAAAACAATGTAACAAAATATATAAATATATCGTTTTTTGCACAAGTTTCACACTAAACTTGATCTTTAAAAAACCTCATTGATGTTATGAATAAAACCAGTCAAGAGACATGTTTACTGGAAAGAAAAACAGAGAGTGAGGTTTGCTGAAATCTGCACTGTGAGCTTGTGTACTGTCCAGACGGCGCCATCTTTATGTTGAATCTCACAGCCTGACCAGCAGAGTGTGTGTGTGTGTGTGTTTGGATAGTTTGTCAGTGCTCTGGCAGTCACATAAGTGGCTACCTCGAGTGACCGGCCTCATGCTTGAGTCCATTCATCGCCCTCTGGTTCCTGGGAAAAACATCTGTGAAAGAAACTCTTGTTCACTTTCACATTCAGCTGAGAGATTCTGAGCTCTGAAGACACTCAGGCATTTAACAGATCAACAGCTCACTGCTCACACTGCAGGTAAATCTCACATTTCTTTATGTATTTATAACTTTACTGTAGATCTTTGAGATGAAATCAGTTGATAATACTTTGTAACGTATTTTCACATTTCATAGAAATGAAGGCTGTGATCCTGTTTGCTCTTTTGAGTGGTAAGTTGGACATTTTCATGCATAACTACATACTCATGTATGAAAATTGTGTTTTATGGTATTCCCTTATATGTCATCTTTTGTCATCAATCCCATAATGCATTCATATTCACCTGTTAATAATGTGTTTTAGGGGTTTTTGCTGCCTCATTTATGAAAGAAGAGGAGGCAAAGCGATTCATCAGGCTGAAGAGACAGGCAGGATACTGGGATCCACACCACGCTCAGAACCAGTGGGGTTACACCATTCAAGAACAGGTGACGCTGTGCTGTGTGGTGTGGAAACAGAGTAAGTCAGCTGGAGCATTTCTGTGACAAAATGTCTATCATCCCTACAGGCTAACGAGTACTGGACAGCCCTACGAACAGATGCTCAGTATTACATGGACATGAGTCACCTGATGTTTGACCGCTCTGTGGCTACGTGAGTGTGACACTAAGGTGTTTTATTTTGCAAATGAAAGTAGTTTTATCACTTTATTTTTCTGAGTGCTACACTGACACAAGGTTGTCCATATTGAATAGTGTAGCTTTAAATATTGGACAAACAACTTGCTTTTAATTATATGATATTATGCAGTGTTAAGATGCCTCTTCTTTTAAATTATTAATTTATTATTACAAATATTTGTGAATTTCTCTTTTTTCTTTATCTGTCTATCTTCTGCCTATGTTGCAGTGAAAACAACAGGTTGTATATGGAGATGCTGCGAAATGCAAGGGCTCACCTGGATAGCCAGACAGGCCAGCACAGAAAATAAAGAAGAGGACGCTGAAGAGATGATAATTAGTTTTGCTTTTCAATCTATACTGTATCTCTATTGAGACCATATGACAATATAATATAATTAGAGTTAAAAAACTGCATAATATACTCGATTCTTCAGACAAACAATAGATACATCAAGGCCACGCTTCCATAGGTAAAATAGATAAAACATGTAGAGGTCTGTGTTTGTAATGGTTAGATTTATGTGTTATATACATTCATAATTAACGTCTTTGAATTTAATTTTCTTTTATGAAAATGTTCTTAGTACAATATTGCCTGAAATCAAACAAACATTTATCAATAAAAATTTAAATCAAAAGCATTCTATTTTATTTTTTATTTTTTGTATTTCATAACTAATTCATAGTAAATGGTATTTGAGAGAAAGAGAATCCTGAGTTTTGTTTTCTGTGTTTACCACTGGGTGGTGCTGCCATCTGTGGATATTCCTAAAACACTATATCTCTATTCACAGAACTGTAAAATATGTCACTTTCATGTAAATAACTGTAATTCTCACTGAGCCTTTAATCTAATCCCTTCTTGTCGAATGTGGGTTACTGGACTGTTACTTACAATATAATGGATGACGCAGCAAATAAAGATAAGTTTGGCATTAAGCATGGCAAATGAAGAACTGTGTATTCAAAACAATTTTATTAGTGTGATGAAGTACATTTGAACTGTACTTTTAAGGACTGGATTATTATGAAAGGAAATGTCAATGAACCTTTCAGTAATTAATTACACTATATAATGGAGGATGAGACAGACAAGGTATTCGACAGTCAACAGTATTTAACAGAAATATACAAGGTGTTCAGACACAACGGCACACATTATAGGTCTGATCAACACTTTTAATTTCTCCAAAGATTGCACATGCAAACATGTACAGTACAAGGTGATGGCATGTCTAATGAATGTGCAACACAGTCCAAATATTATTGGTTCCTTGAGAGATTAAATCAGTTAGCTTTTATTACAGTATGCTACTAAAACAAAGATACAGTAAGAGGTATTTTGTGCTTCAGGTATGTGATTACCAAATCATTGTGCCAGAATTGGTATGTATAATGTGAACATATTATTGAGGAAATAACTCAAAAGAGAAAGTTTAGATAGCTGCTCTTAATGTTTTTTCTTTAACTGTACTACACCGGGATATTCACTTTTCAGCCTGATGACACAATTCTAGAAAACAAACCCACCACATACACCAAAATCAATGTCAACTGATTAATTAGTATTCCTACAATTAGTACAATAATCAAGCTAATAATACAATTTGTACTATATTCTTTGTAGTTTATGCTGAATGCACTTGGCCTGGTTATTTTAATCATTTTTACACCATTTTCATCCAAGATTCATTTGTTTAATCTTAAATATCTTTCTAACATGACCAGTATTTATGATCTAGTGTACTAATAGCTGCATGCTCCTTAAAGCCTCTTGTGTAGGATTTGATATTGTATGGATCTGGCAATAAACAGGCTCATATGCAGGTCTTGCTAAGTTTGTTTCATTATCTACAAACACAACATTACATGACATTATAGTAAATTCAAACTTAATGACATATGGAAAATTTTACACTGTGGATTTAGAGAAGAAATTTAAATGAAAGTCAAAGTTCACCTTTAGAAAGCACCTTCTTTAGAAACGAGCTTCTTGTTCTGTGGTAACCAATGTTTTGGAGGTTTGTGAAAGTGGATCATCGGTTTCCCGTGAATGTGTGAGCGTTATTGTTATTGCTAGTTTGAAGGTGGATCCTCACTTGCAGTTGGAGGAGGGATTTTCAAGAACATCTGCAGAGCTGGTGTAAAGATGAGGATGGTGCCCAGTACTGAGGCAGTGAGGAAAGCCCACAGGAAGATCCTGTCTAATACCTGGGCCACAAACTTCCAGTCTTGTACCACCTGGGAAAAAGAGGAGATTAGAAGGCACAACAGCAATGTATTGAAACATTCATCTCTGAGAACTTTTCAGACTTAAATCTTCCTTGAGTGATGCTATACACACCTCGCGAATGAAGTGCTCCTTGCGGATGTGTCTGCTGATGTACCGCACTGAATAGATGGCCTTCTCCAACATGGTTGCCCAGGCTTCATCCTCCTTCCCCTCAGAAGTTGTCTGTCCATGAGCTCCACTCCTTTGCCCTCCTCTCCGACCTCCAGAGCGAGGCTTAAGCTCGGGGCTTTCAGGAGCCAGCTCTGGGTAGTGGTAGCGGTCAATGTGTCCACGCATGCAGAGTAACTTCGGCAGTTTCTGGAGGAAGAGGTTACGAACCCATGGGGACATCGGGTGGTAGGTGGCTGAGGAGCGGTGGTGGACGTTGATGACAAAGACAGTGACAATGATTGACAGGGTAACGAAGATCATGATGAAGAGCAGGTATTCTCCAATGAGCGGGATCACCTTGGAGGAGGAAGGTATGATCTCCTCTATGACCAGGAGGAACACAGTGAGAGACACAAGGACAGAGGTAGAAAGTGACAGCTTCTCTCCCTCATCTGAGGGAAGGTAAAACACCAAGACTGTCAGAAAGGACAAACCCAAACAAGGAATGATGAGGAAGAGTGTGTAAAACAGTGGTAGCCTTTTCAGAATGAAGGAATACGTGATGAAGGGGTACGAATACAAGCCGTCTTTCCGATTTCCTTTTGCACCAGTGGCACTTAGGATCTCCCACTCCCCGTTATCGAAGAAGTCCTTCCGATCTACCTGGTTGTCCATCAAGACCAGGTCCACCATGTTGCCATCATAGGTCCAGGAGCCAAACTTCATGGAGCAGTTCTGGCGGTCAAATGGGAAGAAGGTGACATCCATGGTGCAGGCGGACTTATAACTTGCAGGTGGTGTCCAGGTGATGGTACCATTGAACTTAACAATGGCTTTGGTCATTAGGGAGCCCTCAAACCGCCCATCAGCACTGAGGAAACATGGAGCAAAAGTCAAGAAAATCTGTTGCTCATTCTCATCTGTATTTATATGTTTGTGTTGGTTATCTTGATATTTTATAGTTTGTTTTATATGAATTCAAATCAGGAGTTCAAGAAACATTATGCACACATTTTTTGTTTTATGTATCAATAATGTTAAAAGCTAATAATAACTAACAATTTAAAAAAAAAAACACACACAATCTCAGAGCAGTCTTACTTCTCATAAAGGACGATGTCTGGGAGCCAGATATTTTCAGAGGGAACTCTGATGGAGGTGATTCCTCCATATTTCTCTGGATTCCATCGAAGTTTGTAATCGATCCACTCCTGGTAAATAGACACAGGAAGTAGTAATTTTTTGTTAGACTTTATCAGAATGAAAAAAGATTATTCACCTTGCCACTGTGCCAGATAATGAGAAAGAAAATTCCATTTTCTGCTTTACTGAACTGATACTATCTTGCCCTGTTATGGCTCTTTTTATTCAAATTGTAAAATTTAATGTAACCATGAAAACTCAGTTTAGTTTTGCCTCTTACTTACCTGACAAAGCCATACATTAGTTGTCATGAGCTGGTTTTTCTCATCCTAAATATGAAGACAACACAAAAAACAAAAATATAAAGAAGTGTTTGTAGGTTAATGACACAAATGATAATAAAAATTCATTATATTTCTTGATATAATGATTAAAAAAAAACCAAAATTAAAACCAAGTACAACTCCCAATGTTGTCAAACTGACTGACAAGTAAATGGATCACAAATGTAAGAGTGAAACTGGTTATGCAACACTGCAATGGCACTTATCAGTCATCAATTTTATTTTTCCAGGGTCCTTTATCTTCCCCTTTTGCTGAAAAATGTCAGATGAAGATAGATATAGATAGTAAAAGTACAGATACCAGTGTGTCAAGCTAAATTAATGTTGTTACTTATGCTTAAATTATAACATTCATAGAGCAAGAAAGAGGGAATAGGGATGGATGTGTGGTAACTTGTTTACAGCACACATCATTTCTGAAAGCATCAGGTGCGATAAGTGGACAAGAAAAGTAAACTAAATTATCCTTTCCGTTCTGTGAAATCAGACAGAATCTCATTTTACTGTCTCTGCCATGTCCTTAGCAAACAAGAAAAAGACACATGACACCTGAGGTGGGGGCAGTGGACCAAGCTACAGCAATACAAATACGGCAAGAGGGAAAATGGGAATAGATAGATTGTGAGTAGCTATCGCAGGCTTGTTTCCACATCAATAACGTTTAACACAGACTTGAGACTGAGAAAAGCAGACTTGAGAGGAATAAACCAGGCAGAAGTAAAAGGGACACATTCAGATATGTAGCCTCTTCCACCAAGAGGTCATGTTTTCATCTGTCTGTTTTTTGTTTTGTTTTTTGTCAGGAGCATTATGCAAACCGTACTGAACTGATTTGCACCAGACTTGGTGGAAGAATAAGGCATTGCCCAGGGAAGAAGCCAATCAGTTCCTGTTCCAGTTAAAGGGGTAGGTCCTGGAATTTCCTTTATCACACTCCTTAAGAATGCAAGCTATGGCATTTCTCAGTCAGTTTATCAGAAAAAACAATGAACGCACCTTGAGACATAGTGTCTTTTGTATCAATGAGCCTAAACAATCGAGATCCAGACAATAATCTAGATCTGGCGGAATAAAAGCTTTGGCTGTGACTGAGGTCCACACTCTACTGAGTGCCAGTTTAGCTGCTCACTGCATCCAGTCCTGGCCTCGGCTGTCAGAGTGAGTTGGATATTTTGGTGATCACACAAAGCAGAGGTGAACCATAATCTAATACATACACATGCAGCAGTCCATAAAGACTCAGGGGACAGTGTTGCCAAGCTGCTGTATCTCTTGTTAGTTCTCTTTCCCTCTCTCTCTTCCAAAATCAAACAGATCAAGATAAATCTTTCTTCTTTGCAGAACCAAAAAAGGGCTTTGTTTAATTAATCCCTGACTGTCTTCTTGCAGCACGTCTCAGGTGGAAGGATGCAGAGTTAAATCTAAACTGGTTGAGATGAATATTTCAAGCCAAGAAGAGTGGTTCCTCCATTAGCATTCCCCCGTTTACCCCCTTGAACACCTAAACCATCTCAACCTATCACAGCAAGCTTCTGAAATATTAAAGGAACACTCCACAGAGAGAAAGACTGTGTGGTTGTAGATACGAATAGAGTGTTCTAGATCTATTTCAGGACCATGGAAAGCTCCACACTGTGACACTGCAGCTGTTTGGTTTCAGCACCATGGAGAGAGACACTGCTGGAAGAAAGCAGCAACCACATCTAACTTTTGTTCTCAGATTAGAGTCGACATTTCTTGTCTTATTTTCACATTTGCTAACATTTGCTCTTCAGACTACAATTTTACATCTTATTATGGCTAGTTTACCATTCGCTTTAGCAGCTATACTAGCAATGGTGTATATTTTTATTTAACTCAGCCCCCAGTTAAAGTCCATCTGTCAAGGTTTAATACCAACTCCACCACTATATCTGTGACTCTTAGTCCCATTTATTCCTAATGAAGACATAAATCAGCAAAATCCACATACATACACAACATTTACATTTGAAGCAAAAGTATTTTACAATTTTAGTTTAACGATTTCCTGAAACAGCTGAGGTCAGTAATGTATATCAGACATAAAACAGGAATAAATTGTTCATTTGTCGGGGACGTTTACAGATCTGGTGCATTACCAAGTTATTTCTGATGGCTGGTAGCAGCTTCAATTAAAAATTGTGAGATTTGAGTGTTGTGGAAAACTCCTATATTTTTGTAAGGATAGATACACTCACGCAGCAAGTTGGAGACATTAGCGATCAGCTTAGTTGTAGATTGTTTGAGTCATCGGTTGGAAATGAATGAAGTCCAAGGCAATATCCTCAGGAGGACATACATGGATAGATATCTTTTGAGTCTGTTTGTGTATTCATCCTTACCACATCAACCAGCTGGGAGATTTTGAGTCCAAAACGAACTTTAACAGTGTCATTGGCACGCTGAATTGGCCTGACCCAGCGCTGGTAGCCTTGGAAAAGGTTCTTCAGCAGGGCATCCTCCATCTCCGCCAGGGATACAAACTCACTTGGAGCTGTAATAACAACCATCACATAGACACTCAAGTTTAGTTCACCTTGACAAGACCTTTGATTGATAGATTGTCATTGGTTTGACTATTTACTCGGTACACCTCTAGTGCAGGTCTTCTGGGGAATGTCAGAGACAAAGGTATAATAAGTAAATGTATATGTAAAACAAAAGCAAATGGGAGTGGACAACACAAGTTCTCTTGATCCAAACTCATATATATTAATCTATATGAATATATACAGTATGATTCATGGAAATCAAAGCCTCAGGCATCAAATTGTGTATACAGACAGGTGTTGTAGATACTGGACTAAAAGAGAGGATGAGGCGAGCCTGATGCTGCTCGGCAGAGTTACAAATGAAGGGGGAGGGGACAGATATAATACAACTGTGTCCAGAGGCTGGGCAGTCAGCAGTCCGCCTGAGGCAATATGATGTCTCTGAGGCAACAGACACTTATATTGACCTCAGAAACCTGTCAAGTCAGACACACGGGACATCAAGTTCAAGAACTATGTGTTGTGAGGGAGTGTGTGGACTTTTAACCTATATGCTGGTTCCTCCACCAGCTTCACATCTGTCTGACATCATCTTTGAAGGGATCATCTGTGGTGAACAGCTCTAAAATATCCACAATGCAATCATAAAACTGTCGCTTTAGCGAGCATTGCACTCCCATGGATCACCTTTGCCTGCACTTTCAAGGACTCAGTGAGGTGCACAGAGAGCTGGATGGTGACATCTGACACCTGTGTTCCTGTTTGTCTGAGGACCTGTCAAATTCAGCATAAAAAGGGCTGGGCCATAACAAGTCACTGATGAACCTGCTGCAGTGAAATAACTGGTTCTAACTAACTATATCTGATTAGTTTTGTTAGTTTCAAATTGAGTTCTTCGAGTCGCTGCTTATTTCACAATTACACACCCAACATGAATAGAGAGCTGTGGAAACTGCCCTCCCCTTTAGATTTCATGGATCAAAATGAGAATAACGCTCTTGAAAAAGAGACACGGAGAAAGTGAACTCTGAAGCTGTTACTGTCGAATAATAAGGCACTACTGCATACTAAGCAATGAATAAGCAGGTGGTAGCTACTTTTTGATTTGACGAGGTCATGAGAGGTTGTGCGCGTTTGATCTAAATCTTTACACGAACGTCGCGTGTGTCGCTTTCTGCTCTTCTTCTTTTTTTCCAAAATATAACGCCTACATTCAAAAAACGTCTATTTAGAAAATAGTTTTCTTACCGGCGATGGCGGCGAGCGACAGCGGGCAGGAGGTGCAGCACAGGATGAGGAAGACCGCCAACTTCATGATGATGATGGTCGGTGTCCTGATCCGCAGCCGAGCGCTTCGGGACTCTCCTTATTTTACTCTCGGCTACTGCACACACACCGAAATGGCAGAAACACCGAGGTTTCCATGTGGAGTAACTAAACGCACCACGGAAAATGAGCCCGCTGCCGTTGGACGCAGGGCAGGGACCCGGTGTTTGGGCGCATGTGGCCGGTGTGCGCGTAGCCTATTCACTGTGATTCCGGTCACACGCGGAGCTCCGGTCAGCAGGGCGGCTCTCTGGAGGGAGGGAGCGAGGGGGAGGGGGAGGGGAGGTGGGAGAGACAGGCTACCCGGGTGGGGCCGAAGTGTGAGTGTTTATAAGAAGCTGTGAACCATAAAGCAAGTTTTATTCTGATCTCTGTTTAATTAGTTTTATTACCAACTATAATGTAGCCTATAGTATAAAAGCACTGGTGTAGCCACTATTGCTGATCAGCTACAAAATCTAAAAGTAGGCCTATTGCCACATTTTATAAACGGAACTGGCAAACTGACTTGGAAATTTGTAATAGCCCATACAACAATACAATAGGCCAATGATAATAATATGAACCGTAATGTGGTGTAATTGTAGTGGCAAAGTCTGGATGTTGTGCGGCACACACGCTTCCTTATCCTCCGTGCTTGGCTGATGTGTTGAGATCCGCTGGGTATGTCACTGTCGTTTCTCATCCACTGGAGAGCGCTAATACAATAGGTCCACTAACGTAGGAGATCAACTTAATGGTGATTAAATGACATCAGAGGCTGTTCTTGTTATTTAAGTGGTTAGACAAACATCTGATGGTGCAAAGCTTCAGGCCTGAGCCTGTAATTACAGAACAGCAGGGGTGATGGGAAAATGCTGTGCTATTTGCAGTTTCAGGTTTATGGTGATAATTATCATGGTTTAAGGCCTCTACGGGCCCAGTATGAGACAGGCAAAGTGGTGCTGATGTGTGAGTATTGGTTGAGTGCACTTACACAAAAACAGATCCAAATCAAATATTTGACTATTGAACTCCATTAATCATTGTATAGGGTTAATTATGAGGGTCATTTAGAGTCACAATGTTTGAAAGAAAACCCACAAATGAGAAAGTTTGGCTGTAAATGCATTGTGTGCATTGTGTTGAACTGCATGTCAATAAATGAGCTGTTTGACTGTAGTGAGACTGAAGACCTTTCCTCCAGTCTTGTAGATAAATGAAAGAAGCAGAGTTGTCAAGACCTTCTACCCTCAGTTTTACCTCCTTCACCCTATTGGACAAGTTCTGAAGGTGTATTTCTGACCTTTCTGCTCTGGTGTTGATTGCTGCTTAACAGTGTGATGTCACATCTGACAACTAACAACATTCTGTCTGAGTGTGGATCTGTGAAACAGGTGCAGGTGGACAGAGTAAGGACAGAGGAGCAGAGAGACAGAGGAAAGCAGGGAAGCCTGCACATCTAGGTATAGCCTACAGTAGCTTACACAACCTCACCTGGGACTAGCAGGTAAATCTGCTTCTTTCTATCAGTCGCTCAATCAGTAAATCAAACTATCCTACCTTTCATTCAAGGAGGAAGCAACCCAAAGTGCTTCAGCCTACATGAAAACGCTAGACAACAAACTACTACGTCAGCTAATGAGTGAAGTTAGCTAACTTAACACGTGAGCTTGCTCAGCTGTGGTCTTTTGTTCAGTACGAGCGTGAGATCGTTGTTATTGCCGAAACAGAGTATTTAATCTGTCTTATTTTGGAGTCAAAATGTGTTTATTGCCCTACAGTTTTAACCACTGTAACACAGACTTGTCCATTTTATTTCCTCATTAGAAACTTGATGACCAAACTCTGAGCAAAATCACGGATTCATCTTAACCTCTTCAATTCCACGGGGACGCCGGCGTCCCCGAGCCGCTCCTCTTCTGCAGTTTCAGCTTGCGCGGGCTTACTACATTGGTAAACGTGGCGTATTTGGTATCTGTGGCTTCATTAGGTTGTTTTGCTAATTCAGTATCGATTTTATTTTGTTTCTCATTTATTTTTGCACAAGAATGTACGGAATATCTACAGTCCGAAGCGTGATCGTTTTCCCCATTTCAACCGAGGGAGACGTTCCCTCGGTTTTATTTTGAAGTTAGTGTACAACACGGATGTTGAAGGGAGGGTGGTGGACATTGATGTATTATAATGGACAGTGTAAATAAAGATTTAGCTGATTCAATCGTAAATGTGTACAAGATGAAGAAGAAGGAGACTCGTAAATATAAGCGCGCGAACATGGCGACACGGAGGAAAGGGTTACACGGAGGAAAGGGTTAGTTATGCCCATACTTTATGGGCATAATTTAATAATTGAACAGTTCAATATTGCAAATTTGTGTGATAAAAAAATGCAGAGGACTCAGCAGAGACACTCAGCCACCCGTTCAAACACTGGGGCACACTGTACAGAGCAGGAATCAGGGGGGCGGGGGCAGCTGGCCTCAGCCGCCGGCCCCCGTGAGAATAGTAAGTGAGCCAGGCTGGCCGGGCCGGACTCAGCAGAGACACTCAGCCACCCGTTCAAACACTGGGGCACACTGTACAGAGCAGGAATCAGGGGGGCGGGGGCAGCTGGCCTCAGCCGCCGGCCCCCGTGAGAATAGTAAGTGAGCCAGGCTGGCCGGGCCGGACTCAGCAGAGACACTCAGCCACCCGTTCAAACACTGGGGCACACTGTACAGAGCAGGAATCAGGGGGGCGGGGGCAGCTGGCCTCAGCCGCCGGCCCCCGGTGAGAATAGTAAGTGAGCCAGGCTGGCCGGGCCGGACTCAGCAGAGACACTCAGCCACCCGTTCAAACACTGGGGCACACTGTACAGAGCAGGAATCAGGGGGGCGGGGGCAGCTGGCCTCAGCCGCCGGCCCCCGGTGAGAATAGTAAGTGAGGCAGGCTGGCCGGGCCGGACTCAGCAGAGACACTCAGCCACCCGTTCAAACACTGGGGCACACTGTACAGAGCAGGAATCAGGGGGGCGGGGGCAGCTGGCCTCAGCCGCCGGCCCCCGGTGAGAATAGTAAGTGAGCCAGGCTGGCCGGGCCGGACTCAGCAGAGACACTCAGCCACCCGTTCAAACACTGGGGCACACTGTACAGAGCAGGAATCAGGGGGGCGGGGGCAGCTGGCCTCAGCCGCCGGCCCCCGGTGAGAATAGTAAGTGAGCCAGGCTGGCCGGGCCGGACTCAGCAGAGACACTCAGCTGGCCTCAGCCGCCGGCCCCCGGTGAGAATAGTAAGTGAGCCAGGCTGGCCGGGCCGGACTCAGCAGAGACACTCAGCCACCCGTTCAAACACTGGGGCACACTGTACAGAGCAGGAATCAGGGGGGCGGGGGCAGCTGGCCTCAGCCGCCGGCCCCCGGTGAGAATAGTAAGTGAGGCAGGCTGGCCGGGCCGGACTCAGCAGAGACACTCAGCCACCCGTTCAAACACTGGGGCACACTGTACAGAGCAGGAATCAGGGGGCCGGGGGCAGCTGGCCTCAGCCGCCGGCCCCCGGTGAGAATAGTAAGTGAGCCAGGCTGGCCGGGCCGGACTCAGCAGAGACACTCAGCTGGCCTCAGCCGCCGGCCCCCGGTGAGAATAGTAAGTGAGCCAGGCTGGCCGGGCCGGACTCAGCAGAGACACTCAGCCACCCGTTCAAACACTGGGGCACACTGTACAGAGCAGGAATCAGGGGGGCGGGGGCAGCTGGCCTCAGCCGCCGGCCCCCGTGAGAATAGTAAGTGAGCCAGGCTGGCCGGGCCGGACTCAGCAGAGACACTCAGCCACCCGTTCAAACACTGGGGCACACTGTACAGAGCAGGAATCAGGGGGGCGGGGGCAGCTGGCCTCAGCCGCCGGCCCCCGGTGAGAATAGTAAGTGAGCCAGGCTGGCCGGGCCGGACTCAGCAGAGACACTCAGCCACCCGTTCAAACACTGGGGCACACTGTACAGAGCAGGAATCAGGGGGGCGGGGGCAGCTGGCCTCAGCCGCCAGCCCCCGGTGAGAATAGTAAGTGAGCCAGGCTGGCCGGGCCGGACTCAGCAGAGACACTCAGCTGGCCTCAGCCGCCGGCCCCCGGTGAGAATAGTAAGTGAGCCAGGCTGGCCGGGCCGGACTCAGCAGAGACACTCAGCCACCCGTTCAAACACTGGGGCACACTGTACAGAGCAGGAATCAGGGGGGCGGGGGCAGCTGGCCTCAGCCGCCGGCCCCCGGTGAGAATAGTAAGTGAGCCAGGCTGGCCGGGCCGGACTCAGCAGAGACACTCAGCTGGCCTCAGCCGCCGGCCCCCGGTGAGAATAGTAAGTGAGGCAGGCTGGCCGGGCCGGACTCAGCAGAGACACTCAGCCACCCGTTCAAACACTGGGGCACACTGTACAGAGCAGGAATCAGGGGGGCGGGGGCAGCTGGCCTCAGCCGCCGGCCCCCGGTGAGAATAGTAAGTGAGCCAGGCTGGCCGGGCCGGACTCAGCAGAGACACTCAGCCACCCGTTCAAACACTGGGGCACACTGTACAGAGCAGGAATCAGGGGGGCGGGGGCAGCTGGCCTCAGCCGCCGGCCCCCGGTGAGAATAGTAACTGAGGCAGGCTGGCCGGGCCGGACTCAGCAGAGACACTCAGCTGGCCTCAGCCGCCGGCCCCCGGTGAGAATAGTAAGTGAGCCAGGCTGGCCGGGCCGGACTCAGCAGAGACACTCAGCCACCCGTTCAAACACTGGGGCACACTGTACAGAGCAGGAATCAGGGGGGCGGGGGCAGCTGGCCTCAGCCGCCGGCCCCCGGTGAGAATAGTAAGTGAGGCAGGCTGGCCGGGCCGGACTCAGCAGAGACACTCAGCCACCCGTTCAAACACTGGGGCACACTGTACAGAGCAGGAATCAAGGGGGCGGGGGCAGCTGGCCTCAGCCGCCGGCCCCGGTGAGAATAGTAAGTGAGCCAGGCTGGCCGGGCCGGACTCAGCAGAGACACTCAGCCACCCGTTCAAACACTGGGGCACACTGTACAGAGCAGGAATCAGGGGGGCGGGGGCAGCTGGCCTCAGCCGCCGGCCCCCCGTGAGAATAGTAAGTGAGGCAGGCTGGCCGGGCCGGACTCAGCAGAGACACTCAGCCACCCGTTCAAACACTGGGGCACACTGTACAGAGCAGGAATCAGGGGGGCGGGGGCAGCTGGCCTCAGCCGCCGGCCCCCCGTGAGAATAGTAAGTGAGCCAGGCTGGCCGGGCCGGACTCAGCAGAGACACTCAGCCACCCGTTCAAACACTGGGGCACACTGTACAGAGCAGGAATCAGGGGGGCGGGGGCAGCTGGCCTCAGCCGCCGGCCCACGGTGAGAATAGTAAGTGAGCCAGGCTGGCCGGGCCGGACTCAGCAGAGACACTCAGCCACCCGTTCAAACACTGGGGCACACTGTACAGAGCAGGAATCAGGGGGGCGGGGGCAGCTGGCCTCAGCCGCCGGCCCCCGGTGAGAATAGTAAGTGAGCCAGGCTGGCCGGGCCGGACTCAGCAGAGACACTCAGCCACCCGTTCAAACACTGGGGCACACTGTACAGAGCAGGAATCAGGGGGGCGGGGGCAGCTGGCCTCAGCCGCCGGCCCCCGGTGAGAATAGTAAGTGAGGCAGGCTGGCCGGGCCGGACTCAGCAGAGACACTCAGCTGGCCTCAGCCGCCGGCCCCCGGTGAGAATAGTAAGTGAGGCAGGCTGGCCGGGCCGGACTCAGCAGAGACACTCAGCCACCCGTTCAAACACTGGGGCACACTGTACAGAGCAGGAATCAGGGGGGCGGGGGCAGCTGGCCTCAGCCGCCGGCCCCCGGTGAGAATAGTAACTGAGGCAGGCTGGCCGGGCCGGACTCAGCAGAGACACTCAGCTGGCCTCAGCCGCCGGCCCCCGGTGAGAATAGTAAGTGAGCCAGGCTGGCCGGGCCGGACTCAGCAGAGACACTCAGCCACCCATTCAAACACTGGGGCACACTGTACAGAGCAGGAATCAGGGGGGCGGGGGCAGCTGGCCTCAGCCGCCGGCCCCCGGTGAGAATAGTAAGTGAGCCAGGCTGGCCGGGCCGGACTCAGCAGAGACACTCAGCCACCCGTTCAAACACTGGGGCACACTGTACAGAGCAGGAATCAGGGGGGCGGGGGCAGCTGGCCTCAGCCGCCGGCCCCCGGTGAGAATAGTAAGTGAGCCAGGCTGGCCGGGCCGGACTCAGCAGAGACACTCAGCCACCCGTTCAAACACTGGGGCACACTGTACAGAGCAGGAATCAGGGGGGCGGGGGCAGCTGGCCTCAGCCGCCGGCCCCCGGTGAGAATAGTAAGTGAGGCAGGCTGGCCGGGCCGGACTCAGCAGAGACACTCAGCTGGCCTCAGCCGCCGGCCCCCGGTGAGAATAGTAAGTGAGGCAGGCTGGCCGGGCCGGACTCAGCAGAGACACTCAGCCACCCGTTCAAACACTGGGGCACACTGTACAGAGCAGGAATCAGGGGGGCGGGGGCAGCTGGCCTCAGCCGCCGGCCCCCGGTGAGAATAGTAACTGAGGCAGGCTGGCCGGGCCGGACTCAGCAGAGACACTCAGCTGGCCTCAGCCGCCGGCCCCCGGTGAGAATAGTAAGTGAGCCAGGCTGGCCGGGCCGGACTCAGCAGAGACACTCAGCCACCCGTTCAAACACTGGGGCACACTGTACAGAGCAGGAATCAGGGGGGCGGGGGCAGCTGGCCTCAGCCGCCGGCCCCCGGTGAGAATAGTAAGTGAGCCAGGCTGGCCGGGCCGGACTCAGCAGAGACACTCAGCCACCCGTTCAAACACTGGGGCACACTGTACAGAGCAGGAATCAGGGGGGCGGGGGCAGCTGGCCTCAGCCGCCGGCCCCGGTGAGAATAGTAAGTGAGCCAGGCTGGCCGGGCCGGACTCAGCAGAGACACTCAGCCACCCGTTCAAACACTGGGGCACACTGTACAGAGCAGGAATCAGGGGGGCGGGGGCAGCTGGCCTCAGCCGCCGGCCCCCGGTGAGAATAGTAAGTGAGCCAGGCTGGCCGGGCCGGACTCAGCAGAGACACTCAGCTGGCCTCAGCCGCCGGCCCCCGGTGAGAATAGTAAGTGAGCCAGGCTGGCCGGGCCGGACTCAGCAGAGACACTCAGCCACCCGTTCAAACACTGGGGCACACTGTACAGAGCAGGAATCAGGGGGGCGGGGGCAGCTGGCCTCAGCCGCCGGCCCCCGGTGAGAATAGTAAGTGAGGCAGGCTGGCCGGGCCGGACTCAGCAGAGACACTCAGCCACCCGTTCGAACACTGGGGCACACTGTACAGAGCAGGAATCAGGGGGGCGGGGGCAGCTGGCCTCAGCCGCCGGCCCCCGGTGAGAATAGTAAGTGAGCCGGGCTGGCCGGGCCGGACTCAGCAGAGACACTCAGCTGGCCTCAGCCGCCGGCCCCCGGTGAGAATAGTAAGTGAGCCAGGCTGGCCGGGCCGGACTCAGCAGAGACACTCAGCCACCCGTTCAAACTCTGGGGCACACTGTACAGAGCAGGAATCAGGGGGGCGGGGGCAGCTGGCCTCAGCCGCCGGCCCCCGGTGAGAATAGTAAGTGAGCCAGGCTGGCCGGGCCGGACTCAGCAGAGACACTCAGCCACCCGTTCAAACACTGGGGCACACTGTACAGAGCAGGAATCAGGGGGGCGGGGGCAGCTGGCCTCAGCCGCCGGCCCCCCGTGAGAATAGTAAGTGAGGCAGGCTGGCCGGGCCGGACTCAGCAGAGACACTCAGCCACCCGTTCAAACACTGGGGCACACTGTACAGAGCAGGAATCAGGGGGGCGGGGGCAGCTGGCCTCAGCCGCCGGCCCCCGGTGAGAATAGTAAGTGAGCCAGGCTGGCCGGGCCGGACTCAGCAGAGACACTCAGCCACCCGTTCAAACACTGGGGCACACTGTACAGAGCAGGAATCAGGGGGGCGGGGGCAGCTGGCCTCAGCCGCCGGCCCCCGGTGAGAATAGTAAGTGAGCCAGGCTGGCCGGGCCGGACTCAGCAGAGACACTCAGCCACCCGTTCAAACACTGGGGCACACTGTACAGAGCAGGAATCAGGGGGGCGGGGGCAGCTGGCCTCAGCCGCCGGCCCCCGGTGAGAATAGTAAGTGAGGCAGGCTGGCCGGGCCGGACTCAGCAGAGACACTCAGCCACCCGTTCAAACACTGGGGCACACTGTACAGAGCAGGAATCAGGGGGGCGGGGGCAGCTGGCCTCAGCCGCCGGCCCCCGGTGAGAATAGTAAGTGAGCCAGGCTGGCCGGGCCGGACTCAGCAGAGACACTCAGCCACCCGTTCAAACACTGGGGCACACTGTACAGAGCAGGAATCAGGGGGGCGGGGGCAGCTGGCCTCAGCCGCCGGCCCCCGGTGAGAATAGTAAGTGAGCCAGGCTGGCCGGGCCGGACTCAGCAGAGACACTCAGCTGGCCTCAGCCGCCGGCCCCCGGTGAGAATAGTAAGTGAGGCAGGCTGGCCGGGCCGGACTCAGCAGAGACACTCAGCCACCCGTTCAAACACTGGGGCACACTGTACAGAGCAGGAATCAGGGGGGCGGGGGCAGCTGGCCTCAGCCGCCGGCCCCCGGTGAGAATAGTAAGTGAGCCAGGCTGGCCGGGCCGGACTCAGCAGAGACACTCAGCCACCCGTTCAAACACTGGGGCACACTGTACAGAGCAGGAATCAGGGGGGCGGGGGCAGCTGGCCTCAGCCGCCGGCCCCCGGTGAGAATAGTAACTGAGGCAGGCTGGCCGGGCCGGACTCAGCAGAGACACTCAGCTGGCCTCAGCCGCCGGCCCCCGGTGAGAATAGTAAGTGAGCCAGGCTGGCCGGGCCGGACTCAGCAGAGACACTCAGCCACCCGTTCAAACACTGGGGCACACTGTACAGAGCAGGAATCAGGGGGGCGGGGGCAGCTGGCCTCAGCCGCCGGCCCCCGGTGAGAATAGTAAGTGAGGCAGGCTGGCCGGGCCGGACTCAGCAGAGACACTCAGCCACCCGTTCAAACACTGGGGCACACTGTACAGAGCAGGAATCAAGGGGGCGGGGGCAGCTGGCCTCAGCCGCCGGCCCCCGGTGAGAATAGTAAGTGAGCCAGGCTGGCCGGGCCGGACTCAGCAGAGACACTCAGCCACCCGTTCAAACACTGGGGCACACTGTACAGAGCAGGAATCAGGGGGCGGGGGCAGCTGGCCTCAGCCGCCGGCCCCCGTGAGAATAGTAAGTGAGGCAGGCTGGCCGGGCCGGACTCAGCAGAGACACTCAGCCACCCGTTCAAACACTGGGGCACACTGTACAGAGCAGGAATCAGGGGGGCGGGGGCAGCTGGCCTCAGCCGCCGGCCCCCCGTGAGAATAGTAAGTGAGCCAGGCTGGCCGGGCCGGACTCAGCAGAGACACTCAGCCACCCGTTCAAACACTGGGGCACACTGTACAGAGCAGGAATCAGGGGGGCGGGGGCAGCTGGCCTCAGCCGCCGGCCCCCGGTGAGAATAGTAAGTGAGCCAGGCTGGCCGGGCCGGACTCAGCAGAGACACTCAGCCACCCGTTCAAACACTGGGGCACACTGTACAGAGCAGGAATCAGGGGGGCGGGGGCAGCTGGCCTCAGCCGCCGGCCCCCGGTGAGAATAGTAAGTGAGCCAGGCTGGCCGGGCCGGACTCAGCAGAGACACTCAGCTGGCCTCAGCCGCCGGCCCCCGGTGAGAATAGTAAGTGAGGCAGGCTGGCCGGGCCGGACTCAGCAGAGACACTCAGCCACCCGTTCAAACACTGGGGCACACTGTACAGAGCAGGAATCAGGGGGGCGAGGGCAGCTGGCCTCAGCCGCCGGCCCCCGGTGAGAATAGTAAGTGAGCCAGGCTGGCCGGGCCGGACTCAGCAGAGAGACTCAGCTGGCCTCAGCCGCCGGCCCCCGGTGAGAATAGTAAGTGAGGCAGGCTGGCCGGGCCGGACTCAGCAGAGACACTCAGCCACCCGTTCAAACACTGGGGCACACTGTACAGAGCAGGAATCAGGGGGGCGGGGGCAGCTGGCCTCAGCCGCCGGCCCCCGGTGAGAATAGTAAGTGAGGCAGGCTGGCCGGGCCGGACTCAGCAGAGACACTCAGCTGGCCTCAGCCGCCGGCCCCCGGTGAGAATAGTAAGTGAGCCAGGCTGGCCGGGCCGGACTCAGCAGAGACACTCAGCCACCCGTTCAAACACTGGGGCACACTGTACAGAGCAGGAATCAGGGGGGCGGGGGCAGCTGGCCTCAGCCGCCGGCCCCCGGTGAGAATAGTAAGTGAGGCAGGCTGGCCGGGCCGGACTCAGCAGAGACACTCAGCCACCCGTTCAAACACTGGGGCACACTGTACAGAGCAGGAATCAGGGGGGCGGGGGCAGCTGGCCTCAGCCGCCGGCCCCCCGTGAGAATAGTAAGTGAGGCAGGCTGGCCGGGCCGGACTCAGCAGAGACACTCAGCCACCCGTTCAAACACTGGGGCACACTGTACAGAGCAGGAATCAGGGGGGCGGGGGCAGCTGGCCTCAGCCGCCGGCCCCCCGTGAGAATAGTAAGTGAGCCAGGCTGGCCGGGCCGGACTCAGCAGAGACACTCAGCCACCCGTTCAAACACTGGGGCACACTGTACAGAGCAGGAATCAGGGGGGCGGGGGCAGCTGGCCTCAGCCGCCGGCCCACGGTGAGAATAGTAAGTGAGCCAGGCTGGCCGGGCCGGACTCAGCAGAGACACTCAGCCACCCGTTCAAACACTGGGGCACACTGTACAGAGCAGGAATCAGGGGGGCGGGGCAGCTGGCCTCAGCCGCCGGCCCCCGGTGAGAATAGTAAGTGAGCCAGGCTGGCCGGGCCGGACTCAGCAGAGACACTCAGCTGGCCTCAGCCGCCGGCCCCCGGTGAGAATAGTAAGTGAGGCAGGCTGGCCGGGCCGGACTCAGCAGAGACACTCAGCCACCCGTTCAAACACTGGGGCACACTGTACAGAGCAGGAATCAGGGGGGCGAGGGCAGCTGGCCTCAGCCGCCGGCCCCCGGTGAGAATAGTAAGTGAGCCAGGCTGGCCGGGCCGGACTCAGCAGAGACACTCAGCTGGCCTCAGCCGCCGGCCCCCGGTGAGAATAGTAAGTGAGGCAGGCTGGCCGGGCCGGACTCAGCAGAGACACTCAGCCACCCGTTCAAACACTGGGGCACACTGTACAGAGCAGGAATCAGGGGGGCGGGGGCAGCTGGCCTCAGCCGCCGGCCCCCGGTGAGAATAGTAAGTGAGCCAGGCTGGCCGGGCCGGACTCAGCAGAGACACTCAGCCACCCGTTCAAACACTGGGGCACACTGTACAGAGCAGGAATCAGGGGGGCGGGGGCAGCTGGCCTCAGCCGCCGGCCCCCGGTGAGAATAGTAAGTGAGGCAGGCTGGCCGGGCCGGACTCAGCAGAGACACTCAGCCACCCGTTCAAACACTGGGGCACACTGTACAGAGCAGGAATCAGGGGGGCGGGGGCAGCTGGCCTCAGCCGCCGGCCCCCGGTGAGAATAGTAAGTGAGGCAGGCTGGCCGGGCCGGACTCAGCAGAGACACTCAGCTGGCCTCAGCCGCCGGCCCCCGGTGAGAATAGTAAGTGAGCCAGGCTGGCCGGGCCGGACTCAGCAGAGACACTCAGCCACCCGTTCAAACACTGGGGCACACTGTACAGAGCAGGAATCAGGGGGGCGGGGGCAGCTGGCCTCAGCCGCCGGCCCCCGGTGAGAATAGTAAGTGAGGCAGGCTGGCCGGGCCGGACTCAGCAGAGACACTCAGCTGGCCTCAGCCGCCGGCCCCCGGTGAGAATAGTAAGTGAGGCAGGCTGGCCGGGCCGGACTCAGCAGAGACACTCAGCCACCCGTTCAAACACTGGGGCACACTGTACAGAGCAGGAATCAGGGGGGCGGGGGCAGCTGGCCTCAGCCGCCGGCCCCCGGTGAGAATAGTAACTGAGGCAGGCTGGCCGGGCCGGACTCAGCAGAGACACTCAGCTGGCCTCAGCCGCCGGCCCCGGGTGAGAATAGTAAGTGAGCCAGGCTGGCCGGGCCGGACTCAGCAGAGACACTCAGCCACCCATTCAAACACTGGGGCACACTGTACAGAGCAGGAATCAGGGGGGCGGGGGCAGCTGGCCTCAGCCGCCGGCCCCCGGTGAGAATAGTAAGTGAGCCAGGCTGGCCGGGCCGGACTCAGCAGAGACACTCAGCCACCCGTTCAAACACTGGGGCACACTGTACAGAGCAGGAATCAGGGGGGCGGGGGCAGCTGGCCTCAGCCGCCGGCCCCCGGTGAGAATAGTAAGTGAGCCAGGCTGGCCGGGCCGGACTCAGCAGAGACACTCAGCCACCCGTTCAAACACTGGGGCACACTGTACAGAGCAGGAATCAGGGGGGCGGGGGCAGCTGGCCTCAGCCGCCGGCCCCCGGTGAGAATAGTAAGTGAGGCAGGCTGGCCGGGCCGGACTCAGCAGAGACACTCAGCTGGCCTCAGCCGCCGGCCCCCGGTGAGAATAGTAAGTGAGGCAGGCTGGCCGGGCCGGACTCAGCAGAGACACTCAGCCACCCGTTCAAACACTGGGGCACACTGTACAGAGCAGGAATCAGGGGGGCGGGGGCAGCTGGCCTCAGCCGCCGGCCCCCGGTGAGAATAGTAACTGAGGCAGGCTGGCCGGGCCGGACTCAGCAGAGACACTCAGCTGGCCTCAGCCGCCGGCCCCCGGTGAGAATAGTAAGTGAGCCAGGCTGGCCGGGCCGGACTCAGCAGAGACACTCAGCCACCCGTTCAAACACTGGGGCACACTGTACAGAGCAGGAATCAGGGGGGCGGGGGCAGCTGGCCTCAGCCGCCGGCCCCGGTGAGAATAGTAAGTGAGCCAGGCTGGCCGGGCCGGACTCAGCAGAGACACTCAGCCACCCGTTCAAACACTGGGGCACACTGTACAGAGCAGGAATCAGGGGGGCGGGGGCAGCTGGCCTCAGCCGCCGGCCCCGGTGAGAATAGTAAGTGAGCCAGGCTGGCCGGGCCGGACTCAGCAGAGACACTCAGCCACCCGTCAAACACTGGGGCACACTGTACAGAGCAGGAATCAGGGGGGCGGGGGCAGCTGGCCTCAGCCGCCGGCCCCCGGTGAGAATAGTAAGTGAGCCAGGCTGGCCGGGCCGGACTCAGCAGAGACACTCAGCTGGCCTCAGCCGCCGGCCCCCGGTGAGAATAGTAAGTGAGCCAGGCTGGCCGGGCCGGACTCAGCAGAGACACTCAGCCACCCGTTCAAACACTGGGGCACACTGTACAGAGCAGGAATCAGGGGGGCGGGGGCAGCTGGCCTCAGCCGCCGGCCCCCGGTGAGAATAGTAAGTGAGGCAGGCTGGCCGGGCCGGACTCAGCAGAGACACTCAGCCACCCGTTCAAACACTGGGGCACACTGTACAGAGCAGGAATCAGGGGGGCGGGGGCAGCTGGCCTCAGCCGCCGGCCCCCGTGAGAATAGTAAGTGAGCCGGGCTGGCCGGGCCGGACTCAGCAGAGACACTCAGCTGGCCTCAGCCGCCGGCCCCCGGTGAGAATAGTAAGTGAGCCAGGCTGGCCGGGCCGGACTCAGCAGAGACACTCAGCCACCCGTTCAAACTCTGGGGCACACTGTACAGAGCAGGAATCAGGGGGGCGGGGCAGCTGGCCTCAGCCGCCGGCCCCCGGTGAGAATAGTAAGTGAGCCAGGCTGGCCGGGCCGGACTCAGCAGAGACACTCAGCCACCCGTTCAAACACTGGGGCACACTGTACAGAGCAGGAATCAGGGGGGCGGGGGCAGCTGGCCTCAGCCGCCGGCCCCCCGTGAGAATAGTAAGTGAGGCAGGCTGGCCGGGCCGGACTCAGCAGAGACACTCAGCCACCCGTTCAAACACTGGGGCACACTGTACAGAGCAGGAATCAGGGGGGCGGGGGCAGCTGGCCTCAGCCGCCGGCCCCCGGTGAGAATAGTAAGTGAGCCAGGCTGGCCGGGCCGGACTCAGCAGAGACACTCAGCTGGCCTCAGCCGCCGGCCCCCGGTGAGAATAGTAAGTGAGGCAGGCTGGCCGGGCCGGACTCAGCAGAGACACTCAGCCACCCGTTCAAACACTGGGGCACACTGTACAGAGCAGGAATCAGGGGGGCGAGGGCAGCTGGCCTCAGCCGCCGGCCCCCGGTGAGAATAGTAAGTGAGCCAGGCTGGCCGGGCCGGACTCAGCAGAGACACTCAGCTGGCCTCAGCCGCCGGCCCCCGGTGAGAATAGTAAGTGAGGCAGGCTGGCCGGGCCGGACTCAGCAGAGACACTCAGCCACCCGTTCAAACACTGGGGCACACTGTACAGAGCAGGAATCAGGGGGGCGGGGGCAGCTGGCCTCAGCCGCCGGCCCCCGGTGAGAATAGTAAGTGAGGCAGGCTGGCCGGGCCGGACTCAGCAGAGACACTCAGCCACCCGTTCAAACACTGGGGCACACTGTACAGAGCAGGAATCAGGGGGGCGGGGGCAGCTGGCCTCAGCCGCCGGCCCCCGGTGAGAATAGTAAGTGAGGCAGGCTGGCCGGGCCGGACTCAGCAGAGACACTCAGCTGGCCTCAGCCGCCGGCCCCCGGTGAGAATAGTAAGTGAGCCAGGCTGGCCGGGCCGGACTCAGCAGAGACACTCAGCCACCCGTTCAAACACTGGGGCACACTGTACAGAGCAGGAATCAGGGGGGCGGGGGCAGCTGGCCTCAGCCGCCGGCCCCCGGTGAGAATAGTAAGTGAGGCAGGCTGGCCGGGCCGGACTCAGCAGAGACACTCAGCTGGCCTCAGCCGCCGGCCCCCGGTGAGAATAGTAAGTGAGGCAGGCTGGCCGGGCCGGACTCAGCAGAGACACTCAGCCACCCGTTCAAACACTGGGGCACACTGTACAGAGCAGGAATCAGGGGGGCGGGGGCAGCTGGCCTCAGCCGCCGGCCCCCGGTGAGAATAGTAAGTGAGGCAGGCTGGCCGGGCCGGACTCAGCAGAGACACTCAGCTGGCCTCAGCCGCCGGCCCCCGGTGAGAATAGTAAGTGAGCCAGGCTGGCCGGGCCGGACTCAGCAGAGACACTCAGCCACCCGTTCAAACACTGGGGCACACTGTACAGAGCAGGAATCAGGGGGGGGGGGCAGCTGGCCTCAGCCGCCGGCCCCCGGTGAGAATAGTAAGTGAGCCAGGCTGGCCGGGCCGGACTCAGCAGAGACACTCAGCCACCCGTTCAAACACTGGGGCACACTGTACAGAGCAGGAATCAGGGGGGCGGGGGCAGCTGGCCTCAGCCGCCGGCCCCCGGTGAGAATAGTAAGTGAGCCAGGCTGGCCGGGCCGGACTCAGCAGAGACACTCAGCCACCCGTTCAAACACTGGGGCACACTGTACAGAGCAGGAATCAGGGGGGCGGGGGCAGCTGGCCTCAGCCGCCGGCCCCCGGTGAGAATAGTAAGTGAGCCAGGCTGGCCGGGCCGGACTCAGCAGAGACACTCAGCCACCCGTTCAAACACTGGGGCACACTGTACAGAGCAGGAATCAGGGGGCGGGGGCAGCTGGCCTCAGCCGCCGGCCCCCCGTGAGAATAGTAAGTGAGCCAGGCTGGCCGGGCCGGACTCAGCAGAGACACTCAGCCACCCGTTCAAACACTGGGGCACACTGTACAGAGCAGGAATCAGGGGGGCGGGGGCAGCTGGCCTCAGCCGCCGGCCCCCGGTGAGAATAGTAAGTGAGCCAGGCTGGCCGGGCCGGACTCAGCAGAGACACTCAGCCACCCGTTCAAACACTGGGGCACACTGTACAGAGCAGGAATCAGGGGGGCGGGGGCAGCTGGCCTCAGCCGCCGGCCCCCGGTGAGAATAGTAAGTGAGGCAGGCTGGCCGGGCCGGACTCAGCAGAGACACTCAGCTGGCCTCAGCCGCCGGCCCCCGGTGAGAATAGTAAGTGAGGCAGGCTGGCCGGGCCGGACTCAGCAGAGACACTCAGCCACCCGTTCAAACACTGGGGCACACTGTACAGAGCAGGAATCAGGGGGGCGGGGGCAGCTGGCCTCAGCCGCCGGCCCCCGGTGAGAATAGTAAGTGAGGCAGGCTGGCCGGGCCGGACTCAGCAGAGACACTCAGCTGGCCTCAGCCGCCGGCCCCCGGTGAGAATAGTAAGTGAGCCAGGCTGGCCGGGCCGGACTCAGCAGAGACACTCAGCCACCCGTTCAAACACTGGGGCACACTGTACAGAGCAGGAATCAGGGGGGCGGGGGCAGCTGGCCTCAGCCGCCGGCCCCCGGTGAGAATAGTAAGTGAGCCAGGCTGGCCGGGCCGGACTCAGCAGAGACACTCAGCCACCCGTTCAAACACTGGGGCACACTGTACAGAGCAGGAATCAGGGGGGCGGGGGCAGCTGGCCTCAGCCGCCGGCCCCCGGTGAGAATAGTAAGTGAGCCAGGCTGGCCGGGCCGGACTCAGCAGAGACACTCAGCCACCCGTTCAAACACTGGGGCACACTGTACAGAGCAGGAATCAGGGGGGCGGGGCAGCTGGCCTCAGCCGCCGGCCCCCGGTGAGAATAGTAAGTGAGGCAGGCTGGCCGGGCCGGACTCAGCAGAGACACTCAGCTGGCCTCAGCCGCCGGCCCCCGGTGAGAATAGTAAGTGAGGCAGGCTGGCCGGGCCGGACTCAGCAGAGACACTCAGCCACCCGTTCAAACACTGGGGCACACTGTACAGAGCAGGAATCAGGGGGGCGGGGGCAGCTGGCCTCAGCCGCCGGCCCCCGGTGAGAATAGTA
This sequence comes from Caranx ignobilis, assembly GCA_021432705.1. Classification (NCBI taxonomy): domain Eukaryota; kingdom Metazoa; phylum Chordata; class Actinopteri; order Carangiformes; family Carangidae; genus Caranx; species Caranx ignobilis. Next base: position 14,263,622 of record MU269981.1, on the reverse strand, counting down.
ACTGAGGCAGGCTGGCCGGGCCGGACTCAGCAGAGACACTCAGCTGGCCTCAGCCGCCGGCCCCCGGTGAGAATAGTAAGTGAGCCAGGCTGGCCGGGCCGGACTCAGCAGAGACACTCAGCCACCCGTTCAAACACTGGGGCACACTGTACAGAGCAGGAATCAGGGGGGCGGGGGCAGCTGGCCTCAGCCGCCGGCCCCCGGTGAGAATAGTAAGTGAGCCAGGCTGGCCGGGCCGGACTCAGCAGAGACACTCAGCCACCCGTTCAAACACTGGGGCACACTGTACAGAGCAGGAATCAGGGGGGCGGGGGCAGCTGGCCTCAGCCGCCGGCCCGGTGAGAATAGTAAGTGAGCCAGGCTGGCCGGGCCGGACTCAGCAGAGACACTCAGCCACCCGTTCAAACACTGGGGCACACTGTACAGAGCAGGAATCAGGGGGGCGGGGGCAGCTGGCCTCAGCCGCCGGCCCCCGGTGAGAATAGTAAGTGAGCCAGGCTGGCCGGGCCGGACTCAGCAGAGACACTCAGCTGGCCTCAGCCGCCGGCCCCCGGTGAGAATAGTAAGTGAGCCAGGCTGGCCGGGCCGGACTCAGCAGAGACACTCAGCCACCCGTTCAAACACTGGGGCACACTGTACAGAGCAGGAATCAGGGGGGCGGGGGCAGCTGGCCTCAGCCGCCGGCCCCCGGTGAGAATAGTAAGTGAGGCAGGCTGGCCGGGCCGGACTCAGCAGAGACACTCAGCCACCCGTTCAAACACTGGGGCACACTGTACAGAGCAGGAATCAGGGGGGCGGGGGCAGCTGGCCTCAGCCGCCGGCCCCCGGTGAGAATAGTAAGTGAGCCGGCTGGCCGGGCCGGACTCAGCAGAGACACTCAGCTGGCCTCAGCCGCCGGCCCCGGTGAGAATAGTAAGTGAGCCAGGCTGGCCGGGCCGGACTCAGCAGAGACACTCAGCCACCCGTTCAAACTCTGGGGCACACTGTACAGAGCAGGAATCAGGGGGGCGGGGGCAGCTGGCCTCAGCCGCCGGCCCCGGTGAGAATAGTAAGTGAGCCAGGCTGGCCGGGCCGGACTCAGCAGAGACACTCAGCCACCCGTTCAAACACTGGGGCACACTGTACAGAGCAGGAATCAGGGGGGCGGGGGCAGCTGGCCTCAGCCGCCGGCCCCCGTGAGAATAGTAAGTGAGCCAGGCTGGCCGGGCCGGACTCAGCAGAGACACTCAGCCACCCGTTCAAACACTGGGGCACACTGTACAGAGCAGGAATCAGGGGGGCGGGGGCAGCTGGCCTCAGCCGCCGGCCCCCGGTGAGAATAGTAAGTGAGCAGGCTGGCCGGGCCGGACTCAGCAGAGACACTCAGCCACCCGTTCAAACACTGGGGCACACTGTACAGAGCAGGAATCAGGGGGGCGGGGGCAGCTGGCCTCAGCCGCCGGCCCCCGGTGAGAATAGTAAGTGAGCAGGCTGGCCGGGCCGGACTCAGCAGAGACACTCAGCCACCCGTTCAAACACTGGGGCACACTGTACAGAGCAGGAATCAGGGGGGCGGGGGCAGCTGGCCTCAGCCGCCGGCCCCGGTGAGAATAGTAAGTGAGGCAGGCTGGCCGGGCCGGACTCAGCAGAGACACTCAGCCACCCGTTCAAACACTGGGGCACACTGTACAGAGCAGGAATCAGGGGGGCGGGGGCAGCTGGCCTCAGCCGCCGGCCCCCGGTGAGAATAGTAAGTGAGCCAGGCTGGCCGGGCCGGACTCAGCAGAGACACTCAGCCACCCGTTCAAACACTGGGGCACACTGTACAGAGCAGGAATCAGGGGGGCGGGGGCAGCTGGCCTCAGCCGCCGGCCCCCGGTGAGAATAGTAAGTGAGCCAGGCTGGCCGGGCCGGACTCAGCAGAGACACTCAGCTGGCCTCAGCCGCCGGCCCCCGGTGAGAATAGTAAGTGAGGCAGGCTGGCCGGGCCGGACTCAGCAGAGACACTCAGCCACCCGTTCAAACACTGGGGCACACTGTACAGAGCAGGAATCAGGGGGGCGGGGGCAGCTGGCCTCAGCCGCCGGCCCCCGGTGAGAATAGTAAGTGAGCCAGGCTGGCCGGGCCGGACTCAGCAGAGACACTCAGCCACCCGTTCAAACACTGGGGCACACTGTACAGAGCAGGAATCAGGGGGGCGGGGGCAGCTGGCCTCAGCCGCCGGCCCCCGGTGAGAATAGTAAGTGAGGCAGGCTGGCCGGGCCGGACTCAGCAGAGACACTCAGCTGGCCTCAGCCGCCGGCCCCCGGTGAGAATAGTAAGTGAGCCAGGCTGGCCGGGCCGGACTCAGCAGAGACACTCAGCCACCCGTTCAAACACTGGGCACACTGTACAGAGCAGGAATCAGGGGGCGGGGGCAGCTGGCCTCAGCCGCCGGCCCCCGGTGAGAATAGTAAGTGAGCCAGGCTGGCCGGGCCGGACTCAGCAGAGACACTCAGCCACCCGTTCAAACACTGGGGCACACTGTACAGAGCAGGAATCAGGGGGGCGGGGGCAGCTGGCCTCAGCCGCCGGCCCCGGTGAGAATAGTAAGTGAGCCAGGCTGGCCGGGCCGGACTCAGCAGAGACACTCAGCCACCCGTTCAAACACTGGGGCACACTGTACAGAGCAGGAATCAGGGGGGCGGGGGCAGCTGGCCTCAGCCGCCGGCCCCCGGTGAGAATAGTAAGTGAGCAGGCTGGCCGGCCCGGACTCAGCAGAGACACTCAGCCACCCTCAAACACTGGGGCACACTGTACAGAGCAGGAATCAGGGGGGCGGGGGCAGCTGGCCTCAGCCGCCGGCCCCGGTGAGAATAGTAAGTGAGCCAGGCTGGCCGGGCCGGACTCAGCAGAGACACTCAGCTGGCCTCAGCCGCCGGCCCCCGGTGAGAATAGTAAGTGAGCCAGGCTGGCCGGGCCGGACTCAGCAGAGACACTCAGCCACCCGTTCAAACACTGGGGCACACTGTACAGAGCAGGAATCAGGGGGGGCGGGGGCAGCTGGCCTCAGCCGCCGGCCCCGGTGAGAATAGTAAGTGAGGCAGGCTGGCCGGGCCGACTCAGCAGAGACACTCAGCCACCCGTTCAAACACTGGGGCACACTGTACAGAGCAGGAATCAGGGGGGCGGGGGCAGCTGGCCTCAGCCGCCGGCCCCGGTGAGAATAGTAAGTGAGGCAGGCTGGCCGGGCCGACTCAGCAGAGACACTCAGCCACCCGTTCAAACACTGGGGCACACTGTACAGAGCAGGAATCAGGGGGGCGGGGGCAGCTGGCCTCAGCCGCCGGCCCCCGGTGAGAATAGTAAGTGAGCCAGGCTGGCCGGGCCGGACTCAGCAGAGACACTCAGCCACCCGTTCAAACACTGGGGCACACTGTACAGAGCAGGAATCAGGGGGCGGGGGCAGCTGGCCTCAGCCGCCGGCCCCGGTGAGAATAGTAAGTGAGCAAGGGCTGGCCGGCCGGACTCAGCAGAGACACTCAGCTGGCCTCAGCCGCCGCGCCCCGGTGAGAATAGTAAGTGAGGCAGGCTGGCCGGGCCGGACTCAGCAGAGACACTCAGCCACCCGTTCAAACACTGGGGCACACTGTACAGAGCAGGAATCAGGGGGGCGGGGGCAGCTGGCCTCAGCCGCCGGCCCCCGGTGAGAATAGTAAGTGAGGCAGGCTGGCCGGGCCGGACTCAGCAGAGACACTCAGCCACCCGTTCAAACACTGGGGCACACTGTACAGAGCAGGAATCAGGGGGGCGGGGGCAGCTGGCCTCAGCCGCCGGCCCCCGGTGAGAATAGTAAGTGAGGCAGGCTGGCCGGGCCGGACTCAGCAGAGACACTCAGCCACCCGTTCAAACACTGGGGCACACTGTACAGAGCAGGAATCAGGGGGGCGGGGGCAGCTGGCCTCAGCCGCCGGCCCCCGGTGAGAATAGTAAGTGAGCCAGGCTGGCCGGGCCGGACTCAGCAGAGACACTCAGCCACCCGTTCAAACACTGGGGCACACTGTACAGAGCAGGAATCAGGGGGGCGGGGGCAGCTGGCCTCAGCCGCCGGCCCCCGGTGAGAATAGTAAGTGAGCCAGGCTGGCCGGGCGGACTCAGCAGAGACACTCAGCTGGCCTCAGCCGCGGCCCCCGGAGAGAATAGTAAGTGAGGCAGGCTGGCCGGGCCGGACTCAGCAGAGACACTCAGCCACCCGTTCAAACACTGGGGCACACTGTACAGAGCAGGAATCAGGGGGGCGGGGCAGCTGGCCTCAGCCGCCGGCCCCCGGTGAGAATAGTAAGTGAGGCAGGCTGGCCGGGCCGGACTCAGCAGAGACACTCAGCCACCCGTTCAAACACTGGGGCACACTGTACAGAGCAGGAATCAGGGGGGCGGGGGCAGCTGCCTCAGCCGCCGGCCCCCGGTGAGAATAGTAAGTGAGGCAGGCTGGCCGGGCCGGACTCAGCAGAGACACTCAGCTGGCCTCAGCCGCCGGCCCCGGTGAGAATAGTAAGTGAGCCAGGCTGGCCGGGCCGGACTCAGCAGAGACACTCAGCCACCCGTTCAAACACTGGGGCACACTGTACAGAGCAGGAATCAGGGGGGCGGGGGCAGCTGGCCTCAGCCGCCGGCCACCGGTGAGAATAGTAAGTGAGCAGGCTGGCCGGGCCGGACTCAGCAGAGACACTCAGCTGGCCTCAGCCGCCGGCCCCGGTGAGAATAGTAAGTGAGCCAGGCTGGCCGGGCCGGACTCAGCAGAGACACTCAGCCACCCGTTCAAACACTGGGGCACACTGTACAGAGCAGGAATCAGGGGGGCGGGGGCAGCTGGCCTCAGCCGCCGGCCCCCGGTGAGAATAGTAAGTGAGGCAGGCTGGCCGGGCCGGACTCAGCAGAGACACTCAGCCACCCGTTCAAACACTGGGGCACACTGTACAGAGCAGGAATCAGGGGGGCGGGGGCAGCTGGCCTCAGCCGCCGGCCCCGTGAGAATAGTAAGTGAGCCAGGCTGGCCGGGCCGGACTCAGCAGAGACACTCAGCCACCCGTTCAAACACTGGGGCACACTGTACAGAGCAGGAATCAGGGGGGGGGGGCAGCTGGCCTCAGCCGCCGGCCCGGTGAGAATAGTAAGTGAGGCAGGCTGGCCGGGCCGGACTCAGCAGAGACACTCAGCCACCCGTTCAAACACTGGGGCACACTGTACAGAGCAGGAATCAGGGGGGCGGGGGCAGCTGGCCTCAGCCGCCGGCCCCCGTGAGAATAGTAAGTGAGCCAGGCTGGCGGGCCGGACTCAGCAGAGACACTCAGCCACCCGTTCAAACACTGGGGCACACTGTACAGAGCAGGAATCAGGGGGCGGGGGGCAGCTGGCCTCAGCCGCCGGCCCCGGTGAGAATAGTAAGTGAGCCAGGCTGGCCGGGCCGGACTCAGCAGAGACACTCAGCCACCCGTTCAAACACTGGGGCACACTGTACAGAGCAGGAATCAGGGGGGCGGGGGCAGCTGGCCTCAGCCGCCGGCCCCCGGTGAGAATAGTAAGTGAGCCAGGCTGGCCGGGCCGGACTCAGCAGAGACACTCAGCTGGCCTCAGCCGCCGGCCCCCCGGTGAGAATAGTAAGTGAGGCAGGCTGGCGGGCCGGCTCAGCAGAGACACTCAGCTGGCCTCAGCCGCCGGCCCCCGGTGAGAATAGTAAGTGAGCCAGGCTGGCCGGGCCGGACTCAGCAGAGACACTCAGCCACCCGTTCAAACACTGGGGCACACTGTACAGAGCAGGAATCAGGGGGGCGGGGGCAGCTGGCCTCAGCCGCCGGCCCCCGGTGAGAATAGTAAGTGAGGCAGGCTGGCCGGGCCGGACTCAGCAGAGACACTCAGCCACCCGTTCAAACACTGGGGCACACTGTACAGAGCAGGAATCAGGGGGGCGGGGGCAGCTGGCCTCAGCCGCCGGCCCCGGTGAGAATAGTAAGTGAGCCAGGCTGGCCGGGCCGGACTCAGCAGAGACACTCAGCCACCCGTTCAAACACTGGGGCACACTGTACAGAGCAGGAATCAGGGGGGCGGGGGCAGCTGGCCTCAGCGCCGGCCCCCCGTGAGAATAGTAAGTGAGCAGGCGGGCCGGACTCAGCAGAGACACTCAGCCACCCGTTCAAAACTGGGCACACTGTACAGAGCAGGAATCAGGGGGGGGGGGCAGCTGGCCTCAGCCGCCGGCCCCCGGTGAGAATAGTAAGTGAGCCAGGCTGGCCGGCCGGACTCAGCAGAGACACTCAGCCAACCCGTTCAAACACTGGGGCACACTGTACAGAGCAGGAATCAGGGGGGCGGGGGCAGCTGGCCTCAGCCGCCGGCCCACGGTGAGAATAGTAAGTGAGCCAGGCTGGCCGGGCCGGACTCAGCAGAGACACTCAGCCACCCGTTCAAACACTGGGGCACACTGTACAGAGCAGGAATCAGGGGGGCGGGGCAGCTGGCCTCAGCCGCCGGCCCCCGGTGAGAATAGTAAGTGAGCCAGGCTGGCCGGCCGGACTCAGCAGAGACACTCAGCCACCCGTTCAAACACTGGGGCACACTGTACAGAGCAGGAATCAGGGGGGCGGGGGCAGCTGGCCTCAGCCGCCGGCCCCGGTGAGAATAGTAAGTGAGCCAGGCTGGCCGGGCCGGACTCAGCAGAGACACTCAGCTGGCCTCAGCCCGCCGGCCCCCCGGTGAGAATAGTAAGTGAGGCAGGCTGGCAGGGCCGGACTCAGCAGAGACACTCAGCCACCCGTTCAAACACTGGGGCACACTGTACAGAGCAGGAATCAGGGGGGGGGGGCAGCTGGCCTCAGCCGCCGGCCCCCGGTGAGAATAGTAAGTGAGGCAGGCTGGCCGGGCCGGACTCAGCAGAGACACTCAGCCACCCGTTCAAACACTGGGGCACACTGTACAGAGCAGGAATCAGGGGGGCGGGGGCAGCTGGCCTCAGCCGCCGGCCCCGGTGAGAATAGTAAGTGAGCCAGGCTGGCCGGGCCGGACTCAGCAGAGACACTCAGCCACCCGTTCAAACACTGGGGCACACTGTACAGAGCAGGAATCAGGGGGGCGGGGGCAGCTGGCCTCAGCCGCCGGCCCCCGTGAGAATAGTAAGTGAGCAGGCTGGCCGGGCCGGACTCAGCAGAGACACTCAGCCACGTTCAAACACTGGGGCACACTGTACAGAGCAGGAATCAGGGGCGGGGGCAGCTGGCCTCAGCCGCCGGCCCCCGGTGAGAATAGTAAGTGAGCCAGGCTGGCCGGGCCGGACTCAGCAGAGACACTCAGCTGGCCTCAGCCGCCGGCCCCCGGTGAGAATAGTAAGTGAGGCAGGCTGGCCGGGCCGGACTCAGCAGAGACACTCAGCCACCCGTTCAAACACTGGGGCACACTGTACAGAGCAGGAATCAGGGGGGCGGGGGCAGCTGGCCTCAGCCGCCGGCCCCCGGTGAGAATAGTAAGTGAGCCAGGCTGGCCGGGCCGGACTCAGCAGAGACACTCAGCCACCCGTTCAAACACTGGGGCACACTGTACAGAGCAGGAATCAGGGGGCGGGGGCAGCTGGCCTCAGCCGCCGGCCCCCGGTGAGAATAGTAAGTGAGGCAGGCTGGCCGGGCCGGACTCAGCAGAGACACTCAGCTGGCCTCAGCCGCCGGCCCCCGGTGAGAATAGTAAGTGAGCCAGGCTGGCCGGGCCGGACTCAGCAGAGACACTCAGCCACCCGTTCAAACACTGGGCACACTGTACAGAGCAGGAATCAGGGGGCGGGGGCAGCTGGCCTCAGCCGCCGGCCCCCGGTGAGAATAGTAAGTGAGCCAGGCTGGCCGGGCCGGACTCAGCAGAGACACTCAGCCACCCGTTCAAACACTGGGGCACACTGTACAGAGCAGGAATCAGGGGGGCGGGGGCAGCTGGCCTCAGCCGCCGCCCCCGGTGAGAATAGTAAGTGAGGCAGGCTGGCCGGGCCGGACTCAGCAGAGACACTCAGCTGGCCTCAGCCGCCGGCCCCCGGTGAGAATAGTAAGTGAGCCAGGCTGGCCGGGCCGGACTCAGCAGAGACACTCAGCCACCCGTTCAAACACTGGGGCACACTGTACAGAGCAGGAATCAGGGGGGCGGGGGCAGCTGGCCTCAGCCGCCGGCCCCCGGTGAGAATAGTAAGTGAGGCAGGCTGGCCGGGCCGGACTCAGCAGAGACACTCAGCCACCCGTTCAAACACTGGGGCACACTGTACAGAGCAGGAATCAGGGGGGCGGGGGCAGCTGGCCTCAGCCGCCGGCCCCCCGTGAGAATAGTAAGTGAGCCAGGCTGGCCGGGCCGGACTCAGCAGAGACACTCAGCCACCCGTTCAAACACTGGGGCACACTGTACAGAGCAGGAATCAGGGGGGCGGGGCAGCTGGCCTCAGCCGCCGGCCCCCGTGAGAATAGTAAGTGAGGCAGGCTGGCCGGGCCGGACTCAGCAGAGACACTCAGCCACCCGTTCAAACACTGGGCACACTGTACAGAGCAGGAATCAGGGGGGCGGGGGCAGCTGGCCTCAGCCGCCGGCCCCCGTGAGAATAGTAAGTGAGCCAGGCTGGCCGGGCCGGACTCAGCAGAGACACTCAGCCACCCGTTCAAACACTGGGGCACACTGTACAGAGCAGGAATCAGGGGGGCGGGGGCAGCTGGCCTCAGCCGCCGGCCCCCGGTGAGAATAGTAAGTGAGGCAGGCTGGCCGGGCCGGACTCAGCAGAGACACTCAGCCACCCGTTCAAACACTGGGGCACACTGTACAGAGCAGGAATCAGGGGGGCGGGGCAGCTGGCCTCAGCAGCCTCAGCTGGCCTCAGCCGCCGGCCCCCGTGAGAATAGTAAGTGAGCCAGGCTGGCCGGGCCGGACTCAGCAGAGACACTCAGCCACCCGTTCAAACACTGGGGCACACTGTACAGAGCAGGAATCAGGGGGGCGGGGGCAGCTGGCCTCAGCCGCCGGCCCCCGTGAGAATAGTAAGTGAGCAGGCTGGCCGGGCCGGACTCAGCAGAGACACTCAGCTGGCCTCAGCCGCCGGCCCCCGGTGAGAATAGTAAGTGAGCCAGGCTGGCCGGGCCGGACTCAGCAGAGACACTCAGCCACCCGTTCAAACACTGGGGCACACTGTACAGAGCAGGAATCAGGGGGGCGGGGGCAGCTGGCCTCAGCCGCCGGCCCCCGGTGAGAATAGTAAGTGAGCCAGGCTGGCCGGGCCGGACTCAGCAGAGACACTCAGCCAGCCACCCGTTCAAACACTGGGGCACACTGTACAGAGCAGGAATCAGGGGGGCGGGGGCAGCTGGCCTCAGCCGCCGGCCCCCCGTGAGAATAGTAAGTGAGGCAGGCTGGCCGGGCCGGACTCAGCAGAGACACTCAGCCACCCGTTCAAACACTGGGCACACTGTACAGAGCAGGAATCAGGGGGGCGGGGGCAGCTGGCCTCAGCCGCCGGCCCCCGGTGAGAATAGTAAGTGAGCCAGGCTGGCCGGGCCGGACTCAGCAGAGACACTCAGCCACCCGTTCAAACACTGGGGCACACTGTACAGAGCAGGAATCAGGGGGCGGGGGCAGCTGGCCTCAGCCGCCGGCCCCCGGTGAGAATAGTAAGTGAGCCAGGCTGGCCGGGCCGGACTCAGCAGAGACACTCAGCCACCCGTTCAAACACTGGGGCACACTGTACAGAGCAGGAATCAGGGGGGCGGGGGCAGCTGGCCTCAGCCGCCGGCCCCCGGTGAGAATAGTAAGTGAGCCAGGCTGGCCGGGCCGGACTCAGCAGAGACACTCAGCCACCCGTTCAAACACTGGGGCACACTGTACAGAGCAGGAATCAGGGGGGCGGGCAGCTGGCCTCAGCCGCCGGCCCCCGGTGAGAATAGTAAGTGAGCCAGGCTGGCCGGGCCGGACTCAGCAGAGACACTCAGCCACCCGTTCAAACACTGGGGCACACTGTACAGAGCAGGAATCAGGGGGGCGGGGGCAGCTGGCCTCAGCCGCCGGCCCCCGTGAGAATAGTAAGTGAGCCAGGCTGGCCGGGCCGGACTCAGCAGAGACACTCAGCTGGCCTCAGCCGCCGGCCCCCGGTGAGAATAGTAAGTGAGCCAGGCTGGCCGGCCGGACTCAGCAGAGACACTCAGCCACCCGTTCAAACACTGGGGCACACTGTACAGAGCAGGAATCAGGGGGGCGGGGGCAGCTGGCCTCAGCCGCCGGCCCCCGGTGAGAATAGTAAGTGAGCCAGGCTGGCCGGGCCGGACTCAGCAGAGACACTCAGCTGGCCTCAGCCGCCGGCCCCCGGTGAGAATAGTAAGTGAGGCAGGCTGGCCGGGCCGGACTCAGCAGAGACACTCAGCCACCGTTCAAACACTGGGGCACACTGTACAGAGCAGGAATCAGGGGGGCGGGGGCAGCTGGCCTCAGCCGCCGGCCCCCGGTGAGAATAGTAAGTGAGCCAGGCTGGCCGGGCCGGACTCAGCAGAGACACTCAGCCACCCGTTCAAACACTGGGGCACACTGTACAGAGCAGGAATCAGGGGGGCGGGGGCAGCTGGCCTCAGCCGCCGGCCCCCGGTGAGAATAGTAAGTGAGCAGGCTGGCCGGGCCGGACTCAGCAGAGACACTCAGCCACCCGTTCAAACACTGGGGCACACTGTACAGAGCAGGAATCAGGGGGGGGGGGGCAGCTGGCCTCAGCCGCCGGCCCCCGTGAGAATAGTAAGTGAGGCAGGCTGGCCGGGCCGGACTCAGCAGAGACACTCAGCCACCCGTTCAAACACTGGGGCACACTGTACAGAGCAGGAATCAGGGGGCGGGGGCAGCTGGCCTCAGCCGCCGGCCCCCGGTGAGAATAGTAAGTGAGCCAGGCTGGCCGGGCCGGACTCAGCAGAGACACTCAGCTGGCCTCAGCCGCCGGCCCCCGGTGAGAATAGTAAGTGAGCAGGCTGGCCGGGCCGGACTCAGCAGAGACACTCAGCCACCCGTTCAAACACTGGGGCACACTGTACAGAGCAGGAATCAGGGGGGCGGGGGCAGCTGGCCTCAGCCGCCGGCCCCCGGTGAGAATAGTAAGTGAGCAGGCTGGCCGGGCCGGACTCAGCAGAGACACTCAGCCACCCGTTCAAACACTGGGGCACACTGTACAGAGCAGGAATCAGGGGGGCGGGGGCAGCTGGCCTCAGCCGCCGGCCCCCGGTGAGAATAGTAAGTGAGGCAGGCTGGCCGGGCCGGACTCAGCAGAGACACTCAGCCACCCGTTCAAACACTGGGGCCACTGTACAGAGCAGGAATCAGGGGGGCGGGGGCAGCTGGCCTCAGCCGCCGGCCCCCGGTGAGAATAGTAAGTGAGCCAGGCTGGCCGGGCCGGACTCAGCAGAGACACTCAGCCACCCGTTCAAACACTGGGGCACACTGTACAGAGCAGGAATCAGGGGGGCGGGGGCAGCTGGCCTCAGCCGCCGGCCCCCGGTGAGAATAGTAAGTGAGCAGGCTGGCCGGGCCGGACTCAGCAGAGACACTCAGCTGGCCTCAGCCGCCGGCCCCCGGTGAGAATAGTAAGTGAGCCAGGCTGGCCGGGCCGGACTCAGCAGAGACACTCAGCCACCCGTTCAAACACTGGGCACACTGTACAGAGCAGGAATCAGGGGGGCGGGGCAGCTGGCCTCAGCCGCCGGCCCCCGGTGAGAATAGTAAGTGAGCCAGGCTGGCCGGGCCGGACTCAGCAGAGACACTCAGCCACCCGTTCAAACACTGGGGCACACTGTACAGAGCAGGAATCAGGGGGGCGGGGGCAGCTGGCCTCAGCCGCCGGCCCCCCGTGAGAATAGTAAGTGAGCCAGGCTGGCCGGGCCGGACTCAGCAGAGACACTCAGCTGGCCTCAGCCGCCGGCCCCCGGTGAGAATAGTAAGTGAGCCAGGCTGGCCGGGCCGGACTCAGCAGAGACACTCAGCCACCCGTTCAAACACTGGGGCACACTGTACAGAGCAGGAATCAGGGGGGCGGGGGCAGCTGGCCTCAGCCGCCGGCCCCCCGGTGAGAATAGTAAGTGAGCCAGGCTGGCCGGGCCGGACTCAGCAGAGACACTCAGCCACCCGTTCAAACACTGGGGCACACTGTACAGAGCAGGAATCAGGGGGCGGGGGCAGCTGGCCTCAGCCGCCGGCCCCCGTGAGAATAGTAAGTGAGCCAGGCTGGCCGGGCCGGACTCAGCAGAGACACTCAGCCACCCGTTCAAACACTGGGGCACACTGTACAGAGCAGGAATCAGGGGGGGCGGGGGCAGCTGGCCTCAGCCGCCGGCCCCCGGTGAGAATAGTAAGTGAGGCAGGCTGGCCGGGCCGGACTCAGCAGAGACACTCAGCCACCCGTTCAAACACTGGGCACACTGTACAGAGCAGGAATCAGGGGGGCGGGGGCAGCTGGCCTCAGCCGCCGGCCCCCGGTGAGAATAGTAAGAGAGGCAGGCTGGCCGGGCCGGACTCAGCAGAGACACTCAGCCACCCGTTCAAACACTGGGGCACACTGTACAGAGCAGGAATCAGGGGGGCGGGGCAGCTGGCCTCAGCCGCCGGCCCCCGGTGAGAATAGTAAGTGAGCCAGGCTGGCCGGGCCGGACTCAGCAGAGACACTCAGCCACCCGTTCAAACACTGGGGCACACTGTACAGAGCAGGAATCAGGGGGGCGGGGGCAGCTGGCCTCAGCCGCCGGCCCCCGGTGAGAATAGTAATGAGCAGGCTGGCCGGGCCGGACTCAGCAGAGACACTCAGCTGGCCTCAGCCGCCGGCCCCCGGTGAGAATAGTAAGTGAGCCAGGCTGGCCGGGCCGGACTCAGCAGAGACACTCAGCCACCCGTTCAAACACTGGGGCACACTGTACAGAGCAGGAATCAGGGGGGCGGGGGCAGCTGGCCTCAGCCGCCGGCCCCCGGGTGAGAATAGTAAGTGAGCCAGGCTGGCCGGGCCGGACTCAGCAGAGACACTCAGCTGGCCTCAGCCGCCGGCCCCAGTGAGAATAGTAAGTGAGCCAGGCTGGCCGGGCCGGACTCAGCAGAGACACTCAGCCACCCGTTCAAACACTGGGGCACACTGTACAGAGCAGGAATCAGGGGGGCGGGGGCAGCTGGCCTCAGCCGCCGGCCCCCCGTGAGAATAGTAAGTGAGCCAGGCTGGCCGGGCCGGACTCAGCAGAGACACTCAGCCACCCGTTCAAACACTGGGGCACACTGTACAGAGCAGGAATCAGGGGGGCGGGGCAGCTGGCCTCAGCCGCCGGCCCCCGGTGAGAATAGTAAGTGAGCCAGGCTGGCCGGGCCGGACTCAGCAGAGACACTCAGCCACCCGTTCAAACACTGGGGCACACTGTACAGAGCAGGAATCAGGGGGGCGGGGGCAGCTGGCCTCAGCCGCCGGCCCCCGGTGAGAATAGTAAGTGAGCAGGCTGGCCGGGCCGGACTCAGCAGAGACACTCAGCTGGCCTCAGCCCGCCGGCCCCGGTGAGAATAGTAAGTGAGGCAGGCTGGCCGGGCCGGACTCAGCAGAGACACTCAGCTGGCCTCAGCCGCCGGCCCCCGTGAGAATAGTAAGTGAGCCAGGCTGGCCGGGCCGGACTCAGCAGAGACACTCAGCCACCCGTTCAAACACTGGGGCACACTGTACAGAGCAGGAATCAGGGGGGCGGGGGCAGCTGGCCTCAGCCGCCGGCCCCCGGTGAGAATAGTAAGTGAGGCAGGCTGGCCGGGCCGGACTCAGCAGAGACACTCAGCCACCCGTTCAAACACTGGGGCACACTGTACAGAGCAGGAATCAGGGGGGGGGGGGCAGCTGGCCTCAGCCGCCGGCCCCCGGTGAGAATAGTAAGTGAGCCAGGCTGGCCGGCCGGACTCAGCAGAGACACTCAGCCACCCGTTCAAACACTGGGGCACACTGTACAGAGCAGGAATCAGGGGGGCGGGGGCAGCTGGCCTCAGCCGCCGGCCCCCCGTGAGATAGTAAGTGAGGCCAGGCTGGCCGGGCCGGACTCAGCAGAGACACTCAGCCCACGCCGTTCAAACCTGGGCACACTGTACAGAGCAGGAATCAGGGGGCGGGGGCAGCTGGCCTCAGCCGCCGGCCCCCGGTGAGAATAGTAAGTGAGCCAGGCTGGCGGGGCCGGACTCAGCAGAGACACTCAGCCACCCGTTCAAACACTGGGGCACACTGTACAGAGCAGGACTCAGGGGGGCGGGGGCAGCTGGCCTCAGCCGCCGGCCCCCGTGAGAATAGTAAGTGAGGCAGGCTGGCCGGGCCGGACTCAGCAGAGACACTCAGCCACCCGTTCAAACACTGGGGCACACTGTACAGAGCAGGAATCAGGGGGGCGGGGGCAGCTGGCCTCAGCCGCCGGCCCCCGGTGAGAATAGTAAGTGAGCCAGCTGGCCGGGCCGACTCAGCAGAGACACTCAGCCACCCGTTCAAACACTGGGGCACACTGTACAGAGCAGGAATCAGGGGGGCGGGGGCAGCTGGCCTCAGCCGCCGGCCCCCGGTGAGAATAGTAAGTGAGCCAGGCTGGCCGGGCCGGACTCAGCAGAGACACTCAGCTGGCCTCAGCCGCCGGCCCCCGGTGAGAATAGTAAGTGAGCCAGGCTGGCAGGGCCGGACTCAGCAGAGACACTCAGCCACCCGTTCAAACACTGGGGCACACTGTAGCAGAGCAGGAATCAGGGGGGGCGGGGGAGCTGGCCTCAGCCGCCGCCCCCGGTGAGAATAGTAAGTGAGGCAGGCTGGCCCGGGCCGGACTCAGCAGAGACACTCAGCCACCCGTTCAAACACTGGGGCACACTGTACAGAGCAGAATCAGGGGGGCGGGGGCAGCTGGCCTCAGCCGCCGGCCCCCGGTGAGAATAGTAAGTG